>CM065299.1:10340915-11821550 GCA_032871835.1 Dipteronia dyeriana | reverse complement strand
TCATGGAGGTCAAACATCATAACATTATCAATACATCTTCATTGGATAATTAGTTTAGTGGGGTTACGCAGACGCATTCGGGGCGCTGAGCTCGCGGTGGTTGAGTTGCTCGGTCAGCTCTCGGGGTAGGGGCTGCTTTTTTTTTTTCTGGTCAGTACTTACACAACTGGAAATGTAATTACAAAAGCTTGAACAGTCAAATAAAAGCTCGGAACGTCTTTATAAAAACTCGATTGTATGTCAAAAGATCGAAATAAAAAATCTCAAATGAAAAAAAAAACTCGAATTTTATTTCAATCCTCTCGAACGTGTAAAATAAAAGCTCGAATATGAATTAAAAAAGTTCGAATAAACTCAAACTAATTTTAAAAAATAAAAGCATAAACAACGAAAAATGATCGGATTCATCAATAAAAAACTCGGACACCCAGAATATCATCTTCCTAAACAACTGTTCAACAAATCCAAAACCCTAACCTAACCCAACCCATAATCATTCTCAGATCCATAAATAAAACCTAATCTAACATTTCATTCAATTAATCAATAATCAAAATGATTAAAATTTGTTACTTTTTCTCTCTCTACTTTTTCTCTCAGGTTAATAATGACAAAGTCAATTTCAGGATATTTTCATCTCCACACGTTAATTAGTACCTTTTAAACATAAATTATTAGTACGGTGATATTCGTATAAAAACCCTTAACAAAATATGCCATTAAATTTTCGAAAGCCTCTCCTATTATGCTTTTTGAAGAAAGGTGACAGTCACATTGACTAATTAACCATGATTCAGGGTCATGGTGTTGCAAGACTAGGGACAGGGTTGGATACGTTAAATTAACGTGGTGATATTTATAAAAAACCCTTAAAAAATTGTACCATTAAATTTTCGAAACCCTCTCCTATTATGCTTTTTGAAGAAAGGTGACAGTCACATTGACTAATTAACCATGATTCAGGGTCATGGTGTTGCATGACTAGGGACATGGTTGAATACGTTAAATAAAGTTTTCACTAACTTTTAACAAGTGATTATTTATTTATCCAACATATCATGAGTAGGGATGACAGTGGGTCGGATTCGGGTGGGTTTTATAAAATCCAAACCCTCATTCGTGAAAATTTTTCTCACCCACGTCCGCCCTCAAACCCGTGTAGGTATGCGGGTTCACGGGCGGGTTATGGCTGCACTCATACCCTCACCCGCGAACCCGCGAACCCGCGAAACAATATTGGTTCATGGGTGGATGGTTCACCCACGGGATACCCACAAACCCGTAACCTACGTACCCGCTAACCCGCGAACCCGCTGTTTATCATTTGTAATTTTCCACATGTAATCACCTATTGAATACTTAATTGAATTAAATTTTCATTTTTAATTCCCTACTTGATACATTACAAAACAATAATAACTATAAAATAAAACGACTAAAAATAATTCAAATGTCTATGTATATTTATATACAAGTATTTTATTTATGCGGGTTCGCAGGTCCAACCCGCGGGTTAGTTTTTTCAACCCGCACCCGCCCTCGAACCCACTGGATTTTTCATTAAACGGGTTCACGGGTCCACGGGTCCACGGGTCCACGGGTCCGTGGGTCGTAAATTCACCATCCACACCCGACCCTACAGGGTCGGGTTCGAGCGGGTGTCCGCGGGTGCGGGTCAAATTGCCATCCCTGATCATGAGTCTATTAGAATCTACCGTGTCTATATATATATGGTTTGGATATTTATTTTTACTGTCAAAACATATATATTCTTACAATATCGAAATAAAACTTATTAAATATGTTTGTAATTAAAATGCACATTCACAATGTGATTCGAACCTCTTACCATCGAAATATAATGAAAAATATACATCACTTGAATTAAGAGATAATACATATACTAAGAATTGATTACTATATCGAAAACTAATAAAAAGATTAATAATAACATTTCATAATTATTCTTCGATAATATGCATACAGATCTATCTTCAACTCTACTTTTTAAAAAGCCTTAATGGTATTTTAGTGCACCAAATGAGTAAAGGGTGTCAATACAATCAAGATATGCTGATATAAAAATGCGACTATTTCGATAGCATTTACCTTTCTCAATTCTCAAATTTCAATTCTAATCTCCATCCATACCCATAGAAATTAGAACTGTCTAACAATTTCTGATCAAATGCTTCGAATCTCTTCTTCTATCCATAAGCCTTTTCTTTTCAAACCAAATGATCATAACAAATTTAGATTGGTTAGTACTCACAGAAAATCTTCCATAGATCCTTTTTATATGTGATGTGTGTGGGATGGACCCGATAAAATTATACCACATGATCTGAAACTTAATCAATTTGATAAAAAAATCTTTCACACGTCCATCTCATATGTGATGTGTGTGGGACGAGCTCAATGAAATTATGCCACGCGGTCTGAAACTTAATCAATTTAATTTGCATTTTTGTGGTTCAATTATCCCTGTAACAAACAGCCAAGCGATCAACTGTGCAAGTGACACGTTACCATAATACCATCCAATTGTCATTATCATTCCAGTTCCAGATAACCACACTGAATAGAGTTGATTCAAATCGGGTCACACTAACCTACCCAATCAATCAACATATATAACCGACCGGTTCATGGACCAACACCGACATGTTATAACTTATAAGTGATTTTTGCACAACTGGCTTGGAGCTATGCAGTGGAAGTTGATTAATATATATAAAATCCCATCCGTCAAATGAGTCTGACAATAACAGTATAATAGTATATAAGATTATCTCCAATGTAAATATATATTTTTGAGTTTCTAAACGGTACCACATCAATATTTCTATTTATTATGAGTCCACTTTTAATTTATTTTTTTAGAGAAATACATATTTACACATCCAATACAATTATATAAAGTTAAAGGGCTCAAAAAATAAATAGTACTTTTTGGAGATGACATTTCAACACTGTCACTGCTTTAATAACTTATGTTTAAAAGACATCAATTATGGTGAACGGACAAAAATACCCCCAATAGTTGTTCCATCAGAATCATTCATTCATTTTTTTACAGTGAGAGTTATGAAATAGAGAGAGAAAGTTTTGTTGAAACTTAGGCGCTACGCAGACGCATTCAGGGGTCGATCATTTGAAAAATGCTTGATTCTTTGAAAAAAAATCATTGATTCTTTCTAATATATGCTCGAATTCGCTACAAATATACTCGATTTAACTAAACCTAATTTTCTAACAAATATTCTCGATCCTTTGAAAAAAAATCTCGGTCATTTGAAAAATATTCTCGATCTTTTGAAAAAATATCTCGATCCTTTGAAAAATATTCTCGATCCTTTGAAAAAATATCTCGATCCTTTGAAAAATATTCTCGATCCTTTGAAAAAAATCTCGATCTTTTGAAAAATCTTTTCGGTCATTAGACAAAAATTCTCGATCCTTTAAAAAATATTCTCGATCCTTTGAAAAAAAATCTCGATCATTTGAAAAATATTATCGATCATTTGACAAAAATTCTCGATCCTTTGACAAAAATTCTCGATCATTTGAAAATTTCTTGATCCTTTGACAAATGCTCGATTCTTTCAATTCTTTCAAAAATATGCTCAATTCTTTCAAAAATAAGCTCGATCATATTTAAAAAAAAAAAGATCGATTTGGCTACAAATATACTCGATTTAACTAAACATTATTTTCAAAAATAAAATGCTTTATCCTTTGAAAAATAAAATGTTCATACATGTTCATACAAAGACTGGACAACAAATCATAACAAATGGATACATTGTTAAACCACAAAGAAATATATAGAAATATATAAAAATATATAAACGAATATCACAAATATAGGTTATCTTCTTCTGCAGAATCTGGAGAGAGACAAGTTTTTTGGAGAGAGAGAGGGGAGTTATCGTTTTCAAAGTGTAGACGGAAACACAATAGGATTAAAAAATCGATTATTTAAGGGCAATTTGGGTAGTTCACCCTAATAGGTGTCTTTGTCTTTTAAACTTAAGTCATTAAAGCGGTGACATCACTGCAATACATATAAAAAAAATATGACATATCTCACTATTTCCACTAAAATTAAATATGCATCCATTTTATGATCAATCATAATAAAATAATTATTACATTCTCTCTCCTTTTTTATTTTACAATTAAATGAGCTTTAATATTATTGGTGGAACGAGTTAGAAATCTTAGTCAGCGTTTCTATGAGAGTTTTTATAATTAGAAACTCAACTCCATAATTTCTAACTTTTTGTTTGACACATCATTTCCATATTGAAGTTAGATAATTGTATTGAAGAGAGTTTTTCTAACTTTTTAATCATCTATCATAGATGACAATCAATTTTCTCAAAATGCATATTTGCATCGGAGATGATGCTCTAAGTTATTAAAGGATGAAATTACCCTTTCTCACAAGGTCAACAGTTAGATTAGACGGCCGTTGACTGACGACAGGGGAGGTGAGTGTCAATTACTTATAAAGTTATTTCCGTATGCAATAGTGCAAACCTCAGAGGAGTTTGATGTAATTAGTTCTCGATTAATATATATATAATCCCATCTGTCAACATAATGTCCTGGTCTCTGAACCACTATAATCCTCTCATGCTTGTCAATTTTAAAAAAAATATATATATGTTGAATGTCTTTATTAGAAATCTGGTTTCAATCGGAAAAATAATCTCTCCCTTTTTGGTAGTTAATTCATAATTTATATATAAGGTCCATGTAACTTAATTTTTCTTAATTTTTTAAACCGAAGATAAATACAATAATTAGGAATTAAATTATGTTTCTTATAAGTAAACGTGCACGTAAGGAAAATATGAAAATCGATCCATTGCTAGAGCTAAAAACATCGATTTTGGGATAAAAAAAGAACATAATAAAAGTATTTTAATTAGTACTTTTATAGGTAGTGCAATAATAATTTTATTTATATCCTTTTAATTCATGTTCTTCCCTTCCTGGTTGGAAAAGTTGGCTTGAAAGGCAATCTCTCTCCAAGTTTACTATCGTTGGACCACTTGGAACAATTTAATTAGCCACATATGTATGGGACAGATCATTAATTTGATCGAAATATTCATTTTTCTTTTTCTTTTTCACATCTTTGACTGTATATATAATATATATCAAGTTATCAACTTCACTGTATCGACAATCTCTTTTGAAAATTCCAAAGTAACCAAATAATAATATGATAAACCATTTTTACATGGGCCCAATTCCATGTATCTTTGATATATATAATACATGGACCCATTTTTAATTTGATATCCTTTTCATTTTACCTACCACCAGCGACACTTCAAAAGAGTTGCTCTTTCCATTTCCCACAAGAATCTGTTGCTGATTCTGCTGATAAAATCTTGTTTTCATTTTAATTATTTTTTTGTGGGTATCAATTATCATCTCTGGCTAAGTTTAAAGAGTTGGTTATGGCCGAGGAGGATCACAAGAAGCGTGAGCCTGGATCATCATCATCATTATCATCATCCTCTCTCTCTGTGGACAATTCTCATGAAGATCATGCACTTGTTAATAGAGAAGAGAAAGTTCCAGTCCCAAACCCAGCTGATCAAGGTAAGTTTATGATTAGTATTTGTTCTGTTTTATGCTTCATTAATTGTCATCTTTTTGAAAGAGTGCATAACATATTATGTTTCAATGTTCTTTGATTTAATTTTATATATTTTCCATGCAGCCAAATTCAGTAGAAGGTAGAAATTCATGATTATTACATATCAGATTTTACAGATTTTTGTGTAACTCGTTTGAATTTTGATTGTAGCAGAGGTTGCTGATCCTGTCAATGAGAAAACTTTTGATACTTCATTTGACAGAGGTACATGTAACATACACTTTGAATTATTTGATAGATGATAGTACATTTTATTGATTTTGTTTTTACTTTTTACTTCAGACACTATGCTTGCAAAGGTTGAAATGGAGAAAAGATTAGCTTTAATTAAAGCTATGGGAAGAAAATGCAAAGGCTATAGTGGATAACAAGTAAGATAGATGGTCATATCTGAATATCGTATTACATATCTATCTGAGGATATTAGTTAACTTAATAGATAAGATCTTTTGTACAAAGCATATAAATTAAAAGACACTCTGCGGTTGGTACAAGGGAAAACAGAAAGAGAGCATCGGTTGAGTTGCGGCTGAAAAAATTTGAGGTAATAAACTTGTATTAGATTTTCTCATATAGATATTAGAATGTTGTATTGTATGACATTTTGGTACCAAGAAGAAGAATAAAAATGTATTGATATGGGGGTATTTTTGTTATATAACATTGTGTTGTTTTGTTTCGATAATCGAAGCTAGTAAATTACGTTTTCTGATTAACTTGTGCGCAACATTAGAAAAATGGAAAAGCGAGTGATGATCGAAGCAAAACGAGGCGAGGATGTTCTCAAGATGGAGGAGACGGCATCAAAATTCGGGGCAGCTGGTTATATACCAAGGAAGTTTCTAGCTTGCCTTAGTGGCTAAAAGGTGTTTTAAAACAACAACAAAAAAAATGATTTAGTTGGCTAATTAGTACTTTTGTCTTCAATTTGATTGATGTACTTTTTTTGAGTAATGTTTTTTAGACTTAAGTTTGGGACTAATGTTTTCAGAAATGCTTATGGTTTCCTTCTCTATGATAATTTTCCATGGTTGATTTTGAAGAGTGCATATAAAAAGCTCTTTGCTTTCACAATAACATATAAGTTGGTTAAGCAAAGTGAAGAATTTAATAAGAAAAGTCTAGCAAGAATATATATGTTGCAATTAGTAGTGTAAAAATGGGCCGGCCGGCCCAGGAAGTTCACGGGCCGTGTTGGGAACGGCCCGTGAAGGAAGAGGGCCAGGCCACGTGCCGGGCCTCTGGGAGGAGGCCCGGCCCAATTTTTTTTTTTTAAAAAAAAAAATCTTCCAACGGCTGGAAATGATTTCCAACCGTTGGAGGAAAAAATTTTTCCCAAAACCCCCCCTAAAATCTTTTAAATTATATTTTGACCCACAAATCAAATTTTTCTATAAATACTTCCATCCATTTCATTTTTCATTAACTCTCTCTATCATTCTTTCAATCTCTCATTCTCTCAAATCTCAATCTCTAATATATTCTCCAATTCTCTAAACTTTTTCATTCAATTTGGTTATTACTCTCTCTACAAAATTCTCTACATTTTCCAACAACACACCAAATTTTAAAGGTACAATTATGTTATTACTTTTGGTCTAACATATTCTCATAATAAATTTATATGTTTATGTTTAGATTTGAGTTACTTAATGAAAACATTATCTATTTAGTTAGTTAGTTTATCAATTTTTGGGCTTTAATGTTAATATTATTTGTTTAGTTTATTAATATTTTTAAGTTTAGTAGTAATTTTAATATTTGTTATTAATAAATTTAGAAAGTTAATTTGTATTACTGAAATTACTTTTTGTAATAAGTAAATGATGAATGTTAAGTTTAGTAATTACGTTTGATATTGTTTTTTTCATAAATTATAATTTTTCATTTGTAGATTATGTTAGTAAATTTAAGAGTAGTGGTTCAAATCATCAATTTTATGTTAGTATATTATGTTAGTAAATTTATCAATTTTATTTGTAGTAGTGAACTAGTGAATTTAAAATTTTTTGTTAGTAGATTATGATTTTTTTTTGTTTATTTAATTTGTTTTTTAAGTAAATAAATTATTGTAAGTGTCGTATTAATTATAGTAATTATTGTTAGTAAATTAAGATTACTGTTAGTAAATATTGATTTTTAATTTGACTATTAACTACTATAGTGCTCATATTTTTATTCAGATAATGGATCCTAACCAGCAACCTTATTTTATGGACGGTTTGAATATGCACAACGATGAATTTGATATTTCAGAACTAACCCATACTCAAGCGGGACCTTCTGGTTCCGGCGTTACACCAACATCACGTCTCAGAAAATTAACATCAGATGTGTGACAATGTTTCAACATAGTCCAAATGACACTCCCAAACGGGACGTCTGGCCTCAGAGCTAAATGTAAGTTTTGCCATAAGGATTATGCTACAAGTACGGGGGGAACCGGACATTTGAGACGCCATATGCATAAATGTATGCCTGCACATGGACAGGTAGACACTACAACCCAGACACAACTTTAACGGCACCCAGACGGGTCAATTACGACGTGGCAGTTCGACGTCATGCACGCTAGAGAGTGCTTGGCACGATATATTGCACAAACTGATCAACCGATCAGTATTTGTGAGAGTCCATTTTTTAAAGAATTAATCACATCTGCATATAACCCCCAATATGAATCTGTTTCTAGAACCACAACTAGAAAGGATTTGATACAATTGTTTGAAACCCAAAGGGATGACTTAGTTGCTGAAATACAGCATTTAAGTGTCTCTGTTGCATTAACTTCTGATATTTGGAATGCATGTTCCAAACAGGATTATTTATGGGTCACAGGACACTATTTAGATTCTGATTGGAGGATAACAAAAAGAATTTTTGGTTTTCGTCCTATGGATTTTGCACATACCACATAAAACATTTTTAATGTCATAATGGAAGTTTTTGAAACTTATGAAATCACGCATCGCATTCTTTCAATCACATTTGATAATGCATCTGCAAATACTAGCTCTATTGCATTGTTTGTTGTAAGAAATATCCCGCAAGATGGAGGTTATTTCTTCCATCAACGGTATGCATGTCATATTATAAATTTAGTTGTACAAGCTGGTTTAAAGCAGGTAAGAGACCAAATAGATCGCATCAGAGATGCCATTTCTTGGATTTGCAGTTCTAATCCTAGATTTAGTGAATTCAAGAGACATTGTAAATTAAACGGTCTCAAACCCCGACGATTCCAAACCGATATGCCGGTAAGGTGGAACTCTACTTATTTAATGTTGCAAAATTGTTTAGAATATGATATAACCATTACATGTTTTTATAACATGAAATTGACCGAAACAGGACAACTTAGTCTAAAATTACTTACCACAGATGATTGGTATGTGGCAAAGATTTTTGTTCAATTTTTAAAGATTTTTGTTCAATTTTTAAAGATTTTTTACAATGCCACTGTAACTCTTTCCGGGGTATATTACCCCACATCTTCCCAGGCAATCCATCAGATAGTGGAAATGTCTGAACTGTTAAACAGTTTTAGAGAAGATGAACATCTAGGCGCTGCAATTGTTGTCATGGAGACAAAGTTGAAAAAATATTGGGCTAACATTCCCCTACTTTATGCCTTAAGTGCTATAATAGATCCCAGGGTTAAATTATATGGTTTAGAAGTTTTGCTTGAGTTTATTGGTATTAATTTGTCAATAGATTATTCAGAACAAATTACTGACATTCGAACCAAGTTGTTCGAGATTTTTCGTATTTATGAGACCAGGTTTGGCAACATTGACATCCCCCAATCAACACGACCGGAGACAGAGCCGAAGCAAACAAGTTGGAGCCTTCTAAAACGACGAAAAAAAGACAAATCAGCAAGTACTTCTTCAAGGCAAAGATCTAGCCCATCTTCTTGTACCGAACTTATTAGGTACCTTGAAGCACAATTCGATACTGTTGAAGACAAGGAAGAGTTTGATTTGTTATTATATTGGAAGACCTATACGTACAGGTATCCAGTTCTGTCACACTTAGCACGTGACATACTGGTTATTCCAGTGTCAACGGTGTCTTCAGAACAAGCATTCAGCACTAGTGGACGCATAATTGAACCAAGAAGAAGCTGTTTGTCTCCAGAGATGGTGGAGGTATTAACATGCCTTCGGGATTGGGAGCATGCTAAAAAAAGGTTACAAAATCTAACTGTAGATAAAGAACTTAATCTAAATTTCGACAATCTATATATTGATGACCCTTCAGGTAGTGGCCAGGGCCAGAACTAGGTTATACTTTTACATATGTATTTATTATTTACTTGTAAGTTGTAAAACGGTTGCACTCTTTTTCCCTTACCAAGTTTTATCCCACAGGGTTTTTCTTGGTAAGGTTTTTAATGAGGCAATCATGTAGATATATATTACTGAATTCCATAAGTGAAAAATAAATAAATAATTAAAAAATTATTCGTTTTCTTTATTCATTTCAAATCCTAATAATTGTTCGTTCTCTTCATTCATTTTAAATTCTAAAACCTTAACCATAAACTATAAATCCTAAACCCTATACCCTAAATCCAAAAAAACGTAATTTGGAAAAAAATTGGACAAAAAAACTAACCCGCCGGACCAAACCAGGCCCGCCCGGCCCGCCAGAGGGGCCCGGCGAGCCGGCCTGGCACGGCACTCAGGCACGACCCGCCTGAGGCAGGCCGGCTTGCTGTGCCGGGCCTGCTTCTCCTAAAACAGGCTGGACCGGGCCAGTCCATTTTTACACCACTAGTTGCAATCAAGATTGTGTTAGGGGTTGACATTTTTCCCAAATCCCCATTTTCTCCAATCCCCACCTCCATTTTGGGGAAAAAGATCATCCCCAAATGGGGGGAGGATGGAGATGAATATCATCTCCTAAATTAAAATGAGGATGGGAACCCATCCCTATTTCTTCATTTCATAATTTCCCTTAAACCTTTGTATTGTATGATATAATTATCATGGACTCTTTTTTTTAATATGTAATTTTTAGCCAAACAATTTCGAATGGAGAAAAAATTCGGATTAGAAAATGGGAAAATGAGGATACCTTCCCCCAAAGTCCACCATCCCCCAAATAGGGAAATTATGGGTGGGTGGGGTTGAGAAATAGCGATAGGGGTGGAAAGACCAATATTCATCCTCATTTCCCCGATACTTATCCGTATGCTAAGCTATTAGAAGTTGGAGTTAAATTTGCTCACAAGTGTGGCTTCACAACTACAATTAATCGTGACAGAGTTGAACAATGTTTGATCTAGATGTGTTCAGTGGGAATTATTACGTGAGGATCGTCATGCTAAGAATTTACATCAAACTTTATTCCTAACAATCTGAACGGAAATCAGTTTTAGCGAAACATAAGGTTATGCCCAAAATTCAAACAAGGATTACAAGCTGAGGATGCCACTATCATGCCACAATCCACAAGATTCTTATTCATGCCGGTGATCACTAGACTTAAAAGCTTGGTCATAGGAAATGACCCAATAATAATATTTAAACACTCTAATACACACCCTTACAAGCATGCAACATCAACAGGACTGCCACATGACTTAAATCCAAATATAACCTCCAACAAATTCAAATATAATCGCATGAGAGACTCGAACCATGGACCCACAAAACCTACTCTCACGTGTAAGACAAATGGGCTTGTAACATAGCCCTAACACAAACACATAATATTTTCAAATAATAATTGTCAAACTAAAATATAATTTATCACGTGGGAGGATTCAAACCATGGATTTCATGGTATAGCATACCTAAAAGCTTAAACTTATAAGAAATAGTCTGAAAAATGTATTTAAACACCTGTTATACAAAGTTTTCATCTATCAGGATTGAGGACCACCAAATAGTTATAACTAAATAAATTTTGACACCAGAGATATTGAAACTAATATATAAATGAATCAAAAATAAGCTCTGGAGAACATTTACCTGTTCTAGCTACCTCAACCACCGCATTCAAGAACCCGGATTCTTTAAAGCCTTTTCTTTCTGGATCGTCCTACAGAATAATTGATCTACATTTTTAATATTTTTGACAAGATAAAAACACAGTATAGCACTATAGCAGCAACAAAATATGTTGAGCAACATACCTTGGCAAACTTTAGAGCATCTTGAGCAACATGCCATAGCAAACCATCTCGGAATGGTGTCTTCAGACCGGTCTTTGGAACCTATTAAGTAGATTACTAAAATTAGATATTGTCGTACCATATATAACTGAAAAATATTGTAACCTAGCAATTATGCTTGTGTTGTGTGTGTTTGTTACCTTATTCCTTAACATTTGTCTTTCTTCCATGGTCCAATCAGTTGTAATATCTAGAACATTTTGGAGTGAAACATCATCATACAGTAAACCTACCTGACAACAGAAAGAAAACCAGAGTGAGTATATGTTGCAAATAGCACACACAAGACGAAAGCATAAGCGACATTAAAGGAGCCAATTACCCAAAATGCAGGCAAACCACATAGACTCCCCCGAGGGCCTCCATCAGCACCTCTCATCTCCAAGAATCTCTTCAACCTGACTTGAAATGTTATTAAGAGTATCGTTTGGCTTAAATATGCTGAATAACTTGGAAAATATATAGAAACTTTAAAAGCTAATTGATACAAAGTGATAAACCTCTGGAAATATTGTTCCTATATGAACCTCCCAATCATTAAGAGTTGGTAATTTTCCAGGAAGATGTGAAAGTTTTCCAGCCATAAAATCCTACAAAATGGCTAGCGTTATTACTCAAACATATGAAATAGCTTAGATGTAATGACATAAGGATAGATGGAAACCCTGAATGACAACCCACAACAGTCAATATACTTGTTTTTGCGATAAACGAAATACATCGGAACATCAAGAGTATAATCAACATATTGCTTAACCCTGTATAAGGGAAGAAGAGGAAAAATCATTTAGTTAATTTGATTCACCAAGAGATCGAGATAATAGTATGAAAATGCTACATTTTTTCCTTTATGTAGTGAATTGAACTTACTTAAAGGAGTCATCAAAAACAAAAGGGAAGCATGCCACATCGATTTTTATCGGTATCTGTCCAAATTTGGTTGCTCATCAATTAAGAAGAATAGTTAATTTTCAAGGGAATATTGTTACAAAGTGATAAACCTCTGGAAATATTGTTCCTATATGAACCTCCCAATCATTAAGAGTTGGTAATTTTCCAGGAAGATGTGAAAGTTTTCCAGCCATAAAATCCTACAAAATGGCTAGCGTTATTACTCAAACATATGAAATAGCTTAGATGTAATGACATAAGGATAGATGGAAACCCTGAATGACAACCCACAACAGTCAATATACTTGTTTTTGCGATAAACGAAATACATCGGAACATCAAGAGTATAATCAACATATTGCTTAACCCTGCATAAGGGAAGAAGATGAATAATCATTTAGTTAATTTGATTCACCAAGAGATCGAGATAATAGTATGAAAATGCTACATTTTTTCCTTTATGTAGTGAATTGAACTTACTTAAAGGAGTCATCAAAAACAAAAGGGAAGCATGCCACATCGATTTTTATCGGTATCTGTCCAAATTTGGTTGCTCATCAATTAAGAATAATAGTTAGTAGACATATGTGCAGAAGATATAAATATACATAGACTAGTAGTCTAAGGTGATATTTATTAACCTTCTCAATTTGCAAATAGAGCTGTTGCTATCTGTTTCAATTGCTACATTGGTCAGCTACCATGACATTAGAGAAAATTCCATTGCAAACAAAACATAGTGCAGTTCCTTACCGGTTGTAAAGCAAAACCAACACAAAATTTCCTGATCATGTCAGCTTTTGAACTGAAGTCAAGATTAACCTATCATATGTCAATTCAATTATCAATATGAATAAGATTAAGAAAACAAGCTATCAAGTATCAATATGAACAGTTATAAGTTTGAACTCACTTGAACAGTGCATGTCCTGAACATCATATCAAGTCCAAGCGTGCAAACTTTAGGCATGTAATGCCTCACAAACTCATACCTTCCCTGAGTCAATCACCATTCACCATGTCAGTGTGAGTCTCCAAACATAAACAGAGTTTTTCATCAAGCACTATTGTATTGCTTTTCTCCATCGATCCGATTTAAGGGTCAAAAGAATATTGATGGCAAATACCTTTGGCATTATAGGTATATCTTTGATTCCCCATTTGGGTTGGATGCCAATTCCCAAAAATCCAATTCTCATTTCCTCTGCAACAGCCTTCACCTGATATTAAGGTAAGAAATCGTACATGTTGATGATGAACAAATCAACACACCAATAACAACGTGCATTGTACCATCAAAAGCATATATTTTTACAAGAAAATTACCATAGCAACAAGCTTGCCTATGCAGTACAAAATAACGTATAATGAACTCAGGGCCGGCTATGGGCCAGGGTTTCAAGGGTGCCCGCTGCCCATGTTTACATGTGTTGAGTTTTATAAATATAGGTATGTGGTAGCAATTAAAATGGCCCAATATTTGTTATTGTTGTGATTTATTAGTCATCAAATAAATTGTTTTGTATCTATAACTCTACGATGTTTGCATTTGGGATATTATATTTATGCTGATGCACTAGCATGAAAGTAGAATGAAATAACGGATTGTTTAAATGTTTAATTAATTATTATTGTTGTGTCTTTACTTTCCTGACACTACTTTAATTGTGTCTGTGAATGATTAATTCTGAAACTTATGAAAATGATATAAAAATAAAAATAAGAAGCAACCAAGCCGTAGGCTTCTAAGACTTCATAATACCTCGTAGGTAGTTGGTTGTTGTAATTGCATGTTCATTAGAAAGCGAAATGATGTAATTAAGAGATGTTTGAGTGAGATACACTAGTAATTATTAATGGTATAATAAGAGCATCTCTAGTACAATACTAAATCATTATATCAATGCTATCATTTAGGATAAAATAAAATAAAAAATACTCTAATATAAGTAAAATTAAATATACTCTAGTGTAGTGTCAAAATTTGTATCAAATTTAGCATATGCTATACTTTATATCAAATTTAGTATAGTGTATAGTATATGTCAAATTTGACACAAAGATAAATATTACTGTATTTGTTGACTTTTTTATTTTAAATAATAAATATTTAACAAAATTGGTAGAGAAATTTGAGATTGATTTTTTTTTTACTTTTATAATTTAAACTAATAATAAGTAACATATAAAATAGAATTTTATATTGAAGTACAATATTAAAATGATATACCAAATATAATATTTTACTTTTTTTGTGTTAAATTTGATATTGTTATTGACATATATCGGAGAGGGTCTAATATAAAAGTAATGTTATACATTACAATTAGTATCACAACTTTTCAATCACAATACATGTGGTATTTAAAATATCAATTATTAAATAGATACACATTAATAATGATTTATCTCATTTACTCATGTATCCACTCATCAACTGACATGTCAGTTATCACATTATGTTTGAAGAAATTTAGTTTAAATGTCACATTTTATGTTTCAATCGATCATAAATATCGCCATTAAACAAGTTAATTAACAAGACGTCACTCCTGAAAGAGAAAAAAAAAACCCATCCCAGAAGTTAGAGAATTCTTAGAATGTGAACATCTGCATGCAAAATTTCAACATTCTATAATGTCACAATAAAAAACAAAACAAGTAACAGAACATAATAATATAATATTAAAGCAACGAAAGAAAAAAAAAATTACTTGTGCTACACTTTTATATAGTAACAATTATGAGGTTTCAAATCATTGTTTCCTATTTTGAATCAACAACTATTTTCCAACTTAATTTCCAAATTATTGGTATCTATATATTTGATATATCTATATATTTGATATATCTATCAAATGGCAAATGATCTGAAGAAACTACGTGGTGCTTGCTCGACTGTGTATTCATTTGAAATAAAAGACAATAGGCTAATAATTTCCATTTCCACTTAAACCAAGCATATGTTTGTTGAAAATGGAGGTTTTAAGTTCTCATAATTGTTCAAATGTTTGTGGCACGAACTTTGTTGATTTTGATCATTACTATATATACAAACTTTGTGGCACAAACATTGTAACAATGATGTAAATACCCCTAATATTTGTTAATCCCAATGAAAAGACTGTTTTACCCTTACTTTTATCTTTTGTGTGGGTAAATTAAATTTTAAAATAATTATTTATTAAAAGAAAAAAAAAAGATGATCTCCACCGTTCATCTCAATAATGAAGGTGGAGATATTTTATTTTATATATTTTATTAAAATTTAAAAACAAAAATTAAAATTAAAAAAAGAATTTAAAAATAAAATAAAATTAAACATTAATATCTGGATCTCCTCCAACGCCATCTCAAACATAATCTTCAACTTTTCCAGAAATATTCTTCAGCTCATTTCTAGAAAATTGAACAAAACTAGAACTCTCCCATCAATTTTTAATAAAACAAGATATATATATATATATATATATATATATATAACAATTTTCATTCACACAATCACATCCACTGAAAATCTTCATTATTTTTACATGAATCTACATATAAACACAACAGACAACAACCCACTATAACACAAAATCAATTCAACAATCAAAAGATCAATGACCCAAAATCTATTCTATAATCATCAAATTACACAAAATCAAAATAGTCCCACGATTTCGAATTTCAATGAAATTCCACTTAAACTAGACTCAACCGACGATTTCTAACTACAAACCAGACAAAGTAACAATGTTTTTTTGAACAAGTAAGCTTTATTAATCATAAGAGAAGAGAAGCATCAAACCTACGAACACAAAACAGAGACAGAAGAAAGAATAGAACAGTGGGAAGAAGAACAAAAAGATCAGGCATCCGTCTCAGCCATCAGCTTCGTCTCCACCTCCGTTGGTGCCTTCTCTCTGCCCGTCATCGTTAACATCACCAAAAGAACCAGCACGATGACGACGATCCATTCTTTGGCTCAATTCAACATTGCTGGTAAATTCAACTCACCCAAAAACCAAAAACCCAGATCTGTAACTTCGAAACCCAGAAATCAATAAACTCAAAACACCAAATTTTGACAATATCTAGAAAAAAAATGATTAAACTGCTCTATCTCTCTCTATCTCTCACACAAAACACACTTAAAAAATACAATAAAAACTCACCCTTTTTGATTCAACCGAACCTTAACTCGATCTGCTAGAAAATTAGAGTGGGAACCGAGGCGACATACCTAGATGTCGTCGAAGATGAAGCAGATCTTCAACTTTCCAGATGGGTGGTGTTGATGATCTTCGATTTTCCAGATCTTCAACTTTTTTGATTAATTATTTGGTTTGGATCAATCGATAGAAGATGGAGATGGAGAAAGAGACAAAGAGAGAGGCGGTGAGAGGAATGAGAGAGAAATAGATTAAAGTTAGGGTTTGATTTTATTAATTTTATTTTTTTTGTTGTTTTTTATTTTTATTATTTAATTTAATAATATTTTTTGTTTTTTAAAATTATTATTATACCCTTTGATTATATATGATTCTAGAACGTCCGATGTTATTTTACCTTTTTACACTTGTTGACCATCGTTGACTTGATGGAACCCTAGAATTGGACGGTAGGGATTCGAATGTGTATTGTTAGAGAAAGGATGGACTAAAAGTTATAATTCCAAATAAGCGTGGACTAAACGCAGATTAAGGTAAATTACGGGGGCTAAAATACAATTTACCCAAAAGAATCTGCATACTTTTAGCAATTACCCAAACGGCACCGTTTCCACTCGCCGGAAAAAGGAAAATAAAAGCCTTTTAAACACACCAGCTGCTGGACTAAATTCCTGACAGAAACAGACATAGCAAAAACATGGGCAAAAGAGGAGGAGCCAAAAGAGCACCAAACCCGCAATCTGGGTCTCAAACACATCTATCACTAAGAGAAGAGAAGTTCGGGAAGAAGCAAACCAACCCCGTAAACGTCAAGTCCAAACTCAAACTCGAACACTTGCAGAGCCTCGCCGTATGGGCCGGTGGCCAAGCATCTGTTCCTTCTCTTGCCGCGTTTTTCGGGCACCGTTTGGCCACCGAGACCGAGGCCCTCGGGTTGCAACCTGACCCGTCTTTGTTTTCTTGCCAAAGGTATTGTCTCTGCTTCGAATTTTTCTTTATATTGTTGCATTATTTTTAAATGTATCTGTACGTAATTGTATTGGTTAGTTTTTAGAATTATAAATACAATTAGTTCCCAATGTTGTAACAGTTATGGCTAGTAGTGGAGATTAAATGATGAGTAGGTTTCATTGTACATTTATGTGCAATCACACAATCATATACATGTTTCTTATATTCTTGTCTTTTCTATTTGTTAAAAGCTTCTTAGTGTTACAATTTGCTTGTTCGAATCATAGATTTATTTGCATACACACATAAATCTATTTGATGAGTAGGTTTCATTGTATATTTGTGTGCATTCACACAATCATATACATGTCTCTTACATTCTTGTCGTTTCTATTTGTCAAAAGCTTCTTAGTGTTACAATTTGCTTCTTTGATACTTTGAATCATAGATTTTTGTTATTGCTTCCGGTGTCGATTATGTCGCTTCATATATGTATGTGTGTATAAGTTCTTATTCACTGTTAGCCATTAAAAACATATAAGCTTGTTTAAAGTCAGTTAGTGTTAGATGTTGAATCAAAGAGGATTGTAATTGGGTACTTGATTATTAGTAAAAGGGATATGATGTTCAGTGGGGTATGTATAGAACCTCTAAAGAGTTAGAGAAAACAGTATCTGATGTTAATTCATTTGTTCGGTTAATATTTTCATTTTTTGTCACAGGGTGCATGCAAACACGCACAATCTTACCTTATTTGTTTTTAGTTTAAAATTAAGATATATTACCTTTACAGTTTACGAGTCATTCTACCTTTTAGAAGATGTAATTTACTTCCATTGGATATTACCATAAAACATGATATCTATCATCGGGTTAGCTGGAGTAAGCACACTTCGAGCCTTAATTATAATTCCCGTGGCTTGTTGTCCGAGTATTAACAGTTCCTTTTTCTGGGTGTCTGCATATATACATATGTTGTAAGACAATATACCATGAGAAGAAATCCGTTTAAGGTTCAAGCATTTTAGATTTCCGAGGGAGTTTGAACTGATATAGTGTGAGCTCCAGGTTTTTGAAGTTCCAAGTGTGAAGAGTTTTAGATTGATTAGTCATAATGTTATCCTGAACAGGAATTTGAAGCAGTGTAAGTTCAAATTATTTGAACTAACTATTTGACCTGTTCACTGTTGTCATTGTGACTTTTTAATTTTCAAAAGATACAATCGGAAGAAAATCAATCATGTCGGATGCTTCCTAGGAAAGTAATATTGGTTTAATGATACGTAGTTATTTTGTGGCGGTGATGGTATTTTTATCGAGTCCAACGTCAGTTTTGCATTGAATCCATCGATTGTTTAGTTTGAATATCTAGTTAAACTATTTTTTTGCCTGTCCTCAGTCTCTTCTTCTGTAATGACATGTCATGATGGTTCTGCAGGCCATGCGTAGAATTTATATGCTGGTCCTGATTACCGAATACTATTGTGCAGATGTGAGACAATGCTTCAGCCCGGCTTCAATTGCACTGTCCGTATAGAAAAGAACCAAGTGAAGGCTCGTCATAGAAGAAAGAAACATAAGTTTCCTTCACAGAACAATGTGGTCTATAATTGCCACTTCTGTTCGTTTCGTAATCTGAAGAGGGGTACTCCGAAAGGCCATATGAAAGAGATATGCCCTCCCAAGGATAAACAGGCTACGAGACCAGAACGTTCTAAGTCCACGTCTCAGAAGTCTACCGTTCTGGAGACAGAGATGAGAAGTAACGACGAGGTTACTAAGCTGGATGAGGTAACTTTGCCAGCAATAGCCGGTGATGCTCCTGTCTCCAACAGTCTAGTAACGCCTTCTGTGAGAAATAAATTAACTTTGGAAGTGACAAAGAGGAAGAGAAACAAATCTGGAACAAAAAAGTCAGCTGAATCGATCGATGCAGAAAAATCTGTTGGCACTTCAACTAAAAGGAGGAGAAAATCCTGGACAAGCTTGAAGGAAATTGCTGAGAGATGCAGGCATGATAACAGTCAAAACATTACTAACTTAACAATTCCATTCTCGTTACAAGCTCATTAATTTCACATCAGTTTTTGTAAAGAAACAGCTGGTTTGAAGTTTCCATTATAGGTACAAACTTTGCCAATCTGAAAACTTGGCGTTTATACCTGGAAGATAAAATTTTAGAATTCATGGTATCATAAATAACTGTAAGTACGTTATATATAAACAAAAAGACACATTAATTTTATTTTTATTTATGATTTTGAATTCTAAAATATTTGCATTCTTACTTCTAAAAGGATGATTTTCCAAATTTGTTTTTTTTTTTCATGTACTGGTAGTCGTAAGATGATTTTTCAAGCTTTCTTTTTTCATATATTTATATTCGTATAAATTCATACAATTCAATTCAGAGGAAAATCTTTACTACATTATTTTTGTTTGTGCTTACTGACGGTTTTTGTCACATATGACTTTGTAGCTCTTTAATTTAGAGATGAGTATAGATCGGTACGGTTCGGTTTTGATTAAAACCGTATTAAAACGATATATATTCGGATTTAAAAAATATGAATCAATTTAAACCGTTTTGAACCTTAAAATTGAATTAAACCGAATATCTTTATCTTTATCTCGGTTCATTTCGGTTTTGGGTCTATTGGATTTTGAAGGTGTTTTTGAATGCGTTTTTTTATATGTTTTTAATTTTCTAAGGTCTTTAAGTTGTATTTTTGACATTTAGGTTTAAACTTTTTAAAGAAAACATATTATGTAAAAAATAATTTAAACAAAATACAATCCAAATCTAAAATTTCAATCATATTAGATCTATATACTCAATCAAAATATAAAATCTTCATAACTTTTATAGAATATATATATATATATATATATATATATATATATATATATATATATATATATTCATAAATAAAACATCATCCCCAAACAGTACATACTAAAATTGAACCTTATAAAATAATTTATTAAGACAATTCGGTTTATTCGATTCGGTTCGGTTGTATATGTTCAAAACCAAAACCGAACTGAATTCAATTCGATTTTAAAATTTCAAATCGGTTTTGAATCGAATATAAACTATGAACTGAACCAAACACTCGTTTTCTGTTCGGTTCAATCCGGTTTCGGTTTTTGTGCTCACCCTTACTTTTTATATAGAATTAATTATTGAATGCTTACCTAATTACGAATTAATTGTTGATTTCTAACTTCATTTTTCACCACTTGTGAAAAAAAATCTTTACAAATATCTCATCACATGCACCATAATTTATAATATAAGTTCAATAAATTAATAAAATCGTTTAAAAATAAAATCTTTTGATGCTAATTCTGGCAAGAACTCAAGTATACATGGTACATGAAACTATCGTTGTCTTTATATGCACCTAGCCACCATCTTCTTCTTCATATCAAACTATTAAGTACTACATTTAAGAGAATGCCAAATACCGTAAAACCTTGATAAAGAATGTTGTTTGTTATATATATTTTTTAATTGAATATACACGTCATTGATAGATAAGACAATCCCTAAAAAAAGTTGCCAGATGGGTATCCGAGCTGGTATCTAGAAGACCATCCAAGACATCAAGGAATAAGAACCCGAGTGAGTCTGAATACAAGTACTCGGCACATTATGTTCTACTTAGGACAACACAAGAAACCCGAGTAAAGGAGTTCAACATGTGATTCACACACGTGGCGAAGCCCGAGAACCATACGCCAATACGTAAAACCTCAATGTCAAAGAGTTTCTATAAGGATAAAATACCAAACAGGAAATAAGTCCAAATCAAGTAATAACTCTACTTCTTCAAGAAAACTACACATCGATACGAAAATAAGTCCTAAACGGATTATACCACCGGAGTCCCATTCGATCTTCACACGATCTCCGAAATACGAAAGAAGATAAAAATGACTTCAACGAGCAACCAACTTTAATTAAAATACAATTCCTTTTACTTGTACAACAAAGATTAGGGTTCTATACACATATAAATAAACCCATAATCACATTTGAGAGAGGGACAGACTAAAAAGAGTGATCATTGCAAAAGAGAGGCAAGAGAGATCGAGTTGTGTAATTCTTTGTTTAAAATAGTGGATTTGGCTTGGTTGTGTATTCAACCACTTGTGAATGTTTCTCCGATCAATGGAGTTTTACCAAGTAAACTTGTGTCATTATTGCTTACATTAGATTCTATTTCTCTTTCTCTTTCTCTTTCTCTTTCTCTTTTGACAGGTAATAACAAAATCCAACGTTGTTGACTTTCTCATCCATCGAGGAATCGACATTAACAATTGGAGCTAGAAGAATGGTGCTAAACCTCCGATCTATTTAAGTAATGGCTGGTAGCGAAAGCAAAGATGGTTCCAAGGACATCCAGAAATCTCCAGATAATGCTCATATAGACGGGACCACTCAGGATCCCACCATAACTATTATGAACCATCAGATATCCTTAGCTAGCATCCAACAAATCCCTCCCACCAGCGAGGATATATCGCATCGTTTCTGTGATGCATTGCAACAGTTGTTAACGGATGCGGCGCAAGAAGAAATAGACCTATTGGCTACAGGAGAGGTGCACCCGCCAAATCCTCCATTACCCCCTAGGCTCCGATCGGTTATAGTTGGGTCGGAACCAGATGCACCAGAAGCTGTTAGGAACTCAGATCCAATCAACCAGACTGAGGGTATGACGCGTAACCAGGTCGTGAAACGCCAGTAGAAGAATGACCAAGCCAAAGGCGAAGCCACGGTCATACGGGTCATGATAGGCACCGTAAATATGATTGGTGTAGAGATCGGCCATCGTCATCGGAGGATAGTGATCTATACCATCATAAACGTCGTCACGGGACCATACGCTTACAAGGCTTGACTTAGGAGACTCGGGGGCAGGATGAAGAAGAGATAGTGACAGGTATGACGGTCACGCGATGGGTAGACCATCGAGGATAACCAGTGGGCGATAGAGATATCATAATCAAGGGTTTGACCCGGGAAGTCGAGAATAACAGACGCCAGATGGATAAGCTGATTAGGCGATATGGATACAATGAATTGTCTGATGATGATTCTGATAGTCATTTCACTAGGGACATCTTGCGAACCCCTTTTCCAGAGAGATTCAGGATGCCACACGTGGAACAGTTCAAGAATGATACATATCCTAAAGAACATATCAGACAATATAAAAGTGTTATGGCTCAGTATGCCCATAACGACAATTTGTTGTGTCTCAACTATTCACAAACTCGAGTGGTTCGGGAGATTGCCTCTGGCAAGTATTGAGAGTTTCAACGAGTTAAGCATAAGCTTTTCAAGACAATTCCTAGGCAATGTACATAGGAAAAAGTCAGTGGCTTATCTTTCTCAGCTGAAGTAAGGGAAATACGAGTCGTTAAAAAGGCACCTGAGGAGATTTGGTTAGGCGGTCTCAGAAATCAGTAGCGCAAATGACGGAGCAATAATCGTTGTGTTCATAAATAACTTACAAAAGGGGCAAATGTCTTTCAACTTAAGGAGAGCTTGATTAACGAGATATCTGGACATGATGGATATGGCTGGAGGATATGCGTTAGCTGAAGAAGAAGAGTTAGCAACAGGAGGTTGTTACATGTATTGAGGGAGACCCGAACAAAAGGATGCTGAGTCAAAGATACAAAACCATAAAGGAAAACAGAAAGGAAATAGCAAAGAGAAAAGCAAAGATGAGGGAAGTGGACGTAATACTGACCAGACCATAGAAACGTTCAAGGAAAATACACGAACTACACCTCACTTCAGAAAAAGCAGGAAGAAATCCTGACAATACTTGAAGAAAAGAATCTGGTGAAGGAGCCACTTCAGCAGTCCTAATTTGCTCGGCGAGACCTAACGAAATATTACAGGTTCCATAAGAAAACCGGACACGAGACTTCCAAATGTTACCAGCTCAGAGACTATATAGAGACCCTCATTCGAGAAGGACGTCTGCAAGATATAATCCTAAAGAGAGACAAGAAGTCAGACTATCTTCTGAGGACCATCAATTGGGAGAAGTAACCGAGAGTGGACTCATGAAGCCCGAGAAATGATAGAGGCAAGACATAACTTTGACGTTAACTCTATCGAGCCTGATTCAAAAAGAATAAAGGAAGGATGAGACCCATTAATATTCACTGAAGCTGATTCACATGAAATCGACGTCGACCAAACGATGCTCTCGTTATTAGTGCCAGAATTGGCCATAGAGAAGTCAGGAGAATTCTAGTGGACAACGGTAGCTCGACAAACATCCTTAATGTAGTTGCTTATGATCAGCTCAGATTGGATCGAAAGGATTTGCAACCTTTCCATACCCCACTCAGAGGATTCAGGGGAGTCGAGGTTAGGTCTTACGGAACAGTGAAGCTACCCGTGAGGGTCGGAGTAGCTCATTGCCAAAAAACAGTGTTACTCAACTTGTCGTGGTAGATCTGAACAATTGACCTTATAATGCTTTACTAGGCCGGCCTTTCCTGAACAAAACAAAGGCAGTAACAACTTCCTATGCTCTGATGATCAAGTTCCCAACTGAACGGGGGGTAGGAATAATCAAGGGGTCGCAGGAGATGGCCAGAAGAGCTAATCTCTCGGTTTACAAGGACAGAGATAATAGTGAACACCAAGTACGCACCTTAACACAACCAGATCAGATCGAGCAAGAAAAATCACTGTTGTTCGAGTTTGATCCAAGGGAAGCACCAGAGACATCAAAAAGTGAACCCATAGAGGAGGTGGTCTTAAAGGAAGATGAGCTAGATAAGAAGGTCAAAATTGGGACCAACTTAGAAGAAAAGGTCAAGCTAGATCTTATTGATTTACTTAGAGAATACAAAGATGTGTTCGCATTGAGGCATGAAAACCTAACGGGGATAGATACCCGAGTAATATCACATCATTTAGCGGTGGATCCAAATGTGAAACCTGTAATACAAAAGAGAAGATCTTTCAACCTCGAGAGAAGTTGGGCAATTAAGCAGGAGGTGGAGAAGTTACTCGCTGTGGGATCGATCAGAGAGATCAACTACCCTCAGTGGGTAGCAAATGTTGTTTTGGTCCAATAGAAGAATGGCCAATGGAGAATGTGCGTGGACTTCACGAATCTGAACAAAGCCTGCCCAAAAGACAGTTTTCCACTCCCAAGGATTGACTAACTGGTCGATGCTACATCAGGTCATGAATTACTCAATTTTATGGATGCTTATTCAGGATACAATCAGATCCGGATGAATAAAGCTGATGAAGAAAAAACAGCATTCACGACTGATCAAAGCATGTACTGTTATACAGTAATGCCTTTTGGGCTAAAAAAGCTGGGGCAACATATCAAAGATTGGTCAACAGGATCTTCGCTCGTCAAATAGGAAGAAACATGGAAGTTTACATAGACGACATATTAACCAAAAGTATCTCGACAGACAAGCACGCTTCGGACCTGTGCAAAACATTCGATATCTTGAGAAGGTATCAGATGAAGTTAAATCTGAACAAGTGCCTATTTAGGGTCCCCTCAGAATGTTCCTCGGTTTCCAAGTTTACCAGAGGGGGATCAAAGTGGATCCCGAGAAGATCCAAGCCCTTCAAAAAATGACTTCTCCAAGGACACTAAAAGAGGTACAACGCCTAACAAGATGCTTAGCTTCCTTGGGCAGATTTATATCAAAGGCCACAGATATATGTGCTTATTTTTTCAAAGTGATTAAAAAGGGAAAGAGGCTTGAATGGAATGAAGAATGTGAACGGGCATTCCCGAAGATCAAAGAATACTTAGGACATGCTCTCATCCTCTCGAAACTTAAAATAGGAGAAATACTCCACCTGTACTTGTCCCTTACAGAGTTAGCAGTAAGTTCGGTTCTAGTCAGGACATAAAACAGGATACAAAGGCTAGTATACTATACCAGCAAGGTTCTTCTTCCGGCTGAAACCAAGTATTCACATGCATAAAAAATGGCTCTAACATTGGTTTCTGCAGCAAGGAAGCTGAGGTTGTACTTTTAGGCATATACAATCCAGGTTTTCACTGACTGCTTGCTTAAGCAAATTCTACAAAAGCCAAAAATTTCAAGGAGATTAACTAAATGGGTGATTGTACTCAGTGAATTTGATATTCAGTACATGCCCATAACATCACTCAAAGGCCAAGCAGTGGTAGATTTTATAGCAGAATTTACAGAACCAAATCTGGAAGCAAAAAAAATGTTGGGCAAGAGTTTCCCATGGAAATTGTATGTCGATGGTTCCTTGAACACTTATGGCAGTGGGACAGGAATTGTAGTATGTACCCCAAAAGGAGATGATGTTGAATATGCCATGACATTCGATTTCAAAGCAACAAATAACCAAGCCGAATAAGAGGCATTGCTAGCAGGGCTAAGGGTTTGCATAGCTCTCGGAACAGATGAGGCTGAGATATTCAGTGACTCACAGGTAGTCGTCAACCAAGTCTTGGACGAATATAAGGCCAGAGATGAAGGTATGACGGCTTATCTGGGCATAGCAAAACAACTCCTTCAAAAATTCAAGGAATACATGATTGTCCAGATCCCTAGAGAAGAAAATGAAAAGACAGACGCTTTGTCCAAACTAGCATCAGTAACAACCACAATCAAGCTAAAAAATATTCTAGTTGCACATCTTCTCAGACCAAGTATAGTTGAGCCGAAAACTTTGAAGTCTAAGAAATCCGAACACCGCTAGAAGGTTGTATGACTCAGCTAAAAAGATACTTGGAAGAAAATATACTCCCAGAAGATCCCTTAGAAGCAAAACGCATCAGGTACCAGTTAGCAAGATGCACACCGATTGGAGAAGAACTGTAAAGAAGAGGGTTTTCTTGAATACTCCAAAGATTGGTATCAGAGGAAGATGCATATCGGATACTATAAGAGGTCTACGACGAAGTATGCGGGAATCATATTAGAGGCAAAAGTTTGGCACATAAGATACTCAGGCAAGGTTCTTACAAGCCCACCTTGTTCTCGGAAGCACAACGATGTTCAGAAAGTTACAATGCTTTCCAAAGGATCGCTAATGATATTCGGCAGACCCCTGAACAACTTAGAAGCCTCACATCCCCATGGCAATTTACCATGTGGGGTCTGGATTTAATTGGCCCAATACCAGCAGGGACAGGGGTGGAGCAAATCATGCAATCGTGACCGTTGATTATTTCAAGAAGTGGGTGGAAGCTGAAGCGTTAGTACATATCACAGAAGCAAATACCATAAACTTTGTGAAGAAAAAACATAATTTACAGGTTTGGAGTCCTGAATACTATTATCACTGACAACGACACCCAGTTCGACAATCAAAAATTCATGCAGCTGTGCAACGAGTACCAAATTACAAATTACTATGATACACCTGCCCACCCCCAAACAAATGGACAAGCTGAGGCAGTAAACAAAATCATCAAGCACACACTTAAAGTAAAGTTAGATGTCAAGAAGGGTAGTTGGGTTGAAAAACTTCCTGAAGTATTATGGGCGTAACGGACAACAACAACAACTTCTACAGGAGAAACCCCGTTTTCTTTGGCTTTCGGAACAAAAGTTGTCACCCCGGTAAAAACATCGTATATATAGCTCAGAGTCAGGCTATATGATGAAGAACAGAATATTGATATGCTATTACAAAGCCTAGACGAAATGGAAGAGAAAATGGAGAAATCTCGAGTACGAAATGCGACATATCAACAAAGAGTGGCCCGACACTATAATTCTCATGTTCAAATTAGGGAATTCCAGTTAGGAGACCTAGTGCTCAGGAAGGTGTCACTGAACACGAAGAACAAAGTTGTGGGCTCGTTGGCTGACAAATGGGAATGCCCATACAAGATTGAGAGAATAACTGGTCATAGAGCATATCGGATTGCCCGACCAGATGGAGGGATTTTACCCCGGTCATGCAATGCCCAATATTTAAAGATTTTTTATCCTTGAAATTTGTTTTCATTTTTCTAGTCAGGATATTTTTTTTTTATTCTTAGCAATTCTTAGATTTACATATAGTTAGTTTTACAGTTATGAATGAAAGCTTGACACGGGATTCCAGAAATCTGAGTATATGATAATAAGAACATATGAAAAAGATGAGCATGCGAGGAAAAATGAGCATGATAATAAGAACATGCGAGAAAAAATGAGCAGACAATAACATATGAATAAATTGATTGCATAATAAAATGCTCGGGGCCATTAATTTGGTAAAATTCCCGAATGGGCGGAGAAGCTCAAAAGAGCATGTCAGCCAAGCAAGGTCAGCCAAGACTTAGCCAAAAGGCAAACCCTATGCATCAGATACTAGAAAACGGCTCGGGAGTCGTTGAGAAAATCCCGGTGAGATGTGCAGTAGTGTTAAGCATTTTAGAGCTTAACGATTTGGTAAACCCTTACGCAGACGAACTAGAAAACGTCTTCAGTGACTTGCGTAAGGACTCAGACATATGAACGTTGTGAGCCTCAATATAAAGTTCGGGTAGTAGCCAAGTATGAGATACAAGTATAAACTTACTTGCCTTTGTTTGGAGATGACTCGGTTAATAATATTAGCCAGTTTAATAAGATATTTGACATTAAAAATTGTTCGGGTAACGAAACTACCCAGTTAAATAAGATACTCGACGACGTTACTCGAACAACAGAGTTAGCCAGTTAAATAAGATATTTAACGATTAGAAAAGTTATTAACAATAACCAGTTAATAAGGTACTTGGCATTTCAAATTCACAACAAAGCAGTTGGCAAAATATGGAACTTCATTGATCATATAAATTTTTTACAAAATGTAATTTTTTACAAATACACCTACGGGGTTGAGGACTTTGAGCTCTTGCCAATACTCGGATCGGATAACATCTCGTATTCATAGACAAGACTTTCATTAGAAGGGCAGACGATTGAGTCAACTGAGTCGTCCATTCATTCACTGTATTCCGTTTTAAGGATCGGTCCAACGTCAGGTTTCGACCCATCCATACTAGCATCCTGACTAGCATAAAAGGTTGAGAGAGAATGCTCCGATGAGACCTCCAAATGCATAGGATGAGGCTCTTTACCTCGACTGCGACAGTAAGCTCTCCATTCCTTCATTTAATTCCGAATAGACTCCAAGGAACGATCTACATGGTTTTTGATTGATAGCTCCCATTGGCACGAGCCTTGTCAAACGCCCGATTCTTGACCTTGAAGAATTCACCACCTGATACCAACCCTTATTATAACTCTCTAAGGAGTAGGGCATCATAGGCTGGAGACCTCTTGAAACGAGCAACCCTTTGAACTTCAAGTTCCAATCGGGCTTCATTCGAAAGTGATTCGAAAGTCAGGTCCTAGCGCTCAAGGTTTTCAATTTTTTGCTCGTAGGATGATTTTGCTCGCTCGACCTCTTGTTCAGCTTTGAGCATTGACTCCTGAGCAACATAGAGAAAATTTTGAAGGGATTCAGCCTTATCTTTTGCAACAAAATCTTTCTCATCAGCCTCCATCTGTTTAGCCAAACAATGACCGGTAAACTCTTGGGCAGAGCTCACCTTCTTTTGATATACTGGCTCAATCTGATCACGGTTGTCCTCACTTTCCTTCAACTGTGCATCAATACGCCTTATCCGATCAGCTTGATGTTGTTGCGTCTGAACAAACTCAACAAACTTAACAACCACCTACAGGGAATAGTAAGTTACAAATCTAAGCCAATGAGTACTAAGATGAAGTTCGAGACCAAAGACTTACGTAGCTCGCGCTGTTGAAAATATTTTGAAGACGATATGTCGAGGAACCATTCCTGAAGCGGCTCCAATAGTCGTCCTCGATAAAAGCCTGACCAAATGACATCATCCTCAACATATCCTGGGGGAAGGACATATAGGATTACCCGAGGATCCTATTCTTGCATCAACTTCAGGGGGTAAATAATCCCTGTTCAGATTGTCCAAAGTTTCCACTCCTCCTAAAGGTGCCTCAGCCTGGGCACTCGGGGAAACTCTAACATCGGCGTCATCATCACTCGATTTAACAAATGACACCACCCGATGGATTTTTTAAGGACGAGCGGGAGAATCAATTGCCTTCCTTTTCTCGGCCCGAGTACGGTGGAAGCCGATGTCAACCGCATGATCTTCTTGATCTTTAGTAATGTCTCGGAAAGGCTTAAAAAGATCATGATAAAGATTAACCTGCTCATCAGGGGGTACCCTAACTCCTTCCTTATCCCCAATGGCAAACGGCTCAACAAACACTTCATCAGTCAGGGAACTAGGCTCACCAGACACTGCACCACTGGGATGCCTTCCCTGCCAGCCTTCATCCTCAGACATTCTTGGGGTTCCATTAGTTCCAAATGGGCCACTCGGACCACTTGATTCCCCTGTGGTTGGCTGAATGACTTATTCAGGAATATACTTGGGAACTCGTTCATCCGCTTCATCGGGATCTTCAACCGACTCGTCATCAGGTGAAGAAATCCCTTCCTTATTTTGGCGAGAAGCTTCCTTACGGCTCGCTTGAGTAAAAGATTTAACCTGGCGAGCCTGAACGCAGCAGACGATATCCGAGTCATACACTGAATACAAACGAGTTAGAAAACAGAACAAAATGAGATACGAAAACGATGAGAGATTCTACTTACGACGTCTGCGATAATCTGAAATCTGAGGAAAGAAGCCGAGTGTTATCATTTTCTTTTCATCAAAAAGGTAAGACTTGCTTCTCTTCTCCAGAGTGCATGCAGCCGCTCGAGCAAGGTTAGTCAACTCGGCATCAGTAAAAATAGGCCGCGACTTGTTCCAATGGTCAGGGGAACAAAAGAAACGGGCTCGATCTCATGTCCTAAGTTCCCTCCGGTAAAAAACCAGCTATTTTTCCAATGCTTGTTTGAGGTAAGGAATCCCCACACAAAGTCTTTCTTCTTGGCGTTTGAGGAAATATCGACTCCCCAACTCACCTTTGTCCTCTCAGGAATCCAGCTATCTGGTTAGCTGGATAGAAGAAAATAAGTTCCAGTCAGACCATTAGAGTATAAAAGTGCATAATTTCTTGAGGAGAAGGCATTGACAAGTTCATCAGGCTCCACATATGCCACATACACATCAGGATCCTATAACTGTTTGGGGCAAGCTGGGCTGAAGCGATCCCTGCCTCAGCAAGGAACCAAGCGATGAAAGGCTGGAGGGGAAACACCACAGCAGAACATGGATCCATAAATTGCTATCATGCTTGGAAGAGGGTTCCACACGGCCCTATCTTCAGCAGGAACCATTAAAATCGATTCATCTAAATCAAATCAAGCACGGTACTTTTCGATCTCATCTACCCCGACCATATTCGGCTCGACATCATACGCACTCGAAAAATTAAGAGAAAAAGGGATCCGAGAAGCCCGATGCTCCTCTTCGACGTCATTCTCTCTAAGTACTTACCTTCCAATCTGAACACTGCTTGAACCATGCTTGTGAACCATACAGTTACTCTGATGCTTTCCCATCCTTGATCGTAAAGGAACCATGTGATGATCAGAAACAGAAGATTCAGAGCTGGAAGAAGATTCAGAGCTATAACTAAAGTGAGCATCAGGATGAAGCCCAGAAACATCAACATCTAAAAAACAAGTTTCATCAGGAGGAATTTCCTCCAATAACCTACGAACATAAGAAACCAATTGAAAATATCCATGTTCAAGCGCCTCGAAAGCTATAACAAAAAGTCGATGCCGTGAAACAGGATCCATTGGAACTGATCTTTAAAGCAGACGTAGGAAATTAGAAGAAAGCTTCAATGAAGAACGAAGACGAATCTGTACGTAGATGAACTAGAAGGCAGGAGCAATCTGGGGTTTTTCTTTTCGTGAGGATAGCAACAAGATAGCCCTCAACAATTTAAATGAACCACTTAATGATTAAAACACGAAAACCTAGGGTTTGGAAAGGCATGAAGATAAAAAGAAACGGTGTTTAGTGTTGTAGGTTGTGTATCCAATAGTCGACGTGTCGCATCTCATAAATGCCCATAGATATACCAAACAATAAAGGACACGTGTCGTCGAAAGAGCAGATTAAGCCGTCAGGATTTCAAAACGACACAATCATTGGGATTTCGTGTGAAGAGACAAACCTTCACATATGTGGTTGCCATCGAGACACGTCACTATGCAATGAATCGTTTAAGGATTATCATTCTTGCATTAATGAGAAATTAAGAAGGGAAAAACAAAAGTCTAGTCGGAATTCACAACGATTAAAATATTTCCCCCAAAATGAATTATACTCGGCGAAAATATTTTAAGGGGGTATTTTTATATGTATATTTTAACTGAATATACACGTTACTGACATATAAGACAATCCCTAAAAAAAGTTGCCAGATGGGTATCCGAGCTGGCATCTAGAAGACCATCCAAGACATCAAGGAATAAGAGCCCGAGTGAGTCCGAATACAAGTACTCGGCATATTATGTTCTACTCGGGACAACAAAATAAACCCCAGTAAAGAAGTTCAGCATGTGATTCACACACGTGGCGAAGCCCGAGAACCATACGCCAATACGCAAAACCTCCATGTCAAAGAGTTTCTAGAAGGATAAAATATCAAACAGGAAATAAGTCCAAATCAAGCAATAACTCTACTTCTTCAAGAAAACTGCACATCGATACGAAAATAAGTCCTAAACGGATTATACCACCAGTCTCATTCGATCTCCATATGATCTCCGAAATAGAAAAGAATATAAAAACGACTTCAACGAGCAACCGGCCTTAATTAAAATACAATTCATTTTACTTGTACGACAAGGATTAGGGTTCCATACACATGTAAATAGACTCATAATCACATTTGAGAGAGGGACAGACTAAAATGAGTAATCATTGCAAGAGAGAGGCAAGAGAGATCGAGTGATGTAATTCTTTGTTTAAAACAGTGGATTTGACTTGGTTGTGTATTCAACCACCCATGAACGTTTCTCCGATCAACGGAGTTTTATCACGAAAACTCGTGTCATCATTACTTACATTACATTCTCTTTATCTTTATCTTTTGACAGGTTATAACAAAATCCAACGTTGTTGACTTTCTCATCCATCGAGGAATCGACGTCAACATTGTTATAATCATTAAGAGAATGCCAAATACCTGTAAAACCCTGATAAAGAATATTGTTAGAATCCGAAAGCTTATTATTTTAGAAAGGTTATTTATTTATCGATAACTTTTTAGTTACATCACGTTCCAAGTTGAAACATGTAAACAAACAACATAAATTTTAACATAACTATATTCTCTTAAATGAAGTAATTAAAATTTGAAGCTAATCAAATTATATATATTTTTTACCTTGGATGTTAATACATATTTTAAGAATTTAATCTCAAAATTTGTTTTTCTTACAAGATTGTGTTGTTAATAATAAGAACAATAAATGTAAGGAAAATGTCATCACCTCAATTTTGATTTAGAAATCTTTTATGAAATTCTGAGCATGTCATAAAAAATTTCTATTGAAATCTACAAAATCTGTCAAATTATTTTTTAAAATTCATGTTCAAACAGTGTAAATGCATAAACTCTTAAAAATTGGATTAATTATTGATTAATGAAATTTGATATAAAGAAAAAATTATACAGTGACCGTACGTAAGTGACCGACTTCAATGATGGTAAAACAGTAATTAAAATTAAAAAGGGGGCATTTTCACACAGGAAACAAGTCAGTATAAATAGAAACAGCCACTTGGCGGGCTTACACGAAGGGATCAAAAAATAAATAGCACTTTTTGGAGGTGACGTTTCAACATTGTCACTGTTTTAATAACTTATGTTTAAAAGACACCAATTATGGTGAACGGACAAAAATGCCTCCAATAGTTGTTCCATCAGAAACTTTCATTTATTTTTTACAGTGAGAGTTATGAAGTAGAGAGATAAATTTTTGTTGAAATTCAGGCGCTACGCAGAAGCATTCGAGGGTCGAGCTGCCCAGTCAGCTCGCCAGGGTGCAGGGGGCAGTGCCCCCGGAACTTTTTTTTTTTCTGGTCAGTACTTCAAAACAAATATTCTCGATCCTTTGAAAAAAAATCTCGATCCTTTGAAAAATATTATCGATTATTTGATAAAAATTCTCGATCATTTAAAAAATATTCTCGATTCTTTGAAAAAAAATCTCAATCATTTGAAAAATATTCTCGATTCGATCTTGAAAAAATTCTCGATCATTTGAAAAATTTTCTCGATCCTTTAAAAAAAAATCTCGATCATTTGAAAAAAAATCTCGATCTTTTGAAAAAAATTCTCGATTTTTGGAAAAAAATCTCGATCCTTTGAAAAATTTTCTCGATCATTTGACAAAAAACCTCGATCCTTTGAAAAAAAATCTCGATCCTTTGAAAAAAAATCTCGATCCTTTGAAAAATATTATCGACTCGATCCTTTTAAAAAAATATCGCTTCTTTGAAAATAATTCTCGATCCTTTGAAAATTTCTTGATCCTTTGACAAATGCTCGATTCTTTCAATTATTTCAAAAATAAACTCGATTATATTAAAAAAAATGCTCGATTTGGCTGCAAATATGCTCGATTTAACTAAATATTATTTTCAAACCACAAATATATAAAAAATTTTAAACGAATATCACAAATATAGATTATCTTTTCTGTAAAATCTGAAGAGAGGTAAGTTTTTAAGAAAGAGAGAGGAATTATCGTTTTCAAAGTGTGGATAGAAACACAATAGGATTAAAAAATAGATTATGTAAGGATTCATACCTTTTAAACTGAACTTAAGTTATTACTGCACCACGCGTATAAAAAAAAAGTGACACCATTTCCACTTTATACGAATACAACAATTTCACTTTCCAGTATCTTCCAAGCAACCGAAAAATGGGGAATCGTCGGATCGCTATGGTCTCGACGAGCGACGACGACGACCACACGCCGCCGCCGCCGCCGCCGCTGAGAATCCGCCGTCTGGAGGAGAGCCAGCAGACGAGGCTGAACAAGAGGTAGAGGATGCTCCAAGCGGAAGAGGAAGAATAAGACGGAAAGGGATCGAAGAGGGAGAAGAGAGAGAAGAAGGAGAAGAACGGTAAAGAAGATAAGTCGCGAAATGACGGCGTCGGAGAGGAAGAGGAGGAGGCGGAGGCGGTGCAGGAGGACTTCAAGCCAGTGGGCGTGCCGGAAGTATCCGGCAAAGGGAGGGGACGGAGGAACCATTACAAGGCTTTCGAGTACGACGGCAATACTTACGAGATCGTGAGGTTTTTTTCTTTGTTGCGAATTCGATTTGATTTCTCTGGCATTGCCTGAAAATTAGGGTTTTGCTCAAAATTAGGAGGATATTATGTTTTGTGTTTGATTGCTGAGAAATGCATTCTTGTATAAGGTAAAATAGAGTGGCGAGGTTTGATTGAAAACTTAGATTTTGTGGGAGTTAGAAATGGTTTTACGTTCTTGATTCATTTTCTTGTTGGTTTCGTTATCATTTGGTTTTGTTCTGATTGTGCTCAGGAGGATCCTGTGCTTTTATCTCCTGAGGATGAAAATCAGAAGCCACATGTGGCAATCATTAAGGTAATTATCTTGCGAAGCTACAGTGGTTTTTTTTTTCCATTGCTTTGGTGTTCTGCGATAGTAGCTTAAGTGATGCATGAGAGGAACTTATTTCCGGCAGTAGAAAGTTGTGTGCATTCCTTAACAAAGATGTCTATATCATGATTCATGGATACATTGTTTAAGTAGTAAAATAGTTTGAATAAAAGATTTTATCTCTACATTTTCAGATTTGGTTTCCCCACCCTTTCTAATTATCACTTGAAAGCAGGACATGCATTCCTTATCAAATTATTCAAGATTGTTTGTTGTCCAAAGTTTTATTCTTTTGATTAACTACAGTATTTGACCGTAAACCATTGTATTATTAAGAATACTGTTTTTACCTCTCCTGTTTCCATGTGTAAATGTATTTGTTATTATGTTGTGGTCGTGTTGATAGGATATTATTCAGAAAAGAAATGGGAGCATGGTGGTTACTGGACAGTGGTTTTATCGCCCGGAAGAGGCTGAAAGAAAAGGCGGTGGGTGTTGGCAATCTCGTGATACACGGGAGCTGTTTTATAGTTTTCATCGTGATGACCTTCCAGCAGAATCAGTGATGCACAAGTGTGTGGTGCATTTTATCCCTAAAAACAAACAGCTTCCACTTCGTAAGCAACACCCTGGTTTTATTGTGCAAAAGGTGTATGACACTGGAGAAGAAACTTTGGAAGCTGACTGATAAAGATTATGAAGACAACTAACAGCATGAAATTGATCTTCCTGTTCAGAAAACTATAGCTCGGTTGGGAGACCTTGCTGATATTGAGCCTGAAGAAACTTCTGCTCTGGAACAGGAGGATCAATCAAAGTCTAAAAAAACTTTAAGAAGAAAGAACATATCACCTCTTGATGTTACAAGGGAGGAAGAAGCAACAACCACTAAATCTGAAACGCCAGGAAGCTGTACAAGCAATTCAGAATACTATGCCATTCTATTGAAGTTTAAGGCACTAACCGGAGACAATCCTCATGACAAGTGGTTAGAGAGGCTTCTTCAAGGTATTCAGTACATGTGCAATTCTCCTGACATGCATGGGGATGACAATGGCAAAGGTGGTTGTGATGGGCCTGACCATGAACGAGACAATCAATGTGTGACAACTTCAAATGGATCTCAAGAAAAAAGTCTGAAGGTACGTATATAATTTTGTTACTTAATTGGCCCTGATTGATGTGAACATTCTTGGCTAACTGGGACTGGAGAATAAAAAGGATGCTGATAAAGATGTTCTGAATGCAGGGTGGCAAGTCTTTTATCTGGCCAGATGCGGCTGTTCCAGCAGTGACCGCTCTTGAGAACCCCTCACAAGAGGCTTTTAACACCGACTTTCAGAAGTATAACCAAAAACTGCGGCAGTTAGTGTTTAATCTCAAGGTTAGAAGGCAGTCCTTCAGCTTGTGTACTTAAGAAGTATACAATCATTCCTAGACACTAGCATGCAATATAGATAAAGTCCCTTTTTTGCTTGTATGCCTACACACCTAAATTTCTGTACGTATATGCAAACATTTTCAAGTCGAGGGGATTATGGCAGAGTGTGATATATCTTACATTAATGGTATACATCTAAATTAGAGTAAATAATTACTGTATGGTACCACCATCCGCCCCCTTATGATTATAAGAAAATATGATGATTACAGTGATTTGTAAATGTGTCTTTTAAAGCCTGCTATGTACACTGAATGCCATCCTATTGGTGTTAAATATATTGATATTTATTTGTTTCTTTCTTTTTTCCATTTTTTTTAATATCCTTGCAGAATAATGCACTGCTAGCCCGGCGTCTACTAAACGGGGAGTTGGAACCTTCAAAAATTCTGAACATGTCCCCAAATGAGCTGAAGGTAATATTTTTAATCATGGGTCGTATTTGTGTAGTAATTTCTCATTTGCATTTCCAATATGAGATACTGATGAATCAGGAGAGTTATCTTGATTTTGTTGGACATATATTACTGTTCATGATGATGTTGATTTTTGACACTCTGCAATATTTTTTGTTATAATTAAATTAAAATAACAACAAATAAAATAATAGCAGTGGAAAATAAGATAGAACGAGAGAACAATATACTTTGATAATTGGTTTTTGTTGCTTTTGTATTGTTTTTCCTTTGTTTGTTATTGATTGGATACGAAATTGATTAACAAAACAACAAATAATAAGCCTATTTATAAGGCTTGGCAACCAATCATACAAAGACAACAAAATTGCCACCGGTCATCAAAATAGAAGCCAACCTTTGTTTTGACTCCACGTGTAATGACACCACTTCAAATGGTGGCGTGGTGAAAATCCAAGGAGGAGTATTGTGGAATATTATGGAACAAAGGGTTGCTTCTATTTGATGACCGGTGGCAATTTTGTTGTCTTTTTATGATTGGTTGCCAAGCCTTATAAATAGGCTTATTGTTTGTTGTTGTGGTAATCAATTTCATATCCAATCAATAACGAACAGAAGAAAAACAATACAACAACAACAAAAGCCAATTATCAGGGTATACTGTTCTCTCGTTCTATCTTATTTTGCACTACTATTATTTTTTCTATTGTTATTTTAATTTAATTATAACACGTTATTAGCATGAGGCCCTAAGGTCAGTGAGGCATGAAGTTTGCACCTTATAGGGCTGCAAATTGGTTTGATAAAGCTGCACATTATTCATGTGTTTTTAAAAGTACTATCTCTTTCTTAATTATCATGTTAATGTCTCTCTTACTTTCACAACTTATTTAATAAGGGAAACACACAAATAGATAATCATATGTCGTAACAATTTCCTATTTCCCAAGTTTTCAATTAATGACATTTCAGGCTGTAACATTGTATTTTTTTCCTGGAACCTGAGTTCAAAACTGGGCCCCTTGCTAAACCCTACAAACTTTGGGAAACAAAAAACAATGGCCTTTGGTCATGTTGCTATCCATGAGGATTGAAACCCCATACGATGTGGGAGCAAGTTGGCATGTTGTAAAACTTTAAATTTAGTAATGCATAATTAGTCTCTTAATTTGGCTTTTAAATGTTTATGAAACCGTTAGTATTTTTCCAACTATCCGCATGGAATGAGTTCTTTAGGAACCAGTTTGATGTGTTATGCAAATGTTGCATGCGAAATTCACCTATGCACAAGTGATTTAAAATGTTTTTCTAGGTTTTAACTCTATCTCCGGTTCAGCATGTTTGAATCTGTATTTTTGTTTAGAGACTTTGATTATCTGACAGTTGCATCTTGACTGCATTGGCTATGTATCATTTGGTTTCTCTAACAATAGAAATAATTGTTGACCTGTCAATCTTTAGTAGCTTATTTGGTAGTTTTTTACTTGTAACCAAATTAGCTTAATATGCTACAAATCTTTGGTATATAATTAGCTGTCGCTCATGTTGCTCTCGTTTTCTATCTTATTTTTAGGAGGGTTTAAGGGCAGAGGAGACAACCAAGAAGGAGCCTGATGATTCAGAGAGGATGCAGGTCTTTCTTTTAAGGATTATTATGATTTTAGTCCCTGTTGTTTACGTTAATCTGAGTTTAGTCCACTAGTTTTTTGAATTACTTAATTCAGTATAGTAGTTCTCTAACAATACATAATCTAGTCATTTTCGTCCAATTTCGTATGATTTTCATCGACTTCCATTAGGTCAAAGGGGCATTATAGGAAATTCGATTATTGCTTATGGAAGCCTTTCTACAATAAGGGTAATATGTGAATTTTACTAATTAAAAAGAATTGAATTAAATTAATGTATTTAATTAAATTATAAAAAAATTAAAAACATAAATCGAAAAAATAAAAACCCTAATCTTGGTTTTCTCTCTCTGTATCTCTCTATCTCCATCCCTCTCTATCTCTCTTTTATTCATCTCTTTCACCTTCATCTTCTTCAACCCAAAACTCACCAAACCCTAACCCTAGTCGTCGTCGCCACCGCCACAACCCAAACACCACACCCCAGTCGCCACCAACACAATTCTTTCTCTTCTCTCGAACCTCTCTTCTATCTCTCTTGTTTTCTCACTCGAATCGATCTACCCATCTCTCTCTTCTGGAATCTCTCGTGGTTGTTGTTGTCGATGTCTTATGATATCGTGAAGCTGGTAGTGAGAAGTCAATTGCCGGTATTTGGTGCTGGAATGTGAATCGGCTGCTGGTTTTTCTAGTTTAGATCTACAGTGATAGAGGCAGAACTATAGGTCTGTGATGAAGGGAAAGTTGACGGCCTACGGTTTTCGGTTTTGGTGGTGTGATCGTCGTGGTCACTTGTGGTGGCCGTCAGTGGCGTGTGGAGGACTTTTGGATTTGGATTTTTTTTTCTGGGTTGAATGAGTTGAAGAAAATGATTTTGTTTAAGTTAATTATTTTTAAAGGTTGTTGGTGTTTTATGTTGAAGATGAATAAGATTTGGGTTTTATTCTGGGTTGAATGAGTTGAAGAATGATTTTTTTTTAAGTTAATTTTTTTTTTTAAAGGTTGTTAGTGTTTGATGCTGTGATGAATGAGATAAAGGTTGTTGTTGTAATGATCGGCGATGGTGATATTGATGATGATGAGGTGATGATCGATGGTGGTTTTATTTTTCTCTTACGATGATGATGAGTTTGATGATTAGTTTTTTTTTTCTAGGTTGAAGGTTTTTTTGGATTTAATGTTACTGATGATGATGAAGATGGAGGGTGGTTGAAGGATGTTGTTGATGTTGATGATGATGATTATTGATGGTTGATGAAGATTTAATTTATATATATTGTTGAAGGATGTTTTCATGGGTAACATTTTTTTTAACAATGTATGCTGATAATCAAAAAGTATGCTGATAAAGATGATATTGTAAAAAAAAATGTTATAATTAATATTGTGTTGTTTTTAAAAAAATACATCAATCGGATCAAGTATATGTCATGATATAACAAATTGGTAATATCAATCACAACTATTACAACCTGAAATACTGATACAACTCTCAGTCACACGTTATGATGAAATCGATGAATACAAAAGTAAAGAGGGAAATGTACACATAAAACCATAGAATTTCCTTGATTAAAATCTTTATGAAAATAGTTTTTTTCTTAAGTATTAAAATAAATTCTCACATTGAGATATTGGATTATGAGTGATATGTACCAAAATCAAACAATATATATGCACCGCCACATGCACAAATAAAAAACTATAATATAAAGTCTACTTCTATTTTATTCATGGAGGAATGACACCCCGTTGTCATTGTCAACCTCAACCCAATTATTTGTCATTTATGAAAACACTTGTAAATCTATAATAACTATTTATTTATAAAAAAAGCTAAAATTAATTTGAAAAGACAAATATAAGTTGAAGCAGGTACGAGTAGCTCATCTGTGACATTTGTACAATTTGTTTTTACTTAAGATAAAGATACATCACAATATCACATATAATGCTGTAAATTTAGAGTGGCCTGACCCATTAGGCACGCGCTTGTCAGACCATACTTGGTATGTTTTCGAAAACGGAGGCACGACATGGTATGTCGCCCTGCCTCGGGCGGGCCATGCGGGGCCGTCCGGTCCGGTGGGCTTGATCCATAACCATTTTTAAATTCGATTTTTTCAAATTATGTTTGTTTGGATTTAGGGTTTAGGGTTTAGGGTTTAGGGTTTAGGGTTTCAATTCAAAGAATGTATAAAGAAAATGAACAATTATTTATTTATTTATTTAATTCTTTTTCACTTATGGAATTCAGTATTACATATTTACATGATTGCGTCATTAAAAACCTTATCAAGAAAAATCCAGTGGGATAAAACCTTGGTAAGGGAAAAAGAGTGCAGTTATATTACAACTTACAAGTAAATACTAAATACTAAATACATATGTAAAAGTATAATCTAATTATGACTCTGACCACTACCTGCAGGTTCATCAATATATAGATTGTTAAAATTTAGAATAAACTCTTTATCTACAGTTTGATTTTGCGACCTTTTTTTTAACATGCTCTCAATCCCGAAGGCATGCTAATACCCCCACCATCTCCGGAGACAAACAACTTTTTCTTGGTTCAATTATGCATCCACCGGTGCTGAAAGCTTGTTCTGAAGACACCATTGACATGAGAATAACCAGTACTTCATGTGCTCAGTGTGACAGAACTAGATACCTGTATGTATAGGTCTTCCATCATAACAACAAATCAAACTCTTTATTGTTTTCAACAACATCGAACTGTGCTTCAAGGTACCTAACCAGTTCGGTACAAGAAAATGGGCCAGATCTTTACCCTGAAGAAGTACTTGCTGATTTGTCATTTTTTCGCCGTTTCATAAAGCTCCAACTTGTTTGCTTCGACTTTGTCTCCTGTTGTGTTGGTTGGGGGGTGTCAATATTGCCAAACTTGCTCTCATAAATACGAAAAATCTCGAACAACTTGGTTCGAATGTCAATAATTTGTTCTGAATAATCTATTGACAAATTAGTACCAAAAAACTCAAGCAAAACTTCTAATCCAGATAATTTAACAATATGATCTACTATAACACTTAAGGCATAAAGTAGATGAATGTTAGCCCAATATTTTTTCAACTTTGTCTCCATGACAACAACTGCGGCGCCTAGATGTTAATCTTCTCTATAACTGTTTAACACTTCAGACATTTCCACTATTTGATGGATTGTATGGGAAGATGTGGGGTAATAAACCCCGGAAAGAGTTACAGTGACATTGTAAAAAATCTTTAAAAAATCTTTAAAAATTGAAAAAAACCCTTGCCACATACCAATCGTTTGTGGTAAGTGTTTTTACTTCAGGACGAACTGTTTGGGCAATTTCATGTTATAAAAACATGTAATGGTTGTATCATATTCCAAACAATTTTTCAACATTAAATAAGTAGAGTTTCACCTTACCGGCATATCAGTTTGGAATCGTCGGGGTTTGAAACCGTTTAATTTACAGTGTCTCTTGAATTAACTGAATCTAGGATTGGAACTGTAAATCCAAGAAATGGCATATCTGATGCGATCTATTTGGTTGCTTACCTACTTTAAACCAGCCTACACAACTAAATTTATAATATGATATGCACACCGTTGATGGAAGAAATAACCTCCGGGATATTTCTTGCAACAAACAATGCAATAGAGCTAGTATTTACAGATGCATTATCTAATGTGATCGAAAGGATGTGATGCGTGATTTCATAAGTTTCTAAAACAGAAATAATGACATTAAAAATGTTTTATACAGTATGTGCAAAATCTATAGGACGAAAACCAATAATTCTTTTTGTTATCCTTCAGTCAGAATCTAAATAGTGTCCCGTGACAATTAAAAAGTCTCTTTTAGAACATGCATTCCAAATATCAGAAGTTAATACAACATAGACACTTAAATGCTGTATTTCAGCAATCAAGTCATCTCTTTGAGTTTCAAATAATCTTATCAAATCATTTCTAGTGGTGGTTCTAGAAACAGGTTCAAATTGAAGGTTATATGCAGATGTGATTAATTCTTTATAAAATGGACTCTCACCAACATTGATCGGTTGATCAATTTGTGCAATGTATTGTGCCAAGCACTCTCTAGCGTGTATGACGTCGAACTACCACGTCGTAACGGACCCGTTTGGGTGCCGTTGTAGTTGTGCCTGGGTTGTAGTGTCTACCTGTCCATGAGCAGGCATACATTTGTGCATATGCCTTCTCAAATGTCCGGTTCCCCTTCTACTTGTGACATAATCCTTATGACAATACTTACATTTAGCTCTGGGCCCGGACGTCCCGTCTGGGAGTGTCATTTGAACTATGTTGAAGCACTGTCACACATATGATGTTAATTTTCTAAGACGTGATGTTGGTGTAACGGCGGAACTAAAAAGTCCCGCTTGAGTATGGGTTGGCTCCGAAATATCAAATTCATCGTTGAGCATGTTCAAACCGTCCGGAAATTAAGGCGATTGGTTATGATCCATTTTCTCAGGTAAAAATATGAGCACTATAGTCATTAATAGTCAAATTAAAAGTCAATATTTAATAACAAAATATTTTTAAATTAATTACTACTCTTAAAAATCTTAATTTACTAACAATAATTAATAAAAATAATACGACACTTAAAATTTAAAAATATTATTTTACTTAAAAAAAATTAAATAAACAACTACACTAAAAATTCATAATCTACTAACAAAAAATATTAAATTCACTACTACAAATTAAATTTATAAATTTACTAACAACAAATATTAAATTAAATAGTACATATAAAAATCTTAATTTACTAATAAAACTTATTAAAATTAATCACTACATTTAAAATTCATAATATACTCACAAAAAATATTAAAATAAACAACTACACTAAAAATTCATAATTTATTAACAAAAAATATTAAACTTAACTACTACACTTAACATTCATAGTTTACTTATTAAAAAAATTAAATTCAATAATACAAATTAAATTTCTAAATTTACTAATAACAAATATTAATATTACTACTAAACTTAAAAATCTTAATATACTAAACAAATAATATTAACATTAATGCCTAAAAATTGATAAACTAACTAACTAAATAAAAATGTTTTCATTTAATAACTACAGTCTAAACATAAAATTATAAATTTACTATCAAAAAATGTTTCAACAAAAGTAATAAGAAAATTGTACCTTTAAAATTTGGTGTGTTGGTGGAAAATTTAGAGAATTTTGTAGAGAGAGTAATAATGAAATTAAATGAAAAAGTATAGAAAATTGGAGAATGTAGAGATTGAGATTTGAGAGAATGAGAGATTGAAAGAATGATAGAGAGATTGAAAGAATGATAGAGAGAGTGAATGAAAACTGAAATGGATGGAAGTATTTATAGAAAAATTTGATTTGTGGGTCAAAATTAAAATTGAAAGACTTCAGAGGTTTTTTTTTTGTAAATTTCAGAGCCTCTAACGGCTGGATTTTAGGGAATATTTTTTTTTAAAAACAAACAAACGGTCGAATATGCCGGTCCGACGTGCCGTTCCACGTGCTTGACACAACCCGTTTTGCTTCGCGGACCACACGGACAGACCTGTCTTGGGCCGGTCCATAATTACAACACTAATCACATATAAGATCGGAATAAATCAAACAATCATTGTTATTAAATCGCTAATATAACAAATATAATTATATATTACATGATTTGCGGTGGACAATACAAAATAACTATCAACTCCCATCAATTAGATACATCTAATGATCGATATTTGATGATCGATATTTTATAAAATCTTAATAATATCTTCCTTCCAATTTAATATATATATATATATATATATGTATATAAATGAGTAATTATAAAATTTAAATTTGAAACTTACAAAACAGAATAATAGTAAATAAAGAACTCTTGGAGAGAGCAAGCCGGTAGTTTTGTTTCTTAGGTGATAGTTAATAAATGTTCCCAATTCAAAATTTTGAAAGTCTCCGTTAAAATAAGCAAAAATACAATAAAGTCAAAAAGAAAAAAACAAAATCACAAGGCGGGAACCACCAATCCAAAATTAGTGGGGCGAAACTACAAATACAATAAACATTAGTTAATAGAAAAAAAAAATTGTTTGATGTTATTTTCAAAAACAGCAAAAACAAAAAAGCAAACCCTCCCTCGCACACGTCAATTTCACGCTCGCATTTTCCAACAACATTTTTCATTTCATTTCATTTAAAGAAATTCTTGGGATTTGTTGACATTTAAACTCACTGGGGTGGGCATATTGAACCCAACCTGATTGATCCGATCCGATCCGGGTTTAGCTATTTGGGTCGGATTAACTATCTAAAAACACATAAAACGGGTTAAAATTCTGTAATCCAGAATTTTGTCGGGTTGTTTTGGGTTGCTCTCTTAACCCGACACTCGACCCGACATATATACATATAAAAGAAAAAAGTCTGAAGGAAAAACCCTTTTCTCTCATCTGGAAACCCTAAAATCTCTCCCTTTTGCTCACATCTCTCTCACCATCCATTTGCTGCAGCCGCTTCTCTCACGTTTCTGCAAATCGACGCCGAATCTCCAAGCTTGTGTTGTTCTTCAATCCTCATCGCCGGCGCCGCTCTTACATCTTCCATAGTTCCACACTCTTTGACTCTTTGCTGTTGGTCTTTCTCTGCCTCTCTCGTTGAATCGGAGCTGGTAGCCTGGTAATGATTTGGTTCTACTATATCGCTGTTCTTCTGTCTTAGTTTTATCTCAGTTCTACTACATCTCTGTAATGATTTGGTAGCCTGGTAATGACTTTTATGTGTTTGACTGTTTGTAAGATATATATATATATATATATATATATATATTGTAATTTTTACCTCTTTATATGTGTATAAATATCTGTGTTTTTTATGTTTATACTTCGTACATATTGTAATTTTACCTGTTTATATTGTAATTTTTACCTGTTTATATGTATATAAATTTATGTGTTTTTTATGTTTCTACTTTGTACAGATTGTAATTTTACCTGTTTATACTTTCTTTATATATATATATATATAAAAAGACTTCAAGTTTCTTTATATATATATATACATATGTGTGTGTGTGTGTGTGTTTTTTTAATGTTTATACTTAGTACAATTTATAATCTTTTATAGGTTTATATATATAATAAATGTCTCTGTTTTTCTATGTGTGTACATTGTAAACCCTAAACATAAAACACACACACACACACATATATATATATAATGTCTCAGTTTATCTATGTGATTTTAATCTTTGTACTCTGTACAGACGTACAGTTTATTCGAGGCAATGAATTAGTGATTGTATTTAGACCAGTCTTAATGTCTTATAAAAAGTATAATACTATATCTTTTCATAATGAAAATAAATCGATTAATTAATTAATTAATTTAATCAACTTTCATATATGAAGAAAAGTGGTTGTATGAACCATATATGAAGTTCCCACTTCCCTGTAAGTTTGATTACACTTTGCAGCCTAATTAGTTACTCAACGTATATGAGTTTCTTTTTGTAGATGGATGAACAAACTCCAATCGTTGGCGTTAAGGGAGAAAGACCAAGACATTTTTGTAGATGGATGAACAAACTCCAAGCATTTACTAACCCGATCAACCCAACCCAACCCGATGAAATTGGGTTGGGTTGGGTTGATAAATAATGTTGGGTTAGGTTGGGTTGAATTTTTACAACCCGATATACAATCGGGTTAAAAAAATTTCAATCCAGCCCAACCTGAAAACGCCCACCCCTAATTTAAAGTAATCAAATCATTTTATTTCCTGAATTTAATCGATATTTATTTCGACGCAGGCACTCCATTTTTTTTAAAATCTTTTTGAAGAATTTCAATTACAAATGTCGACGTTTCCTGGCTCGTAAGATCTGGAACGAAGCACGTACAGGGTTATGATTCATCAGACTGGTATGCTATCCACATTTTGTTTCTACATTGTTTTTTTTGGGCGCAAAATTAGGGCTTTGCTTGGATCTGGAGAAAAATTGTGTTTTTTCAGTTCAATTTCTTGAATGAATGAATGTTGGATTCAGTAATGTAGACTAATTAGACAATCTTCAAGGGCTTTATTGTCTTTTCAAGTATAGATGATAATCTCGGACAGAGGTGGCCATATCAGTAGACAATAAAGTGAGTGAGAGAAAAAGAAGAAGAAAAGAACACAAAACACACAACGTAGGCAACATATGATAATTTGAAGGAGATGGCTTTTTTTATTTTAGTTGACAGCATGAACAGAAGCTAAGCAGTTCCTTGTCTCTCTTTGCACACTCTTCTTCTTTTGTCATGTAAGAAAGGAGAGAGAGAGAGAGATTGGAGTTTTGGGTTTTCATTTTCACAATCAACACTCAACTGAGTCTCTGTTTTTTTTTTCTCATCTTCTGTCTACTGTTTACTCTACTTCTCACTTCAGGCATGCATTCTCTCTCATCATTTTTTCTTTTTAATTGTTTGTTTCTCTCTCTAAAACCCACTTTTTGTGTGTATTAAGCTTTGCTGCTGTTTGGTGGCCAGCTCTTGTTCACTTGTTGTTATCTGCTTTGCTCTTTCCATATGTGTGTGTACTTGTGTTGATTCTTTTTTGGCATTCTAAGTCGTCGCTTTGGCTCATAGTTGCTGACCCTTTTTTTGTTCTCTTTCTCTAATGTATTAGATTCATACTTCCATAGAAAGACTGAGAGAGAGACTTCAAGCTTAAGAGATTTGGAGGAAAGACTATGATTGCAGTTTGTTGGGTTTTTCTTTGCAATTACACTCTGAGATCTAGTTGCGTATGCCCATTTTCTGTCTTTTTTTTATTTCCTTTTTTTTCTGGGCTTTTTTGGCTTAGAATACAAGTGAAACCAAGTGGGGTTTTTTGTTTGAATATTTTTATGTAGTCTTTTGTGTGTCTCTGTCACTTTAACTCGTTTTTGGGTGTTTATAGAGATCATAGTAGGATTAGATTCTTTGTTTGTTCAAGAGCTTCAGTTTTGTGGAATCAAAGAACTTGTTTTGTTAGGCTTTTGTGATCTCAGAGTTTGGAATCAGGTGCATGCTTTTGCAAACAATGGTTACTTTTACAGTTAAGATCACTGAACCAGTGCTTTTAGACTAATTAGATTATTAGAATTTGTTTAGTTTAGAATTTTATCTTTCTTTTCTTTTCTCTGTTTTGAGCATATTGGTTCAGCTTTGTTTAAATCTTAGCTGTGTACAGATTCAATTTATGTTTTGACATGGGAATTTTATAACTAGGCTGTTCTGTTTCAAGATCTGATTTTTATCTTCATTTGAGTCTTCTTTCCAGAGATAGAAGGAGACAATGCAGGTGTAATTTGTGGTTTTATGATTAAATTAACACGAAAATAGTTGTTTTACATGGCAGATGTTTGTGTTCATTATATAAATTAGGTTATTAATCAAGTTCGTATTGTCATTAATTCTGAATTTTCTGACTTTCATAATAAATATTGTGGAAATAGATGGAAATAACTATCCTCAAGTTTCAAAAACCAAAAACCAAAAACCAAAAACAAAAAATAGGTCTTTCTCCTAAATAACCCATCAAAGACTAAAATACCCTTGCCACTTAAAATAAGCCAAATTACGAAATTGTCCATTCAATTTCTTGAGTGACGAATCTACCCTTGAACACTAACAAGCAATTCATTTCCAGAGCTACAAAAAAGGGGGATTTTTTTTGGCTGAAACCTGACACCCCTCCTCTTCGGTCATCGACCTTCATTCGTCTTCAACTTCCACCATCTTCATCGACATTCATCTTCCACTTCCATAACCACCAACCAAGTACCTTCATCTTCAAAATCGAAAACGAGGTATGAGTGTCAATCTTTGGACTTGTTGAATTTGTGATTATTGAATGTTTGGATTTGTTTGGATTTGGGTAGATCAAAATTTTAGATTTGTGAAATTTCTGCCTCTCACTTGTGCTCTGTTACCCTTGATTTCCTTATGTGCTCTGGTAGCTTCCATCTTGATTTTCACTTACTTTCTCTGCCCTTTAGATATGTATACGTATACGTATATATTTTTTGTTCTTGCTTTTTCTTCGTGTTGCTTGTTTGGTTGCTAAGAAAATAGTGGGAAAAGAAATGAAATACTGAGTTTTAAATGTTGATTATAATGAAAGAAGAGTAGGGACTTCACCGTGAGCATACTGGATTGAAATTTATTATTGTTTCTCTATTTTGCTCAGCTACTGAACAAAGTATACTTTTATAGCATTTACTGTGAATTCTTTACATTGATTTTAAACTTCTGCAGTTTATGAGTCAGTAACCTAGTTTGTGAGCAGGTTAGCTAAAAATAACCTAGTTTGGCAATTTTGATTTTCTAGTGTAATGTCATATAATTGTTGAATGTTTTGGGTGTACGAGTCCATTACTAGATTGGTATCATGTTTAAAAGTGTTTTTGCTTTGTTTCTGATTGGAGGAGGAAGAGAGATCAAAACTGAATTAGGTATTCGGTGTTCAATCTAGTTACTTGACTAAACTCTTTAAATGTATATGTTCATCAATGAGTAGGGAATACTTTTCGTATAGTTTGGTCCTCAGGGGACCGCAGGATTGATAAGAGTTGTGGATTGTCTTGAAATTGAGTAGAATTATCAATTATGTAAGCTATTCTAGTGAGAATTTTTGTGTCCTGCTGTTTTATACTTGTAGTCTTTCTTGGCTAATTGTATGGTTCCTTTGATGCCGTGCCACTCTTATAGACTGTCAATAGTATGTATGTGAGTTTCTAAGTTCTAACTGATGAACATATAGTGCAAACAGGGTAGGTTGGAGCCCATAAGAACTTGCTTGAAGAATAATAATCGGGGTCTTGGAGCAGAGAAAGTAAAGAAGAAAGTACCGAAGCCGCTTGAATTGCCCAATCTTGAGTGCAAAAATTACAAGAAGGTGAGTTCCGTTGACTTTATTAACCATACAATATTTCATTTCTTCATTATCCTTTTCCTTATCAGTTGAACCTCTCTCCAGTGGGAGGAGGGGTTTTTATATTATTGAAGAATAGATATATAAGATCAGAAAAAAGGTTGTAAAGAGTATTATATTACTTAATCATCTCTGATGAAAATTGTAAGCCTTTGAAGATCTATTTAGTCTCATCCCAGTGTCCCTTTTAATCATGATTAGTTTATTGTTTGGTGTTTGCTTCTTGTTTTCTTTTTCTCTGTTTTAGATCGCTTGTTTGTGTTGTTTGCCTGGTTCTGTGGTGGTTTCTCTTGGTGTTGTACTCTGGTTTGTTTATGTTTTGCTTGTGTGGCACGTTTTGTCTTTTCTTTCCTCTTGTTTTGTGCCCTGCTAATACCAATGGCCGTTCAAAAGAAAAAGAAAACAATTTTTTTTTTTAATTTATCCCTTTCAAAAAATGAACAAGTTGACTTTTCACAAATTTATCACTTTCTGAAGAAAAATCGGAAAAAAACCAATTGGACCGGTTCGGTTCGGTTTAATGGATTTTTGCCCACCCCTAATTGGTTGGTATTTCAAAAAAAAAAACTATAAATTCTCATGAGATCCAAACTATGTAATATACATTGCTTTGGAATATGACTCAAAGGACCTCCATTTTTCTATCTATTATGCTCCATCCCCTTTGTAAATTCGATGAGAATAAGATCGAGCAATTTGGATGATTGAAATTGATATTTCAAATTTTAATTTAATTACACAATTTTTTTTTTTTTTAAATCAATATTAAGAAAACTGTAACAATTTTTTTTTTCTTTGTGCCAAAAATGTCCTTAATTTTCAGGAAGCTTCAGCAAAACAACAACAACAATAACATTAACAAATCCTATACACTTCAGGCGACTAATCTGAACCATACATTCTCTGCCACACCACGATCAACAAAATCCAACTGTTAAACATCATACACAAGAATACAAGTTACGGTACAACCTTTCGCACTGGAACTTTCCTAGCAATTTCTAAAGCTGTCTCCCTCTTTAACACTCAGAAACCAAATCCTCTCTATAAAACCCAGACGCTTAAACCCTAGAAATTATCATATAATTTTTCTCGAGAAAATGTACTCAAGTATCCAAAAAACACAGCGTTTGATTCAAGAACAGCTTAATTTATTCAAGTAACAGTGATTTGAAACCTCTGAATTGTTACTCTATAAAATGGTTTTTTTTTTTGTTTTTTGTTTTTTATTTTGCTTTCGTTGCTTTAATATTATATTATTATGTTCTGTTACTTGTTTTGTTTTTTATTGTGATATTATAGACTGTTGAAATTTTGAATGCAGGTGCTAGCATTCTCAGAATTCTCTAACTTCTGTGATGGATTTTTTTTTCTCTTTCAGGAGTGATTTCTTGTTAATTAACTTGTGTAATGGCGATTACATGCGAGGATTTGAACTGTAAATTTGCAAATTAGTCTGCGTAGAATAACAAATGAGGAGAAAATAACCGGTAATTTTGCTCATTTTGAGATTTTTTTTAATGACATTCTTGTTAACTATATTTTGGTTCAATTTTGTTGATTTTTTTTTACTGGTTAAATGACAATAAACTGGAATTTGAATATGCAATGATTCTGTGCTTATTTTGCTTTCTTTTCTTGTGCTTTTCTCTTCATGATCTATCTTCATGTAAGGTATGGAAATGCCCTTGTGTAATTAGCTGAAAATGTTTAGATTAGGCTGACCTGCTAATATTAGTTTTTCCATGCTAGATGTCTTTCCTTTTCTTTCAGGTTATTAGACAATTCGACTACAAATTCATTTATGTTGTTACTTGGAAGTCAATAATGCAATCTTTATTCTATTTGCAGTTACTTTTTTCAACGAAGATATTGTCATACTATCTGCTTTTATAAGGAAACTATTGAAAGCTTTGAGAGTATGGCTGGTTGTAAAAAACAGTCTAGAAGTGATCTATGTTCAATCAAATACGGGTGGAACCCAATTGAGGGGGCGGCCTTCAAACTTGTTGATTTTGTCCATGGAGATTATCCTACTCCTCTCTCTAATGGTAATAAGCCAATTGGTAAAAAACCCGAACCAAAGTACGATAAAATACTGAGCACCACAGAGCTAATCTCAACAGTTGGCCAAATATGGGATCATGCAAACCGTTTAGCTGTTTTCCATCCAAAGGTTAGTCTGACAGAAAATCATACTGGCTCTAAGGAGATCTTGGGTAATCTGTACAAAGAAGAATATGGCATGGGGCATCTTTCAGCTGACAGTAAATACTTTTGCGTTGACATGAGGAGCGCTGTCCGATCTTCACCCACGGTGCAGCCAAATCTAGGGTTTCTCACAGCAGCCCAGAAGTTGTCTCTGTTTCAATCATGTACCGGAAAGTATACTCATTCAATATTCTGGAAGCTTTTACGGGGTGGTGACAACTTGCCTTATGAGACTTGTGGAGGGTGCCTTGCAACTATAGGAATATATTATGAATTGGGAAATATTTACAGATGGATGACAGAAACAACTCCTGATGGATTTAAATATACTGATGGCACCTCTGGGATTGATAACAAGACAATTGGTGAACATTGCACTGCTAGAGATACGATTGGCTGTGCAGGAAGTTTCATTTCAGGCGATATACACAGTCCTGCAAGTAAGCTGGTCGCTGAAGATTTGAACAGTTGTTTAATCAAAGGCACAGGCCCATCATCTCATGTTAATACAAAATTGTTGATGAATGGGGGATCAACCGGATCACTGCTTTCAGATTATTTCCTCATGGATGCTCTTGCTGTGAAGAAGGATTGTAGTGTTTCAAGGAAACAATGTTCGAGTCTTTGTGTTGATTATTGCATTGAATCTGTAGATTCATTTAGTAGTACACAAGAAAACTGCCACGACCAGACTGACGGTGATGTACTGTTTGAAAACAAAAGAAATGAACCCGAAAAGTTTGAGATTGCTGATGAGAAGAAAGTCGAGTTCTACTCCCCAGAACGTGAGAAGCCTCATTTTTTCTTTGCTAAGCAAGAGCATGCGTTTGCAGGGGCCCTGGCTGGTATATTTGTTAGTGTTTGTCTACATCCTGTCGATACAATCAAGACAGTCATTCAATCTTGCCGTGCAGAGGAAAAGTCCATCTGTTACATTGGAAAATCAATTGTTTATGAAAGAGGTATGTTTCAGGATATTGGCTATGCTTTTCTAAGTTATTATTATTATTGTTATTTTTCCATTGTTAACAATTAGTGGGACTTCAATCTTACTCCATAACTTGCCCCTTCCGTTAATTGATGGGGACATTATTTTCAGGTATAAATGGACTTTATCGTGGAATTGCTAGCAATATTGCATCTTCAGCTCCGATATCTGCGATTTATACTTTCACATATGAATCGGTTAAAGGAGCTTTACTTCCTCATATCCCTACAGTAATTATACTTGTTATCTTTTATCTCTATATGGTTCGTGCAACTCATTTTTGTTTCTTTTGTATGGATTGGGTCTGTGTTCATACATGTGCATGTGCGATACTTTATTCCTCCTTTTTCATTTGTATGGTTATGGAGGGAGGCTAGAGGAAACAGGAGAGTTATTCAACATGTCAAAAGAGTTTAAATTTTACCGTGTGGTTGTGATACATTGTCAATATAATGCTCATCGGCTTTTCAAACTGCAGGAATTTCACTCTTTAGCTCATTGCATGGCAGGTGGTTGTGCAAGTGTTGCTACTTCTTTTATATTTACTCCTAGTGAACGCATAAAGCAGCAAGTGCAAGTTGGTTCTCAGTACCACAGTTGCTGGTATACATTTATGTACTTGAGACTCCCTCTATCAGCAACGCTGAATCAATGTCATTGAATTTATTCGTGCATTATGTTTGCTGTTTTGTTCTTTATACTCGACTATTAAATTTTATATTTTTTTTTGAAACTACTGCTAGTACTTTATATCTTGAGTTTTGTTTCTTTTTATTTTGTTTCTCAAATTCCCATTTTAGCCATTGATTTCGGTGTTGGCACGCTTTCATTATGTATTCTCTCTTTCTCACTTTTCCTTCAAGTTACTCATTATTCCGTCTTCACAGGAATGCTTTAATTGGAATAATTGGAAAGGGTGGTTTGCCTTCATTATATGCTGGGTGGGGAGCTGTACTTTGTAGAAATATTCCACACTCAATCATCAAGGTTAGGTCTTTACTTAATAGATTGTGTCACATGCTAATAACATGCGACTGTCAGAGGTAAATATAGAGATAACCCTCCAAGTTGTTGAACATTAAAAATGATGAACTCGAGCTATTGGCTAGTAATTTATAGGGAATTCCAAGAGCGCTAATAAGGGTCATGCTTAACATAGTAATATTGATATCTACCTTCAACCGGCTTTACAATGGACAAGTCTTAATATTTCAAATTTGTTATCTAACGCCTTTCTTTTAGTAATGTTTTTTTCTCTTGGGTAATCTAGTATTTGATTTTTGAAGCTATGTTTACCATAATTTGCAGTTTTACACCTATGAAAGCTTGAAGCAAATGTTGTTGCCATCACTACACTCTACTGCTCATCCCAACACCTTGCAAACGGTTTGTTCATCCTTCATTTTATGATAACCCTGTTTTTCTGTAATCTGGCAACATTTACTTCCAGACTTCTTGAAAAGCTCTTGTGGACAATTTACTACGTTAATTTTCTACTCCTGCAGCTAGTTTGTGGAGGACTGGCTGGATCTACTGCAGCTTTGTTCACAACTCCTTTTGATGTGGTGAAAACAAGATTACAGACACAGGTATGTAATCTGTATGTACTATTTCCATGAATGCTTTTCTTGTGCTTCTTGACTGAAGTCAACTAAATTGGACAGTAAAAAAAAGAATGAAACTTGATGATGGATCTTTTTATTCTTTTCGCTTAGAATTCAAGGTTAATAGATTATTCACTTCAAGTTAATGAAGTAGTCAAGATGATGTTTTCCACAACATTTCAAAATCTTATAATTTTCTGCAATGTACAATCCCGAAGCAAAAATGTTCCTGTTATGCATTTCACTATATTTGAAGAGTTTAAGGCCTGCAAGAACTTTAACAATTGTAGTAATATTGGATTCTATTGAAACGTCTACTCCCTAGTTTTTTTTGTTTATTTAGTTGTATACCCGGTTATCAATATACTTGGAACATTTTTCCAATTCACATACCTGTTATTTTGCAGATTCCCGGATCTATGAGCCAATACAATAGTGTGTATCATGCCCTCGAAGAAATAGCCAAGCATGAAGGTCTGAAAGGTCTTTATAGGTACTACTTTTATGCCTACACATTTTTGTGCCACGAATTGTGCTTCGTAAGTCCTAACATTGACTAGTGAATCAATAGCATAGTGTATGTCAGCTCTCCGTTAATTATAGTACTGCTTAGTTAACAATTATAAAAAAAAATCTCCATCTATTTCTTGTAAGGTGCCTTTTTCCTAGTTGTAAATATGCTAGATCCCATACATATGATTTACGATCACGAGTCTCTTATATTTGTATTCAGGGGATTGATTCCTAGGTTGGTCATGTATATGTCTCAAGGAGCACTCTTCTTTGCATCCTATGAATTCTTCAAGAAAGCGTTTTTTTCGGAGGTGCCAGAACTCATCGCTCAAAAAATTCATCACAAACAAAACAAAGACGATGATTCAGTATCATCACAATCTCCATTTCTGTTATCTTCATCAGAGTCAGCTGCATCATCAGTGTCACTGAAAACAAGGTTGCAAAGCCTGCATTCATGATATCTGGAATGCTCATAATCCGTAACTTTTTGTTTTTAACAACATTGACATTAAATACATTCGAGAAATTACAAGTTTTCTGCTTGCTGGGAGCACATCTGAGAGAACCGTCGGATGGAAATTAATGCAACAACCGATTGGTTTAGACAAACTGAGACAGTAACTAATTAGTTTCTTCTTCTTCCATCTGGTTGATGTAAATTGTCATCGAGAAAATCAGGCATAGTTGTGTTGGTGTGTACAAATCCTATAATCATCTAATTATTTTTTAGCCTTTTAATAGGGCTCCAAATTTAAAATGTTTACACGGTCGTCATGTATCGGTAAATAACTGTATATAATTATTGATTGATCTAATTGTATCATTGATTTTGGAATATATTGAAATGTAATCCGAGCTGATTTACCATATAGTGGAGTAAATCTCACGTTTTGCTTTAAAATTTTGTTTGCTCGTTTTGTATTGCAATGGTTTAGGAATTTTAAGTTTTGAATAAAGTTTAATTCACATTCCCCAATATTCACCTCCTCTTCTACACTTGTGGTGGAGATTCTGGTCTTTCCATGCACAATATCAACATTTATGTATATTTCCGGTTTATTTAGAATCTAGTTATTCAAGTTGTTCATGTATTAATTAATCTCGGATGAAGTTGGGGTAATCCGAATTTAAATTGATTCCTATAAAAAGTTACGAATCAGATTATGCCATATTTTAACATAGTCTAAACATCAAATCAGTTTCCTTAATTGATGGTCAACACAGGAACAAAGATCACCTTGACAGCAGAATTTCGAAAAAGGTGATGGTGGTAAGTCCAACTGGTACCCATGGTTTGCCAAGTGCAGATAGACGGGGCCCTTCGTCGATACTCAATCGATGAAGATTGGGTGGAGGTGTTGACTGTGGTGGTTGGGACATGGCCTGCCGGCCCTGCCCCCTTACTGTTTTTGGCAATCCCAGTATCCGTTATATTTCAGATCAACCACTCTTGGACAGTCAGCAGCCTTTGGAACTTTTTGTTCAGGTAAGCTTATGATTCAATGCCACCAAAGCTTCGATAATTGAAAATTATACGTTTAGAATTCCAAGTAGTTAAAATTTATGAAAGCAAGAGATGTCCACATGGAGGGATTCTCCCTAAGGGATCATGAAGAGAACAAGGCCTAGAAATGTTGGTATCAGGATGCTCCGTGCCTGACTGGTAGTTATAGAATCTCTTAACACAGAACAATATATCTTTAAGTATAGCAACATTTAATATTCGTGCATCTAGGCCGTTTCCTTGTTAACCAACCTTTTTCAACTTAAGATGGGCAGGCTCAAATGTAAATGCCATTTTGGTGCCTACTATTGAACCCCGGATAGATCGTTGGGAAAAACATCAGCAAATTGTTAGAAATTATTCTACATTGTTCATCTTGAATGGACTTGTGTCTATGTTTGATATGCATAAAATCATACAATCAGTCTCTAATGAGATTTTACTTTATTTTGATTTGTGCACAGGGAGCAAAAGAGAAAACACCAGCACTGACGATGATAGTTCTAGGCGAGGGGCGGTATCCAGTAGATTTCCATGCTCAGTTATCCACTTTACAAGCATTTTCCATTTGTGTTGCTATATTGCACGGTACAGAAGCTGCCGTAGCTGCTGGGCAGGATATAAGCATGCAGTTGCCGCATAGTAATTCACTCAAAGTGCTTATCGAGGAGGAAGTCAAGTTCTTGATTGAAGCAGTCACTGAAGAGGAGAAAAACAAAGTCACGAAAAGAAGGGAAGAGATCACACCAACTTACATGATCAACCACCCTCCTTTCTCACCAATCGCCAGAGTATAGAATCCGTCAAGTCCGACTAAGAGAAAAAGGAGGCATTAACAGTAGAAAGACTACTGAAGAATGTCTGTTTCCTGCAGTCTTCACTGGCGTGGATGACTACTACACTGTTGTCATCGATCCTCCCGAAAACTGTGCTCAGTAGAACTACAAACATTTCCCAGCCGGGGTTTCGAAGACGTAAATTGCAAATTCATGCCAGAAAATGAAGAGGGTGCCTAGCTATAATAATTATTTGCTGTACAATCCTGTTTGTTCTTCTGCGTTATAAATAGAACCAGAACAGACACACATGGATACTGTCGATACTGTAGTTTTGATAAGGAGGGAAAAGTAGTTGAATGTTGAGAGATAGCAACCGATTTTTTTATTGGTATTATAAAGAGGATATGTTGGTTAAGGGAAATATAAGTTTATTTAAGTAGTTCCAGATTCCAGAAAATTGTCTCATTTATATAAAATTGGCTGTTGATTGATACATTTATAATTTACTTACTTCTATCAATTGGCTTTTGTTGCCCTGCCAACTCTTCGTTGAAATGAATCTTGTAACAATTAAAAATTAGATGATAATTTCTAGGGTTTAAGCATCTGGGTTTTATATAGAGGATTTGGTTTCTGAGTTTTAAAGAGGAAACAACTTTAAAAATTGCCGGAAAAGTTTCAGTGCGAAAGGTTATACCGTAACTTGTATTCTTATGTACGATGTTTAATGGCTGGATTTTGTTGATCATGGATTTGTGGTGTGGCAGAGAATGGATGGTTCAGATTAGTCTCCTGAAGTGTATAGGATTTGTTTGTGTTATTGTTATTGTTGTTTTGCTGAAGCTTCCTGAAAATGAAGGACATTTTTGGCACAAAGTAAGAAAAAAAAATTGTTACTGTTTTCTTGGATTGATTTTTCTTTTATAAAAAAAGTGTGTAATTAAATTAAAATTTGAAATATCAATTTCAATCTTCCAAATTGCTTGATTTTATTCTCATCGAAATTACAAAGGGGATGGCGCATAATAGATAGAAAAACGGTGGTCCTTCGAGTCATATTCCAAAACAATGTATGTTACTAGGGATGACAATTTGACCCGCATCCGTGAGCATCCGTCCGAATCAGACCTTGTAGGGTCGGGTGTGGATGGTGAATTTACGATCCGTGGACTCGCGGACCCGTTTAATGAAAAATCCAGTGGGTTCGTGGGTGGGTGCGGGTTAGAAAAACAAACCCGCTGGTTGAACCCGTCAACCCGTATAAATAAAATACTTGTATATAAATATACATAGACTTTAGTCGTTTTATTTTTATAGCTATTATTGTTTTGTAATGTATCAAGTAGGGAGTTAGAAATGAAAATTTAATTCAATTAAGTATTCAATAAGTGATTACATGTGGAAATTTACAAATGACAAATCACGGATTCACGGGTTCGTGGGTTGCGGGTTTATGGGTATCCCGTGGTTGAAGCATCCACCCATGAACCAACATTGTTTCGCGGGTGAGGGTATGGGTGCAGCCATAACCCACGGATTCAAACCCGCCCGCGAACCCGTTTACCTAAATGGGTTCTAGGGCGAACGTGGGTGAGGATAATTTTCACGGGTGAAAATTTAGATTTTACAAAACCCATCTGAACCCGACCCGCTGCCATCCCTATATGTTACATAGTTCGGATCACATGAGAATTTATAGCTTTTTTTTGAAATACCAACCGACATCATTGAACTGTGGTACGAGAATTTATAATATAATATAATACTTTGTAATAAATGATATCAAAATAATATTCATATTGTAAATTTCTTACTGTTTAGACACCTTGCAATTTTATGTATACGAATATAAGATAATTGCCATAATGAAAATTTAAATAAAAAATACCTTTTTTTTTTATAAAAAAAATACAACTAAGAGGTGATGTGCTAACAAAAAATACTGTCGATTTTTTAAAAAGTGGCGTAGCTCAGCCAGTAAATGAACAAGCTTGAGACTTGGGTAAATGACTCTCAGGCTAGCGGTTTGAATCCTATCAATAGCGAAAGCTTTAAAAAAAAAATACTTGGTCCTGGATTAATTGATATTGTCAAAAAAAAAATGTTATAATTAATATTGTGTTGTTTTTAAAAAAAATACATCAATCGAATCAAGTATATGTCATGATATGACAAATTGGCAATATCAATCACAACAATTACAACCTGAAATACTGATACAACGGTGCAGGATATTCCCTTTCCAGGATTCTCTCTCATACTCAAACCTTAATCCACGCTCACAAAATTCTCACCAAGAACCCCACAATATCCCTTAGGTCTCCATTGAATATCACCCACTGATCTCTAACTTGATCCACTGATATTCCCTTTGATCCCGGTCTCTCACCCAGAGCTCTCCACTACTCTATGATATTACATGGTGTTTCTTAACTCCACACAAAATAACCTAGATACAATGTCTGATTATACTGGTTACAGGGAGTTTAATATAAGAGGAAATCCTACTCCTAAACGTACAAGAATTACTTGTTCTATATAAATACTATTTCTTATTTATGACAAATCTTCTTATCTAAAAGAAATCATTTTCTTTTAAGTACATGACTTTCTTAATCTGATTAGCACAAGAACTTCCAGAAGAAAACACATTTCCTATTTTTATATGTTCTTTCAGTCGTCAAGCCTCCCTCAAACACCATATTCAACTTCCAAACGTTATCCCACGTCTTTAGGAAACTTCACATCAATTGAGTTTTGTTTGGTTCACATTGGGTTCACTCACTACTAGAAAAAGCTTTATTCTTGACAGTTTTTTAATGATAGTTTTTAAAAACTATCAAATTTTATTACTTTTTGACAGAATATAAAAACTGTGAACAAGTGTTGACAATTTTAAAAAAAAATGTGAACTAATCTTGATTGTTTTTAGAAATTGTCAAAACTATTTCACCTTTTTTGAAAAAATTGTAAACTTATTCTAAATTTCAAAAGTTTTTAATTCCCACCAAATACTAATAGATAACTAATTTAATTCAAATACAACCACCATTTCTTATCTTTTAACAAAGTGGTGTGTAAGACGTGGAGAAAACTTCTACACCCTCTCTTCACCTATAACCTTTGATCATGATCTCTTTCTACGCATTCCATACTATATTTTTTTCTTTGTTTTTTTCTCCTCCTTCTATCTATGTGCATCACTTTTCCTATCTAATATTAAATTTTTACAGATCTAAACTATAAATACAACCATGTTGTCATGATTTTTCGTATGGTACCAAGCATTTTTGTCTTATTGTTCTCCACAAATCCATGACTATGTTATTGCTAAGAAAAAAGGTGTGATGTAAGTTATCATCAAAGAAGTTAAAATTTCTTAAGCCTTTTTTTATTACTGTATGTAACATATTTTTGAAAATTAATATTTGGGTTTAACCTCTATTTATTTCTTTTGAATTTACTATATTTTTTTTTTGCCTTTATTGTAATCATTTTTTTAAATGCTTGTGTCTAATGGTGTTATTAAATTATTTGTGCAGATTAAGTAGAAATTGAAACATGCTGGATTTGATGGGGACCTATTGCAACTTCATAATGTTATGAACATCGTTGATTGTTGATTGTTGATGTATTCAATAAATAAGTATAAATATGTATAATATATTTCAGAATGATAATAAAAGTTTTGATAGAATATATTTTTCTTCTGTAAAATTTAATGAATATGAAACTATTGTTAAAGTATTCAATATTTAATTTATTTTTTCTAGGAATTATTATTATTTTTATATAATCTATTGCATTTGATTTATTGGGTGGATAATTAAAATCATATAAATTTAAAAATAAAAATAGAAAACTAAAATCCTATTTTTTTGATAAATTTTAAAAATAAATACTTAACAGTTATTGACTGTCAAAACTCTAAATACTCTTGACAATTTAAAAAGTGTCAAGATCATTGTTGACACAGGCTTCCTTGATAGTTCAAAAACCGTCAAGAGGATAGTTTATTGACAGTTTTCAAATGTCAATAATAAACCTTTTTTTTGTAGTGTCTTGAGAATACGAACCAAAATCTATCGGTTTTTACACTAATATTAAAAATTTTAAATCGTTATTTTTACTCCTTATAGTTATACCCTTTAAATTATCAAAACTATCATTTAAGTAGTATTGATAAATTTAAACATTTTTTTTCTTCTCATTGCATCCATTTTTCTCATTACACCCAAGAGAAACAAAGTAGCAGGAAAAAAAGTCATGAATTCGTTACATACTTAGAGTTCAGGGGTGCGGTTTGGGTTAGAATGGAGATCCATGACATATATCAATAGCTTTAAACTTAAAAAATTCTCAAGCAATCAAATCGTGTGTTGGGTTTTCATGTTGTTCCCTGTTTTCTTGTTTTGTGATTATATGTTGTTTCTTTTGGTGCCTTCAACTGTATTTCTTTAAATTGTATTTTATATTATTTTTGTATTGTTTCTTTTGTTTTTGTTTTTCTTGTGGCGAAATTTGGTTTTTTTTTTTGGCTGATTAGAAGAGTTTCAATGCATATTGACTGGCTGTCTCTTGTATTATTATTTAGTTGTGCTATTGTTAATGAAGAATAGAAAGGTTTTTGCTTTTTGGTTTTGGGAAAATGTTCAAAGTTGTGATTTTTCTTTGCATTTTGATAATATTATTTTTACTCTTTATATCCCTTAAAATATCAAAACTATCATTTAAGTAACATTGGTAAATTTAAACATATATTTTTTTCTTGTTACGTCCATTTTTCTCATTACACCCAAGAGAAACAAAGTACCTAGGAAAAAAAAGTCATGAATTCGTTGTATGCTTAAAGTTTAGAATGTAGATCTATGACATATAGCAACTTCACACTTAAAAAATTCTCAAGCAATCATAACGAGATTCACATTCTTTGTTTTTCACATTCTCCTGCCGTCATAAAGACATTTAAAATTGAGGTTTGCTGAAATTAAAAGCATTTATGAAAGCACATCAGCAACCTTATACAGTTATACAAAGTGTCTTTTTGTTTTTTGTTTTTATAAAAAAATTATTTTTATTCTGTCACAAAACAATGATAAAAATTGAAGTATGAGCATTTGAAATCCGTAAAATAAATTATTTATTTATTCATTCCTTGATTATACGTGAAAATTATATTTCCTTATTGATGTTAGTTTTGATTTTGTATCTATTATCAAGGTTTATAATCAATTGGGTGTTCAACTTATGGATGTAAGAATTAAATTTAAATTTTCAATTAGTATTTAAATACAAAAGTATTTTTAAAACAAAAAAAAAATTCATTAAAACATTGGTATAGTGAGATATTTTTTGGGTGGCAATAAAGTCATCATTTGGTTTTTGCATATGTTTCTTCTTCTTCTTAATAATGTTTTTATTTTTATTTTCACATCATCAAGACAGTATTGATTATTTTAATTTTTTTTCATTTTTTTTCATTTTTTTCATTTCTTTCATTATGTTAGTCGTTAGTGATGAAATCATGCACTATCTTTTTGCTGTGACCTTCTGTCTTATTTCAATTTTGTTAATAGTTATAGTCATCGATGATTTCAAAACTTTGATCATCAACGTTACATCACGATTCGTTGGTTATAAAATCAGTAGACAAGTTAAGAAGAGATTGGAGAAGATGAGGCTTGAGACTTCAAATGTCACGGCTGAGCAGCAGCAGGCTTGCATGTGCTGCATGATATGTCTGGAGGAGTTCTCCGCCGAGTCTGAAGCCACACGGACGCTGTGCCGCCATGTCTACCACCACCAATGCATCGCTGAGTGGTTGGAGAAGAGTGATTCCTGTCCTCTGTGTCGCTGCAATCTCCTTGAAATCTGTTGAATGTATTTAGTGTTTGAAAGATGTACATATAAATACAAATAGATTGTGTATTGTTTTTATAACTTTGTTGTTGTAAATTACAATCTGACAGCGTCACGTTACTATATTGTACATACATATGGATTATAGAGTGATTCTAACTGGAGTTTGGTATCAGCTGTCAACCATGGAGTCTTCTACCGGAGCACAGTATCGAACAGGCTCTGGAGAGTGTAAGGCGAGTCGAAATTAAACTTTCTTCAAGGACGGAGTCAGAAATAGAAACATTAATGAGATTAAAAGAAAATGAAAATGGTTGTATCAAATGTTAACGATAGGAGGTGATTTTGTAATATTTTTTATAGTATTTATTTATTCATATATCTAGATAAAGAATTGTTTTTTTGATGTTTTTAATTATTGATAGATTCGGGTCGCTGACTTGGAAATGAGACAGCGATTTTGTAATTTCTTGTTATAACAAATTGGAATGTATTAACTTCAAATTTTTATTTTTGGAAGGTTAATTATACTGATATAATTACTAAATCCATTCCAATCTGAAGAAATTTCGCAATTGTTTTATATTAAAAAAGGGCTCGAAAAATTATTGCCACTATTTGGGGCGGGGGGCACCACTTTAGTAATGTATGTTTAAAAGACACCATTTAACATGATCATACGAAAATATCCTGAAATATTGAAAAAGAGAAAAAATTATCGTTTTCAAAGTTAGAGAAAAACAAGAGTGGGAAAGAAACCGACGGAAAGCTAATCGACGGCGAAGTAACCAGAACGAGAATACACCAGATTTTTTACAATCGACTGAGGTAAATTCAGTTTTTTTTTTTCTAGTTTTTGTTGTTGATAACTTGCATTGCATGGTAGACTTGTGTTTTGTTGATTGAAATTGTAGATTGAGGTTGAAATAGATATCTGAGAATGGTTATGGTTTAGGTTAGAGTTTGAAATGAGGTTGAATATTTGTTGAGGAAGATGAAAATCTGGGTAGCCGAGACTTTTTTAACAAGACCCGAGCTTTTTTGTAGTATAATCGAGCATATTTGATAGAGTTTCGAGGATTTTTTTTTTTTTTTGAAAATTAGGTTAAGTTAAATCGAGTATATTTATAGCCAAATCAAGTATTTTTTAAATAAGACCGAGCTTATTTTATAAAGAATCGAGTATTTTATTTTTAAAAATTAGGTTTAGTTAAATATGCTCGATTTGTAGTCAAATCGATCATATTTTTGAAAGAATCGAGCATATTTTTCAAAGGATCGAACATTTTTTTTTAAAATTATATTTAGTTAAATCGAGTATATTTTAGAAAGAATCGAACATATTTTTAAAATAATCGAGCATATTTTTTAAAGGATCGCGCTTTTTTTTTTAAATTAGGTTTATTTAAATCGAGAAGATTTGTAGCCAAATTGAATATATTTTTGAAAGAATCGAGTATATTTGTAGCTAAATCGAACATAGTTTTCAAAGGATCGAGTTTTTTTTAAGCTAAATTGAATCTTTTTTGAATATGATCGAGCTTATTTTAGAATGAATCGAGCATATTTTTGAAAGAATCATGTATATTTTTGATAAAGAATCGAGACTTTTGATTGATGGAACCGAGATTTTTTAGTTTACTTATGTATTGTTTATGTGACATTGCAGATGAGGAATATGTTGAAGGATTTTCTTAAAATTCCAGAAGGAGATTGGTACGAGGGGAAACTGACTCGATACGACCATTTTGACTCCCTCGATCTTATAGACGATGCACTGAACTGAGTCCCTGAAGATTTTACTGTTGATGACTGGCATCGGTTCATGGCATCTTGTTTCGGGCATTTCATGTCAATGCATCAGCGGATAAAGTTTTCGGGTGTTGTTATCCATCGGCTGCTGTTGTGGGAGTTGCATTATAACGGACCAACATATGAGATGCGGTTCCTGTTAGGGAACCATTTGGAGAGGTTTTCGAATGTGGAATTTTACCTTATCACTGGATTATATTTTTGAGTCATACTGGACACAAGCCTGTATACAGCTATGGAGAATGACATACATCAGCGGTACTTTCCTTAAGCCGATGAGGTATCGTTTGAGGAGTTAACGATTGTTCTCACCCTCGGAGAGTTTCAGTAGGTGTACGATACTGTGAAGCTCTGCCTCATCTATATGCTTAGCTAGATAATGATGGGGTTGGACGAGAGATTCAAGATTCTAGTTTGGCAGTTTCAGTTGGTAGAGGACCTCGCTGCCTTCTATGCATTCCCGTGGGGTACCCATATGTATAGGCATTCTATATGTTCATTCAAGCATGTGTATAGGCATTCCCCACACGTTGAGATTGATCGAGTACTTATTGGCGGATATGAAGGATTTCGATTGGTCGGACAACGATATGGGAATCATTCAGAAAAAGATGGTTGTGGAGATTTTTTCTAACTCCCAGCCCGGTTAGATTTTTGTTGTAGTAGTTATTTTTAAGATGTACCATTTTTTTGTACAAAAACAATTGAATTGATTTTTTTTTTGTTTCTGTTTCAACTGTCTGGAATCACAAGTAGAACACAAATTGAAACTCTTATTTAATTAAAATTTACATTAATGAACAAGTCATACGATTACAAATTATCACAATGTCATCAATCAAAACGCCTTCATTCATTCCACAGTGGAGTCCTTGTTAGGGCACGTCTGTTTGTTTTGTCCAACTGAATGACAGATGATCACTTGCGGCGGTATTCCTTAGGAACAACTCTGCTCAGACCTTCATTACTCAAAGATGGGTTAGAACATCTCCTGAAAATTTTCCTTGGTTGTCCATATATTCTACACGATTGTGTAGTTGTTCTATCTGAAGACGAGAGATGTCTACCCGCCCTCAGGCGTCCTGCTTGTCTCATGGAGATTGGATTCAAAACCACCCTATCAGCGATGTCAGATGGCACAACCCAGGTGGAAGGATGTCCAATCGGCATAATAGAAACCGAGTACGCGTCAATAAGTGTCTGTCTCTTGTAGTAGTCCGCACATAGGGATGTGAAATCCAAGTTTCGCTCCCTGTAAAAACAATGAAAACGATAAGATTCACGTTTCAGTAATATTAAGCGTACACTAAAACTTGTAATGTACCTTGCGGCAACGAGTGTTTGAGAACATGGAAAATGATCCATTTGTAATTTGTTGCATGTACAGGTCTTTCGGGCTAAGTCAACAGTCCATTATTTTCCAGACCGCTTCACCAAGAATATGTTTCAGTCCAATGGATTTACGGTCATGAAACCACACTTCTCCATACGTTTTAGGATCACAAGATGTGCTACATCGGTCAACTGATGATGCATAGACTGTGCAGCCCTATGGTGATCGTAAAACCAACGTTGTAGCATATTACAACTCTGTCAGAGTCAACATAGGCAATTGTCGGGAAAATTTTAGGCATGAGTTTATGCATTCTGTAGCATTTGTTGTCATCACCTTGTACCTTATGTCGGGGCAGTGTACACGTGACCACTTGTGTAGACCAATATCATTTACATAAATGTTAACCGAAAATTCGCTCGGGGTGAGGAATTACAGCTAACACCCTTAAGACCATTACCTTGAAAGGTCACGGTTGGGGTAGGTACCTTGTACCTCGGAGATCTTGTATGAATATGAAAGAGGATAGAGCGATAGGTAGGAGATGAGCCATCCCTCCCACCGGACTTCGTGCATATAGAGAAGATATGAGGAGCTCGAGGTTCCATTGCTGGGGTAAAACGGCTGATCTTGGTTCGTGGTCCCTGGTGTCTGGGCCTGGTATCCGGTCTCCTATCTAGGTGTCCTTGATCCAAATAGAGAACAAAAAGGTGGGATTGGTGCTCATCGATGATGTAGATGTGTTCGTGGAAGAGTGGACCACCGATAGCTATTTTTCACCTCCAGGTGCTTTCGGTTGGGGTCAGAACCTGTCTTGGTACCCGGAGGTCGATCCTGGACACCAGTTTTTTCCTGTAGATCCCCGACCTATACAGCGAGTAAGGAGGGGGGCTTGCCTGGCTTATGTGTCGAATCCTTATCTGCTCATCGACTCCCTTTAGATGGGTCTATGTAGTTTCTTCCCATCTTGATATGCGACTTCTGCATGTAGATGAGAGGTTAAGAGCGCTAGGTTCAGCGGGGTAGGAATCTAGCTCATACACATACATACATGTATAATACAAGAGATAAATAGGAGAAAGACAAGTCTTATGTAGAGGGAGGTGGACTGACAAATGGGGAAAAACATCACGAATGATTACATGCTAAAAAACCCCAAGGTAGTATCCAGAGGAAGGAGAAAGACCATTCCTTGTATATATATATCAAGCGGTGCTCCTAGGAGCTTACAACAACGGAGAAATAATACAGCCATGGTGCTCCAGAGAGCTTACAATAGTAATCGAGTGTTAACCGATACCGGTTCATTCCTGGTAAAGGTACACATACAGTGATCATATAGGGAAAATTTGGACGAAGTATGTAGACTTGCCTTGGGCTAGTCGACTTTGGGATTAGGGATGAGATCATATATGAGATGTCTCTGCCCCCGTAGTCGATGCTATTACAGGTGTATTTATACATGGTGTAACTACCTTGGCGTGCAAGTAGAAAATCAATGGATTGACCTTCCTTCCTTGATAGACGGGATTTTCTGTTGTAGTTGACCCCAAATAATCAGTTGTGGAGGATATCTTGGAGGTAAATGTGTTTGTTTCCTCTTTAGACTCTCTCATTAATGGTGGCCATTAAAAGAGTTGATCAATCTTCCCTTAACAGTGTTGATTATATCATTAAGAGAATTGACTACCTCCATTAATACGGTTGACCTCATTAATACGGTTGACCTCATTTATGGTATCGTAAATGGCATGAAAGTCAACCCTCTATTCTTACGATGTTTGGAGGAGAATTTTGGTTTTGTATATCACTTTGACGAGATACTTTATGGAGGTTACATGAGGTGACGATTGACATATCTAGTGTCGAGGTATGTTTCGAGTACTGCTCTTGCTACTGGAGACTTGATTTAACCATACCGGGATCTACAGTAGATCTTGCTCTAATCGTGTTGGCGCTTTTTGGTGATAATGGGGATTTGTGGACTTCTTCCTTTCCTACTCGGACAGGTTGAGATTGTACCTCGCTGAGGCAGGAGGGCGTTTGCAAAGCAAGTTCGACACCCTGAAAGTCTCTTGGTGAAAGTAGAGATGGTAGCCTGCTCCAAGGGAGATCGCGAGATACCTCAACATCGAGGAGCCCATGTCCTCCCACATCGACCTAGCTTTAGGTTTCTATCCTAGTATAGGGAGCTTGATGTGGTCGCACCGGGCTTTATTTGGTGAGTCTGGATACATGCAAGGTGCTCAGATGGTATAGGCGGCCTCACCTTGCTCCCGCAGGATCGCGTGGTAGCTCGACCTCGGGGACCTTGATACCCCGTTCCATAAGCCCGAATTTGGACCCTTGCATGAAGGCTGGGAAGTGAAAATTCTCCTTTGGTTTCTAGCCAGATTTAGCTATTAACAATAATCAAATACATTCTTATGTAAGTTTCATAACTCTTCCATGTGTCGATTATATTTCAACTCGGTGTACGCTCGGGCTGCTTTGTCCATTATTGCGGCAACATCCTTTATGTGATATCGTTTTTTAATATTTTCAGAAAAGTGCCAGCAACATGTGGTATGGGTGGTATAAGGGAATACTTTAGAAATCTCTGCTTCAATGCTTGCATGTCGATCAAAAATGAAAACTAGATCATCTATATGACCAAGGGCACCTTTCAAGCAATCCAAAAATCACTCCCATGATAGACTATTTTCTAAGTCGCCGTGCCCAAAAGCAATTGGATACACATGTTCAATCACATCTTATATAGTTGCAATAAAAATTGTACCCCGAATCTTCCCAATCATCAACGACAATAACCAGATGCATACACCTTCGGAAACCTCTAAGTGAGACACCCAACAACATGAAATAGTAAAGGAATTTACCATTTTCGTCGCATTGTAAGTCAGTGATTGTGTCAGGATTTTTTTGTTCCAACACGTAACCGAATGATGGCAACAATTGGAAGGTTTCCTCATGCGTTCCATAGGTTAGTGACAACGCATAATTGAGGGCTTGATGTGCCTTATTGTACATGATTTGGATGCCATACATTGTTTTCATGTTCTTTCGGATGCATTAGTCAACCATATTATTGTTGAAGTCTAGGTGCAAACACTTCTCCAATTATGACTGCACTAGCTTATCGGTGGCGGCGGTGAATCTCCTCCAACGGAAAAGTGTGTCAGTTGACTAAACTTCTTACTTGTAAGTATGTCCATTCATCTCTCTTTACCGCTCTTAACTTCCACGTACAGTTGTCCATCAAACAAACCAGATGTAACGTTGTCTTATTAAACCTTTTCACCTTCCACTCGAAGTTCTGTCGCATTGCAAAATGCCTAACCAGTCTCTACAAATCCTTTTCAGTAGGAAAATATTGCTCTTTATATATCATACTTGTAGGTTCATCTTCTACCAAGTTCCAGCTTCCATTCATCTCAAACGAGTTTGATTCTACTCCTAGAATAATCCACTTTGTGACATTATCAGAATCATCTACAGTTACATTAGGCCGGACCTCAGAGGTCTCAGCTATACTGCTGCACCGGAACTACATCTGTGTACACGTCTTGCACGTCTTTCCATTTGGAAAGGTTCTCCATCTTCCTCATTGTTGGCTACATTATCTACCGGATGCAAATTTGCCTCATTATCCACCTCATGAATTGGCCCAACATTCGGTTCATTGTTCATGTCATTGTACATCTCACTGTATTGGTGGTTGTACTGCCCTGCATTCATCTCAATTTGACAACCAAAGACATCGTCGAATTGAGGTCTAGCTATATCATCATGGTCAGCTACTTCTGGTGGGACACCATACATGCTTTATTGCCCTTCGATCCCACTTCTTTCTGTGAACAATTGGTTGCTTCTGCTAAACGATCGAAATTATTAGTTGTTTTCACAAGGAGAGATATCTTCAGCTATCACATCTCCTGCTGCCCTCTCAATTAGAGTAACACATACTTAAGGGACCGCCCTATCTTCCTCTAGCATAAACTAAACATCGTCGTCGTTTCTTAAAAATGTGCGACATGTTGTCCCAAGAACAATTGATATAGACTATAGATCAACAATGTATTTGTTCACATCATACTTCACAACGGTTTGACATCAGTTCTTCATAAGTCATATTCTCTGACACATACAATCATTGGTTATCGGAACCTAAAAACCTCTGACTTCCATCAGGTAATTGTGTCCATCGACCGTTGTAAGATATGATTATTCTTACCCGATCCATTGTCTTGTGAAAATCATCATCACAAATCATTATTAACAAAAAAAAACATTTACAATTAATAAGAATTAAAAAAAAAACTTAACTGTAAAGGATCGAGCATTTTTTGTAAGAGATTGATCCTTTTTTTAATGTGTGACCGAGCTTATTTTAACAAGGATCGAGCTTTTTTGTAATGGAATATTTTGTAAGGGATCGAGCTTATTTGTAAGAGATCGATAACTTTTTGTAAGGGATTAAGATCCTTTTTTGAGGGATCGAACATATTTTTCAAATAATTGAGTTTTTTTCCAAATATAAAAAAAGCTTGGTCCAATATAAAATAACCTCAATTCTTCTTAAAATAATCTCGGTCACACATAAAAAAGCTCGGATCTATTAAAAAAAACCTTGTAACCTAGAGATTAAATGTTCATACATGTTCAAATAAAGACTGGAACAACATATCATAAGGAATAGATACATTGTTAAACCACACAGAAATGCATGTAAAATATCTGAAATGCATGAAAGAAACATAAGTGATTATTAGAAATACTTGATACCTTCTTGTGCAGAATCTGGAGAGAGACATGTTTTTTAGAGAGAGAGATGAGTTAAATCGGTGTCTTTTAAAGAATAAAGTTGATGGACAATTTGGATAATTTACCATAATAGGTACATTTTAAACTTAAATTTTTAAACCAGTAACATCGTTATAATACAAAATAAAAAAGATGAAATATCTCATAATTTTTTAAAAAAAAACAGCAATTACTGATATAATTATTCCCATAAATTTTTAGTAAATACTATAATCTCAAATCCCAAAACAAAAGAATTAAATCCATTTACTCGTTGGAATTCAAAATGAGTAAAGGTTATCTAAGCATTAAAAGAATGGAATTAATTTGTAATTAATTAGGTCAATATCACAATAACTACAAACAAAATAGTAACGCATATAATAATTAAAAACATCTTTATTTTTATTTTCCAGTTAAACAGTAATTGTGTAATATTACATATCTCACTTATAATCTCATCATTTCTATTCCAACACATAACACATCTCACTTATAATCTAATCATTTCTATTCCATCACATATGACAATTGAATTGTCATCAGGGTTATCTCTAGACATTTTAGGGTCCGAACTATTTAATAATATTAACAAAAATCTGTACTCCGTATAAAATTTAGAACAACGTTTGGGTACTGATCAATCAGTACATAAAATACTGACCCCATCAATGGGAGTGTAGCACTTTGTCTTTTTCTTTTCTTTTCTTTTCTTTTTACAGTTATCCCACAAATTGGGTCATATGTCACACTCTCATTAATAGGGTCAATATTTTGGATATTGACTGATCATTACCCGAGTATTATTCTAAAAATTATTATCATTAAAGAAATGTTAGCAATTCAATTGGACTATTAGCAAAGAAAGGTTAGCAAATAAACTGGATTCTGACGGAGTCACGGAGAGAGTTTATGGAGATTTTGACTAGGTTAGCAAAGAAATGTTAGCAATTCAATTGGACTTTCTTAAAAAAAAAAAGAATTCAATTGAACTCTTAAATGATATAAAACTAAGTTTGATATGTTAGAATCAATTGGGTTTTGATGTTTATTTCTATTAAATTAAATTAGACATGGTTAATTGGGTCTTATTTAAAACACTAATGCTAGTCAACCCAAAAATTTAGCCCAAATTTCAACCCAAATGATGTGGCAAGTGATTTTTTCATTAACCACATCATCCCATATTTTATGTGGTGATGACAACTCAATTGCCACATCATTTGGGTAAATTTTTTGGATTGTCTAGCACTACTCTATTTAAAAAAAAAAACAAAGCAATGTTTGAAATTGGACCATTCTTATACTAAAATAAATTGGACATAAAGCCTCAAAAGAAGAAGAAGAAAATTAGACCATTTTGGGGCCCCAGCAAAATGTTGGGTTTGCTACCCCCATGGGTCGGCCCTGGTTGCCATTTGATGGGTGAATATTCATTAATTGTTAAGTGGATACATGAGTAAGCGATATAAATTACACTTAGGGGTCGTTCATTTTTTGTCTGAAAACTAAACAGTCCTAAATTTTTCTGAAGACTGAATAAGGACTGAGATTTGAACCTGAATAAAGTGTTTATTTTTTTTTCTCACATCTGAATGCACTGTCAACATATTTGTTTTTTAAAAATAAAATTGTCTGAAAATAAGTAATTTTACATTTATACCCATGCTAATTAAAACAAGTAATTTAACATGAATGTCTTCAAACAAAGTTCAATTTAACAAAATAAAAATCTATTAAAGAACATAATTTCACATGTCCTGTAAACAAAGTTCAAGTTCAATTTATTGTTAAAAAAAAATCAAGTTATTGTTAAAAAAAATCAAGTTATTTTGTATGATGTCCACGTTTTCGGTGTATATAATTGTGGAAACCATTTTTTTTTTGTTTTCTTGGATCATATGCACCGGCAACCAAATAAAAAAAATTATTGATTATTTAAAAAAAAAATGTTGACGGTGATTTTTGGATTGTGTAGGATTGATCACGCGTCAAACATGTGAATGCAAATTGATGATCAGGTTATGAGTTTAAAAGAGAAAAGTGAAAAAGCAAGACACATATTTACATGGTAAAACCCCAATATAGGGAAACATCCGACGGTTGATGGTGACAGCGAGAAAAAATCACTATAATAGAATGATTACTCACTCAATCTCTCCTTTTTTGGCATCTCTCTCTTTCTTCATTGTATATTTTCTATGTGTTTTTTTTTGTCCCCCTTTTTACAATGAGATTATGGGTCTATTTATATATGTATAGAACCCTAATCATTGTTACACAAATAAGGAAATGTGATAATGTTTAATTATGACTGGTTACTTGTTGAAGTCGTCTTTATCTTTTTTCTTATTTCGGAGATCTTGTGTATTGAATTAGAGTCTTTGTATGATTCTAGTTGAGTAGTCCGTTTAGAACTTATTTCCTGATCGGTGTGCAGTCTTCTAAAAGAGCAGATTTGTTGCTTGATTTGGACTCGTTTCCTGTTTGGTGTTTATCCTTCTGGAAGCTTTGAGTTCTTTCCTGAATAGAATTCTCTGATACAGAAGAGGAAATAAAGACATTTCCTTATTGGAGTACGACTCTAGATTCCTTGTTTAAGTAAGACAATTCTTCTTCGTATTTGAATCGTAGTTGCCTTTAATGTCTCTCACACGTTGTCCAACTGACCAATTATCTAATCCCGACCAAACTACTTTTGTCCCGATCGGATGGTCCCGACCAAGTCGTCTCTATCCGATCAGCTAAATCCCTTGACCAGGTTATTTGTTCCCGGTCGATTAACTTCATTGACCATCTTGGGTAATCTCATATTAGCCTTGAGATCATCTATTAGTTGCCTTGGGTTGACCTTTCCAGATTCTTGTGACGTGGCATATCTAATCATGCTGACTTGTCATGCTATCAAAAAATCCTTATAACAAAAATATCTCGAATTATATGCACCGATCTCTATGAGAAGTGATTAGGTTTTTTTTTTCTTTCTAAATTTAAAATAAAAAATATGTTACAAGAAAGATATCTATACAATATCAAATTAGGATAAATTTATAAATATATTTTCTTTGTGAGGATAAATTTGAAAGAGAATATTTTAATTGTAATCTAATGATTTAGAACTAAGTTAAAAATCATAATTTCTTACTTTATTTTTTAAATTGTTTTTTTATATTTTTAAGTTGTTTGACCATTTAAAAAACAAACAAAACAACTTAATGTATTCAATTCAGACCCATTAAGTTGTGGAAATTGTTAAAAATAGCCATTATTTTGAGAAGTTACTTGAATGCCCTCATATAAAAATCATCCCCAAACAATTTCTCTTTTTTTTTCTCTCTCCTTTCCTCTCTCTCTCCGATCTCTCTCCCCCGTCGATGGTGTGCTGGCAACCTGTCGCCGGCGTCCCTGCGAAGGCCGGTGAATCGTCTTCGGCCTCCTCTCTCTCTCACTGAACCTCTCTTTCTCTTTCCCGTAGCTCTCTCTCTTCTTGTCTCTCTCTTTCACTCACCTCTCTTTCTCTCTCCTTTCCTTTCTCTCTCACACCGTCCAGCAACGCCGTCGAGCTCCCCCTCCGTCGGTGAGTAGATCAGCCAAAAAAATGGAAGAAAACGAAATACTTTAAAACCTATAACATTTCAAGTTTAAACATTTCAATTTAGTCAAGATTTCAAGTTTCAACATTTCAATTTAAATACGATTTCAAGTTTCAAAATTTTAAAACGAAAAACTTAGAAACCCTGAACATTTCAAGTTTCAACATTTCAATTTAGTCAAGAATTCAAGTATCAATATTTCAATTTAAGCAAGATTTCAAGTTTCAAAATTTCATGTTCTAAAATTTCATGTTCTTAGAAAAGATTACAAGTTTCAACTTTCTAGTCGTTATTTCAAGTTTGGTTCTAGATTTTAGTCATGATTTCAAGTTTGCTTTCAGTTTTAAAGAAAAAATCAAATCCAGGGGTATTGTTATAATTTATGGATGACGTCCTTGTGGAAGTGCTCGACATAAGCCCGGAGGGTTTCCCCTCTCTCCTAGATCATGTAGTGTAGATGGATTGGGTATTTCAATCGGGGCTTAACTCCCTGGAATTGTGAGCAAAAATAGGTTGACAGCTTCGTGAAGGAATCTACACTGCCAGCAGGTAGCTTTCTAAATCAGGTCTTTACGTAATCCATCAGCGTAGTTAGGAACATTCGACACATAGCGGCCCTAGTCATGTTTTGGACCTCTATCTGTTGAACGAAGCTCTTCAAGTGGCTTAATGGATCCTAAGTCCCGGAAAAACCTGTCAATCGGCATTTTGAATTTTGACGGGAGCTTTGCCTCTCGGATTCTTCTGGTGAAGGGAGCGTTCAAATCACTTAGAGGGTCTTTCTTGTCCTCCTTGTACCTTCCCTACTTTATCTGTTGGACCTCTTTCTAGAGTTCAACCAACTGGTCTCTCAAGCGCTTGCTCTTGGGTTTCCTTGAGGTGATCTTGGTCTCCTCATTGTCAGACCCCTCTGACAAACTAGCGACCTCTACCCGACTTCTTCTTTGGAATGGGTCTATATGAGGGCTTTGCTCACTTTCTTCCTCCCTAGCTCGGGTTTCCCTTCTTGAAGTCGATGGGTGAAGAAACTCTCCCCACTCCTGGAAGGACGTCTGCCACATACTTGACTTACCTGGGTTGGTAGTGTGGCAGCGCTTCGGGAACATGGGGTATGAGCCCTAGCCTATCTCGGATCAAGGGTTGGAGTCCCGTCTTATTACGGACTGTCTCTGAAAGGGTAGGTCCCAGGCAATCGAAGGCGGGTTGCCTAGTCTCGGGACTGCTTGGTTCCCCTCGACTGCAGAGGTTTGCCTGCTGGATAGTAATGCCCTCAGCCAGCAACTGAATGCGGACTTTTTCCATGAAGGTCGCCGCTTTTTGGTCAAGCTCGACCTGGCCTCCCATAGGAGGATCCAAACCCCGTACAGTGGCCGGATGGTCTGGCCTTGGCCACAAAGCCCAGATTTTCTCCTTTTCTTTGAGACTTTTCATGTCGATGCAGCTGAAGGCTGTCCTGATGCGCCTGGCTGTCCCTGGGAGGAGCGAAGCCTCATGACCCCTGTAAAATAACAAACTTGTGAATGTAAAGATGGTGGTGTGAGAGTTTCCCACAGACGGCGCCAGAAAGTGTTAACGAGAAAGTTACTCAGAATGAGAAATTCCTGCTAACACCCTCGAGACCACTACCACAGAGGTGGTGGCCGGGGTCGGTACCTTTGATACCTAACCTGCTTAGATAGAAATGAAGATTTGTATAATAATGACAAACGAGAGATTTTATTATCAATCACTTTGATATACATAATTCTCTCTCATACGCTATCTGGGACGTAGGAAGGTGGTCGCTTTATACTTGTCGAATAGTGGAAACAACGGCGGCCGTGTTCTGATTACAGAAGTTAGGCCCTCCTCTCTTCTGTTTCTTATCGTCTATATATAGTCTTTCTCATCTTTTTCTTTTTTTCTATCCTAACCATGCTTGGCCTTATTTAAATTTGGTCCAAGTAGGTTTTAATTTCATAAATATCCTGCCACGATCCCATGAATCCGTTTCCTCCTTATCGGGCGGGATTCGACATTAGAATTTGAATTGTTACTGGATTCGATGATATCATTAACGGTGATAAGTTTGTTTCCTTTTTGGAATCAAACTCTTGACTTACGTGTATGTGGGATTAATGTTGTTTGTTACGTAGATTTGATCATGTGTGTACTCACAACACTTTCTTTATGGAGGTCACCGAATTAACTAGTCGTTGTCTTATAGAGTGAGGTAGATCCATGATTTGGCTCTATTCAGAGAAGCTTGGGATAGACTTATGGGCACTTACTAGAGGTAGTGTAGACTAGGCGAGATTCTTCTTTCATGCCCAACGGGAACGGTGGGCTTCTGGAGAGGTTGATGGGCTTCTATCTTAGGCTACGAATCAAACCTGACTTCGAGAAGTGCCCACGAGTGGAATGAGCTTACTTTTGTTCACGTCAGGCTTCACTTCGAGTGCTTCATGAGTTCAGAGATCTTTTCTTGCTTTCGCGGGGTGGTTTTGGAGCCCGATCTCAGGAGCCGAGGTTCCTAGATAGGTGGCCTTGAGAAGCCTGGATTCCCATGTTCGCGCTTAGGCTCGATCTGGTCATGCCCAACTTCATCCCTGATAGCTCCGAAGCCCGGCGGACCTTCCCTGCTCTGGTGGGGTAGCTTTATGGTCTGCCCGGGGTATCATGAATATCGAATTTGGGTTTTAATTTGGGTTTAGAAAGTGGAAAATTTCTTTTTAACCCCTAGCCATATTTTACTGTTAACAAAAGTCCCCTCTGACTTGAACACTGGAGGTAGAGTTGGGGTTGGAGTGAGATTCCCTATTTATTTGGAAAATTTTCCGTTACAAAGCATTTTCTGGGAATCTTTGAATAAAAACTTCTTATTAATTGCTTAGATGACGTGTCAAACTTGGATTGGTATGCTCCTCGAGGAAAACCCGGCAGCGTTACGAGCCCCTTCATTGTTCGAGGCGATCTTTCCGAGGTTGTCGCCAACTTCATTACAACCCTAATTTCTATTTAAACTTAAATTCATTGCCTCACCCTCACGCATCCTTCCAATTTCAAATGTTCAAAATTCTTCTCTCTAGCTATCTTTTCTAACCTTATCATTGTCTTTCATCTACCTTCTAACTCTCCTCATTTAGCAATGTCAAACTCTTCTGATAGCATTGAAGCCCTAGTCGAGGGCACTGGCGGCTCTAACTTGGTTCCTCAAAAATGGGTGCAAGGAATCTTGAGCGACCAAGACTCTTCCCCGGTCCGTCAGCGACTTCTTTTTAGTAGGAATGTCTCAATCGGCTCTGGCTTCTCGAATTAACCTGACAACCATCTAAACCTGGTTGACGAAGATTCTAACGTAAGAGGGAGGGATGACGTCGCTGAGTGGGATCAAGTCACGGTAGTCGGTCCTCTTCCGGTGGAGCTTCCACCGTATGACTTCAGGGTCATCCCCAACTCCACTGTTGACCCTGACTCTCTCAATCTTATAAGATCCAGGTACGGTATTCCTGACAACGTTTCTTTTGTCATCCCTTACAGAGATTACGACTTCTTTAACCCTCCCGAGGGAATTCTTCCAATTCACGTGGCGGCCCTCGAGAGTGGGGTCAGGCTTCCCCTCCACCTTACACTACGGCGGTCCCTCAATGCCCTTCAACTAGCTCCTCTCGAGTTGACATCTGGCTTCTGGAGGCACCTAATCGGCTTCCTTATGTTGTGGAGGGAGCAGTGTGAGCTCCATAAGATAACCCGGGAGCTCGGAGCAGAGGAGTTGGCTTTCCTCTTCCAAATCGGGAGTTTAACCGGGGTCCCCCAAGTTCAATTCTATGCTAAAGTCAATAACAAGCTTAACTTAATCATTCCTGGAGCTTCAAAGAAAGACCCAGCCTGGAAGAAGGAATCGATACTGGCCGACGGTGGCTAGGGGAGCTCGATCTTCATAGGTGGGCACGAGTTCAAGGTCTCTACGGCTTTCAATGACAAACTAGTATGGGATCGGGACTCCTTACCCGATGAATCTGAAATGGTGTTGAGAGTAATCCTTGTGAGGAACTATCTGAATTTAAAGTATCCCACCGCCGATCTCTTCGATTCCTGCAGGGTGAATCAATATTTACGAATCTTCGATGCTACCCCTCGTAAGTAATCTCAAGTCATTATGCTTTGTTCTGTTAGCTGGCTTGCTTCTTACATCTCTTTTTTTTTTCTTTTTTTTAACAGTTTTTGTTGTTTCTCCAGCTTCCCGTGAAGCTCAGCAAGCTCAGACCCCTCCCCTCCTGTTAGATTGTCTCAGGTGGTCTTCTCGATTGTCTAGGAGAAAAGGGGGTCTTCCATTCCAGCTGCTGCTTCACATGATTCAGCTCCATCTCTATCTTCTACTCAAGCTAGGTCCAAGATTGTTATCCTTGCGTCAAGGGCTTCCAAGGTGCTAAGCAAAAGAGGTCATGCCTCCGAGGTTGTTAATACGACCACCTCTACCCCTTCATCAGCGGTTCCCGCTACAGTAAGAGCTTCTTCAATCACATTACCCACTTCTTCGACCGACCCATCAGTGCCCTAATCAGTTCAGGCTACGAAGGGTCTCGAAGCTGGTATTCTTGAGACTCCCCCTTCTCACCCCCACTATCAATCGGGCTCGATCGGCCAGGACAAGGTTCTAAAGCAGTTTGTTTTGTCTTGCCCGGGTGGCGGGCTTTTCGGATGACTTCAATGCATGTGGACATCATGCTCACCAAGGGGTCTGCTCTCCTGGCCGAGGTAGTCATCGCCTTTATTTTCTGTGATCTCGAGCTTTGATTGCTTTCTAACCTTTGTTTCATACTTTGCAGGCTTTCAAGTTTAATGTCGCAATGGGTCAACATGTATCCCTTCTCCATGATCGGGCTACATATGTTGAAGCTGAAACTGAAAGGGTCATGGGACTTCTCGCGCAAGCTCGGTCTCTTGTAGAGGAGATGACTTCTAATCAGAAGAAAATGGAGACTGAACTGAGCGAGCTTCGTTGTGACCATGAGAGGATGAAATGATCCTTTGACCAAGAAACCCTCAAGTCAGAGCGGCGGGCTAGGTAAAGAGACTCCTGGAAGGTCGAAGCCAAGAAGCTGGATTTCGAGAATCAAGATATGCATGCCAGGAATGCCAAGCTTCAGGTCGAGGTGGACGCCTATTTTAGCGAAGGATACTTCTATGCTTCCTACCAGGTTGCTGAAGCCCTTCCCCCTCCATTCGACTTGTCGATTATTGTTAATTGGGATAAGGAGGAGATATTTTCCAAGGTCGTAAAGATGTCTTGCCCCTTATGTGACGATTTGGATCCCTCCAATGTGGCCGAATATGGGAAGCAACCAACTGAGTTAGACCTTCCTCCTTATTCTCTCGTCTTCCTAATGTCAGGTCACGGAGAACCCTCGAGGGGGGTTCTACCCATGGAGCCGGAAGGAGATCTTACAAAAGCCCGAGGTCCCCCTAAGGGGGATTCAAAGGAGGAGCCAGCAGGAGGGGAAATCATGCTAGAGTTAATGGCCAACCTTCTTGATGTAGCCATACCTCCTGAGGTCATGGCGGTAGTCAATGAGGTCGTGGAGGAGGACCCAGCTGAGAAACAAATCTTTAAAGGGAATCCTCAGGGCGAGATGGCAGAGGTGGCAAACCAGGATGAACGACCACCTAAAAGGAAGTGGGGGAGCAAGGTTCATCCTGAGGAGGGAGAAACTAGAAGAAATCAGGAGGACGCAAAAGTTTGAACCCATCTTCCTGTAACTTGTTTTGAATGCCCGGAAAGAGGGTGGGTACCCCATCTTTACTCATGATTGATTATTATTCTTTTTCTTTTTGTAGCCTGGATCCAGGGGTTGGGCTCCATGTCTGATTGTTGTAGCCTTACCGGGGGATAGTGATTGTGATTTCCATGTACTTGCTAGTTTGAATTTAACTTTAAATCTACTTTGAATTGTGATTTCCATGTACTTGCTTTATCTCTGATCTCCATCTAGGTTCAGCCTCTACAACAACCTGACTTAGCTTAGGGAAAAGTAACAAGATAGAAGAACTGCTTAAGTGTGCAGGTAGATGGCTAGTTCGAGCGCTTCGACTCTTGACAGAAACTTGTAGCTTGGTGACTTTAGTCGATAGTCCCCTTATTGGGTCGTAGACCTGTTACAGTAAGCAACCACGCGTACCTGGTGAATTAGCAACCAGTAATAACAGGGACATCAGAGTTTAAGTGAAAGAGCCCTCCATTCTCGAGCCCATATAGTGGTTTTATAGCCCGAATGAAGTACCAAGTAGAGAACCATCCAGCCCTCTCTTAGGCCAGGGACCAGGACAGGTTACCGCGCTTTTAAAATTGAGTTTTTCTCGGGGGTTGTAACCTGATCAAAGTGTCAGGAGGGCTATTTAGCTATATCTTGGTTTCGAGATCTGGATGGCAACTATACTCCTACACTCAGATCCTTCTTGGGGGTTGTAGCCCGACCAAGGCATCAGGAGGGCTATTTAGCTATTTCCTGGTTTCGAGATCTGGATGGCAACTATGCCCTTACACTCAGATCATTCTTGGGGGTTGTAGCCCGACCAAGGCATCAGGAGGGTTGTTTAGCTATTTCTTGATTTCGAGATCTGGATGGAAACTATGTCTTTACACTCAGATCCTTCTTGGGGATTATAGCCCGACCAATACATCATGAGGGTTGTTTAGCTATTTCCTGGTCCCGAGATCTAGATGACAACTATGATCTTACACTTGGATCCTTCTTGGGGGTTGTAGCCCGACCAAGGCATCATGAGGGCTGTTTAGCTATTTCCTGGTCTCGAGATCTGGATGGTAACTATGCTCCTACAATCAGATCCTTCTTGGGGGTGGTAGCCCGACCAAGGCATCAGGAGGGCTGTTTAGCTATTTTTTGGTCTCGAGATCTGGATGGAAACTATGCTCTTACACTCAGACCCTTCTCGACGGGGGGTAGTGCCCGGTCAAGGTGTTAGGAGTGGCGAGAGGGCTTCCCCGGCTAACCCCTGGTCTTGGAATGATAATGTTGAATTTTCCACGTAGACCAAATCATTGTAGAACATAGTTGAAGATGGAGAAAACAAGAAAACAGGCTTTATTGATAAAAGGGATAGAGTACATTATTGCCGAAGCTTAAAAACTAGGTGGAGACAGCCTGCTCATGAGTCCCCTGTTCAAAGATAGAATTTTTTTAAGTGATCTGCATTCCAAGTATGATCGATGAGTCGGCCATTCATGTCCTCGAGCTTGTATTTCCCATTACGGATCACCACTTTTACTAGGTATGGTCATTCCCAGTTGGGACCCAAAACCCCGTCTGACCCCTTCCTAGTATTCAATGTTACTTTCCTGAAAACTAGATCCCCTTCTTTAAAGTTTCAGGCTTTTACCCTCTTGTTAAAGTACCTGGCAATTCTGCTTTGGTAAATCGCTACTTTCTTAGCTGCTCGATTATGCTTTTCTTCCAAGAGATCAAAGCTATCTCAGAGTTTATCCTCGTTGCTTTCTGGTTTAAAATGTTGGACCCTAAAGGACGTTAGTTTGTGCTCGATGGGAAGAACTGCTTTAACCCCGAAGGCTAGAGAATAAGGTGTTTCCCTGGTGGTTGTTCTTGTCATGGTGCGGGAAGCCCAAAGGACTTCGGGAAGCTCCTCTGCTCATCTGCCTTTCTTCTGCATCAATTTCTTCTTTAACAGCCTCTTAATGGTTTTAATTGTGGATTCCACCAAACCATTGGTCTGGGGGTGGGCTACTGAAGTAAATCTAAGATCGACTCCCAAGCCCTCTCAGAAATCCTTGAACCGGGCATTGTCAAACTGCTTACCGAGGTCGGCTACAAAGACTAGAGGATTCCCGAACTTTCAAACTACATTGTTCTTAATAATCTTGTTGTGTTTTCTTTCGATATCTGGGATAGTGGTCCGGCTTCGACCCATCTTTTGAAATAGTCAATTGCCACGATAACATTCTTGACTTGACCATGAGCAGTAGGAAGCGGTCCGATCAAGTCGACTCCCTATATAGGAAAGGGGTATGGTGAGCTAAGGGATGACAACCGCTCTAGCGGGAGGTGACTCAAGTTTGTAGTCTTCTAGCATGCTTCACAGGATCGTAATAAGTTCCTTGCGTCTTGATGAATGGTTGGCAAATAGTATCCCATGTGGAGCACTTGGTATGCCAAAGCCTCCCCTCCGCTGTGGTTCCCGCATTCCCCAGAGTGAACCTCTCTCAATGCCCATTTGGCATCTTCCAGATGCAAACATCGAAGCAGAGGAAGAGACTTGCCCCTCATATATAAGTAACTATCTACCAAGCAATACCGAACCGAGAGCCTCTTGATTTTCCTAGCTTGGTCAGGCTCTCTGGGAAGTCTCCCTTCACGAAGAATATCCACTATTGGGTCCATCCAGCATGGCTACCGATCAAGGGTATAAGTCTCATTTCCTGCCTCTGTGCTGAGTAGGGGAATCACTTGAAGAGGGACCCCTTGGGGTAAGGTCGGGCCACCATTTGCAGCTATCTTGGCTTGGACGTCAGCCCGCCGATTATATTGTCGAGGTACCTGCTCGATCTTAAATCATTTAAACTTGCTCTTAAGCTGTTGGACTAGCTTCAGGTAGGCGGTCATGTTATCCCCTTTTGCCTGATAATCCCCAGAAACTTGGTTGACTATGAGCAACGAGTCACTCCTGATCTGCAGGTAATCGACCCCGAGCTCTACGGCCGCCCTTATCCAGGCTAAGAAGGCTTCATACTCTGCTTCATTGTTAGTGGCTTTGAATTCAAATCTGAAACAGTGGCAGCACTCGGCCTCTTCTGGGTCGATTAAAACTATGCTCGCTCCTCCTCCAGCTTGCCCGGAGGCTCTATATGTGTAAATATCCATGATTTGTAGCCTTTTGGCCAGCTGCCAGATTCTGGAGTCTTCTCAGGGGCTGTGTTCGTTGCTGCGGCGGTCGCTTGGCCCGGAGGCATTGAGAGCTCTGCTACAAAGTTCGCCAGAGCCTGGTCTTTAATTGCAGTCCTAGGCTTATAACTTAAATCAAAATGGGTGAGTTCTAGTGCCCACAAGACCAATCTTTCAGATACGTTCGGCCTCTGTAAAAACTGACGGAGAGGTTGGTTCGTCACTACCGCCACTGAATGAGCCTGAAAGTAGGGACAGAGCTTCCTTGCCTAGGTTACCAAGGTATAAGCGAGCTTCTCTAAAAGGGTATAGTTCTTCTCGGTCTTGGTTAAAGCATGGCTTAAGTAGTAGATAGGCCGCTGGACCCTATCCCCGCATTCCTTGACCAAGGCCTCACTTACGACGATTTCTAAAACAGCCAAGTAGATTTGAAGCTCTTTAGAGCTTGACTTAACCAGTAGCGGAGGGCTTGACAGGTTTTTTTTCAAGGCTTGAAAAGCTTGTTCACTATCCTAGTCCCATATCATGTTTCTTCCCCACTTAATGGCTTTTAAGAACATGAGACACTTATCGGTAGATCGAGAAATGAACCTGTTGAGCGCTGCTACATGTCCGGTCAAGATTTGAACCTGTTTTAGCAACGTGGGGGACTCTAATCCAGGATTGCCTTAATCTTTTCCGGGTTAGCCTCTATGCCTCTCTCGTGGAGCATGAAGCCCAGAAACTTCCCCGCGGTCACCCCAAAGGCGCAATTGGAAGAGTTCAATCTCATATAGTTCTCCCTTAAGATCATGAAGGTTCTGCGGAGGTCGTCTAGATAGCCTTCCAATGTTGATGACTTGGTGATCATGTCGTCGATATACACTTCCATTGACCTTCCAATTTTGGGTTTGAACAGCCGGTTGACTAATCGTTGATACGTAGCTCCTGTATTTTTAAGCCTGAAAGGCATTACCTTGTAGCAATATAAACCCTGTCCGGTGATGAAACAGGTCTTTTCCTGGTCGGTGGGGTGCATCATAATTTGATTATACCCTGAAAATGCATCCATGAAGCTCAGGAGCTTGTTTCCAGAGGTGGAATCGACTAGCTGATCATTTTTTTGTAGTGAAAAACTGTCTTTCGGGCATGCCCGATTAAGGTCGGTATAATCGACACACATGCCCCACTTTCCATTGGCCTTCGTGACCATAACCATTTTAGCGATCCATTCGGGGTAGCATGCTTCTCTGATGAAGCCGGCTTGGGTCAATTTATCTACTTTCTCTTGAATGGTAGCATTTTTTTCGGTGTTAAAGTGACACCTTTTTTGTTTGATGGGTTTGAAGGTCAGATCCACTGCCAATCGGTGAGTGGCCAAAGTCATCGGGATCCCAAACATTTATTCATGACTCCAGGTGAAGATGTCATTGAACTCTTTGAGGAGCCCGATCAGGCCCTCTTTCATCCCCAGCTCAATGGTGGCTCCAACTTTGACGACTTTCGAGGGGTCGCTCATTCAGATGGGAACCTCTTCCAGCTTATCCACTGGATGGCCGCTGGCCCACTTCCTTCTCTGCACCTCCTTATCTGGCACCACAGGGTAGTTCTCGGAGCAATTCATGGGTCTTTCATCTTCCAAAGTCAACACTGGTGTTTCCCCGTCATAGATCGTTGTCACCTGGGCAAATTATTTTGCTAGAGCTGTTGGGTTGGCAGACACTGTATATCATCTCCTGGCTGCCTACTGGTCGCCTCGAACTTCCCCCACCTTGTCTCATACTGGGAACTTCAGGACGTTGTGGTAGATTGATAGGACACCTTTCAAGGATGATAAAAACGGCATTCCTATTATTGCATTGTAGGCCGATGGGACATCTACCACTATGAAGTCTGTCATGATATTCTGCTAGAGAGGTGTGGTGCTGATGATCATTGGTAGGATTTTTGACCCTACTGGTATGATTGAGTCCCTAGTGAACCCATACAGCGGGGTGGTGCAACTGTTGTAACACCACTGTTTCAAGTTAAGTTTTTCCAAGGTGTCTTTAAATAGAACGTCGACGATGCTGCCTGTGTCGATGAGCACTCGGTGTACCTTGCAGTTGCAATCTGTACCGTTATAACCATAGGATCATCATGAGGCTGTATGGTGTTGTAGACATCTAACTCGGTGAAAATGATCTGTGACAACTGGGATGGGTTGATCGGGCTCTGGTCGACCTTAAAGATACCCCGCCTTTTATCCATACGAGGAACCTTCCTTGTGTGGTTTTTCCTAGAATTACTGGAGGTCCCAGCCTGAGTAGGTCCCCCATTGATGGTATGTATTATCTGAATTTGTTGCATCAGATCCGTATGCTCCCTGTTACTCTTCTTAGCGTGCTCGCGGATCTCGGCTTGCACTTCTCTTCCAGTTTGAATGTTATCCCTGACTTGCTATAAGAACTCCACCAGACATCCTTCTCTTATCAAAGCCTCGATCTAATTTTGCAAGTTGTAGCACTCTGACGTGTTGTGCCCCACGTCTTCGTGGAAGTCAATATACTTATAACAATTCTCTTATCGACAAGAGCTTTCATGGGCGCGGGCTTCTGTAACAACCCCTTGTCCTGAATGGTGAGGTAGACTGTTTCACGGGATGCATTTAAAGGGGTGTAATTATCATACCCCCTCTCAACTCGAGCTATTGGGGCCACTATTTTGGGATGAGGTGAAGCTCGTAGAGGAGTTCGTCTTGCTGGATATCTTTTCGATCTAGGTTGAGAAATGGGGAAGCGATACGTCGATTTATTGGGAGGTTTGTTCTGGTTTTTCTGAGCTTGCTCAGGTTTGGGAGCTTCCTTCTTATATCGTTTTACGGCTCTCATGTCGTCGTGTTCCATTTTGACCTTGAGTTGTTCGTCGACCTCAATTTGCTCCATAGCTCGATCATAGGCTTCTTGGTAGGTTTCTGGAGGTTTCTTGGCAAAATATCGAAAAAGCTTGCCTACCCACAAGTTCCTTCAGAAGTTGGCGAGGGTTTCTTTCTTAGTGAAGACCCCCATCTGGATGAATTTCTTGTGGAAGCTCTCGACATAAGCCCGGAGGGTTTCCCCTCTCTCTTGGATCACGCACTGTAGATGGATTGGGTCATTCAGTCGGGGCTTAACTCCCTGGAATTGTGAGCAGAAATTAGTTGACAGCTTCGTGACGGAATTTACACTGCTAGCAGGTAGCTTTCTAAATCAGGTCTTAGCGTAATCCGTCAGCGTAGTTGGGAACATTCGACACATAGGGGCCCTGGTCGTGTTCTGGACCTTCATCCATTGAATGAAGCTCTCCAAGTGGCTTAATGGATCCTTAGTTCCGGAGAACCTGTCAGTGGGTATTTTGAATTTTTGGCAGGAGCTCCGCCTCTCGAATCCTTTTGGTGAAGGGAGCATTCATTTCACTTAGAGGGTTTTTCTTGCCCTCCTTGTACTTCCCCTTCTTTATCTATTGGACCTCTTTCTAAAGTTCAGCCAACTAGTCTCTCAGGCGCTTGCTCTCGGGTTTTCTTGAGGTGATCTCGGTCTCCTCATTGTTAGACCCTTCTGACTAGCTGGCGACCTCTACCCGACTTCTTCTTCGGAAGGGGTCTATTTAGGGGCTTTGCTAAATTTCTTCCTCCCTAGCTCGGGTTTCCCTCCTTGAAGTAGTTGGGTGAAGAAACTCCCCCCGCTCCTGGGAAGGACATCTGCAGCGGATTTGACTTGCCTGGGTTGGTAGCGTGGCAACGCTTTGGGAACGGGGGGCATAGGCCTAGCCTATCCCCGATCGAGGGTTGGAATCCCGTCTTATTACGGGCTGGCTCCGGAAGGGTAGGTCTCAGGCGATCGAAGGCAGGTTACCTACTCCCGGACATGCTTGGTTCCCCTCGACTGCAAAGGTTTGTCTGCTGGATAGTAATGCCCTCAACCAGTAGCCGAAGGTGGACGTTTTCTAGGAAGGTCGTCGCTTGTTGGTCAATCTCGACTTGGCCTCCCATAGAAGGATCCAAAGCCCGTACAGTGGCCCGCTGGTCTGGGCCCTGACCACAAAGCCTGAATTTTCTCCCTTTTATTGGGACTTTTCGTGTTGATGCATCCGAAGGCTATCCCGATAAGCCTGGTTGTCCCTGGGAAGAGCGAAGCTTCATGACCCCTGTAAAAAAACAAACTTGTGAATGTAAAGATGGTGGTGTGAGAGTTTCCCACAGACGGTGCCAGAAAGTGTTAATTGGGAAAGTTGCTCAGGATGAGAAATTCCTACTAACACCCTCGAGACCACTACCATGGAGGTGGTAGCCGGGGTCGGTACCTTTGATACCTAGCCTGCTTAGATAGGAATGAAGATTTGTATAATAATGACAAACGGGAGCTTTTATTATCAATCACTTTGATATACAGAATTCTCTCTCATACGCTATCTGGGACGTAGGAAGGTGGTAGCTTTATACTTGTTGAATAGTGGAAACAACGGCGACCGTGTTCTGATTACAGAATGTAGGCCCTTCTCTCTTCTGTTTCTTATTGTCTATATGTGGTCTTTCTCTTCTTTTTCTTTTTTTCTATTCTTACCATGCTTGGCCTTATTTATATTTGGTCCAAGTAGGTTTTAATTTCACAAATATCCTGCCACGATCCCATGAATCCGTTCCCTCCTTATCAGGCGGGATTCGTCATTTAAATTTGAATTGTTACTGGATTCGATGATATCGTTGACGGTGATAAGTTTGTTTCCTTTTTAGAATCAAACTATTGACTTACATGTACGTGGGATTAATGTTGTTTGTTACGTAGATTTGATCTTATGTGTACTCACGACACTTTCTTCATGGAGGTCGCCGAATTAACTAGTTGTTGTCTTATAGAGCGAGGTAGATCCATGATTTGGCTCTATTCAGAGAAGCTTGGGATAGACTCGTGGGCACTTACTAGAGGTAGTGTAGACTAGGCGAGATTCTTCTTTAACGGGAACGGTGGGCTTCTGGAGAGGTTGGTAGGCTTCTATCTTAGGCTACGAATCAAACCTGACTTCGGGAAGTGCCCACGAGTGGAAGGAGCTTACTTTTGTTTGCCTCGTGCTTCACTTCGAGTGCTTCCTGAGTTCAGCAATCTTTTCTTGCTTTCGCAGGGTGGTCGTGCCCAGCTTCATCCCTGATAGCTTTGAAGCCCGGCGGACCTTCCCTACTCTGGTGGGGTAGCTTTATGGTCTGCCCGGGGTCTCATGAATGTCGAATTTTGGTTTTGATTCTGGCTAGGAGAGTGGAAAATTTCTCTTTGACCCCTAGCCATATTTTACTATTAACAAGATGTTTTAAATTAACATAAACACCTCTTACCATCAAGTCAATTCGTTAACTTTAACGATTGACCAATCTTGACCTATGAAATACCAAATATACTCATGCCACATCATCCTAGACATAAAATATTTTAAATTAAAATTTGATAAATAAAAATTTAAACAAAGGATAATTTATCGGCCTCCTACGAATATTATATTTGTAATGAAGGATGGAAATAAACAATTTTACTCTGTTTGGTTTTTGTTTCATGATCGGGCATTGTCACAACCGGCTGGCTACCTCAGATTGCATCGATTTAGGTACGGTTCGCCTTGCCCCCGTATATCTTTCAACATTATAAAATGAAAACACATTGAGAAAATTTTGCAAGTCTAAAAGAATCACGAACTTGATTTTTGTCAACCTTAGTGATGATGGTTCACCATTTAGTCAATCTGAAGGATTTGAACTTCCCCTGGCGTAAAGCGTCAAAAGCTAGAAAACAAAAGACAAAACCTTATAACATAAATTTGTTATATGAGGATATTCTAGGATATGAGGCTCGGAGTAACGAATTATATGAACATGATGTAGCGTTGAAGGCGACCACAAAAGAAAGAAAAAGAAATTTTATTCATGAGATGGAAGAAAAAAAATAAAATTTGCGGCAAAAGACCTTGTAGAGAGGGAAAAACAACGAATAATAGATGAAAAAAATTGAATAAAAAATTATGTTTTGCGATCCAAACTCGTTGCCCTCACCTGAAGTAAGAATTTGACTAATATATCAACAAAGGGGTATACTTAAAAAAAATGGTGGTGGTGGTTGTAGTGGTAATCGATCGTAGACACTATTTTGTTTTAAATAATTATTTTTGTTGATGTAATTCGGTTGTGCTAATTTTAAATGAATAAATTGTTTTATTTTAAATTAATTATAATTTGTTAAATAATTATTGATAGTGTTAATATTATAAATGTATTATACAATATATATATAAGGACATTGCTTGAGTGTTGACCGGTCAGCACCCAGCCATACTGACCAACCAATGTTTGGTTGCCACGTAACCTAAAGTAAGGAGAAAATTGTAAAAAATGAAAGAGTTTTTATCACATGACAACATTCCATTGGGTGATTAGTATAACTGGTTACTGATCGGACAATATCCAAGTTTTTTTCCTATATATATAATATTTTAAAGAAAAGTAGTGATTGTTTGGAACGAAGTTAAAAAAGTTGATCCACTTTTACTTTTTTAATTCACCCCCATCGTGGGGAAAAGAGACTTCAATTAAGTGGATTCAAATGATAAGACCCATTTTTAAAAAGAAGACCCATTTTTTATGACGTGGCAACAAATCAGTTTTGTTTTTAGGTCTTACCATTATGGATGCTCTAAGTTGTTTCATTTGAATTTTTAAATCGTAAAACCATCGAATTAGCTCCTAAAACCATTTTTTATAAAAAAATGAATTTTTTTTTCACTTTTTACTTCATGAAAAGCAACTGAAATATATATCAATTTATTAGTTTCAAATTTATCCTTACGAATCTTATTTATTTTCAGTTTTCTCATCCCTCACGCCCCTTAACCATTCTTTTTCTTCTCAATATTTAAAAAAATTTAGCAGCCACTTTTGAAAAATAAAAAAAAAATATAGATTTCATTATAAATTTATTATTATAGTATTATTCCATATATAGTATAATATATTGTACATATTATTAATAGCTGGCACTAATACATTGTCATTTTTTAAATTAAATTTCAATTAAATTATTCATTTATACTTCAAGGGTTATAATTTATGGATCAAATTAAACCGACTTAAATTTGTGATTTAAAAATTTGACTTCAACATCTCAACCATTTATGTGCCCTTAATTTAAGAGTTGTAAATGCATTCAAATCTCAATAATCGGATAAAAGTATATGAATGGTTGAAATGTTGAAGTTAAAATTTTAAGTCACAAATTTAGGTTGATTTAGCTTGATTTATATATTTTTATGGCAATTTTTTTTTATAAATTTGTTCTTATATTATTAAATTACTCTTTTAGTTGTCTTTAATAAATTAAAAAATAAATATATAACAAATAATAGTTGAAAGGGTATAGATGTAAAAAAAATGATTTTAAGATATTTATAACTTAAAAAAATAAACAATTTATCATTTATATTCAGTTTTCAGTGAAAAAAAAACAGGCCTGTTTTTCAATTTCAGTTGTTAGTCATTATTTAGTCTTCAGTACAATTCAATACTGTTCAATCTTCAGACGAAAATCAAACACAACTTTACAGTAAGATGTCAAACTGAATGTATCGATGTAGATTTAAAAGTATTTATTTTAAGATATTTGTAACTTAAAAAAAAAAAACAATTTATCAGTTATATTCAATTTTCGGTAGAAAAAAAACGGATATATTTTTCAGTTTCAGTTTTTAGTCACTATTCAGTCTTCGGTACAATTCAACAATGTTCAGTTTTCAGACGAAAATCAAACGCAACCTTACAGTAAGATGCCGAATGTATCCAATCCAAGTCCAACTCCCACGAATGCTCGGATTTTAAAGGAACTCCGTGTTTTTTTTTTCTTCAAATTTTTAAATCATTCAATTAAATTTCAAAGGGCAGAATAGACTTTTAACTGTTTTTATAATTAGAAATTTGATCAGAGGATTTAAATGAGCCATTTTTCAACATTTGGCGGCTCTTCTGACAAAAGATGTAAAGGTAAATTAAAATCTGAAGTTTTCAGATTAGATAGGGACTAAACTGAAGTTTCCTCTTCGTTGTTAAGCTTTGGATTTTATTTTGTTATTATGTTCAGACTTCAAACTTTGAAGATTATTTGAATTTTAATCACTTGTCGTATATATTGTACTGTCATATAATGAGCAATGTTTAATTTTTAATTTTTAATTTTTATAATTTCACGATGGATATAACTATACAAGTAATTACCCACAGGTATACCCACATATTTTTGCAGGTACACAAACGAGTTACGAAATGACCGGAGTAATACTAGATATCCCACAATATGAATCCAGTAACCGTGACATTAGTTGAGTTGAAATAAAAAAGAATACAAAGATGAGATGTCTAATAGTCGGAACAAGAAAAGGTGAGATCTCTCCACCCATGTTACTGGTTTAAAATCTTTGCGGTATTATGAGTTTTCTGCATAATGTTTTGGATGACAATCACCGATAATACTGCACAACTTAAAAAATTAGCAACAAAATCAACTATATGACTTGAACAAAATATTGAAGAGTACACAAGTTTCTTACATATTACTAAGAAATTCTGAAATTCATAAATTAGATAAAAGTCAATGAGTAACAAAATCAACAACTAATATATAAATTTACTCTATTGACCCACTAAGCACACTTGCAAGCTGAAAGTTTAAACAAACTCTATGATATAGCAATGATTTTGGAAAATAGATACTTGTTTCATGTGGGACTACTGATGAACATTATAAGATACACACTCCAATCGTTTCAAGCTAAACAAGTGATCGAATCTATATAACTTGGTGGGAAAGCACAACGTACAACAAATGTACACTCAAAACTAAATCACTTGTACGCATAATTCTCAAGTAGAATATGATTTGCGTGAGAAATCATACAAATTATTACCTTATGTATCAAAAGACTTCAACAAAGGAAATTGAAAAGGACTAAACAATTTGGTAGCATTATATGATAAAGATTCATTTTAACATAAACAAAATAAAAATAGTATATACACTAGCTTGCAAGGTTATGAACAAAGGTAAGTAACAACTGGGCTACCTTGTCCAGTCAAATATTATATAGATTGCAAGGTTATGTACAGAGGTATGTAACAATTGGATACCTGCTCCTCCAGTTCAAGTTTAATTTGCCATACAACTTGAAAGCACAGACCCTTTATAAAGCAAAATAATATATCAAACCACATACAGTAAGCAACAAAGCTTTGGAATTTATGATCACCTGACAATGTTCAATAATTGCACAAAAAGGTGTATAACAGAATGAAAGCGATGAAATGCAAATAGCACTTACATAGGTTGTTGGAATGTAATACTCTAGTGTGATTCCAGGATAAGAGAAAAAACTAGATACTCCTTAGTTTAGCCGTCTCCTTCTGGGGGCGCGAGAATCCCCACTGTCCACATCTGAAACCCTCGAACTATCATTTCTCCTCCGGGAAGATGAAGTTGAAAGGGACACCATAGAATCAATTTCCACTGCAGTGTCCATTTGACTCTCTGAGTTTATAACAGCAGCAATGCTTGAAAAGGAATCTCTATCATCAACTGAAGGTGAAGACTGCTCTTGGTTTCTTCCTGTAGGATGGTTTCGGAGATAAGCCTCAACTAACCTTTCTGCTGAACTCAATGCAGTTGAAAGAGACGACATTGCTGTAGCTCTGTGTGAGTGTGAGTGTGACTGCGAGTGCTGCGAATGCAGCTGTGAATGCAATTGCCTTCGCAGAAACATAGAATGGATCCGACGGGCTTCCCCCTCAGGTCCATTCGTGTCACTTTGTATTGAATCAATATTATCTGAGGGTGCTGAAACTGGATTTTGCTCACGCATTCCTCGAGATGTCAAAATTCTATTCAGCAAGGAATTAGTTCTCTCTACAGTTTCCCGGGCATTGTTTCCATCCCGTGGGGGAGTCAAATCCCGGGCCAAATCAAATCTACTTCCAAGACGTCGAATCATTTCTTCTACTGGGAAACTGTAAGCATTCCTCTGAACTGTCTGCCTCCAACTCTCTACCCTCTGTGCTTCTGGTCTACGAGGGATCTTAAGGCTCAAGTCCTCTTCCGGCCCACGTGTATTACTCCCGCGACCATATATTGGGGTAACATTCTTAAGCTTCACTTCTCCCTTGCACACCGGACATTCCTTTGCATCTGAATGCACATGCAACCACCGATAAAGGCAAGACCAGCAGAACAAGTGACCACAACACGTCACAACAGGGTCCCTAGCCAAATCTAAACAGATATTACAATCAAAAAAGCTCCCATCATTCCCAATACCCTGCTCAACATCATCTTTTTTCTCCGATACCTCGTCTTCCAGAAAACCGTTATTATTTTCACATGTTTTGGGTAACTCATTGGTTCTTTCCTCAGCAGCAACACTACCCTCACCTGGCTGTAAAGTAGTCCCGTTAGCAGGATTCCCTATCAGTTGATTCAATTCCATCGGAATGCTTCTTGTTTCAGGTTGGCTTTGCCTCCATCTCCACCGTCGTGATCTCAGCCTAACAGCTTCCCTAATTCTTTCGATGGGATTACTCGTATTATCCATCCAATCATCCAAATTCATAACCTCACTTGTTATTGATCCTGGTTGTGCCTCAGGACCAGGACCCAGATTCAAATCAAGATTCATTGTATCAGATGTCTCCTCACCCATCTCAAATTCAACAAACCAAAATCCAAAACCACCTTTCCCACAAAATCGAACAAGCACAGATAAAAGAAAAAATCTTCCGCAGAACTATTACCAATCCAGATAAAAATAAAAACCCTAAGCTTTGATCAAACCCAAATCACCAAACACTCCGTTTATCACTACTTCAAGAAACCCAAAATAATAATAACGATTAAACCCTAAATTGATGATAAGATTAAAAAGCAGAAGAAAAAATCAAAACTTGGCGACAAAGTGAAAACCCCCAAATCAGGAAACCCTAGTTTTGAGACAGAATGACGGTGGCGTTGCATCGAGAGTCTCCCAACAATAAAATTGAAAGCCAAACTTGAACAATTACGAGAAACAAAAAAGTGGAGGGAAAAGCGATTACAAGAGTCGAAGGAAAGAAATTGAAGAGACCTGATGATCAAAATGGAGAGTCAGTTATTAAGGCAGTGGTATTCTTCAGAGGTGTGGTCGGGCGCGAGCTGATTGGCCATGGATTTGACAATCTCCATTGTGTTTTGCGATCTCATCTGGAGATTTCAGAGGAAAGATGAGTGTCTCTGTTTCAATTCAAGACTCAATTCTCAAACAAGAGAAAGGGAAGAGGAAGACTATGCCAATCATGTTTCGTTGCAGAACGTAAGCGTTTGTAATCTGACGGCTGTGATGCCATGATGGTCCACAGTTGACCCTCATCTTTCCATCGTAAGTGCAAACTGATGGTTCTGATGAAGAATCACATAAAGGTTTAAGGTCCCTCAAATCAGATTATAGTGTGTCACGTTTACATTATAATTCTTTCACGTTTGACTAACATTTTGACTGACGACCAATTTAATGGTCAATGAGTGGACTAGGGGTAAAATTGTCTTTTAAATATAAAGTAATTAAACACTAGAGATGGGCATTTCCCCACCCCTAGTTGGGGTAAATTTTACCCCCAAATAGGATTTGGGAGTGGGAGTGGGAGTAAATTTTGCTCTCAAAATCTAAATAGGGGCGGGGGCGGGGGCGGGGGCGGGGGAACCTACCCCTATCCCATTTTCCCATTATCCCATTCCCCAATTTCTTTTAATATGGGTGAGGGTGGAGTCTCATTTCCCCATATATATATAGGGAGAACTTTAAAAGTAACCAAAAAATTAAAAGGTTTATTGTTTTTACCCAGAATTAATAAATTTATTATTTTTATCAAAAAATCCACATTTGGGACAAAAGTGCCCTTCATTCAAAAAGAAATAAAAAAAAATGAATTAACAAAACAAAAGATGAGAGAGATCATGAAAAAGAGTGAGAATGTAGATCGTGAAAAAGAGAGAGTAGAGAAAGAGAAGATAGAAACCCTAGAATTTGAATTTAAAGGCAATCGACCAAGAGGCAATTGACTGGTGGACTTGTGCGGCGTTTCTGACGTTACGAGAGGCAATCGATCGGTGGTGTGTGCAGCGTTAACGGCGAGACCCAACGCGGCGACGCTTGCACGACCAAGAGACGAGCGAGAGATGATTGAGATACCCAACCTCGACCCGAGAGATGATGTAGAGACCCGACTGTCAAAGAGGTACGACTTCATAATCACTGGCAAATCCCCAATCTTTTATCTCCTTTTTTTTTTTCTTTTTATATTTTGGTTAATTACATGAAAAAACGAATTGATCTTATTAGTATTGTCTATTAGTTGTGAGATTTTGTTTCTATTGTGTATGATTCATGTTGGAGATTTTTCTGAATATGGTGTGAGATTTTGGTGGTGATGATTGTTTGTGAATCTGGTCGATGGAATTTTAGAGTTGAATTTTTTTTCTTTCTAATTTTTGGGTTTGGTTCAGCTTCCGTTTGGGTTGATCATGATGATTTTCGGTTTGGGTTTAAATTTTGAGTATGAAATTCTTGTATAATTCATGTTGGAGAATTTTTTTTAAGCAATTTTAATTTTTGTTGTCTTGATTGTTGTCACCATATAGTCTGATTGATTTGTTTTGTTTGCATCTAATCAAATAAAATATGATTGGGCTCTAACATGGAAGCAGAGATTTTTGTTTGTGAGGTGTTTTAACGATGTCTTCTGATGACTGGTGTGAGCTCTTTTCCCCTGTGTTATGGTTAGATGTTGTTTACGTCGATTTCTGGATTGTGTCAGAAAAGCCAACAAGGATTGGATTTCGGCTATTAATTCAAAGAGAAAGAGATTCAGAGAGAGTAACGAAGACAAGTTTTACGTGGTAAAACTCCGATGACCAGAGAAACGTCCACGGGTGGTTGAAGGATCAACCAAGCTAAAATCCACTATGAAAATATGATGTTTACAAGCTCTCGATCTCTCTTTCTTCTCTCTGTATTTTTCTGTTGCTATCTTGCCTATATCTTTTCTAGAACGAGATTATGGGTCTATTTATATGTTTATAGAACCCTAATCTGCTTTGTACAAGTAATACAAGATCTTTGTATTTAATTGTGATTCGGTTACTTGCTTGAGGTTGATTTGTCTTCTTTCCTGTTTCGGAGTCTCTTATGAAAATCGAGTGAGATTCTAGTAGTGCAGTTTTATTTGGACTTGTTTCCTTATAAGAATGTAGTCTTTGTAGCGAAATCAAGTTGTTTCCTGATTGAGGATTCTTCTAGCTCAGTGTTCTGTTCTCTTTGGGATTCCTTCCTGATGACTATCTTCGTGTATTTAATGACTCAATCCGTATAAACTAAGCACTAAGTTTCTTACTCGGGTCTCATTTATCCCGAGTAAGAATAACACTTGTTGGTCCCTAGTATCGCCGTTTAAGCCCGAGTAGAAGATGCTTTTTCGTCTACCCCGAGTACTTTTAATTGATTTGGAGTAATTTAGTTGATCCCGAGTAGGTCTTGCCATGCTATTGGTTTACTCAGGTTTTCTTCTCTTTAATGATGCATCGTAGGATATTTCCTGAGTGCCTATTTAGGTGTCCACCTGGTAATTTTCTCCTTCCTGTCAATGACACGTATGCTTGGTAAAATTCACATACGACAGATGTGTTGTGTGTGTTGTGCTTGCTTGGTGGCTGATGTGTGTTTGGTCTGTGTGTTTTGGGTTGTGTTGGTTTGGTGGCTCATCTACATTAGGTGTCATGCTGTTTATGTTGTTCATTAGTCTGTTGTTTGTTGTGTTATCTTTCTGTGTTGCGTCTTGAGTTCTTATTGTTTCGTGTGTCCTCTGTTTTGCCTGCTGGAAGGCTGTCTTGTTGCCTGGTTGTGGGTTGTTCTTCTTGTAGTTGGTTGTTTGCCTTTTGGCTTTAATATACTTCGATCTTGGCTATAAAAAAATAAATCTGATTGTTTGGATTTGGATATGGTGAACATAGATCAGATGTGCTCAAATTAGTCAATGTATATGGATTTGAGTGTTTCAGCTTCCGTTATTTTGTCTATTTTGAAGTATTTTGATACTTTTGATACATTTAACTGAATGATTATTGCCCTTTTGATTATTTAATCGATTTTGATCGGATTCCAATTCATTATCTTGTTGTTTTTATTTTTTTGCTTCTTGTTTATAGTAGTTGTTGGGTTGCTAAAGAGCTTCACTTGTTGCATTTGTGTTCGATACTTTTGATACGTTTTTTTGCTTGTTTAAATTGTTACATTGTATGCTCTGTACAAGTGTTTATTAAGGTTTTTGTGTTTATACATTTATTGAATTTCCTTCAACTGGGCACATACATTTGTAAAAATCGGTATCCAGTGCTCATTTTTCTTCGTGGTATTTTTTTGTATCTTGACATCATCATCAAAAATCACTAATTAAGTTGCATTTTTTTGTATATTGGCATTATAGATTCAAGAATTTCTAGTTCAAAATGCGGGTATATTTCAAAACTGAAGAAGTGGTGATGTTGGTGGATAGAGATAAATCGGATCATCAAATGGATTCTTGAGTCTGATTTATTTGTCTGCAATGATAATCTTCTTTTGTATGTACCAACTGGAAATTTTTATTGGATGTGTTGGAGAACTTATTTCCTTTATAAATTTTATGGGATGTGTTGGTAGTTTTGTTCAAGTTTACTAGCGGTGTACTTTGGATTTAGTTTCTCTTAAAAAATAATAAGAAAACATAGTGTGTTGGTTTAGTAATGCTTATTTAAAGAATATATAGATTTTACGTGACAAAAAGGAATTACCAAATGTATTTTGTCCAGGGGTTTTGTTTGTGTTTTTGTCTGAGAACTTGGGTGAGTCACAACCCTAATATCTATTAGGACAAATTGCCCTAAAAACACTACGTTTTGGCATTTAACCAGACATATTAATATTACATGGCAATAATTTACAAAATCAATATAGCATTTTCATGGCATCACCATATTTTACATAATCCATAACATTCAAAGTTTGTGGGATAGAACTTTATAATGTGTCTTACAAGTGTCCTACAAATTTGTAGATGAATTTGCAGTTGTTTTTATGGAAGTTTTTGTACACAACAAGTACATGGCCATGCTCTTTGTTTAATTTTACAGTTGTGAATTTACAGTTGTGTTTAAACGTTGAAGTTTAATTTTACAGTTGTGTTTAATTTTCTATTTCATTTTGACGGAAATGCTGTGTTTCATTTGTTACCAGTGGTGTGTTTCATTTTTACCACTGGTGTGTTTCATTTTGAGGGCAGTGGTGCGTTTTATTCGTTACCGCTGGTGTGTTTCATTTTGAGGGCAGTGGTGTGTTTCATTTTGAGGGCAATGATGTGTTTCATTTGTTACCACTTGTGTGTTTCATTTTGAGGGCAGTGGTGTGTTTAGGTTGTTACCACTGGTGTGTTTCATTTGTCACCGCTGGTGTGTTTCATTTTGAGGGCAGTGGTGTGTTTAGGTTGTTACCACTAGTGTGTTTCATTTGTTACCGCTGGTGTGTTTCATTTTGAGGGCAATGATGTGTTTAATTTGTTACCACTGGTGTGTTTCATTTTGAGGGAAGTGGTGTGTTTAAGTTGTTACCACTGGTGTGTTTCATTATTACCACCGGTGTGTTTCATTGTTACCACTATTGTGTTTCATTGTTACCACTATTGTGTTTCATTTGTTACCACTAGTGTGTTTCATTTGTTACCGCTGGTGAGTTTCATTTTGAGGGCAATGATGTGTTTCATTTGTTGCCACTGGTGTGTTTCATTTTTACCACTGGTGTGTTTCATTTTGAGGGCAGTGGTGTGTTTAAGTTGTTACTACTAGTGTGTTTCATTTGTTACCACTGGTGTTTCGTTGTTACCACTGGTGTTTTTCGTTTTCAGGGCACTGGTGTGTTCCAATTGACTGTAAACAAATAAATTTTGGGCTTATTAGGTTGACTGTACTTAAAAAAAAAGCAACCTAAGGAAATTAATTTCGTAAAATAATAGATCATAAACCCAAAATCAGTTTATAACAGCACAACCATTTTCCAATTTATAGCAACTGGATGATACAAAATAGTTGATAGCAGTACACAACCACCAAATTACAAGTCCTCGTATTAAAAAATGTCATTCAAGTTTCCAACCAAATTACAAGTACACAACCATCCATTTGATAGAAGCAACCATCCATTTGATTTGTTTTCACGCTTCAACGTTGATGTAAACAAAAAACCTGTATATGCCAATGGACATTTCAAATATGCACACAAATATATGTGTACAAAAAAAAAATTGTTGTCTAATATATGTGCACACTAATGATGTTATAATTCAACATAATATTTTTTAGGAACACCCAAATGACCAGGTAACGAACTTTCTCAACAACACTAATATACACCTCCGGAACATGTCCACCATCGCATAACAACATTTTCACATCACTATCATCTTTAATTTTCGGTCAAGCGAGCCTAAGCCTAATACCGGTATCAACCAAAGTTCTTAACTCAATACTAAACCTTGTTAAGTCAATATTGGCAACGCCTTGTACTACCCTAGACAGCTCATTGTACGTCACATTCCTACAAACTTTTACAAGCTCGGTTTCACCACCCTCGTAAAAGTTACCCACCCATTTGCCACCATAAATGATTACCAATTTCGTTGGATCCATTCCTACATTCCAACAATCATAATCTCACATTTAGGATACAATTTATCAACCACTCACAAATTATACAAGGTGCAACCAATCAAACACACAAGGGCAAACCAAATCAAACACATCAGGACATACCACATTAAACACACATTAGCAAACCAATTAAACACACCAAGCCATACGATATTAAACACACCATCACAAACCAATTAAACACACCAATACACAAACTTTGACAAACCAATTAAACACATTATAGAAACAACATTATAAATACAAGGGAACACCATATCAAACACACCATGAAACAGAAATTAAACAAACGAGAGAAAACCAATTAAACATACTACGACAATAAATTTAAACACAACAAGGCACGCCACTTTAAACACACCAAAATTAATTGTCTCCTTCAACATTTATTCATGGATAATCTGCATATGTCACAACAAAAATTAGGGTTTCTAATACATACCTCTAAAAGAAGGGCCTAGAGAATCTCGATTCATCATAACAACCTTACCAAAATTCCGTCAATTACAAAACCCAATCCCTAAATTTTGAATCAAAATCTCAATCTCATATATATGGGTTTTTTTATGAATTATAGAGACAACAAATGGGTTCACCATTAAAAAAGACAGAGAAGTGAACAATGAACTATCCAACCTAAGATGAGAAAAGATGGCGTGATGCGGAACCTCGAGAGAGAGAAGATGTAGAATCTTTGGAGTAAAATTTTCTGCAGCTCAAGAGAGAGAGACATGTGAGGTCTGGCGTGAAGGAAGATGTAGAAGAGAGAGATGATTAAATTTTCAGACAACAATAACAATATGAATAATGACAAAAGTAATTAGTAAATGAGACGTATTTGGGTCTTCACAACCAAAGATTGGGTAGAAACAATAAATTTATTAATGTTGGGTAAAAACAATACATCTCTTTAATATTTGACTAAAAATGGGTATTTCCTCATATATATATATGAGGGAATTCCATTAAATGAGCATAAAATTAAACTTAAATTCAAAACTATGCACTTTCAATAAGTTGATTGTTTTTATCCACAATTATAGGTGACTTCACGAACATACCCTTACTTTAGAATTTATTAAAAAAAAATCAATTTAATGAGAAAACATTTGAAATTAATGAGAAAACATCTCTTAATTATATGTTTTCCATCTCTTAGACATCGGTCTCTCAGTTAATAATATGTTTCTCTTTCATTCTCTTTCATCAACATTGGTCTCTCCAAGAACATTCAATCTCTCTACCTAACATTTTTTCCTAAACTTTTTCTCTCTACAATACAAAAATCAGTCATGTCACATCTTCACTGTAATCGTTTTGTAATTGAAGGTATTGCGCTTTTGTTTTGGTTTTGAATCTCTTCTATGAACGTATGTTATTTTTTGTAGTCATTAGGAAGAACGTGAAATCAATTTTGAATGTGTTATGAACCCTATTTTTGTTTATCCAGAATCAGTGGACGACGTAAAATTTTATCATGTAAAGATGTGTATATTTAATCGTATAATGATATTAACATGTCTTCGTGTAATGAAATATATATTAAGTCATGTCGTGTAATAATATATTGTTTTGGTATGCTGTTTGTGCAGAGTAATGAGGGAGTTATGAATGCTTATTTGACACAGTTAATCAAAGGTTTCTCAGTTGATGGTCTCTCTCTAAGAACATTAAATCTTTGTTCTAAACTGATGTCTATCTCCCAACGTTCCTCAACTTGCTCTCTACAATACAGAGAACCATTACAGATCCACATTATCCAGAAATCCACATTATCTAGAAATCAGTTGTGTCACATCTTGACTGTAACCGTTTTGTAATCGAAGGTATGACGCTTTTGTTTTTTATTTTGTTTTTGTTTTTGTTTTTGTTTTGAATCTCTTCAATGAACTATGTCATGAACGTGAAATCGATTATGAATGTGTTACGAACCCCATTTTTATTAACCCAGAATCGTTGGACGACAAAATTGTTATCGTGTAAATATGTTTTTATTTAATCGTGTAATGTTATTAACATTTCTTTGTGTATTGAAATGTATATTAAGTCGTGTAATAATATATTGTTTTGGCATGCTGTTTTTGTAGAGTAATGAGAGAGTTGTGATTGCTTATTTCATACGGTGGCCAGTGGTTTGGTCAGAACTATGAGGGTGGTGATTCAGAAATGGTATTTGTTCCTTCTGATTTGACATACCGTGGGTTAATGAATAAAATTGAAGATATTGTGAGGATTGATTCATCTACTTTCAACATTGAGTTAAGGGTTGTTATGACTACGAGTGGGAGGCGTGCCATACCAAGAATAAAAAATGACAGAGATGTGGCATTTTGATGTCTGAGAGAGAGTTATTCCAAAAGTATACGTAACAACTGTTGTAAGGTATGAGAGGGCTAGTGGTAGCATGCAAAATGAGACAGAAATGCAGGCCCAAATTCCCCCGAACATTATTCTACAACAAGGGTTCCCACTTTTTCCTCAACCATTTGCACATCAATATTGTCAACCTTTTCAACATCCATATTCTCAATCTATTCAACACCCAAATGGCCAACCTTACTTTGAAACATATGGCCAACCATCTCAACTACATACACAACAAAACTTTACTTCACAATTGGCTTCTCAATATAGACCCGTTTGTTGGAGCAACACAATGTGTGGATCAATTCCATCTGTTTTAGATGGAAAACAACCCCCAACAATACCTTCATCTAGCAAGCAAAAAAGGTCAGTTGTTAATGATGCAGCATACACAATTAATGATGCATCATTAGGTGTTGGAACTAATAACGAAGTAGGTGTCAGTACATCTGAATTTGAAACCTTTGTAGATAATGGACTGGATGGGTTACCTGAACCATACCCGTTTGAACAAGATGTTGATGGTGATAGTGATAATGTTTTTGACTTAGATGGTGATAGTGATATTGATAGTGATACTGATAGTCACAGTGGTGACATAGATGGTGAATGTGAAAGTGGTTGTAACTTGGATGGTGATAGTGATGGTTGCGGGATGATAGAGGCGATTCATTTGCAGCCCCTCCGCCTTGGATAATTCCCGGTGCAGAGAAGTACTCAATCCAAACTATTAACAATGATGAACCATCGATTAGTAATGGTCGCTTTTATAAAGGTAAGATTTATTCTACCAAACAAGAGCTAAAACGAGATTTGAGGTTTTATGCACTAAGAGAACGGTTTGAGTTCAGAATCAAGAGGTCTGGTAAACAAAGAATTGAAGTAGGTTGTAAGAATGACAATTGTGTCTTCAAGTTAGGTGCAACAAAAATGTGTGAGGGAGAGTATTGGCAGGTTCAAAAATATAACAAGGAACACAATTGCACTCTTGACGGGTTCCATGGTCGATTTCGACAAGCTAGCGGTTCGATTATTGGTGAATTATATTCTCCAAAGCTTCGGGTGAATGGCACAACTTTAAAACCAAAAGATATAATAACAGAAATGCAGTTGGAATATGGTCTCCAAATTCTTTACAGTAAGGATTGGAGAGCGAGGGATTATGGTGCATGTCTTCGTGGGTTTCGGGCGGTTATAAGGCATGTTATTGCTATTGACGGGACTCATTTGAAAGGAAGATTTTAGGGTATATTGTTCATCGCGGTATGTAAAGACACTAACGATCAAGTGTATCCACTAGCCTTTGGCATTGGTCAAAAGGAAAGTAGAAAGTCATGGAGTTGGTTTTTGAAACAACTGCGCAATTGCATCGGATGCCCGGGAGACTATATGTTCATATCCGATCAGCATAAAGGGATTGCAAAGGCAATGGAAATTGTATATCCCAATGCCCCACATGGTCTATGTGGCTTCCATATGGTAATGAATATCAAGAATATGTTCAAAAGGGAAGATGTTAAGGGAATTTTTAAGCGTGCATCCAAGGTTTACAAGGAGTCTGAGTTTATAGACGAAATGAATCAACTCCGATGGGTGCACCCAAATGCATACGATTATCTCATGAAAATTGGAAAGAAAAAATGGTCACGTGCTTACTCTCCAGTACGAAGATACGCGATGTTGACATCAAGCATCGTAGAATGCTTAAACTCATGTCTACGACATGCACGTCAGATGCATGTGACTGTTTTGATTGAGTTCATTTGGGATATGATGCAAAAATGGTTCCATGATCGTCTGAATCATGCAAAGACTTTGCACACACAATTGACGACATGGGCAACAACTTTGTTAAATCAGCGTAACGAAGAATCTACAATGTTCACGGTACGACCGGTCGATGGGAATGAATTCTTGGTTAAGGATGGCGATAAAGACAGTCTGGTAAACCTTATAGAGAGGACATGTACTTGTCAAGAAGTCCAAATCGATATGTTGCCATGTAAGCATGCCTTAGGCCCAGTTTGACATTGCTTCCCCAGCTGCTTTTGGGACCAAAAGTGATTCTGGACCTAAAACAGGGTGTTTGGTAAAATCACGGGAAAGTGCTTTTGGTCACTTTTAGCTTCTCCCAACTGAGTTTTTGAGAAGTTACAAATACATGCTTTTGAATTTTGGTTTCTGCTTTTAGAAAACGTGTTACAGTGATATTAAATGAAATTTTACTAACTTTCCAACTTTGTCATTGCCTTTAACGAAATTTAACAAAAAAATTGAACTTATATTTCTGTAAAAAAAAATGTTGTCATAACTGTATAAAAAAAATTGGGATAATTAATTCAATAAAGTAGAATAAAAATGAAATAAAAAAATAAAGTAGAATAAAATAAAGAAATAAAGAAATAAAGAAATTAGGCTAATTAATTAAATAAAATAGAATAAAAAATGGGGCTAATTAATTCAATAAAGTACCATAATTATATAACACTTAACACTAAACACAAATAAACAAGTAAAATGTAAAGTATAGCACATTAGTACCATTTAGATGTCTATGTCCTTTTAGTAATTTTACATACTCACAACACTTTTTATTTCAGCTTACCAGATACATTGAAATTGCTTTTAGTTCTCACAGCACTTTTGAAAATCAGTTTACCAAACACTCAGCTGATTCTTCTCATAACAATTTCAAAAGCAATTCCCCCCACAGCAATTTCAAAAGCACTTCTCCCCACAGCACTTCTCCCCACAGCACAACAATGTCAAACTGAGCCTTAGTTGTTTTACGTGCTTGTAGAAAACCATTCATTGATTTTTGCTCGGATCACTATAAAAAATCCAGTTTTGTAGAAGCATATTCGGAGTTATTAGACCAGTCGGACACAAAAGCGAGTGGAGTGTTCCTAAAGACATCAGCTCAATAGTTGTGAATGCTCCTCAATGGGTTTCACAGGCTGGCTGACTAAAAAAGAGTAGGATTCCATCATCCAGTGAGTATCGTGGAAAGAAATCTAGAACATGTTCATGGTGCAAACAGGCTGGCCATAATTGTCAAAATTGTCCAACACCCCTCGGATTCACAGTGTCAAGTACGTCTGAGACTCAACCTACTCAAACACGTAAACAACGCAAATGTGGTGGTTATAGAGGTCTAGGCCATAACAAACGAATATGCTCCCACGGGCAGACTAGCACAACAGATTCGTGGCAAGATGAAGATGTTATTGGTGTTTAGAACCTTTTTTACTTGTTGATTTCAGAAGTTGTATTTGAACTTAAATATTTTTGATGTCAGATGATGTATTTGTTTGAACTTCAATTTATTTATTATTGTTAATTCATGTACCAGGTTCCAAATATATTGTGGCAGTAAGTTATTTTTTTGTCAGTAACAGGTACCAGGTGTAGATAACATTACACGGTGAAATGTAGATAACATTACACGGTGATATTTAGATAACATTACACGATTATTTTGAACAAAGAAAAAGCATTCATGCTACCATCAAGTATGTAATAAGGATTAAACATTCATGCTACCATCACGATTAATTCAAAAAAAAATTAACAAATATCATGCATAGAACATATTACTTGTGGGAATAATCGCATTTCATAAACCAGGTAAACAAAACAGTCATATTCTGGCCCTTAGATTACATTACACGATAAAATGAAGAAAGCATTACACGATCGATTAGAACAATGGAAGACCAAAATGACTTCACATGTACACTAAGTCTGTAATCTGTTCACTGTCTTTCAACTAAAGCCACAAAAAAGTCAATCTGTTAACCAAAATATTCAGCAAATGTAGTATCTAAATAAAATATTACAGCATCCAAATAAAAAACCTGATCTTCCTCTAATGAACACCCAAATATTTCAAAAGCCATGTCTTTCCTCAACCCGGGGACGGTGTCCTTAGTCCAATTTCACTGCTGGTCCTTATTACGTATTATGTTCTCGATTCCTTGGAGCATAAAAATACCGCAACTGGTTTCATCGTGTTGCTGTGAAAATCGACGTGGAGACAGTCTAACGGCCTTCATACAATCTTTGGCTTGCAGGAAGCACGTTTACTAACATCGTAGTAACACGACTGATTACAAATAAGTGGAAATAATCACCGTAATGGCAGCACCTGTTCTTCTCTAAACTTGCCATCTGTCGGTTTCAAATATGCTACAAAGTCGTATATTGTAATGACCCAAGTGAGAAGATTGACTTTGTACAACACCCAATGGCCGCTGTCCACACGACAAGGAACTAAAATCTGCCACAAAAAACATCCATTATATATTTCGTGTTCAAAATTTAATTCTTAAATCTTCGATTCATTAAAGAAATGTTGTAATCCTAATGGTAGAAGAAATTAACCATCTCCACATTTGCCCAATGTGTGCCCCAAAGGGGTTGCTCCCCAATTGCATACGATATCCAATCTACGGGCACCTCAAACTTAGCTGAGACAAATTGACGTGCCAACCTTTCATGCAGATCCGGCTGAAATTAGGCCCAACATTTACTAAGTGCATCCTGAACAAAGGTGTTTCAGTTAGTAATAATAGTAATAAAGAAATAAGCCAAACCAAAGAATTTGTATTACTTACAAAGAAATTGCAATCAAGTCAGCAACATGTTTCGAAAAGTCTTCTCCCGCGCTAGGGTCATTTTTTCGCTTGTACAACACATTGATGTATGCATCCACATATTCATTTGACAACCACTCATTGGGGTCCTCCAACATTTTGAAAAACGTTTGTGTTACACATGCTTCGATCCCCACGTTGCGGCTGTAAAGTTAAACACAATTATGAACATAATTACCAACATACTAGACAAGAAACAGTACATGTTCAACACTTACTATCGATCGTTCTTGCTGACCTTGAAAGCTTTGTACTACCCCATTGGGCATGTCTTCCTGTTTTGTCGTCTGAAAGGATCGGTGTATGGACTTTGCTTATATTTTGACCTCAAACGATCCCTGAAAACATCAATAGGGTCTATTATTTTTGGATGGGGAGGAGTAAGGGTTGCTGAGGTGGCTGGTTGTGGGGAATGGGCTGAATACGTGGTGGCTGGTTTAGGTGCAGTAGTTGTTTATTTGGTGGCTGGTTGGGTTGTTATGGTGGTTGGTTGTGGGGAATGTGGTGTATGGGTTGTTTGTAAGGTGGGTGGATCGGGGGTAGTAGTGACTGGTGGGGGTTTGGTGGTCGGTTTAGGTGAACGGGTTGTTTCAGTGGTGGCAGATTGGGGTGAGGTAGTTGTTACAGGGATGGCTGGTTGGGGTGTAATGGTAATTTCTGTGCTAGCTAGTGGAGGTGTACTGGGTGATTCTGTGGTGCCAGGTTGGGGTGAGGTGGTTGATCCAGGGATGGTATGTTGGGGTACTGTTTCTGTGGTGGTAGGTCGGACTGATGTGGCGGTTTCAGTGATGACTGGTTGGGGTACTGTTTCTGAGGTCCATGGTTGTGTGTCCCCATTTTTTCCTAAGCGATCACCCTTGTACTCCATATTCCAGTTTGTATCAAACAAATCTTCATTATCTTTATCACCATGATCTTGCTCATTCATGCAATCATGATCACTCTGTGGAAAAAATAAAAAAGACAATCAATTAAAATTAAAATGAAAATGAAATACAGCTTTGTAAAAGATGAAGGAAACATACCTGAAACCACCCAACATGTTGAAACCCTTCACTCAGCAACTTTGCAATTTCTTCCACTACAATTTCACGGATAAGTTTTCTGAGTTCTGTTATTGCGGCAGATGAGGTTTGGAACTTATGAGTAACCGATTCTTGAGGAAAAGGAGGTGGGGAATCATGTCATGTCGGTTGTCTACTTGATGTTTTTAGTAGCCTTCGTTGTCTTCGTTGAGCAGGGACATCGGGACCTTTATAGCATCTTTTCCTTTTCTTCCCAACGTTGTTTCCTATCGGCTCTGTTACCCCTTCATTGGCACCAATTAAGACCGAAGGTTCAAACTGTGGTCCTATGGACATATCAACATCAACGTCCACCCAATAATCTTGTTTCGACTCACGTTTTGTAGGAGTGAGCTCTTGTCGACCAGTGAGCTATTTTAAAAAGTTCAAAGTCAGTAACATAAACAAATTCTACAATATATGAAATGTAAAACAAAAAATAAATAAAATGAATTATGTTAATTCACCTTTCCTTCTAACTCCATTTCTAACCAAGTTTCCCGCATTTTTGAAGCCTTTGTGATGAAATCAAATTTTTTGAAACGTGGATAACCAGATCCTAAGTAATGGCCCAGCTTATGGCGCATCACTTGAATGGCCTTCATTGCCCAAAACTACCAAACAAAAAAGAAAAGTAAATCAAATTATACATTAAATCAAAAATATATAAATAGAGCATTATTAAATTTCAAGGATACCCGAACACCCCAAACAAAACCATAAAGGTTGTATCTACATGTTGGACCTGTGGGATCAGGCATCCGGAATCCTTGACGGATGTAATGCAGTGTCATCTTGAAAACGAAGTGGCCTCATGCAAACATATTAAAGCCATTTGTGTCTTCGGCCAATGTCATAAGCCCATATGAAACTTGAGTCCTTTCATCTACACCGAAAAGATTGTAGTTTACAAACAAAACTAGGGCCATCGTTAAAGCATCACATTTTCGCTGAAACGACTTCGTCAAAAACAAATCGATAACTTCGTCCAACAACAAATGCGATCCACCAAAATATCTAAAGTGTATATCATCTGTAACAGACTCATTTACCCTTGAAAATATATCTATTAGCTCGCCAAACTTTAGACCGGTACACAAACAAAACTCTCTAGCACTAAGCCTAACCTTAGTCTTCCCCAAACCGAACCACATTTCGTTAATGCTAGCACCGGGAGGTGTGATTTGTCTTAAAAATAAATTGTGCATGTATTGGGCTTGGAAATAACCCCCTGCTGGCAAATCCAAATAATGACCAAAACAGCTGCTCCTGAACTCGTCCAACTCACCGCAACTGTCCAACACACTTTCAATCTGCCGTATGAACTTATGTTTACAATGAGTGTTTATCGTAATGTTATATGACCACGTATCCCTTGGGTATACCAAATACTTATCCAGATCTTCTTCATCAGTACTAACCATCTGCATTCAAACAGTTTACAATATTCAGGTTCAAACTATTACCAGAATGTTTACACGATATAATATACAATACAATACACGATGTAATATACAATTCAATACACGATGTAATATAACATACATTACACGATGTGATCACAACTTTATTACACGATGCCATATGAACCATTCTTGTTTTCAAAATGAACTATATTCATTAACACATACAGCAACAACAACAACAACAAGAGGGGGGGAGGCAACAAAGTCACGCAATTGCTATCATTATTTCTCATCAAAAGTTCAAGCTCAATCAAATTAACAGAACACAAGCTTTTTTAAACATAAAAAGTCAGGTTATGTTTAAACAAAAGTTCATACTCCTCACCACAATAACAGTCTCAAGCACAACCACATCGACTAAAGTACTCGAATCCCCACTACAACTTTGATCAATTCAACCTATCCTCTCACTGATACGTTGCTGGATAGATGCTGCAGGTGCTTCACTTGACCCCACTTCATCATTTTTAGACCCACAACCCCCGTCTCCTCCCCCATTGAAACTCGAAATTCGATCAGAATTCAAATCAATCACAGTCTCTAACATAACACCATTAGCTGAATTGCTTGAACTTTCAACAACTACCACACTATCACAAGTCTCTTGATTTATTACTCCCTTTAGTGCTTGCAATTCATCAACTTGTGATACCAAATCCTCTCTATCATTTGAATTCGTCACAACTACAGACTCCAACACACCCCATTACTCGATTTGCTTGTATTCTCACTTGTAATGACACTATCTAGACTCAAATCCTCACCTAATGTTCGATTCTCCGGATCCATTAATCTCTCGAGAAACTTGTCAAAATACACTCACATATGCAGTTTTTATGTATACATGCAAGAAAAACATTATCTCTTCTAGTGGTATACCACAAGCAATGCCAAAAAAATCACTTTATTTTTGGAAATAAATCCTCGTTAAAAGAAAGAACAATAGTAAAAAGAAATCCAACAAATAAATAATGACAATTCACAACGCATTAACTCTAATAAAAATCAAACATTTCATATCTGTAAAACAAACCCACAAACCAAATCGTCCATTCAAATCATTCCTTCACATATATGAAACACACAAATCGTCTTTTGAAGACAAATCAAATTAACACCCATTGGAATACACACAACCCTAATTCAAATCAGGCAAGCAAAATTATGTTTGGAAAAACTAACTTCCCGAATCACACCATAAAATTATGTTTGGAAGACCTAACTTCCTGGATCCAAGAACATACCTTCGTCGATTTCTGACGACAACTTCGTCTTCAAAGGGAAACAAATATTTTACTTCGCTGGAAATAACAGAGCTTCTTCGTTGACCTTCGTCTTCGTTGGAAATCAACAGTCGTCGCCTTCAATAGCTCCTTCGTCGACCTTTGTCCAACGGAAATCAACCAGTCAGTTTCCAACAGTTTGTTAGGTCTCTCAGTAAAACGATCTCTTTTTATTTTTTTACGATTTACAATTTACTTTCCAAAAAAAATTACTTTTTTTTTTCAATTTTCAAAATTAAATAAATAAATGACATATTATTTCACTTTGAAGGTATTAATGTTCAGAAAACTTTTCTCTCGGATAAAAACAATCAACTTATTGAATATGGATATTCTTGAATGAAACCTTAATTTTATGGCTATTTAAGAAAAACCCCATATGTATATATATATATATATATATATATGTTACTATAGTGTCAAATAAATCTTAATATCCCAAATAAATAAAACGAATGGGAGTCCATAATTGGAAAGGAAATAAAAACGGTGTCATTTTCCAACCATTAAAAAAATATTAATAGTAATCAGCGACATAAACTGACCTACGCGACTTCTTCATGCAATAGTTTCTCTCACACGAAACCCCTCTATATAAACTTCCTCTTGTCTTGTATCACCAATTCTCAATTTCGATCTCTTCAAAACACGAAAAGCAAAAACCCCAGATAGAGATATATCATATATCAGATATAGATGATGAATGCTTTCTCAGAGATTGAAATAGAAGTAGCTCGACAGCTGATGCAATTCTGCAGAGAACTTCGTGATCTAAAGAAAACGAAACACGAACAACAACAACAACAAACCACTTGGAGGAGAATCATTAATGACAATCATGAAGATGAAGAAGAGAATGACGATGAGTCGAAGGGCAGTAACGAGGGAGCTTTATCGAGCATGATCGAAGACGAAGACGAAGAAGGAGAGTATGGGAATGGGAATGGGATAATGAGGCCAATAAGGAAAAGGAGGTTTCGATCGATGGAGTTTATATACAAGTCCACAGAACCATTAGCGAAGGTGGTTGTTTCTGATAATAATGCTTATAAGAAGAGGATCAAATGTAATTACTAACTGTTTTATTACTTGAGCTAGCTATGAAATTGTGAATTAATTCATGTAAATCCTTTAGCTTCCCTCTCTCTCTCTCTCTGTAATTATATATCGTCACTATTCCATTCTTGATTTTTGTTGAAATGAAAAAAAAAAAAAATATCATCCCCTTTCAGGTTTTACCAAAATAAAATAAAATAACAATAATAACAAAAACCCTCTCCTAATTTCGAAATTGAAAAGTTTGTTTGTATTTATTTATTTTTATTAAATTTTATAAGGTGGGGTTTGTAGAAGGTAGAGGAGAGGTTTTTGCAGAAACAATATTGGAGTGGGTTTCTGCCTTTCTGTAATGGAGGTTGTCCAACGTCCTTCTCCATGTTCAATGCGTCGGAACTTCCGGACTTCGTACTACTCTTCTCGACCATTGTACCAAAAGGTGTTCCTGTGTGCTTCCTGATATCGGATATGGGACTGGAATCAGAATGTGTGCAAAAACATCCAATGGAGTTTAAGCCGGAGAGGTTATCGTTTGGAACAACAATAAAAAGGATTTGTCCTGGTATTGGTGTAGCAACTCTAAATCTATACAGTATTTTGTAGTGAATTTGATTTTGTGTTTCAAATAGACCGCTAAAAACGGACAAAATAGTACTGATTTATTGGAGAAGGTAGGGAAAATCCTTTTGTGCTAGCATATCTCCTTGTCTTCATTAAGTTTCTTTATCCAATGCTCAAGCACCTTTAGGATCTTGTTTGCTGAAATAAGAGTTATGAATAATACGAAAGTACTTTGTTTAGTTTATATGTAAATTAGTTAATTAGTGTATAAAATTAAAGAACAAAATCCTTAAAAGTATAGTATGCGGCTTGGTTATAATCTTTTATGTATCAGATCATTTGAACATCAAATTCTTTGAGAATTCGGTTTAATATGTGTTTATAAAACAAAACCAAAAAGAAAATATGAATAAAAAGAATTTACAGACCTCCACCATCAACGATAACGATGATGGTGAGGCTCCACTTAAAAAGCCATGAAGGAGGCAGAAAAGTTAGGGCGGAAGTCAAGCCTCCTCCCAGGCCTCCACTGGAAAAGCCAGGGTCCCGGAGGTTGCACTGTTGCAGCCTCCTCCTCCTCCCCAGACCGTTCAAAAGGCTCATAAATTTGCTTTTTGATTATTATGTCTAAAATCCTAGCAAGTTTAAAGCTCTCTGCCTATCCAAACAACATATCAGAAAATAAGAATACTTTTGTGAATTGGTTGAGATTATTATGATTTATGTTCATAAGAAAGTTTGAATACTTCTTTGTTTGAATACTTCTTTGTTCATGCCTTGTAATTGTAGAGAGCACAACTGACAACTCTCCCTAAGCTGGCTGAATCTTCAAATTAAAATAGGACCTCTGCATTATGATTTATTGACGCAACGGGGTATGGCGAAAATACGAATGATGACTTTGTCGAACCCTGAGGCACACTTAGATGAACCTTGACGCAGCAACCGGTAGTTACCCAATCATGGGACACCATGCAGGGGCCATCATTCCCTAATTTTGGTTAGAAAAATGTGCTCTCAAATCCTCAAAGAGCATGTCGAATCCACGACATATAAATATTCCAAATAAACAATTTTATCAATATTGATCAAAAGGTTAAAAGTTACAATAATTACAAATAATAAGACTATTTATAATAAACTAATCTAAATATGACTCGAATACGACATTACTAAAAAGACTAGAATAAGAAAAGATCAAAACTAATCAGAATCTTCTAAGATTCATGACTCCTAACTTGACTGGAAAACAAAGATCAAATCTTACTCAAAAGGTAATTGATTTATTTCCAAAACCTAAATATAATTCATAATCAAACTAAAATAAATAAACTTACTAAACAAGAAAAGACTCAAATTAACAAAATAAGAAAATAAAGAAATTGTTCGACATGGGCCGCGGTTTCTTTATCTTTGTCCTACATCAGTCACCCCTTCTTAAAAAGAACACGTCCTCGAGTTCGTTTGAAACACGCGGAAAGACATGTAAACAAAGAAAAACCCATATTTGTCTTGTGGGAGTGGTAAACGCCAACCGAAAAATCTCTCTGTAGTTCATCCCAAATCCACAACGGCACCACAACAATCGTCCAACGGAATGCAGAAGATGTCCAAGCTATTCGCCACTGGCGATGCCTATTGGTTGCGGCTTGGACCGCTGGACACCTGTAGAGGTTTGGACAATAGCGATTCCTCGTTGCTAACTCTTCCCATCCCACATAGTATTCTCCTCTTCTTAAAATAAACTCGTCCTCGAGTTTGGTAAGGTTTTATTTGGGTAGATAATACTTCAAATGTACCATTTTGTCAATCACTGACTTAAACAAATATACTTCAGATGACAAAAACAATATTGGATCTTCAAAATCCAAATCAAGAAAAATAATCTTTAAATTACCCCAATAAAAATTATGTGGATTTTCAAATAAGTTATCACCCTTGGAAACTTTATCAATAGAAATTGATTTAGCTTCCAGTTTTGCTTCAACCACATCTAAAGTGCAATCAATATCAATGGTTAGATCGCAGTCTTCAACTTCTAAGATCCAAGACTCATCTTCAATAACTTCAACAATTTCAACTTCAAACGAAATATCTTCAACAGTATCTTCTGTATGACAGAAATCTTCAAAATAATCATTTGAAAGATATTCTTCCCGCATTACATGTTTCATCACAGACCATGATTGGATCCTATTCATTCCAAATCTTTTCTGATCCTTTTGAAAGTCTTCCCACCAAATTAATGCTTCGTTTTTCAAATAAATTTCTACCAATAAAACTTTCAGACTTTCTCCAGCTTTCTGATATGTAAAATATTCTTCAACTTCTTCCAACCAATTAATAAATTCGTCAGTTTTCATATGCCCAGAAAAAAATCGAACTCTTGGTTGATAATCATTATAGCTCAAAAATAATTATTGGAACCAAGAGAACCATTGAAACCCATTGAGAACCAAAATCAGAGTCCGAAAAAAAACGTACCAAAATTTGAACTTTGAGAACTGCTTATGAAAAATAAATTCACTCACGGCTTCAGATGTGTGTGACGAGTGCGACTTTAATGGGTGTGATGGTGAGCGCAATCTAAAATATCTAGAACTCGTGAGGCTAATCTGAAATTTCTGGCACTGTTGAGGCTGATCCACAATTGCTGTTGTCTCTGAGACTGATTGTTAATTCTCGAAACTATCACAGAAACACTTTCACTTCTTTTTTTTTCAATTTCGTTTCTCTATTTTTTCTCTTTTTCTTTTTTATGGGAAGAATATGAAGGATGAATATATGGTGTTTAGTAAGGTAGTTGGTTGTGGTCCGTGGACTCGCTCTGATACCAATTGACGTAGCGGGGTATGGCGAAAATACGAATGATCACTTTGTCGAACCCTGAGGCACACTCAGACGAACCTTGACGCAGCAACCGGTAGTTACCCAAGCATAAGACACCATACAGGGGCCATCATTCCCTGATCTTCGTTAGAAAACGGTGCTCTCAAATCCTCAAAGAGCATATCGAATCCACGATAGATAAATATTCCAAAGGAACAATTTTATCAATATTGATCAAAAGGTTAAAAGTTACAATAATTAAAAATAATAAGACTATTTATAATAAACTAATCCAAATATGACTCGAATACGACATTACTAAAAAGACTAAAATACGAAAATATCAAAACTAATTAGAATCTTCTAAGATTTATGACACCTAACTTGACTGGAAAACAAAGATCAAATCTTACCCAAAATGTAAGTTTGATTTATTTCCAAAACCTAAATATAATTCCTAATCAAACTAAAATAAATAAACTTACTAAACAAGAAAAGACTCAAATTAACAAAATAAGAACATAAAGAAATTGTTCAACATGGACCGCGGTTCCTTCATCTTTGTCCTACATCATTTATGGTGTTCAATTTGTAGCTGCTCATACAGAATTCTAATGTCTTGTTGCTTTGACAAACACATCAACAACATACAAAATATCCAAACTTTCTCCCAACCTGACATTACGTACCATACAAGGTTACAATTTGATTTTCCAGTGTCATGTTAATCATCACCATTGTTTGTTGGTTTTCTTCCAGTTTTCGAATTCTGACCGACACAGATGTTTGATTTTAGGCTTCCATACAATGGATGTCCTCCATTGATATGTCAATCGCTGATGTCTAGTTGATAGGGAAGTGTTTGCTTCGCAATTTGCAATTTTAAAACACCTCATCAACCCCTTATATAACCCAAATATTTCCAGAAGCTTGATTTCAAAACTTTTGGCAATGCAACAATGGTCAACATGGAGATTGTAATTTGTAAATAACAAAAAAAGAAGTGGTCAATATCTACCCATTTGTCTATCCATCTTTCTTCAGTTTCAAAACTGCCAACCCCCCATCCCCCCCAAAAACCAATTTCGACCATTCAATCAAACCGTGTCAAACAAATAGAAAACCATGTTCAATCAAGCCACCAATCAGAAATCAGAACCAACGTCAATACCTCTTCCTTTCAAGTATTCTTTGGCCTCTTTAATGTCCTACAACCAATGAAGCACAGTTTTATGGCAAATATTAATCAAAGGGAAAAATCAAATCTAATAATTATAATCACTTGAATCCTAACAATTTTCTTTTCAGGAGAATGGAGTAACATCCAAGGTAAAATACCTTCTGCAATAGCAGAGCTTCTTGAGGACAAATTGGAAAACACATTACACTGACTCCGACCATTAGCAAACCATAGCATCCAAGAAATGAAGCTTGCAAGTGAAGGACCAATTCAGTACAATAATTTCCCGACATCACAAAAAGACGCAGCTTCACAAAAAAGTAGATATATTGGCATAGGTTCAGTCAATCTGTAACACATATAAGAGAATATAAAAATCAAAATAACACTCAAACAGAATGTGTCATGTGGGAATCGGTCTAAGCAAGTCATATCCAATTTCCAGAAACAAACACTTTTCTGGGTATAATTCAGAATTTACAGAAATCAACAACAATTACGGATAAAATAGAGAAAATTAAAGACGATATCCGATGCAGATAAAAAAAAAGGGGGAGAAATTGAAACGGAATCGTACCAGGAAAATGTCGAAATGCAAAGCGCGAAATTGAAATTAAAATCGAGAGAGAGAGAGAGAGAGAGAAATGGAAATAAGGTTATGGTGCGAGAAGAGAGGGGCGAGGAAATCGAGGTTTGTGGGCGGAGTGATTAGTGAAACATTAACATAATTCTCTCTATGTTTTTTTTTTTTTGAGTGTTGTGTTGTGTCGTGTCATGTGTGTGACACTGTGACTAGCTCTTTGATCGGATTCGTCGAGTCATTTCTACGCTACTCTCTCTCTCTTTTGTTACTTTCATCATGAGAGTTTCTCACGCGCAATGAAGGTATGTGTACACCACGCTCTCAGGGAGTACGAAGCACGTGCTTTGATCCCAACCGAGCAATTATGTACGGGCTTAAAACAACTTTTCTCATGGTGGGTCAAGACCAAAATCATAACCTTTTTGGGAAATTTCATAGTAGAGGAGGACTGGAGGAGGACAAGTTTCGACCTTTTGATTAAGTGTGGACATTCATGGTTCGGTTCGGTTATAGAATCACACCATTTGACCTTTTAATATCAAACCTCCTAAAAAAAAATCTCAAATAATAATTTTTTTTTTCTAGCGATGGAAAAGTAATAACGTGATAAAGAAGATAAAATTAATCAAGTATAAACATTGGTACAAGCACAGTAATTAATAATTATTCTAAGCATAAGATTATTCACATCCCAAATCTCAAATCCCATCGATTGAAACATGTAATAGTACCAATCATGTGTTGTTGTGAGTGGTTCGGCGCTCCCATCCCTTAAGTAAGGTTGTGGGTTCAACCCTCTTGTGAACGGAGCTACACATATTGGTAGCATTTTACTCCTTAATAGGCCGACCCGGTGCGAGTCCGGATTAGTCGGGGGTGTGGACATGGCTGATTGAACCATATAGTAGATCCGTTCCACCCGAAAACCGGATGGTGTAAACCAAAAAAAAAAAACATGTAATAGTTGTTTTATGTCTCCTTCATGGACTTAGCATATTTATATAAATTTCTTCATCCCTCGTGATCGTTGTTGGATTGATCAGTCGGAATCAATCACGTTGTTAGTCTCCTTGGATGCTACTATGCTAGCTCCTCATTATGTTGAGTTGTTCTATAACCTTCCACATCAACCGGTAGTAGATATATCGGCGGTTCAGTTCAAACCAGTGAACCTAACTGTCGGAAACCAAAACCGAACCGTTTGGAAAGTTTTAGAACAGGAACTGGGTACTGTAGCGGTTCCGGTTCCAGATTTGTTGGAACCGGACGGTTCCAACAAATCTATTTTTTTTATATAAAAAATAAATTGTTTAACTGCTCACTGCTGCAATCTAACGGTATTTTTATAAAAAAAATTACATTTACATATATGTAATTTTTTATAGAAGAAAAAAAAAACCGAATCGTCGAAATCGGAACCAAAACTGGGTAGAACCGGTTCCGGTTCCAGTTCCAGTTCAGGTTCCTCCAGAACCGAATCGGAACCGGAACAGGCGATAAGTCTAAGAGCAGTGTAAAAATGGGCCGGCCGGTCCTGGAAGTTCACGGGCCGTTCAGAACGGCCCGTGAAGGAAGAGGGCCAGGCCGCGGCCTGGCCGCTGGGAGGAGGCTCTGCAGGCCGGCCCGCCTGGCACGCCAATCCGGCGTGCCAGGCCTGGCGGACCGATCCGCTGGTCCGTTCGGCCCAAATTTTTTTTTTTTTTTTCAAAAATCCTCTAACGGCTGGAATTGATTTCTAGCCGTTGGAGGAAACAAAAATTACCAAAACCCCCCCTAAAATCTTTTAAATTATATTTTGACCCACAAATCAAATTTTTCTATAAATACTACCATCCATTTCATTTTCCATTAACTCTCTCTATCATTCTTTCAATCTCTCATTCTCTCAAATCTCAATCTCTAATATATTCTCCAATTCTCTAAACTTTTTCATTCAATTTGGTTATTACTCTCTCTACAAAATTCTCTACGTTTTCCACCAACACACCAAATTTTAAAGGTACAATTTTGTTATTACTTTTGGTCTAACATATTCTCATAGTAAATTTATATGTTTATGTTTAGATTTGAGTTACTTAATGAAAACATTATCTATTTAGTTAGTTAGTTTATCAATTTTTGGGCTTTAATGTTAATATTATTTGTTTAGTTTATTAAGATTTTTAAGTTTAGTAGTAATTTTAATATTTGTTATTAATAAATTTAGAAAGTTAATTTGTATTACTGAAATTACTTTTTGTAATAAGTAAATGATGAATGTTAAGTGTAGTAATTACGTTTGATATTGTTTTTTTCATAAATTAAAATTTTTCATTTGTAGATTATGTTAGTAAATTTAAGAGTAGTGGTTCAAATCATCAATTTTATGTTAGTATATTATGTTAGTAAATTTATCAATTTTATTTGTAGTAGTGAACTAGTGAATTTAAAATTTTATGTTAGTAGATTATTATTTTTTTGTTTATTTAATTTGTTTTTTAAGTAAATAAATTATTGTCGTATTAGTTATAGTAATTATTGTTAGTAAATTAAGATTACTGTTAGTAAATATTGATTTTTAATTTGACTATTAACTACTATAGTGCTCATATTTTTATTCAGATAATGGATCCTAACCAGCAGCCTTATTTTCCGGACGATTTGAATATGCTCAACGATGAATTTGATATTTCAGAACCGACCCATACTCAAGCGGGACCTTCTGGTTCCGACGTTACACCAACATCACGTCCCAGAAAATTAACATCAGATGTGTGGCAATGTTTCAACATAGTCCAAATGACACTCCCAAACGGGACGTCTGGCCTCAGAGCTAAATGTAAGTTTTGCCATAAGAATTATGCTACAAGTACGGGGGGAACCGGACATTTGAGACGGCATATGCACAAATGTATGCATGCACATGGACAGGTAGATACTACAACCCAGACACAACTTCAACGGCACCCAGACGGGTCCGTTACGACGTTGCAGTTCGACGCCATGCACGCTAGAGAGTGCTTGGCACGATACATTGCACAAACCGATCAACCGATCAACCGATCAGTATTGGTGAGAGTCCATTTTATAAAGAATTAATCACATCTGCATATAACCCCCAATATGAACCTGTTTCTAGAACCACCACTAGAAATGATTTGATACGATTGTTTGAAACCGAAAGGGATGACTTAGTTGCTGAAATACATCATTTAAGTGTCTCTGTTGCATTAACTTCTGATATTTGGAATGCATGTTCCAAACAGGATTATTTATGTGTTACGGGACACTATTTAGATTCTGATTGGAGGATAACAAAAAGAATTTTTGGTTTTCGTCCTATGGATTTTGCACATACCGCAGAAAACATTTTTAATGTCATAATGGAAGTTTTAGAAACTTATGAAATCACGCATCGCATTCTTTCAATCACATTTGATAATGCATTTGCAAATACTAGCTCTATTGCATTGTTTGTTGTAAGAAATATCCCGCAAGATGGAGGTTATTTCTTCCATCAACGATGTGCATGCCATATTATAAATTTAGATGTACAGGCTGGTTTAAAGCAGGTAAGCGACCAAATAGATCGCATCAGAGATGCCATTTCTTGGATTTGCAGTTCTAATCCTAGATTCAGTGAATTCAAGAGACATTGTAAATTAAACGATCTCAAACCCCGACGATTCCAAACTGATATGCCGGTAAGGTGGAACTCTACTTATTTAATGTTGCAAAATTGTTTGGAATATGATACAACCGTTACATGTTTTTATAACATGAAATTGACCGAAACAGGACAGCTTAGTCCAAAATTACTTACCACAGACGATTGGTATGTGGCAAAGATTTTTGTTCAATTTTTAGAGATTTTTTACAATGCCACTGTAACTTTTCCGGGGTATATTACCCCACATCTTCCCAGGCAATCCGTCAGATAGTGGAAATGTCTGAACTGTTAAACAGTTATAGAGAAGATGAACATCTAGGCGCTGCAGTTGTTGTCATGGAGACAAAGTTGAAAAAATATTGGGCTAACATTCTCCTACTTTATGCCTTAAGTGCTATAATAGATCCCAGGGTTAAATTATCTGGTTTATAAGTTTTGCTTGAGTTTATTGGTATTAATTTGTCAATAGATTATTCAGAACAAATTACTGACATTCGAACAATGCTGTTCGAGATTTTTCGTTTTTATGAGACCAGGTTTGGCAACATTGACATCCCCCAATCAACACGACCGGAGACAGAGCCGAAGCAAACAAGTTGGAGCCTTCTGAAACGACGAAAAAAAGACAAATCAGCAAGTACTTCTTCAGGGCAAAGATCTAGCCCATCTTCTTGTACTGAACTTATTAGGTACCTTGAAGCACAGTTCGATGATGTTGAAGACAAGGAAGAGTTTGATTTGTTGTTATGGTGGAAGACCTATACATACAGGTATCCAGTTCTGTCACACTTATCACGTGACGTACTGGTTATTCCAGTGTCAACGGTGTCTTCAGAACAAGCTTCCAGCACCAGTGGTCGCATAATTGAACCAAGAAGAAGTTGTTTGTCTCCATAGATAGTGGAGGTATTAACATGCCTTCGGGATTGGGAGCATGCTAAAAAAAGGTTACAAAATCTAACTGTAGATAAAGAACTTAATCTAAATTTCGACAATCTATATATTGATGACCTTTTAGGTAGTGGTCAGGGCCAGGACTAAGTTATACTTTTACATATGTATTTATTATTTACTTGTAAGTTGTAAAACGGTTGCACTCTTTTTCCCATACCAAATTTTTATCCCACTGGGTTTTTCTTGGTAAGGTTTTTAATGAGGCAATCATGTAGATATGTATTACTGAATTCCATAAGTGAAAAATAAATAAATAATTAAAAAATTGTTTGTTCTCTTTATTCATTTCAAATCCTAATAATTGTCCGTTCTCTTCATTCATTTTAAATTCTAAACCCTTAACCATAAACTATAAATCCTAAACCCTATATCCTAAATCCAAAAAAACGTAATCTGGAAAAAAAATTGGACCAAAAAACTAACCCGCCAGACCAGGTCCGTCTGGCCGGCCCGCCAGAGGGGCCCGCCTGCTTCTTCGAAAATAGGCCGGGTCGGGCCGACCCACGACACCGTTGCGTGCCAGGCCCAGCCAGGCCTGTTTCCAGAAATGGACTGGCTAGGCCGTCCCTAATGGACCGGACCAGTCCATTTTTACACCACTAAGTCTAACTGGCAGTGTGCCAAACAGGGGCGTGAAGCTAGGATATAATCATGGGTTGGGTTAAGCCAAAAAAAAAATTCAAGGAATCTAAACTGTATGAGAAAAAATTGTCAATCAATATATATATATATATATATATATATGAACTATTACAATAATTAAAGATTTTGGGTTGAGAAGAGACTCAAACCGACAATCTCAATGTAGGTGTTTAAGACATACAACTAAATGAATCTCATCTTGTAAGCTTTTTTATATAATTGTTGATATTACAACATACGATATTAATTGAATTGTCAATACATGAAGAAAAAAAAACTTAATTAGGCATATCAAGAAAATTTATCTACTTTCAAAGAAAATTTATTTATTTATTATGATTTTTTTAGGTTAACAATCAATATTATAAATGAATCATATTTAAATAAATTTAAAGAAAATAGCATGATTTGATTAGCATTAGTATTTATATGTTAATCCCATTAGCTACTAGCAAATCATAAAAAAAAAAAAAAAATGTTCAGAAGATCAAAACATTACTCTTAAGAGTGAAACACATTTTGAGAGAATGAGAAGATCAAATTTAATTGGTGGGTTGGTAATTATCTGCTTGGAAGTTGTGTTTAAACCTTACATAGTTTATTTTATATTTTTGTTTTGTGTCTAAAGTATTTCGTATTAATTAGAATAATTTGGTAAATATAATTGTAAAACGTGGGTACTTAATAATAACTTTCAACCTTTTTTTTTAAAAAAAAAAACCACATGGGACCAGCTTGTTTTCAAACACCTCCACCCTAATACTAGGCTGAATATCGGTTTCAACTATAATCAAAATTCTTTCAAAGTTTTTAGAACACCCTTTAAAAACTGTATTTACATCCTTTTATATTTATATTTATCAAAAAATTTAAAAAAATCTCTAATTTATAATGAAACCCCATTTAATACCAAAAATACTATTTCTTTAATTATATTGTATTTTTATAAATACTATTTCTTTAATTATATTGTATTTTTATAAATACATACCATCTTTTACTATTATTATGTTATTTAATCAACTTTATTTTTATTTAAAATTTTATTGTTATTTTTAATTCTCTTATCTTTCTCTTCCCTACTTTTCTCTTCTCGGATTTTAAAAAATCAAATTCTATTTTTCGTTAAGAATCCATTATAAGATTTATTTATTTTATATTAGATAACCACTTTTTGTTTGAGAAAGTTATTAGGATACAAGATTTATGTTATGTCCAAATTAATTTGAAAGTAAATAGGTGTTAAATGATATATATATATATATATATATATATATATATATATATAAATAGGTGTTCGATGAAATTGAAGAACATTTAATTTTATTTTTTTTACAAGAAAGAACATCTAATATTGATAATAATAATGTCTAAAGTGTTTTTGAAAGTAATAAAAAAAAAAGTTAATTTGAAGTCTGTTTATGTATATAATAATTTTATTCTTCTAACAAGAATAATAAAAATTAATTTAAAACTTACTTTTTCACAACCAAATTTGTATTATAATTTTGATTTATTTTCCATACTTAGCAATCAATTAGTATTTCCTTAAAAAAAATGGATGAAAATATATTCAAAAGAGAATCTAGGATTTATTAAAATGGAAAGAGTTTTTATGATATATATTAATATCAAACTACTAATAGGAAAAAAAATATTACAAAAGATTGCAATAGGAAACGAATTAATAATTATTGGTGGGTGTACTAACAAATAATCAGTCTCAAGGGTATTATTGAATTTTTTAAAACATACTAATTTGAGGGTGTAAAAACAGTTTTTAAAGGGTGCAAATATCGTCACTCTTTTAGAACCTCTTAAAATGGTTCTCATTTACGGTTCCTTGATGATCTTTAAGTAAGATTGTGTGAACTGCCTGTTTGATATCAACCAACAAAGATAATATAAATAAAAAGAATAAAAAAAAATGAAAGTGTTGGAATACTCCTGTTCCAATATTCATCGGCTAATTAATTGAAAATTACTAATATAAATTAAACCACTAAATAGTTTGAATTTAAATTATCAGAGATAATAACAATTAGATTAAATTCAAATCGATTAGATAAATAGGATATTAAATTTAAATATCAAAATTCATCCATAAATGATTCTCGACCCTATAAATAGCAGAAGTCTGCTATTGATTTATTTATTCTATCTGAGTTTAGCGGAGTGTATGATATCATAGAGTGATATATATAGAGTTTCAGTATCACTGGTTCGATGACAAAAATTGTATGGTGAATTGAGGGAACTTTTCAAATTCCGATATGTGATCGTTCTATGACCAATGTTACAACCCGCTCATGATCCCGTTTCCACCACATGATTCGGATTTCCAACAGTAAAAGACATTAATCCGAATGCTATATAATTCTTTGATCATATATTTATTATTAATTATAATAATAATCAACAAAAGAAATCCCAGCTCTCATATTAAATAATAATAATTCAAAGTACAAAAGACCAACCTAACCATCGGAGAAATAGTATGACCAAGTTTGATCATTCCTCGACAACTTTGCTCGGAATTTTGCCATGCCATCCATTTTTATGGTGTGATGAGCATTGTTAAAGACAGTGCCAGTACTAAGGTTTTGGAGGCTCCATATCGAATATTTAAAACCGAGTCCTTTGTTCAATTTAGTTTCTTTGTTCAATTTGGTATCTAAATCTTATGAAATTCCTTACTTAATTATATATATTATTTTTGATAAAATTTACAAACACTTAATCAAAGTAATTTTCATTTTATATCGCGATACATAGGAAAAACCAAAACTAAAAAAATGTTACGAGCAGATAGATCTGCACAACAGTTTCCACTCAAAAGAAATAGCGTATGTAAATAAGGAGTGACGAACTTGCTTAGAAAATGAAAAGGGAGAAGATCACCTCCTTTTTTAATTATTTTATTTCATATTTTTAGAATTAAAAAAAAAAAAAGGGTATATTTGGAAATGTTTGGGGTGTGCTTACAAAATATAATTTTTAAAAAACTCTTAATGAAGTGTACATGCAAAGAGGGATGCACATACAAATTTTGAAGGGTAAAAATTGAGTTACTCATTTGCTTTTAATAATTCTAATGAAAATCCATATTTAGCCTACAGAAGACAATTTGACTCGCACCCGCCAGAACTCGACACTGTCAGGGTCGAGTGTGGATAGTGAATTTACGATCCGCGGCCCCGTAAACACGTTTAATGAAAAACCCGATGGATTCGCGGACGGGTGTGGGTTTGAAAAACGAACCCGTATAAATAAAATACTTATATATGAATATACATAGACATTTGAATTATTTTTTGTTATTTTATATTTTTGGTTATTATTGTTTGTAATGTATCAAGTAGAGAATTAAAGAGTGAAATTTAATTCAATTAAGTATCAAATAGATGATTATAAGTGGAAATTTACAAATGACATATCACGGGTTCACGGGTTCATATGTGCGGATTTGTGAGTACCCCATGGGTGGGTGGGAAGCACCCACCCGTGAACCCGCATTGGTTGGCCAAAAACATAAAAACATTCTGTGCACTTCCCGAGCATGATGAGTTTTGGTCACTTCCCGAGCATGACCAAAAATATAAAATTGCTTGTGTTTTTCGGTCTTGAGTTTTGACCAAATATTCCATGCACTGCACAGAAACGAGTGATGAACATTAGGTCCCGTCCTGCAGCTGTTTTTCAATCCGTTTTCATTTTTATTTTTTAAAAACGATTTTGAAAACGCGTTTGTTAACCATTTTTCATTTTATTTTTGAAAAAAATAAAAAACAAAATCAGTGTTAAAATAGAAAGATTTGACAAACACAAAATACTTGTTTTTTTGTTTTTTTGTTTTTATTTTTCACTTTTTTTATATAAAAAATCATTTTTTTTAATTATTAATTGTACTGTTATGCGTTTGATATGGCTAGGACAAGACGAGATAAGATTTTCAAATAACCAAAATGCCTCTTATATATATATATATATATTTCAGAATAATTTATTTCCAAATAACATAATATATTTTATGTATGTTATAATATATATTACTATATATAAATATTATATATTATAATATTTACATTCTATAATATATATAATATTATGATTATATATATTATCAAGGGAACGCCAGTTGAGCATTTGTTGAGTATAGGAAGGCTGTTTTAAGGATCCATGAGGGAGGACTTCAGTGGATTGGACAAAAGGTCTGAAAAATAGACCAAGTTACTCATCATGTTTCTCAATATGATCTTTATCTTCAGCATCTTGATTCTTCAATCGGCAACATGTACACAGATCTACACTCCAGAGTTGCCCGATTAGATACAGATCACCACCATTACATCAACAAGGGATACTTCGGCCCTGAGTTTGACAACAAAGAAAGAGAGACCAGACAATTGAATAGCAATTAGACCTGATGAATAGAGACCATTTCTCCAGTACATCATATGTACCGAGACCTTATCCCTATTCACCGTCTCTTATATTTCCGACCCAATCTCCACCTTATGCTACCCTGTCCAGACCACTTGATCATTCTCAGTTTTTCAATTCCACTGGAGACCTTTTCAGGAAATATCCTCCTTTGTCTCCGCCAAAGCAATCAACTAAGCTATCATCTTCCACTCGTCCTACACAACCTTCCAAGAAGTATTCCTCTTCCTAGAAAAAGAAACAACATGTGTCAAACTCCTACAAACATGCTTTTTACACATCTCATCGGTCTACTTCTCCTTCTAAAGAGACCTCATATGTTGAAGCTACATCTGCACCCTCGGAGTCTCACTCCTTTTGGGAAACAGACCTTTCAGCCTCGTCAGGCCAATCCTGCCCGTATAATTATCTATCAGACTCTGATGCCTAAGCAGACCTTTCTCAAGTCTTTATGGCATCCCGAACTGATGCTCAGCAGTCTACTCAGACTGTTGACTCCTTTGAGTCTTCCGATGAAACTACACCCATTGTAGAAGAGCCTCCAGAATGCCGACCTCCAGCTTCCACTCCCAGACCAACAAATGATCCCTGGTTCAATTTAGAAGATTCCTCTCCTCACCTGTGGAGACGAAAAATGTCTGAAATGAGCTTCTGGCTTGACCTCAAATCACAAAACAAGAGCACAACACATAAACCATCTTACGAGAATTTGTATCCATATTCACTAGATCCCTTCGAGATTGGTACCAAGCTTTAAGCGAATATCGCTAGTTACAACTCGTCTGATGTGGCTCCGTCTCTCAAGGTATGGAAATCATTTTCTAAGAATTCCTTGGCGATGCCACTCAGTTCTACAAACAGGCTAGACAAGAATTCTTCCAAATGCGTTGTTGTTCTCTCAACATAAAGGATATAAACTTCCATTACAGGCACATGTCTTTTAGATAGTATGCCCTTGGTGGGATCAATAATGAGAGTCTGCGACAGGTATACTTAAACTCGCTCCCTGTAGAGCTCCAAGGTGAAATCCAACGAACACTTGAAACCTTCGGGATATCACTTTGGAGAAATTCACATGTTCACCCTTGCTGCCTTAGACAAGCTCTGTGCCACACAGAATTTTCTCCAAAATGCTCAAAGAAGGCAAGAAGTATGATAGGCACTACAAGTTGTCTGACTCATCATCTCAAATGCAAATCTGTTGAACACTGCGATTGCAAATCCAAAAGGAAGAATCATTTTAGACAAATATCCAAGAAAGAAAAAACTTTTTCTAGCAACAAAAAGAACAGGAAGTTTAAATACTACCGTAAAAAGGCTAAAAGATCCTAGAACAAGTCCTTTAAATGTTTCGTTTGCGGTCATCAAGGACATTACGCCAAACAATGTCCAAACAAGAAGGCAAAATATGCCAAACTCATTCACCAGCTTAAGCAAATAGCTGATGAAGTCCCCTCTGATGCTGACATCGAATCCATCTTTTCAGAACAGGAAAATGTAGATCCTTACACCACTTTTATGCTTCAAGACTCCGGCTCTTCCTTAGAATCCTCTGAGTACTCAGATCCTGACTTTCCTTCAGAAACGTATCAAACAACCGACAAAGATAACCTATCAACAGGTCCTCAAATTTCGGTCCAAGTCTTATCAGAAAAGTATTCAAAGCTTGTCTCGACTATAGCTTATTTCGACACAGGTGCCCATACCACCATGATAAACCCTAAGGTTTTACCTCCCAATGTCTGGAAGAAAAGTGTTCACCATTTTTTAGCTGCTGATGGTCAGACTTTCATTACCAACCTAGTTTCAAAGAATAAAGTTGGTATTCGAATTTTCCCCTCATGTACCTTATGGGTCCGTGTTATTGGCACACCTCTACCAGACAAAGATGTCTTAATTGGCTGAGACGTCTATAGCCAAGCCAAATTTCTCAGAATCTTCCCTACTGGAATCATATTTAAGCGAGAATTCAAACAATTTTCCAGTATACCAAAAATCTTCCATTTATCTACCATCAACCCTTCCTTCCAGCAGGTTCAAGAAAAGCTCATCACCTTTTGTACAAATAGTCATGCTGATTTCAATCACCCTAAGCCTCTGCATTGAAATCCTGATTTCTTCATCAGGCTACCTTTCAAGCTCAATGAGGATGTCAACCCAACCAAGGCCTCTCACTCAGATATGTCTCCTACTGATCTTCAACTGGCCAATGAAGAATGTGATGAACTCCTTTGTCAGGGTTTGTTTGAACCCACTTCCTCTCTCTGAGCGTGTCAAGTCTTTTACGTTGATAAACGTGCAGAACAGCTCAAAGGCAAAAAGAGGTTGGTCATTGACTACAAGCCACTCAACCTTTTCCTCCGTGATGACAAGTTCCCGGTTCCCAGAACCAACACTCTGTTTTCTTAGCTCTCTGGTGCAACTGTGTTTTCAAATTTTGACCTCAAATGAGCCTTTTTGGCAAATAGGGATTCACCCTGAAGAAAGATATAAAACTGCTTTCTATCTCTCAAATGCACAGTACGACTGTCCTGTCTTTTGGTTTGAAAACTGCCCCATCTCTCTTCCCGAAAGCCATCACAAGGATCTTCCATCCTATTCTCCATTCTACCATACTGTACATTGATGATATACTACTATTTTCTCCAGACAATGTCTCTCATGATAAACTTTTACACAAATTCCTTGAGATTCTAGATCAATATGGTATAAAAAAAAGCACAATCGGAGTAACTGAGATCGAATTCCTTCGCATGCATATTACACAAGGAACGTACCACCCTAGTCCTCACCTCACCAAACAATTGCTTGATTTTCCAGATTCAAACCTCACCCATAGACAAGTCCAACAATTCCTTAGCATTATCAACTATATCAGAGACTTCATCTCACAGGCTAGTCACTACACTACTGTCATATCCAGTCTTCTCAAGAAGAACCCACATCTGTGGGACTCCACCCATTCAGATGTTGTTGCTCACCTCAAGCAAGTTTCTCAAGAATCGCTTCTTCTACACATACCCTTTACGGGGTCAACTCATCCTCCAGACGGATGCTAGCAACCATTTGTAAGGCGTCATCCTCGTTGAAGAAAAAGGTGGCAAACGCCACTACTGTAGCCATGCCAGTGGCCAGTTCAAAGATGCCCAGAAACATTATCACACGATGTACAAGGAGATACTTGCAGTCAAAAATGGAATTTTAAAGTTTGACTTTCATCTCAGGACTAAAAGTTTTATTATAGAAATGGACAACTCATCTTTCTCAAAGGTCCTGGATTTTCGCAACAAGATTCCTCCCAGTCCTCAACTGCTAAGGCTCAAAGATTGGTTCTCCCGATATGACTTCACCGTTCACCATGTGAAGGGACATGATAATATCATCCCCGATATGCTTTTCAGACCCCCGTCTGTCGCCCTTATCACCCAAGTCGGCCCCATTACTCTACTTTACATGGTTACCTCAGCAGCTTCATCCTCTACCTCCTATCCGGTAACACTTTCTCCTCCTACCTACCCTCATGAGTTAATAGCAACACTGACATCTGGCCAAACACCCTCACTACAGCAGATACAAAACTTTGCTAGAACACATCTTCCCATTTACCTTTCTCAGCTAAATGCTCAAGACTGCAGACACAAGCTCGTCAACCCTACCAAGCCTTTCCTTGACCTTTTCATATCTCCTCCGTTTTACTATTATTCTCCTCAAGTGTTATGGTATTTATGGTGTTTATCAGTTCTACATCATCATGATATGGTCTCTCCTCTACAAGCCCTGTATAGACTAGTCCATGACTCAACGCATTACAATTCAAACCTCTGTACTTTCCTTCAGTGGTTTAATCCCTTGGTTGTTTGGGAAAAAGAGCTTACTAGACTCATTGGTCAATATCATCTGTGGAAATTAGACATAGAAATGGCTATAAAGGTATCATACATCTGGATTTTCCACAGACCTTACTGTTACAATCCACACACCAGGCTCTTATGAACTTTCAACATCAGTTACAAATGGGATACTTCATACGATTATGAAAAATCGTATCCTCTCTACCTCCAGATCCCTCTACTCAGTTTTCTCTGTGACGTCAATAGAGATTCAACAGATGTCCACTTCATCCTTCCAGGTGTCCCAAGAGACCTCGCTCAGAGTTTGCATCCTTTTCAGAATTCATATATGTTGGACTAACAAGAACCTATGCAGGTAGACACGTGGCCTTGTTCTATTTGTGGAGCCCTCAATTCTGATGATGAAGACCACGCCAACTGTAATCTCAACAGCCTGTGATCTTATCTCTAGGACCCACGCCTTTATTCTTATTATTGCGATATTTCTATCTTGCTTACCAGCTGTCAGACAGCTTTATATAATTATTGTTAACTTTAATTAATGCTTTGATGTATGTCCATCACATGCCCGACAGTGCTTTAATTATTTTGCTTTTGTAAGATAAGTTTGTCGGCCAAAGCTTTGGCCTTATCTTGTATCGCTTTCAGATCTCTCTCCTCTCCTCTCCTCTCCTCTATATAAGGATTGAATCAATCTCTTTGTAAAAAGGCAATTGATCAATTAAATAAAATCCCAGTGTGTTTATCACTTCCATGGCCTTATAAGTTTTCTCTTCCTGATCTTAGGAAGTTTACTATGCTAGGATTTACAGTTCTTTAAGATCTTAGTATGCTCTGTGCTTGCCTCCTATAAGGATCATGCACAACACAACAGATTAGCTTAAGGTCTCTATCTATCTCCGGTTTGTGTTTATCTATTTATAAATTATTATAATATATATATTTTTATATATAATAACACAATATATGTATATATATATATATATTAATAATATATACAGTCATATTTTTATTATATAATAATATATATATTATAATTATTTATTTATTTATAATTTAAGAGCTTAGTTTTGATTAATTCATTTTTCGATATGTTTTTTTGAATTAATTTTTGATATATTACTTTTGTTTAATTTAAAAATTACAATACAAAAATTATATTGGTTAATTATTAAACAAAATGCTAAAATTGTTATTTCAATTTTTAATAGTTTCGGTTAATCTACCAGACCCGCTTTTTTTGTTCTCATTTTCAAAATACAGCTTTCAGTATATACTACCAGACACGTTTTCAGAATTCGAAGCTGAAACCAAAAATATTATTTTCATTTTCATTTTTATTTTCGTAAAACAGCAAATGAAAAGCGCTTATAGGACAGGTCCTTAATCACATAAACTTTTGAATTTACACCATGGATTAACATCGTTGTCATACTTAGAGAAATAATATATACTTCCAACATTCAAACATGTAAAATGTCAATTTGGCATGCAAAACGTATGCGAGTATGTGACCATTCTAATTCAACTCTAACATCAATAAGGATCCTTCTAAAAGATAACTACCTAATAAAAATGTCATTTAATTCTAAATGTTGTTGTTACTAACAAAGGCATTATAATTTATACGTATATCATCTATTGGGCGAAAAGTAAAGCTAATAAAGTGTTTTTCAAAAATATTATTTAATATTATTCAAAAATAAATACTTCAGGAAAACAAATGTCAAGTACATTTATAGAAAGCTCTTTCAAGAATCTTGCAATAAATACTTTTACTTAAAAAGCACTTTGTTATTTCAACACTTTGTATCCCTTTTTCTTTAATTCAATATTGTCTTCCATAAAAAAAAATAAAAAAATAAAAAAAATAGACTCTTAAACAAAGCATAAGATGTCAAAGTTACAGCACTGTCTACCCTAATGACTTCGAGGATGAAAACATTGCAATGCCTAACTTCACCATAATGGGATTCCGAGTTTGGTCAGTTGTGAATGATTTCAAGTATCTAACTTCTTGTTATTATCCAAACACAATAATTATAACTTACTTAAACCCACATTTTAGCATGGCTTCTATGCTAAAAGATTAAAACAATCATCCAACACAAATCGGTTTCCTTATCCATTCCTGAAGTCACGTGGAGTTAAATAAGTTAATCCATCGGTAAGGCAACTTATCCAAGAAAAGAAATGAAGTAATATAACTTAATCATCATGGCCATGTCGTTCTTCTAAGCTCGACTTATATTTGAATGATTTCCATAACATGGGATCTAAAGCTCGACTTACATAACTTAAGTCATCCATATCGTTCCCGTCCAATCACAGTATGCCACATAACAAAAAAAAATTAAATTTTCTTTTATTTTCTTATTCCAATCACTTGATATTTTTTTTCTCTATGTGGCATGTTGTGCGTGGGCAAATGCATGGGTGACTTGGTGCACTTTCCCTATGTAAGTTTTGCTGACATTACCTTTCCAACAAATTTAAAGCAGGAGTTCAACAGATGCAAGGTACAGCGAGCCATGAAGAGCAGTGTTGATTTTGAAAATGAAAGAATGTACTGCTCTATTATTACCAGAAAAAAAATTCGACACTTCCTAACATTCAAATAAATTGTAGAACATTAACTTCACCCACAACTAAGGAGTAAGGACTACCAATAACATTAAAAATCCTATCTAATTCCTACAAAAATGCAGCCTACAAAACAATTTGCCAAGTCGTTCACAAATGAAAAGTATCTGAACCATGCATTAAAATATAAGGTCTAAAGACCATTGGACTTTGGAAGATGAAGTGCTGAGCATGCATCCAATACTTCTTGACTAGGAATCAAAGTAGTACCTTGAAAGCCTAGTAATCATGCAGCTGTTTTGATTGGCTCATCAGATCTAAAGCCTTGACCACAGACCGACCCATCAGATCTAAAACCTTGACCACGACCATGAGCCCTTCCCCTTCCACGACCACGGCCTGCACCATTATATGCAGCAATATTTAAGTAACATACTTGAGAATGGCAACCATATTTGCAGAAAACTCCATTATGCGAAAGAAAACAACAGAAAAGCGGCCAGACAAGATAACATCTTTGATGTATAAGCAGTTGGAAAGAATCAATATGTGTACAAACACAATCAAGGAACGGATTTATTTTATTTCTATGCCAGATTGCCAGGGCAGAGACCCACACTAGGAAACAACTTGGTACCATGGCTATGAGTAACTGGTTCAAGCGGACAAGGAACTAAGGTTCTGTAGTTAATCGTTATATATATAACCTTTCAGCAGCAGGTCAACTATACATTTGGCTTTCAGGATATGAAAATGTAAAACATTTCAATTTATAATCATGAGAATTTTAGAAATGTTATTAAAAATTACATGCCAAGCTAAAAACAAGTAGAGGAATACAGACATAGGAAAGCTCATTCTCCCATCAAATTGTTTTAAAGAGGGTATTTCATATTACAGCTTCCTCTATATATTTGAAATTCATAATTTATAAGTGTATCAGTCCACCTTACTAGCATCAAAAGTTATAACCTCTGGACTTCTTTTCTGTTTTTTGTAAAAAACAGAAGAAAAAGAAAAAGGAAAAAACTCTTTGAACTTCATTGATGCGACTTAAATAAGAAAAACTTGAATCCAGATCAAAGCTTCAAAATCATGAATAAACAAATTTGGTTTCTCAAAAAAAAAAAAAAAAAAAAAAAAAAGGTACTTTTGTGCCAATGTGCCCATTGAAAAACATTTCTAGCTCCATTACTCATCATAAGACCGATGAGAAAGCTTCTTTCTTGAGATTTTAGATTTGTGTCTAAAGGAAGCATGTGGTGTCTTTTAGATTTTGACGATGGAACTTTGCAAAGGATGGAGATATTCATATTTTTGTGAAATGAAAGCTCAAATCATCTCCAGTATATCAACATCAACAAGAACCACCTGTCTCTTGGCTAGTGCTTTCTTGTAAAACTCTATATTTTTTATTAGTTATTTTGTCCTGGGTTTCAGGGTGTTTTTCCTAGAACTCTTTTTGTGTGGTTCCATTGACATAGACCAATAAATATTGTTGCTACACATTTGGTTGTTACAGGTATTTTGTCAATAGCATATGCATATATTTTTGAGCATGGATATATGTTTAGCCTCGTTGAAAGCTTCTACTATTTTTTTATCGGTCCTTGCTACCACTTGAAAAAATCCCCTATTTACATATCCACTCAATATTTAAAATCTCTGATGTGAGATTTTGAACCGTGTTCATCAAACGCAAAAAAGGGAAAGATTTAACAATAGTACCAACAGAATATCAACTTGACAACTTACGAAAATCATATGCAAATAACCAGTTTTCCATTAGCAAATTATAGGGATGAGCAAAAACGAAAAAGAATAGATGAACTTAAAGTCAATCATATAAAACATTGAATATCTTTTTTGTCAATACCATGTCAATGATTTTATAAGCATAAATAGATGACTACGAGGCAGAGAGAAGGATTGTGAGTTGAAAAGGAAATTACCACGCCCTTGGGCAGGGAAGGATCCTGATCCACCATAACCATTGTAATATCCTGATTCCTGCTGCATGTTTCTACCACCATACCCCATTCCACGCCCTCGAGAACTGCGTCCTCTTCCCTGACCTCGGCCTCTACCTCCACGCCCAGCATCCCAATGTCCATTGTTGTACTCTACACCATTGTTATTACCTGCATAAGCAAAAACAACAGAAGTTGTGGGAGCTTTGCAATACACTCGAGTAACTTCAGAGGTAGACATCATCGCAAGAGAGTCCAATCAATTTTATCCAGCCAACAAACAAATGATTTAATCAAAATGATGACGCCAACCTCACATCACTATCTCAAAATTATGACATTCAGATTTTGACAAATTAGAATTACCAGCAAAAGATTGTGATTCCTCATTATAGACAACAAAACTAACAACTTATTCACAAGGGTGGAATAAAAGCAGGATGAAAGTTCAAGAAACAATTCTTTGGTCCATTTTATTTATTGTATTTCCATATATTACCGTCTATTTCAATCTACTATAGATAAAGTTAGTGAAATATTAAAATTGACAATCGGATAAACTAATAAAGCACTGGCAAATTCTAAAAATCATTTCCAAATATCTTGGTTTCTAAATATCTAAACCAGCCAAAAGTTTATTTAAAAATTAAAGGAGGCCGAAAAAGCATGCCATGGTGACAGTAAAATGTGTCAATCAAGAAACTAAATGTTCAGAGTCAACAATAGGTCACTTTGATAAAATTAAAAATTAAAAAATTAAAATAAAATAAAATAAAAAACTAGAGCCTCACAATCAATTGCCAATATGAAAACAAAGAGTTTCTCACACAAGCCATAATGGCGTTCGTTCGAATTTTATTTTCCAGTTTTGTCCCATACATTCCTATCAACATCACTTAGCCATAATCTTCAAGATGCTTGATAAAAACCCTACTCTTTCTACCCATATACCATAAAGTAAAGGCACTCACATTATATAACAAGAACACAATGAATCAATGCATCTTACTTCATAGGAATCCAAGAAACTGAAATTACAATTTTAATTAAGAGTACTCAATTATTTGGCCAAAAATTACATTCACACTATCATAGTAAGTGTGTTAGAACTGATTTGTTTCCACAATAAAACATGACACATCATACCTTACTTTTAGCTACAGTCAATTTACAAAGTCTTCTGATTATCTAACAAAAGTAATATAGTTATTCCCATTTCAGGTACAATGGAAAGAGTTAATTCAATATCAACCAATGAGATTACTCTTACCTCCACTTCTTCCTTGGCCTTGGTCACGACGCCCCCTGACTTGCATGCCTGGTAAGGTTTCTAAATTACATGAGATTGAAGTATTAATATTGACTTATGTTCAGCAATTGAAACAAAATAATAATAATAATAATAATAATAATAATAATAATAATAATAATAATAATAATAATAATAATAAGTTTAAAAAAATGGATAATCAAAAACTAAAATTATCATCACCTCCATCATATTCTACCAACGGCTTCACTTGATCAGCTGGGATAGGTTGTTGGTAACTGTGATTAAGCAAACAAACAGTTCAACAAATTGCATTTCCATCACAATAACAATACAATAAACGGAAAATTTGCAACAAAACTAGAAGTAATTGAACTTCATTAAACCAATTACTATTTTCATATATAAAGTATTCAAATTCCTCTTTACCTAGAATTTGCTGTCTATTGTTATTTGTCAGTAAACTTTAAGATACACGAACTTGAACATATATATTACACATTTACACAATTTGCCACTGCAATTCTTACTAGCCACAATTTCTTTTTCTAAAGGAACATGCTGATATCACATTGGCTAATAGAATGTGTGCTTGGGCAGAATGAACAATGAAAGTTTTTGATAACCTTTTCTTGCATGTTCAATTGCATCACATACACAAGTGCTCTCTGCACCATGCATTAAAGTCACCTATAACACAGCTATGTCACTTGACTTACCTAAATCCTAGGCCATGCTATTTAACTGTATTGGAAAGTCAGCAGCATAACATAACAAGTATTACAAGCTGGTTGCCTAATGAGGGTGGGAAAGCCTTCAGTCTCAAGTGATAAGTAAAAGCCTTGCAACATACTTGAGCATACAAGCATCTTCTAAAAACTCAACATCATTGATAAAACACCACAGTCCTACTATAACCAACATGATCCAAAATCTCCTACAAATATCTTGACTACTGCTAGAATCAAATTGAAACTCGAACCAGTCAACAATTAAGAAAGACTCATACCCCAAAATTCACAAGTTCAAATGGATTCTAAAACGATGATAAAATGGCTCAAAAACTTACCTATCTGTGCCACATTTACACCCTATTATACTAACAGTCTATCACAATCAATTTCACCCTAAATCTGCTCACTCAACCACAACACTTGATAATTAAGTCACTGCTATTGCTCCAATAACCCAAGCCCCACTCTTGCACTTCTAGGCATTCACACACAGCCATGCCACATTTACACCCTTATTATACTCCTACAATCAATTTCACTCTTAATCTGCTCACTCAACCACATCACTTGATAATTAAGTCACCACTAATGCTTCTACAATTTTGGCATCACTTGCTACAATAATCCAAGCCCCACTACTGCATATATTTTGGCATTGAAGATGTACATCTGTACAAGGTCAATGATGGAATTATTAATACAATTTTGGCATTGAAGCCGTGCCACATTTACACCATTGTACAGATGGCATTGAAGATGTACTTCTAGGCATTCACACACAGCCGTGCCACATTTACACCCTTATTATACTACTACAATCAATTTCACTCTTAATCTGCTCACTCAACCACATCACTTGATAATTAAGTCACCACTACTGCACTTCTACACATGCACATCTGTACAATTTTGGCATTGGAGATGTACATCTGTACAAGGTCAATGATGGAATTATTAATAGAGTAACATGTTTCTAAATATATTGGGTAATCTAACAGAGGAGGAACTAGAGGAGAATCCATGTAAGATGATGATGAAAGTTGAGCCCAAACAATTTTGTACAATAGAATAGAAAAAGGGTTACAATTTTGGCATTGAAGATGTACATCTGTACAAGGTCAATGATGGAATTATTAATAGAGTAACATGTTTCTAAATATATTGGGTAATCTAACAGAGGAGGAACTAGAGGAGAATCCATGTAAGATGATGATGAAAGTTGAGCCCAAACAATTTTGTACAATAGAATAGAAAAAGGGTTACAATTTTGGCATTGAAGATGTACATCTGTACAAGGTCAATGATGGAATTATTAATAGAGTAACATGTTTCTAAATATATTGGGTAATCTAACAGAGGAGGAACTAGAGGAGAATCCATGTAAGATGATGATGAAAGTTGTGCCCAAACAACTAAAATTCTGCATTGACATTCATAATACCCTGCTACAAGTAATGTAGTCAATATGGGCTACAAAATAGAAAAAGAGTTGCAATTTTGGCAAAGAAAATGTACAAGGTCAATGATGGAATTATTAATAGAGTGACATGTTTCTAACAATATTGGGATCTAATGAGGTGGAACTAGAGGAGAATCCATGTGAGGTGATGATGAAAGTTGTGCCTAAACAACTAAAATTCTGCATTGAGATACATGATATGGAGAACAAGTAATGTAGTCATTGAAGCAACCTTGTAGGAAGAGAAATCATAAACGAGCTAGGTTAGTTTTTATACATATAAAATAGAGAACTGCTTCGGATCGCAATTAATATCCCACTATGCATCCCAGCTTGCAAGGTGTCACTTTAATTCAGCCAATATGTGATATTTAAATTAATGTGCACAGAGTCATTAAATTAAAGTGATACCTCATCCAGTTGGTATACAAATTGAGATGTCTAGCATTATTGGTAAAAATATTAGGTGGATAGCATACAATGTGGCTTTGTGAGAGCACAACTTTACTTGTATGTGAAAAAGTGTGCAAGTAAGCTTCAACTTATTGTCGCAAACAGTTCCCACGCAAGTGATGCGAGTGTGTGACCAAATAGTAACAAATTCATAGTGAAATTGAGATGGCAGTAATTACAATCTAGTGTGGCACAACGAGGTAAGCTTTTCAATTGCATTTGGGATCATTTTATCATCGTTTTTGAATCCATTCAAGTGCTAAATTTCTAAGATTTGAGTCTTTCTTGACTATTGATTGAGAGCTTGTTTTGTAGCGAGATTTTGTGCGACTTCTTATACTGTTTATACTAAATTGATACTTCTCATGATTCTAAGCTACAGAGGAGATAGTGTAATCCTATTACTATGATAACAGCAGGTCCTAAATCTGACACGTGACATAAATTCTTGATGTTCCTGTATTCATTGTTTATTGTTTATTTAATATTTATTTATATATTTATTCATTGAATTTGATAACTCCGTTGTAATCCCAACAAGTCAAATCCAGGGCAAGAAAAATTCTCCTAAGTCATTTCCATGGAATCGATAACTACCGAGAAGCAACAAATTGCAGATATTAGATAACACACACACACACCAACTGGCCAACTTAAAAATGGTATCATAACATAAACACCATGAACTTGAAATACAGATTTTAGTAGTCATTTACCCAAGAGATAATGAATCCAGCTCCTTTTTAGACAAAATAATTGTTATAACAGAAACATGACGAGTTGTTTCTAGTCTGCAGTAAAAAAATTATGTATCAGTCCAGGAATATCAATTTCAATTGCTTAAACTAACAAAAAGAAAGAGGAGGTTCCATTCTTACGGAAGAAGCCCTTCTTCTAGTGGTTCCCATACGTCAGTTACGTCAATAGATCCAGTTGAAGTATTTTGATGGAGACCAACAACCCTTCTCTGAAAGAGGCAATGCATTTAACTCACATTAATAAAATTAAAAAAAAAGAAACTTAAAGAGCAATGGTAAGTAAAACCCTACAAAACAAACCTAAATCGACTACATTCAACAATATCAAATTTTGATTAATTCGGAGTATATATAACTAAACAAGAAGTTCTCAAGTGAAGCACAGAAAAAATATAGCAAAATGCAGTAATACAACAAACTGTAGGAAGAATCAAGATGTCAGGGCACTAATAAAATCACACATCAAGAAGCAGCTATGTGTAAATTAGTGGAAAATATACCTTGAGCAATTCAGCAATCATGACAGTCTTGTTGATAGCTCTACCAGTAGCTTTGAGGATAATTTCATCAGCACCTTTATCCTGATAAAAAACACCACAACAAATGGATTTAATAAATAATGAACCAATTGCAGCCATATGTAACACACACAAAGATGCCCAATTTTCCAACTTCAAAATACCATTAAAGGTTAATGTCACATAGTTAGATACATTTCAAAAACAGTAAATCAACCCAACACATGTAAAGATAATAAAAATAAAAATAAAAACCTGGAGAAGAGAGATGGCATAAGAAATATAATTCCTGAGTCTTCCCTGAGCAGTAATCCTCAATTCATTCTCACTAATAACAGTTTCCGACTTGGGCTTCTCAACTTTCTGGTAGCGGTCATTTCACTCTCTGCTTCATTGTTATTCCAAATATTAACACATCTTAAATAAGCAACATCATTTTAACAAGCATCAACAACAATATTAACGAAACTGGAACTCATGAACAAAATTCCTCTGTAACCAGATAAAATTTCAAAATTAATCGATTAATCAAAGAAAAAGATAATGCAGAAAACCAAAAAAAAAAACAAAAATTGAATGAATCAAAAATATTTAGAGTTTTGAGGCTGAGAGATACCGTCGAAATGTAATGCTTCACTAAAATCGTTACTGCAAATGGAGTTTTTTTCTTTTTGTTTGGCTTTTAAGTTTATATCTTCTTTGGAGAAGAAAGTGGCGCCCTTTTTATCGAATTTTCTCTCAGCAGTCGGCACATAATACACGTTAATATACTTGTATTTTGTATTTTGCGTCTATTACGAAAGGGGTATTATTATTTTAGTTCCTAAATATCGGTGAAACCTAAACTTTGGAAGCATGTTTATTTTGTTAGGATTCTTGATATTTCACACATCAATTTCGTTCATCTATCGGTTAACGATCGGTCAAACTTAACGGTCGTAAAGATATTTTGTATCTATTATAATACCCTTTTATGGAAATTTATATTGGGAAGGGTTTAGGGTTTATTGTGGCAGTCAGTAGGTCCCAATGCTGAGATCCTCTTCATTCATCATATTCCAATTATATATTGCCACGTCAGCTATTTCCCTTTTTAACCAATATATATATTTATCGAATTGCATTTTGACATTTTCTACTACTATTTTTTAATCAAAACAAACTTATCCAAGGATGTAAATCTGTAATCATATTTCGTATGGGGCCGTAAATTTTTCTTTTTTTATAAAATGGACTGATAGGGAGAAAAAAAACACCAAGCGATTATATATTAAAAAAGTATGAAATAAATATAATAGTACATCCTTTTTAACATAAATATAGTTTGAAAATAAATATGTATTTATGAGTGATACTATTGACGGTCCACGTGATATTCTTCTAAACTCTATATTTGAATATTTTTTTTTATTATATGATTTTTTTTTAACTAGAAAATCACTAGAGAGGACAAAATATTCTAACACATTACACATTAATTTTACTAAACCCTAAACATCATCTCTAAAACATTTTTTTTTTCAATATCATTAAAATTTATTTTATTCCGAAGTGATTGAAAAGATTTACGATAAAAAATAAACTTTTATAAAATGTTGACTTTCACAAAATGTTTTGTAGAAACAATCCATAAAAAAAAAAAAAAAAACCAAAAAAAACTTTGTGGATGTTTTTTGTTACTTTTTTTTGTATAAAGGACAACAAAAATTTGAGCTGCTGCATTTCTATGATTTCTGTGAGTATGAGTATTTGAAAATTTTAATAAAACTCTTTCTTAAGTTATACAATGAACTATGGTTGATCAATTCTGTATTCGCTTTAACTAAGTTAATAGTTGGATGAGTCTAATATTTAGATAAATGACTTACACATCAACTGTTCGAATCTTAATAACGACGAAAACTTAAAAAAAAAAAAATCCCAAATTAATAGATATTGTTAACCAAAAAAAAACAATTCTGCACTGTTTCCAACACTAATGGTCAATTAATTTATTTTGTTGCACTACATAATCTGTACATCGATGCCCGATGAATGAAACTCATATGGATTTGTCGATAATTTGGTTTGTATAAGTATACAACCCTCCCTCTAGAACCAGTCAACGATTCCACCATAGTTTTCCAAACAACTTTTTGGACATTATTCTTTCATAAGAATCTTGTGGGTTTGGAAAAGAGAGAAATAATTATTCTTGAACGTAAAAAAATATATAATTATGTTTGGATATAAAAATAGCTTATTTTGATATTTTAAAAAAGGTTAATTGCGAAATAAAATAGAGTGTTTTTAAAATTTTAAAAATTTTAAGTTCTTAAGATCAAATGCTTTTAGAAAAGGAGTGTGAAAAGATAAAATTGAATTATAAGGAGACAATATCTTATCTATTTATATGCTCTTAAAATAGAATTAATAAAAGATCAAATTGTTCTTATTTATTAAAATTCAAAAATAAAAATAATTATTTTATAAAAATTAATTAAATTAAATTAATTGAAGATAATATTTTAAAATGGAAAAATAAAAATAAAATCTTTATTTTTAAATTTAGTTTTTTTTTTTACATTTTGTAAAGGTTAGTTATTAAAAATAAAAATAAAAAGTAATAGCTCATAAATACTTTTTTTCTATTTTTAAAATTTATATTATAAAACCAGCAAACAAAAAAAAATATTAAAAAATGAAGAAAATTTAAAAAAACACACTATTTTATTTTCTTTAAAATAGTAAAAAAAATATTAAATTTTAATAGGGTGGGCATAAAAACCGAAACCGAATTGAACCGAACCGAACTGAAAAAGGGTGTTTGGTTTGGTTCATAACTTCTATTCGGTTCAAACCGATTTTAAATTTGAAAACCGAATTGAATTCGGTTCGGTTTTAGTTTCGGACATACAAAACCGAACCGAACAAAATAAACTGAACTGTCTTAATTAATTGTTTTGTAATTTTATTATGGATTGTTTGTTGATGATGTTTTATTTTTAGGCTACATTGTGTATTACATTTTTTTACTTCTATTTTGTAGAAGTTATGAATATTTTATATTTTGATTGAATATGTATACTAAATATGATTGAAATGTTAGATTTAGATTGAAATTTTTGTTGTATTTTGTTTAAATTAATTTTTACATATTATGTTTACTTAAAAAAGTATAAGCATAAATGTAAGGGTAGGCACGGTTCGGTTCAGTTTTGGATAAAACCGAACGGAACAGAAAATATTTCGGTTTTTAAAAATCAAAACCGGTTTAAACCGATTGAGGTGAAGTAACCGAACTGAACTGATTTTTATTGGTTCGAATCAGTTCTGTTCAATTCGGTTTTATGTTTAATGGGCCTGAGTTTTTTATATGTTTTTTCTTTTAAAATTTTATGGGCTTTAGAAAATCATGGTATAAACTCCATATTCAAAAGACCAAAATCAAGCCTAAATAAATAAATAATAATAACAATTCAATCTAACTTTTTTTTATCAGTTTAACACTTTAAATTCGGTATCTACGATTCACATTTTAAAAAACCGAATATATATCGGTTCAATACAATTTTGGTCAAAACCGAACTGAACCGAATCGAACCATGCCCATCTCTATATTTTAAAATGAAGATAACTACTTGAAACTTTAAAAATACTTTTTTCTTTTAATTTTTTTTTTTATTTAAAGAATTATCTTCAATTAATTTAATTTAATTGTTTATTATAAAATGATTATCTTCATTTTAAACTTTAATAACTAAGGGCAACTGGGTCTTTTTATTAGTATAATTTTAAGGGCATGAGAAGTTTGAGTAGATAATTATATACTTAATATGTAGCTATATTTATATCAAACTTCAGGTAGGGTGATTGTAGTTAGTCCTATTTTGTACCGATAACAAAATATATATATATATATATATATATATATATACTTCCAAACTGGGATCATAAGTAAAGGTTTAAGGACTAAAACTTGGGTGCATCATGAGCTCTTTACTGATATAACAATATCAGGGTGGGAGATACATGTTGGATCGGATGCACTCAAGACTCTCACAGGTTTAAAGGGGTCAAATTATATAATTAATTGTAAGTTTTTATTTTTATTTTTAAAAGCTCAAAAGTCAGAATTAAAATGCAAAACCATATTTTCCTTTTCTCTTCTCTTATACAAGACTAAGTCCGGATTTTTATTTGTTTTTAAAAAATAGGATCACTATAAAAATGAAATCAATTTTGTTCTCATTTACTTTAGTTGGTGTTTTTTTTAATCTTAAATATAAACAAATATGAATTGTACTAAAATTTGAATAGATCTAAAATTTTCACTTTTAATGGTCATTACACCATTAATAATAAACTTTAAATTATAATTTAATTTATTTTTATATGGTATTTAAACAAAATATTTTTTATATTTATTAATTAGAAAACCATTATTTTTAATCTAATTAAATTGAGTGTCTAAAGAAATTAAATGATTTTATTCTAGATGATGAGACATAATTAAAAACAATAGATATAAATAAAATTAGTTGACATATTAGAAAGTAAGGGTTTTTCAATTAAAACTTAATAGGTCTGAATTGAACTCATTAGGTTGATTCTCTTTAGGTCAGGTCTCTGACCAAAGAGTAAAAGTGGGGTAGTGGTTGGTGTTTTCCGGTCGGGGTCCAGGTTTTGTACCAGCGGTTATGTGTAAGATGAATGCAGAAGAAATTCTGAAGCTTTGTGCGTCAATGACTTTGATGGAACGAGAGAGGCCTGTAAGGAGGCTGCAGACAGATCTGAAGGAGGCGGGTCTCCAAAGGATGGCTACCAGTTTGATTGGAAAGGTCTTGTCAAGGAAAACGGTGAACAAGGAAGCTTTTTGGTCTGTTATGAGGAAGATCCGGCAAACGAGAGATTGGGTAGAGATTGAACCAATAACTGCGAATGTTTTTGCATTCCATTGCCAAAATGCAGGAGACAAGGAGAAGATAATTGTTGGAGGTCCTTGGAGTTTTGATGATTCCTTAATAGTGATAAAGGAACCTGAGGGTAAAGGTGATGTGCATCGAATGTGCTTTAATAGGGCAGAGTTTTGGGTACAGATACATAATGCACCTTTGATGTGTATGACAAGGGATATATGGCGGTTTTTAGGGAGCATTATTGGTGATGTTGTGGATATTGATGGGAGTGATTTTGGGTCCTTTCCATCCAATTTCTTAAGAGTGCGGGTGATCATTGAAATTGATAAACCGCTACGTATATGTTTAAGGGTTGTTGTCTTGGGAGATGGATTGGAATCGATCATGTTGCTGAAATATGAACGTCTCCCTAGTTTTTGCTTTAGATATGGTCTTTTGGGGCACACAATTAGGGAGTGTCCTGATTGTCTGAATGGTCCTATGGTGAGGATAGGGGAAGAGCTGCTTTACAGTTTGTGGATGAGAGCCCCAACTCTAGTTAAAAATACGGGGTTTTGGGGAAGGCAAAGAGATTCGCGAGAGGGTGGATACCGTGATAACTGGAGACGAAATGATCAAGTTGCTACAAATGATGGTGAGGATGGTCGGCCAGCGACGAGGGTAATGGGACCTGTTCATCATCGGACAAATCTAAATTTGGATGGTAGTACTAAAGGAATTGAAATCACAATTCTTTTGGTTATTAATGTGAATAAGGATTCTATGGAATCAAATCAAGATCCATTAGCTTCGAATAATCAGGGGATGGCAAATGTGGAAGATTTTGTTTTCAAATGTCCGCGAGAAGTGGATGACATTAATTTGGAGACCATTGAATCTATGTTAGGGCCTAGTAGTATGTTAAAATTTGTGGGGCATTTGGAAAAGTTTGGGGAGAATAGGCCTTCTATTAACAGGAATTTGGACCGAGGGGATATAGGAGAATGTTTGAAGAAATTGTTTGGGCCTCAACTAAATGGATATTTACAAAATGACATTCAAGGGATAAACTTGTTGCCTAATGTGGGTAAAGGGCCTTCTGGGGATATATTTCAACAACCCCTTTGTCCAGTATTAGGCTCCCAAATCATGGGGTCTGAGACTACTATAACCAGAAAATCGAAGCGTAGAGTGAGGACGCAGCAAAACGTCAATGATTCAAGGTCTGGTGAGGTGTCACTTGGGAAGAAGAAAGTGATCGATGAGAAATCTAAGATATCATATGTGTGTAAGAAGCAGAGGCATGTTTCCTCTATTGAGGATTCAGTTGAAGCAGGGGTGGATGAAGAATCGGAGGGTCTAAATTTACCGGCCTACTGAACTCAATGAATGCATTAGTGTGGAACGCTCGGGGGCTGGGGAGTGACCGGGCGTTCCGTGTTCTGCTGAAGTACAAGCAGGATTACTCCCCGGATATCATTTTTTTGATGGAGACGAAGTCGAATCATATTCAGATGGAAACAATAAGAGTTAAATTGGGGTTTGTTGGCAAATTGGTGGTGGATTATGTAGGGAACAATGGGGGTTTATGTCTCTTGTGGACTGATAAGGTAAATGTTTCGCTATTATCTTTTTCTCGTTTTCATATTGATGTGAGGGTGAGCTCTTGGAATGAAAGGGATTGGCGATTTACGGGTTTTTACTGTAATCTGGATACGGGCCAACATAAGCATGTGTGGAATCTATTGCAACATCTTCATGGTATGGCACAACTTCCTTGGTTGTGTTCTGGCGATTTCAACGAAATTCTATCGGCTGATGAGAAAGTAGGTGGATTGCCTCGTAGCAGATTGATGATAGAAAACTTTCGTGTTACTTTGGAATATTACGGTTTTGATGATTTGGGCTTCCAAGGATCGAGGTTTACCTGGAGTAACAAGCGAGCTGGAGGCGATCTAATTCAAGAAAGATTAGACAGATGAGTGTGTAATTTGGGTTGGCACCAAGCCTTCCTGCAGGCAAGTGTTAATCATCTTGAATTTTGGCATTCTGACCATCGTGCTCTTTGGATCAGTATCTCGGGGCTGGCGGGGAATGTTCGTGATAGTGGTTGTCTTTGACGTTTCCATTTTGAGGCTTGTTGGGCAGAGAAGAAAGATTGTAGAAACCTGATTAAAAAGTATTGGATCAAGTCGGGTGGTAATGATGGATTGCAGGATATTGCTTTAAGGATTAGTAATTGTACTAGGAACCTTACCAACTAAAATTGGACAAACCGAAGGAAGTTAACTAGAGAGATTAACAACAAACGGAAAGAGTTGCAGGTTGTTTTAAGTTTGATTGGGGATGACTCCTGGAAGAATATAAGAAGCATTAAAAGGCAGTTGGATGAGCTCTTGTACTGGGATGAGATTTACTAGAAACAACGGGCTCGTATTGAGTGGTTGAAAGAAGGCGATCGAAATTCAAGATATTTTCACTTAAAAGCCTCAGAAAGAAGGGCTCGTAACAGAATCAGGGGTTTGAATGATACGAATGGGGTTCAGCAGACTAGTCATAGTGGCTTGATGAATGTGGTGGTTGATTATTTTTCTAAACTTTTTCAATCTAACCGGGCAACAGACTATCAGTTGCACCAGGTGGTGAACAAGGTTAATCCGTGACTATCTTCTAGGAATTCTTCTCTTCTTGATCGGTCATTTACGGCAGATGAGGTGCGAAGGGTAGCTTTTACGATTGACCCTTCAAATGCACCAGGGATGGAAGGTCTTCTAGTTCTATTTTACCAAAAATTCTGGGATTTAGTGGGGACCTCTGTTACAACTGAATGTCTGCGGTGTTTGAATGATAGGGGGTCGGTGGAGGCGGTTAATAAAACTCTGATGGTTCTCATTCCAAAAGTTAAAAGTCCTGAATACATCACAGAGTTTCGGCCTATTAGCTTATGTAACGTAATTTATAAGATAGTGGCTAAGGCGCTTGCGAATCGGCTACGACTTGTTCTAGATGAGGTAATTTCTAAGTCCCAAATCGCCTTTATCCCGGAAAGAGTGATTGGGGATAATGCGATTATTGGTTTTGAATGCCTTCACGTATTACGGCATAGAAAACGTAAGGCTGGTTCTTTTACGCTGAAACTGGACATGTCTAAGGTGTACGACCGGGTTGAATGGGTGTTCTTGGAGAAGATGATGTTAAAGCTTGGTTTTTTGGACAAGTAGGTGGCGAAGGTGATGAATTGTGTTTCAACAGTGTCGTATTCATTTGCTATTACTGGGAATATGTGTGGGTATGTTAAGCCGTCGATAGGGCTTCGCCAAGGTGACCCATTATCTCCTTATCTTTTTCTCATGTGTGCTGAAGGCCTCTCTAGCATTATAATTTCAGGAATTATTGACTCTGATTTATCAGGATTCCAATGTAAGAGACATGGACCAAATATTTCCCATTTATTTTTCGCAAATGATAGCCTTCTTCTTTCCAAGGCCAATGACAGAGAATGTTATATTATCCGCAATCTTCTTGTTATGTATGCAGCTGCTTCTGACCAAATCATTAATTACGACAAGTCGGCAATGTGCTTTAGCAAGTCAGTTAACTGGAATGAAGGGGATCGGTTGGCGAGGTTGATAAGTGTCAGACATGTTCGATGCCATGAACGGTATCTAGGACTTCCAAGTTTTAATTGCAAGAATAAGCGTCAACTTTCCGATGAAATCAAAGATAGGGTGTGGGCAAAAATCAAGGGCTGGAAAGGTAAATGTCTTTCAATTGGTAGTAAAGAGATGCTTTTAAAGGCGATTATTCAAGCTATACCAACGTATATTATGGGGCTGTTTCGTCTTCCGAAAAACCTTATCCATGATTTGCATGGGATGTGTAATCGGTTTTGGTGGGGGAGTTCGGAGGAGCGGTCTAAGTTGCATTGGAATGCTTGGCGGAATATGTGTGTTAGTAAGGAGGAGGGTGGTTTGGGTTTCAGGGATTTGGAAATTTTTAATAGGGCTCTGTTAGCGAAACAATGCTGGAGAATTATTAGGAAACCAGATTCTTTAATGGTAAGAGTGTTCAAAAATTGCTATTTTTCGAGTCTAATTTCCTAAAGGCTAATCCTAAGTTGAAAGAGTCCTTAAATTGGCAAGGGTTGATGAGGGGTCGCGGTATTATTTTCACGGGTTCAAGGTGGAGAATTGGGAATGGGAATTCTGTGAGGGTTTATAGGTGTTAACAGGAAATTTGCTTAAGATGAGAAATCCCTATTAACACCCTCGAGACCACTACCACGGAGGTGGTGGTCGGGGTTGGTACCTTTGGTACCTTACCTGATCTTGTATGAATATGGAGTATGGAGTGGTAGGTAAGAGAGGAGTCATCCCACTCGTCGGGCTTCGTGATAGGTAAGAGAGGAGTCATCCCACTTGTCTGGCTTCGTAGTAGGTAGGAGACGAGTCATCCTTTCCGACGGGCTTCGTGGTTGGTAGGAAACGAGAGAGCTCGAGGTTCCCTTCCTGGTCCTGGTCCTGGTCCTGGTCCTGGTCCTCGGTCGGGGTCGGAGCACGTCATGGTACCCGGAGCCCGGTTCTGGAGCCCGATTCATTCCTGTAATTCCTTGACCTAGATAGCAAGTAAGAAGGGGGGCTTATCTAGCTCCAGTGTCAGAGAGCTCAATTTCTGCCACAGAGATGATGTAGGAGAGCTCATCGACTTCCTTCAAACTGGTCTGGGTGGTTTCTTTTCATCTTGATATACGACTTTGGCATGTAGATGGGAGGATAAGAGCGCTAGGTCCAGCGAGGTAGGAATCTAGCTTTCGGTTCCTTAGGTCTTCGTTGTTGTTTCGGGATCTTAGGGGTGGGCATGGATCGGTTCGGTTCGGTTTTTGTCAAAATCGTATTAAACTGACATATATTCAGTTTTTGAAAATATGAATCGGTTTGAACGTTTTGAACCGTTTTGAACCATTTTGAACTTGAAAACCGAATTCAACTGAACACCCTTATCTTGGTCCGGTTTGGTTCAGTTCAATTAGGTTTTGGGCCTATTGGACTTTGAAGGTTTTTTTATATGTTTTTAAATTTTTTTGGGCTTTTTAGTTGTTTTTTTTAGCATTTATGGTTAAACTTTTTGTAAGAAAACATAATATGTAAAAAATAATTTAAACAAAATATAACCAATTTTCAATCCAAATCTAAAATTTTAATCATATTCAATCTACATATTCAATCAAAATATAAAATCTTCATAACTTATAATAAAATATAAGTAAAAAAATGTAATTCGGTTTAATTCTGTTTTCAAATTTTAAATCGGTTTGAACCGAATATAAGCTATGAACCGAACCAAACACCCTTTTTCGGTTCGGTTTGGTTCGATTCAATTCGGTTTCGATTTTTATGCCCATCCCTACCCGATCTCATGTAAGAAAGATTAGAGAGCTAGGACCAATGGGGTCGGTACCTAGCCCCGCATACACACATGCTTAATATAGTAGATAATATGAAAAACACAAGTCTTATGTAGATGGAGGTGGACTGACCAAGGGGGGAAAAAGCATCACGAGTGATCACATGCTGAAAAACCCCTAGGCAGTATCCAGAGGAAGGAGGAATACCCTTCCTTGTATATATATATATATATATCAAGCGATGCTCCGAGGAGGTTACAAAGATGTCAAAGTAGTACAACGTATATGCTCCGAGGAACTTACAACAATGAGTGTTTCCTGATACTAGTATTTTCCTGGTCGGGGTACACATACAATGATGATGTAGAGAGAACTTTTAACGAAACATGTGTCTTCTGTCATTGATCGGGGCCCGATTACTATGCCTTTTACAGGTATATTTATACATGGTGACTACATTGGTGTGTAAGTCCATGACTCTTCAATTTCCTTATCGAATACGATTCTTTCTTTTATGTAGTTGATCGACTTGTAGCTATTATCTTGGAGAATATATGATTGTTTCCTCTTCGGACTCTTCCTTCCTTGATAGGCGGGATTTTCTGTTATAGTTGACCCCCAATAATCGATTGTGGAGGATATCTTGGAGGAAAAGGTATTTGTTTCCTCTTTGGACTCTTTCACTAATGATGACCATTAAAGAGTTGAATATTCTCTTATTAATGGTGTTGATCATGTCATTAATTGGGTTGACTGCCTCCATTAATATATTTGACCTCATTAATAGGGTTGACTACCTCCATTATTACGGTTGACCTCATTAATGGTACTTTAAATGTCATGAAAGTCAACCATCTCTTCCTATGTTGCCGAGAGGAGAGCTTTAGTTCTGCATGTCACTTTGGAGAAGTACTTCATGGAGGTTACATGAGGTGACATTTGATATTCCTTGAGAGCGAGGTACCCTAGGATCCAGTACACTGGCGGGGTCTCTCGGGGACCTCTCAATTATCATGGAGCTTGACCTAATTATGCAGGCTTCTTAGCGGGGTAGCGGGCTTGGCTGGCAAGCCCTGGTAAGGTATTTGCCATAAACAGGCGACCTTGGCTTGCTTCTGGAAAGGTGGAGAGGTATGCTCGAGTACTGCTCTTGCTACTTGATTTAACCATGTCAGGATCTACAGTGGATCTTGGAGCTTTTGCTGACGATAGGGCTTTACGGGCTTCTTCCTTTTATGCTCTGACAGATAGAGATTATACCTCGACGAGGCATGAGGGCCTTTGTAAGACAAGTTCGGCACCTTGAAGGTCTCCTAGTGAAAGTAGAGATAGTAGCAAGCTCTAGGAGAGTGTCATGAGATACCTTGATGTCGGGGGACCCAGGTCCTTTCACGTAGACCTAACTTCAGGCTTTATCCTGGTATAAGAAGCTTGACACGGTCTAGTCAGGTTTTATTTGGTAAGCCTGGACACGTACGAGATGCTCAAATGGTATGGACGGCCTCGCCTTGCTCCTGTAGGATAGCGTGGTAGCTCGACCTCGGAGACCTTGATACCCCGTCATATAAGCCCGAATTTGGACCCTTGCAGGAAGGCTGGGAAGTGGAAAATTCTTCTTTGGTCCCCAGTCAAATTTTGCTATTAACAATAGGGATCGATGAATTCCTAGACCGTCAACGTTCAAAATTATTTTCCCTATTTCCCTTGATGAAAACGTTACGGTTGACTTTCTGAAGACGAATTCTGGGGGTTGGAATATTGATTTGTTGCAAGATACTTTTATTGCAGATGATATTGATCAAATCTTTTCTATTCCTCCCTCGAATCCTTCTGCCTGGGGTTATCTTTTGTGGCATTTTGAAAAGAGTGTCGAGTATTCGGTGAGGAGTGGTTACCAGGGGGATAGAGATATGACGATGGTGGATTCCCCTGGTGTGTAGGGCTCAAAAGTTTTGGCTTCTTGGTGGAAAATTATTTGGAAACTTAAGATCCCCTTGAAAATTAAACTCTTTATGTGGCGTGCTTGCCACCATAGGATTCCAACCTTGGTCTCGTTAGCTAAGCGTGGTGTCCTAACAGAGTTTTTTTATCCTCGTTGTCGGCAGTCTCCGGAATTTGTTCTTCATGCCCTTTGGGGTTGTCGTGGTCTCCGGCAGGTAAGAAACAACTGTCCTTTTGCTAGAGAGATATATGTGATAGAGAATTTGCATTTTCTTGAGTTTATGCTTGAATGTTCGCGATCCATACAAATTGGCAATCTGGAACTACTGTGTATTATTTTTTGGTGAGTTTGGTTATGTCGCAACAAGTTGGTGCATAATTTAGTTGAGCAGGATATTGGGACGGTGTTCAGCTGGGCGTGTGATTTCCTTGACGAGTGGCATTCTGTCTATTATGTTTCTAACAACATTCATAAGATGATGGGTGTAGATTTTGGAAGATGAAGACCTCCCGATGAGGGGATCTATAAGGTGAATAGGGATACGGCAACAGATTATAAGAATCAGAAGATTGGTTTTGGTATTATTATTAGGGATAGTCACGGTTTGGTTAAAGTTACTGCTGTCAAAAGCGTCACATCCATGTTGACTCTTCTCAGTGGGGAAGCGATGGCTGTTAAGCATGGTATTCTCTTGGCTTTGGATTCAGAGTTGGTGTCTATCCAAATTGAAACAGATTCTCTCCAACTTGTTACTATCCTTAGCTTGGGCAAGGCACTCTCATCTGATGTGGGATCTATTATAAGTGAGATTTAGATCTGCTTGAGGTGATTCCCAATTGTTGTATTTGTCATATCCCTAGGAAAGGTAACTTTGTTGCTCATTCTTTGGCTAGGATGGGTCTTTCTATTGTGTTTGATTGTTTTTGGTCAAATACTTATCCTACATGCGTGGAGAGTTGCATTCAGAATGATGATCTGTCATAATGCTTTGTTTCTTGTTTTCAAAAAAAAAGAAGTTGTTTTGTTTATTTTTTAAGTGGTCAAACAATTTAAAAATATTTAAAAATAATTTAAAAAATTAAGGAAGAAATCTTGACTTTTAACTTAATTCCAAATCACTAGATTACAATTAAAATACTCTTTTCCAAGTTTATCCTCTCAAAGAAGATATATTTTCAAATTTATCATAATTTGATATGGTTTTAACATATTTATTATTTTAAATGGCTTTTAGAAAGAAAAAAAAAACTAATCAGTACTTCTCATAAATATTAGTGCATATAATTCAAGAATCTATTTAAAAAAAATCAATAATCTTTTTTTTTTCCCGGTGTGTTTGAACCAGGAAATAAAAAATAATGATTTCCTCAATTATATATGGTGGAAACATAAACAACATGCAAAGTAACTTCAAATTTAAAGAGAAAAATTGAACTTAAACTTTGTTTGCAGAACATGCAAAATTATATTTTTTGATGACTTTTATTTTGTTAAATTGAACTTTGTTTGCAGGAGAACATGCATGTTAAATTACTTCTTTTAATTTGTATGAATATAAATGTATAATTACTTATCTCCAGACAATTTTATTTTTAAAAAACAAATATGTTGACAGTATATTCAAATGTGAGAAAAAAATAAATATGTCATTCATGTTCAAATTTCAGTCTCTATTCAGTCTTTAAAAAAATTCAGGGTTATTCAATCTTCACATAAAAAAAATGACCCCTAAGATAATGATTAATGGATAGACATTTAATTCACATATCACGATCACAATTTTTCCAAAAAAACCTTGTTAAACTCAATTTAAAAATCAAAATATGTTTTCATTACGTAATGATGACGATAGTTAAACAAAATATAATAAACATAATGATGATTATAATCATCATCATCACAATTTGCCATAAAAAAACCTATTAATCCCAAATTAAAAATCAAAATATGTTTACATTACAACTAAAGAAAATTAGGTGAATACATAAAGAAGTTCATTTGTAATTTATCTCTTGAGACTTTGCATAAACACTTGCTTTGAAGATCTATAATTATTGTTTGTAGTAGCTACTTAGTTTTCATTTGTATTTTAATTCTCCACATGAAGCCCTTCATCATGATAAATAGAAAATAATGTATCATCAAGTAATTTGTTACGAAGAAAATTTTATAGTGTCATGCATGTCATTGTTATATTTCTTTGCTTACCCGATAGATATGGTGTCATTCTTTTTAATTTGAAAAACAGAATTTCAAAACACTAAAGCATGTTCAATAAGGAGTTGTTCAGTAACATTTTTGTTTTTCGTTTTTCCGTTTTCTCGTTTTTATTTGTTTTCAAAAAATTGATTTTTATATTTTTTGAATTCGAAAACGCGTCTGGTACTCTGGTAACAATTGTTGAAAACTATATTTGGAGAATGAAAACAAAAAAATACATTTGGTAGTAATACTTGAAAATGGAAAAATAATGAAATCATGTCTGATAGAACTGTATAATCAAACTTTCTATAAGGCTTAATTCAATTTTTCGTCCATATATTTTTTTTTTACAAAATAGAGTTTATTAATAATAATATAAAAAATTACAATAATAATAATAATAATAATTTTTTACAAAGTAAATAATTCTTATAACACCTAATATATTATGCTAATAATCATCATACAAAGTTTAATTAACCATAATATTTATCTATTATAATAGTCATTCCACAAATGTACTGCAATTTCATCCCTAACTAAGTTCATTTGTGCGATTTTTTCTTGAGGCATATGCAAATCAAAAATATTTGTCTCTGTTTCTTCATCGATAATCAATTCTTTGAGTTCAAATTCTCTAGACATCCTATCACTATAAGCTTCTTGCCGTATAAAATTATATAGCACACAACATGTAATGGAAATCAGTCATTGTCTAAGTGGTGGATAATTAGGCATTTCCAAAATTGAAAAACGAGCATTCAATACACCGAAACATCGCTTAATAACATTACACATATATGAATACCTATAATTGAACAACTCAGTTGGACCTTTTAGTGCTCGAGTAGAACCTCGGCAGTCACGCAAATGATATCTCTCGCCTCTATAAGTTGCTAAAAAGCTTAGCATGTTTGAATATCCTGAATCTGTCAAATAGTAAAGCATATAATAATATTATAAATTATTTTTACATCACTACAATATTAAGAAAAAAAAAACATAAAAAATAGTTATATGTTACTTGGGCCTTCGTTCAGAAAAGGAAATTGATTGTCATCTTCTCTCAATGCATCCATGAACACTTTTGAATCATTTGCATTGCCTTCTCAATCAATGTACACAAATGTAAACCTCATATCAAAAGAACATTCACACATGACATTTTGAGTTATAATAACTTTTCTGTCACGATATGAAGTTTGTTTCCGAGCAGGTGCCCATACAACAACATAGGTCCCATCAATAACACTGATTCATTTCTGAAAAATTTAAACATTAGAGATATTATTATAGATCTCATATATATATATATATATCATTTAATTTATATGTAATTTTTTACCTTTAAAATGGATAATATTTGGAATTGTTCATGATTTTCGGAGGTGTATCTATATGAATTTCCACCCGGATAGTGCGTGGTGCTAGTCATGCCCATGGTTTTGATTCCGGTTCGAACGATTCGGTTCATTTTTTTTTCTCTTATATCAGATGTTATCATAAAAACCCAAATCTTCAAAGTTTAACTCTTCCCAACCCAGATCAGATTATATACATCAACCCCAAATCTCCCCAACTTAGATTTTCTCAAATCATTTCATCTCTCTCTCTTACTCACTCACTCACTCACTCACACACACACACACACACACACACACACACACACACACACACACACACACACACACACACAATTACACAAATCAACCCCAAACCCCAAATCACCCACCAGACGTCCAGTCCACCATCACCATATTCTTCTCCCGACCATAATCTTCTTCTTTATTTTTCTTCTTTCTTCTTTCATCTTTCTTCTTCGTCTCAATTTTTTCGTCTGTGGAAGAGAGAGAGAGATCAACGGAATCGATCTATTGTCTATGGATTTTTGGATTCTTGATGTGATGGAATTAGTCAAGATATCTATGGATCAAGGATGGAAGAATGAAAGATGGATTTGGGGAATGGGGACTTTGGAATTTTGCAAAGAAGAAAGAAATAAATAAGTATAGTTTGGAAAGAAGAACGAAAAAGAGAAGAGAGAAAGAGAGAGATAAAAAAAAAAGAAATAGTGAAAAAACGTATATATATATATATATTGGTCTGGAACCGGCGGTTCTATAACCGAAACCGAACTGGCCGTTCGAACTGTCGATTCCAGACCCTTTTTTTTTGGAGTGAGCCAGAACCGAACCTTAAGGCTCATGGTTTTGGTTACGGTTTCGAAAACGATTCCACAGTTTCAGTCACGGTTACGATTCATTTTACAAGGTTACGGTTCGAACCGAACCACTATGTGGTGCCAACCCACACACTGCTTTCAATACACGCTTAAATTGTCTATGAATGGTGTCATTATAACGTTGAAAACGTTCAGCAGTAACCCGCATGCGTACACTATGAGAAACTATAAATAAAAAAATCGCAAGAAACCTGTGAACACAAAAAATACAACATATGAAAATGATAAGTCCCTGTGCTTGAAATTAAAAGAACACAAGATATACAACATATGTTAATGTCAAAACAAAATAAGATTGGGGTATGTCAAAAAGATCTAGAATTATTTCAATATTTCTAAAATAAATTTGGAAAACATTGAATAAGACAGCTTTTGATCCCCTCAGCAGGGCTCCATGTGGCCGCAGAAGTATATCATTCTTCCAATGATTGTCATTGTTTCCACCATTATTATGATTAAATGTCTCTACTCTGCCCCTCCAGCCTGGCGTTTGCTTCACCATCTCCATTGCTAATTAGCTATTATATAGTAATTACTAATTAACAACTTCTCTTATTTATAATTTTAATTACTGTCAAAACTTTCACTATTCAATATGGGGAATTGCTAACCTCATGATCGGCAAGACAGTATTGAAAAATATATATTTACAATTTCAAAGTTGTGCATAAATATATATAATTAATGTAGAAAAAAGTATTCTATAATATATGTTAAAATTCACAACTCTGATGTTAATGTCCCTTTATTTTGTAATTGCACTCTAGTACTCTACCATGACTCAGGGATTTATAGTATCCGGAGGACCGGATCTAATGAAAAATGGTCCTTTGCTTCCTTCAATTGGTCTGGTTAGACGTGGACATTTTCGGGTTGAGTTGGATTGGGTTGAAATTTTTTTAACCCATTCAAACCCAACGTAAAATTTAACTCAATCCAACATAATCTAATATTTGTCGGGTCAGGTTGGATTGGGTTGATCGGGTTGGGCTTTTTAAACCCAATAGAAAAAATATATTTAAATTTAAATTTTGTTATATCAAAATTTAAATTTAAAATAATTTTTCACTATAATATCATGTCACGTTGAGTTTAGATTACTTAAAAACATCAAAATCAAATCATAACATATAATACAAATTGTTTAAATATCTCTTACATAATTAAAAAAATTAAAATATAGCAATTTATCCAACTTAGAAAGTTTCCATCTAAGTCTCCCGTCCATTTTATAATTATAATCACTTCGTTAAATATCTCGTGGTTGGATAATCTATTATTTATTTTAACCAACATAATATTTTGAGTTTATATACAATTATTAGACTTTTTCTACTAAATTCTTAATCAAATCCTAAAGAAAAAATAACTTTTTAAAGTATAATCAAGATTGTATCATTTAATACAAAAGATAAAGATAATATATTAATATAATCGTATATTTTTAATAAATATATTATATATTACGGTATATAATATTTAAAAGTATGTATTTATATTTATCATTTAAAATATTATAAACGGTATATTATTTCATAATAAATCTAATAATAAATAAAATTATTTAATTTATTTTTTATTATTTATATATGGGTTCCTTTATGAGGATTGAAGCCAGATAGATGAAGTGAATGAGCATCTATCGGTTTGTGGAAATGGGTTTGGCTTTGGTCACCATCTTTAAAAGTCTCCCTATCGCATTAAATGGCTAAGGCACAAAAAATGCCATTTTTGATGGCATATGAGCCACACATATAAAAGGAAAAAAAAAAGGAAAAAAAAGAAAAAAAGAAAAGTTAATTTTGATGCTTCGTATCCTCTTCCCAGTAATTTATATATTCAAACTATATATTAATGATACGATAACTTTAATCTAAAATGTTATCCGACTAAACAAACGATATGTATTACTAAATTGATATCGATACTATTGATTCTTTTGAGATTATGACTAGTGACCAGTAAAAAGTTAGAGTGTCCATTAGTTAGTGGGTCATCAAGAGGAATGAAAAAGAAATAAAACAACTAATTAATTAGTAAGGTAAATTTAGCTCAACATTTCAACTGTGAAAAAGATCATAAAAGTATATATAGATAGATACACGCCGCCATCATACTATTTATATAATAAATCATATTAACATGAAACTGTAACAGATATTTATAATTGAACCGTCGATACCTACCATCACCATAGAAAATTAGCTCAAGAAAATTTAGCTAAATTACTAATATTACTCTTGATGTCCAAATTAATTAGCTAGGGCCAACTAAAATTTAACAGTAGAGAGAAATTTAAATTATATATTATAAAAACTTAGCTCTTACTCCAAATAACCATGATAGGAGACAATTAATCTTATTTGAAACGGAATGCTTAATTAAGGTCTGACTATATATAGTGGTCTTAACCTTAATGAAACCTAATAATTAACCACATTTATCTGTGTTGGAAGCAATCTAGCTATATGGTATAGGTGCTTATTATCAGTTGATAATTACTTAGTTTGCTTAATTGGTAAAATAAAATGCCATTGGCTTGTATTTGTACTGTGTACTGTGTAGTGGACCCTAGCTCTCAATATCTTTTTTTGGTGGTTTTGGACGACTTATTTTTCTGATTACTCATCATCTATCAAAATCCACCAGTTCACTACTATACCTGCTTGTTGGGGAATTGAAGTCCTCTCTCCTGTAATTTTCTCTGACTTTGTCTGCTAAATTTATGTAGACGAAAAATTCAAACCCTCTCGCTCTACCTAAGATCGATAACGATTATTTGACTAGCTAGCTTAGGTAAAATAAAGCTATGTATAATATACCAAAAAGAAATAAAAAATACATGTTGGTCTTCATATATAATCAAAAGGCAATATCAAATTGTTCATAAAAAATAAGTACTCTAGCTAGCACAATTGTAATGAATTAATGATACTACAATTTTGTATCACAAACCTTGATATATATATATACCAAGCCAATGATCACTTTAGAGCCTGATCGACTGAGATATGATCATCAAGTCCTAGTCACCAGTTAGGGCAATGCAATGCAAGGCACCTGCATATATATTTAGAGAACACTACTTGATCAACAAATAAATGATTATCGTTCAAAAAAGTCCACAATTTTCTCTCTATATAATATATATAGGTACACAACTTTAGCTATAAGTCTATAACCAATACACAAACCGCAACTAATCTTTAGATTTTAGCTTTTATATATGTTTTCATTAAGTACTACACTTGCAGAATACTACATGCAATATTAATTAGCTTATATATTATCATGCTTAATAATTAATATTATGCATGTGTCTATACTAATTATATTAATTGCTTAACATGAAATTCTCTCTCATTTTCAAACAAATATATATGGTGAACAAACTAAGATTCTCGATGAACTTCCCAAGATTTATATCATTGGGATATATATACCTGGGCACCTGGCCCCGGTCACCAAAATCTAAAAAGCTTGTTAGGACTTAGGATTTAATCAAGTAAACATATGTTATTACTTTGTTAGAAGTTATTACTTACCAACGTGCCAAAAGCTTATACTATTAATCGGTATACTATTTCCATATACTCTTAGTAGCGCAGAACCTTGATCTATAGGTGAATTATACCATGTATAAATGTGTTAGTTCTGTCCAATACAGTATATCAAATTAACAACTCTTAAAGTCTTGGATAAAAAGATTTAATTCTGTTATTAATAGTAGTGGAGACGTTGATATCGTAACAATACATTTTCTCAACTTTTGAGTTAATCAGAATAAATGTTTTCTGCATTATAGATTTATTTTTGATGAATTTAAAGAAAAAATCGTAATAGATTTCAAAACTATGTGAGGAAGAGTTTTCATGAATGAATTTTTGAATACTACCAATCATATAAATTAATTGAAACGTTCTGCTGAACGCAAGAAAAATTTGCATTGTCAATTCTTCATTAAAAATTCCAATGGCATGTGGCTGACTGACTGAGTCAATGTTGTTTTGCTTAGCCAGTCAAAAGTGATACAGGACTAACCATCTAAACTAGCCAAGCTCTTATCTCTCATGAGCCCACACAAATATATTACATTTTTGCCAGATAATGGCGCATCAAATTAAAAGAAAATTATAAAATCATATAATATATATTAATATTATTTAAGCTCCATAAAACAAAAGCACTAGCTAGTAAACAAACAAAAGAGTACTAAACAAGAAAATATGATAGATAAGATAACCAACAATAACATACACTTTCTCAACAGCCATCTAGTTAATATTTTTTATCAGAAACTGTAATTTCATTATTTGTTTGACCCAACAAGCTACTCATGGATCGAGCTTTCACCATTCCAAGCTTCGTTCTCTTCTTTGCTGCTGCAGTGCTAGTACCGATCATCAACGGCTTCTCAGCCTCCTCCTCCTCTTCGTCTTCCTCTTCCTCTTCACGCTTGGGTTGACATTCTTGTATGGACAATGAGGCAGTGTTCGATAATGGTGCAGAAGTACCCAATGCACGGCTACGAACACTGGTGATGCTCCTGAGCCTTCCTTTACCCAAATGATGCTCACAAAGAGAGTAACCCACAAGGGTTTGTTGACAGCATCTCCATCCTCGACCGTTAACACGACTGCACCTCGATCCCTCCATGAGTGCACCACCTCTACCTCTCTTCTTTGCACTGCTGCTGCTATTATTCTCACCAATATTCATCATCTCCTTTGCTTCTTGTCCATTGTCATTAATGATATCTTCCAATCCAAATTTCTTGTTCATCTTCGTCTTCATTTTCGTCTTCATCTTCCTATTATTATTATTATTATTATCCTTCTCCACTATCGTCTCTTCTTCATTGCCAGCTTTTCTTTCGAAGTTCCCTCTTCTCTTCTTCAAAGGAAATGCTTTCTCTCCTTCACACCATCTCCCAACACCTATATATATATATATATACATATACATACATACATAGTGCAAAATGCAACCCAACAAACAACAATAACATTCAACACCAACTCATCATTCTTCAATTTATATATGTTTGGATAGTTATATATCCTTACCTGCTGGATGCGAAGAAGTGGAATCAGTAACATGAAGTCCAGCACCAACAATTTCTGCACCCAACAAGTTTTTCATCCTAAAAACAAATGAAACCCACAAGATCCACGACCACATACATCAAAATCAAAATGGGAAAATGAGTGCAAAAATAGAGTAGGAGCCAAGATTTAAATTGTAGATGGGGACCATCGTCACATGCTAACGTGCATCGCATGAGCATAGTAGTTAGCCAATACAGAGTGAAGAAAAAAGAAAAAAAGAAAAACTAGATTAGATTATATTAGATTAGATTGGAAGGTATGGTGGCTAGCCAAAGTTGATATAAAAACACCTACAAACACAGTATTTCCACTTACACCATTAATATATATATATATATATATATATATTTTCTTGAATGGTAAAATCAATTTATGGGTCTTCTTCTTTTCACCTTTTTACTACAAGATTTCATGAGAACCAGATAATATGTATTTATTTTAATAAAAATAAAATAAAAATAAAATTGTTACCTGGAATCATTATTCTTGTTCTCCTCCTGTACCAAAACCTGTAAAAACAATAACAACAAATAACATAGGATCCGCACTAGAGAAGCCCTTTTTAGAGTGCAAATTAATAGATCAAAATGAATATTGAGACTACATTAGACACTGGTGCACTCCATATTATATATATATATATATATATATATAAATGAAAAAAAAAAAGGTACTAACCGAACAATCTTTCTTGTCCTGGTTAGAATCTGAGCAATCGAGGCCGTTGGCTCCAGTTCCGATCGGGTGAGATTGCAAGTAGGAAGCTGCATCTGCTAGTTGAGGGAGATTGTGATGTGGGTGTGGGTGTGGGTGAAGTTGCACCACCGGAGAGTTGTCGGAGTTGGGATCTGATGAGAGATACAACGGCGGCTGTCTCTTCCTGATCCTCATCGCCGGTGCAAAAGATAAAGTTGATTGATTATTATTGTAAAGCGTAAACAAACAAGAAAGATTTAGAATTTGACCACCAAAAGAGAAAAAAAAAATACAAGAGATGGAAGTTAAGTTTGAAAATAAAAGTTAGATTGAAGAGAGAGAAAGAGTGCAAAACCCAAAATACACTACTACAACAACAACAGCGAGAAGAAGGAGAAGGAGAGAGCAACTCAAGCAAGAGCTTTAATAACTCACAAGTCACAACACATTTTTTCTCTCTCTAACTTTTATTAGTTGCACCACAGAAAAGAAAGAAGGGAATAGTATGGGTGGAAACACACGTGTGGGGAGGGAGAGACACGTGTGGGAGACCGGTTAAGGAGGTAGCAGGTAAGCTCGATAGGGAATCATAAGAAGAAAGGAGAAAGAGTACGGAAGGAAAAGCAGTGCCAGGGTGGAATTGAAATTGGAATTGGAATTGGTATTGGTGCCTTGCTGTTGCTGGTGTGGTGTTGTGTGTGTGAGAGAAAGAGAGAGAATACAAAATGATGGGAGTGGGTAGTTTTATCGTTTATACTTTTTTGAAGGGATTGGTGGGTCCTACTTCCCCACCCCCTTAACAACGACTCACATGTTCTCTCTCTCTCCGATTTTCATTTTTTTTATTATTATTTATTGTAGTATGACTGTTATCGGTAGAAGTACTTGTGTCTTATGACTGCGGGGTATATTACAACAGATTTTGTCTGCAGGCTTATTTTGACCAATTTTTGACTCTACTTCACCTCTCAACAACAAAAATTATCTACCGTAAATCCAAATTTTATACCACTGTATCATCTCTATTTTATTACGGGTGAATTCCACTTTAGTCCGTGTATATTTTGATATAATATACAAACCGATCATTCTATCATAATAGGTCCTTCTAGTTATAAAAAATCTATATTTTGATTTCTATTGTCCAATTATATTAAAGATATAATGGTAAAAGTAGGATTAAAATTAATAATTTCAATTAAAAACAATTAACAAAAGACAACATTTAATGAAAAAACAAACATTCAATTATTCAAACCCTAAAACATTTATCTTTTTCTCTGCATCTCTTCTTCCCAAACCACCAAAACCAAATCTTAACCATCATCGACTACCGAAGCTCAAACTCCTCACTTCTCATCGCATCTGCATGTCTCTTCATCGTATCTCATCTTCAACTTGACTAGATCTCTCATCTGCATCCGTCTCTTTTTTTCTCTCTCATCGATCTCGCATCAAGATCTATCGTTTTTCTCTGTAGATCCATATTTGGTGGCTGGTGGTGGGTTTGTTTGGAGAGAGACGATCAGAGAGAAAGAGGAGAAAGATGGATTTATGGGTTTGGGTTTGAAGTAATAGGGATTTTGGGGTTTGGATCTCGGTTTCGGTTTGTGGTAGTGATGGTGGTGCAGAAAGGGGTTCGATATGGGTTTGAGTTTCTAGGTTGTTGTTGATGATGATGGTTGAAGAAAGTTCAATTTCTGGGGTTGGGTTTCTGGATTCAAGAAGGAGATGAGATCGAGATCGAGATCTGGATTTACGTGAGAAAGATTTCGGGTTTGAATGGTGGTAGGTGTTTCACTAGTGTGGATTCGGGTGTGAGAGAGAGAGAGAGAGCGAGAGCGAGAGAGAGAGAGAGAGGAAAATGGGTTTGCTTGATTCCAGACAAAGATAAGTTTGGTGGGATTGGTTTCAGTGGTGGTGGTGGTGATGATGGTGATGGTTTGAAGGTGGGTGTTTCACTAGTGTGGATTCGCATGAGAGAGAGAGGAAGATGGGTTTGGTTGATTCCAGACGAAGATGGGTTTAGTGAGATTGGTTTCAGCGGTGGTGATGGTTTGAAGGGTTTGAAGGGTTTTCTGGGTTTATAGGTTAGAGATTGGATTTGGGTGGTGGGGTTGGGCAGCTGGGTTTGATTTTGTGGTTAGATTGGTAGTGTTATGATGATGGTGGTTTGGTGACGATGTTGATGAAGGTGATTTAATTAAAAATTCTAGGTTGATGTTGATGATAGGATAACACATGACAGAAATAATTCTGGGTTTACGTGGACGATAGTTGGGTTTAATAAATTTAAAATTAAAAAATAGAGATGAAATTTGTCTCTTATGTTTAAAACAAAAGTCAGGGACAATATGGTCATTTTACCTTTTGACCCTGTCTAGGGATATGCATTTCCTCTATGGGACCACAACCCCACCCATATTTAAGAGAAAATTTTGCCCCCAAATGAGGTTTGGGGGTAGGGGTAAGGGCAAATTTTGCCCCAAAAATCTAGATATTGATGGGGTTGGGGGTGAGGGACCTACCGGTCCTACCTCACCCCCATTTCCCTATTCCCCCATTTCTTTTAATAGGGGTGGGGGTGGAGCCCCATTTCCCTATATATATATATATATATATATATATATATATATATATATTTACTTTTATTATCTTAAAAAATAAAACTGTATCTGTATTACTCATTTACTTTCTACCAATTTATCTCATATTCCCATTTATGTGTAATACTATATTACTATAGTTATCTGTATTAATTTTGGATTAAATTAAATCAATTATATATTTTAGATTATTTATTGGATTGGATATCGAAACATTATAAATTGAACGATTAAAATGGTTGAATTTCGAATCTCGAATTTCAGTTTGAAAAATATTAGAATTGGAAATGGGGGAAATGGTGGGGGCAGGGGAACCTCCCCTCAGACACCCCTATCCCTACTTCCCCCAAACGGGGTTTGGGGGCGGGGTTGGAAGGAGGTTTTAGGAATGGGGGTGGGGGGACCCTCCTCCGCCCCAATGGGTCCCCATGCTCATCCCTAGTCAGGAAGCACTTTTTCAATGAAAAATTTAATAGAAGGACTAAACAAGGTAATTCTTAAAATTGGGGGACCAAGAGGGACTAAAATGGATTTCACCATATTATTATTGTACAACACTTTTCACTGTTTTTTTAACATGTAACGTAGGATTCTCATGGCATATAAACGTTGAAATGAATGTGTGGTTAATATGTGATTGATTTTTACTATTGTTATATGTATATTTTTACCGAAAGTGCACGTCACTGACAAGGTGGACAATCCCTTAAATATTGCCAGAGACATCTGAGTAGGCATCTAGAAAATGCCCTTCAAAATAAAGGAATGAAAACCCGAGTAAGTGTGAACACGAGTATTCGGCAAACCATAACCTGCTCGGGATCAAGTGACGACATGTTCTGCTTGGGACAAATATGAATAAACCCGAATAAAGAAGTCTAGTACATAACTCGCATATGAACCAAGAGTCATACTAAAATACGTAAAGAATTCCATGTCGAGAAGAATTCCTAGAAGAATAAATTACCAAACAGGAAAAAGGTTCTAGATCAGGCAACAACTTTGTTTCTTCAAAAAGACTGTATTTATAAGGAAATAAGTCCTAAATGAACTATATCACCAGAGTCCCAGTCGACCTTTATATAATCTCTGAAATAGGAAAGAAGATAAAGACTACTCCAACAAGTAACCAATTATAATTACATACAAATTCTTTACTTGTACAAAAATGATTAGGGTTCTATGCATATATAAATAGACCCATAATCTCATTGGTAAGGATATATAATAATAGGTAGAGAGAAAAAAAATAGATCGAGTGTTGTAAATCTTTATTTCGATAGTGGATTTTGGCTCGGTTGCTCGTTCAACCACCCATATACTTTTCTCCTATCATCTGAGTTTTACCACGTAAACTCGTGTCTAATTAGCTTAAAATTGCATTCTCTTTCTCTTTCTCTTTGACAGATCACGACTAAAATCCAATCTTGTTGACTTTCTCACAAATCGAGAAATCGACGTCAATAATTGGCGCTAGAAGAAGGGACTCGAACCTCCAATTTGATTAAAAGTAATGGCTGGAAGTGGAAGCAGAAACAGTTTTGGGGATGTCCAAAATCTCCAGAAAATGTTCATATAGGCAGTAGTTCACGCGATCTCGCCCCTGACCACCGAGAACCAACCAACATCTCTGGTGGGGATTCAACAAATCCCGTCGACCAGTGAAGACATGACACGACGCTTCTGTGAGGCACTGCAACAACTGTTAGTAGACGCAGCAAAAGAAGGGGTTGATCTGTTAGCTGCAGAAGAAACGCAACCTCCAAATCCCCAACTTACAAGACTTCGTTCAGTTATAGTTGGGCCGGAACCAGATGCACCAGAAGCTGGTAGGAACTCTGTTCCAATCAATCAAGCTGGGGGTGTAACACGCGATCAGGATAATGGACGTGAAACACCCGAAGAGGAACGACCACGCCAAAGGCAAGGCCATGGTCAGATGGCCCAAGATAGACGCCACAAACATGATCGGCGCAGGGATCGGTCGTCATAATCAGAGGATAGTGATCGGCACCATCGCAAGTTTCGTCATGGAACCATATGCCTGTAAGGATCGACCCGTGAGACTTGACAATGAAGTGAAAAGGAACTGGAAACAGGCATGGCAATTACCCGACGGTTTAACCATCATAGAGAACCAGTGGGAGACAGCGATGTTATGATTCAGAGCTTGACCCGAGAAGTCGAAAACAAAAGACGTCAAATGGTCGCTCTAGTTAGGCGATATGGGTATAATGACTTATCTGACGATGATTCAGATAGTCCATTCACTAGGGACATCCTGCGAACCCCCTTCCCAGAAAGGTTCAGGATGCCACATGTAGAACAATTCAAGAAGGATATAGATCCAAAAGAACATGTCAGACGATATAAAAGCGCTATGGCTCAGTATACCCACAATGACCCTTTACTATGTCTCAACTTTCCACAGTCTCTGGGAGACACAAGCTCAAGATGGTTCGGAAGGTTGCCCCCGGCAAGCATCTGAAGTTTCGGTGAATTAAGCAAAAGTTTCTCAAGACAATTTTTGGGCAATGTACACATGAAAAAATCAGTGGCTTACCTTTCTCAGTTGAAACAAGGGAAAGATGAGTCGTTGAAAAAAATACCTGGGGAGATTCGGTCAGGCGGTTTCAGAAATCGGCAGTGCAAATGATGAAACAATAATTGTTGCATTCATAAACAATTTACAGAATGGACGGCTATCTTTTGACTTAAGAAGGGTCCGTCTAACCAGATATGCAAACATGATGGACATGGCTAGAGGATATGCACTAGCCGAAGAAGAGAAGTTAGCCACGGGAGGATGCTACATGCATGGAGGGAGAGCCGAACAAAAAGATGTCGAGTCAAAAGTACAGAACCAAAAAGGAAAACAAAAAGGAAACGGTAAAGAAAGAAGCAAGGATGGAGGAAACGGGCGTAATACTGACCATACCATGGAGAAATTCTGAGGAAAATACATAAACTACACCCCTCTCCGGAAAAAGCAGGAAGAAATTCTAGCCATATTAGAAGAAAAAAATCTGGTAAAAGAGTCATGCCGACAGTCTCAGTTTGCTCGGTGAGATACAACAAAGTACTGCAGATTCCATAAGGAAACCGATCATGAGACTTCTAAATGTTATCAGCTTAGAGACTACATAGAGACCCTCATTCGGGAAGGACACCTACAAGATATAATCATGAAAAGAGATAAGAGGTCAGAAACGAAGAAAGAGACCAGAGCCGATAATAGTTTCGGTCGGAACAAAAGGGCCAGCCCCGAGGCAAATGAAGTAATACAAACAATCTTTGGAGGACCATCAACTGGAAGAAGTAACCGAGAGTGAACTCAGGAAATCAGAGAAGCGGTAGAGGTAAGGCAGAACTTTGATGTCAACTCCGTCGAACCAGACCCGAAAAGGGTAAAAGAAGGATGAGACCCAATAATATTCACAGAGATTGACTCACATGGGGTCGATGTTCGACCAAATGACGCCCTTGTCATAAGTGCCCGAATTGGACACAGGGAAGCAGGAGAATTTTAATATACAATGGTAGTTCGACTGATATTCCCAGTGTAGCTGTCTACGATCAACTCAGGTTGGACCGAAAGGATTTGTAACCTTTTCATACCCCACTCAAAGGATTCGGGGGAGTTGAGGTCAGGTCTCTCGGGACGACAAAGTTGCCCATAAAAATCGGAGTAGCACCTTGTCAGAGAATAGTGTTGCTCAATTTTGTAGTGGTAGACCTAGACAATTAGCCTTATAACGCGCTGTTAGGTCGGCCATTCTTGAATAAAACTAAGACAGTAACAACTACTTATGCTCTGATGATCAAATTTCCAACCGAACAGGGGGTATGAATAGTCAAGGGGTCCTAGAAGATGGCCAGAAAAGCTAATTTCTCAGTTTACAAAGACACAGACAATAGCGAACAAATGTTCACCATCACCCGATCAGATCAGACCGAGAAAGAATCACTGTTGTTTGAATTCGATCCGAGGGAAGAGCCGAAAATGTCTAAAAGTGAACCAATAGAGGAAATAGTCTTAAGGGAAGATGAACCAGGAAAGAAGATCAAAATCGGGGCTAGTTTAGAAGGAAAGGTTAAGCAAAATGTTATTGATTTACTCAGAGAATACAAAGATGTGTTCGTCTGGAGTCATGAAGACATGATAGGGATAGATGCCCGAGTAATATCACATCATCTTACAGTGGACCCAAATGTAAAACCTGTAATACAAAAAAGAAGATCTTTTAACCTCGAAAGAAGTCAGGCGATCAACCAAGAAGTGGAGAAATTACTCGTTGTAGGATCAATCAGAGAGATCAGCTACCCTCAATGGGTAGCCAATGTGGTCCTTGTCCAGAAGAAAAACGGTCAGTGAAGAATGTGCGTAGATTTCACGGACCTGAATAAAGCCTGCCCAAAAGACAGTTTTCCACTTCCAAGGATAGACCAACTGGTTGATGCCACATCAGGCCACGAATTACTCAGTTTTATGGACGCCTACTCAGGGTATAACCAAATCCGGATGAATAAGGCTGATGAGGAAAAACGGCGTTCACAACCGATCAGGGTTTATACTGTTACACAATAATGCCCTTTGGGCTAAAGAATGCAGGAGCAACATACCAAAGGCTGATCAACCGAATCTTCGCACGTCAAATATGAAGAAACATGGAAGTTTACATAGATGACATGTTGACCAAGAGCATCTCGGCAGACAGGCATGCTTCAGACCTGCGGGAAACATTCGATGTCTTGAGGAGATATCAAATGAAGCTGAATCCGAACAAGTGCCTATTTGAAGTTCCTTTAGAAAGGTTCCAGGGTTTTAAAGTTCACCAGAGGGGAATCGAAGTAAACCCTGAAAAGATCCAAGCCCTACAAAAAATGACCTCACCAAGGACTCTAAAAGAAGTGCAACGCTTAATAGGGTGTTTAGCTTCCTTGGGCAGATTTATTTCAAAAGCCACAGACAAATATGCTTCCTTTTTTAAAGTAATTAAAAAAGGAAAATGACTCGAATGGAACGAAGAATGCGAGCAGGAATTTCTAAAAATTAAAGAGTACATAGGGTAATATCCCATCCTTTCAAAACTAAAAGTGGGAGAAATACTCCACTTGTACTTATCAATTACAGAATTAGCAGCAAACTCAGTTCTAGTCAGAACTGAAGATGGAGTACAGAGGCCAGTATACTATACCAGCAAGACACTTATTCAAGCTGAAACCAGGTATTCACAGGCAGAAAAAATGGTTATGGCATTGGTTTCGGCAGCAAGGAAGCTGAGACCATACTTTCAGGCTTATACAATCTAGATCCTCACCAACTTCCCACTTAAGCAAATCTTACAGAAGCCTGAAATTTTAGGAAGACTAACCAAATGGGCAACCCATTTGAGTGAATTCGATATACAGTACGTCCCTAGGACATCTTTCAAAGGCCAAGCAGTGACAGATTTCATAGCAGAATTCACAGAACCAGACCTGGAAGCAAAAAAGATGTTAGGCAAGAGTTTCTCATGGAAATTATATGTCGATAGTTCCTCGAACACTCATGGCAGCGGGGCAGGGATAGAAGTATGCACCCCGGAAAGAGATGATGTCGAGTGTGCCATGAGATTCGACTTCAAAGCAATGAATAATCAAGCCGAGTACAAGGCACTACTAGCTGGACTCAGAGTATGCATAGCCCTCGGAGCAGATGAGGTTGAAATATTTAGCTACTCACCGGTAGTCGTCAACCAAGTCCTGGATGAATACCAAGTCTGAGACGAAGGTATGATAGCTTATCGTGGCCTAGCAAAACAACTCCTTCAGAAATCTAATGAATATAGGATTGTCCAGATTCCCTGGGAGGAGAATGAAAATGAGGATGCCTTGTCCAAACTAGCATCAACAACGACAACAATCAGGCCAAAAACGATTTTGGTTGAGCATCTCCTCAAACCAAGCACAACTGAGCCTAAAAACTTTAAAATCTTAGAAATCCAAACACCGTCAGACTGTTGGATGACTCAGCTAAAAAGGTACCTGGAAGAATGTGTGCTCCCGGAAGATCCTCTACAAGCCAAACGCATCAGGTATCGGTCAGCAAGATACACATTGATCGGAGGAGAACTGTACAGAAGGGGATTTTCCCAAACACTCTAAAGATGTATATCAGAGGAAAATGCACGTCAGATACTATAAGAAATCCACAGTGGAGTATGCAGAAACCATACTAGGAGGTAAAATTTTAGCACACAAGGTACTCAGACAAGGTTATTATTGGCCCACTTTATTATCGGATGCACAACGATGTTTGGAAAGCCGCAATGCATGCCAAAGGATCGCTAACGATATCCGACAGCCCCCTGAACAACTCAGAAGCCTTACGTCCCCATGTTCATTTGCCATGTGGGGCTTGAACTTAATTGGCTCAATGCCAACAGAGACAGGAGGTGGAGCGAAGCATGTAATAGTAATCGTTGATTATTTCACAAAATGGGTAGAAGCTGAAGCATTAATGCATAACACATAAGCAAACACCATGAATTTCATGAAGAAAAATATACTCTACAGATTTGGAGTCCCAAACACTATCATCACTGACAACGAAACCCAGTTCGATAATCTAAAATTCAGACAATTGTGCAAAGAGTACCAAATTTCCAATTACTACGCAACACCTGCCCACCCTCAAATGAATGGGCAAGCTGAAGCAATAAACAAAATCATCAAGCATACACTCAAAGCAAAGCTAGATGCTAAGAAAGGAAATTGGGTTGAAAAACTTCCTGAGGTATTATGGGCATATCAGACGACAACAAGAACTTCTACAGGAGAGACTCCATTCACTTTAGCGTTTGGAACAGAAGCTATTATCCCCGTAGAAACATCGTACGTGTCACCTAGGTTCAAGCTATATAATGAATACCAGAATATTGATATGCTGTTACAAAGTCTATATGAGCTAGAAGAGAAAAGGGAGAAGTCCCGAATACGAAATATGGCATATCAACAAAGAATGGCTTGCCACTACAATTCTCATGTTCGAGTCAGAAAATTCCAACTAGGAGACCTGGTACTCAGAAAAGTATCACTGAACACAAAAAACAAAGTTGCATGTTCCTTGGTTGACAAGTGGGAATGCCCGTACAAGATTGAATGAGTAGCTGGTCATGGAGCATATTGGATTGTAAGACCAGATGGAGGGGTCTTACCCCGACCATGCAACGCCCAATATTTGAAGATTTTTTATCCTTGAAATTTTGTTTCCTTTTTAGTTAGGAAAATTTTAGTCAGGTTATTAGTTTTGAAATTTAATCATTGTTAGTTCTGCAGTTATAAATAAAAACCCAACTCGGGATTTCAGAAATCTAAAGCATATGATAATAAGAACACATGAAAGACGAGCATGATAATAAGAACATATGAAAGACGAGCATGATAATAAGAACATGCAAATAAAATACTCGGGACCATTAATTTGGTGAAATTCCAGAATGGGCGGAGAAGCTTGAAGGAGCACGCCAACCGAGCAAGGTCAGTCGTGTTTAGCCAAAAGGTAAACCCAATGCACCGGATTCTGGAAAACAGCTCGGGGTGCCGTTGGGAAAAATCCTGGTGAGATACACAACTGTGTTAAGCAGTTCAAAAGCTTAACGATTCGACAAACCCTTACACAGACAAAACTAAAGAGACATCCTCAATTTGTGTAAGGACTCGAACATATGATCACGGTGAGCCTTGATGTAATGTTTGGGTAGCAACCGAGTGTGAAATGCGAGTATAAATCTATTTTCTTGTTTCAAGATGGCTCGGTTAATAATATTAGCTAGTTTAATAAGATACTTGGCACGAAGAGATTGCATTAGCCAATTTAATAAGATACTTGGAATTAGAAAATCGTTCCGAATAAACAAAACCAAGTTAAATAAGATACTCGATAAAGTTACTCGGATAACAAAGTTAGCCAGTTCAATAAGATACTTGGCGTTAGCCTCTATTCCAAATAACAAAACCAAGTTAAATAAGATACTCAGTACTCAGTACTCAGTACTCAGTGAAATTACTTGAGCAATAAGTTAGCCGGTTTAAACGAAATACTTGGCTTTCCGAATAAAGCAGTACACAAAAATATGAAAATTTATTGATTAAAATCTTTACAAAGGTGAAAAATTCTACAAAAATGACATAAAGTTGAGTTAAGGATTTGGAACTTTTACTGATACTCGGGCCAGACACCATCTCGTATTCGTGAAGAAGACTCTCATTTGAAGGCCATGCGATTGTGTCGACAAAGTCATTTATCCACTCACTGTAATCTGCTCCAGGGACCGGACCAACATAAGGTGTCGAGCCATCCACACCAGATTCCTTACTGGCATAGAAGGTCGAGAGAGAATGCTCTGATGGGATCTCCAAATGCATAGGATGAGGCTCTTTACCTCGACTGCGGCAGTAAGCTCTCTATTCTTTATTTGAGTCCGAAGAGATTCCAGGGACCGGTCCACATGGTTCTTGCTCGACAGTTCCCAGTTGGTTTGGGCTTTGTCAGTTGCCCGATTATTGACTTAAAAAATTCTTCAGCTGAAACTAACCCTCGTTGAAATTCTCGAAGGAGAAGGGCGTCATAAGCTGGGGACCTTTTGAAACGATCGACCTTGGACCTCAAGTTCCAGCCTAGCCTGCTTTGATAGGGATTCAACCGTTAAAGCTTGGCATTTCAAGTCTTGAATCTTCTGTTCATAGGACGACTTGGTCTGCTCAGCTTTCTGTTCGGCTTTGAGCATCGATTCTTTGGTAGTAGACAGTAAGTTTTGAAACAACACAGCATTCTCTTCTGCCAAAGCTCTCTCCTCGGCTCCTATTTGCTTAGTCAAGCAATGATCAACGAATTCCTGGGCAGAGCTCACCTCCCTCTGATAAGCTGCCTCAACCCGAGCATGGCTATCCTCACTCTTCTTCAACTGAGCTTTGAGATGCCTTATTCGATCAGCTTGATGATGTTGCGTCTAAACCAAGTCAACAAACTCTGCCACCATCTACAAAGAAGTTAAAATTAAAAATCTAACAGGTAAAAGACTTAAAACAGTTGGGATAGAATAGAACTTATGTAGGATACGCCGTTGAAAATATTCTGAGGACGATCCGTTGAAGAGCCATCCCTAAAATAACTCCAGTGGTCATCCCCAATGAAAGCCCGTCCGGATGACATCACCCTTAACATATCCTGGGGAGACGGTTAAGAAGGGCATCTCGAGGATTCAACCCTTACATCTTCAGCCTCAAGAGGTAAGGAGTCCCTGTTCGGACTAGAGGTTTCCGCTCCTGCTAATGCTTTAACTTGAACGCTTGGGGGAATTCCAGCCTCGGTATCATCATCACTTGATTCGATAAATGATACCACCCGAGATTGGCCATCTTTCGTTTCTCAGCCCTAGTACGATGAAAGCTGAGATCAGCCGTAGGATCATCCTGATCATCAACATCAAGGAAATATTCGAAGAAACTAGGATCAAGATTTACTTGTTCGTCTAAAGGCTTTCCAGCTTTATCTCCATCCTCGACAGCAAACTGTTCGGTAGGATCCTCATCAATCGGGGATTTGGCACACCAGAAAATCCGCCAAGACAATCTTCATACCTGTCCTCATTCTCATAAAATCTTTGGCCATCGGAGGTTTCAGCAGGACCACTCGGACCACTAGATTCCCCTACGTTGGCTGAATGACCTCTTCAGGGACGTACTTAGGGATCTGCTCGTCAGCCTCAACAGATTCTTTGTCCGAGTCAGGTGGAGCAATATCTTCTTTGCTTTGGCGAGAAACTTCTTTTTAGCTTGCCTAGCTTGCCTGAAGGATCGATTTTACATGAGAGCTTGAACGTCGCAGACGATGTCCGAGTCATACACTAACATGATAGAGAACCAAGTCAGACAAGTAATAAACGAAATAGAACAAAAAAAAACACTTATGTCGCCTACGATAGCCTGAAATCTGGTTAAAAAAGCCAAACTCTATTATCTTCTTCTCGCTAAAAAGATATGACCTGCTTTTTTTTTCAGAGTATGCACTGCAGCCCGAGCGAGTCTGGTCAGATCAGCTCAACATTAGAGAAGTCAAGTTTTTTCTTGCTCCATACGTTAGGAGAACAGAAAAAGCGGGGAACCTTCAACACTGTCTGATTCCCCCCGACCGAGAGAGTAACCTGAAGTCCTAAGTTCCCTCTGGCGAAGAACCAACTATTCTTCCAATGCTTATTCGATGAATAAAATCCCCACACGAAACCTTTTTTTTTTTCACATCGGTAGAGTTTTCAACTCCCCGGTTCACTTTTGTCCCATCGGGGACCCAGCAATCTGGCGGAATGGACATAAGAAAATATGGTCATGTCCGATCAGATTGCCTTAATGTATAAAAATGCATGATTTCATCCGGGAAAGGTGGTGATAAGTTCATCCGGCTCTATATATGCCACATGCACATTAAAATCTTGTAGCTATTCGGGGCAAGTATGACTAGAGCAATCCCTGCTTCGGCCAGAAACCAGGCAATAAATGGTTGGAGAGGAAGAGTGATGCCGTAATCGAGCATGGACCCATAAATCTCCACCATACCTGGAGGAGGGTTCCATACGGCTCTGTCACCAGCAAGATACATTGTAACCGAGTCATCCAAGTCAAATCGAGCACGATACTTCACGATCTCATCTACCCCGACCACATTCGGCTTGACATCAAATCCACTCGGGCGATCAATAGAAAAAGGGATACGAGATGTTTTAAACTCCTCTTCAACATCCCTCTCATCAATAATTTGCTCCCTGATTCGAACACTGCCCGAGCCATGTTTGTGGACCTCACGTTTACTCTGATGTTTCCTCATCCTGGATCTAAGAGGAACCCTGTGATCATAAACGAAAGATTCAGAACTAGAACTTAAACGGACATCAGGGTAGAGCCCAGAAACGTCAACACCTAAAAAATGAGGCTCATCAGGAAGGATCTCCCCCAATAATCTACAAATGCAAGAAACCAGTTGAAAATCTCCGTGTTCAAGCACCTCGAAAGCTATAGTAAAAAGGCGATGACGGGAAGATGGATCCATTAAAACTAACATTTGGAATAAAGAAACCTATTGTAAAAGCTTCGACGGAAAAGTTGAGATAAATTTCTGCGTGAAAAAATCTAGGTTGAATTATTGCTTATTAAAAATGAACCAGAGCAACCCCTCAGTGGAACATTTAAAGGGACAATGACACGAAACCCTAGGGTCTCAAAAAGCGGGAAAAAATCAAAATAAAAGATTTGATGACGAAAGCGGTGCCCCAGTTAACCCACCAATCACGTCTCATAAATACTGCCAAGGAAACCGAGCGGTTGAAAGACACGTGTTGAGGAATGAACTGACCAAGCTGTTAGAACTCCAAAACGTCGTAATCATTAAAATATCGCGTGGAGGAGCAGATCATATTCACGTGGTAGCCATTAAGACACGTCATTACTGCAAGGCGTTGTTTGAAAAATTATTATTCTGGCATAAATGATTGAATGGTCGATTAAAATACTTTCACCGGGAATAAATTTCTGCTCGGCAAAATTATTTTAAGGGGGTATTGTTACATGTATATTTTTACCGAATGTACACGTCACTGACAAGGTGGACAATCCCTTAAATATTGCCAGAGATATCCGAGTAGGCATCTAGAAAAAGCCCTTCAAAATAAAGAAATGAAAACCCGAGTAAGTGTGAACACGAGTATTCGGCAAGCCATAACCTGCTCGGGATCAAGTGACAACATGTTCTGCTTGGGACAAATATGAATAAACCCGAATAAAGAAGTCCAGTACATAACTCGCATATGAACCAAGAGTCATACTAAAATACGTAAAGAATTCCATATCGAGAAGATTTCCTAGAAGAATAAAATACAAAACAGGAAAAAGGTTCCAGATCAGGCAATAACTTTATTTCTTCAAGAAGACTGCATTTATAAGGAAATAAGTCATAAATGGACTATATCACCAGAGTCCCATTCGGCATTTATAGAATCTCCGAAATAAGAAAGAAGATAAAGACTACTCCAACAAGTAACCAATTATAATTACATACAAATTCTTTACTTGTACAAAAAGGATTAGGGTTCTATGCATATATAAATAGATCCATAATCTCATAGGAAAGGATATAGAATAACAGACAGAGAGAAAAAAAGAGATCTAGTGTTGTAAATCTTTATTTCGATATTGGATTTTGGCTCGATTGCTCGTTCAACCACCCGTGGACGTTTCTCCGATCATCGGAGTTTTACCACGTAAACTTGTGTCTAATTAGCTTAAAATTGCATTATCTTTCTCTCTCTTTGACAGGTCACGGCTAAAATCCAATCTTGTTGACTTTCTCACAAATCGAGAAATCGACGTCAACAACTATCATTTTATCAATAAATAATTACATACTATAAAGAGATAAGAAAAAAGATGAGGGAAGAAGATGATCCAAGTCCTTAAAGGATATATATACATATATCATGAGGGATGTTTATTTTAATATAAAGTTAGGACCTCCATAAAATCCATCGATTTGAATGAATGTTGATATGAAATTTTCTTTTATGGATGACAAGTTTAATCAAATCTACTTGTTAACAAAAATTGTAAATTTTTCAAGCACTACAACTATTTTAATTTTTCATTTTCCTATTTTTTGACCTTTTTAAACTTCATATTTAATAAAATGAGGAAAAAAATAGTTTTAGTACTAATTTTTTTTTTGAATTTGGTTTACAAGTTGATTTTAATAAACTTATTATCCACACAAAAATTCAGATCAAAATTTATTTAAATCGATGGATTTCATAGAGAGACTCAATATATATATATATATATATATATATATATATATTAATCTATATGTATAGTTTTTTTTAATATATATTAATAAATGTACATTTATAGCAATAAAATCAATAATCGAATTTTAATCCAAAAAAATAGACACAAAAGGCCATAAAAAACGTTTTCTCTCTCTCTCTCTCTCTCTATATATATATATATATATATATATATATATATATATATATTAATAAATGTACATTTATAACAATAAAACCAGTAATCGAATTTTAATCCAGAAAAATAGATACAAAAGGCCATAAAAAATGTTTTTCTATTTTTATTCGTATCCAAAACTAAGGGTGTGCAAAAAACCGTCAAACAGTCAAACCGAACCAGTCCGTCTAACTTAACCCAAACTTTATGGGTTGGTTCGGTTTTACATATAAAAAATTTATTAATACAGTTTGGTTTGGGTTGTTAAAAATAAAATTCATACAACCCAAACCAACCCATATATTTAATAAAACCCAATCCATATTTCCTGGGATTTTGTAACTTTTATCTATACTTATTTGCTTCTCATATAAATAAGGTTTTTTTTTATTAATTATTCACCAACCATTTGGTATTGTACTACTTTTCTTTATTTTACATATTATATTTTTTTAATAAATAAAATACAGTTACTTGTCCATTCCATTACATTTTAGAATATGAGTTTTATTATGTTTTATTTTTTATTTTCTGTTATGGTACCTTTTATTTTTAATTTGTTAATTATATAATATTTTTAATTTTTAAAATAATTAAATAACACCTACTTAATATTTTTATATTTAAATAATTTTTTTATAATAATACAAAAAATGATTTTTAGGTTCAAACCTAAACCGCAAAATCAATCCAAACCAACCCGACTTTTTTTGGTTTGGTTTGAATCGGTTTGGCAAATCACATTGATTTGTTTTGGGTTGAAATATAGACAAACCGATACATATCGGTTTTGTTTGATATTTTTGTTTGATATTGAGCTTCAACCCAAACCTAACCGAAATTGCACATCCCTATCCAAAACTTTTATCTATGGTTGTCAATTTCAACAGCTTAATTGCCAACAACTCTCCATTTTAGTTTTTATTATTTTATTTAAATTATACTTTGAAAACGGAATATTGGTGGTTTGTCACATACCTCTGATTTTTCTTTGCTCACCTGATTGATTTTTTCGGTTTGAACACGATTCATTTGGAACGCTTCAGGCAACTCAAAAATCATCTATAAAAAAATTAAATTAAATTAAAATCGGAAGACATAGCAAGTCGAAAAGTTAAAAAAAAAAACTTACGTAAGCACCATTATTAATAAAATTATCAAGCCTCTTGGAAAAGCCACCAATCTGCAGGTGACTCCAGCAATCTTCCTTATAAGCTCACTCTGAGGCCATAACTTTTAGCATATTGTGAAATGCGAAAGACCCACACGGTAAACCAGAAGAGGCACTCAGGCCAATTGCAACTGATCGAGAGTTGGAAGGAGCAGCCACTTTCGCAGTTCTAAAACCAGTTTCTGACACATTTACGGTGGTCTCAGGAATGACTGCTGAAACCTTATCACCAGGAAGATAGTAAAGTTCAGAATCGAAAGGACAAGAAGAGGCCACTTTCTCTTCTTCTATGACTCATTCTTTTTTTAGCCTTAAAGATAGGATTAGACGCATTAGCCCCAACCTCTTGATCACTAGCATCTCTCTCGTCGAAAGAAGAATCAACAAACGTTACCGTCTGTGTAACTTTCAAAGCCGACTGTGGCAATAGACTAGTTGCTGTCCTTTTCTTCGAATGAATACCCCAAGGATCAAGATCAACGGAGGGATCCGTAACTTCGCCCTCCTCTGGAATGGGGTTAGGAACATACTCAAGAATATACTGATCGTTGAAAGTATCAGTTTGAATGGAAGATTCACCAACTTGTTTTTTCCCTTTACAATCGACTGCAGGTGCACTTAGCGTGCCCATTTCCTCGAATCAAGAAGGTTCCTCAGTGACCTCATCATAAGAGGAATCCTTATCCTCATTATCATTATAACTTTACGGGGGTGCAATCCCTCTCGCCACTTGATTAGCGGTATCTCAGTGGCTTGCCTCCTCGAAAGCTTTTGACCTGCGAGTTTGTGCATCACAGACCACATCCGCGTCGAACATTGAAGAAAGAAAAGTTAGCAATAAAAAGTATAAAGGTATTTGAAGCACATAAAGGTAGCAATGAAAAGTATAGAGAACACTCACATCATTTGCGCTTAGTGAAAAATGGAGGAAAGAGCCTGGCCCTGATAATTTTCTCTTTATCAAAGAGATCAAGCATGCTCATCTTCTCTAAGGAGCGGATGACCACCCGGGTAAGGTTAACTTTATCATCGTCTCCCAAGGATGAGGGTACTCTGATCCAGGACTCAGGTGAAGAGAAAAATCAAGGAACCCTACACATTGCCTAACGTCTTATCGGCTTGGCAACAACTTTTTAACCCTAACCACCTCCAACAGAGAACCAATTGTTTTTCCAATATTTGTTCAAATAAGAGAAGCCGCAGATAAAGCCATACATCTCTTTCTCGGTAACAACCTCAACTCCTTTTTTTAACTTTAACCCCGGCAAGACTCCAATGCTAAGGGGAGATGGACAATAAAAAGCATGCATCGAATTGACGAGACTGTCTAAAAGTGTACATGTGTCTGATCTCGTAAGGAGTAGGGTGGCAAGCCCAACCTCTACCAGATGTGCCACAATCACATTAGTATCTGATAGCTATTCAGCGCAAGCTCTGCGAACACATATTGAGTCTCCGCCAAGAAACGCGTGATGAAAGGCTGAGGAGGAAGAGTCACCCTACAACTCAGTATAACACCATAGTTAGCCACTGCTATAGGTGAAGGGGATTCCAAGCGGCCTTATCACTAACTAGGAGGAGCTGAACAACGTTAGGATCCAGGTCAAACCTGCCCATGTACTTACACAATTCGTTCACGCCCACTACATTCGGCTTATAACCATAAGCACACATCTGTCTCGCAGAAAACCTAGTACGAGCTTCCATTTGCTCAACTTAAATGTCTGATTCGATGGATGTTTAACAACCAACCTTGATATCTCTGGGCAATGTTGGGACCCTCGAACACATGAGTCCTCTAGTGTGCATCGACTGACTTAGTTCTCGTCATGGCTGGATTAACTTCACTACGAGTAGAAGAAAAATGATTAGTTTGAACGCTGGTATTTAACTGAGAAACGTCAACGGAGAGAAAATTGGGTTGATCTAAAACACGGTTTCGTAGCATTTTTTCAAGAATCTACACTTCAACCGTGTTTTTGAGTTCAATCGCCCTCATCATACGGTGAAAGAGATAATGTCTGGTGTTGAAATCCATGAAAAACTCACTGGAGAAAAAGGAAACGCGTTGGAAAAGAGGCTAGCGAAGTAACTGACATCCAAAGCAAACGAAGAGGCTTGAAAGCGTGGCGTTATAACTTCAGATTTTCTCGAAGTCTTGAGGGTAAATACCTAGAAAGATTTGCCCGAAAAATTAATTATTTGAAAAAAAAAGCAATTAGAGAAAACAAAAAATGTGAATGAAGGACCTAAGATAGGTAAGTAAAACCTTAAATAACAGCGAAGAAAGGATTTTCAAAATCAAACCTAAAAGTGACGTCACCAGATGGCAAAGCGGGAAAATGTAATGACATGGGCAATGTGTAGAATTGAATGGATCACGTAATAAAAAAAAAACACCTGACAAGCATACATGTTCAAAGACACATGTCGTCTGAGGAGGACTTCGAGCCTCCAAACGTCGCTGTCTGAAAATTCAACCCCCAACTTACTCAAGCATCCTTGGATGCTTCAACTCGAGCAAAGGGTGAGTTGATTTTGTCGACATAGCATTGCTGTTTTGCCATGTCAGCTTATTGGGACGACAAGTTACTCGATAAAATTAACCTACAACAATACCCTCTTAAAAATCCGAGTCGGATACGAATCTACAACCCATACTTGTAGCATACCCGAGTTAGTTATGTTTGTCGTATATTTGGCGAGAGGTATTTAAAGTGAGTCCCCCCTTTGTCGTTATCTTCATTAATGTATTAATTGTTACGCTTTTATCAACCCGATGCCTTAATGGTGTGACCATTTTTTCTCAGGCACCCGTGGTTTTTTCCTCTCACAAGGGTTTTCCACGTTAATCGGTTTCTTTTTCATGTCTTTCACATTTCTCCTACTATTAACTCTCTTGTTGGCTTACTGATTTATCACTAGATGAAAAATCACCGTCAACAGAAATAATAATAATAATAATAATAATAATTCATTAACAATACAATATATTTATCGTAGTTGTTGATGGTTAAAATGATGTGAAGTGTTAATCCTAGGTTGACCTTCTTCAAAGGTTGAGTTAATCCTACTAGATGCTCTGTGTACCTTGAAAAGTCACAAAACAAACGGTAAAGGTAGTCAACGGTGGACATTAGCAAATACCCTTGGAAACCTAAGTTTGTTATGGGGTATTGATAAAACTATGAAGTTAATTTTTTTTTTTGCTGGGTGGAAGATTACTTACTTGATTTATCTGTCTGGTGGGTTTATATAGACTCATCTCTAACCCATTGTTATGCTGTCTGTTTTATTACCGAGTCTAGAATGAAACTCGTCTGTTTTACCACGTCAAGTGTCATCTTGCATGCCAGTTAGATAACACAATTGCTCTACATGTGAGGCTTGAATGAGCAGTCCATCCACAAGGATTGACCACCTTGTTTGATTATTATCCACAGAGGGTAATGGACATTTTTCTTTAATTTTTTTTTGTAAGGAACTTGGTGAAATTCAATCAGTTTTAATGAATTTTGATACGAGTTCAGTGAGATAGTTATAAAAACATTTGATAATTTTTCATTCAAAATATTTTTGTTTTGGTAAGTTAAACAAATTGGTTTCATTTTTAATTTTTAATTTTTAATATAGGGCTCGAAAAATAAATGGTACTATTTCAGAGGGGTATTGTGCAAATATCACCAGTTTAGTAATGTAAGTTTTAAATGCACCATTTAACGTAAAGAGACGAGAATACCCCGATAAAATTGAAAAAAAGAGAAAGTTGTCGTTTGTGAGTCTGAGAAAAGCAACAGTGAGAAAGAAACCGACGAAAACGAAATCGACGGTGAGAAAATCGACAGATTATTGACCAGAACGAGAATACAGTACATTTTCCAGCGATTGACAGAGGTAAGTTCAGTTTGTTTTATTTATCGATTTATTGTTGATAACTTATCATTACATTTTAGACTTGTTCTGTTGATTGAAATTGTAGATTAGGGTTGACAATGGTTGTGGTTGTGGTTTTGGTTTGGGTTTGAAATGGGATTGAATATGTTATGAGGAAGATGAAATTCTGGTATCAAGCATTTTTTTTATTTTAAATAAATCGAGAATATTTCAAGCTAAATCGAGAAAATTTATCATATGATCGAGATTATTTCTCAAAGGATCGAGAACATATTAAAAGCATCGAGAATATTTTTAAAGGATCAAGAAATTGTTTGAAACAATCGAGAATATTTTTCTAACGATCTAGAATATTTTTCAAAGTGATCGAGCTTTTGTTAAATGATCGAGAAGATTTTTCAAAGAATCGAGTGGTTTTTCAAAGGATTGAGACTATTTTCAAAGGATCGAGAATTTTTTAAAACGATTGAGAATATTTTTCTAACGATCGAGAATGTTTTTCAAAGGATCGAGAATGTTTTTCAAAGGATCGAGATTTTTTAAAATGATCGAGAAGAGAAGATTTTTTATCGAATCAAGAAGATTTTTCAAAGAATCAAGAGGTTTTTCAAAGTATCGAGACTATTTTCAAAGGATCGAGAATTTTTTCAAACGATCGAGAATAATTTTCTAACGATCGAGAATGTTTTTCAAACAGTTCTGATTTTATAAAATGATCGAGAAGATTTTTCAAAGAATCGAGAGGTTTTTCAAAGGATCGAGACTGTTTTCAAAGGATCAAGAATTTTTTCCAATGATTGATAATGTTTTTCAAAGGGTCGAGATTTTTTAAAATGACCGAGAAGAATTTTCTAAGAATCGAGAGGTTTATAAAAAGGGTAGAGACTATTTTTAAAGGATCGAGAATGTTTTCAAACGATCGAGAATATTTGTGTAACTATCAAGAATGTTTTTCAAAGGGTCGAGATTTTTTAAAATGATCGAGAAGAATTTTCAATGAATCGAGAGGTTTTTCAAAGGATCGAGAGGTTTTTCAAAGGATCGAGACTATTTCCAAAGGATCGAGACTATTTCCAAAGGATCGAGAACTTTTTCAAAGGATCGAGAACTTTTTCAAAGGATCGAGAACTTTTTCAAAGTATCGAGAATTTGTTTCAAACGATCGAGAATATTTTCTAATTTTTTTACAGTTTACTGATATATTGTTTCTGTGACATTGTAGATGACGAGCAGGTTGAAGGAATTGCTTAAAACTCCAGAGGGAGATTGGTTCAAGGGAAAATTGACCCGGCACGACCATTTTGAAGCCCTCGCCCGTATAGACGATGCACTTAACCGGGTCCCTGAAGAGTTTGATGTTGAGGATCGACGTCGGTTCATGGCCTCCTGTTTTGGGCATTTCATGTCGATACATCAGGAGCTGAAGTTTTCGGGTGGTGTTATTCATCAGCTGCTGTTGTGGGAGTTGGACCATGACAGGCCGACAGATGAGATACGGTTCTTGTTAGGGAACCATGTGGTCAGGTTTTCGAAGGTGAAATTTAGCCTCATCACCGGATTACGTTTTGGAGTCGTACTAGACACGAGTATGTATGTTGCAGTTGAGAATGGCATACATCAACGGTACTTTCTTGGACATGGTGAGGTATCGTTGGATGACTTGAGGGTTTTTCTTACCCACAGAGAGTTTCAACAGGCGTACGATGCTGTGAAGTTGTGCCTTATTTACATATTGAACTGGATATTGATGGGGTGGACGAGAGATTGAAGATTCCAGTTTGGCAGTTTCGGTTGGTAGAGGACCTCAATGCTTTAGATGCGTTCCCGTGGGGTACCCACGTCTATAGGTATTATATCTTTTCATTCAAGCATGCGTTACCGCGACGTTGTGAGGAGAGACGCCAGCAGTCACAGGGCGATGTTAGACATTCCGTGGAGGGGTACAACATCTACGGTCTATCACATGACCTTTTGGTAAGAAATTTGATTTCCAACATGTACATTAAATTTCGTTTCCAAAATTGTTTTGGATTATAACTGTACTTATCTTTGATGCAGATATTTGCTTTCGAGGTGATCCCCTAACTGGGCGCCGATTTCAGGACTCGAAGGGTTACAGACCTTTCTCCTCGTATGTTGAAGTGAGAGTTGACCAAACAACCTAGAGGGAAGAAGCTGGACAAGATTTTTACTGCTAGGGTAATTATTTAATTTGTTAATCGTTATATTACTTACTATAAGTAACAATGACATTCATTAACTAAGCTTTCAGATGTCTGTGAGGACAAAAATCGTGCCCACAGTAGCTGAGGCGGTGGCACCGTACTTCGCAGGCCTAAGTGAGGGGGGAGCCCTTATGTGCAGGACGACAAGGTTCACCTTCCTACTATCCATGATCCGACTATTAGTGCAGATCGTCTCGAGGAGAATGGTGTGGGTGGGAGGTGTACTGATACTGAGCCTTCAGACCCAATGAGTGCAGATTTTAGTGGCATGGACACTGGCAGATCTGAGCCATCTTTTCGACGAGTGAGGCGTAGAAGGGTTCGGTTTACCACCCCAGGACCTAGTACCGCTACAGGGGATTCCCGTGCAGAAGTTGGACTTGATGGGGAGGTAAGTTGAGATGGTAGTTTTGTTTTTATTAACAATATCTGTTGATTGTTTTAGTATTAACAATGTTGCATGATTTCAGGCCCCATGGGAACAATGCATAATCAAGGGCTTGATGTGCCTTACTATACATTATTTGGATGCCATACATTGTTTTCATGTCTGCGATTATGTCCTTCGGACGCATTAGTCGACCATCATGTTGCTGCAATCTAGGTGCAACCACTTCTCCAATTATGACTGCACTAGCTTGTCGATGGTGGCAGTGAATCTTTTCTAACGGACACGCGTGTTCGTTGTTAAAACTTCTTACTTGAAAGTATGTCGATTCATCTCTCCTAACCGCTCTTAACTTCCACATACAATTGTCCATCAAACAAACCAGATATAATGTTGTCTTATTCGACCTTTTCATCTTCCACTCGAAGTTGTGCCGCATTGCAAAATGCCCAACCAATCTCTTCAAATCCTTTTTAGTAGGAAAAAATTGACCTTTATATATTATGCTGGTAGGTTCATCTTCTACCAAGTTTCTGCTTCCACCCATAACAAACGAGTATGATTCTGCTTCTGGAATAACCCACGTTCTAGCATTCTCAGAATCAGCTGGAGTTACATCAGGCTGGACCTCAGATGTCTCAACTATATCTACTGTAGTGGAACTACATCTGTGTACACGTCTTGCACATCTTTCCGTTTCAAACGGTTCTTCATCTTCCTCATTGTTCGCTACATTATGTACCAGATGTAAATTTGGCTCATTAGCCACCTCATGGATTGGTAAGTTATGAGGTTCATTGTTCCACTCATTGTTCATGTCATTGTACATCTCATTGTATTGGTGGTTGTACTATCCAGCATTCATTTCAATTTGACAATCAAAATCATCGTCCAATTGAGCTCCAACTATATCACCATGGTCGGCTACTTCCGGTGGGACACCACATAGGTTTTCCCTACCGTCAATCCCACTTCTTTCTGTGAACAACTGATTGCTTTCTCCTGAATATCGAAAATGTTGGGTGTTATCATGAGGAGGGATTTCTTCACCGATGACACCTCCTACAACCCTCTCAATTAAATTGACACATACTTGAAGGATCACCCTATCTTCCCCTAGCATAAACAAAATATCATCGTCATTTCTTATAAATGTGCGACATGTTGTCCTGGGAATGATTGATATAGATTGTAGATCAGCAATGTATTTGTTCACATCGTACTTAACAACGGTTTGTATGATCGACACCAGCTCTTCGTAAGTCATATTTCTGGACACATACATTCCTTGGTTATCGGAACCAAGAAACCTCTGACTTCCATCAGGTAATTGCTCCCATCGATCGTTGTAAGATATGACTAATCTAACCCGATCCATTGTCCTGTGAAAATCATCATCATAAACAATTATTAACAAATAAAAAAATTACTTTTACAATTACTAAGCATTACAAAAATTTCTCAACTGTAAGGGATCGACAACATGTTCTTCAGAATCGAGGTTTTTTTTTGTAATGGATCGAGAACATTTACAAACGGATCGAGCTTTTTGGAAAGGGATCGAGAACATTTTCTAAGTGATCGAGCTTTTTTCAAATGGATCCAGTACTTTTTATAAGGGATCGAGAACTTTTTCAAGGGTTCGAGAATATTTTACAACGGATCGAGAACTTTTATAACGCTTCGATTCGAGAACTTTATCGAGAATATTTATCAAATTATCGAGAACTTTTTATAACGGTTCGAGAACTTTTAATAAGGGAACGAGAACTTTTTCTAAGGGATCGAGAACATTTCTAACGATTCGAGAACTTTTTTAAGAGATTGATAATATTTGTCAAATTATCGAGAACTTTTATCAAGGGATTGAGAACATTTTCTAAGGGACCGATGACTTTTTCTAAGGGACCGAGAACTTTTTCTAAGGGACCGAGAACTTTTTCTAAGGGATCGATAACTTTTTTAAGGGATCGAGATTATTTGTCAAATTATCGAGAACTTTTATAACGGTTCGAGAACTTTTCTTAAGGGATCGAACATTTTTTTGTCGAGCATTTTTTTTTCAAATAATCGAGCTTTTTTCAAACTAAACAAAAGCTCGTTTCAATATAAAATAAGCTCGATTCATCTTTAAATATTCTCGGTCACACAAGAAAAAAGCACAGATGTTTTCAATTTTCATACATTCTAGTGCAGAATCTGAAATTGATACATTGTTATCGAGGATTAGATACATTGTTAACCCATACAGAAATGAATGCAAAATATCTGAAATGCATAAAAGAAATTTAAATGAAGATCATAAATATTTGTTACCTTCTAGTGCAGAATCTGGAGACAGACAACTTTTTTAGAGAGATAGTCAAGTTTTTCAGACAACTTTTTTGGGGAGATACCAACCAGTTCAGAAAGTTGCTTTTTAAAAATTAAAATTTAGGGGAATTTGGGTAGTTCACCATACTAGGTGCCTTTTAAACTTAAGTTATTGAGAATGTGACATCATCACAACACACGTTAAAAAAAGTGATACATCTCACCATTTCCACTTTTAATATATATATATATATATATATATATATATATATATATATATATATATATATATATAATAAGTGTCTCATAAGAGATCTCTTAGTTTAATTTCAGTAAAGACATTGATGAAATCACATCGATTTTTATAAATTTTTATCTGAATTTTTGTGAGGATAATAAGTTCAATGAAATGTATTTATGAATAAAATTTGAAATTGTTTCAAATACTATAATTATTTATCTTGATTTTGTTAAATATGATTATATTGAAAAAATGAGTGAAATATAGGAAAATACAAGAAAAATAGTTCTAGAACTTGATTTTTTTTCAAATTTTAACCATAGGTTGATTTTAATGAATTTATCATCTACAAAAAAATCAAATCAAAATTCATAAAAATCGATATGATTTCATATACATATATATTTGTTGCTATTATCCAAAATTTATTTTTTAATATTATTATCTCAATTTTAATTGTTTTTATTGAATATTTTAATTTTTGTTATTTTATTTCTAAAAATCTTCAATTGTTTTTAAGAATTATTTAAAGGATAATTGATAAAATATGTAACTTAAGGAAATTTGGACATTTTATAGTGTTTGACCGGTAAACTGTTAAATCTAAGGGTGAATGGTTATGCCAATGGTATTGAGCTATAATTTTAACAAAAAATCATTCTATCTACAGTTTTACCTAAAGTAAGGATGTCATATTATAATTTGCCCATAGAGTTCAGTGAAATATATTTGTAATTGTTGACGTCAGTTTCTAGATACGTGAGAAAAGTCAACATGATTGGATTTCTATATGTAGTTTCAAAGAGAAAGAGAAGGATAAGGTAATTAGACACAAGTTTTACGTGGTAAAACTTCGATGACCGGAGAAACGTCCATGGATGGTTGAATAAACAACCGAGCCAAAATCCACTATAGAAAAAGATTTACAACTCTCGATCTCTCTTTTTTCTCTCTGTATTTTGCTATATGTAATTTGCTATATCTTTTATGACAAGATTATGAGTCTATTTATATGTGCATAGAACCCTAATCCTTTCTGTACAAGTAATGAAATATCTTTGTATTTAATTATGATTTGGTTACTTATTTGAAGTAGTCTGTCTTCTTTCCTATCTCGAAAACTTGTATAGAGATTGAATGGGACTAGTGATATAGTCCAGTTAGGACTTATTTCCTTATATATGTATAGTCTTTTTGAAGATATAAAATTGTTGTCTGGTTTGGAACCTTTTTCCTGTTTTGTATCATATTCATTATGGAATTCTTCTTTTACGCGGATATCTCTTCGTATTTTAACATGACTCTTAATTCGTATGAGAGTTATGCGCTGAGCTTCTTTATTCGGGGTTCTTCATGTTTGTCCCGAGTAAAAGATGGTGTTAGCTGGTCTCGAATGACGTCATCTGATCCCGAGTAGTATATGACGTCAGTTGACCCCGAGTAGGTTTTGTTTAATATTTGTTTACTCGGGTTTCTGTTCTTTGGTGATATCTTGTAAGATATTTTCTGAATGCCTATTCTGATGTCCACCTGACTATTTTTATTCTCTTTGTCAATGACGTGTACGTCTGATGAGATTTACATACAACAGTAATATCTTTGAGATGCATCTATAGATGTCATCTTATCAATCCACACAATTTGACAATCTCTATGGAACCAAACCCACAGCCCACTACCCACATGCTGTCTATTTTCTCGAGTTGTTAACTTTACTGCAAACAATCTTGAAAATGTCTCTCCAATCACAACCCCATCACAACTTTGCTAATTCTTAAAAACTCTTAACATATCTAACCAACACCATTGCCCTTACTGCCTTAACACAACCATAATAGCTTTGTTGCAAAACTCACTATTTGGACTCGCAAGCCGGCAAAGGAAGTAAATATTGATTTAAGTGAAAACATCCTCAAATTATTTCGGATTTGGCATATACTAGGCTGCTAGCCCGAGATGAATTTTGAAGATACAAGGGCTAAAACAAGCATTCTCTACAAGAATGAAGAAACCGTTCAACTAGAATCCTAAATTTAGTCAACAATGACGGTTTCTTTTAGCCTTCTCTATATTATTATATCATTGTCACAACTCTCAACAACATCGGATGGTTAGATATATATTAAAGATTAAACTCAATATAACCACATCTATAATTAACTATTAAAAGATGGTTGAGTTAATGAGGTAGATTACCGGTTTAGATTTAGCAATTTAATTCAAAAATCCATAATCACGATTTCACTTAACATTTGTCTCTTGGATTCTTACTTGAGTTTGATCAATATTTACACCCCTCTATAAATATATATTATATAGGGTTAAAACTGAAACTAACCATATAATCAGTGGAGTTTTTATTTTTACTTAGTATTAATGTTTTGATTGTTTTTATCAAACTTTCCACTTACGAGACAAAAATACCTTTAATGATTTCTGAATTAAACGTAATGGTCTTCTTCAATTAAACACACTAATCTTCTTCAATTAAATACACCACATGTTTTCTTAAATTAAACACACATGTTTTTATCAATTAAATACACCACCGGTTTAATTCCTAACGTGTTTAATCTGTTTGTTTATTCCTAATGTGTTTAATTCCAGTATGTTTAATCTAGTGCATCGGTAAATTTGTCTCTTTAGTGGAAAATTTGATAAAAACAATGAAAACACTGATTCCGGATAAAAATAGAAACCCTCTTAATTTTTTGATTAAAAAAAACTATTTCCTCTATTATATATATATACATTACTAATCACTAATCATGAATTAAAATGAAAAGGAAAATATAATTTAATTCCTTATTTTCGATTTTCCCAAAATCTATTTGATTTTTTCACTTTTTAACACTTAATAGTATGTCACATTAAATTGTTTTGTTTTATTTTTTTTAATGATAAAATCACCTAAATAACTTCTAAAACCACTTAATTCAGAAGGTGTTTTTTTTTTCACTTTATGATGACAAAAAAGTACTAAACTTGTATCAATTTCTTACATCCAAAGAAGTGAAAGAACTTATAACCACAAATTTATAGTATGGGGTATAGGGATGCACGTTTGGGAAATGATGATGGATATATGTCCCCCCATCCTCATCCCCACTTCCTAGACCCTTTTCCCATCCCCCCATTTCCCTATTTGGGAAAAATGGGGATGGGGATGTGGATGATTGGGGGGAGGTCCCCCCATCCCCATCTCCATCTCCGATTCCCCATTTCCCTATTTTTCATGTTTTCTCGTATCCCCTGTTTCCCCATTTTTCCATTTTTCTATTTAATTAAAAATTATAAATTAAATTAAAAAAAAACATTTCATTACAAATAAAAAATATCAATACATTACAAATTCAATATAAAATGTTTCAAATAATTCAAATATATATTATAATTATATTTATATATTTATATATTTTTGGAGGAAATGAGGAAATGAGGATCTACATCCCCAACCCCAACCCCAACCCCAACCCCATTTCAATTTAATTATGGGGGAAATGCAGAAACGGGGAAATGGGGATGAGGAGGGATCCCCCTATCCCCATCCCCATCCCCATCCCCATTCCCATTTTAATTTGGGGATGAAAATCATCTTCATCTCCCTATTTTTTCCTAAAAAAAAATTCTTAAATGGGGATGAGGGTGCGGGGATTTGGAACCCGGGGATAAATATGCATCCCTGATGGGGTATAAATAAAATATGAATGTAATATCATACAAGGGTTTGTGTGGGCTAACTAATTACAATCACTAAAACAATATTTTTGCTCTTGCTCTCTCACTGCTCGCCCTTTAGTTGCGTTCGTCGATTTTTTTGAGAGAGACCCACCATAACGCAACCATGTTGGTCACCTGTGATGAGCTGCTCTCTGACTCATTTCCCTATAAGGAAATTAAGAATAGGATACTGTGGGAAGTTGACAAAGAGTGGGTTGTTCAAGGAGTTGTCGATGGAGACATTGGTGCAAATAATTACGCCGAGGGTCTTGATGACCAAATGGCAAATGTTATAGTTGTTATCGTCGACACAGTCAGGCTCCAAGATCAACCTCCATTCTACAAGAAGCATTTTATCGCATTCATTAAAGGGTTGATCAAGTCGTTGACATCCAAGCTTGATGCGGAGCAGTAGGAGAAATTCAAGAAGAACACTGAGAGATCGAGCAACTATGTTCTTGCTCTTGAAGCTCAGTGAGCTTTAATCTTTGTTAGGGAGAGCATGCACAATTATGTTTGCCACCGACCCAACATTTGTATATTTTGAAGGATGTTAAGTGCTAGAAGATGAGGGTTTCTGGCTTCGAAGAGGAAGTCCTACTGTAGACTTCTAGTTTTAAATTATTATTGCTTACCGTCATTTTTGTGTATTATTGTACCGGTGACTCGAGGCCTATTTTGGATTGGATTAATTGTTTTCTTTCCCTTATTATTATTATTGGATTTTGTGTTTTGTTCGAGTCAACAAATAATTCAATTTTATCTCGGAATATATTCTTCGGTTTTATAACTTATATATATAAAAAAAACTAGCGTAACTAATTTAAACCACATATTAATAACTTATATAATAAAATCATTATAAACGCATGTTCTCTTACACAATTTTATTTTTCATTTTTCTTATACGTTTTTTTTCCCTTGAATGAATTTTTAAAATCAATACTGCCATGTTATTTTAACTTTGACCAAAGTTAGTGTATCAAATTAGAATAGGGATATTAAGATTTTAATCATTCTAATTTACATTTATCCGGGTTTAGTCCATTAGTATTTAGAATTACTTAATTCAGTCATTCCGTTAGAAAATCCGTGAAAGTACACAGACTGTCAATGTCAAACGCTATAATGACCGAAATACCCTTACAAGTATTGACGAGTTTAAAATGATAATTATACCCATATTAATGTCTGTAATGAGAAAAGTTTGAAATAACAATTTTACCATTTTGCCCCTAGGTTCTCAACTATGAAAAGAAAATGTTTATTTGCCTTCATTTTGGACCGTTGGCCAACTGTTCCACTATGCCTTTAAATACCACCACACATGCTTGAAAACCACCACACCTGCTTCATTATTCTTCTGAAATCCATCTGAAAACCCATACATTTCTTCATCAAAATCCATCTCACATACAAAACTTTATTCATAAAACATACACAAACCGATCACTCCACATAAAAACCACCATCACATTCACAAATTTGTTCATCAAACATACACATACCACCATCACACACACACACACACATTTATTCATCACATTCACAAATTTGTTCATAAAAAATACACACACCACCATCACACACACATACATATTTCTTCATCCAACAATTACATCAAGGTCATGATGGAGGCTACATCAAGGTCAACAACAAACATAAATAGAGGGATAATAAAATTCAAAAATAGAAGATGCTTATGTGGTGTTGAAGCAAGTGTGAAGATTTTCGAATCCCAAAACAACCCAAAGAAATTATATTTTGTATGTGACAAAGGCAAATGCAAATTCTACAATTTTTGGGAACCAGATAATGAAGAATTCAACAGGGCAGAATATAGTGAAAGTATAACGGAAAGAGTTCAACATGAAATGTATGATGTCAATGGAAGGTTACAAAGTTTGGAAGTGTTATGGGAAAGGGTAGAACACCTAGAAACTTTGCATGCAAGAATGCTCAATTTGGAAACAACTATTACAAACATTCATGAGAGAATGCATCAACTAGAGTATATGCAAGGAGGGTCAAAGCTGATGTTAGTAGTTAACCTAGTTGTGTTTGGTGTACTCATGGCAATTGTTCTACTTAAATAGTTGTACTTAAATAGTTGTAAAAAGTTGCAAGCAGTATTTTTTATAAAAAGCTATTCATGTTCTTATGTTGGTACCAAAACAAGCACCATTAAATTTCTTCAAATAAGCATTCATATATTACCGACCCGTGCAGAATACATTTTTTTAAACAAACACCATTAAGTAGGTTAAAACAAGCATTCATATAAACCCTAAATCCATTGCTAATATATCAAGACATTCAGAATGTTCTTATATTACAAAAAGAACATGGTAGGAATAAAAAAAATGTATTACAAAAAGTAATACATCAAACCAGAATCATGCAGGCTGCAGGCATGTAAGGTCAGTCCAAGGTCTGGGTTGCTTGTGATTGTTGTTGAGACTGGCTTGGTGGACCGGATGATCCTACTGTTGAATGTTGGTTCTGTCATTAAGAAGACCAAACAAAGATTAATAACGTATAAAACAAAACAAAAAAATTTATAATGATTGAAGTTAAAAAATCACATTTATTTTCTTCTTCCTTGGTGGTTGTGAAGTTGATGGTCCAGATGGTGAATAAGACATTATTGGTGTCTTTGATGTTATGGCAACAGTTGATGGTTGAGGTTGTTGTGATGATGAGCCTCTTTTTGTTCCTTTTTGTTTCTGTAATTTGAATAATAAAAACACATAATTAGTAACTACAAAAACATATTATTGTAATTGAATAATTGAATAATTGAATAATTGAATAATATACACATACCTTCTATTTTCCTGAAGACTTGTTACTTTTGCAAGTTCTTTTGTTGTGGTCTGCCATCCCATATAACTTGCATATGACAGGCCTGTCTCCTTTTGCTTTCTCTCTAGCTTCTCTCTTCCTTTGCAATTTAGGTCTGCCAGGTTGTGTTGCATATGGTGGGGGAAAGAGCACATCAGTTTCAATTGTAGGCCACATTTTTTGGTTAGGCAAGAGATGAATCATGCCCCTATAAGTTTGGATTTAAGCACTTTTACTGAGGCTTTGGTGGACAAAATTAGGTACCCAATCCTTAAGTGACTATCTTCCACAACTGTGGCTTGTGATAGCAATGACATGAGGACATGGAATACCACTAATCTGCCAGCTCCCACATCTACAGTGGTACTCTCTCAGTTTCACAGCAAAAGTTCCATCTGGACCAGTAACTCATAATCTTGGTCCCCAATTGATATGATTGTCAACTGTCTGCTAGCTTGACTGTTCTTCAGTATTCTTGCATTCACTCTTGGTGGTAGAACATCCTTCTAAGTACTACATTCCTCATTCCTCTCTTGTAACCTCCTCATGACCATATGTCTAATGAATTCCAGCAACTGTAAGTAGGTTTGTGCTTTATATGTCCCAAGCATGCTGTTGAAAGCCTTAGTCATGTTGTTTGTCACATGGTCACATCTAATGTACTGGTCATATCCAAACCTAGACCAACAATGTAGGTCAATCTTCTGTAGCCATCCCTTTGCTTTAGAGTCAACCTCTCCAATAGAATCCATGGCAGCTTTGAAGTGAAACAAGTTTCTGCTTCTGCTAGCCTTCCAAAACATCTTCTTGCAGTTCTGACCAGGGTAGGAAGATCTGAAGTTGGCATATATGTGCCTTACACAAAACCTGCCACACATGAAGAGAATGGGGTCATAAGACATTGCAAAATGTATAGAAAATGTAAAATGAAAAGTTGAAACTATAAATATAATTTACCTTGTACTAGCGAAAGGAAAATGAGTCCTCAATGCTTGGACCAAACCCTTCTGTCTATCAGACATGAAACACAAATGTCTGTCTCTAGAGAACTCCAGGAACATCTTTATGTTGCATAAAAACCACTTCCAACTCCATTTTATCTCTTTCTCACATATACAAACAGCAAGTGAAAATATCTCACTATTTATATCTAAAGCCACAGCTGAAATGAGCATTCCACCACATGGTCCTTTTAGATGACATCCATCTAGGCCTATAAAAGGTCTACAACCCTCTAGAAATCCTTGTTTTTGAGATGAAAAGTTAAAAAACAGCCCATGAAATGTACTAAGTGGTTTCTGGATCTTAATATGGATTGTTGTCCAAGGGTTAGTTTCATTCAAGGTGTAGGCATATTGCCTTAGATACCTAAAGGAACTGTTATGATCACTCCTTAACTGTGACATGAGTCTATGTTTCACATTGTACAGCTTCTTCATGTCAACAACTACATTATACCTCTCTAACAGCAAATCACCTAACACTTTAGCACTCACAGTAGGATTACTCTTCATCAGAGACTCAACCCTAGAGGCTATTCACTTAACTTTTGCCTCATTGTTGTTATAAACCCTATGACAATCATGCTTGTCATCTAAGGTTTTGATAATGAATAACTTTTTATCAATAGTTCTACAACCATGTGCCCTCTAAGGACACCCATATGATTTGCACACATAAGTCTGTCTTAAAAAATCATTATTAATTCTACCTAAAGTGACACATTCCCTAATGACATACTCCCTCAATATGTCTCTCATTTCCTTCTTGCTGCCAAATGTTTGACCTATAAAAAATTTAATTTCACCTCTCTCTGTCTTTTAGATGGTATAGCTTCCATCAATTTACCTAACATAATTAGTGTTTTTTTCTAGTCTGACCTAGATTCATCATGGTCAGTGAAGTAGTCATCATCTGACCTAGATTCATATGCATCAAACAATGTCATACACTGTTTTGTGATTTCATCATCATCATCTATTCCAGTCCTAGCCTACACACCCTTACCAGTCTGTACACCCTCATCCTCAACACCATCTATACCCACATTAACCCCAACAAACAAACCCTCATTAACATCTACACCCACTCTCACACCATTATTACCCTTATCACCATCTGACTCAACTTTCTCTTAAAATTGTACACCTTCTAAGTCCTCAACACCATCTCACATTCACCTCATCAAATTATTAACATCTAAACCCACTCCCACACCATTATTACCCCCATCACCATCTGACTCCCCATCACCATCTCCCTCATCAGATTCAGTATCCTCACCATCACTATCAGCTGTATAATCAAACATAACAGCCTCTTCATTACACTAACCTAACTGTTCCACCACTTCAGGCTCATCAATGGGTGATTGATCTGTCTTTTCTATCCGAAAACGTATCTCAGCATAACCACAAAACCCAAACTCCCTAAACACATCTAGTAAATCACTATCTGTTATAACCACTTTTATGTCACTACTCCATGGTAATTCTGCCCTAACTATGAAATCTCCACTTGAGCTACCAGTGACTTCCTTACTCATAACATGAAGTAAATTAATTAAACTGATGTAATCAGCATCACACTCACCTAAATCAAACACTTGTGTCCCATACAACACAATAACTTTGAATATCTTGTCCATTTCACCTGTAACTAAGTTTAAAAAGTACCCAACACACAGATGAATTACAACAGACTTATCAGATAACATGCATGCAAGACAACATGACATGAATTATATGTAATCATGAAAACCTACACATTTATTTCCTACAAACCGATGCTTTCTGACTTTCTACACACTCAAGTGCATGTAAATGGTTTGTGAAGTACACAAATCCCAAATTCCAAACACTAAACCCAAAACAAGCAACAAACTTTAATAAAAAAAAATCTACACACACTCCATGCAACATATACACCAATAATATACGTCAAATAGGTTCAATAAGGTGTAATTACATGTTTGTGGCTGTTAATCCAAAAACCCCTAATTTTTTCCCTCTGAAACCCTAATCTGGCGACAAACATTAACAAACAAACATCTACGCACACTCCATGCAACATATATATCAATAATATACATCAAATAGGTTCAATTACATTTATTATTTCTGGTCGTTAATCGAAAAACCCCTAAATTTTCCCCTCTGAAATCCTACATATATTTTTTTTAACAATTAAAATGAAATCACCAAACAACATGCAACAAATTTCAACCCAAAAAGTGTATGATTCATGTCAAAGAAATACAATTTCTCACCTTTCAAACTCCTATCTTCAACAACTATCCAGAATATCAAACCTCTGCTACTTTTTTCGATGTCAATCAATGAAATCAACACAAATTCACTCACTAATCAACACGAAATGATTAGATGAAAGGAAAAAAAAATGGTGCAACTTTGACAGATTCTGGCACGAACTGTGGTCGATGATGGTCTTCAACAGAGACTATCACAGTTGAAAACAAATTTGAACGATGAAAATCCTGTTAATGGACCAGAACAACTATTTTAATGGTTTTGTCCACTGTTCCTATGACGTATCCCAATCACACATTTTCAATTATTTTATTAATAAGTTAAATCATGGAATTAGCCTTCTTCCAGTCACGCTTCTAGAAGCATTATTCAAGTTTCCGATAATGCCCCTTTGACCTAACGAAGGTCAACAAAATACAAACGAAATTAGATGGAAATGACTTGATTATGTATTGTCAGAGAATTAATTGACGGAATTAGGTAATTCTAAAAACTAGTGGAATAAACCAGATAAACACAAACTAGAGGGACTAAAATCATAATAACCCAATTAGAATATTATCAAACTAAATGAACTGTCACGAAAAGTCAAAAACACATCGGGTTTTGGTTATTGAAAGACTATTGAGATTTTCCTTGTTTAAAAGTGGTAGTAGAGGAGATAAAATAGTAAATTGTGAAAGAAGTGACCCGTGGTAGGAATATACAGTAAAAAAAAGGATGGGGAAAAGTGTATTGTTATGGGGAATATAAGAGAAATGAAAAGATAAAAAATGATATTATATATATATATAAAGTAATTATCAAATAAGAGATCCGTTACTTTAATTTCGGTAAGGACTTTGATGAAATTCCTTATATTTTTATGAATTATGATCTGAGTTTTTGTATGGATGATAAATTTAATAAAATCCACGTATGAATAAAATTTAAGATTTTTTCAAACACTAAAACTATTTATCTTGATTTTGTTACATATGTATTGGAATAATGGGAAAAATATAGGAAAATTTTAAAAATAGTTCTATAGCTTGACAAATTCTCAAATTTTATTTATAGGTAGATTTCAATGAACTTATCAACTATAAAAAAAGTCATATAAAAAAATAAAAATAAATATGATTAACTTCGTAACTTCATAACTTCTTAATAATTTATTACTTATTCAATTAGAATGACAATTATAACTCAGTTTATTGTCGTCTCATAATTTTATCAATAAGCTCATTGAATAAAGATCTTAGGTTAAACTTTTCTCTACTAAGATAATTACAATTGATTTCACATGTATTCGTTCTTGTAATTTATAAAACTGTTATTCATTTAAACAGTAATATTTTATCAATTTAATACAATAAATACCAAATAAGATGGGGTTCTTCTAGTGGTTTGCTCCCGGACTTAAATAACATCCTAGAATGTGGATCTGAATCTGTCTCCATTTCATATCTCATATCTCGAATCATCGTAACATTTAAAAAAAGATAAAAAAAATAAAAAAATACTATAAAAGTGGAAAACGATAAAACTGCGCGGCTGTAGTTTATCATTTATGGCTCTGCAGTGTCATATCTTGATAGACAGCAGAACTGGAGGAACTTCCACCAACAAGAACACTTTGACCTTCCCTGCAATATGAGCAAAAACTGTTCTATAATCTATATACAAACCTTGAAAATCAGTCAAGTATTTCTAATGTAACACAATAACTTATTAAATCTGCTTAAATTGAACTTACTTTATCTGATATAAGTCTCTGATCTTTGATTATTTCTGAGCTGCCCCTGGATCCAGTTTTCTTGGTTTTGTTTTTCTGCTTTGATTCCATTTCAATACCACTTCCACTTCTTTTCAAGAATACTTCGTTTAGCCTATTCTCTGCACCCATAAAAAGGAGATTGAAATTTGGTCTGTTGACTTCTTTTTTGGCTGGTTCCAAGTTGCTAGTTATCCTGTCAAGCATATAATCATTTCTATAGCTAATAACTTGTTTAACATCTTGATGGTTGGCTTCGTTGCTTTCTTTATAAGAATTTGCTATATCTATTGAAAAACACGAGTGATCACTAAATTGATGACTTGTCAATGTACCCAATTCTCCAGATTGCAAATTTGATTGATCTAAATGCTCAAAATGTCCAAAGGCAGCAATAATGTTGTCTGCTTTTGTTTGAAATGGTGGTCCGGAGTTTCTCATGCTAAGTTTCTGTTTAGGACTATGCAACGTTTCATGCCATCCAGCCGCCACTGCATGATCATGCCTAGCAATTCCCTGTGATACTAATTGCATTAACTCATTATTTTCACTACCGTCTGAAGAAGGCGTGATTTGGAGAGACTCTGTTCTCTGATTAGCAATTGTACAAGAAAGATGAGTATCGAATTCGCACAATCTGCATCGGTAGAGCCAACCATTATAGCAAGGCTTTTGGCATAGATCACATTCAAAGTCATATGGAAGTGAATATTCTAGTTTGAGTGTGTGAGAGTGGGAGTGGATTGAAACAGAAAGTGGCAATGCAGAGCATAAAATGTGATAGCAAATGCCACATTCTGCACAAGTGTAGTAGAATCCAGTGACATTTTGTCCACAAGCCTTGCACTTGGAGGAGTCTCCGGCAGATGAAGGCATTACAAGAAGATTTAGATAGTGTATAGGGTGTCCGGGGTGTCGGATTTTTCTGGGGATGTTGTAGCACGCTTGATGGAGATTAAATGGACAAATTTTGCACCGGTAGTAGTAGTCCTTCCCGTATAATATTTTGAGATTGCACCCAAAACAACTAGTGTTTGCAGCTGGGGACGAGTTGGTACTACTACGAACAAGTGGATGATAATGGCTAAAATGGCGAAAAGCGGCCTCCTGATTCTCCTTTACTACTTCCATCATCACCTGTGGCTTGTAACTCACATTGATTCTTGAATTTTCCTCTCTATGTAATGAAAAATGGGCAATGGAATGTTTCTTGGTTCAGGGAATATCCGTTATGGCCCAAAGTTTCAAACAATGGCAGTGCGCCGCGAGAGACAAATATGCCGGCCGCAGGTGATACTTGTTGCTAACAAGTGAAGGTCTAGTTTGTGACCTGTTATTAAGCTGTGGAACCAATTCATAGCTTGCCATATGTTAACATTAAAAACACTGGCCGGCCGGCTAAATAAAATATGCCTAACTGATGTTTTAACAACTTCTTTTTTTTTAAGCTTGATGTTTTAACTTTTAATATGTGGATTACATGGGAATTTTCGACTGAATAATTCCAAAATATGACTGCATGAATAATAATATACTCTCAAATCATTTAGTTGCAAATGAAAATGCATACAAGCAGAGCTGTAAAGCCACCTAGTGTCTAGGACCTCATCATCACGGTAACCAGATACAGATATCAAACAGAAAGTCAAGATAAATACCAACAGCCTATAATCATATTTCGCCTTCATTCATGGAAAGAATCTTATAAATGTCATCATACCAGCTGCACATCATAACAAACAATTTTACCAAAATCACATCTTATAAGTTTACATGCTTTAACAATGAGGATTGATCAGGTGTGGGTTTCCGAATATTTTTAATTACGGGAATCGACTTTTAAACGTTTTAAAGTCATTCAAAGTCATTCCGTAATGTTTATAAAGTCATTCAAAGTCACTCCATAATGTTTACGGTCCTTCAAAATCGCTAAAACGGTTTAGAAATTAGAATGGGGATCCTGCACAAAATAAAATAAAATTATATAATGCATTATTGTTGAGACAAAGGCTATAAAGCCATCACTGTGTGGTCATAATTATAATTGCAGTGATACTTGGAGCTTCAATTTCAATCGAGTTGTATTGTGAATTTCATAATTTGAGGAAATTAAAATTAGAAAATTCAGATGAAGTTCCTCTTGGACTTTTTATTGATGTTAAAGCTGTTCATACAGATGTTTTCCTAATCTATTCATCAGAATATACAAGATTAGTATGTATCCTCAAAATATAAGGACCTCTTAGAAGCTATTTTCATGCTTATACACCTGATTTATTCACAGTAACACACTAATATACAACAGGGAATGCCACCAACCTATATTTTCTTCCGATGCACATTAAGTATTTCGAGACTCAAGACCAGCTTCAGCTTCGGCTAAGCTCTGATGATTTTCATCCAACAAATAATCACAGAGTTCCAATAGCTGATCTGCAAACGGCCCATCATTGTAAGCGTGTGCATTGGATGTGATCGGAAACACATCATGTCTGAAATCCACCCGGTCCTTGTACTCCATCCTCCTCACCTTATCCCTGATTGTGGATAAATCCATCGGATCTTTAATGATATCAAGGAAATCAGGAGCCTCTTTCTTTGACACTGGTTTCAGGAAAAGAAAGACAACCTGTGTTTTCTTTTAGGGTCCCCACGATACTCCAAAACGTTTGACAGACCAACCTGCAAGATAATTTAGTAGGAATTATATTTGAAGTAATTCAATCATACACAAAATTCAATTGTACACAATTGAAAATGTCATCGTCATTTTTGTCCCAAACTTTAGCTCTTCAAACTTCTTCTTCTCCGCTTTTTGGCGTTCTTTTTCCCCACTCTTCTGAGAGATTCTTCATATCTTCTGATTTTAGCAAACTTTTCTCGCTCTTCCATCACCCTCATTTCTTCCTCAAAAAGCCTCCTTTTCCTCTCTTCTCTCAATCTCTCCACAATTCTCTTCTCTTCCTCTTCCCACAACCTCCTTCCCTCTCTACCTTTCCTTTTGGTAGACTCGTTTGTCAACTGTAGGTTTTCCTGCTTCCCACGTTTCTCAAAACTCGACAACTCGACTATTTTTTCAGATTTCCAGTATTCAAGAGGTGGTCCCATCCTGACTGACCCAGTCCAGATCAACAACCTCTTTAGGTCGTCTAATCACAATTTTCTTCTGCACCTGCTCTCTATCTTATTAGGTAGAGGGCTTGTGAAATTCAACTTCTTTTCTATCAGCATTTGTTTGGGGTCTTATAACAATAGAAGGTTTGTGAGATTCAACTTGTTCTCTATATGTGTTTATAGGGGGTCTTATAACGCAGGAGGGGTTGTGAGATTCAACTTGGCCTCTATCAACATCTGCCAGAGGCCGTATCACAATAGAGGGCTTATGAGATTCTAACTGCGTTTCTACAGGTCTTAAGCTTGTTAGAAACTACAATTCTATTAGCCTTGGAAGTAGATTTATTAACAATTTGGACATCAACAGTAATCAGTTGGTCAGGAATTTGCGTGGGTGCAAGAGCAAGTTTATCGGAAGGATTATTAGAAGAGCCACATTTGAATTTCACTGGTAGATTTTTGCCTTTGTACTAGGAGTTTCATCCCCATGAGCTTCAACCACAATTTTTGTTGCACTCTTAGATATAAGCTTCTTTTTCAGACTTTTCAGCAGGGATTGACTTGATGGATCAACGAATTAGATTTTCCTGAAACTTTTTCTGAATCTGTAATTTCAAGCTGAGTTTCAGGATCAGCTCGATACTTGGGGCAGTTTTTGTTGGTCCTCATGTGTCCAAACTGGTAAAGAGAGAGGAAAACGATCACTATTTACAATATGGGTTTGGTTAAGTTGCTGTTTAACAGCAATGTTACTGGATAATTTCTACTCTTTAGATTTCAATCTAAAGGTTTATAAAAATTAAGGATTTAAAAATTAAAACAAAAATAAACCAACTCTCTTTCATAATCACTTTGTAATTTTTAAATCCTTAATTTTTATACACCCTTATATTGAAATCTAAAGAGTGGAAACTGTCCAGTAACACTGCTTTTAATAGCAACTTAGCCAAACCCTTTGCAATATAATCCAGAATACCAAAGAAACTTTATGCTAACTTACAACAATTACACCTGTCCACAAGCACCGCAAACAAAAGGAAAAGGAAAAGGAAAAATTATTGCAAATCCTACAATGATCTTAGCATGAAGAAGCATGAAATCAGAGTACAAAAATATACAGTAGATTTTCAGGGCAGATACATACAGCAAGCAACTAATAGTTTAGTGGTTGGACCAAAAAGAGTTACATGACCCTCCGACCAAAACAATTTGAGAATAAACACTAATCAATGTCAAAGACAATAACCTACATTTCATAGTTAATAGCCTAATATTAGGACATTTCAGCCCAACTCTGTTCTGGTCCCAATTACATGGGGACTGTATTAAATTGTAATGACATATCCATTAGAAAAATTTTCTTATCCCTCAAATCTATTATATACACAGTTTTTTAGAGCATATAGAGGGGTTATGTCACAATTCAGCAAACATGTGTACAAAATTATGTATAGTAAACAAACACACAAGGATTATCTAACCTAGAACTATATGAAGCTAAATAAATAGATGAAGCTAAATATATAAGATAGGGGGCTACCAGTTAAAGACAAAGCCCTGAAATCCAAATGATCAAAGGATAAATCTCCAATATTTTCTTCAACAGGAGCACAAAACACATCCAAATTTGAAGACCATGACAACAGAGTATAGATAAGAAGTTTAAAGCCCTTTTATTCTGCTCCATTACGTTAAGGCATTGGACAATAGCATGGTACGAAGAGATTGAAATTACTAAACCACTCATTGAAACTGTTAAAGAAATACATATTATACATTTATACTATCCAATGATAATCTGCCATGCAGAGAAACCAGGAGGACTTGGGTTCTTTGGTTGCCGTGACCAGGAAGGCCAGCTAGAATGATACCACAAGGAAGAACCTTGTATCTCTATATAAGGGTTATTAGCTAAATTAATATTGGACCCTTGTTTCTGTCTATGTGCTTCTATATCATTTTCTCCAATCTCCACAGGGCCCAGTGCAGCAATCACATTCCACACATATCACAGTGCAGTGAGACATAAGACATTTTCTGTAGTTCAGGTATTAAGGATAATCCACATAATGCACCAATTGAAGAAGACAAACACGTTACTTATGACACATTCAAACTGGTTGCAAAATTGTGATTTTCTTTTGTTCTTTTTTAAGTAATCATATATAAAACGGTATATATACGTAAATTCATTCATAAATACATACAAAGTACAAACAATAAACAAATATTCATAAATTTGTACTTGAATATGTATTATAATCGAAAAGAAGAAAAAGAATAATAATGGATAATTTCCTTAACCTTATCGCCCAATATTTTGAGTTTCCTGAGTTGACCCACGTGCTATACCATTCTTTTTCATTGATTTTTCTTTTCATAGTTAAAATTTCTGACCGATCTATTTTTATATATGTTTTTCTCCCCTATTTCCTATGTAATAAGCTTGTCTCCCGAGTATTTTAGCTTATTTAATTTGTTTATTGAGCATGTGTAGGTCATTTTCTGTAAAAATGAGGTGTTCAGTGATATTTGCATGGAATAGAACTTAATGAGAAGAAAATGGGCGAAACTGTGAACTAATGTTGTGTACGTCGCTGCCCGTTCAGAGCTTCAGCCGTGGCATAGCCAGCGGTGCAAAACCTCGGTCACCAGGTCTGAATCCAGATGACGATGCTGTTGCTCCATAGCCGAAACCCGGCTGCTCATACCAAGAACCGCCACCTACTTGGAACTCTGGCCCAGGAACGGAAGTCTAGAAGAGCATACCACCATCGTCAGCTACAGAAAACCGGCTAACCATCGAACACAGCTCATTAATACTCGAAAGAACATCGTCAAAACGCGTGTCCAGACACCCTTCAATCTCTGAAGCTCTGATCTATATGGTTCCACATAGACTGAAACATAGAATCAAAAGATGTACCTCTTGGCTGAGCGGCATCTGGATGCGGGCATCTGGATGCGGGCATCTGGATGAGCATCAGGAATCGGTGCGGCCTTCTAAATCTGTAACTGGTCCTCCCATATCTAAATGGCCTGAGCATCTCATGCCTCACGGCGACGTCTTCGCTCTTCATACTATCCTATGGTAGGCAGGCACCGAGAGTTACACAACTTGTTCTAATGTGTCAATTCCATCATACTGGGTGCATGCTCCTCCAATCCGGTATCCACTTCAATACCTGCCTCCCAGTATAAAGCTGTGATCAAACACGAAAATACCATTGAAGATGCCTCCTCACAACCACTGTTAATAATTGTCCAGAATATTACACGACCAATATCAACCGGTCGGCCAATCACTATCCGATGCAACAACCGGGCGGGCTCATAAAACAACTCAGCCCGATGTTGTGTAGGCCTCAATGAATACGATGAAAAGATGTTACAGAATGCAGCGTCGACTCTCAAATCCCTCTGATATAATCGAACCAACTTGTTCCACTCCCCCAGTCCATCCAAACGAAGCACATCAACCATCCTCCCCTGGAACTGATCAAACTCATCAATCACTTCTATCCCACTGTTAGTATGGACATGCACATCTGGGGCAGCAGAATACTGATTGATGCATCCGGTGAGATGTGAACTTCGACCCTCTGAACTAGAACCGGTCCTCCACTAAGAAACCTCTCCGGAATCATACTTGCATAGAACTCGGCCACTATGCTCCTGTTGGGCTTTGGAGGCCGTTGAACGAACCCTATCCATTGGCAGGGTAGCCACAACCCCAAATACGGGTGTATCGATCAAGCTTGGCACGTCAATGCCCTTCTCTATGATCCATGTCCAACTCTGAAATTTTTACATTCGATCCCAGAATTTTTTATGTTGGGCAAGGCGTTGGAGAGCGGGCCCCTGGCCTTTAGAAGTGCTGCCTTCTGCCTTCCACCCTTGGACTAAATTAATTAGTGACAACAGTAACAAGACTGAATTCTTTGACTGATTAATCAGTGACAGCATTTTCAAGATAACATAAATGGCTTCTTTGACTATTCAAGCCCAAATATCACTAAATTAATTATGCAATGTATCACTCAATCAGAAATCATGACCCTCAGTCCATCAACTCTTTGGTAGAGAACAGGATTTCTGATTAATGATAATTGGAAAAATGAAAGTAAGCAGACAACAAATCCACCGAACCTATAACAAAAAAAACCCAAAGTATACATACAACTGAAAAGTACGCAGAAAACACTAAGCTTACAAATAGCTGCCAATAAAATTGTAAAGCCTTCCATTTATCATCCTTTTTATACAAGTGGGGTCGAGTTGTCACAGACACAACCTTAACAGGTTCAAACTTTTGAATATGTATTCCTTTTTGGAATTAATAACAGCTTAATATTTCGGTAGGTTAGTAAGTAATATATTCTCTCAGCTTCCATTTACACTTAAAGCACTGATCAACATATTTCATCTCTGCTGCCTGAGAAGTTCATCCTAGTGCACCAGATCAATACAGTAATCAACATAGGTAAGTACTAGTTTGAGTAAAAGCATGCTTCTCATGGTAATACACCCATGAGTCACAAATCATTATAAAAGAACCAACACGGCATTATTCCTAGATGCAGAATATCCCTCAAGAAGATTTAATGAAGAAAGTAATATAAGAAATAATTAGTTAAAGTCTTAAAGAAAGAACGATACTAACAGGACATCAAAAACTGCATGAGAGAGGTTTTCCTGGCAGACAACATCACCTTGTTCAACAGCACCAGCTGGTGTTTGAGGTGATTTTACCGACAGCTGAAAGTATAACAACCTCATTCGTATTTTAACTTCAAAAAGCAAAGTTAAGACTTGTGTCCAAAATTATTGCCGGAAAATCACTAAAAACAATAAAACGTAATTAAGACTTCCATACATCTATATCTGTGAGAGATGAACCCAGCTTGTCAGCCAGTGCAACAAGATGCTCCTTAACGTCCTGAAGAAATAATGTATCTTTAGCATTTGATGGGATCAAAGATGTCACATATGCAACTTCGCAAAATAAAATAAAAATAAAAATAAAAACACCAACCAATTTGGAAAAGAAAAAATTAAATTATAAACCAGGCAGCCATTCAACAATGAAAATGAAAAAGAATGTTAGGTGAACTCAAGGCCACCACTTAACTTAAGTTGCATTTTTTCATGCTGCATCAGAATCTAAATTGAGGTTGGAACACACACACAAGGTAAACGGCAATGGTTCAATATAATCCAATCTAAATTCATCTAATTCTCTCCATCCTTTCTAAATAAGACTAGAAATCATCTCCACTATGATCTTAAAAAATATATTATATCTCTCATTCCAAACCACCCAAAAAACAGCCATTGCAGTTCATTTCCACAAAATTGCAGCATTTTTGCCTCCTCTAAAAGCCTTTGGTGATTTTTCCAAAAGATTCCTCCACGAAGCCGGAATAGACCAGCTAAGATACGCTGAAACAAACAGTTTATTCCTCAGAGGATAAGAGACAATATGGGAAAAGATGGGGTATACTCTCTGAAACCATTTTCACAACACTGACCACTGAGGGAAGGAGTGGATAGGCATATGTTTGAAGTTTGATATCTGCCATAGAATTATATCATTAGTGTTCACTATACCATTACCTATAGTCCAGACTAAAATTTTAGCCTTACATGGAACTTCAGCTTTCCAAATAATGATGGTTGGATAAAATGAAGAGGGGCTTGGGTCATCGACAAGAGTATGGAAAAAAGATTTTTTTTTTTTAAAAAAGATTGACGCTGATCAAATATCTGTACTCTTATATCCTCCCCCATCCCTCATCTCTTCCAAGGAATCTCTCTCAAGAACATGTAGGAGATCAGCACATTTAAAAAGTCTCACTAATTGGTAGATTTTCCCCTCCCATTAAATCTATAGAGGTGAGGAAAAACAGAAAAAATGCAGCATGTCCTTGCAAATATCCTCCCAGAATCTAATCTTCCTCCCATTCCCACCACAAATCTTATAATGAGCTGCTGATTTTGCAAGATAAACCCAAAGCACCTAATATTACCTCTAGAGACCTTATTGAATTCCCAACCATTCAATGAAGTCTCTACTTTGTACTTACTTCATATTACTGCTTGCCAATGAGTCAATGACACTAGTTTTCTGAGGAAAGTATCCATGCCCATTTTCCCAATAACACACTACTACGCTGCACCAGGTTGCCAGTCCTATTCCTCCCTTGGAAGGAGGTTGAGTCATCAGATTCCAACTAACCAGATAGTCCCTTTCCATTTCCCCCACTCCTTCCCGAAAGAGATCACTTATAAGCTACATGCATTTTTACATAATCCCACATCCTGCTAATACAACATTGCCATGCCAAAATTTGCAGGCAAACTCACCCATAATTATTAAAGGCACGGCTAGGAGCTAAGTGTCTCAACTCTCATGGCACCTAGACAGTGCCTTGCCCACTGAAGTGCCTCAACTAAAATGTTACAAAAAAAAAACATTTTTTTAAACATTTAGAAATATTTAACATATATCTGATTAAAACACCCTAATACCCTAGTAAAAAAAAAAAAAAAAACTCCCCTAAATAAACCTTGACAACTTTGGACTCTTTGAGCACTCACCATCTATCTCCAATTTCAACCGATTATCTCCATCCACTTCTTCACAGAGACCTCTTCTCTCAATCTCTCCTATTTTTCTCTTCATCTCCTCTCTATTTTTCTGTTTTTAGCTGTTTTCAAAAAACATTTTTCTTCGGTATGGTAACTTTCTTAAGTTTAGAATGCGCCTCGTTTCAATCAGGCGAGCACCTCGCCTTGCACCTAGGCTCCAAGAAGACTTTGGCACCTCGGTGCGTCTCGCCCCTTTTAACTATGAACTCACTACATCATTGACAATTTGGGTGGCTAAGAGATTGTTTTTTTTTAATTATTTGTGGACTGAATAGGTCTGAATTTTACTAAAGACTTAATAAGTACTAAAACTTGAAATATAAATGACATGTTTGTTTGTTTTTGCTTTTAACGTGTGAATATATGTGTTAATTGTATCCTTATGGCTAGTAATTGTTACGTACTTATCAAAAATAATAAGGATAGCAAAAAACAAGTAATTTAATAATTCCTACATCAAAGTCTAATACCGACTCATTAAGTGATAAGTGAAAAAAAAAAATGACCCCTAACTCATAAGTATTCAAAATTTGGTTACAGTAATATCTATAACTATTTAAAATTAATATTCAGATTCATTAAACAAGAGAAAATTTTTGGAGAACATATCATTATTGGAAATATTGATTTTTTTTCATCCAAGTTATTTATTTTTCTGGAAAAACTGCAACAAAAACATCTCATGGATTTCACTTTCTGGTCTCTTTCCCATCTTATTTTTAGGATAGTCATCTTCTTACCCAACCATTCAAACTTTCTCCGACAAGAATTTCTTTGCGTCATTATTTATTTCCTTTCTTTTTCAGATATAAAACACTGCATTGAAAGCATCAAGAGAAAAGAGAACAAATACCAGCTGCTTTCACAAGGATTTTACAAATATCCAAACAAATACACAAACCAATACTGTTTTTTTATGCCAAACATGCCATAAAAATCACAAAATAAAAAGGAATAATACAAATATGTGTTGGTCATCGAAAAATAACATGCAGAATATCACTTGCATTATAAGTTAGGAGATACAAATACCAAGGTAATCATGGCTCAAATTGCACAAATTGTAGCATTTATCCTACACAATATTAAAAGCCATGACTCTCTAAGCATCAAGCAGAAAAATCCAACAAATTCCCGTAAACAGTAGGACTACATTATCCAAGTACTGATAATTTGTTTACATTTATTATTACAGAATATGGTGTTTGTGCATATTGTGACAGACTTACTTTATTCACATGTATTGCATTATTTTGACTATATATATGGAGGGAGATCACCTCATCAAGGTAATCAACATCAAGATCACCAGCATTGTCAACATTTCCGAACATAAATCCCAAAAGCTGGTTACCAACCTCATCATCTGCCAAACGAAACATCCAGATAAATTCGAAGACAAAAGAAAAATCCAACAGAAACCTATAGGTGTTGCAGCTATTGTATTAGAAATACCTAGAGATTAAACGAAGTACAGAAAGACAAGAAGCATAAGTCAAAAAATCATGATAGGATACCAAATGAAACCAACAAATTAAATAAAGTCATTCCACAAACATGATTTTCATGATTCATGCATGCATCAAACCACATAATTTTTGTGCTTCCCAATGCGCTGTAGACAACTTTTGTAATCACCATAACATAATCTAAAAATAAATGAGTAATCTGGCTCGCAGTTACATCATTCCAATCCAACTTCAATTTAACATGCTAAGAATGCTCTTCATAGACTATCTAAGCTGTTACTCTTTACAAAGATGAAAACAGGTGCATGAATGATAATGATTACATGAAAACAAGTTTTTTGTACAACAATTGTTAGTCAACGTGATCATATCAATATAAGTTCATTTCAACATATTCAAGTGTTTTGCATAGTGATTCTTAGCACAATAAAGAACTCATCAATACCACCTTTGGTGGTTTGTTTGTGAAATTTTATAATCAAGTCAGTTTCCCATCCTCTACTTATACCCATTCCGTAACTTTACAATTAACCCTTTTTTTCATAACAGACAAAAAAATAATGGCATTATGCATTAACCTGAGATCATAGAATTCAAGAGACAACTTAAATAACACAATTAACAAAGATGACAATAACCGAAAAGTAACTGGTGTTTAAAAACCAACTCACCTTCATCACGACCATCCTTGGAATCACTACCTGAATCGTAGCCACCCATTTTCCAATGATATCTTACAGTGACAGCCCTACAGTACAATCACAATGAAAACTCAAAATCAAATAATGTCTGCATAAAACAACCACTAAACAAGTTTAAAGTTTAACTTTTAACCTCCAAGTCCACAAAAGATATTACACAGAGAAATATGAAAGACTTGACAAATTCAATTTTCTCTTCTTCTGTTAGTTTAAAGCAAAAATCAATTTGTTCTAAGACCAAACCCTATCAAACATGCCTCCAAATTTCTACAGAAACTTAAATTCCTTGTAAAACAGATACTACAGATTTGCTTTTTGTTGAGTAATTAGGAAAGAGAGGAATTGGCAGATTTTCCAAAGAGAAAAATGCTCCTGAGGACTCTATTGCCAATTATTGAACCTATGCTCTACACAAGCCCAAGCAGGTGGATAATTAAATCAGACATTGGCAGATTTAATTACCTATTTAAATATTCGAACAATTAGATTCCTAACTAACACCATGATGGCTCACATTGGACATCAGCATCCCAAAACACCAATAATTTAAAAAACGAACAATTCTAAACAGAAGTATCGAAGATGTTAATTTTCCTGTCATGATCAGACCATTTGCATTATATGCTTTATGTAATCACTAATCTACATTAAGTAAGACTTGAAAGTTAACAATGTGATTTATGTTTTTGACATTTTGAGTTTTATTTATAGTCATTAGCCTGCCGGAATGCATATTTGTATATCTTCAACAAAATCAGAGTTTAAAAGACGTAAAACAAAAATGGGTCAATTATTACGAGATTCTGTTTTGGTCTGATAATCAATCGATTTGAAATTTTCAATACGAAAACTATTTGTCAAAGAAAAACCTGGAGGAGGTTGGGGACGGCTAAAATGTTGGAGAAGGAGAAGAGAGTCGACGATGAGGTTGGCGAAATTACGAGGACGTACTGCTCTATCAATCGCGCTGGTATTGGAACTAGGGTTTCATCTGTTTGATGGTTGAATTTTTGAGAAAGATTGTGTTGTCTGATTCCAGAAAAACAGAGAGGAGAGTATTCGCGCCTCCTGAATCTTGACGTTTTTTTTTTTTCCTCTCTCTCCCTCTCTATTTAGGTTTGTTTGTTTTCTTCACGATTCTTACTTGAATTTATTACGTTTTTTTTTAATCGTCAAACAACTTAAACTAACAAATCCTAAATTTTATATTTCATCTAAAATCTCATATATTACACCCCAACACATGGTATTTAGAATGTCAAACAGTGAATGAATAATATATGTAGTTGGTGACATAAAGCATAAAGCATAAAGCATCGTTAAGAGTATCTCCAATGTAAAAATGATCTGTATTTAAATTATTGTTAACATGACAACAATATTAAGAAATTTAGTTTCTAAGTGGTATAAATATGGACTTGATAGACGATTAACTTAAAATTTGACATTCAATACTTACATTTAAAACACATCTTGTTTTAATGACGTGTCCAATTTTATTTCATTTTTTTTTATTTCCTTACCAAAAATAGATAAAAAATTAATATCAATCATAAATGTTTACTGAGTCAACTTAAAAAATGGTTGTGCAACAGGCCGTTTGAAAGTGGACGGTTATGTTGACAATGTCTAATATTTTTGTTGCTACGTCAACTTGAGGTTGAATATTCACGGTTGCATTGGAGAAAGATTTTTTAACGGAATGTCTATTCATCTTACGTGACATCTTTTTTTTTTCACAAGCCACGCTTACATTAGAGATGCTCTAATATGTATCCACCCACAATTGATATATTTTCTTCCAAAATAAAATGATATATTTAATATAAATTACCGGATCGTATTTAATATATTTCCTTCTAAAATTATTCTCCTAAAAAACATATATTTCCAATTTTATCGGAATTTTATATTATAAAAATTTATTTCTTTTAACCTAACCGAAGGTGACCCCGGTTCCGGTTTGATTTGGTTCCGGTTCCAATTTCAATTCCAAACCATTTTTATTATAGGTCTTGCTTATATTTTTTCTCTATTCATCTTTGTTTTCAACCGAAGGCTGAAGCCTAGTTTCCCAAATTCCACTTTCCATACGTCTCTCTTCGTCCTCACAAGTCACATCTCAATGTCAACTTGCCATCTTCCGGTGGGCGGTGACTATCGTCGTTTTCGGTCCTGGCCATCCTTCATAGACTAGATAAAATTCTACACGACCCAAACTCATTTGAAAATAATGGTTGATGGGTCTAATTTATAGGATCAGATTGTTAATGGGTCAACCCAATAAAATACGAAATATAATGAATCGATTTTGGGTTCACCCTTAAAAAACTGTTAATTCGATAACCCGTTAATATAAAGATTTTTTTTAATGTGTTAATGAAAGTTAATACACAAATATTTGTATAGTCAAGTTATGGAATTTATATAAAAAAAAACATCTCTATAATTATGGTTAGAATATATTTTACTTATAAATTAATTATATCACAATATTATTGCGCTAACCCTAAAACTCTTAAAATTGGTTTATGTCAATTCGATCCTAACAAATTCAACCAGGTATTTTTTTTATTTATTTCTTGCATTTTGTATTACTGTGGTGCCACCATTTCATACAACTTAACTTCAAGACTTTAAATTTGTTTGACAATTGATATTTGATATTCTAAAACAAATTTGTTTCTTGATAAATTTTTCTAAAGGTATATAATATATGTATATATTTGTTTTTTAACAAAATATATTCTCTTCGATATTTTTTTTTTGTTATATAAACAATATATCATCTTGATTATTAAGTAATTTTTTTAATATAAAATTAAATATTTATGCAGTTTGATTACAATAATTTAAGTTAATTTTTATTTTCTTAACATATAACCTAAGTAATTTAACCTTTTAGGTCTAAATGGGGATTGAGATTCCCAATCACAACATATTGAAGATTTAGGAGGAAGATTAATTGAAGATTTCATTTTTAAGTTTTTATTTTGGATATTTTTTCTTAAAAAAATATATATGTTTTCGATAGATTGTTGGTACTATGGTGGATTTTTTTTTTTGAAGTTTTATATGTCTCTATTGAACATGATTGCATGAGTTTGATCTTGCTTCAGTATTATTTATTTTAAACTTTTTAATAAATCAGAAATATAATATTTTACGATGAATCAGATCAGGTTACCCATTAATTTAACAAATGATTTCGGGTTTGTATATTTCAACCCATTAAGCTAACGAGTTGTGTTCGGATGAAACAATTTTAACACAACTCAAACACAAAATGATACGAATTCATAATAACACGACTCATTGCCAGATCTAATTCTTTGTTAACTGTCGTCATTTCAAGCTCTAAATGGAGCTTATCCAAAACAAGATCCATTTGGAGCAATTTGCTCCATTTACAGATATGGAGCAGTCTAACAAGTTGGTCAGGTCCGTTTTTCACAAATCTCGTTGATCTGTCATGATTCAAGCCATGTCACTGCCACTGTTGTGTTCCTCATCAATAAGATCGATTCCTCTACCAAATCGACTGGTCTTTGTCACTGATCTAGCATTCACCAGAATCTCACGCGTCATATACCTCTAATATAGGTTTCCTTTGGACAAAGATGCATGATTTCTTTTAATTTCTTTTTTGTGGAATTAATGAGATTGGGATGTTTGTTGATCGAGGGATTTTGTGAATGGTATTTGTTAAATGTGTTAGAATTATGCTTGATAGCAAGAGTGTAATAATGTATTTGACAATCTTTTCATATTAATAAAAGTGATTTCTAGTTTAACAAATCTTATAGCATTTTTAGTTTAATTACTATAACTGTCAAAAGTAAATAATTATAACGTCAAAAGACTATGAGAAAATAAGAATTGTTCGTACATCTAGATATGTATGAGGTAGACAGGATTCTTTAGGTAGTCTTGAATAATATTCACAACTTAAGATAACGGTTGGACGTCTTTATCTTGTCAAAGTTGTAGATTCTTTTACTAGCATTTGAGTGGGATCAAATACGTTATGATGAGTCTAAAATCATCAAAGTGTGGTGTCTTTGGGCAAAAGTATCTAGTACACTAGGTGCATTGAATAGGATCATAGTAAAATACTTTATCCAGAACCGTCAATAGATAAAAGTTTTTCACTTGAAGACAATCGGAGAGTCTATCTCAATCCTGAGATAAATGATGGACTTACAGTTATAAATGTTATCATTTGAGTTATCAGTAAGTACGATTATATAGCATAGTCTATCATCGATAGTTTGGTGGTATTCATTTGTTAATCGATAGATGACTTCATTTATAGATATGGACATCGTGGCTCCATTTATTAAATGAGAGTAGAATTCATCATATGGATGTTTTGAGGTATTGTATATTAAATCTTAACGTTAAGTTTTCAATAGTGTTTATTGCAATATGGCTTATGGACAAGTTAAAATATCCAAGTTCAAAATGTGGTCATATGAGTAAATATGTTAACTTGGAGAGCTATAGGCGGTCTATGAGATCTTGACGATTACTGATATTTTTCACGAGAATACATTATCTCCATTAAGATTGTCTAGGTTATGAATAAGCAATATTAACTTATTCTATCTTTATTTAAGAGTTTAATTTTAGTTCTTTAGTATAATGAACTAAAATTAAGGGATCGGACCTAAGTGAATCATTTGTTGATTGTGATTGGGTTGTGTCTATTGGAGTTTAAATTTAGATAGCCCGTCAAGATCCTCAATCCACACGAACTTACATAGATCACTTAATATATTATACCGGACCAATTTATGGGTCCATCTAGAATAGTATTAAGGCATGTGGACTTGTTCTTTTAGTAAGAATGAGTATAGTTCACATGTGGACCTTTTATTAAAGCCTAATTAATTTAATAAAATAGGAAAAAAAAATATTTGGCCCACATTTATATAGCTTGGGCGGCAAGGGACTATTTATTAGTCTTATATATTGTTTTTTATTTTATTATTTAATTAAGTGAGAATTAATTAATTATTCTCACTTAATTTTAATTAATTAATTAATTAAAATTCAAAATCTTTTTCCTAGAAGGAGATTGTCTCCTAGAGTCATATTATTGTTGGTAATATGATAAATATCAAATACTATATTTGATAAGTAGATAAATAATCTAGTCAAATTAGGAAGTATTTGATTTATATTATGAAGTTTTTGATTTAGCCACAATTTAATTATATTCAATAATTGGTTATTGAATAAATATACTATTTGAGTTGGATTATGAGTCTTGGTATGGAAAAGAAATCTTCTTAGAAATAGGATTCTTTGTCACCAAGTAAATCCATTGGAGATAAGATTCTTGCCTTACCAAGTAAATCCTTCTTAGGAGATGATTTGATCTCCTATATATGCTGCCTATTAAATTTGACCAAGACCTAATTTTTGGTGTGATAAGTTATTTTTTATTTGTTTTTTTAAAGTTATAAAAAAAAAACTTCATCCAACTCATAGATATTGTATATTGAATTCGACCAAAGAGAAGAGAAAAGAGGAACGTTTTGTTTTCGATAGTGCACTAGTAGCCTTTACATCAAAAGGTTTTGTGTACAACATCGAATCAAGGTTCACGCGAGTTTCAATCAAATAGATTGATAATTCACAAGTGACCGGACGTTCTTGGGTTTTCTCTTGGAGGATTATTGTGACAAACAAAGAAGACAATTTTGTTTGTTTCCATCCTTAGGTATACAGTTAAAAGAAAGGGAGCTCACACTCCTAGGTGATTCACGTTCGTGATTGGATTGGAAGATCTTACGGATTCAATTCGATGCTAGTTCAACCGCCATGAAAAAAAAAGTACGATACTTTTAATATACATCAATTAATCTAGGGTTCAAGTTCTTCTTTTAAAGAGATTTTTTTAAAAAAAATTACTCAAACCCAAATTATACGCTTCTGCCTCGTTTCGAACCAGTTTTTCCCTACAATTGGTATCAGAGTCTGGTTGTACCATTGATTAATTGATGTATGTATACGTGAATCTATTTCTTTTTATTGTTAATAAGCATGTTTTAGAAAGAAATGACACTCTAGGTATTCACATATATATTTACATTGAAATGTATGGATATATATATATATATATATATTGTATATGTGGATTGTTATTCCTCAATTTTAGTCACAGAATTTCAAAGTATTTTTGTTTTGGGATTTTAACGAGAAAGGTGGCATATCATCGCCATAATTTCTTTCTTGGTAGTTGCTAAGTTTTTTATTTATTTTGCTATTGTATTAAAAATATTGCAATAGTTTTAATTAAACAAAAACTGTAGTATTTTATTAATTAAAATTCTTCTGTAATATATTCAAGTATCGAAGACTCGAAGGTTTGATGAATTGGAAGCAACCAGAACAAGTTTGGGACCGTGTGAACCATAGTAACAAACGTGCGTGCGAATGAGCACGTGGCCACGATTGTTGTGGCATGGGCTGCATATGGCAGCCCTTCATGGGGTTGTGAAGTACGCACACCCACGGGAGGGAGTCAAGGGTGCGCACGCCCATCGGAGGCCGCCGAGGGATGTCCAAACGGACGATGGTCGTATGAAGACTTGTTCGTCAAGAAAGAAGTTTTTGTATTCCAATACATATGTAATTTACTTACTTTTCTAGAATGAACCAAAATTGTAGCTATTTATATTTTTATAAATATTGCAATGTTTGTCATTATTTGGTAACATGTCATATAGAATAGGAGTGTCACTCATATATCTCTTTTGGTATGAACATGCATTGAATGATTTAGGTATCTAATTGACATCTAGTTAACTTTGTAAATCATTCTATGGAATTCGATCACACACCTTAAAAAATTGAGTGGGAGAAGGTGTTTTGGAACACCTACGACCTCCAAGTTTAGTTGAGAATTTAGCAATATAGTTCTTTACAAGGATAGACTAGACAATTAACCTGAACGATATCTATTTCCAAAGGAGGGATATTCGTTCGGGAATATATTGAAGGTCGATAACTTGGTAACACACTCAATGTGATTTTATTAATATCCTCCCAAGAGTTCTTGTTAATAAAATTGCAAGACTAAAATTGAAAACGTTGATTGTTATATTAACAATTAGGTGGGACCTAGTCCAACTAGTAAGTGGTGCGAACTCCTAAAGGAGGCGTGATATTTATGTGTGTTGGATCACCATTGAATTGTTTTATTTAATTCAAGATAAATATTCAAAAGTGATATATCATGATTGTTTACTTATATAAATTTTGTTATTATTACGAAATCATGACCTCATCCCTAATCAACATCCTAAAAGATAATACTTTAACTAATGATAATTACATCACATGGAAAAGAAAATTGGGTTGTTGTTGCAAGCGGAAAAAAATAAGTTCGTTTTGTCTACTCTTAAACCACCTACTTCTACTAATGAATCTACTGAGATGCAAAGAGACAAGTATCAATAGTGGAAGTCTTCAGATGAGATGGCTAAATGTTACATTATGACCACCATCTATGACGTGTTGCAACAACAACAACATGAAGGAATGAAGTATGCTGCTGATATAATGATGTTTTTAGATGAGATGTTTGCTATGAGGTCTATGACAACTAAGAGAGAGATAGTGACTACTTTCTTGAATCTTAGGATGAAACCTAGACAAGATGTGAAAAATCACATGATGAAAGTCATAGCACATCTCAACATTGTTGAACTCAATGGTGCTGAGATAGATGGTGAGACAAAAATTTACATGATTGTCAACTCACTGTTGGATTCTTTTGATCTTTTCAAGTTGGACTACACCTTGAACAATAACGAATACACCTTGCAAGGGCTGATGCAAGATGCGCTAAGAAAATCCTTGTGAAAGGCAAGGGTTAAGAGATTCATACAGTTAGTAAAGTTGCTACTGTTAAGACCCGTAAAAAGGTCAAGAAACAATAAAAGAAAAAACAACTTGGGCCTAACGAGAAGAGGTTCTGAAAAAGGAAGGGATTGAATGAGAATGAATTCAACTTTATGCAATGGAGCGTTGGTGTCTACTAATATAGTGAGAGATGTTAGAATCAATTTAGATTCTTATATGCATTTAGATTTAATAAACGTTTATTATGTACCACAATTCAAGAGGACTTTAATTTCGGTTTCTTGTTTAAATAAATTTAGATATTCTGTTACTTTTAATAAAGCTTTTTTATTAGTAGGAATAACAAATTTGTTTGCAAAGGTACATTGGAAAACTGTTTATTCTATTTGCATAGCAATATCTCTCACTTGTAAGACATGGAATCAACAGAACCTAATCATAAAAGAGTAAAATTATCAAAAGATGAAACATACCTATGGCATTTGTGCCTATGTCATATTAACCTTGATAGGATTAAAAAATTGGTTAGTGATGGACCTCTAAGTGACTTAAAGGTTGATGATCTACGAACTTGTGAATCTTGTTTGGAAGGTATGCTGACCAAAAGATCTTTCACGACTAAAGGCACAAGAGCCACTGAATGTTTATGATTGATACACAGTGATGTGTGTGGACCTATGAGTATTCAAGTTAGAGGTGGATATGAATACTTCATCACTTTCACGGATGATTACTCAAGATTTGGTTATGTGTATCTCATGAGACATAAGTCAGATGTTTTTGACATATTCAAAGCACTTAAAGCTGAAGTAGAAAATCAACTTGAGAAATGCATAAAAATCTTGAGGTCTGATTGTGGTAGAGAATATCTATCTAGTGAGTTTCAGTAATATCTTATTGATAATGGGATAATTTCTCAGTTTTTTATACCAGCTACACCTAAACAAAGTGGGGTGGCAGAAAGGAGAAATAGAACTCTTTTGGACATGATTAGGTCTATGTTGAGTTATTCAACACTCCCTAATTCTTTTTGGGGATATGCTTTACAAACCGCTATGTACATTCTAAACGATGTACCATCTAAGTCGGTTCCTAAAACACCGCATGACTTATGGACTGACAAAAGCCTAGTTTACAACACTTATGGATATTTGGATGTTCTACACATGTGTTAAAAGGAAAGACAAAAAAGATGGAGTCCCGTTCAGAAATATACATATTTGTAGGGTATCCAAAAGGAACAAAAGGATATTGTTTCTATAGTCCTTCAGATCTTAAAGTATTTGTTTCGACAAATACTAAATTTCTGAAAGAGGACTATATGAATAATTTTATGCCTAAAAGTATAATTGCCCTGAATGAGCTTTCAGAAGATACAATTCTACAAGAGATTTCACAACCTATCTTAATTGTAAGTTCCATACCAATATAAGATCAACAATCTACCATACCTCATTGTAGTGGGAGGCTTAGTAAACAACCCGAGAGATACATCGGTCTATGAGAATCTGTAGAGAATCTCCTGGACAATAATGATCCCTATCTGTACACGGAAGCAATGAAAGATGTTGATTGTCACCGTTGACAAAAGGCAATGCAATCCGAAATTGAATATATGTTTAAAAACAAAGTCTGGTCTCTTGTAGACTTGCCTAAATGGATAAAACATATCGGGTGCAAGTGGATATACAAGAGGAAAAGAGGAATGGATGGAAAAATGGAAACCTTTAAAGCTAGACTGGTAGCTCAAGGTTATACACAGAAGGAATGTATCGATTATGAAGAAACATTTTCTCATGTGGCCATGCTTAAATCCATTAGGATACTCTTATCCATTGCGACATCTCTAGACCTAGAGATTTGACAAATGGACGTCAAGACAGCCTTCCTTATTTACAGTCTTGACGAAAGCATCTATATGATACAACCAGAAGGATTCATTGAAAAAGGCCAAGAAGAAATGGTATACAAGTTGCAAAGATCCATATATGGATTGAAACAAGCATACAGATCCTGGAACATAAGGTTCGATCAAGCCGTGAAAAGTTTTGGATTTATTCAAAACCTTGATGAACCATGTGTATACAAAAGGATTAAAGGTGACAAGTTGATTTTCCTAGTTCTTTATGTTGATGATATACAACTCATCAGAAACGATGTAGGTGTATTGAAATCAGTAAAAGAATGGTTAGCTAAACAATTTAATATGAAGGACTTAGGAGAAGCAAGTTATATTCTTGGTATCCAAGTCATAAGGGATAGAAAGAATAGAACGATTGCATTATCCTAAGCTATAGATAAAATCTTGTCTAGGTTTTACATGCAAGATTCCAAGAAGAGTATGTTACCTTTCAGACATGGAATCAAACTTTCTAAGAAACAAGTTCCTAAGAATGAGCATGAATAGCAATTCATGAGTAGGGTTCCAATGCATCGGCAGTTGGAAGTCTCATGTATGCAATGCACTGATATTTGTTTTGTTGTTGGCATAGTTAACAGATTTCATTAGAAACCTAGTCCTGATCATTGGATGACAGTCAAACATATTTTCAAGTAACTCAGGAGAACAAGAGATTATATGCTTGTATAATATGGAGGGGATTTAATTCCCGTTGAGGATACAGATTTTGATTTCCTATCGGATTCTGACTCTAAAAGTTCAATATCAGGATTTGTGTTTACACTTGGAGAAGGGGCAGTCATATAGAGGAGTATCAAGCAATCTTGTATTTCTGACTCCACCATGAAAGCTAAGTATATTGTTGCATGCGAAGATGCAAAAGAAGCTGTCTGGCTTCCCCAATTCTTGATTGACTTGGAAGTGGTTCCTGATGCGAATAGTTAGATCACTATCTATTGTGACAATAGTGGAACAGTGGCTAATTCGAGAGAACCAAGAAGTCATAAGAGAGGGAAACACAATGAAAGAAAGTATCACCATTTAAGGGAAATTGTGCATAGGGAAGACGTGACGATAACTAAGATCGAGTCAGTAGAAAATCTAGCGGATCCCTCAAAGGCTTTTCCATAAAAGAGTTTTGATGGGCACCTGTAGAATATGGGGAAAAGAGATATGACACATTTGCTATAGAGCAAGTTGAAGATTTTTGAGATTATGCTCGATAACAAGAGTGTAATAATGTATTTGATAATTTTTTCATATTAATAAAAGCGATTTCTAGTTTAACAAATCTTATAGCATTTTTAGTTTAGTTAGTATAACTGTCAAAAGTAAATAATCATAAGGTCAAAAGACTATGAGAAAAGAAGAATTGTTCGTACATCTAGATTTGTATGAGGTAGACACAATTTTTTAGTTAGTCTTGAATAATATTCACAATTTAAGATAAAGGTTGGGTGTCTTTATCTTGTCAAATTTATAGATTCTTTTGCTAGCATTTGAGTGGGATCAAATGTGTTATGATAAGTCTAAAATCATCAAAGTGTGGTGTCTTTGGGCAAAAGAATCTAGTGCACTAGGTGCATTGAATAGAATCACAATGAAATACTTTATCCATAACCGTCAATGGATAAAAGTTTTTCACTTGAAGAAAATCAGAGAGTCTACCTCAATCCTGAGATTAATGAGGGACTTATGGTTGCAAGTGTTATCATTTGAGCTATCAATGAGTACGATTATATAGCATAATCTATCATCGATATTTTAGTGGTATTCATTTGTTAATAGATAGATGACTTCATTTATAGATACAGACATCGTGACTCCATTTATTAAATGAGAGTAGAATATCATCATATGGATGTTTTGAGGTATTGGATATTAAATCTTAACGTTAAGTTTTCAATAGTGTCTATTTAAATATGGCTTATGGACAAATCAAAATATTCAAGTTCAAAATGTGGTCATATGAGTAAATATGGTAACTTGAAAAGCTATAGGCAATCTATGAACTCTTGGCGATTACTGATATTTTTCACGAGGATACACTATCTCCATTAAGATTGTCTAGGGTATGAATGAACAATATTAACTTATTCTATCTTTATTTAAGAGTTCAATTTTAGTTATTTAGTGGAATGAACTAAAATTAATAGGTCGGAACTAAGTGAATCATTTGTTGATTGTGATTGGGTTGTGTTTATTGTGATTGAGTTGTGTTTATTGGAGCTTAAATTTAGATAGTCCGCCAAGATCCTCAATCCACACGAACTTGCATAGATCACTTAATATATTCTACCGGACCAATTTATGGGTCCATCTAGAATAATTTTAAGGCTTGTGAACTTGTTTATTTTAGTAAGAATGAGTATAGTTCATATGTGGACCTTTTATTAAAGTCTAATGGATTTAATAAAATAGGAAAAAATAATATTTGGCCCACATTTATATAGCTTGGACGGCAAGAGACTATTTATTAGTCTTATATATTATTTTTTATTTTTTATTTTATTATTTAATTAAGTGAGAATTAATTAATTAATTAATTATTTAATTAAATTCAAAATATTTTTCCTAGTAAGAGATTGTCTCATTGAGTCATATTATTATTGGTAATATGATAAGTATCTGTTGGAACCCCGTTCACCAGTAACGCAGCGGAATTAGGTTTTAAATTTTTTATACAAATCATAATCTGTATCTTGGACTAGTGAACTTGAGATCGTAATTATTTTTTGAACTCATTCATGAAATGATAATCAATATAATCATAAGAAGAAAATCTTACCAACGTTTGGAGGCTCATTCACTTTACGTTATGCTCTTGTCTGAATCACTCGATCTTCCTCGCTATCTTCCGGGACTGGTAACTGCGTGTGGGCGCGTCACGGTCTCAGGAACTTGAATGGAAGATGTAAAAAAAATAAGAAACTTTTTCTTTTGTATCAGTGGACAACTCTTGCACACAAAATATTTTCTCTTTAAATCACGCACACCAACACTTTGATATGTGTTGTATGTGTTAATTCACTTACAAACCAAATTGCATCTTATGAAAAAAAAACTTGACATCAAAAGGCCATTTTTTTAATTTGTGCGTTGATATCATGTGTACTAATTTTATATATATATATATATATATATATATATATATATATATATATAATATCATATATATAATATCTCATGCAACCCTTACAAAGATATGTATTTAAAAAGATATTTAATTCACGCACACTACACAATTTGTATCACATGCAAATTGAATCACTTACGTGTCGTGTGGTTCTTTCTTTTGCTATCAAATATATCTCAAATATATTATGTGGAAATTGTTAAAAATAACCACAACTATTATGAAAATTTTATTTTTTACTATATACGAAATTTTATTTGTTAATAGACATTTTTTTGAGAAATTACTTGAATACCCCCATATAAAAACCATTCCCAACCATTTTCTCTCTCTTCTTTTTTTTTTCTCTCTCATTTCCTCTCTCTCTCTCTCTCACCGGTGAACCGTCGCTGACATCCTTGCGAAGACCGACGAACCGTCGTCGGCCTCCTCTCTCTCTCACCCAACCTCTCTTCTCTCTCCCCGTAGCTCTCTCTCTTCTTTCTCTCTCTCTTTCTCTCCCCTTTCCTTTCTCTCTCATATGTCATCAACGGCTTGCCAGAGTGCCATCGCCTGGGCTTCAAGATCGTCCAGCAACACCGTCGAGCTCCCCCTCCGTTGGCGATTAGATTTGCTGAAAAAAAAGAAAGCAAACGAAATATTAGAAACCCAGAACATTTCAAGTTTGAACATTTCAAGTTTGAACATTTCAATTTAATCAACATTTTAATTTAGGCAACATTTCAAGTTTAAAAATTTGAAAACGAAGAACTTAAAAACCCAGAACATTTCAAGTTTCAACATTCAATTTAGTCAAGATTTTAAGTTTCAACATTTCAATTTAAGCAAGATTTCAAGTTTCAACATTTCAATTTAAGCAAGATTTCAAGTTTCAACATTTCAATTTAAGCAAGATTTCAAGTTTCAAAATTTCATTTTTTTAAACAAGATTTCAAGTTTCAAGTTCCTAGCCGTGATTTCAAGTTTGATTCCAGATTTTAGTCATGATTTCAAGTTTTCTTTCAGTTTTAAAGAAAAAATCAAATCCAGCGGTATTTTGTGTACAAACCTTCTCATCCATAAGCCAACTCGCAATCCCAACATACGGAGTATATTGATCAGAAAATGCATCTGACCTCACCCATGGTATATCATAGACCACGATTTAACCTGAAGGAGTCGATAAGACACTCAGGATTAAGATCACCCACATATAACCATTATTAGTTGATATATATGAATCTCATCGGTAAACGAATCTTGGTGAGAGATTCATATAGATCATAACCTAGTCCTATATGATAACATCATATAAGATGCCTTCATTCCCATATCTCATATGAATGATTCAGGATAAAATCACTGTATATTACGGAATGAACAACCGCTATAGATTAACCACAAATAAAGTATCCAGCTTTATTTACTATCTATGGACTCTTTAGATTGCACGTCTCTTATTGTATCCATCCGTATATGACACTCATATACATAGTTCGAGATTACATTCGGCAATCTTGGATGTTAAATATATGCACAAGTTATAAAATAAACAACACAACAAGAATGAATTGAACTTTTCCTTTTATTTATTTCATAAATTCATTTACAAATTACATCTTTAGGGCATAAGCTCTAACAGTATCAAATACTATATTTGATAAGTAGATAAATAATATGAATTTATTTATCTAGTCAAATTAGGAAGTATTTGATTTCTATTAGGAAGTTTTTGATTTAGTCACAATTTAATTATATTCAATAATTAATTATTGAATATATACACTATTTGAGTTGGATTAGGAGTCTTGGTGTGGAAAAAAAATCTTTTTAGAAATAGGATTCTTTGTCACCAAGTAAATCCACATAGAGGTAGGATTATTGTCTTACCAAGTAAATCCTTCTTAGGAGAGGATTTGATCTCCTATATATACTACCTATTAAATTCGACCAATACCTAATTTTTGATGTGATAAATTATTTTTTATTTGTTTTTTTTATATAAGTTATAAAAAAAAAACTTCGTCCAACTCATAGATATTGTGTATTGAATTCAGCCAAAGAGAAGAGAAAAGAGGAACGTTTTGTTTTCGATAGTGCAATAGTAGCCTTTACATCAAAAAGTTTTGTGTACAACATTGAATCAAGGTTCACACGAGTTTCAATCAAATAGATTGATAATTCATAAGTGACCGGAAGTTTTTGGGTTTTCTTTTGGAGGATTATTGTGACAAACAAAGAAGAAGATTTTGTTTGTTTCCATCATCAGGTATACAATTAAAAGAAAGGGAGCCCACACTCCTAGGTTATTCACGTTCGTTATTGGATTGGAAGATCTTACGGATTCAATTCGACTCTAGTTCAACCGTCACAGAAAAAAAGGTACGATACTTTTAACATACATCAATTAATCTAGAGTTAAGGTTTTTTTCTTTTAAAGGGATTTTTTTTTTTAAAATACTCAAACCCAAATTCTACGCTTCCGCCGCGTTTCAAACCAGTTTTTTCCCTACAAAATGAACCTCAGAAAATACAAAGGATTTTTTTTTTTAAAAAAAGAAGGAAACCGGTCTAGACCTGTCAGATCCAAACAAGTTAGAACAATCGGTTCCAAACCGGTTTTTCAAATTTTAGAACCGATTCAGGTTCTGGTTCAAACAGTAGCGGTTTCGGTTCGAACCGTGGTCACCTCTACCTATTATTAATGATAAGCTTTTAAAAAAACATTAATCATATTAACGCTTTAAACACCATTGTTGAACCTTCTTTATTTGTTTGTAAAATCAAAACTATTTCTAAATCATTATTTATCATTTTTTTTAAAAACAATTATTACATTATTACATAAATAATATCATATATTAATCACAAATAATATCTTATCCTACATTATTACATAAAAATAGTTTAAGATTTGTTAAATTATTTTTATTTAGTTATTTATATCATATAAAATGAAAACACATAATAATTAATAGTAATAAGGGCATAATTACATATTTTAAAACCATTTAATCCTTAAAAAACAAACAAATTGACTCTTTTTTTTTGGAGATGATAAAAATAAAAAATAAATATGTCATTTAGTTTCAGATTTCAGTCTCTATTCGATCCTTAGTAAAAGAGTAATGCTACACAACCCAAATAATTAACTCAAATTTCAACCCAAATGATATGACAAGTGAGTTGACATCACCATACATAACATGAGATGATGTGGTTAATGAAAAAAATATTTACCGCATCATTTGGGTTGAAATTTAAACTGAATTTTTGGATTGTTTAATATTAGTGTTAGTAAAATTCAGAACTGTTCAGTCTTCAAATAAAAAAACAAATGACCCATTTCTCAAATCTACACCACGAGTTTCAGATTCGTCGAGTTATAGATTCGACTTAGTCATCTCTCTTAAATCCAATATTTTAATACTTAACATACCATAAGATACGATTTCTAGAAATTTCATCTTTTTTAAAAACAAAAATATAAATATATTTTAAAACCTTGGGAAATGTCACAAAAAGTGAAATATGTTAAACAAATGTGAAAATGGTAAAAAAAAAGTAATTTTTTTTTTGACAAATGTTAACAAAACATGAAATATGTTTATAAAACGTGAAATGTATATAGGATTCTATCCTAAATATGTACTACCCTAAAATGGTGAAATAATGGGATTATAGGCAATTAATTGTATATGACATCAAGGGTGCGGATATGTAACATCCGTACATTTTACTTTTCTTGATGTATTTAGTGTTTGTTTTGACTATTTTAAAATGAAGTGCTTACTAATTTTTATTTGGTGTAGCAAAGGAAGAATATGATATTAATCCAGAGAAGGAGGAGAGAGCTGATAGAAAATAGGATAGGGCTGATAAAGAGACTGTTTCTCAAACACTTGCTAATCTTGATTTTTCTCTTCATTGTGGTACATTTGTTGATGCTATATTTTATGAAAGTCTTTTTTATTTTGCCCCAAAATTTGAAAGAAAATGCATTCTAGTTTTCTTTCGGTGCTTATCTTATGCAATCTATACATTGGTTAAGATGCTTATGTGTTGTTTAGGACGACATTACATTACTTTGAGGAGTGCATCTATCATGAGCAAGATAAATCTTCATGGCAATTTGGTTTTATATTTGTAAATGCTTTGCCGACGGAGACTCGATTGAGGATATGTCCCTGTCATAGGCCAAATACAATAAATTTTAATAACCATACAGCCAAAAAAAAAGAAGGACTACCATGAAATGTTGAAACAATGGGAATCTAGGTAACTTCATATGATATAAAGGGTATGGATATGTAGCCTCTGTACATTTTACTTTTCTCGATGTATTGAGTGTTTGTTTTGACTTTTTTGTAAGGACGTGCTTACTAATTTTCTTTTGGTATAGTAGGGGAAGAAAATGATAATAATATTGAGAATATGGAGAGAGCAGATAGAAAAAGGGAGATGACCATTATAGACATTACTTCTCTCAGGCTTCCTAATCTTGATTTTTCTCTTCATAGTGGTACCTTTGATGGTGGTATAAGATGAAAGTCTTTTTTATTTTGCCCATAATTTTAGAAGGTGATACTTACTAAATTTCTTTTAGTGCTTATTTTATGAAATTTATATGTTTCGATGCTTATGTAGTGTTTAGGGCGATATTGCATTCCTTTGAGATTTGCATCTATCATAGGCTAGATAAATCTCCACGGCAATTTTTCTTTATATCAGTAAATGCTTTGTGGGTGAAGATTCAATTGTGGATCTAATCCAAACATAGGCCAAATACAATTTATTTTGAAAATCATACAGCCAAAAATAGGAACTACTCTGAAATGTTGAAACAATGTGAATCTATGCAACCGTAAATGATATCAGAGGTGCGGATATGTAACCTCTGTACAATTTTCTTTCTCCGATACATTGAATGTTTGTTTTGACTATTTTATAAGAAAGTGCTTACTAATTTTCTTTTGGTGCAGAGGAAGAAAATGATATTAATATAGAAAAGAGGGAGAGAGTTGATGGAAAAGAGGAGATGGTTGATTAGGGTTGCATATTTTCCCCCGGATTCCCAAATCCCCGTGTCCCCATCCAGATTTAGGGAAACAATTTATGAAAAAATAGGGAAATTGGTGGGGATGGGGATGATTTTCATCCCCAAATTAAAATGGGGGTGGAGATGGAGAGACTCCTCCCTATCCTCAATTCTATATTTTCCCTACAAATATATTGAAATGAGGATGAGGATGGGGAGATTCTCACATCCTCATTTCCTCATTTTTCCTAAACATATATAAATATATAAATATATATATAATTCTTTGAAACCTTAACTAAATAACTGTATAAACTTATTATCTTTTAACTTTAAAACTCAAAACCTAAAATCTAAATGTTTGTAATGGACAGTTTGTTTTCTTTTAAATTTGTAATTTTTATCTGTAACTGTTTTGGCGGTGGAGATGCAATTGAGGACATGTTCCAAACATAGTTAGATGAGGACCTATATTTCTCCATATATTTAGGTTATGCATGCATATAACTAGAAGCATATCAAAATAAGAAATAATTAATTTTGGTTTGACTTACCGTTTTATATAGAGAAATAGAAAAACAACGATGGCTCAGCATGTGAAGTAGCAAATTGCACAGTCTCTTATTGAATCAACTTTCTTTGTCTATACACTTAGGGCTCAACTTGCAACTAGGTTTTGACTTGTATTCTCAAGTGAACCCAATGTTAATCAAACAAGACTCAATTGATGTGGAACTTCCTGAAGACATGGGATAACATTTGGAAGTTGAAGATGGTGTTTGAGAGAGGTTTGAAGACGAAGAAGAACTGAAGAAACGAATTCTGGTAGGTTCCACGGGATAGACCGCGGTGCAAACAATCGCACAGACCGCAGCATAGAGAATGGTCGTTTCTAGGAGATCAAGCGTGGTGTAGACCGCGGCGGAGGCAAAGGCATAAACCGTGGTATTCGGAGCGGTCATCTCCAGTGGCTTTCCGGGGTATAGGAAGCGGGGTGCACACCGCGACCTAGACCGCGGAAACGATGCATCTTGCCCAGATCAAGAATGTTACACGAGAAGAAAAAGGAAAAGTTCTATTTCTGGAAGTTCTTGTGCTAATCAGAAAATGAAAGAGTTTGTCTTCATGAAGGATACGAAAGTCCTGTACTTAAAGGAAAATGATTTCTCCCTAACAAGAAGACTTATCATAAATAGGAAATAGTATTTACGCGGAACAAGTAATTCTTGTACGTTTAGGAGTAGGATTTCCTCTTATGTTAAACTCTCTGTAACCAGTATAAATAGACCTTGTATCTAGGTTATTTTGTGTATGGATTCAAGAAACACCATGTAACATCAGAGAGTGAAAAGAGTGGAGAGATCCGGGTGAGAGACCTGTGGGAATATCCATGGAGAGATCAAAGCAAATATCAGTGGATCAAAGCAAATATCAGTGGGTGATATTCATGGGAGACCTATGGGATATTGTGAGGTTCTTGGTAAGGATCTCGTGAGAGTGGTTTGGGGTTTGTGTGTGAGAGAGAATCCTGGAATATATGGTTGTAACAATTTATCATATAGTGGAATTTTCTCTATCGTCCTGACGGCCAGTGGTTTTTTACCCGATTTGGGTTTTCCACGTATATTTTGTATTGTGATTGGTTTACTTTCTCTCATCTATTTTTTCTACTGTTGACGTTATTATTTGCTATGAGTTATGAGTATATATTAGGTATGACGATTCCGTATTCATCAGGTTCCGTAATCATCCCCCCCAACAAAAACTCTTTTCATGTACACTCATTACTTGTTTCGGCATATAAAATGAACAAATTTAGAAACCTATACGGCCAAAATAGGAACTACATTGAAATATTGAAACAATGAGAATCTAGGCAACTATATATGAAATCAAGGTGCGAATATGTAACAAATGTACATTTAACCGTTCCCGATGCATTTAATATTTGTTTTGACTATTTTGAAAGTGAGTGCTTACTGATTTTCTTTTAATGGAGCAGGGGGGATATGATAATAAAACAACTAAGAGGGGGATGTTGATAGAGAGAGTCGGATATGACTATAAGCATATCAAAACAAGAAATAATTAATTTGGTTTGACTTACCATTTTATGTATAGAAATAGAAAAACAAAGGTGGCTCAGCATATGACGTAGCAAATTGCAGAGTCTCTTATTGATTTAGCTTGCAACGCAACTCAGCAACACATGAAGAAACTGTTTTCATTCATTCAGCTTTCTCTTTCCATTCACTTGGAGCTCAACTTGCAACTCAACTCAACAAAACGTGAAGAAACTCTTTTCATGTACACCCATTACTTGTTTCGGCCTATGATACTACATTTTTTGAAAGTCATACGACCAAATGGAAACACATTGAAATGTTGAAACAATGAGAATCTAGACAACTATATATGATATCAGAGGTGCGAATATGTAACATCTGGACATTTTACTTTTCCTAATGCATTCAATGTTTGTTTTGGCTATTTTAAAAGTGAGTGTTTACCAATTTTCTTTTGATGCAGTTTAGGGGAATATGATAATAATACAGAGGAGAAGGAGATGGCTGATAGAGAGGGGGAGATGACTAATAAAAAGAGCGATTCTCCTTTGCTTCATAATCTTTATTTTTCTCTTTACTGTGGTTCATTTGTCGATGGTATATTTTATGGAAGTGCTTTTTTATTTTACCCCTAATTTTTAAAATAAGTGATTACTAATTTTCTTTTGGTGTTTATTTTACGAAATCTATATGTTGGCCAAGTTACTTATGTATTGTCTACGATGGCATTACATTGCTTTGAGAATTGCATCTATCATACGTTATATAAATCTCCAAGACTATTTGGCTTTTTATCTATAAATGCTTTGCCCGGCGGAGATTCAATTGAGAACCTATTCCAAATATGGGCCAAATACAAAAATTTTTGAAATCCATATCGCCAAAAGTAGGACTACCCAAAAATGTTGAAACAATGGGAGGGCTGATAGAGAGACTATTTATCATACACTTTCTAATCTTGATTTTTCTCTTCTTAGTGATACATTTGATGAGGGAGATCCCATAAAGGAATCGTGTGAGCATGGTTATGGATGCTACTTCACCAACAAGAGCGGAGCAGCGTGCACAATATGCAACTCTCGTTACCGAGTAATAGTCCAATTTGGGTACATAGTCTATTGAGATTTAGTTTGTACGAATCTCCTTCAACTTTGTCATGGTGTATCAACCAAAAACTTGTTCCGCACCATTTCGGTAGGGAGAGTGAAAAAAAGGAACTTAGGAAATTAAATTAGAATTTGTCTCTAATTTGACACGCGTTGGACCAGACCGAATTCGGATTGTACGGAACCGGATTCGAATCATCTAGCCCGATTGATGGTTCCTAAGTAGAATTTGTCAATAATACTTATAAAAAAATAATTTCTCTCCTAAGTTTTAAAATAAGCATATAATTGAAATAAGCATTAAATATTTTCTTTAAAGTATGTTATATTATAAAATTAAATAAAAATCAATAATACCAAATGACAGTCCAAATTTGTTAACCTCTATTGAGAATAAAATTGGAACAATAAAGAAAATAATGGTGGAGAGTGAGAACAAGAAGAGATATTTAAAAAAAAAAAAAAATTCTGAAAACATGTTTGATTCAAAGCATAAACTAACAGTAGTAGTATATTAGTCGAATACATAAATAAAATTTTCCATTACAGTTCAACATCAAAATTAATCAAAGCATAAATATCTTACAGACTAAGAGAACTTTAAAAAAATGTTGGTCAAAGTCTGGGCAAGAGCTGCGTTGGGCAAAGGCGAGGAAGAGTTCGGAAGAGCTAGGCAAAGGCAAACCGGCAGACTGTAAAGCTAAAAAAAATAGTTTAGCATGCATAAACAAGATAGAATTTTAAGCAAGAGACCTTTAAACATGCATATATTATTCAACAACAAAAAAAAATAACATAAATTATAACAAAAGAAAAAAAAAAAAGAATGACAAAAACAGAACTTCAAACATGTATATGTTATTTAAAAAAACAGCAACTATTTTCAATTCTATATCCTAAGAACAACAAATATAGACTTTCAAACATACATATATTATTAAACAAAACAAAAACCTTAACAAAAGAAATAATCATAAGAAGAAAATTTCCATCCCTCATCATTTGAATGGTCATTGCTGCATCGGCAGAAGACTGGACTGCTCTGACACTCGCCTGAGTCGCACTAGCAGCGGACTGGGCTGCATTGGCAGATGTGTTAAGCACATGCTCCGGAGAAGTGTGGATGATGAAGAGATTTTTATCAAAGTTCTTTGTCTTCTCCTCCATCTGGTTGATGATGTTGTTGACTTCCAGTTCAGAGAAATGGTTAAGTTTCCCAACTCAACTCTTAGCATACTTTGAAAATCTCTTAAAATATCATCACTTCTAAATCTATTAGATTTAGAAATGTTGTTACCAATTACAACACCGATTGTTAGTATCTTCTTGCAGCCCTATAAACTCCGGAATTTGTAAGTAGCTTTATTATGGAATATTTTCCATAACTAACCTCTTGACCATCTGAAGTTCCTAACATTCTTGCAAGTTCTATTGTATCTTCCATGCTAAGAAATTAGAAAATAAGAAAGAATCGTACAAAAACCTTTAAAGGAAGATGTAGCTAATGGTGTCTACGGTTCGGTTTCGGTTCCTTGGAAAGGCCGAACCGTGACCGTAACCGTAACCGGAATAGGACGGTTTTGGACGGTTTCGGAACCGGCGGTTTTCGGTTTGGTTTCGGTTTCGGTTCGTTCGGTTTTTTTTTTTTTACAAAAATTAATATATATATTATTTTATATACATTTAATTTTTATATATATATATATATATATATATATATACATATGTTTTTTTTTAATGAAACTATACAACTAATATTTGAACTTTTATATATACATAAATGTGATTTTGTTTTTAATGGAACTATACAAGTATATACAACTAATAGTCTAATTACTAATACAAATTGATAAACTTAAAATTTAAAAAATGGCCAAACATTTTTATTTGTAATCAAATTTCATTTACAATGTCTATATTTTAAATATTCATATAAAATATGAAATACAATTATCTAAATATACAATTGAACCGTTGAAGTATTTAACAATGAATGTGTAAAAATAAAAGAAATTGACATTAATTAATAAGTTAAAATTTATAATTGCATCTAAATTTTATATAAAAAAATTAGAAGTTAGCCTTAATTGAATATAAAATCTAATAAAGTTCAAATAACACATTGAAAAAAAAAAATTAGCCTTGCACTTAATGTTGACCACAATTAAGCTGCCTACGTATCCTCCGCAAATGTAGAGGAATCAAAGGCCACGTAGTTCTTTTACCTGTAGTGGGATAGTCGGTGTTAGTGGTTGGAAGATTTGAACAGAATCTATTCGCTGCCTTCTGTTCCCGTGGTTTGATCATCTTCGAAGAAATCATTCACTATTTCTGGCTCGAGTTCTTGTTGTCTAAATTTCTCCTTTGTCCAATCATCAACACATGCTTGGGTTTCAAGTGATTGTGGACACAGAACCGACCGTCTTGTATCCAAAATATTTCCACCTGCACTAAATTCTTGTTCCACAGCAACGGTAGAAACCGGTGTTCCAAGAATTTGTTTGGCAATAATAGCCAAAATTTGATATTCTTGTTCATAATCCTTCCACCAACCCTGGATACTAAATTTATCTTCTAAAAATACATGATTGGCTTCTAAAAATCTGTCAAGCTCAGAATGTGTGTTAGAGGATGAAGAAGATGCTCGTAACTTTTTGGCTCTTTGGGAAAACAATCGATCCCCTAAACCCTTTAATTTAAATTGTGAGGAACTGGTAGTACCATCAGATGTGGGTTGGGGTTGTGAAACCGACATGTTCAAAGACGGACCATATATTTTAAGATATTCATCATATAATTCATATAGTAAAGTCTTAACGGAATTACAACAACTAAGAACATCAGTTTCTATTCCTAAACTATTGTAGTAATGAGTTAAATAATCTTGCAAACATTCTAATTTAAAGCATGGATCAAAACATGATGCAAGCAAATAAATATTTGAAATATCCTTATAATACTGTATCCATTTTTTTTTCATTGCAGCAACACATTGACTCAGTTGAACATCTAATTCACAGTCACTGAATGCACCAGCAATATTAACACTTTGAACAAGAAATAAATGAGTAGTGGGATAGTAAATACCAGATAAAACATTGGTAGCATCATTAAAAACACGTAACAATTCAAGAATTTTTATACATACATCCCAATGCTTCAATTGAAGCGAAATTGAAGGAACGTTATAAGTAATAAAAGAAACTAATATTTCCTTATATTCAACTCTTTCATTAAGCAACTTATAAGTAGAATTCCAACGAGTACTAATATCTCGAGAAAATTTTATGGGACGCCTATAATTTTGAGAACAAAATTTCAACAATTGTTTTTGGATTTTGTTATGCGTCCATATATAATTAATACTATCTCTAATTGGACTAATATAAACAGAAAGAATTTATAATCCAGCTTGAACACACAAATTTAAAACATGACATGCACATCGTTGATGAAATAATTTACCCCCAAAATAGGGATTGCATAATTCCTTTAACATAGGAATAGATGCGGTATTGCTTGCAGCATTATCAAAACCAATTGCAAAAATTTTGTTTTGGATATGAAACTCTTCAAAAATAATTTTAAGGTGTTGAAAAATATTATGAGCTGTATGTGACTCATCGAAAACACGAAATGCAATAATTCTTTTTTGCATGTTCCAATTATTATCAATATAATGACATGTCACACCCATGTAATGGTGGCTACCAAAATTATCGGTCCATATGTCAGCACATACGGAAACACGACCTTGATATTGGAAAAAAAATGATTTCAATTTGTGTTTTTCTTTTTTTGTAAATGGAAAACAGTGCACGTGTGAGAATGACTCTAGAAACACGTTGCATTGCAGGATTTAATGCAGTTTGACAATAATTAACAAAACCAACTTTCTCACCAAAACTAAAAGGTAAGTGTTCTAGTGCAACCATTGTTGCTAATTCTTCCTTATTTTTTTAAGACGTATAATGAAATAATTGATTGGTAGAGGTACCATACATGAATATTTGGCCTTGGTTACTAGCTTTCACCAATTCGGATGGATGATTTCTTTTAACATGATTCCAATACGTGCCATATCCAAAAGACTTAACGGCCTTGTATGTTTTGGGGCAGTAGTTGCACATGATTTTGATTGTTCCATCATCTAACTCAATTTTCTTCTTATGCACTCTGAAGAGATCGGACTTCAACGACTTTTCTTCTTCATCTGCATCAAATTCATCTGAAGGGGGTGGTATAGTAGAAGGGGTAGATATATTTTCATTACTAATGGAGATATTGGGATTTGGCTCAGCAAAAAAAAAAAGGGGGATTAGGATTAAGAGGGGGATCGGATTCAAAATGACTTTGAAGGAACTCGTGGTAAAGTCGGTCATTGTAATTGACGTCTTCACCTTCGTGTTCCAATAAATTTTGCAATGGACCATTTTCTCTGTCCAAATTTGTAGGACCTGAACCTTCTCCCCCACTTGTTATTAAAAAATTAATTATAAATACTAATTGAAAAATAAGAGATAATTGTAAGTAAATAATATATTATTAAAAAAATAGAAGAAATATATGTTTTTTAATTTATATGAGAAATGAGAATAAAATAAAATTGTTGAATGTAGAGAGAATTTAGAATTTGAGATTGAGAGAGATTGAGAGAAGGTGGGAGTGGTGTGAAGAAGAATGAATTGTGGGGTGGTATTTATAGAATTGGTGTGGAGGGGTAATTTGGAAAATAAATGAAAGAAAAAGAAAAAGAAAAAGAAAAAAGAATATGACCGTTGGGCGTTGGGAACAAAAAAGGAAGATGACCGTTGTTCAACGGTCATCATCCTCCAACGCCCAACGGTCAATTAATTTATTTTGTTCTGAAATGCTATCACGTGTCAGCATTTCATTGGTTTTTTTTTTAAATTTTGAAACCGCCGGTTTTACCGACGATTTAACCATCGGTTAAACGGTCGGTTTAACTGGCGGTTTTTGGTCGGTTTTTAAGATCCCATAACCGTAATCGAACCGTTGGGGTTCGGTTTCCAACCGATTTTGTAACCGACGGTTTCGGTTTCGGTTTCGGTTTCGGTTTCGGTTTCGGTTTCTATTTCGGTTTCGGTTTCGGTTCATGTTTCGGTTTCGGTTTCGGTTTCGGTTCGGTTTCGAACGGTTTAACCGAACCGTGGACACCTCTAGATGTAGCAATTTTTTCAGTCTTTTCAGGAAGTAGATTTCCCAAATGCAGTGAAACCTCTGAGGATTTTCTAAATCATACATGTAAAATGAAATAAAATGTAATTTAAAATGTACCAATGAAGGACAGGTGGCTAGAAATCACTTCTCATTGATGTCTGAAAGCGGAAAAGAGAGAGAAGTTATATCCATTATCTTCCCAAAGGAAAGAAAAAATAAAAAGAGAGAACCTGTGGAAAAGAGAGAGAGAAGTGATGTCTATTATCTTCCAAGAGAAGTGATTTGCAGACATCATTTCTCTTAGGAAGATAAAGGGTCCGTTTGGAATAACTTTTATTTTTAACTTTTGACATTAGAAGAGCTTTTGTATCTAGAAGAACTTTCGAGACCGTTTGGTTGGAACATTATAAAATCTTATCTAATTATGATATGATATTTTTACCCTTAACAAAACAGGCATCAATCTCTGATAGGAGTCCAAATCTCCATTTGTAGATCAGGAAATGTGGAAAAAAATGTCATAAGTAAATATCCAGATTGAGATTGAAAACTGAAAATATGGGAATTTTTTTTAACAAAACAAAATCAAAACAGACGCAGGAGCCTAAATGGATCTGAAAATCTGGGAAATTTTTTTAATTAGAAGAACAAAACATATCCAGATTGAGAGGTTGAGAATTGTAAATATGGAAAAAAAATTAAAACAACAGAAGTAGATTTCTATCAGGAGTCAAAACATATTTGGAAATCTGGGAATTTTTTTTATTAAAAAAAACACAAAATATATCCAAATTCAGATTGAAAATTGGAAATCTGGGAAATAAATTAAAACAAAACAAAACCAAAAAGATTTAGATTTCTATCCAGGGTCCAAATGGATATGGAAATCTGGGAATTTTTATTAATGAAAAAACAAATTATATCTAGACTGAGATTGAGAAGTGGAAATCTGGAAAACAAAAATAAAAACAAAATCAAATCATTTTCTCTCTGAAACTGAAAATAAATGTGCAAAATATCTACATCAACTCTCAAGCAACCCAAACCATTACTAAAATCCAAAAAGTTTGAATATCCATAGTCAGATCCCTGAAGACCCACTAAAACCCAGCCATTCTTGACTAAGAATGGAGATGCAGAGAAGAATGGTGATATGGTATCGGGATGTTGAAGCCATTAAAAGATGGGAAAAAATTGAAAATATTTGTATCAATGAGAGAAGTTGAGAGGTAAAAATGGAAACTTTAGTTTTTCATGGTTTTTTTTTTTCTGTTTTAGTTTCGCAGAAATGATATGGTGTTGTCCTGCAAAAATGGTGGAGATAGACTGAGAAAAAGAAATCGAGTTAATAGTGTTGATGGGGATATTATTGAAATTATTTATTTGTTATTCATTATAACAAGGGTAAAAAGGCATTATGAAAGATTCATTAAAGATCAATTCAGCTTCCCTGTTTTTCCATAAGCTCTTTTAGCCCAATCCAGTTGAACTTGGCTTTTGATAGAAGAGCTTATAGTCTTGATAAGCTCTTATCATGAAACATCCAAACAGGTTTGAAAGCTGTTTTTGGGCTTCAAAAGAGCTTTAACCCCTTAATAAGCTTAGCCAAACAGGGCCAAAGTCTGTTAGACTTAGAGGTGTCCACAATTCGGTTTCGGTTACGAACCGTCGATTTCGGTTCCGTAAAATGGTCTAACCGTAACCGTAACCGTAACCGTAATCGGAGGGGGACAATTTGGTTCGGTTATGTAACCTCCGGTTTGGCGGTTACGGTTCGGTTTCGGTTGTTTTTTTTCAAATGAATTACCACGTGTCGCAATTCTATTGGTTTATATATATATATATATATAAAATAAAATATACCAAAACCGGCGGTTAAACCACCGGTTTTGAGACGGTTTTTGGGATTGGATAACCGTAACCGAACCGTCGGGAAACTGGTTTCGTAACCTACGGTTACAGTTCGGTTTCGGTTACGGTTTTTGAAAGACGGTTTCGGTTCGGTTTCGAATGGTTTAATCGAACCGTGGACACCTCTAGTTAGACTAGACAAGTGATGTCCGTAGCAAGCAAAAATAAAAAATCTTTGAACCAAATTTGACTTTAAAAAAAAAAAAAAACAATTTGGTAAATTCTTAATTTGTCCCTAATTTTTATAAATTCTCTCATGTGTCCCACATCAGGATGAGAGATCAACTTTGACAATAAACTCATTAAGCTACAGTGAAAAAGACTTACAAAAAAGTGCATATATATGACGATCTCAAAACCAAATTAATATTACAATTTTTTTTTTTTGCTTGACAATGTTTATTGTACTTTTCTTCCTTTGGTTTTGTTGTTTTATTTTGTTTTAGAGTCCAATTTTGTTGTGCTGTGGGAAGAAGAGAGATTTCAAAAGGCTTACAGAAGAGGATAATACATTGTTGGTGGTTGCATTTCAGAAACTGTATGAATTGATGCTAAACTGTGATGGTGGTTAACCACACTTGGTTACTAACACTTGGGGTGGGGTTGATTAATTTACAAGAACACCCCAAAACTGTAACGGGGGTTAATCATTTGGTTAATTTACCTCTTTAACTTATCAAATAAAAAAAAAAAGTTAAATGAAATCAATGAGTCGACTATTTTTATTTATTATATTATTATTATTGTTTTAATTTTTACATATTTATTTATTTGAAATAACATTTTATTTTTATAAGACAAAATGAGGTTAACCTAATAGTTTATCCATCACATCTACACTATGATGTTGTGAGTTTGAGTTTATACCCCCTTCTTAAATCCTGAATAAATATAATATTTCAAATATATATATATATATATATATATATATATATATTCATATAATACAAAATGTTCTATCTTTTTTCATTATCATTGTTTTTCTATTTCATTTCTATTTTTTTTTTCACTTATGAATGGCATTTTGGATATTTGATAAGACCAATGGGTCAACTTAATCAAATGATTAACCAACGTTAAAGTTTAAAGGGTGTTCTTGTAGAATTTACTTCTCCATCCAAGTGTCTTCATGCCAAACCTTAAGGGGTTGAGTGTGATTTCTCCAACACTATATTATCAACAACCATCCACCACGTTCATATTATTATTATTATTTTGTTGACGAAAAGTATTAAACAAACAAAACAGGCATTACATACGCCCAAGTTTATCAACCTGTAAAAACCGACTCACACATGGAGGACTATCACCCATCCAGTAAAGGACATCTAAATTTGACAATACCATCTTAGCAAGGAAATGAGCAACCAAATTGGCTTTCCATGACACATAACTCACCGATCTACACCTCATACTTTGGATTAGCAATAAGATGTCTGCAATTACCAAGCCAACATCAGAGCTTATCCTTCTACCCTCCGTAATTCAATTCGCCACCGTAGCTGCATCAGTCTCCGCCACAACGGGCTTCAAACCCGTGTCATGCGCTAATTGTAAACCCCACAATACAGCAACTGCCTCCACCACTTGTGGAGAGAACTAACTCGAAGCCATGACCAAGCCAGCTTCATCATGAATCACAATGTCAATCTCAATCACTTCCCCAACTCCATCTACAACTGCATCTGTGTTGATTTTATAAAAACAAATATGAGGAGGATTTTCCATGCTACCAACACATAAGAAGGGTTGAGTGCAATTGTCCACCTTTCAAACTCAGACTTTGGAATTCTGACAGATAAGTTGTAGACCATTGTATAATTTCTGCTGCACAACACCGTTGGCCCCCATGCACCACCAAATAACACAATACACAAGAGACACATAAAAGAACTACTCAAAATACCGATACTAACAATCATATGTTGGAAAAATTCCATCATATGGGGCCACACATGTGAATATTAAATGTGTTGTACTATCTTTTAGGCAAGCCTAAATTAAAATGATCTAATTAAGATTTAAAGTATTAAGGCTTAAGGGTATAATTGTCATGGAATTAACGTGTAGATACCAGAGTGTTATTTCTAATTTATTGAGGGGCCGAATTAGAAATAACCAACATATAATAATTTGATTATTATATATATTTAGGGTTATGGTCCCCAAATTATCCGATGTTTTGTTTTGTTTGTATCCCCATCAACAGAGCAAAATAGAACTGTAGGGTTCAAGAAAGGTCGTGTTAATTTGGAAGATCACAACCCGTCCACCAACCTCCGGTAATGGATTCAGTTACGCTTCCGCTATCGATTTTTCTACTTTTCTCTTGAACCAACATGGGTTATATTATGTATATTAGGGTTTGATTAATCATGATATAGAAACATGTTTAGGTTATTTGGATTAATTATGTGTCTTTGCATGTTGTATTTGTGTTAATCGAATTCATTACAAGTGGTATCAAAACCACCCATGATCGATTCTTGAGAATTGAGATTTGGATATTTGGTTTTTAAAAAAAATCTGAAAATTTTAGAATTTAGATCAATAACGTTCTTTTGGAATATTATTTGGGTTTTGATCTTCAGTGTTTGATTTTTTTTTTCTTATAATTTTTTGTTATAAAGAATAATTGAATCTAATATGGTCATCTAGGATTCGGTATAGACACAATTGTTTTTTCTATATGATTTTGTACATTAGAAAAATTTAAAAAAAAACTGAACTGAAAGTTTTTTTTATTTTATTTTGGTTCGTTGATTTAAAATAAATAAATAAATAACTGGATCCAGATTCAGGTCAAGGGAGATCGCCCAGACCAGTTTTCTCCTCTTCACGGTCAACGCAGGGTTTCCGATGAGAACCCGTGCGTTTTTCGGTGACGAGGACTACTGTCGGTGGTCCATCGCGATCTGGTCCGGTTCTAGCCAAGATCGCACCGCCGCTTGTTCGATCGGTTTGAGAGGATCGATTGCCGTCGGTCGTCTGCGTGTTCCTGGTCATCGTCCTCCGCCGTTCATCATTGCCTTGTTGTGACAGCATTGAGATTCAGGCGGCGACAACGATAACCTAGGGTTACCATATGTTGATTTTTACTCAGGCCCTTCTTTTGAAAATTTAAAATTCTTAAGGGACTGTTTTACAATTTATTTGGGTCATTATGTAATTTTAAAAAACTTTCAGGGTCAGTTTATAATTTCTAAAACTTATAGGGGCTGTTGTAATTACAAAAAAGGTTTGGGACAGATATATAATTATTGAAAAGTTACGGCATCACTTTGTAATTTTCAAAAGTTTTGGGCCAAATTTTAATTTATGAAACTTGAGGGGCTTTTTTGTAATTTTATAAAATAAGGGGAAGTTTTGTAATTTTGATAAAATAAAATACATTTTATTTTATTTTATTTTAAGGATCAACTCAAATTCAAATATTTGGTGGTATACCTTTTATGGTTAAATAAAGCAGTTCATCATTCTAAATTGGTTAATTGAAACAAGATGTCACCAAAGTGATCTCTCTTGTGTAGATTGTTCATGAGGGATGTTGGATGTTCGTGTGTGTAAATTCATGCGGGTATTTACCGGCCCAAAATAAGGTTAATACTTGGCCGGATTGCACACACACCTGTGGTGGTAAACATGTGACGATTATAAGGTTTTACATATGAATAATAAGTCTATCCAAAGATAGATTTATTATTTAACATAAATTATTGTCAATGTTTGATCACTACTAAAAGAGTACCATGTGTGTGTATATAAATTCATGCGGGTATTAGTCGGCCCAAAGGAAGGTTAATACTTGGCTGAATTGCACACACATCTGTGGTGGTAAACATGTGATGATTATAAGGTTTTACATGTGAATAATAAGTCTATCCAAAGATAGATTTATTATTTAACATAAATTATTGTCAATGTTTGATCACTACAACAAGAGTACCACTTACAATTAATATTATTGTCTAAAGACTTGATATTAATGTTGTACTAGGTATCTTAAGATGGGACCGACCATTATTAGGTATATTTTTTTATGGTTAAATAAAGTGGTCTATAATTCTAAATAGGCTAATTGAAGCACGATGTCGCCAAAGTGACCTCTCTTGTATAGATTATTCATGAGGGATGTTGGATGTTTGTGTGTGTGTAAATTCATGCGAGTATTAGTCAGCCCAAATAAAGGTTAATACTTGGCCGAATTGCACACACACCTGTGGTGATAAATATGTGATGATTATAAGGTTTTACATGTGAATAATAAGTCGATCTAAAGATAGATTTATCATTTGACAGTAATTATTGTCAATGTTTGATCACTACAACAAGAGTACCACTTAAAATTAATATTACTGTCCAAAGACTTGGTATTAATGATGTGCTAGGTATCTTGAGATGAGACTTTTCATTATTTGAATTTGTTGATTATTGTTTTTGGTTATTAATGTGAACATGTTTGTGTGTTTGTTTTGTTCTCTTTCAAGCTAATATTTTACTATATCTACTAATACCAACTCTATACCCATGCTTAATGGGATCAACTTTAAGGATTTGGAAGGAGAACAGACTCATTGTTCTCGACTGCATGGATCTAGACCTTGCACTTCGGGTTGAGCAAACCGCTTCTCTTACGGATGCAAGTTCTCCTGATGATAGGAAGAACATTGAGAAGTGGGATCGCTCAAATTGCATGAGTCTTATGATCATAAAGCGCGGCATTCCAGAGGCATTTAGGGGCGCAATATCTAAAAGATAACCAAAGCCAAAGAGTTCCTAGCCGAAATTGAAAAGTGTTTTATGAAAAACAATAAGGCAGAAACAAGCACGCTTTTGCAAAGCTTGATTCTATGAAGTACAAGGGCAAATGGAACATAAAGGAGTACGTTATGGAAATGTCTCATATTGCTTCTAAGTTTAAGGCTTTGAAGCTCGAGCTGTCTAACGACTTGCTCGTGCATTTGGTATTAATATCACTTCCTGCATAATACAGTCAGTTTAAGGTCAGTTACAAATGTAAAAAGGAGAAACGGACTCTTAATGAGCTCATTTCTTACTGTGTGCAAGAGGAAGAGAGACTGAAGCGAGACAAGACTGAAAGTGCTCATTTGGCTAGCACCTCTAAGGATAAGGGCAAATAGAGGAAGAATAATGAAGATGCAAAATACCTTATGAGCTTTGGACAGACAGAAAGCCGAGTCTAAAGCATTTTCACATTTGAGGATGTCCAGTTGAGGCAAGGCCTTACATGCCACATAAAAAGAATTTAGACTCCAAAACTGTAAGCAGCTACTTCATTGGCTACTCTAAGCGATCAAGGAGCTATAAGTTTTATGATCCCACACTTAAGTCAATTTTTTTAAACGGGAACTGCAACATTTTTTGAGGATGTTGAGTTTGGGAGAGAAATAAGGTTAGAGATATTGTCTTTGAAGAAGAATCGGTTACGATTCCTACTATCGCTTTTGACAATGTGCAGGTTTCTATACCTGTCATTGATCATGAAGCGAATCTGGATCCTCAACCAGACATTGTCTTTGAGGAAGAATCGGTTACGATTCCTACTATCGCTTTTGACAATGTGCATGTTTCTATACCTGTCACTGATCAAGAAGTGAATCTGGATCCTCAACCAAACAATGTCGAACAACCCCCCATTCAAGATGAGGTAATTGTTCTTGAGGAACAAACTCAATAACCTCAAGAACAATGAGATTAATGCGATCCACTAGAGAAAAGAGAAATGTTATTCTAGATGATTTTATTTCGTATTTCTTCAGGAACATGAGGAAGATATTAGAATGATGGAAAATGATCCAATCAACTTCCCTCAAGCCATGCATGGTTCCAACTCTCAAAAGTGGATTGATGCCATGAATGAGGAATATAAGTCTATGCAAGACAATAAGGTTTAGGAACTTGTCCTATTACAAGAAGGTGCGAAACCCATTGGTTGTAAATGGATATTTAAAACCAAAGGGATTCGAAAGGTAATGTGGAGAGGTATAAGGCTCGTCTTGTAGCTAAAGGCTTTACCCAAAAGAAAGGGATTGACTATAAAGAGATTTTCTCTCCGGTTTCAACGAAATACTTTTTTAGGACAATCATGACACTTGTTGCATATTTTGACCTTGAGCTTCATCAGATGGATGTCAAGACGGCGTTTCTCATTGGTAACATTGACGAAACAATTTATATGGTGCAACCATAAAACTTTGAGTCGAGAGACCCAAACAATATGGTTTGCAAATTGACAAAATCCATTTATGGAATCAAGCAAGCTACCCGTCAGTGGTAGCATAAGTTTCATCAAGTGATTATCTTGTTTGGTTTTGAGATAAACGTTGTTGATAATTCGTTGTATGGAAAATTCAGTGGGAGTAAGCACATATTCCTGGTTTTATATGTCGATGACATACTGCTTGTCACAAATGATATAGGCATATTGTATGAAACCAAGTGATTTCTATCAAAGAATTTTGAGATGAAAGATCTTGGTGACGTCTCCTTTGTATTAGGGATCCAGATACAACGAGATCGCTCTTGGGGTATTCTTGGATTATCACAAAGGAGCTATATCGATACAGTGCTCAAAAGGTTTGGCATGCAGGACAACAAACCAGGTGACACCCCTGTTGCTAAAATAGACAAGTTCAGTCTCAATCAGTGCTCTAAAAGTAACCTTGAAGCTAAGGAAATGCAGAAGATTCCCTATGCATCAGCTGTAGGGAGTCTAATGTATGCTCAGGTATGTACGCGTCCGGATATTGCGTATATTGTTGGTATGTTAAGCAAATATTTAAGTAACTCTAGGATGGATCATTGGAAAGCAGCCAATCGGGTTATAAGGTATTTGAAGAGAACAAAAGATTACATACTCACATATAAGAGATCAGATTAGTTTGAGATCATAGAGTATTCCAACTCCGATTATGTTGGATGCCAAGATAGTAAGAGATCCACATCAGGCTACATATACTTGTTGGCTGGTGGAGCTATTTCTTGGAGGAGTGCTAAATAGACACTCATAGCTGCTTCCACAATGGTAGCAGAGTTTGTAGCATGCTATGTGGCATCCAACCATGGAATATAGCTGCAGAATTTTGTCACTGGGCTGCGCATTATGGAGGGTGTTGAAAGACCACTCAAACTATATTGTGATAATACGTCAGCAGTGCTATATTCTAACAACAACATGAGCTCATCTAGGTCAAAACATATTGACATTAAGTTCCTAGTTGTGAAGGAAAGAGTGTAGAGTGGACATATATCCATAGAGAACATTGGGACAAACTCCATGATAACGGGTCCGATTACAAAGGGATTACCACCCAAGGCCTTTCATGAGCACACCGCTCATATGGGTGTTATTTTATGTGAGGATAGCACAATATATTGGGAGTTTGTATAATTTTATATTTTATTGCTCTATATTTGATTTTGTATATACTTAGGTATTTGTGTATTTGGATATTTTTCTGATCAGAAATAAAGTATTAAGTTCATTTCACTCTGTTATATTATGTTGAGTATTAATCTCACTAAGGAATAAAGTAAGACCAGTTGGAATAGACATATATAGATCACATTGCGTGTAATTTCCATACTACACATCCATGATTGATCTATGCCATTTGGTTATGTTGGTATACGTGACCATTTATGGGTTTAGTCACGCTAAATGTGACGAAAACCGCTTTGATCCTATGTCGGCATAATCAATGGACGAGATTGTTCGGATATACCCTAAAATTGTGATAGCAAAATTTTGGAGCTCATAAAGTCATACACATTTTTAGAGTTACATATGTGGCCCAGTGGGAGATTATTGGAAAAATTCCATCATATGGGGTCACACATATGAATATTAAATGTGTTGTACTATCTTTTAGTTAAGTCTAAATCAAAGTGATCTAATTAAGATTTAAAGTATTAAGGCATAAGGGTATAATTGTCATGGAATTAATGTGTAGATACCAGAGTGTTATTTCTAATTTGATTATTATATATATTTAGGGTTATGATACCCAAATTGCACGATGTTTTGTTTTGTCTGTATCCCCATCAACAGAGCAAAATAGAACTGTAGGGTTCAAGAAAGATCGTGTTAATTTGGAAGATCACAACCCGTCCTCCAACCTCCGACAGTGGATTCAGGTACGCTTCCGCTATCAATTTTTCTACTTTTCTCTTGAATCAACATGAGTTATATTATGTATATTATGGTTTGATTAATCATGATATAGAAACATGTTTAGGTTATTGAGATTAATTATGTGCCTTTGCATGTTGTATTTGTGTTAATCGAATTCCTTACATCATAAAATCTAAAAAATTAGAATCAAAACCACTGCCTACACCCACCATAACAAGTCAATCCTTACGAACAACCTTCAAAACTTGGCAACCCCACACATCATGCCAAGTTGATTCCGCCTCCCTCTTACATAAACACCATCCTAGTACAACTGAAATCCCTCGATGAGCCAAATTCCCTACCGTGGGAATCCACCCTCCTTATAAATAACTTAACTTTAAAGGGAATCTCCATTTTCCATATAAAAAATTCCATTAATTCACAACAACATTCATTCCTGATGTATTCAGGAGCCCTCTATCACTCTCCCAACCTAATATCCAATCCTCACTGAATTTCTCATGTTGTTCGAAATGCTAAGAAATCGAATCCTCAAACCTATTCACTAGAGTTGGCAGGCTTAGAATTGCAGTAACATCTTCGTCCAAAATATCTCATTGATTAGGCCCACGTTCCACCCACCCTGTTGAGCTTTCAATTGACTGGAGGCAAAATAACTTTGAAAGTTGATGGAGGCAGTTTCCTCTAACACTGGAGGCAAAATAACTCTTGAAAGTAGATGGCCTTGGGATCCACCAGCCTTAATAAATTTTTATTGATGTACCGTTTCCCACCCTCCATCGGTATCTAGCTTTCAACAACTCATTCCCCACATAAAACTTTTCCATAGAAAAGAGTCTGCATCCTTGCACTCTGCTCAAAAGAAATTAATCTTTCAAAAATAATTGCCCTTCAAGACTCTCGTCGCCATACTGTTTGGATTCTTGAGAATCCATCAACACTGTTTTGCTAATAGTGCCCAATTGGTCTCTAAGGTCTCTAAAACCAAGTCCACAATTATTTTTTTGGCTTACATAATCTATCTCACGAACACTAGTGCATTTTCTTAGCCCACATGGTAAGTAGAATGAGCTCATAGCATATATGGGAATCGATTGGACGGCCACCTTAATTAAAATTTCCTAACTCCCAATTGAAAGTAACTTATCGCCACTCTTCACCTTGTCCCACACCCTAGTCACAATCTCCGATAACTGTTTTCGTTTATTCGTGATAATATACTATAATTGTGTCTAAACAACCTAGAGAGGGGATGAATGAGTTATTAATCAAATTAATCACCAACTTTTTTATTAATCAATATTATACACACAAAAAAAACTACGGAATATAAATGAACACTTATTTTTTACGTCGAAACCCTCAAACTGGAAAAAACCACGAGACTAATCTCGCTAGCTATTAGTCACAGAAACTCCACTAATTAAATATTTGATTACATCCTGATAACTCCCATTTCTACACTTGGTGTAGCCTTCATATCCTGTCATTTGCACTCGTTCCTGAGTAAAAATCGAGTATTTAATGGTGTATTAAGCTTGTGCAGGTGCCTCCAGGGTAATAGTGCGAAATTGAGAAAGTTAGGGTCAAACAAAAGAACTGAAGTCATACGCCACGGTTGGCACTAGTGAGGCGCCACTTGACTAGCGCCACCCTCACCAGCGCAGAAATATCAGTGGTGTTGCGCTGGTGAGGTGCCACTCGACCAGCCCAACCCACACCAGCGTAGAAATATCAGTGGTGTTGTGCTGGTGAGGCGCCACTCGACCAACGCAACCCACACCAGAGCAGAAATATCAGTGTGTTGCATTGGTGATGCGCCACTCGACCAGCGCAACACCAGCGCAGCAGTACAACTCAGCATGACTTCTAGGGTTTCGTGTCTCATTCCTAAACCTATAAATACCCCTTCTTAAGCTATTTGGAGGACCTCTTGGATGACCCTATGCTCCAAATCCTCCATTTACAATCCAAATCCATAAAAACACTACCTTTCACCCAAATCCCTTACCTTCCTCTCAAATCCTTCACCAAAACACTTCATACAACCTCTAATCCATCATCCAAACTTCAACTACACTCTACCAAACACTAAAAACCCAACCTTCCCATCATTTTCCACTACAAAAACACAACATTGGAGCAAGAGGGGAGCATCAAGAGAAGAAGCAAGTCAAGCATAGTTCACCAACCAAGAGAGAGGACATCTACACTTAATTTATTCTAAATCTCTCTCTCTTTCATTTAGTACTTATATTTGCTTATGGCTTGTATGAAAATCATATCTTTTGTATCCATTCTTTACATCATGAACTAAACTCATCTTGGCTAAGGCCAAGATGAAACCTTTATTATGATTTACTAATGAAGACCACCACTTTATTCATATTGCTTGTGTTTATGTATATGTATTTCATGCTTTAATTTACATTGAGTGTCTAGCTAGCATTTGATGTGTATTTGGTTGGTGTGTGTTGTACCAAGAGGAGAAGCACACAACGTGCTCGATGAAATGCATGACAGAGGTCTAGTAAGGTAGAAATACTCAAGGCTAGTCTCTAGGACTCACTTAGTGAACCACTAAGCTTAATGAACTTGTGTGCATTTCGGATGACCATCGAGAGATAGGTTATTGGTGCACATTAGTGTTGTCTCTATAGCTCGAGAGAGAGTAGAGACTAATTAAGGGTATCACGAGTCTACATTCACATTTGCATACTTTATTCATAATGGTGTGTCTATAAATTGGTGATGATTGGTTAGGTGGATTCAAGGTCTTAACCTAAGTTCCTAATAGCAATACAAACACTTGCTTGTGTGTGACTTTGTCTTGTTTGCTTGTTGGTTAAGTTTCTCTAGTTGCATTCTAGGAGTAGTTTATAGTTAATTAGTGTTAGTAGTATAATTGAATCATCAAATATTTGCTTGTCTAAATAGTAGTTTAATCAATCGATTGTGGTAATCAATTCATCAATCCTCGTGGACGAATCTTATTTATCATTGTACTACTCTTACGGCTCCGTACTATTACGGGTGCTCATTTAGGAGAGATCAATTTTTGGCGCCGCTGTCAGGGATTGAGCGGTTTATTGATATCACTACTAGTTGATTCATTACTAATTTAGACTTTTTACTTTGTGTTCATTTTCTTGTGATTGTAGGCGGTTGCTCTTTCATGCATCGTAGTACAAGGAGTAACAATTTAAAGGATTTGAGGTTTGATTCGGATATTGAGGGAACGGCCCAGAGAAATAGAAGAACTCAAAGGCTAGCAATGGAAGACGGAGTGAGGGATCAAGATCCCATACTAGATGCAGCCCAAGAGGGGAAAAATGAGCAAAACAGTGAAGATGAGAGGGCCATGAGAGATTATGTGATGCCAAGGGTGGATTCAAACGTATCACCAATTCAACTCCCAACTATAGCCGTGAACAACTTTGAGATCAAATCCCATGTCTTTCAAATGTTGACAATGATGGGACAATTTGGTGGTTTACCAAGTAAAGACCCCAACGGGGCATTTGAGGAAGTTTGATCAAATTTGCTCAACGTTCAAGATCAACGGGGCTACGGACAATGCAATTCGGTTGAGGATCTTCCCTTTTTCAATGAAGGACCGAGCTAATGCTTGGTATGATTCATTGGCACCATGATCAATTACTACTTGGGATGAGTTGGCCCAATCATTCTTAAGCAAGTACTTCCCTACCGGAAATGCGGCACAATTGATGAATGAAATTCATGAATTCTCCCAATTCGAATCGGAATCTTTGTATGAAGCATGAGAGAGATACAAGGAGTTGTTAAGAAAATGTCCATGTCATGGAAGACCGAAATGGTCAATTGTAGAGAAATTCTATCGGGGTATGAACTTGTCCACTCGTCAATTTGTGGATGCTTCGACGGGTGGTTCTTTGATGAACAAGTAGATGGATGCAGCTTATGACTTAATTGAAGAAATGTCAATTGCAAATAGCTATTGGGGGGATGACCGAAAGGTACCAAGGAATGCACCCGGCGTGTTGGCAATTGATCAAATGACCGCAATGCAAGCTCAAATAGAGGCTTTGTCAAACAAATTGAGCAAGTTGGCAAGCTCTAGTACAACCCAAGTGAATATGGTGAGTTGTGATTGGTGTTCGGGGCCTTATGCAAGTGTAGATTGTCAAGCCGGAAACCCATTCGTAAACGGATCCACAGAACAAGTCTCCTTTGTGAACTACAAAAAAAAATTCCCTACCACAACTCTAACAACCAAAACCCTAACCCAAACAATAACCCTTATTCCAACACCTACAATCCCGGGTGGAGAAATCACCCTAACTTCTTATGGAAAGATAACCTACAACCCCAACAACACCAATCAACTTTCAAACCACCCGGATTTACCATACCACAACAAGCCTCTCCTAATCAACAACCCCACTTCCAAACTCAACATCAAGCCGAGAGAAAGCCGACAATTGAAGACTTGTTGTCCAAGTTCATGGTTAAGCTTGACAATCGAATGGAGACCCAAGACTTGGCATTGAAGAAACTCGATACCAAAGCTGATCACATTGCACAACATTCACAAGCCACAATTCAAAATCTTGAAGCACAAATTGGGTAATTAGCTAGAGAGTCTCAAGTTCGTCAACAAGAAACCTTGCCAAGTGACAAGGTGATTAATCCTAAGGAGCAATGCAAGGCAATCAATTTGAGAAGTGGTAAGGAAGTTGAGCTTTCTAAGGACTTTGGGAAAGGACAAGAAGTTGTGGTTGAAGACGAGGAGACGTTTGAAGACCCATTGGTAGAGGAGAACCAAGTTAATATGCTCCCAAATACTTCTCATGATTTACCTCCACCACCACAAGTGAAGGCATATGTTCTTCCCATTCCCTACCCACAACGATTAAGGAAGCATAAAGATGCCCAACATTTTGCCAAATTCTTAGAAATTTTCAAGAAGCTACATATCAATATCCCATTCACCGAAGCCTTGGCACAAATGCCCAAGTATACTAAGTATTTGAATGAGCTCTTGGCGAACAAGAAGAAATTGGAGGATTGTGAAATGGTGTCTCTAAATGAAGAGTGTAGTGCAATACTACAAAACAAGTTGCCTCCAAAATTGCAAGATCCAGGGAAATTCACCATTCATGCACCATTGGCACATCAAAATTCGAAAAGACATTATCGACTCTGGAGCAAGTATCAATTTGATGCCCTTTTCGGTGTTTAAAAAGTTAAATGTTGGAGAGGTGAAACCGACACACATGACACTTCAATTGGCAGATCGGTCACTCAAATACCCAAGAAGGGTCTTGGAAGATGTACTAGTAAAAGTGGAGAGCTTGTACTTCCCCGTAGACTTTGTTATCCTTGAGATGGAGGAAGATGTTGAAATTCCGTTACTTTTGGGAAGACCATTCTTAAAAACGGCGGGTGCTTTGATTGATTTGAAGGATGACAAAATGACTTTGCGGGTTGGGGAAGACAAGGTTGAATTTGACATGAGGAAAGCCATGAAAATACCTAGAGAGGCCGAGAGATGTTCAAGAATTGAAGTGGTGGATCCCATAATTCGAGAGTATTTTAAAAAGGAGAATCCTAAGGAGCCCCTAGAGGCTTGCATTATGCACGGTGCAGGTGAAGATGATACGGATGCGGACATAGCGGAGTGTGCCTTGCACTTGAGCTCTTTACCCTTGAAGAGTTTGAGAAATAGGAACAATTTTGAAGAACTCAGAGTTGGGAAGCCAAAGCTACCCCCATCTATTGAGAAACCGCCTCAACTTGAGTTAAAACAACTACCATCTCACTTGAGGTATGCCTTTTTAGGGGAATCCTCATCACTTCCGGTTATCATTTCGGATTCTTTGACAAGACTTGAAGAAGAGAAGTTGCTAAAAGTCTTAAGAGATCACAAGAGGGCAATTGGATGGTCCATCTAGGATATAAGAGGTATTAGTCCAACTTTGTGCATGCATAAAATACTAATGGAAGAAGATCACAAGCCATCGGTAGAGCATCAAATGAGGCTAAATCCCAACATGCAAGAAGTAGTTATAGCGGAGGTCTTGAAACTACTAGATGTGGGTATTATTTATCCAATTTCAGATAGTAAATGGGTTAGTCCGGTGCAAGTAGTCCCAAAGAAGGGAGGAATGACGGTGGTTCCAAATGACAACAATGAATTGATTATTCAAAGAACCGTCACCGGGTGGAGAGTATGTATAGACTATCGGATGTTGAACAACGCCACTTGGAAGGACCATTTCCCACTCCCGTTCATAGATCAAATGTTGGAAAGGTTGGCCGGTCATGACTACTATTGTTTCCTTGATGGGTATTTCGGATACAACCAAATCCCTATTGCCCCCGAAGACCAAGAGAAGACCATATTTACTTGTCTCTATAGCATATTTGCATATAGAAGAATGCCATTTGGGTTATGTAATGCACCAGCCACTTTCCAACGGTGCATGATGGCAATATTCTCGGACATGGTGGAGAGGTTTATATAAGTGTTCATGGATGACTTCTCAGTTTTTGGATCCTCCTTTGATAATTGTTTGAAAAACTTGGGATTAGTTTTGCAACGGTGTGAAGAATGCAATTTGGTACTAAATTGGGAAAAGTGTCATTTCATGGTTAAATAGGACATTGTGTTACGCCATCAGATCTCTTCTAAGAGGATTAAAGTAGATAGAGCCAAAATAGAAGTCATAGAGAAGCTACCCCCTCCCACCTCAATTAAGGGCATTAGGAGCTTTCTTGGACATGTCGGGTTCTATAGACGCTTCATCAAGGATTTCTCAAAAATCAAAAAGCCCATTTGCAACTTGTTAATGAAAGACACCCCCTTTAACTTTGATGAAGATTGCCTCCTCGCATTTGAGAAGTTGAAGAAGGAACTTACATCCACCATGTCGGCCCCCGATTGGGACCTTCCGTTCGAACTCATGTGTGATGCCAGTAATCATGCGGTGGGAGCCGTTTTGGAGAAAAGAAAAGATAAGAAGCTCCATGTAATTTACTATGCAAGCCATTATGTTTACCTTTGATAAATTTCGGTCTTATCTAGTGGGCTCTAAGGTGATTGTGTACACCGATCATGTGGCAATCAAGTACTTAATGGGAAAGAAAGACTCCAAGCCACGGCTTCTAAGGTGGGCACTTTGCTTCAAGAGTTTGATTTAGAGATCCGCAATAAAAAAGGATTGGAGAATTTGGTGGCGGATCACCTTTCAAGACTAGAGAGAGGAGAAGAAATAGAAACCTCAAATCCCATCAATGAGCACTTTTCGGATAAGCATCTACTAGTGGTCCAAGAATTAATGACTCCTTGGTTTGCCAATTTTGTGAATTATCTAGCAAGTGAGGTCATGCCTGTGGAGATGACTTTCCACCAAATAAGGAAGTTCCTTTCTGATGCAAAGTCATACTTATAGGACTAGCCACTCCTTTCCGGGTTTGTGGTGATGGACTCATTCGAAGATGTGTACCCGAAGAAGAGATGAAGGATATCCTCATGCATTGCCACTCTAAGGAGTGTGGGGGTCACTTTGGAGCAATTAGAACTGCAAGGAAGGTCCTCCAATTGGGGTTCTATTGGCCTACATTATATCGAGATGCACAGAGTTTTGTGGAAGCATGTGATCGGTGCCAAAAGACTGGCAATATTAGCAAGAGGAATGAGATGCCGCTCAATGTAATTCTTGAAGTGGAATTGTTGATGTATGTGGTGTTGATTTCATTGGACCATTTCCAAGCTCTTATGGTAACCAATATATCTTAGTGGCGGTTGACTATGTGTCGAAATGGGTGGAAGCCATAGCCACACCCAAGAATGATGCTAATGTGGTCACTAAATTCCTAAAGAAGAACTTCTTCACAAGATTTGGTACTCCAAGAGCGATCATTAGTGGTGGAGGCTCTCATTTTTTCAACAAGTTGTTTGAAACTTTATTGAAGAAGTTTGGTGTGAAGCATCGACTCTCTACCCCTTATCATCCGCAAGCAAATGGTCAAACGGACGTGCAAATCGGGAGATCAAGAGCAGTCTAGAGAAGACGGTGGGAAACAGAAGAAAGGATTGAGCAAAGAAACTTGATGATGCTCTTTGGGCATATAGGACAGCATTCAAAACCCCATTAGGCATGTCTCCATATAAGCTTGTCTATGGTAAGGCATGTCACCTTCCGGTTGAGCTAGAACACAAGGCTTATTGGGCAATCAAAAAGTTGAATTTTGATATGAAAACGGTAGGAGAGAAGAGATTGCTCCAACTCAATGAACTTGATGAGATTCGGCTTGAAGCATATGAGAATGCTCGGATATATAAAGAGAAGACCAAGAAGTGGCATGATAGAAGAATTGTGGAGAAAAGCTTTCAAGTGGGGAATCAAGTTCTCCTTTTCAACTCAAGACTCCGTTTATTTCCCAGGAAGCTCAAAAGTCGGTGGACGTGTCCCTATACCGTCACTCAAGTGTTGCCGTACGGAACCGTTAAAATTGAAAATGGAGCAAATGAGAAGTTCAAAGTAAATAGGTAAAGACTTAAACTCTATTGAGAGAGTGCTTTGGAGGAGCCGAAGGAGACGGTTCTTCTTAAAGAACCTACTTGAGGAATCCTAAAAAGGGAGGTACCATATTGTAAATAGTAGTTAGGTCATTTTTCTTTCTTAAATTTAGTTTTTAGAGTTTGTTATTACTACAACATTGAGTTTTTCCCTTTCCAAGCATGGATCATGTATTGTGAATTTGTTTTGAAAAGATTGGATGCTACATGGACAATGCATAATTTAGGTTTGGGGTCTAAAAAAAAATAGAATTGTATTAAACCCATGCAATGGTGTGCTTTGTTGAGTTTCATGAGTGTGCAGGAAATTTTTTTATTGAAAGAGAACTCAAATTGGGCAAAATGGTCACTTGAAGACCAATTGGAGAGGAAAACAGGCTTGGCGCCACTCGAGCGGCGCAGGACAAGTGCACAACCAGCGCCAATCGCTTGAGAGAGTTGCGTTGGTGGCGTGCACTGGTGAGGCACTGGTCCACCAACGTACAAGCAAAAAGAACTGGACCTCCATTTAGTGGAACGATAGCGTTTAGACACAAAACGCATGTGCACTGGTGCACATGCGCACATTGGCGCTGCTCGACCAGCGCACATGTCAGGTGCGTGAGGATTAAATCCTCTGGACGAGCAGCAGTTTGTCAATCTCTCAAAGACATCTCGACACACTCTCTTCTTCCTCTCCCCTCTCTCATGCACGAAATTGGTAAGTCCTCACATAAACCCTCTTGTTTTTTATCATTTTCCTCCCAATCTTGCATGCAATTTCCTTTCCACACAATCTAGGGCCTAGATTTGGGACTTTTTATGTGTTAGGGTTTATAATTTAAGGATTTCTAGTTGAGACATTGGCATTGCCCGAAATTGGATGATTTGTTGCTTATGTTTTGTATTTTTTTTTTTGTACTTTTGCACATCATTGGAGCCTTTGTTGGTGTGAAATTGGTCTCAGATTATTTTTGTGGAGAATTTGGCATAGTTCTTAAGTTTTGGCTAATTGGCTATGGATTTTGCGGTGTGGTATTTGATTTTGTGGATATTGAAGTGTTTGTGGAAGTGCCCGGTTGCACATAGTGCTTTTTGGTTTGCCGTTTTAGGGGTCGGATTATCGAGTTTTCAGTCGAAATTCTATCCGTGTGGGTTTAGAGATAGGTAAACCACGGACTCTGGCAGGGGTAAATCAAGTTCCCACAGGTACCTCAAGAGGCAGAAAACGGTAGGCCACAGAGTCGGAGCCACTTGTGGAGAATAAAGACCACCACAGAAGAGTTCAGAAACTCCGACAAACAGCAGTAATTATGGAATGGGGTATCCGATTGGCCGACCTTATGAACACCTCTTTACCTAGGTTAATTCAAGACAGGAGGTGGGAGACATTTGTGCAACACCCGGTTGCAGCAAATACGACTTTAGTGAGAGATTTTTATGCCAGCATGGTCCAGAAAGTTTTCTTTACCAGCAGTATGGTCTTGGTGCGAGGGGTTGCAGTGCTAATCAGTGAAGACACCATTAACAACCACTTTGGCACACTTTCAGTCCCCCAAGACACCCTACCTCTAGGATACCGTATCTTTGACGGGCCTCTAGCAGAGCTGGCGGGGCTTTTGAAAGGGAATGGCAATACTCGATAGGACATAAAGCATCTCTTGAAGCATACAGAGTTGTCAAAGGATCTGGCCATCTTGAGCATGTTTATCTCTGCATCTCTCAAGCCCGTGCTCCACATCAGCTCGATCCCAGTGAAGAAGGTCGAGTTACTAGCTTGTCTTATCACCCCATCCCCGGTTGACATTGGGAGGATTATTAAAGCAGAGATTTATGATGCGGGGGATATTGACATAAAAGGGAAAAATAAAAAAAAATGCAAGTCGGCCTATTCCTTTCCCGTGCTTAATTATGAAAATATGTAGGGATGCAGGGGTTCCGGAGTATGGTGATGATGAGATCACCACTGGGGGTAGGGGACCTATAAACCTCCATTCTTGGACAGACTCAGTAAGCAAGGACATGGCTAGTAGGCGGACAAGGCCAGAAGGAATTTCCCTTCCTGAAGGTGGATCTGAACCTGAGGGTCAGAGGATGAAGACTATGACTACAGCCTTTCTGGTGATGATGAGGATGCAGAGGGTCCAGAGCAGAATAGCCAAATTATGGAGAAGCTGGAGTGGTTGGTGATGGTGGTCGAGGAGAGCCAGACTGTCCAGACTCGTATTAAAGGCAAGATTGATACCCTCTCCTAGCAGTTTTATGATTTTTGAGTAGACCAGGAGGTCGAGATAGAGGACATCAGAATAGACAATGCCGACATAAGGCAGCAGTTGGGCCTCCGGACTTATCAGAGGAGAGAGCAGCGTCGACGACCACAACCACCTCCACCTCCAACTCCACCTCCACCTCCACCTCCACCTTCCTATGACCAGGGGTTTTCAACTAATGATTATATGCCAGACTACAGGTCAGTTGAAGACATCGAGAGGGGATAGAAGGGCAAGGACCCCGTGTTCAAGGATTGACCAAAAGACTGTTTCATGCCACCAATTGCTCCAATCGTGTTGTTTATTTGATGGATTTTTATTTTAGGATGTTTATTTGATTGATTTTTCTTTATTATTGCATTTCAGTTGGAATTTCTCACTTATTATACTTTTTCTCATTCATATTTATTTTATTTCTCACATTTATCTTATGTTCGGTTATATTTGCGGAGTTGTGTTACATCTATTTGATGGTTGTTTTTTTTATGTGATGTTTCGTTTGGCCTCTTTCCCGCTTCTAAGCTTACATTGTTCACTCATTTCGTTTGTGCAAACATTACGGATAATGTTTCGTTTAGGTTTGGGGGTGCGACCATTCGATTTTGGCTCTTGTATATCTTGTTTGATTGTTTCGTGTGCTTTATCTTTACTTTTTTAATTTTTGCATGCTTGTATGTTTTTGAGTCAACTTTCCACCAATTTTGAGGTAGAATTTTGAGCAACAAGGGTTGCTTGTTGAGATGCTTTTGGTCTGGGCCGTTTTAGTAAATTTTTGGTATGTCATGTATCACTCTAGGGCCATGTTTGCCAAAGCTGCACCACATTGCTTACACACATCTTACTGGACTCATTGTGCATTAGTGAATGAGGTAGCGCGCCTGAGATGTCTAGATCATTAGTGGAGACTACCCAAGTGAGCTTCATTGTCTAAATATTGCGTCCACAAGAGTGAATTTCAGTTATACTCTCTAAACACTCATCATGTAGATATTAGGAATGAGAAAAAGGACCTCTTCCCATTGCATTGAACATTAAAGAACAAATTTTCAAAAGTTGGCCTCATATGATTTACCCTTTTTTCTTGCTTTACTTGTACCTTTAGAGATGATGTAGGCAATGTGTGATAGCCATTTAAAAATTACCCAAACACTTTCCTAAACCTTGTGTGTGCCTAAATGTCCAAAGAATGTGAACCCACACACTAAACCCAATCATCATATCCACCCCATATTATATCTGCACCATACTAGACTTACACTTTAGACCTTTTCATAACAATGATCATGTCGTGAGGAAAGAAAGATGGAAGCCCCAAAGAGTAATGTACCAAAATGTATTCAATTAGCATGTACTTAGGCTCATTGTGTAAATTGCACCAATTTATTCAAGAAAATAATAATAAAAAAAAATTAGAGCCTTGAAAATCCATTGTATAAGGGTTGCTTAAATGTAAAGTAACCACTAAAATGTATGAGCTCTGAAAGTCAATAAATTGTCGAGGCGCTAAAAAAGGGGAATGTGCAAGGGATATTAAGGAAAAGACTCTAATGTGATCATTGTCTCACCAATAAAACCATACCCACCCGACCCCTCCATAACGATCCATCATCAACCTCATTTGCACCTAAAAAGAAGTCCTAATTGATCTTTAGGAAAAGTCTAGCTTGAAAACAAGGGAGTTCTTAATGTTTGATTCCATTCATGAGGTTCATTTGCATGAAACTATGAGCGTTCCTATAAATTTTCCATATGCGTGTAATTTGAAATTTTTTTTTGCATAAACTCCAACTCGCATATGTTTGATGAGCGAGCCTAGGTTCAGTGAAAAAAAAATATATAAAAAAAAAAATTGAGAGGAATCTTGAAAGGCTTAGAGTCAAGGCGAAATGTTATCTAATGACTCTTGTGTTCGATGCTTTTGAAGCTAACTCCATTAAGAAGTCCAGAATTGTAATCTCTAGTGTTGTAGCACCTTGGTTTACATGTCTTGGCATCCCTATTGACTACAATCTGGGTCGGCCTATGTCGCATCTCATCTTTAGTTGGCTCGGTGGAAATTGAAATTGAAAATGGTATTCGATTAGTTTAGCTCGGATTAGGTTAATTTAACATTTTCTTTTTGTTTACTTCGGTTTTGCTTAGGGATGAGCAAAAGATAAGTTTGGGGGTATTTGCTAACTCCCATTTCTACACTCGGTGTAGCCTCCATATCCTGTAATTTACACTCGATCCTGAGTAAAAATCGAGTATTTAATGGTGTATTAAGCTTGTACAGGTGCCTCTAGGGTAATAGTGCAAAATTGAGAAAAGTTGGGGCCAAACGGAAGAACCGGAGTCATAGGCCACGGCTGGCGCTGGTGAGGCGCCACTCGACCAACGCCACCTTCATCAGTGCAGAAATATTAGTGGTGTTACACTGGTGAGGCACCACTCGACGAGCGCAACCCACACCAGCGTAGAAATATCAGTGGTGTTGAGCTGGTGAGGCGCCACTCGACTAGCGCAACCCACACCAGCGCAGAAATATCAGTGTGTTGCGCTGGTGATGCGCCACTCGACCATCGTAACACCAGCGTAGCAGTACAATTCAGCATGACTTCTAGGGTTTTGTGCCTCATTCTTAAACCTATAAATACCCCTTCTTAAGCTATTTGGAGGACCTCTTGGACGACCCTAAGCTTCAAATCCTCCATTTACAATCCAAAACCATAAAAACACTACCTTTCACCCAAATCCCTTACCTTCCACTCAAATCCTTCACCAAAACACTTCATACAACCTCTAATCCATCATCCGAACTTCAACTCCACTCTACCAAACACTAAAAACCCAACCTTCCCATCATTTTCCACTACAAAAACACAACATTGGAGCAAGAGGGGAGCATCAAGAGAAGAATTAAGTCAAGCATAGTTCACCAACCAAGAGAGAGGACATCTACACATAGTTTATTCTAAATCTTTCTCTCTTTCATTTAGTACTTATATTTGCTTATGGTTTGTATGAAAATCACATCTTTTGTATCCATTCCTTACATTATGAACTAAACTCATCTTGGCTAAGGCCAAGATGAAACCTTTACTATGATTTACTAATGAAGACCACCACTTTATTCATATTGCTTATGTTTATGTATATGTATTTCATGCTTTAATTTACATTGAGTGTCTAGCTAGCATTTGATATGTATTTGGTTGGTGTGTGATGTACCGAGAGGAGAAGCACACAACGTGCTTAATGAAATGCATGATAGAGGTTTAGTAAGGTAGAAATACTCAAGGCTAGTCTCTAGGACTCACTTAGTGAACCACTAAGCTTAATGAACTTGTGTGCATTTCGGATGATCATCGAGAGATAGGTTATTGGTGCACATAAGTGTTGTCTCTATAACTCGAGAGAGAGTAGAGACTAATTGAGGGTATCATGAGTCTACATTCACATTTACATACTTTATTCATAATGGTGTGTCTATAAATTGCTGATGATTGGTTAGGTGGATTCAAGGTCTTAGCCTAAGTTCCTAATAGTAATACAAACACTTGCTTATGTGTGACTTTGTCTTGTTTGCTTGTTGGTTAAGTTTCTCTAGTTGCATTCTAGGAGTAGTTTATAGTTAATTAGTGTTAGTAGTATAATTGAATCATCAAATATTTACTTGTCTAAATAGTAGTTTAATTAATCGATTGTGGTAATCAATTCATCAATCCTTGTGGACGAATCTTATTTATCATTGTACTACTCCCACGGCTCCGTACTATTGCGGATGCTCATTTAGGAGAGATCACATCCTATGTAGACATCTCTCATCACTGTTCTCAAGGATCGTAACTCAACTTATTCTACTCACAGGCCTTTAGAAGTGTGTCTTGTCGATGTTTGCCACCCAACACATTTAGTGCAAGACTTCACTTGCTTGCCACATGTAGCCACAAGACTTGGATTCAATTAAGAGAATTAAAGTCTCAATTAACAATCAATGAATGCTTAATGCAAATGAGTGCATGCAAAACTAACACTAAATGTTTAACTAAATGTGAATAATGAAACCCAACGATCCTAGTTTTTAGCTAATCACTACAATCATCAAATCCCTAGTGAAAAAGCATTAAAGAAGATATCTTGGCAAATAAAATAAAGAACAATAAAAAAAACAAGAGATTTTGTTCTTACCTATCAAGTGATGATGCAAACAGGAACCATTTAATGATGTCGTAGATGCTCATGAATGGGGTTGGAGTCACAAGTGGTTGCAAGAACCTTCCTCTCTCTAAGAACTCAATATGCTCACACAATCTCAGAATTTTGGAGTTCTTAGTAAACAAGAAAGTTTCATGGGCTATAAATAGGGGTCTTGCAAAACTACATCATTTTGGACAAAGACAGTTTTTCGTGGTAAGGATTTCACGGTTGACCCTGATGAAAAACAACCCAACAAAGGCAACTCAAGTGTCGCCGGAATATCGTGGTCTCATTTTCGCAGTGGTTCATGATGAAACAACAACCGCGAAATCCACTGGTGAAAACTTCGCACCAATTTGTTGTGATTCTCCATTACAATAAAAATCAATGAAAGGTTTTTCATGGTGGCCCAAGACGACACTTGGATTGTAAAATCTTTTGGAAGGAATGTCGTGCCCATTTTTCACGGTGGTCCATGAGACATATGAACCACGAAAATCACTGGAAAGATTTTCACGGTTCACCGTGACGACACTAAGACCGTGACAATGAGAAGAATATGTCTTCTCATGCGATCTAACACACAAATTTATATGCAATATGTGCAAGTGTGAAAATGGTGAAATGCATACTTAAATGATAATGAATACATAAATGAATGAGTTGTGTGTACATTTAATCTCTGTAATAGTATAAGTCAAGTAATATACCTTTGAGAACCTTGATCTTAAAGCACTCAGAAAGCCGAGAAGCTTTCCAAATACGATCACAAACTTCAATAACTAAATGAAGAACCTAAACCACCCTTATAAAATATCCCATTGTGGTTTGTCAAAAAAATAATCAATCATGAAATGGTGGGACTTACAATTGCTTCCCACAAAGCTTGGCAAACCTAAGTACCTCTCATGACTCTTAACAACCCATACTCCTAAGATACCTACAAGACTCCCACTCTCATGACCCACCACTGAAGGACTAACAAACATCACAGACTTGGCAAAATTAGCCAACTAGCCTGAAGCCTTTGTATAAGAATCCAAAGCATCTCTAATAGCCACACAATTAGAAGTTTTCGCTCTTGAAAACAGTCGACTATCGTCTGTAATAAAGCAAATGTGAAATAACATGGGCAAACCTGATGCTCTTAAATCCAGTTATTGAACCATGCGACTGTGCCAGATTATTCAAAAATGAGAGCCCCTCAGCATAGACCAAAAAAAGATAGGGCAAAAATATGAATACACCTAGAAACTCATTCTACTTCACTACAGTGTTTCAGAGAAAAACCATAAGAGATACTAAATTAAATTATGGGAATTCTTCTTGACCACATTCATATTATTAAATGAGATATTTCCACATGGAAATTGTTAAAAATGACCACAATTATTATGAAAAAATTATTTTAACCACATACGAAAATTTATTTGTTAATAACCACTTTTTTGAGAAATTACTTGAATGTCTTCATATAAAATGTAGGGAAAGAACGGATCAAAACACAACGGAAGCATGATAAAAATGAAAATTTGGGTTTGCGTATAAATAAAAAAAATTCCCTTTTATACAACGAGAACCTAAACCCTAGATTAATTGACATATATAAAAATATCGTACCTTTTTCTCGTGACGATTGAACAAGTGCCGAATTGGTTCCGCAAGATCTTCCAATCCAATCACAAACGTGAAACACCTAGGAGTGTGGGCTCCCTTTCTTTAAATTGTATACCTGAGGATGAAGACAAACAAAATATTTTCATTGTTAGTTACAAATATCCTCCAAGAGAAAAATCCAAGAACGTCCGGTCACTTGTGAATTATCAATCAATTTGATTGAAACTCGCATGAACCTTGATTCGAAATTGTACACAAAACCCTTTTGATGTAAAAGATACTAGTATACTATCGAAAACAAAAACGTTCCCCTTTTTCCTTTTCTTGGCCGAATTCACACATTATTGCTTAGAGTTGGTCGAATTTTGTCCAGAGTAAAAACCAAAATTTTCTCCCTTAAGATTCTCTCTTGCTTGGACGAAATCTCTATTTAGAAATTCTCAAGCTTGGCCGAAATTTCCTTGCAATTTCTTATGGGCTTGCCGAATTTCAAACACACACACACACACACACACACACACACATATATATATATAGGATGATTAATCTTCTCCTAAGAATAATTTACTTGGTTGGCAAGAATCCTTTCCTTAGGTGGATTTATTTGGTAGTTAAGAATCCTTATCTAAAAGGAATTCTATCATCATCTTATATATACATAGCTGGCCGAAATTCATAGGATAAGTATTAGGAAACTTAATTCTTTTCCTAAGAAGGATTTACTTGGTTGTTAAGAATCATTTCCTTAGGTAGAATTACTTGGTGGTTAAGAATCCTTTTCAAAATGGAATTCTATCCTACACCAAGACTCATAATCCAACTCAATAGTGTGTTTTGTAACCATATTAAAGACTTCCTAATTTGATTAGATAAATAATTCATTTTATATATCTACTTATCAAATATAGTCTTTAATATTAATTATACTACCAACAATAGTATAATTTTAGGAGATCATCTCCTACTAGGAAAAAAATTTTGACTTTTAATTAAATAATTAATTAATCAACAAATTATTTAATTTCCATGTAATTAAATAATAAAATAAAAAATAATATATTTAAGCTATTCTTTATAGCTTTTGTTGTCCATACCATATATAAGAGCCATATATTATTTTTCTTATTTTATTAAATCCATTGGACCATAATAAAAGGTTCACATGTGAACTAGACCTATTCTTACAAAAAGAAACAAGTTCTCATGCCTTATTACAATTCTAGATGGACCCCTAAATTGGTCCGGTAGAATATATCAAGTGATCTATACAAGTTCATGTGGATTGGGGATCTTGACGGGCTATTTAAATTTAAGCTCCAGTAGACACAACCCAATCACAATCAACAAATGATTTACATAGGTCCGATATATTTAATTTTAGTTCATTCCATTAAAGAACTAAAATTGAACTCTTAAATAAAGATAGAATAAGTTGATGTTACTCATTCGTACCCTAGACAACCTTATTGGAGAAAGTGTATCCTCGTGAAGAATATCAGTAATCGCCAAGAGCTAATAGATCGTCTATAGCTCTCCAAGTTACCATATTTACTCATATGACCACATTTTGAACTTGAATATTTTGACTTGTCTAGAAGCCATGTTTCAATAGACACTATTGAAAACTTAACATTAAGATTTAATATCCAATACCTCAAAACATCCATATGATGATATTCTACTCTCATTTAATAAATGGAGCCACGATGTCTATATCTATAAATGAAGTCCTCTATCGATTAACAAATGAATACTACCAAACTATCGAGGATAGACTATGCTATATAATCTTACTCATTGATTGCTCAAATGATGACACTTGCAATCATAAGTCCATTATTTATCTCAGGATTGAGATAGACTCTCCGATTGTATTCAAATGAAAAACTTTTATCTATTGACGGTTCTAGATAAAGTATTTCATTGTGATCCTATTCAATGCACCTAGTGCACTAGATTCTTTTTGCCCAAAGACACCACACTTTGATGATTTTAGACTCATCATAACACATTTGATCCCACTCAAATGCTAGCAAAAGAATCTACAACTTTGACAAGATAAATGCGTCCAACCTTTTATCTTAAGTTGTGAATATTATTCAAGACTAACTAAAGAATTGTGTCTACCTCATACATATCTAGATGTATGAATAATTCTTCTTTTCTCATAGCCTTTTGACCTTATGATTATTTACTTTTGACAATTATAATTATTAAAATATAAATGATATAAGATTTGTTAAACTATAAATCACTTTATTAATATAAAAAGATTGTCCATGACAATATTACACTCTTGCTATCGAGCATAATCCTAACAATCTCCCATTTGCTCTATAGCAAATGTGTCATATCTTTCATCCTCATATTCTCTAGATGCCCATTAAAACTCTTTTGAGGAAGAGCCTTTGTAAAAGGATCCGCTAGATTTTCTACTGACGCGATATTGGTAATCGTCACGTCACCCCTATGCACAATTTCCCTTAGAAGGTGATACTTTCTTTCAATGTGTTTCCCTCTCTTATGACTTATTGGTTCTCTCGAATTAGCCACTGCTCCACAATTTTCACAATAGATAGTTATCTGCTTATTCGCATCAGAAACCACTTCCAGGTCAATCAAGAATTGGCAGAGCCAAACAACCTCTTTAGTAGCCTCGCATGCGGCTACATACTCGGCTTCCATGGTGGAATCGACAATACAAGATTGCTTGATACTCCTCCATATGATTGCCCCTCCACCAATAGTAAACAAAGATTCTGATGTTGATCTCCTGAAGTCAGAATCTGACTGAAAATCAGAATCTGTATACCCAACCGGAATTAAATCTCCCCCAGAGTATACAAGTATATAATCTCTCGTTGTGATCCTATTCAATGCACCAAGTGCACTAGATTCTTTTGCCCAAAGATACCACACTTTGATGATTTTAGACTCATCATAACACATTTGATCCCACTCAAATGCTAGCAAAAGAATCTACAACTTTGACAAGATAAATGCGCCCAACCTTTTATCTTAAGTTGTGATTAGTATTCAAGACTAACTAAAGAATTGTGTCTACCACATACATATCTAGATGTATGAACAAATCTTCTTTTCTCATAGTCTTTTGACCTTATGATTATTTACTTTTGACAATTATAATTATTAAAATATAAATGCTATAAGATTTGTTAAACTAGAAATCACTATATTAATATGAAAAGATTGTCAATTACAATATTACACTCTTGCTATCGAGCATAATCCTAACATAAAAATCATCCCCAAACACTTTCTCTCTCTTTTCTCTTTTTTTTCTCTCTCCTTTTCTTTCTTTCTCCCTCCCCGATCTCTCTCTTTCCCGTCGACGGTGTGCCTGTGAACCGTCACCAGTGACCCTATGAAGGCCGATGAACTGTCATCGGCCTCCTCTCTCTCTCACTAAATCTCTCTTTCTCTCTCCCCACAGCTCTCTCTCTCTCTCTTCTTTCTCTCTCTCTTTCTCTCACCTCTCTTTCTCTCTCCTTTCCTTTCTCTCACACATCGTCGACGGCTTACCGAAGTGCCATCATCTGGGCTTCACAACCGTCCAGCAACATCTTGAGCACCCCCTCTGTCGGTAAATAGATCTGTCGAAAAAAATGGAAGAAATCGAAATACCTAAAATCCCATAACATTTCAAGTTTCAACATTTCAATTTAGTCAAGATTTCAAGTTTAAACATTTCATTTTAGGCACGATTTCAAGTTTCAAAATTTGAAAACAAAAAACTTAAAAACCCAGAATATTTCAAGTTTCAACATTTCAATTTAGTCAAGATTTCAAGTTTCAACATTTCAATTTAAGTAAGATTTCAAGTTTCAAAATTTCATGTTTTTAGACAAGATTTCAAGTTTCAATTTTCTAGTCGTGATTTCAAGTTTGGTTCCAGATTTTAGTCATGATTTCAAGTTTTTACTTTCAGTTTTAAAGAAAAAATCAAATCCAGAGGTATTTTTATAATTTATGGACATACACTGATTTTTTTTAAAAAAAAAGTGGCTATTAACAAATAAAATTTCAAAAGTGATTACAAACAAAAGTTTAATATTTCCCATGACTATTTTTTATTTTCTCTCTATTTCCGCAAGTCGCAAGTCACAAGCATATGATATGACCATTCTGGACAAAGTTAGATGTTTCTAGATACAATACAAAATAATTATAGGCTCATCATCTGTAACTAGATAGGCCTAATTTTACTGAGAACCCAAAAGTAACTATAAGCCCAAAATTAGTTTATTAGTTTAAAACAATTTGCGTATAATAGCAATCATATTTAAATATTGAATTATACTAAGCTGTTCGAAAAATTTATCCAAATAACATAATATATGAGTTGTAATTTGACTCATCACATCATCTCATAATTTATATGGTATTTACAACTTACATGTCACATCATTTAAATAAATTTTTTAGAATGTCTAACATTACTTTTAAATATTATTGTTTTCATTGATTTGAGTTTAAACTTTTAAATTTGGTGTATACTTAATATCGTATCAAAGTTAGTTAGTTTTATTAATAATGTTTAGAATGAATCTGTTAAGGACCTAGATTGAGATCCAACAACAAAACCCTAACTTGTACCCAAAGATAGTTAGATCTGAATCAAATCACTCACAAAATTGAGTGATCGACTCTCTAAAATTAGATAACAGAATTTACCTAACCCTAGTCCAAGCCTATCTAAGTAATTCACTGAGAAAAGTCGAATCGAAAAGAAATTGGATGAACCCTAGCAGAGCTAATTTTATTGATAAAACATTCAAAAGATAACAACCCTGAAAATAATAATTCTATTTATAATATGACTATTTTTTTAATTTCTTATTCTGTCATAATCAAATTATGAAACTAATCTAAAATATAATTAAAATAAAAATAGGACTGGTTTTCTATTTTCCTATTCTGTTATAGTCAACATAGAAAACTAATCTAAAACATAATTAAAATTAAATAACTAAAATAAAAATAAACCCAACGTAAAATAAAACAAAACAAAAATACAATCATAATTAAGGCGTAACATAATCTTTCTCATGTCATATCAATTGTACTCACTTCTTGTTTGTCTGTAGCCTGTTCACTTTCACCCAAGAATGATAACCTCTCTCCAATTCTTTCAGACTTTCTAACAATCTCAACATTTTCCCGCTCTTCAAGACTACACTTGTCTGCAAGGGAAAAACCTGGAAAACGTTCTACCATCTCGTTATAGTCTTCCCAAGTAGCCTCCTCCTTAGGGACCCCTCGCCATTGAACTAGAACATGCCACACATTTGTCATACCACGTCCCTTTTTCCAACTGCGATATCAGAGAGTTGTTATAGGTTGTAGCAGCATGTTACCCTCTATATCAAACGTTGGTAAATCACTCGAAATGAGACTCGGGTTTCCCACACTCTTCTTCAATACGGTAACATGGAACACTGTATGCAATCTAGAAGTAGACAGCGATTCCAACTTGTAAGCCACCTCACATATCCGCCCTAACACCTTAAAAGACCCATAATACCGCTGCGATAATTTCAATTTGAACTTTTTCTTTAGAGATTTCTACCGGTACGGTTGAAGTTTGAGATACACAAAATCTCTTGGCTCAAGAGATAAATCTCGTCTGCCTTAGTCATAATACTTCTTCATTTTCCCTTGAGCCTTCTTAAGCGCATTCTTCACCTTAGCTATAACCTCATCCCTAGCCACCAACTCTCTCTCGACTTCTTTGTTTCGAGCCGTCCATTTCCCATAAGTGCTTAACATTGGTGGTGGTGGTCGCCCATACATTACTTCAAACGGCCTCAAGTTAATAGAAGCATGATGTGACGTGTTGTACCAGTACTCAGCCCATGAAATGTACTATTTCCATCTCTTTTACTCCTTATGATAATAACACCTTAGGTACCCGACTCGTAAATCTAGCTTGGTGAACACACATGCCCCATGTAACTCATCCAACATCTCATCAACCGTCAGAATAGGAAATCGGTCCTTCACAGTTGCCTTATTCAGAGCCCGATATTCCGTACAAAACCTCCAAGTCCCATCCTTTTTCCTTACCAATAGAACCAGAGATGAAAACATATTTGGACTCTACCTGATCAATCTATTCTTTAACATCTCTTCTATCTGTCTCTCAATCTCATCTGTCTAGAAATTGGCATACCTATATAGAGGCACTTTGACCGGTTTTGCCTCATCTTTCAAAGTAATGAGGTGATCAAAATGGCGAAAAAGTGGTAGGCAAGTTGGCACCTTCAGAACTTGTCAATGATTTGTCACTACCTTACGTATTATCTCGGGTACCTGCTGTAATTCATCTTGCAACTCATCCGTATTATTTTCTCACTTTTCCCATCTTGTCGATCTCTAAAATTCACTACTGCAAAGCATTAGGCACCGCCTTTGCAAAGCCTCTCAATCATCTAAGCTTCACATTGTTTAATATCCTTGAGAGGCAAAGCAACCCATATCCCCCCCTCAATTTGAATTCCATCGTCATGGCGTCAAAGTTTGTAACCACCTTACTGATACTCTTCAACCAAGTGTTACCTAACACCACATCTACCTCACTAGAGATAACACATGCAAATTAGGCATAATCATGACTCTTAACACGTTCATCTTCACCTCGTGAACCACTTCCTCATACTTAAGTTTTTCCCCATTAACCACATTCACATCAAACGGTTCTATGGTAACCCATCGCAACCCAATCTTCCTTACGATATTTACGTTAATGAAATTGTGAGAGAAATCAGAGTCTACCAACATTGAAACCTCAAACTTACCAACATATGCCATAAGCCTCATAATGGATGGTTTCGAAACCCCAGACATGGCATTTAAAGATAACTCGGCTTCACAATTATTTTCTCCCAATTCATCCACCCTTAACTCTGCCTCATCACTAGTGGCTTCCTTGTTGCTGACAACATCATCATCTGATTCAGTTGAATCAATGATTATAAATATCTTTCTAGTTTGGCATCGATGGTCTTTATTCCATTTCTCCTTGCATTTAAAGCACAAACCTTTTTTATTCTCTCTTGAACCTCTTCCTTTGTCAGTTTTTTTACGTCTTCATTTTTCTTCGTGGAACTATCCTCAATAGCTCTCTTTCCTTTCTAGGAATCTTTATTTGACTCTAATTTATAATTTTTTCTCCCAAAACTCTCCTTAAACAGCTTATTGTCATTGTAGTAACTATCCTCTAAAATCTCCGTCATCCTCATTGCTTCTGTCAATCTTTGAGGTCTTTTCAGTTTCATCTCCCTCGCTAACCACGGCTTCAACCCTTCAATAAAAGTCCCTAATAATGACTCCTCTGATCACCCTCTGACCAAAATCTGCAATCGGTGAAACTCATCAATAAATACATGAACTCTTCCTTCCTACTTGATCTTGGCCAACTGCCCATGATGATTGATAACCGGGGATTGTCCCCATTGAGACAAAATCTCCCACTCGATAGTCGTTCAACCCATTTGCCTTCCATCTTGGTCATACCGAGCTTTGATCCATCTCCACCAGTTGTTAGGCTTCCCATCAAGGTAGATACATGCAGTAGAAACCCCAATTGGCCCTTGTCACTTCATAGATCTGAAAGTAATGCTCAACCTTGTCCAACCACTATGTGGGTCTCCACCATTAAAATGTAAAAAATCGATATTCAGCTCTCTAAGGCCCCGACTATGGTGCATCTATCCTCGCCTATCACCTTCATATACTGCAGTACTTTTCATGGTTCATTTTGCTGCCCATAAATTGTCATTCAACCATGAGGCCTCCTATCCCATCTCACATCTTCCTCAGATTCATCATTCATCTCTCCCTCATAAACCTCATCATGCAACCAATGCTCTACCACTAACGGCCCACGTTTCACTCATCTTCCTCGCTGAAACCTTTCACGATTTCTGGTATATGAACAACGTGATCTCTGTCCATCCCCTTAAGTCTATCCGCCTACAGTTTCCTTCCTATTGTTTTCAGCCAACTGTCGTTCAAGTCTCTCGATTGCATCATTGTTTGACCTAGTCAGATGCGATATGGATATCGTCAATTCTGATAGGGACTTGAAAATCCGATCTTGATTCTCCTCTAAGGCTTCAAATCGTTGCTTATTAGTCTTCGATCCACTCCATTGAATAATAGAATTCTCTCTAGATCTCATGGCTGCTGGATTTTTTTTTTCTTTTTTTTTGTAGACCGCCGAAACCTCTCAATGAAAGCACCAAATTGTTGAGGACCTAGATTGGGATCCAACAACAAAACCCTAACTTGTACCCAAAGATAGATAGATCTGAGTCAAACCACTCACAAAATTGAGCGATCGAATCTCTAAAATTAAATAACAGAATTTACCTAACCCTAGCCCAAACCTTTATACACAGTTCACTGAGAAAAGCCGAATCGAAAAGAATAGTTCTATTTATAATATGACTAGTTTTTTATTTTCTTATTCTGTCATAATCAAAATAGGAAACTAATTTAAAACATAATTAAAATAAAAATATGACTGATTTTCTATTTTCCTATTCTGATATAGTCAAAATAGAAAACTAATCTAAAACATAATTAAATTAAAATAACTAAAATAAAAGAACCCCAACGTAAAACAAAAAAATGAAAAATAAAAACGCAATCCTAATTAAGGCGTAACATAATCTTCATCAACTGTTAATATCTCTCCAACTCTTTTAGATTTTCTAACAATCTCAACAGAATCCTTCTATATAATTTAATTTGTATTTATCATATATATATATATATATATATATATTTGTTCAATTGTATATTTTTCATCTTTCACCTTTCTAATTTCTTTTATTTCTCGGGGATTTCGCGACCTTAAGAGTGACTAATAATTCTTCCCCAATAAAGCTCTCAATCTGCAATTTGAGAAAGTACAGGCTGAAAATCTGAATTATATCAAATACACTTGATCTAATGTATCACAAATCACAATCAAAATTTTATTGAGTGTATTTGATGCACCAAAGGCTATCTACTAGATTTTTATTTTATTTTTAAAAAAATACTATCATAATTAATTCTTGGTTTATAGAAGAACGTGACTTTCAGACCCACCATATTTGATGCACCAAAGACTATCTACTAGATTTTTATTTAAAAAAAAAAATACTATCATAAGTGTATAGGCATGACTTTGTCATTGTATCGGCTCAAATTTCACTAGCATGCTTACATGTCACTAACTCACTATATTAATTATAGATTTTCAACTTAATGCTTTCTTCTCAAATGCAATTTATTTATTTAATAAACTTGTATAATTAAGCTCGATTTGTTAAAAAAATATAGGTATTATCAATTTAATTCCTAAGTTTTGAGGAATAATCAATTTTAACCCTTGGTCCCCTACATTTAAAAAATGCATCTAATTGGTCCACCCTACTTTTGACAGTTAAATGTTACAGAAAGTGTAAATGGATCATTTTGTCCTTTGTATTTAATTATATAATGAAAATAACACTTTTATCCTCTAACCTTTTTCAATTTGATAACTTTACAAATTTAGATTGACCAATACAAAATTGATATGTGTTATAAAAAATATTTTAAAAAATAATTAAAAGCTATTTATTGATTTTTTAAAATGGAAATCCATTAAAAAAGATAAATTAATTTGAACAATGAAAATATATATATTATTTTAAAAAAATTAATCTCCATAAACAAAATCCATTAAAAAACTTATGAATGTATAAAAAAATTTAAAATAACATAAAAAAAATTAATAAAAAAATTGAAAATGGAAATCCAATAAATTTGAAAAATGATTTTTTTTTAAAGGATCTACACCATCCACTTCAAATAGTTTTGGATGGTGGAAATCAATTTTTTTGCTTCAGAAAAGTAAAAATTAAAAAAAAATCATAAAAACTTTTTTTATTGAAAAAAAATCTCCAACAAGGTTAAGAGAAAACAATTTTTTTTAAAAAAGGAATTAATAAAAAATAATATTTAAAAAAGGGATTTTAGCAAAACTACCCTAAGTTAGAGACCAAATTGCAAATCTACCCTAAAACCCAAAACAATTACAAAAATGCCATAAAATTCCCTTATTCATAACATCACCCAATTCATTAACTATATTTACCAATTTGCAACAAACAATTACTAACATACTCACAAAGCCATCCACCGAACAACATTGCAACTTCCTGATCTGGTATTTACCTCATAATCTCAAGTTTTTTTAAAAAAAAAACCATGAAAAATTCCATCAGGTCAGCCCAACCCGATGAAAAATTTCATCGGGTTGGGGTCAGCCGACCCGATGAAATTTTTCATGGTTTTTTTTTCATGAGAAATTCTGTCGGGTCAATCTAATCCGATGGAAAAAAATATCGGGTTAGCTGACCCGGTGTCGGGTCACTCAACCCGATGATTTTTTAAATGGGTCCGATTTTTTTTTCATGTGGTTTTTTGTTATGTTATGTTCTTTCAAATAATGAATTTTTTAATGATGGATAATATATGTTGAATTATTTTTTCAGGATTAAAGATGAAAAATGTGCATTTTGTTTTGAATTGGGGTGGAGAATGGAAAAGTCATCATGATAAGTATTGGTATGAAGGCTGAAGAGCGAAGGCCTTTGCTTTTTCAAGGGATTCAAACTATGATCAATTGTTAGATAAGGTATACAATGTCACCAGAATTGATAAAGATTATTATCGGGTAAGTATGATGACTCTTCCACAAACTTTTCGTCCTAGCATGCCCATTGAGATTGTTGATGATGAGGACTTTCAGTTGTTGCTTAGTCGAGAGAATGTTGACCTATTAGTTTGCATTAGTGTTAAGAAAATCGGCCATCAATCTCCAGAAATGAAACATAACCAACCAGAGTCCTCTCACAACCTACACCATATCACTATGGATGAGTTTCGAAGGTCGGATGTACCTAACATGGCTGCCCATTTGGATGATATTCTAGAGGGATTATAATCTCCTCTTCGTCATTTTAGTTTTCAAGATACAACGGGTAACCAACAGATTCCTGAGCATGATGAAACAGAACCACAGTTTAATTTCAGTCGTGAAGGAGTTCCCAATCAGTATGATGAGCAGTTTGCCAATGTCCAGAGGCTTGTTCCACCTCCATGTGTATTTTATTCTATTAATTCGGGTGAAGTTGCACCCAGATCTGTTACTATGCGTCTTGAAGTGGGTGAATTGTTTCCAAGTAAGAGACAACTACAATCACAAATAGGTAAATATGCCTTTACCAACCGGTTCCAGACTAGGGTGTTCAAGTCCGATACAACACGATATCAAGTTCGGTGCATTGTTGAGGATTACAATTGGCGATTGCGTGCAACTAAGGTTCATAATTCAGATTATTTCCATATTAGAAAATTTGACAATCAGCACACATGCTCCACAGAAGCACGATTTCCGCATCAAAGGCAAGCAAGTGCACGAGTTATAGGGGAACACATACAAGAGAAATTTCGTGATCATCATTTATACAAGCCCAAGGAAATTATACATGACATGCAAAGGGAGTTTCGTATCTCCTATAACTACCACAAAGGGTACCGAACTAGACATATTGCCTTAGAAAAGGTTCAAGGAACACCAGTTGAGTCATACAGTAATTTACCGTCATACAGAGCAAGCAAATTCCGGGACTGTTACAGACCGCCACACTGATTCGTCTAACAGGTTCATGTATATGTTCTTTTGCTTAAAAGCGTGTATAGATGGTTTTTTGTCTTCGATTAGACCAGTTATTGCTAATGACTGGACGCTTTTGAAAGGTCCTCATAAAGGGGTCTTATTTGTTGTTGTGTGTATGGATGGCAATGATCAAATATTTCCTCTAGCTTTTGGTGTTTGTGATTCAGAGACAAATGAAGCTTGGGAATAGTTTTTAACTAGGTTACATAAAGTTGTGGGCGAAGTTGATGATTTGGTTATTGTTTGAGACAGAAAAGGCAGTATCACAACCGGTGTAGAAAAAGTGTTTCCCAATTCCTTCCACAGTGCATGTGCAGTACATTTAGAACGGAACATGGTTGGTCACTATGGTAGGAATAAGGCACTGAAACAGTACTTTCGACTGGCAGTCAGGGTGTATCGAGAGAGTCAATTCATACAACATATGGAACAACTAGCAAATATTAATCCCGAAGCAACTCAGTATGTCACGAATATTGGTATTGAGCGTTGGGCACGAGCACACAGTCCAAGAAAAAGGTACAACATAATGTCAACCAACATTGCAGAGGCCATGAATAATGCAATTAAAGAATGCAAGGAATTGCCTATTACTGGAGTGATTGATTACATCAGAGGGGTTCTGCAGCATTGGTTCCATGATCGATGAACAGTTGCACATAAACTTACAACTCAATTGACAACAGCTGCAGATGTAGCCATCGGTGTTAAGGATGACAAAGCACGATATATGCGGATCTATCCTATCACATTTCACACGTTCCTTGTTAAAGATGGGGGTTTAGATGGACATGTGGATTTGACAGCAAAAACATGTACCTGTAAAGAATTTGACGTCAACCAAATTCCATGTGCACATGCATTAGGTTGCATTAGGTTGCATTAGGTTATGGGGATTTTCATTTGTTGATTATTGTTCTCCTTATTATTCTAGTGTATTTCTGGTTGCAGCATACAGTGGAGAAATACATCCCGTTGGACAACCCAGTGAATGGTTGGTTTCTGAGGATATTGTATCAAAAATTGTTCACCCACCAGTAGGTCGTCGTGGTCCTGGAAGACCTAAAAAGAATCATATTCCGTCATTTGGCGAGAAAGTAACTCAAAGGAGTTGCACCACTTGTCATCGTGTCGGTCATAATAGTCATACTTGCACCTACCCGAAGGCAAGTAGACCATCAAGTGGTATGGGAAATATTAGTGAAATTTGTGAGGCAAGTAGATCACATGATGTTGTTTAATAAGCAATGTACTTGAGTTATCTTTTATTTGAACATGTGTTATGAACATGTGTTATGAAGTTAGTCAGTCATATTCTGATAAGTAACCGCTAGTAATTACATGGCTATTGATGTGGGATAGTAATGGTAAAAATATGGTATGCCTTAGTATATTATTTATGAAATTTTGATAGAGTTTCATTTGAAATTGCAACAATTTCATATCTTCTATACAGTCCCTGCAAATATAACACTTCTAATCGTCACATAACAATCTCTACACCGTTCACACAAATCACATCAGGCTGCATTATTTACACATAAAGGTTCATTATTTACACAATATATTTCTTTTGAATTTTGGAATATTTCTGTTACTATCTTAACTCTAAAGGGTTTTCCGTCATTTTCATCAAAGTCAAATTTTTTTCTTGCCCATAGGTACTCCAAGAATTTGAGAGTGAAAACCCCACAATCGGACTTATATCAAAAAAAAAAAACATTCATTAATAACAACCACCACGTAAGACAAACAATAACCATGAAGAAATAAACAAAGACATACTGATTTCCTTGACATGGTACACCCTTTTTAGGTCTCTCGACCGTAAATAACGATGGATCAGTATAAGTATCTGGCATCGCATGCACCAATAAAGATGGCACCATCTTTCTAAGACAAGATACCCACTTTAGTATTTGATCAACATTATATGCATCCGGCTTTGAGTCATATACTTTGATGACCCGCTCATTTAAGTCCACCTCTACCACGACCCAATGATTTCCATTTACATTCGTAGGAAACAAAATCTGTTTCATCATGAGACAGTCGGATGAATGTATATTAAAGGTTGAATAACATCTTAATTAACAACATATTAATCTGAAAATTACTTACACTGTTGACAGTCCGCCAATGTACTGAAGCATGCATAGGGGATTTTCCAATCACATAGTCTATCATTATATTGTCTCATTGGTAGGTTTCATGCTTGAATTGTTTTTTACCTTTAGTCACAGTTGACCACCTTCCGTGAATTTTATCCTACAAAAAATATTATAAGTTACCCCCATAAAAGAAATGATAAGGGTTGTTATGGAGAAGAATTTGTACATACCATGAATGAGTAATCCAATAACACAATATTCTGCTTGTATAGCTGATGATAGTAACATGCTCGACGCCGCATCAAACGACAATATGTCTCTATATGCTGTCATGATACAAACGTGTTACTAAAAAATGCATAAAGTAGAGTAAATAATTGTAATATAAGGTGTAAAACTTACGTCTCCTTCTAACCACCCATTTGGAGATAGCAACAGTTCAAACCATGTAGGCTTTGCTTCGACCAAACCCCGTGTTCATGCTGTAGAGGTTCAACAATTAAACACTTGTTGAAGATATCGAAATAGAAATACAATAATAATACATGATTTAACTTACCAAGTGTTCTTGTTGTCACTTATCCATGCTTGCATTGAACGTACATTTTCATCCTCCACTTTGCTATCACATCCGAATTCGATCATTTTCGGTTTTCGAGGCCTCTTCACCGTGGGATCAATGTACGGGATCACAGTTAAGGCTGACCGTTTACGATCTCTCGGTAATCTTATGGTCAACTTCGGTGGTCTTGTAAACTGCTTAACATCTTCACTTGTCTCAGACAAAATGAGAAATTCAAGAGACTTAACACCTTTCGGAACCGAATTTTGATAGTCTTGGTTGTTGTCATCGTGGCTGAAATCGGTGGTATTATGTTCATTGAACTACATGAAATAGAAATCACATTTGTTAGAACCTTGTTAGAACCAGTTACTAATTTGACGAATTCACAATTTAAAACGACAAATACCTTTTCAGCCACTTTGTTCAAACATATAAGCTCTATCAAGCGAAGAAATCCCATTCGCATCTCATCCATTATTGTATTTTGCATGGAAGTCATCTGATCTTGTATAGCTTTTTGTTGTGCTTGCATTGCATTTTGTTGTTCTTGCATAACATCCAATCTTTTGTTGACTTGCTCAAGTGTAATTGGTCTATTCTTCTTTCCTCTGAATTCAACTTTTTTAAGTGTTCTGGTTGGATGATCTCCATCAATATCATCATTCATGGCACCATCAACGTCATCCTGAACATCATCCTCAGCATCATCCTCAAAATCATCCTCAACATCATCCTTACCAACACAACCATCCACATCAGGTAATACATATTTTAGTTTATCCATACTTGTCCAAAACGGTTGCCTTGCTTCTTCATCAGTTGGGCCAAGAGTTCTGTATATGGTAATCTGAATATTTTTGTTCAAAAATTAACATTACAGTGTAAAACCTAAAATATAGGAAATCAAAAATAATTTTATTTGAACCAACCATACTCAATACTTACGTTCTTGAACTTAAATATGGTTTTCTGAATGTCTGAATACATAGAAATTCTCGTGCATTGCCAATTCAAAATTCTAGGGGTGACATTGTTCACCCTAGTGGCATATCCAAGTGTGACCCATTTTGGTATTGCTTCAATAGCCCACACTTGAAAACAAAAACAAAGAAAAACAAACAAAGAAAATGATAGTTAAGTTACTATATCAAAACATGCATGTTGCCTAAAATGTATTTTATTAAACTTCATCATTTAACACATATCACCTGAAAGGCCGTCACAAACCCATAAACGTTGTACCTCTCCGCTTTCTGTTTAACTGGAGCATCGACATTCTCCTCCAACTTATCATCAGTGAACTTATTCTTGAATTTATCATCACGGCCAAGTAGACAAGTAGAAAGGGAGTTAAATGTCCTCGAGTATATGAATGTCCCCCACGGAAACTTATTAAAAGCATATAAGTCATCAACTAATTCTAATGCCCAATATAGAATGCTAGTCCTATCGTCCTTCCCAACCAACGTCATCTCCAAAAAAAGTATTAACGCCAACTTCACAACATCCTCATCATCACTAATCTTATTACTAAGACCTAAATTCCTAAACCAATCAACAATCATTTTGACCTTGACTTTACTAGATTGGAAATAGATTCGACGAAGTCGACTATTCTTTCTTTTGAAAAGCTCCTGATTGGATTCAGAATATTCTCCAAAAGCTAGCCCACTAACCAAAAAAAAAATCTACAGGGGAAAACCGTATCAACCCGTTGCCAACATGGTACCACAAAGAAGATGCATTATAATCGGTGTTTTTGACATGACACTCCCTAAGCAATATGTGGTGGCAAAAATGCCTAGACAACACCATATCGCTCACATCTAAAAAATGACCGAAACATGTCACTCTAAACAACTTGAGTTGTTTTTCTGTTAGATGCGACTTAATAAGCCTTATACTCTCCCAATTACAATGACCAGTAACTCGAGAAGGAAAACGATCACATTCCTTAATCTTGAGTGATTCAAGTAATTTGTTTCCACCCATGATTATCAACCTAAAAACATTCCAAATTACATTCAGATACGAATTAACGAATACAAACACTTGAAGAGAAAGTAAAAGTAAATACAATAAAAAGTGACATACATGGACTGCATGCATTATATGCAAACAAAGTAACAATATTGCAACAGAACAAACAAAGAAGTTGACCTAATAGAGAATATTACGAGAAATCTTTAGTTTAGCTACATTAACACACTAAGGGGTCGAGCTCCCCGCTGAGCTCGCGGGGGTCGGGGGGCAGCGCCCCCAGAGAAAATTTCAATTTCAAAACAAGTTAAAACACACACAAAAACCCATAATTACAAAAACGAAACAAAGCACCAAGAATTTGATAGTAAAAAACCTCAAAGTCGAACCTAAATCAATAAAAACATGCATTAACAACAACCATCGTGTAATATAAACTATAAAAGTAATTTAAATGGACCAGATGCATCCGTATGTTGAAAAGAAAATTGCATTCATATACAAGGATACAAAAGACTAAATGAGTACAACACAGCAAACTGTTTAGATCAATCATAAACTTTAATTGACATAGCAGTTAAAGACAGATCAATCATGTAAACTTTTTATAAGATTTTGCTGCAGTTTAACACATACATGTATCACATGAACAACCAATTTCTTGAAGGTAAAATAATTGACATAGCATCATCACACACATTCATCAAGCAATTACCTCTGACCAATCTTGCTTCTTAGCTTCAATTACTTTTGGTACTCAGCATTTCCCCAGTCTTCACGGATTGTGATTGTATTAACAGTTTCTAAAGTTTAAAAAATCCAATCAGGTCCAGGTTGCCACAACATGTTGCCAATGTTCTCTTTTAGTACACACTTGAACCATTTCCAACCGAAATATCCTAAAAATTGACACATAAACATAGCACTGAATCAAAAATCATCAAAATCAACACGATTGGAATAACATGAAGTTGAGGGAATTCAACAAAGCACTCAATCCAAAATCAGTAAATGTGAGGTTGCCAAATACATGAAATTGAAATCCCTAAAATCAATCTCTAAATCAAATCGGTTTAACTCAACAAATGAAAACCCTAAAATCAATTTCAAGGTCAAAACATGAACCTAAATGTTAGGGTTCCAAACTCGAAATACCTGAAATTGGACCCAAATGGTTGAAATATTGTCGTTTCAGAACGTGGAGGCTGATTCGAAACCAGAAGATGGTTGTTGCGAGAAAACTCGACGTCGGCTTGCAAGTTGAAGACGTATGATGTCATCGACGGTGGTTGGATATGGTCTATGACGTCGAAATCACGACGACGAAGTTATAGTTGGGCTATAATGGACGTCGGTGAGGGCGGCTTGTGTCGACGACGGAAGATAGGTTCGATCGGGTCTTGAAGATTCGAAGTTGTTGTGCAAGAAAACTCAACGACAGCTTGCAAGTTGAAGACGTCGGATGTCGTCGACAGTGGATGGATATTGTCGACGACGAAGTTCCAGTTCAGCTGTAATGGACGTCGGCGAGGGCGGATTGTGTCGGCGATGGGTTCGATAGGGATGGGTGGCCTGAGGAATTGAGAATTTAGGGCAAACAAAATGAAATTGATTTCAGTTGTTGACAATGGTAGAAATGTCATTTCAGGGCATTTTTGCAATTGTTTTGGGTTTTACGGTAGATTTGCAATTTGGTCCCTAAATTAGGGTAGTTTTGCTAAAAACCCTTTAAAAATATAAAAATCTTATCATCTTCTCTCAATCACTTTACCAAATGCATAATTTTATCTTCTCCCTTTCTTAATTATCACATTCTTCCTCTCCACCAATTATCTCTCTTTTCTTTCTTCCCCCGGTCTCATCTACACGGTGCGTTATTAATTAAATTTTGAGAGTTGTTTAAGAAAATAATAGAAAAGGCAATCGATATCTTGTTTGCTTGTTTGGTGGTGGTGATGGTGGTAGCGGCGACCGCAATAGGCTGATGGGTAGGTTTTGCTTGTATTATATGTTTGGTTGATGGGTTTGGGTGGTTGTGTTAGGTTATCTGGGTTTGATTTCGGTGGTGGGAGGTGGAGGATTTTGTGGGTTTTTGGGTTCTGGTGTTGTTGTTGGTGATGGTGATGATGACAGTCTGAGTTTGGGTCTAGGTGTGATGGTGATGATGAAGGTCTGGTTATGCTTTCTGGTGGTTTGGGTTATGGCGTTTCTTGGGTTTGGTGGTGTGTTGATTATGATTGTTTAGGTTTGGATGATGATGGTGATGAACCGATGAAAGTTTTAGATTTTGCATTTTTTTTCTTCTTTTTTTCTGATTATCTCCACCGTTCATCTCTGAGATGGATGGCGGAGATTGAATCTGGAGATGATGATGGTGATGAACTGATTGAATCGTTTTTTTCCTTTATATATATATATTTTATTTAATTTACATTTTTATATATTAATAAATAAATAATTGACATGTGACATGTTTTTATATTTAAAGACAAAAATACCGTTGTAATCGTTAAGTTAAACTAACGGTTGACTAACAGATTGACTAATTTGATATTTTTTTTATATAAAAAAAAAGTAAAGGACCAAGGTTTAAATAAAAGTTGACCTTTTATCAAAATTTAGGGACTCAATTGATAATATCCCTTCAAAATATTGTGAACGATCAATATGAAGAGGTAGTCATTTTACAGATTTTATCTGGGGAAGCTTTCAATTGGGAGATATATATAAAGAGGTTGTCATTTTACAGATTTTATCTTGGGAAAACTTTCAATTGGGAGATATATATATATATATGATTTATAAATTACAAGTATCAAGAATGAGGTCATCATGAGATGGGATGACATGAATTAATACTGAATTGTAATTGGCCACTAAATCAAAGTCCGTATATAGATACTTAGTCAAATCCATGCACATGTTAAATTATTATTTTAAGTCACTTCGTATGTAGTCACTTATCTTCCCGTACGGCTACTCTTTGGACCGTTGAATGGAAAAAAAATTCCATGATTTCAAAATTGTAATGAAATTCGAAGAAGCACATATAGAGAAACAGAAGTTCTCTTGCTCTTCAGAAAAATCAAAGAGATAATTTCTCACGTAGTCACATCCGGAAAAATGGAAAAATCAAAGAGATAATTTCTCACGTAGTCACATCCGGAAAAATCAAAGTGATAATTTCTCATAGAGTCACATCCGTAAATATATTGTTAATAGTATCCGTTAGGTTTTGACTCGTATTCTCAAGTGAATCCAATGTTAATCAAATAAGAGTCAATTGATGTAGAGCTTCCTGAAGACGTGGGATAACGTTTGGAAGTTGAAGATGGTGTTTGAGGGAGGTTTGAAGACAAAGAAGAACTGAATAAACGAAGTCTGGTAGGTATCGCGGCCTGGACCGCGGTGCGGACACGTGCACAGACTGCGACACAGGAAGCGATCGAACTCCTGTGGGTTTACGCGGCGGAGGCAATGCACCAACCGCGGTACTCAGAGCGGTGGTCGACAGTTTTGATCCGTGGTGTTGGGCACGGGTGGCCAACCGCGACCCAAACCGCAGCAATAACGGATCTTGCCCAAATTAGGAATGTTGCACGAAAATAGGAAATATGTTTTCTTCTGGAAATTCTTGTGCTAATCAGAAAAGGAAAGAGTTTGTCTTCATGAAGAATAGGAAAGTCCTGTACTTGAAGAAAAAGGATTTCTCCTTAACAAGAAGACTTGTCATAAGTAGGAAATAGTATTTATGTGGAACAAGTAAGTCTTGCACGTTTAGGAGTAGGATTTCCTTTTATGTTAAACTCCCTGTAACTAATATAAATAGACTTTGTATCTAGATTATTTTGTGTGGCGCAAAAAGAACACCATGTAACATCAGAGAGTAGTGGAGAGATCCGGGTGAGAGATCCATGGGAGTATCCGGGGAGGGATCAAAGGGAATATCATCCGGGGAGGGATCAAAGGGAATATCAATGGATAAAGTTAGAGATCCGTGTGTGATATTTAGGGGAGACCTAGGGGATATTGTAGGGTTCTTGGTAAGGATCTTGTGAGTGTGGTTTGGGGTTTGGGTATGAGAGAGAATCTTGAAATATGTGGTTGTAACAATTTACCATATAGTGGAATTTTCTCTGTCGTCCTGACAGCCTGTGGTTTTTTACCCGATTTGGGTTTTCCACTTATATCTTATATTGTGATTGGTTTATTTTCTTTCATCTATTTTTTCTGCTATTAACGTTATTAATTGCTATGAGTTATGAACATATATTAGACACGACGATTCCACGTTCATCGGTTCAGAAAATCTCCAACAGTAGCATGTATTAATTCTCAAGTCCTATGAATTGATTGACGGGGTAAAGTTGATTCAATGGTTAATAGTATAAGATTTGAATCACATACTCATCTTTCAAAATCCAAAATCCAAAATCCAAACTCCAAATTTAATTGTAATAGTTAAAAATAAAATAAAAAATTTCATCTCTAGTTCACTTCAAGAATGTGTAAACAATCAATTTGACTATAATTAGAGATAAATCTTTTCTTAATATATATTTATACTTTGAACAGATGTACAATTTTTTATAATTAAATCACAGTACATACATTCCAAATTATCTGATATAGTTTAATTAGGATTAAATCTCGAGACCTTTCAAATAACTATATATTTCACCAGACACCTTGTTACAAATATTTTGTTAATGTCTATTGTTATCATTTTTAACAATAAAAACTCTTTAAGAATTATTTTACTTAACGATCTACTAACTTAAAAACGTTTTTTTAAAGTGAATATCAAACTTATACGGTTTTTTATTGATAACTCTACTTAATAAAAGTTTTACCTTTCAGAAACTCTATTTAAAAAGCTATCACAAACACCATAAGATGATGGAAAAATGATATTACTGACGGGGTTTTGATTAAAAATATTAAATCAACTAGACTTTTTTTTAACTGCTTCATTGACCGTATGCATATTCCTGGAATATATATATTTTTTACTTGAATATTCCTGGAATATAGATAACATGAAAATTGCCTTTTTTAAAAAAAAAATTTTTACATAATTTCAAGGTTTTCTTAAGAAAGGGAATTACTCGAACCCAAATCCTGTTATAAATGTAAAGTGTATACCAGATGACCTACCTCCTCTTTGTTGGTTGTAAATCAAAAATAAATTCAGTTCGAATATGAGAAAGAAAGTAATAAACCAATATACATCACAATAGAAAACATTTTATATTAATAAATTGGTTGTGCAAGATATGCCCACACACACAAACCGTCCAACCGAAGATTCGAGATCTATAGTATGTATGAGAGAGAGGCTCTATGCTTCATATATATATATGATAAGTTACTATTATGTATTCAGTTATATACTACATATATACATTTTTTCCCTAGATAATGGGTTTAGATTTAATTTTTCATTCAACCTTTAATCATTTTGGATGTTTGAATATACTAATTCGATACTTTCACATGAGAAGGAGAATTTGAATATAATTCGATCTTTCATTTTTATAAAATTGATCATATTTAAATAACACTCAAAAATCTTGTCTATCGCAAAATTTTCCAACATCTCGTCATAAAAATTGTTTATTTGGTGTGATTATGTGAGTATGTCAGAACTAGGTAAATTTTATTGTTATTTCTTGTCCAACATGAACGTTATGCTTTGAAATACATACATTAATGGTCATTTCCATCGACTGGATTCAGACTTTTGACGTGCAAACAAACAAACAACCAAATTGATAATTGAATAATCAAGAGTTGATGTTTTTGATAAACACTGGAAAATGGTATGCGTTTTACTGTAAAAGTATTATACCGTTTTATATTTTTTTTTATTTTAATAAATTTTATTAACAATTCAAAATTTTATTTACCTAAATTATAAAACAAATATATATATATATATATATATATATATATATATATATATATATATATATACACACGAAAACAATATATGCATAGTGCATAGAATATTAATATGAGAAACAAAAATTTATACATTAAATATTAACGTGAAACAAAAACATCATGCATGACACATATTTTGTCTATTAAAATGAATTTATTTAATTAAATAAGTAATTGTAACAAACATTAAATATATTTAATATTAAACTTATGGCATCTTTTAAAAACTAAGCAGACTCAAAAACCGAAAGAAAATAAGTTGAATATTATTTTTTATTTTTGGCTGCATAAATTTGTAATCAAGTCAAATTGGATTTTGAAACTTGAAATTTATTTTATTTTATTTTTTTTCAATATTTGTGATTTGAAATTTAGTTGCACTATAATGAAAGCTTTGCTCATCAACCAAATTTAAAAAATAAGTCTAGTAATTTTTTGACTCTGTTGTATTGAAGTTTAAATTATTGGTACTGTGGTAGTGGTTGATTGTCATTTTATTTTATTTTTTATTTTATTTTTTTGAAAGAAAGGATGAAGGGAGAGATTGAGAGTAGGAAAGACAATGGGTCGGGTCCAGACAAGTTTGGAAAAAACCAAATCCAAACCCACGAAAGAAAATGACATTCAAACTCATCCACGAACCCACGAACCCACGAAATCTAGTGGGTTCGGGTTTCACCCACGGATTTTAGCAACATTAAGACCCGCCCACAAACCCACGAACTCCTGAGGATTTGTTGTTCCAAAACGACTCACTCATGTGTGCGTAACTCGGTTCGAGCCAAACTCAGTTACCGATAGCCATCAACGTTATTTTTCTTCTTTCAGATTTCATATAAAATGAAAAAAAAAAGTAAAAGCAAAAAAAGACTTAAAAATATATGAGAAGAAGAAGAGTTTATATTTTGAAGAGAAAAAAAAAATAATAAGTTGCAGAGAAAATAAATGGAGAAGATGAATAATTTTGAAGAGAGAGTACGGGGGTTGAAGATCGAGAAGAAAAGAAAATGAAGATAAAAGATAAAATGAAAAAGAAAAATAATAATAAAATATATTTTAAAATCTGAAAAGACAAAAACGAAATATAAAACAATTATTATAATATTATTTGTTAAATAATTATTAAATCAAACGGGTTGAGATGTCAGGTTGAGATGTCAAATCCAAACCCGTCTACATGTTCTATTTTCACATACCAAACCCTCTCTAAGCAGTAGGTAGGAAATAGAGAGATGATGATACTGTGGTAGTGGTTGAGTGTCATTTTATTTTATTTTTATTTTTATTTTTATTTTCTCATCTTGTAGAATGACATTTTTATAAATAATTAAAAATCTATTAAATTTTACTATTTATATAAATAGTTCAATTTTAAGAGTTGTTTTAGTATATATAATAATTGTTAGTCTTGTTCTTCCCTGGATTTTTAAACAAACCATTTTATTTCTTGCTGGCTGATGGAAGCCCGCAAAAGAATACATGTATATAATTTGTTGTATGGTTGACTAAAAAACTACGTACCCACTAAAATACACTCTGCCAATGATTATTCTTCATTAATAAACCATTAAAAAAAAGACTACAAATTTTATATCATTTGCCACCATAAATCGTAGATATTTTATGCAAAGTCTATCATTGTATTCATCTAGCATGATGGTTAGAGGCGGATCCATAAAATATTTACAGATCGGGTTAAATTATACATATAAATATATTTTTTTTCTCAATACACATTAGTAGTATACGATTAATTAATTAGCTATCAATTGTTGGATTTATCTATTTTTATTTAATCAATATATTCTAATACTTAATTAGTTGCTCACAAACCCTTATATTATATTGTTTAGTCAATATAATTGAATGCTTAATCAATGACTCATAGACCCTCATATTGATTTGTTTGTCGATATATATCTTGTTTTTAAATAGATTCACTTATTATGAAAATTTATTATATGTAAACCAAACATAAAATAATACTTTTGCCAATTGTGATTGATTACTTGTAATTTTTATTATTAACTTTTGATTTTAAGTTAGAATAAATAAGAAACAAATTATATTAAAGGTAGGTGATGTTAGTGAAATTCTAAACAAACTTTGCATATAAGTATAATTAGACTTAATATGAAGGGTTTTTGTGTAATTAATTATAATATTATATATATATATATATTTGAAAGAGGGCTGCCCCGTATGAAAAAATGAATATTTATGGAATATTTTTTTTAGAGTAAGATTTGAAACAATGAGTTGGAGATAGTAGAGTGGAAGTTGTTGTATTTTACTGTAAAGTTACAACCAAATAGTATAATGGATTGACGATGGTCTTAACAAAATAGCCCTTGTTCTTAGACTTGTTCTTCCCTGAATTTTTAAATAAACCATTTTATTTCTTGCTGGCTGATGGAATCCTGCAAAAGAATACATGTATATATATACTTTGTTGTATGGTTGACAAAAAAACTTCCCACTAACATACACTCTTTCAACGATTATTCTTCATTAATAAACCGTACGTAAAAAAATAGACTACAAATTTTATATCATTTGCCACCATAAATTGTAGATATTTTATGCAATGTCTATCATTGTCTTCATCTAGCATGGGTACATAAATTAAAAAAACAATAATAATAATAGGAAAAAATAGCCACCTTGCTTATGTTTATCTGCTTGTACAAGTAACTTACAAAAAATCAAGTCGTAATTTGTACATTTCTGAATTAAATATCAAAGTCAATAAAATTATAAAATTTTCTATCCTAACATTTCCAAATAACAGTACGTTTAGAATATGCCAGGAAGTTGCCACACCCTTGTTCAAATTTATTTATAGCATGAGCTAATTAAATCTATTAAAGAGACAATCATCATCCTCCTCCTCCTCCTCCTCCTCCTCCTCCATTGTGATTTTCAGATATAGCAAACAAACAACAAACAATCTGGTAAGCCAATAATCCTGAGTCATAGATGTGCTTTTCTATGGTGGTCAAGTTTTTTTTGTTAGCATCTCTCTTGTGGGATGGTGGTTTTTTCACTGAAGTGAGTTGCTTTTACTTTAATTTTCAAAGCTTCCCAGATAAAAATAATCTCCTTTTGAGTAATGATTCGCATCCAGCCCTTGGCGCCATCCAAGTTACTCGTGATGTTCGCGGTTTTACTATTGAGAACATATCAGGACGAGCTTTCTACAGAAAACCATTCAGGTTGTGGGAGAAAAGAGGGGTCAATGCAGTTTTCAACTCCACCTTTACACTAAATATTCTAAACCAGACAGCTACTGCTGGAGAAGGCTTGGCTTTTGTATTGACTGGCAACAGAGATGTTCCAGAGAACAGTGATGGACAATGGCTCAGCATTGTAAATGCAACCACTAATGGAACCTCTCAAGCCAACATAGTTGCAATAGAATTTGACACCAGGAGAAGCTACTCACAAGATCTTGATGATAATCATATTGGATTGGATATCAATAGTATCTATTCGATCAAACAAGTCTCATTGAATAGTTATGGTGTTAATCTTTCAACAGGTATTGATGTAACAGTACAAGTTCAATATGATGGTAAAAATATTACTGTTTCTGTTGGACATAACGCAGAGAATCTGGTTCTGGCTCTTTCTGAGCCTATCGATCTCTCTGAATATCTTCCGCAGAAGGTTTTTGTCGGGTTCACAGCCTCAACAAGCAATTACACTCAGCTAAATTGTGTAAAATCATGGGGATTTAATGGTTCAAACTTTGATGAAGGTGTAAAGTTTTGGGTTTGGATAGTGGTTGCAGCAGCAGTGGTTGTGGTTTTATTATCAAGTGGTGTTGCCTTTTACTTTTACAGGAAAAAGAGAAACAAAACTGAAGATGTTGAGGATACATATCCAAGCATAGAAGATCAAATCCAAAGCTCAACTCAGGCTCCAAGGAAGTTCAAACTGAGAAAACTTATAAAAGCAACCGACAAGTTTAATCCGAAGAACCAAATGGGGAGAGGTGGGTTTGGGACAGTTTATAAGGGCATGTGGAAGAATAAGCTGATAGCTGTTAAAAGAGTCTCGGAGACATCGCGTCAAGGGAAGCAAGCATTCATTGCAGAAGTCACAACAATAGGCAGCCTTCGTCACAGAAACCTTGTAAAGCTGATCGGATGGTGTTATGAAAACAACGATTTCCTACTCGTGTATGAGTATATGCCAAACGGTAGCCTCGACAAGTTCATATTCTACGATGAGAAGTCAGGCACGGGACAATCAACTCTTGACTGGGAAACAAGGGTCAGTGTAATACATGGAACAGCTTTGGCTCTGGATTATCTCCATAACGGGTGTGAGAAGAGGGTTCTTCACCGCGACATAAAAGCTAGCAACATAATGCTGGATTCAGAGTTCAAAGCAAGGCTCGGAGACTTTGGACTGGCGCGAACCATTCAAGAAAGCCAGAAAACTCACCATTCAACAAATGAGATAGCTGGAACTCCTGGTTACATGGCTCCAGAGACTTTTCTAACAGGCAGGGCAACTGTTGAAACGGACGTTTACGCGTTCGGGGTTCTGATCCTGGAAGTGGCATGTGGGAGGAAACCTGGGAATCAGAGTGAGCAGAACGATTACAACAATAGCATTGTGCATTGGATATGGGAACTTTACAGGAAAGGTAGGATTATTGCTGCTGCAGATTCAAGATTGGAAGGCAAGTTTTCGGAGGAAGAAATGGAGTGTGTGCTTATTCTGGGGTTGGCCTGCTGCCATCCGAATCCGCACCTGAGGCCCTCCATGAAAGTGGTTTTACAGGTCCTTTCCGGGGAAGCACCCCCACCGCAGGTGCCTATCGAAAGGCCTTCTTTCGTGTGGCCTGCCATGCCTCCATCTTTCAGTGGGTCGGATTATTCTCTTGTAGGAAGCCAACTTACTCCATTTTCAGATATTTCTGCAAGATAAGACAATTACGTATGGAGAAGAGGGAATCAACAATGTTTTCCCATCGCTATTGTGCTTTCGGGTATTGGTGGGGTTCTAAGAGACTTGGGAGGGAAGGTTCTTTGTCTTTTTTCTTTCTATATGGGGGTCCTTGACTCGAATGTGGCTGAATTATGGGATATTCGCAGAGCAGTTGAGTTCTGTCAGTCAAATTTGTCTCTCCGATGTCGGAACATTTCGGTGGTTAGTGACTCAAAGGTGGCGGTGTTTTGGGTTAACAATAGTGATTTTGGAAATATTGCTCAGACGAACTCGATTATGGACATTCGAAACATTATAAATTCTATTGGTGGAATGGAGGTGATTTTCGACCACAGGATTTTTATTTCCTTTGCAGATTGTTTGGCTAAGATGGTGGCTAGTACGTCTGGGGATTTAATAGAATGGGAAGAGTTTTAATTTTTCTTAGGGGGTTCTTTTTCGCTCTTGCTCTTCGCTGCTTCCTGGTGGTTGGTTGGTTGTTTTCGGTTTTGCCGTGTGTTGATCTTGTTGTTTGGTCTGGGCTGCTTGTGCTTTGGTTCTTGATGTGGCCTTTCCTTTTACTCTGTTTCTCGTTTTCTTTTTGCTGGTTCTGTTGTTCTTTTTTTGCTGTGCCTTGGACTGCTTTGTCGTGGGTTGTTTGTTCCTTGGCAGCCTAGTCTGCCCTTAATAAATTTTGCCTTATCAAAACAAAATGTGCTTGTTTTTATTACTAGTTGGTGAGCTTGTGAATACAGCAATTGTATCAACGTATAGTACGTGATTGCATCAAAGTAGCATTTTTTTTTATATACACCACCCGCAAACCGAAACTTGGTTTGACAGTTGGTGTGTTTGTGTTTCCATATATTTTGTACATTTTAATGTTTTAGCTATTTCGAACTTGATGTTACCGGATTCCATGTTGCTTATCATAAAAAGTTTAATCTTTTTGATACTATAACAAATGAAAGTTTCTTTCAATCTCTATAAGACTAATGGTATTTCCCCAATGCTATATTGACAAACAACTACAATCAAACTCATTTTACGACCGTCGTCTGATGTGATTTGATAGTAAGAAAACTTATTCAATTTGGTAATATCTTATATTCGTGTTGTCGATATTACAAATGATAAATTAAAAAAACATTTAAGACTATACTAATCCCACTAACAATTTAATGAGATAAACCTCGGAGTTTCAAAATTTGCAGCCACAATACAATACTGCTATTACTTTGTAAATACTCTGATTACTTGAGCTAGCACCTGAGCATAGACTTTTGAGCGGTCGTTTAAATGTATTACTTGATCCTTTAAACCCAAGAGAGTTCATATCATGAAAAAAATTTGATTCAATATTTGGCAGTGGAGCATCACATGAAAATAATCTATAATTATCATATACTTATTCAATAAACATTCCTCATTACTAAGATAAGCACAGGAAAAATGAAACTGCAAATCCTAAAATAAAACCAAACCCAAGGTATGAGCAACATCCATCTCAGATATGGTGAGAATAAATTCATGATGCATACTCATCCCAGAAGTTTTCTTGCTCTTCAGAAAAATCACAGAGATAATTTCTCACACAGTCACATCCATAAATATATTGTTAATATTAGCGTGTATTAATTCTCAAGTCTTATGAATTGATTGACGGGATAAAGTTGATTAAGTGGTTAATAGTATAGGATTTGAATAGCACAGGATTTGAATTACATACTCATCTTTCAAAATCCAAAATCCAAACTCCAAGTTTAATTGTAATAGTTAAAAATAAAATAAAAAATTTCATCTCTAGTTCACTTTAAGAATGTGTAAACAATCAATTTGACTATAATTAGAGATAAATCTTTTCTTAATATATATTTTTACTCTAAACAGATGTACAATTTTTTATAATTAAATCACAATAGATACATTCCAAATTATCTTATATAGTTTAATTAGGATTAAATCTCAAGACCCTTGAAATATAAATAACTATATATTTTACCTTACACCATTTTATTACAAATTAATGTCTACTGTCATCATTTTTGACGACAAAAGCTCTTTTAGAATTAGTTTACCAAATAATCTATTAACTTAAAAGTATTTTTTTAAAATAAATATCAAATGATATACAATTTTTTATTAAAAACTCTACTTAATAAAAGTTCTACCCATAAAAAATCTATTTTAGAAGCTTTACTTGAAAAGCTATCACAGACGCAATCTAAGATGATGGAAAAATGACATTACTAACCCGGGTGATTAAAAATATTAAATCATATAGACTTTTTTTTAACTACTTCATTGACCGTAGACTTATGCGAGGAAGATGATGAGTTGTTTGGTAAAAAACAAATTATATTTTTATATTTCCTTGAATATATTTTTTTACTTTAATATTCCAAGAATATAGATAATATGAAAATTGTCCTTTTTTAAAAAAATTACATAATTTCAGGGTTTTTCTGGAGAGGGGAATGACTCGAACTCATAACCTAGTATAAGTATGAAGGGTACCACATGACCTACCTCCTCTTTATTGTTTGTAAATAAAAAATAATTTCGGTTCGAATCTGGAAGAGACTGAAAGTAATAAACCAATAAACATCACGATAGAAAACATTTTATATTAAAAAATTGGTTTTGCAAAACATGCTTACGCACACAGTTGTCTAACCGAAGATTCAAAGTCCATAGTATGCACGAGAGAGAGAGAGAGGCTCTATGCTTCACATATATGATAAGTTACTATTACATATTCAGTTATATATTACATATACACATTTTTTTTCCCTAGATAATGGGTTTAGATTCAATTTTTCATTCAAACATTAATCATTTTGAGAGTTTGAGCATACCAATTCGATGCTCTCACGAAATAGAATTCGAATATATTTTAATCTTTTATTTTCATGAAATGGATCATAATCAAATAACACTCTCAAAAGTCGTGTTTATCACAAAATTATCCAATAATCTCGTCATAAAAAATGTTTATTCGGTGTGATTATGTGATTATGACAGAACTAGGTAAACTTGATTGTTATTTCTCTGTCCAACATGAACGTTATGTTTTGAAATTCATACATTAATGGTCATTTCCATGGACTGCTATTTTGGATTCGGACTTTTGACAGGTAAACAAACAAATAACCAAATTGATAATTAAATAATCAAGATTTGATGTTTTAGATAAACATTCTTAGACCGGGGTGGAACTAGAATGATAGAATTAGGGATCAAATAATAAAAGCTTAAAATTTATAGTACTAAAATGTAAATTTCAAAAAAAAATAATTATATGATTTGTTAAAACATCTCTAACATTGACACCAATCAACACAATAGTGCAAGAATCATCTTCAACCCAACACCAATCTTCATGCTACTTTGCCTCCAACCAAAAACCAACGCCAAAAGTAGAGCAATCTAGTGAGATTACGTTACTTTGTTGGTTGGTTTGTATTTTTTGGGACCCTCAAATTTATAGAATTTACAATTTCAACAACTTTGTTTAATGCTATTACGATTTGATCCTTTATTTTAAAAAGTTGTTTAATTACAGTTTATCCTATTAAACAAAATTTATTACACTTGTATCTTTGTAATTATCTAATGCTTTTGGTTAATATATATTTTCTTTAATTGAATTATTTTTTATATTAACATTTATAATAAACTAAATAAAGTATATAATACAAAAATTACTAAATGTCATTAATAATAAAAAGAGGAAATGGTGAGGGTTGTCACCTTTTTTTTCTTATGTTGCGATGATGTCACCATATTAATAACTTATGTTTAAAAGGAACCTATTATGGTGAACTACCAAAATTGCCCTTAAAAGTTGTATTTGTGCTTTCATCTTTGGTTTCATAAAGAGAAGTTTAATTCTCTCTCCAACTAATCAGTGTGGAAATCAATCTAAAGGGTTTGCCAGAAATATTTTTCAAATCTGCAGGTAACTGATTTTTGTGATCTCCTTAATATTTTGTCATGCTTTTGCCAGTGATTTAAGATGTTTGCAACAAATGTATGAACATTTAGTCTCCAGAATATGCACTAGGTTTATTTTCTTACTTTCCGAGAAAATAGATCGAGCTTGTAGGTTTGTTATAAAAGCACGAGTTGTTGTTAAAGCTCGTGGTTTTTTAAAAAAGCTCGGTCTGAGCTTTTATAAAAGTGGTCCAAGCTTTTATAAAAGCTCTGATAAAAGCTCAGAGCTTTTATATTAAAGATCGGTCTGAACTCTTTTATTATGCTTATCTGAGATGTTATTGTATTGGATTGAGATTTTATTTTGCTTTTATGAGATTTTATTGTATTGGCTTGAGCTTGTAGTTTGATTTTCCGAGTGTTTTTTGTTCTGAAGATATTTTTTTAATTCCGACATTTGTTATTATTTATGAGCTTTTTATAACATTCGTTTGGTTTTTTCATTGTTATTTGAAATGGAATTTAGATATTGTTAATAATGGTTTGTGATGTTGATTTTGACAGGAGAATGAATCGGGTGAGAATAGTCATCTCTTACAACAGTCGTTGGGAGCAGTTATCCGATGGAAGTCAAAGGTCTTTAGGTGCTGATAATGAAGGAATGTATGTGTCAAAGAGTATGACTTACCAAGAGTTGGTGTCAATCGTGCAAACTGTCGTGAAGTATGATGTCGACAGATACAGTGCAGATCTACAGTGTATATCAATGGTTCATGGGACTACATGTCACACGTTTATAAGAAATGATGATGATGTTCAGTTTATGCTAAGGGAAGATAGGGTGATCCCTAAAGTATGTGTGAATCTAATTAATAGGGCAGTGAGAGGTGTCATTGGTGAAGAAATCCCTCCTCGTGATAACACCCAATAATTTCGATTTCAGACGGAAGCAACCAGTTGTTCACAGAAAGAAGTGGGATTGACAGTAGAGAAAACCTGTGTGTTGTTCTACCAGAAGTAGCCGACCACGGTGAATAGTTGGACCTCATATCGATGATGTGTTTGGATGTCCAATTGAGATGAATGATGGGCAATTCAACCACCATTATAATGACTTCTACAATGACATGAACAATGAGCAGAACACTGAACCGAATGTTGGGTCGACACAACAGATGGATGATGAGGAAAATTTACATCCGGTTGATAATGTAGCTAACAATGAGGATGAGGATGAGGATGAGGAAGAGGCTGTCGAACCGGAAAGACATGCAAGACGTGTACAATGATTTAGTTGCAGTGCAACAGATATAGTTGGGACTTCCGAGGTCCGGCCTAATGTAACTTCTTCTGATTCTGATAATGTCACAACATGGGTTATTCCAGGAGCATAATCATACTCGTTTGTTATGGATGGAACCAGGAACTTGGTTGAAGACCAACCTACAAGCATGATATATAACGGGCAATTTTTTCCTACTAAAAAGGATTTGAAGAGACTAGTTGGGTATTTTGCAATGCGGCAAAACTTTGAGTGGAAGGTAAAAAGGTCGAATAATACAACATTACATTTGGTTTGTTTGATGGACAACTGTACTTGGAAATTAAGAGCTGTTAGAAGAGATGAAGGGACATACTTCCGAGTCAGAAGTTTTATCAACGAACACAATTGTCCTTTGGAGAAGATTCACCGTCGTCACCGATAAGCTAGTGCAGTCATAATTGGAGAAGTGGTTGCACCTAGACTTTAATAAGAAGATGGTCGACTAATGCGTCCGAATGACATAATCGCCGACATGAAAACAATGTATGACATCCAAATCTTGTACAGTAAGGCACATCAAGCCCTGCAATATGCGTTGTCACTGGCCTATGGAACACATGAGGAAACCTTCAAACTACTGTCATAATTTGGCTATGTGTTAGAGCAACAACATCCAGGGACAATAACTGACTTACAGTGCGACGAAGATGGTAGATTTCTCTATTTTTTCATGTCGTTAGGTGCCTCACTCTTAGGATTCCAGAGGTGTATGCGTCCAATTATTGCAGTAGATGGTACCTATTTAAAGGAAAGATTCGGGGGTACAATGTTTGTTGCAACTGCACAAGATGGGAACGAACATGTGTATGCAATTGTTTTTGGGTACGGTGACTCAGAAAACAACCTTTCATGGGAGTGGTTTTTGGATTGTTTGAAGGTGCCTTAGGCCATATTGATGATCTGGTTTTCATTTTCGATGCAACCCATACGATATGTTGCTGGAACTTTTCTGAAAATATGAAGAAGCGATTTCATAGAAAGGATGTAGCAGCCATAATGGATAAATCAGCTAGATCGTGCACTGAGTTGAAATATAATCGTCACATGGAAAAGTTATGTAACCTGCACCAAAATGCATTCAATTATGCCATTGAAGCTGGTCCCCACAAGTGGTCCCGTGTACACTGTTCAGAGAGAAGGTATAGGCTCATGACAACAAATGTTGCTGAATGCATAAACTCATGCCTAAAATTTGCATGGCAACTGCCTATGTTGACACTAGTAGAGTTCATTAAGAATATGCTACAGAGGTGGTTTCATAATCGCCATTGTACTGCACAGTCCATGCGTCATCAGTTGACCGACGCAACACATCTTGTGATCCTGAAACGTGTTGACAAGTGTGGTTATATGACTGTCAATTCAGTTGACTGGAACATATTCTCCGTGAAACGGTCTGGGAAGCAGTGGACTGTTGACTTAGCCCGAAAGACTTTCACGTGCAACAAATTCCAAATGGACATGTTTCAATGTTCACACGCACTTGTTGCAGCAAGGTATAGTACGTTTATTTCATTTATTTTGGGTACTTGCAAATGAATTTGACACCCCATCTAATTGTTGTTACAGGGAGCGAAACTTGGATTACACATCTTTGTGTGTGAACTTCTACAAGAGACAGACACTAATTGATGCGTACTCGGTTCCTATTATCCTCGTTGGCCATCCGTCATCATGGATAGTCCCCACCAACATCACCTTTTATGTGGTGTTAAATCCATTATCGAGGAGGCAAGCAGGACGTCCGAGGGGGGCCGACATGCCTCATCTTCGGTGAGGACAAGCACTCAATCGTGTAGAAGATGTGGAGAATCAGGTCATAATGCTAGACGATGTCATAATCCACCTTTGATTAATGATGGTCCGAGTAGAGTTGTTCTTCTGGAATACCGGCGCAAGTGTAGAATATGTCATTCAGTTGGACATAACAAACATATGTGCCCTGATAAAGGATCTACCGTAGTATGACTTGCCGCATTTGGAAAGAACCCATATTTATTATTTGTAATTGTACGACGTGAAAATGTTGCGTTAATATTTTCAGATTAAATAGGGATGTAAATTTTTAGTTTCCTATTGAAGAATGGGATGTAAAATTTGTCAAAAGTGCAACGTAAAAAATGTAACATTTATCAATAATGAATATTATTACATAATTTAATACAACTCTACTACTAGTTCTGTAAAAATGGGCCAGCCCGTGACAGGCCGGCCCGGTCTGTCCAGGAAGATAACGGGCCGTTCTTGGCACGGGCCGTGAAGGAAGCGAGCCAGGCCGCGGCTTGGCCGGTTACAGGCCGCGGCTTGGCCGGTTACAGGCCGCTGGTAGGAAGCCCGGCAGGCTGGCCCGCCACTGCACGTCAAGCCGGCGTGCCAGGCCTGTCAGACCGGTCTGCCGGTCCGTTCGGCCAAACAGGTTAAAAAAAAATTCAAAAACCCTCCAACGGCCGATTCGTTCGGCCAAACAGGTTAGTTTTTATCCCACTGGATTTTTCTTGGTAAGGTTTTTAATGAGGCAATCATGTAAATATGTGATACTGAATTCCATAAGTGAAAAATAAATAAATAATTAAAAAATTGTCTGTTCTCTTTATTCATTTCAAATCCTAATAATTGTTCGTTCTCTTTATTCATTTTAAACTCTAAACCCTAAACCCTAAACCCTAAATCCAAACAAACGTAATTTGAAAAAAAAATGGACCAAAAGACTAGCCCATCGGACCAGGCCCGCTAGAAGGGGGCCACGGGCCGGCCCGCCTGAGGTAGGCCGACGTGCTGTGCCGGGCCTGCTGTTCCAAAAACAGGCAGGGCCGGGCAGGCCCGTGACACCGTCGGGTGCTAGGTCCAGCCAGGCCGTGCCTAATGGGCCAGGCCAGTCCATTTTTACACCACTATCTACTACTGTACAACATTACATCCTCGGATTTGTGGTTGGGAGTTACAAACCACCTCCACTGCCATCTTCTCCCGTATGGTGGGCATATTGTCTTCTCTCCAATCGTACTGGACCCTGTCTGCCAGTATGTACTCTATCAGCCTCAACGTATGTGCCCCACAGTTACCGCTGCAATGCACGACATATACACGCGTTACAAAGATAATAAATTTTACTGGATCGTGTGTACGTAATATCATAGAATAATACCTTTAATGTTGTTGCAGCAGAACTATTTTCGACAGCAGGCTCACCCCAAAAGCTCTATTCTCTCTCTTGAACTTCTCCCTATCGTGTGATCTATCATCGTGAAACCCAGACTGATGCAACATGAAGGGGAGAAACCACATGCGTGGTCGTACCTGGCGTTTTCTTATACTGACGGGGACCTCCTATCTGAAGGGGTCTAGGATATGTATGATCCAGGCAATCAAGTCCACGCTAGCCACAAGCCAATACTGGCGTCCGATGTTGCAAGATATAAGAACATGTACCGGTGAAATATACATATGATAAAACAACTTATGTTGACCACGATTATGGGAGAAAAAAAATTGGAAATCATTTTATAACACTTACCATGTCAACCTCGTGCTAGGGCCGGGTTCCTACCGGGAGAAATCCACGTACGGTCATAAGGTCTTCGGCAGACCACCTGTACTGCAAGACCTTCCACCCCAGTGTCTTGACTTTACCATCAGCACCGCGAGGCATAATTTTCTCTCACTGGTACTCCAACAATGGTTGTAGACAAACAAATCCTCATTGTGAGTTAGGATCACTTCAATGATAAGTAAGTACACACAAACCAACAAACACTTACAAAGAACCGAGTTCCCAGAATGTTTATCCTCTGGTTGTACACAGTGGGGTATGCTCGTTCACGCTTTCGTAAGATGGCCATGTACACGTCCATATGCTGTAAATAGATTTGGAAACAGTGTTAAAATTCAAGTGTCAAAAAAGTAAAACCCAGATAAATTTACCAACCTACAGAGTCAAACAACTCCATGTAGTTCTCTTGCAATCGGTGGAACCAACCCACGTCTACTGGCTCCATGATATCACCATCGTGCCTGTACAAATCATTTTTCTGAATATCAAACCAATTAAACAAATTAACGTTGGTGTAGAAATTAAGTAACACATATGATATTTACAAACCCCCTAGTGGACGATTCTTCTTATATGCTTTGTAAGCCTCCAACTGCCTAGTATCTACCAACACTGTAGGATTGAATGTATGCTCTGATGCTGGCGGCATTGTCCTAGGCCTTTTCGGGTGAGTCGGGTCAGTGTATGGGCTCAATAGTTGCCACTCACGCTTACGAGCACGGGGGATCCCATGGGATGATCCGGTTGTAACGGTGGGAGGAGGAGGAGGGATCCTGTGGGATGATCCGGGTGTGTCAGTGGGAAGAGGAGGGATCCCGTGGGATGTTACGGCTGTGACGGTGGGAGGTGGAAGAATCCAATGGGATGATCCGGCTGTGTCGATGGGATGAGGAGGGATCCCGTGGGATGTTACGGCTGTGACGGTGGGAGGAGGAAGAACCCAATAGGATGATTCGGCTATGTAGATGGGAGGAGGAGGGATCCCGTGGGATGTTACTGCTGTGATAGTTGAAGGAGGAGAAACCCCATGGGATGATCCGGCTGTGTCTGTGGGAGGAGGAGGGGTCTCATGCGGTGTAACTGCAGAGCCAGGTCTAGTGGACGAATCCCTCTAACGGCGATTTCGTTCGGACGAACTCTTTTGCACCTCATAAGTAGGGGAAACTCAGGTGTACTGTCAGCACGAGTCTCCTGGTGTAGGCCAGTGCCTCCAGTGTCTTTATCGGTACCCTGTGTATCAGGTTTAACCACTTGTGTATGGGGTACGGTACCATATATCTCTGGTCCAGTACCCTACATACCACCTACGTCTCTGTCCGGGTATGTCCCCTCGACAAGACTACATCAACAGGACTACGTCTACCCACACCGTCTCTGTACGAATCATCTCGATCATGGGACAGTGGGCCCTCTCCCGGTGTTTGTGATACCGATCCCTATAAAGTTTGGACTAAGTCCATCAGCTACTGATGCTGCATGTTTCGTTCTTTATCACTTCTCTGCAGATCATCTCGTAAAGCTAGGACTGCACTCTCCAGCCGGTCCTGAAAACAAGTACACAATGTCAGTCATGCACACATACATGTGTTTGAAACAAATAAATGCAGAACAACAATTTTAACATACCTCGAGCGCCCCTCTAGCGTGGCTACGTGAGCTATCTGTAGCATTATGTCCCGTCATCATAAATCGTATGTGTCGTTGCCTCCGGGGTCTCTCACGGAGCAACTCTTTGTCCATATGCATCTTTTCACTGACACGACGTTGCTCTCCCTTCAGTATAACATGTGTATCACTCGGACTCGCCCTCACTGAATCCGGTATACCTTCTTGTCCGCCACCCAATGGATCTAGTATCGCCTCCGCTATGCCCGCATAATAGGGTTCACCCCTCTCAGCTTCGGTGGCCACCAATTTCATCCTTGCAAACATCCGAAAACGTTGTTAGAACGTTATGTAATTGAATCTTTTATTAACATTAACAATTTAGAAACTTACATGAGATGTGAATATATTCAACAACCTATCCCCCCTCAGTTGTTTCTTTAACGCCCACTTCAGAATTCGGGGAGACATATCGGTAGTCACCTGAGTTTCAAACTGGGTCCCAAGCTTCGGGATCACCTCGAAAGCAAAAATCTATAAATAAATTTATATTATTTCCAAATTCTGTATAGACGATTACAAAAGTAACCAATTTTATTCACAAAACTCTTACCAAAATGGCGTAAGATAAACCATAAATGTTGTACGCCTCTTGCATGTGTTTGTCAGGTCCATTTGCTTGTTGGTGCATCTGGAAGCGCTCTCATCGCCCGTCAAGCGCATGCTTGTGCACCCCATGGAAACGCGACAAAATCGTCCAGATCATCCATTGACCTTAACTGCCAAACTTGAATTTTCACTCTCTCGTCCAACCCCATAAGTATCTAGTTCTGCATATAGATGAGGCATAGCTTCACACTATCGTATGCCTACTGAAACTCGTCTCGCCTCAGGACATCTCTCAACTCCAAGGACGAAATCTCATCCTTACCACCGAAGCATCAGCGATGTAACCCGTTGTCAACGCTAACATACTGGTTACGCAACGAAACTAGGTTTTAAAATTTTTAATACATATCATAATCTATATCTAGGACCAGTGAACTTAGGATCGTAATTATTTTTCGGAACTAATACATACAATATGTAAACACAGGAAATTGTAATCAATAAAATCAGAAGAAGAAAATCTTACCAACGTTTAGAGGCTCCTTCACTTTATGATATGCTCCTGTTTGAACCACTCGATCTTCCTCGCTATCTCCAGGAACTGCTAACTGCGTGTGGGCGCGTCACGATAACAGAAACTTGAATAGAGGATGTAGAGAAATACTTGAAAAAACTCTTTCTTATCAATTTGGTGTATTGATTTAACGCATATATAAATTGCATCTCATGCAAAACTTATACTTTTTTTTTCTTTTTTTGTGTGTGTATCAGATACAAAAAAATAACAAAATCAACTCTTTTTTTTGGCTCATATGCAAACTCTTTTCTCTTTTCACAAATCTATATCTCTTCCTCAAGCCACCACTTACATTTATATATATATATATATATATATATATATATATATATATATATATATATATATATATATATATATATATATATATATATATATATTATGTGTGTATTAGGTATTTGCATCATATGCAAATTCTTCTTTTGACTATTGTTTCATGTGCACCCACCAATTTGCATCAAATGCAATTTCTTATGTTATTAATTGATATATATTTTTTAATTATTTTTTTTAAATATATCAAATATATTAAAAGTGATAATAAGTATTTTAAATTTAAACTTAAATTCAAATACTTAGATAAATGATTTATTAAAAATAAAGTAATCTTATTATTTTATCTTCATCTAAATCCAAATATCAACTAACGTCATCCAATTAATAGTTAATTAATAATTCATATTATCAATCTAATTAAATAATATAATTATTTAATTAATTTAACTATTAACATTCATTTATTAAATAATCTCATTATTCAATTAATTCCCGAATATATATATATATATATATATATATATATATATATATATATGTGTGTGTGTGTGTGTGTGTGTGTGTGTGTGTGTGTGTGTGTGTCACTTTTGTAACACAATTAATTGGACAATCCAATTAATTAACCTTGACCCTTGTTACCTAAATCGATCGGGTTAGCAAGGGGACCTAATGGACCCACAGTATTTTGAGCTCAAATAATCCTCGAAATCATTAATTAAACTCTTTAATTAATATTTCTTGATTATTAACTCCGGTGTTATTCCACAAAAAACCCGAAGCTGCACTCTCTCATCGGTATATATGAATCTCATCGGTAAACGGATCTTGGTGAGAGATTCATATAGATCATGACCCAGTCCTATATGATCACATCATACAATGTGCCTCCATTCTCATATCTCATATGAATGATTCGGGATAGAATCATCGTAATGGACCGCAGCTATAGATTAACCAAAAATAAAGTACCCAGTTTTATTTGCTATCTATGGATTCTTTAGATTGCACGTCTCTTACTGTATCCATCTGTATATGACACTCATATACACAGTTCGAGATTACATCCGGCAATCTTGGATGTTAAATATATGCACAAGTTATAAAACGAACAACACAACAAGAATGAATTGAACTTTTCCTTTTATTTGTTTCATAAATCCATTTACAAATTACATCTTTAGGGCATAAACCCCAACAATCTCCCACTTGCACTAAAGCATGTGAGGCATGTCTCGTAACCCTAGACCATCTAGGTGACCCAAAAACACTTTAGCCGGTAAGGTCTTCGTAAATGGATCAGCATGATTGCCTTGTGAGGCTATCTTGGTGACGATCACATCTACTCTTTGCATTATCTCTCTAATGAGATGATATTTTCTCTCTATATGCTTCCCTTTCTTATGGCTTATTGGTTCTTTAGAATTAGTCACATCACCACTTTTATCACAATAAAGTGTGATGGGACTATCCAGATCTGGAACAACTTCCAAATCACTTATGGAGCAAAACAGACTATTTAGTAGCTTCACAAGCGACTACATATTCGGCTTCCACGGTGGAGTCAATAATGCAAGATTGCTTGATACTTCTCCACACAATGGCTCACTACCCAGGGTAAATACTGATCCAGACGTGGATTTCCTAGAATCCTTGTCTGACTGAAAATCAGAATATGTGTATCCTAACGGGATCAAATCATGCCCGGAATACACTGGCATATAGTCTCTCATTCTTTGAAAATACTTGAGAATTGTCTTGACAGCAACCCAATGATCCAATCCTGGGTTGGACTGGTATCTGCTAACTTTTCCCACTACATAGCAGATGTCCAGTCTCGTGCATAACATAGCATACATGAGACTACCTACTGCCGATGCATAGGGTACACTCATATCCTTAACTTCTTGAGGTGTTTTAGGACATTGTTCCTTAGACATATGAACTTCATACCTGAAAGGTAAATTACCTTTCCTGGAGTTTTGCATCGAAAATTGCACAAGAACTTTATCGATATATGATGTTTGAGACAGTGCTATAAGTTTGTTCTTACGATCCCTAATAAGTTGGATCTCTAGAACATTACTTGCCTCTCCCAATTCTTTCATTTGGAATTGGCTAGCTAGCCAGCCCTTTACATTAGACAATACTCCCACATCATTCTTAATGAGTAGGATATCATCTACGTACAGGATCAAAAAAACTACTTTCTTATCAATGATGCGCTTGTAGACACAAGGCTCGTCGACGTTCTGCTCTAAGCCATAGGTTTTGATCACATCATCAAACCTTATGTTCCAAGATCTAGATGATTGCTTAAGTCTATAGATGGACCTTTGCAGCTTGTAAACTTTTTGCTCTTGATCTGGAGACACGGATCCCTCTGGTTGCATCATATAAATGCTCTCATCAAGATTGTCATTCAAAAATGCAGTCTTGACATCCATTTGCCAAATTTCATAATCGAAATAGGCAACAATGAATAAGAGAATCCTAATAGACTTAAACATGGATACTGGCGAGAAGGTATCTTCATAATCGACCCCCTCTTTCTGGGTATAACCCTTGGCCACTAGCCTTGCTTTGAAAGTCTCTACTTTCCCGTCTACTCCTCTCTTTCTCTTGTAGATCCACTTACACCCTATGGTTTTTACCCAATCTGGTAAGTCTATAAGATCCAAGACTGAGTTAGAGTACATGGACTCCATATCGAGATTCATGGCTTTAAGCCATTCCTCTTTATCAGGATCTTCCATTGACAATCCATTGCATTCTTAAATGTCAATGGATCATCCACACTGTCAGCAGAGACAACACCTTGTCCCTCACCTATACCTAAATAGCGTTCAGGTTGTCTCACAACCCTCTCACTACGTCTAGGTGGTAGTGTATCCTGATCAGGAACCATCTGACTCTCAGATGTTTATGGATCAATAACTCTTGTTGATGAAGCACAAGTCTCATCAGGCTCCAACTCATTCAATACAATCTTAGAACGAGATTTACAGTCACTAATATAATTGTCCTCAAGAAATGTTGCATTTGGCGATACAAATACTTTGTTATCTTCAGGACTATAGAAGTGTCCACCTCTGGTCTCCTTGGAGTATCCTACAAACAGGCAGATCACGGACTTGGAGTCAAGCTTTCCACTTCTGTTCTTTAAAACGTGTGTTGGACACCCCCATATGCGAAAATATCACAAACTAGTTTTACGACCATTCCACAACTCTAGGGGAGTCATAGGAACAGATTTGGATGGCACCATATTCAAAATGTATGTCGCTGTTTGTAACGCATATCCCTAGAAGGAATTTGGTAATTATGAGAAACTAATCATAGATCTCATCATTTTCATTAGGGTTTTATTTCTCCTCTCCGCTACACCATTTTGCTGAGGTGTACCGGGAGTTGTGAGTTGGGAAACTATCCCATGCTCGATCATGAAGTCTTCAAACTCTTGGTCAAGGTACTTACCTCCACGATCCGATCGTAGTGACTTGATAGTCCTACCTAATTGATTCTCAACTTCAGCTCAAAATTCTTTAAACATTTCAAATGTTTCCAACTTCCGTTGCATTAGGTAGATGTATCTGTATCTTGAGTAGCCATCTATAAAGGTGACATAATACTCATAACCACCCCTAGCTTTAACATTCATCTGTCCGCAAACGTTTGTATGTATAAGCTCTAACGGTTCTTTAGCTCTAGGCCCTTGTTCTAGTAAAAGGTCTCTTAGTCATCTTACCTTCCAGACAAGATTCGCAGACAGGTAAGTTGCCAACCTTTAACTCACTTAAAGGTCTGTTTTTTACTAGTATGTCTATCCGGTCAATGTTGATATGACCAAGCCTTAGATGCCAGAGATACGTGTCATTATCTAGAGAAATCTTATGTCGTTTAGCTTTTGGTTTTTCAACCTTAAACATTTCGGTGTTAAGCAGTGTAGTATGTATTAACGATCTTAACACATACAAATTGTTTTCATTAACTCATGAACAAATATTCAGACCATTCTTTCCAATAATAACATACTTATTATTAAAAGAAACGGAATACGATTTTTCTAACAACTTAGAAACGGAATATGATTGTTCTAACAATTTAGAAACGGAAATCAATTTTTGTGTAAATCTAGGAATATAAAAAACATTGTTCAATAATAAAAAACTATTATTATTACAAAATTACAATCTTATTGCTCCCACTGCTTTTGCCGATTCAATATCCCCCGACCCCACACGTATTGAGAAGGCTCCCTCCTCTAGCTGTGTCCAAGAATCAGTCCACTGCAAAGAAGAACAAACACGGTTAGTGGCTCCCGAATCAACTATCCAGGTTGAAGAATCATCTTCCACTAAATAAAATTCAAGAACAAGTAAATCATATTTACCTTTCATTTTCTTCTTCTTGGCTGCCTCCTTTAGATATTGAGGACAATTCCTCTTCCAGCGCCAGACCTTGTCGCAATGGAAACATTTTCCTTTGTCTTGGTCAATGGAAGCGCCCTTCTTTTTGCTTTGGGCTTTCTTGGGTTTGGGTTTACCCTTCACCTTCCCAATAGACCTCTTCCTCTTTTTATTATTTGAGAAGGAAGATGGTTCAGCAACATTTACCTCACTGGTATTACCCTTGTTGTCCATAGAGCAACTGTGTAAGACTGAACATTAACTTGTTCATCTCGTAGTTGCTCTTAAACTGGTCGAAACTCTTCGGAAGAGTCGACAGTATGATGTTCACTTGACTGGGTTGGTCAATGGCTCTGCCATTGACTTCTGCCGTGTTGAAGTAGGACATCATGCTCAGGACATATTCCCGAACAGACGTACCTTCCTTCATACGAGCGAGCATAGCGGAACGAACAGCTTCATGTCGCTTTTGCTAGGAGGGCTGCCCGAACATAGCTTGCAATGACTCCATGATTTCGAATGCTGAAGCCATTTATTCATGCTTTGTGACAAGCACGTCTGTCATAGAAGCCAACAGATATGTTCGGGCCTTCTCATCTAGGGATGGCAGCGGGTCGGGGTCGGGGTCGGGTTCGGGTGGGTTTTGTAAAATCCAAACCCTCACCCGTGAAAATTTTCTTCATCCACGCCCGCCCGCGTAGGTAAGCGGGTTCACTGGCGGGTTTGAACTTGAGGGTTATGGTTGCACCCATACCCTCACCCGTGAACCCGAGAAGCAATGTTGGTTCATGGGTGGATGTTTCACCCACGGGATACCTACAAACCCGTAACCCGTGAAACCGCGATTTGTCATTTGTAAATTTCCACATATAATCACCTATTGAATTAAATTTTCATTTCTAATTCTCTACTTGATACATTACAAAACAATAATAGCTATAAAAATAAAACGATTAAAGATAATTCAAATGTCTATGTACGTTTATATACAAGTATTTTATTTATACGGGTTCACGTGTCCAACCCACGGGTTTGTTTTTCCAACCCCCACCCGTCCGAAAACCCACTGGGTTTTTTATGAACTGTAGGGTCGGATTCGGGCGAGTGCCCACAGGTGCGGGTCAAATTGCCATCTCTAGTCTCATCAGATGAGACCCATTGCTCGTATGCCTCACGAACAGTTCATGTAGCATTGGCAGCAGGCACTGAAGGACATTCCTCCGTAAGCACAAACTTGAGGTCTTTGGTGACCAATATTGCATTAATGTTAAGTTTCCACTTAGTGTAGTTATCACCAGTTAATTTGTCGTTTGTGAGAATTTGAAGTAATGCAGAAGACATTATTGCTGAAATAAATAAAACATTCATTCAGTCATTTATTTAAAAAAAGTGCGAATGTTTTGGTATAAATTTTAAACATGATGCATGAACATGTTTAACGAACTAGAACTACCCTAAAACTAGTTGTTATACCACGACAATCCAACATACCACAAAGAAGTGTCGCCTTAGGGTCGGTCAAGTCTTTGAAAGTTAGACCGAGACATTCTCAATCAAATGATATTCTAGAATAACTCTTATTCCATATCATTCAACCATCGTTCATTCAGTCAGGTTTTTAATTAACAAACTTAATAAAAACCTTCGTGAGTGTAACCCAGCATTTCAGATCTTACGAGCTTAACTAGAGAATCACCGCCTTAAGGTTGGTCAATACCAAAATACCCTTAGAAATCCTATCTGTTAGGAAGTCAACCTTGGTATTGACCTTTTGTGGAAACCCTCCTTAGGGAGGACGAAACCAAAGTCGTCATGAGGTCCCACTCGAATCTCACGGTGTTAAACTAATGATGGAGACCGCGGGACATATATGTCATATATCCTTCTCCCACTCACTATTTTAAAAATAGGGTTTTCTATTAACCGTTAATGCACCTAGACTCTACAGGATTAAACGACTAACTTTAATCAAGTTATCTAGCGCATTAACTATTAGAACCTAATTCTAATTAACTAATAAATTATTAATGATTTTTAACAATTAAAAATCCAATCTATTAGTGAAAAATCTAAGATTCAGTAAACTATTTACTAAGGTCAAATTATTATGATAGTGTTTACCAAGTTTTAACAATTAAAACTCTAACACTTTATTCGGTTCATTTATTATTAGGTAATTAATTATATTAATCCTAATTATATTAATCCTAATTACAATAAATGACTCTATTAATCTAACTTATTAAACTCTTTAATAACTAGATTAATATTAATGAGAATTACCGAGTTTTCTAACCATTAAAAAACTAACCTCATTATTCATAGCCAATTATGTATATTGCCCATTTTAATCACATTAAAAAAAATACATAGAATATCAGGCTATGATGCATGTATGACATATCAAATATATTTGTGTAGACACATCTAATCTAAATGGCATATGTATGCATGACAATGCTTTTATCATCACATAATATAAAGCATACATGAATTGATCGAATACTGTGGATTATTTAACATAAAAAATTGGAATCTAAAATTACAAAAAATTTCCCAAAGCATTCATTGGTCTTCTAGTAATTTCAGATATCTTCCAGTCTCTTCAGATCACTCTGATTCATCTCATGAATCTGAAACGGAAAATCTGCACGGAACACACTATGCAACACTTGCCAACGGAATCGTGCAAGATGTGAATAGTATCGTATGAACAGTACCCACCGTGAACAGTGCACATGAACAGTACCCGCTGTGAATAGTACCCCCATGAACAGTGCCCATAAACAGTAACGGTGAACAATGTTCGGCATCGCGCGTTTCCAGTTCTTCGTTTACAGGTTACAATTATATTTATTTACAATACAATAACAATAAAAATAAATAAAATAAAAATTATATAACCCATAAATCCTAAATCCACGGTACCATAAAAATTTACGATCAACCATGTTTAAATTAAACAATTTAATTATAAACATTCTTACAATCATAAGAGATGGTGCCTACACATTCATATATACAGGAGCATCGAAAACAATTTCATGTTCCGAAAAATAACCAGGCTCTAATACCAATTGTTGGAACCTCATTCACCAGTTACGCAGTGGAACTAGGTTTTAAAATTTTTAATACAGATCGTAATCTGTATCTGGGACTAGTGAACTTGGGATCGTAATTATTTTTCAGAACTAATACAAACAATATGTAAACACAGAAAATTGTAATCAATATAATTAGAAGAAGAAAATCTTACCAACGTTTGGGGGCTCTTTCACTTTATGATATTCTTCTATCTGAACCACTCGATCTTCCTTGTTATATCCCGAAACTGGTAACTGCTTGTGGGAGTGTCAGGATCTCAAAAATTTGAATAGAAGATGTAGAGAAATATTTGAAGAAACTCTTTCTTCTCAATTTGGTGTATTGATTTCACGCACATATAAATTGTATCTCATGCATTTTTTTTTCTTTTTTTTCTTTTATTGCGTGTGTATCAGGTACACACCAAAAAAAACAAAATCATTTTTTTTATCTCTGCCTCACGTGGCATTTATATATATATATATATATATATATTATGTGTATCAGTTATTTGCATCGTATGCAAATTCTTCTTTTAATTATTGTTTTATGTGTATCCATCAATTTGCATCCAATGCAATCTTTTGTGTTATTAATTGATATATATCTTTTAATTATACTTTTCAAATATATCAAATATATTAAAAGTGATAATAAGTATTTTAAATTTAAACTTAAATACAAATACTTAGATAAATGATTTAGTAAAAATAAAATAATCCTATTATTTTATCTTCACCTAAATCCAAATATCAACTAACGTCCTCCAATTAATAGTTAATTAATAATTCATAATTATCAATATAATTAAATAATATAATTATTTAATTAATTTAACTATTAACATTCATTAATTAAATAATCTCATTATTCAATTAAGGGCCAGTTTGGTATTACTGTAACTTTTGTAATAATCACTGCTAGTTGTGCTGAAAGAATAATCAGCTGTGAAATTAATCGGCAGATGTTTGGTTAATTGTATTTTTAAAATCACTGTATAGCTCAAAAGCAGTATATATATGATTGGTAATTTTATTGCAAAAGTACTGAGATTAGTTACAATGACTAAAATGTACATATGTTTAGACCATATTTCATTTTTTTCATTAATTACATATATTACATGAATATTTAAGTAGAATATTTAAATTGAAAAAAAAAATCCATAAGAACAATGAAAATATTTTTGAAAGATTTTATAAATCAAATCAATATTTAAATAGAATATTTAATTTTGAAATGAAATAAGGAATATAAATGATTTTAAATTGATTTCATAAGGATAATAACGATATTTTAAAAGAAGCATTAAATGCTGAAATAGATTATTCCATAATCACTTTCAAAAAGTAACCTTTCACCTACTTCTTAAAATCACTGTCAAAACTTGATAAATTATCAATTAATCACTTTTGGAAGTTTTACCAAACATCATTTTATGTTAAAATTATAAAATAATATGATTTTAACTTTTCAAAAGCAATATCAAACTGACCCTAACTCCCGAATATATATATATATATATTTCACTTTTGTAACACAATTAATTGGACAATCTAATTAATTAACCGTGACCCTTGTTACCTAAATCGATTAGGCTAGCAAGGGGACCTAATGGACCCACAGTATTTTGAGCTCCAATAATCATCGGAATCATTAATTAAACTCTTTAATTAATATTCATTGATTATTAACTCTGGTGTTATTCCACTAAAAACTTGAAGCTGCACTCTCTCAACTGTAAACAATTTTACACAGACCGATACAACTCGATGTCCATCGATATAGCTATTACATATGGTGTGATCCTCCACAATAGTTCATAATTAGAGCAGGGTCATAATATTCATTATACCCCCTAATTACATATATCCTTTAAGTACCATTGATTCTCTACTGGACAATAAATCATATTTCCTCACGGAATTAGGAGAGTGCTCATATTGTCCACGTCCCGAATCAACCCTTAAGGGAACTATCGTCTACTTCTCACAAGGAGTGGATTCCACTATTGTGTACAAACCTTCCCAGCCACAAGTCAAACCTCAATCCCAACATACGAAGCATATTGATCGGGAACTGCATCCGATCTCACCCATGGTATATCAAAGATCACGATCTAACCTGAATGAGTCGATAAGACACTCAGGATTAAGATCACCCACATATAGCCATCATTAGTTGATATATATGAATCTCATCGGTAAACGGAACTTGATGAGAGATTCATATAGATCATGGCCCAGTCTTATATAATCACATCATATAAGGTGCCTCCATTCCCATATCTCATATGAATGATTCGGGATAGAATCATCATACATTACGGAATGGACCGCAGGTATAAATTAACCACAAATAAAGTACCCAGCTTTATTTGTTATCTATGTACTCATTAGATTGCACGTCTCTTACTGTATCCATTTGTATATGACACTCATATACACAGTTCAAGATTACATCCGGCAATCTTAGATGTTAAATATATGCACAAGTTATAAAATGAACAACACAATAAGAATGAATTGAACTTTTCCTTTTATTTGTTTCATAAATCCATTTACAAATTACATCTTTAGTAATTTGTACCTTCGAGAACACGGTAATCAGCCCACATTCCACCTTTGGGAACCTTACTTCATAAGTCCCTATCATAAACCGCATCTCGTCTGACGGCCCATTATGATGCACCTTTTGCAGAAGTATCTGGTGGATAATGCCAACCGAAAACTTCATCGACCGGTGCATGATCAATAATTACCCAAAATAGGACGCCCTCAACCGACGTCGGTCTTTCTCAGCCCATTCTGCAGGGACCCGATTAATGGTGTCGTCTATCTGGCTAAGGGCATCAAAATGGTCATGGCGAGTGACTTTGCCCTCGTACCACTCTTCCTCTGGAGTTTTAAGCGACTCCCTCAACCGATTCGTCATCTGAAATTTAACAACAACATAATTATGTACCCTGTGAAATCCTCAGAAATAACAAGCTCTAACCTTATAAACAAAAACTTGGAGCTTTTATAAAAGCTTGAAGCGAGCTTTTATCTTTATAAAAGCTTGAAGCGAGCTTTTATCTTAAAGCTCGACCCGAGCTTTTGTATAAAAGCTCGGATCAAGCTTTTATAAATGCTCTGAGCTTTTGTCTAAAAGCTTTGAGTTTTTGTATAAAAGCTCGAAGCAATTATACAAAAGCTTGATCCAAGATTTTATAAAACCTCAGAGCTTTTATATGCTCGGATCGAGCTTTTGTATACTCGGATCGAGCTTTTATAAAAGCTCCAAGATTTTATACAAAAGCTTGAAGCTTCTGTATAAAATCTCGATTATATTTCAAAATCTCGAACAACAAAAACTCGAATACAAGTAAAAGCTCGATTTCATCTTCTTCAACAACTTTTAACAATACAAAACCCTAACCTAACCCATTTTCATTCTCAAATCCATTTTCATTCTCAGATCCACAAATAAAACATAATCTAACATTTCATTCAATTAATCAACAACAAAAGACGATACAAATTCTAGTTCAACTAACCTCGATCGATTGCAATATTCTGTTTAACTCTCCAGATGACTGGTTTCCAAGTTTCGGTACCGTCGCCGTCAAAACGAAGCCGTCAGTTCACTTTTTGTCTCTTTACTTTGTGCCTCCTTCTTCACAACGACAGTGATGGCATGGGTATTTTTATCTCCACACTTTAAATGATGCATTTTAAACATGATTTATTAGTATGGTGATATTTCTATAAAAACCCCCTTAAAATGTGTCATTAATTTTTCGAACCCTAATAAAAAATACTAAATTGAAAACAAAACAAAGCAAGCAACAAAAATATTAATAAAAACATTAAAAATATTAATGAAAATACCTGATTTTAAGAATTCCTATTTCGATATAGACAAATCAAGTATAAAAATATTATTTCTTGCTGGCTGATGGAATCCTGCAAAAGAATACATGTATATATATACTTTGTTGTATGGTTGACAAAAAAACTTCCCACTAACATACACTCTTTCAACGATTATTCTTCATTAATAAACCGTACGTAACAAAATAGACTACAAATTTTATATCATTTGCCACCATAAATTGTAGATATTTTATGCAATGTCTATCATTGTATTCATCTAGCATGATGGTACATAGATTAAAAAAACAACAACAACAATAATAAAAAATATATGTATATAATAATAAGAAGAAGAAGAAAAAATAGCCAGCTTGCTTATGTGTATCTGCTTGTACAAGTAACTGACAAAAAATAAACTCGTAATATGTACATTTCTGAATTAAGTATCAAAGTCAATAAAATTATAAAATTTTCTATTCTAACATTTCCAAATAAACGTACGATTAGAATATGCCAGGAAGTTGCCACACCCTTGTTCAAATTTATTTATAGCATTAGCTAATTAAATCTATTAAAGAGACAATCATCCTCCTCCTCCTCCATTGTGATTTTCAGATATAGCAAACAAACAACAAACAATTTAGTAAGACAATAATCCTGAGTCATAGATGTGCATTTCTATGGTGGTCAAGTTTTTTTTTGTTAGCATCTCTCTTGTGGGGTGGTGCTTTTTTCACTCAAGTGAGTTGCTTTTACTTCAATTTTCAAAGCTTCCCAGATAAAAATAATCTCCTTTTGAGTAATGATTCGTATCCAGCCCTTGGCGCCATCCAAGTTACTCGTGATGTTCGCGGTCTTCCTATTGAGAACATATCAGGACGAGCTTTCTACAGAAAACCATTCAGGTTGTGGAAGAAAAGAGGGGTCAATGCAGTTTTCAACTCCACCTTTACACTAAACATTCTAAACCAGACAGCTACTGCTGGAGAAGGCTTGGTTTTTGTATTGACTGGCAACAGAGATGTTCCAGAGAACAGTGATGGACAATGGCTCAGCATTGTAAATGCAACCACTAATGGAACCTCTCAAGCCAACATAGTTGCAATAGAATTTGACACCAGGAGAAGCTACTCACAAGATCTTGATGATAATCATATTGGATTGGATATCAATAGTATCTATTCGATCAAACAAGTCTCATTGAATAGTTATGGTGTTAATCTTTCAACAGGTATTGATGTAACAGTACAAGTTCAATATGGTGGTAAAAACATTACTGTTTCTGTTGGACATAACGCAGAGAATCTGGTTCTGGTTCTTTCCGAGCCTATCGATCTCTCTGAATATCTTCCGCAGAAGGTTTTTGTCGGGGTTCACAGCCTCAACAGGCAATTACACTCAGCTAAAATGTGTAAAATCATGGGAATTTAATGGTTCAAACTTTGATGAAGGTGTAAAGTTTTGGGTTTAGATAGTGGTTGCAGCAGCAGTGGTTGTGGTTTCATTATCAAGTGGTGTTGCCTTTTACTTTTACAAGAAAAAGAGAAACAAAACTGAAGATGTTGAGATACATATCCAAGCATAGAAGATCAAATCCAAAGCTCAACTCAGGCTCCAAAGAAGTTCAAACTGAGAAAACTTATAAAAGCAACCGACAAGTTTAATCCGAAGAACCAACTGGGGAGAGGTGGGTTTGGGACAGTTTATAAGGGCATGTGGAAGAATAAGCTGATAGCTGTTAAAAGAGTCTCGGAGACATCGCGTCAAGGGAAGCAAGCATTCATTGCAGAAGTCACAACAATAGGCAGCCTTCGTCACAGAAACCTTGTAAAGCTGATCGGATGGTGTTATGAAAACAACGATTTCCTACTCGTGTATGAGTATATGCCAAACGGTAGCCTCGACAAGTTCATATTCTACGATGAGAAGTCAGGCACGGGACAATCAACTCTTGACTGGGAAACAAGGGTCAGTGTAATACATGGAACAGCTTTGGCTCTGGATTATCTCCATAACGGGTGTGAGAAGAGGGTTCTTCACCGCGACATAAAAGCTAGCAACATAATGCTGGATTCAGAGTTCAAAGCAAGGCTCGGAGACTTTGGACTGGCGCGAACCATTCAAGAAAGCCAGAAAACTCACCATTCAACAAATGAGATAGCTGGAACTCCTGGTTACATGGCTCCAGAGACTTTTCTAACAGGCAGGGCAACTGTTGAAACGGACGTTTACGCGTTCGGGGTTCTGATCCTGGAAGTGGCATGTGGGAGGAAACCTGGGAATCAGAGTGAGCAGAACGATTACAACAATAGCATTGTGCATTGGATATGGGAACTTTACAGGAAAGGTAGGATTATTGCTGCTGCAGATTCAAGATTGGAAGGCAAGTTTTCGGAGGAAGAAATGGAGTGTGTGCTTATTCTGGGGTTGGCCTGCTGCCATCCGAATCCGCACCTGAGGCCCTCCATGAAAGTGGTTTTACAGGTCCTTTCCGGGGAAGCACCCCCACCGCAGGTGCCTATCGAAAGGCCTTCTTTCGTGTGGCCTGCCATGCCTCCATCTTTCAGTGGGTCGGATTATTCTCTTGTAGGAAGCCAACTTACTCCATTTTCAGATATTTCTGCGAGATAAGACAATTACGTATGGAGAAGAGGGGATCAACAATGTTTTCCCATCGCTATTGTGCTTTCGGGTATTGGTGGCTAAGAGACTTGAGAGGGAAGGTTCTTTGTCTTTTTTCTTTCTATATGGGGGTCCTTGACTCGAATGTGGCTGAATTATGGGATATTCGCAGAGCAGTTGTGTTCTGTCAGTCAAATTTGTCTCTTCAAGGTCGGAACATTTCGGTGGTTAGTGACTCAAAGGTGGCGGTGTCTTGGGTTAACAATAGTGATTTTGGAAATATTACTCAGACGAACTCGATTATGGACATTCGAAACATTATAAATTCTATTGGTGGAATGGCGATTTTCGACCACGGGATTTTTATTTCCTTTGCAGATTGTTTGGCTAAGATGGTGGCTAGTACGTCAGGGGATTTAATAGAATGGGAAGAGTTTTAATTTTTCTTAGGGGGTTCTTTTTCGCTCTTGCTCTTCGCTGCTTCCTGGTGGTTGGTTGGTTGTTTTCGGTTTTGCCGTGTGTTGATCTTGTTGTTTGGTCTGGGCTGCTTGTGCTTTGGTTCTTGCTGTGGCCTTTCCTTTTACTCTATTTCTCGTTTTCTTTTTACTGGTTCTGTTGTTCTTTTTTTGCTGTGCCTTGGACTGCTTTGTCGTGGGTTGTTTGTTCCTTGGCAGCCTAGTCTGCCCTTAATAAATTTTGCCTTATCAAAAAAAAATGTGCTTGTTTTTATTACTAGTTGGTGAGCTTGTGAATACAGCAATTGTATCAACGTATAGTACGTGATTGCATCAAAGTAGCATTTTTTTTTATATACACCACCCGCAAACCGAAACTTGGTTTGACAGTTGGTGTGTTTGTGTTTCCATATATTTTGTACATTTTAATGTTTTAGCTATTTCGAACTTGATGTTACCGGATTCCATGTTGCTTATCATAAAAAGTTTAATCTTTTTGATACTATAACAAATGAAAGTTTCTTTCAATTTCTATAAGACTAATGGTATTTCCCCAATGCTATATTGACAAACAACTACAATCTCAAACATATATCACAACTATCGTCTAACGTGACTTGATGCTAATAACGTTTATTTACCTTGGTAATATTTTAAGTTCAATAACGTGACTTGATGCTAATAACATTCATTTACCTTGGTAATATTTTAAGTTCAAGTCTTCTAGTAATTTTTTTTCATACACCACCCGCAATCCGAAACTTGGTTTGACATAGTTGGTGTGCTTGTTTTTCCATATATTTTGTACATTTTAATGTTTTAGGTATTTCGAAATTGATGTTACCGTATTCCATGTTTGTTTATCATAAAAAGCTCAATCTATAGATACTGTAACAAATGAAAGTTCTTTGATTTTCTATAAGACTAATGGTATTTCCCCAATACTAAATTGACAAACAACTACGACCAAACAAACTCATTTTATAACCATCGTCTGATATGACTTGATAGTAAGAACACTCATTCAACTTGGTAATATTTTAGATTTGAATCATCGTTATCACAAATGATAAATTAAAAATACATTTAAGACTATACCAATCCCACTAACAATTTAATGAGATAAACCTCGGAGTTTCAAAATTTGCAGCCACGATACAGTACTGCTATTTCTTTGTAAATACTCTGATTACTTGAATTAATACCTGAGCATAGACTTTTGAGTGGTCGTTTAAATGTATTACTTGATCCTTTAAACCCAAGAGAGTTCATATCATGAAAAAAAATTGATTCAATATTTGGCAGTGGAGCATCACATGAAAATAATCTATAATTATCATATACTTATTCAATAAACATTCCTCATTACTAAGATAAGCACAGGAAAAATGAAACTGCAAATCCTAAAATAAAACCAAACCCAAGGTATGAGCAACACCCATCCCAGATATGGTGAGAATAAATTCATGATGCATACTCATCCCAATTCATTATCAAGTAGGCAGTGGTTGCAGGAAAGTAGACCCATTTTCAGATTAAACATAGCAAGTTTGGCAACTCATAATGCATCAAAAGCATTTTAATGTAATTCAGGTACAACAATGGAAATTCATTTTCAATGAATGGAACAAGAAAGCCAAATTTGAGTGAATAAAAATGAACAAAATTCGACTGGCTCAGCAACTAATTATCTTCAGCAAAGAAGAATAAATTAATTACAATATAAATCAATGCTGCAAATGTCATTCTCTATAAGGGAAAAAGATTCAAAATCTCCCTTTGCTGGTAATACAAATGTTTGTGTCCAGGTGATGATGAACTTCAATCTAAAACTACTATTTTGATAAGACAATCTAAAGCTATCCCTACCAATTGTTAGCTCAAATCATGGTCAATTTGAACAGTCAAATCCTGTATGCCCAAATCATGATATAAACCATGCACGTATTCAAGTACTGGTCGATCATCTACTCCCCTTTTCACCTGTAAGCATCATCATCCACCAATAGGAACACTAAATTATCACTCTAGCATATACAGTAAAATGCTAAAAACATTTTAAAAAATTTAAACGTCTAATTATCTGCTGCATCAATGCAAAGATGTATAGAACAAAAGTTTCAACAGTATACCTGAAGTGAGATCGAGCCAACAACATGACCAGGCACTAGTTCCCAGAAACGAGCTTGGGAAACTTCTGTAACATCTTCCCGAGATGTAATCTGTCCATAAGGATTTTCAATAAGATTAAATTTAAAAAATAAAAAAAAAAAAAAAACCAGTTTCAAGATGGAAAACGTATAAATAAAAAAATATAAAAAAATACCTGTCTCCAGCATTTGGTTAAAGCTGAAGATGGAATCCTAGGTGGTGCCATCTGTAGCAAGATGCCACCAGTAGTTTTAAAAAGAGGCATGACAAGCATAAATACAGCAACTGAAACTAGCCCCACACATACAACTTCGGCATTCTTAACCCTGCAAAAAGAGAAACAAAACTTATCTCCCTCTCTCCTCGATATATATATGCAATAATTCAATAGCAATTTAAAATTAAACCAAATAATTACCCAAGAGACAAAAACCAGGATGCTAATATCAAACCTGCACTGCAGAACAAAAAGTGTATACCAGTTTAAGATGAATGCATTTAGAAATAAAAATTCAGGCATGTGTAAGCAAAGCTATATGATTAGGGATAGAGAATATCACACCTGCGAATGGAATCTGCAAGAACATGCAAGCAAACTGAGTGATAGTTCATATCTTCTGCTATTCTGTATGCTGCATGAAAACAATCATTACTATAAACTTACATATAACATGCATAAGTTTCCTATTCAGGAATATGTAATATGTCATAAACAAAGCATCCTCGGATACTCTAATGCATCCGAACAGACATAGTATAAGGACTAAGCATTAATTAAAGGGAAAAACACTTTTCATGAATTGTGCAAGGAACAAAATAAAAAGAAATGCAACACGACACATGATAGTAGCTACAACCATGAAGTACTTTGTTCTTTCAATAATAAAAATTTCATTGACATATATTCAGCAATCTCTGCCAGAATCCACCAGATTACTGATTCCAATCTTCCTTCACGTAGTTTAGTGCTCTTTGCTGAAACATTGCAAGTAAATGATACAGAATGTACATCCCTTGAAAGAGTCCAACAAATGAGCTAGAAAAGGAAGACAACAACAACCTGCAATTCTCCCATAAATGGAAAAACCAGGCTATGATTTCTAGACGCTTAGAAGAGTCTGAAGTGTAGACACACCAATCAATTGTTTCTCAAAATAATTATAACATATGAAAATGGCTCCACATAGAACAATTGATTAATATTCCTATAGAAAATCATGTTTTATGTTCATAAATTTCTTACAAAATGAGCAATCACTTTAAAATTATACATATTTCCAACGTTTTTCTGCATTAATCTAGCATTAATCTAGCATTTCATTAGATTTGTCCGGCTCAAAAGGCAAACTAGCAGAGTAAAGAGCAAAGTTGGTGCTCAGAGATAAATGGGTAAGGTTGGACTAAAAGGAAAAAAAAAAAGTATAGTAAAACAGGAGTTTTTTCAATAGCATAACAAAACTTATAGGAAAGGTGCTAATAGTTTAACCAAAAGACTGAAGTATCTCAACAGGATGGATCAACAAAAAGAAACAAGTGAACAAGCAATCCATTAAGGCCACCAAAATAAGCCTTTGGAGGAAAAACATAATACTTTACAGACAAAAAACTATCAAACCCAAAAAAATAAAACAAACCCCGCCCCCTCCACCCAACCAAAAAAAAAAAAAAAAATTTGATATCTCACAACTCCAACTAAAATGAATTAAATATTAAATACTCTCCAACAAAGATTAGGACCCTTAAGAGTTTGGGGAAAAGGGCAGCCACTATCACTGGCAATGCCACAACAAACCATTAACCATCTGCTCATTCCTTAATTTGTTCTAGTGTAAAACACCGATACTTGTGGCATCAGGTAGTGTCAAACAAACAAGTATAATTTTGATCTACCAAAAGGTCTGGGCATTTTGTTTATCCTGTGCATTCAACATAGGTACCTTGTTCTTAATTTTCCTCACAATGACAAGTATGTTGAATATAACTAATTTACACCAACCAATATACTACATTAAGCACAATGGATGCAGTATAAATCATTCAAAAGCATACATGCCTATGTTTTCTTGCAACCAAAAATCATAAAAAGATTAATTGTGTGACCCAATAGGTTGAAGTACTACCGGAAATCATTTTCTAAGGTATGTCCGCCTTTTACCATGTTATATACAAAATACCTCTGCAGCTGCTTTGTTTAAACTAAAATATACCAGTTTCCATCATTTCAGATACACAGGGTAAACTAAGCATATGCATATCTAAGTCACGCTAGCTAAACTAACCATTTCACTAGAGTGTATTGTTAGAATATTTCAGTATTAATATAGAATATATTTGTTATTATTGTATAGTTGACAAATCTTCTAATAGTTGACAAATCTTCTAATTGCGGATTATAGGGGATTGATTAGATTAATTCTAGAGATCGTAGAAGATCAATTGCTTGATTCTCACTCTGTATTTTTTCCTATATATTACCTCCACATGGAAAAGAATAAAGTAACAAAAACTCTCAATTTGTTCATGGTATCAGAGCCTAAAACAAATTTTTAGGTTTCTTCTCTGTTACTGTTTCAAAAAAAAAAAAACTTTCTTCGTCTACAGTACTTGCTACAGTGTTCATCTACAGCACTTTGCTACAGTATTCGTCTACGGTACTCGTCTACAGTATTTTTACTGTTCCGACTGCCGGTTTTACTATTCCACTGCCAAACTCCGGATTTACTATTCCGACTGCCAGATTTACTGTTCCGCTGCCAAATTATTTAGGTATTTTTTGTTCTTTTTCTTCCGCTACTACTATGTCCTGCTCAAGTACATTCCATTCTGCTTTCAGTACTTCTACAATTTCTAGTAATAATACTTTGATAATTGATTCTGGCGCAACAGATCACATGACTTTTGATTCTCAAAAAATTAGTCATCATAGTTCAACCGAAACATATAGTGTGTCATGCTGATGGTACACCCACTGCGGTTAATGGGGCTGGATCTGTATCATTAACGTCATCTTTACACCTATCATCTGTTTTACATGTGCCTACCTTATCTGATAACTTACTCTCTATCAATCAGATCACTAAATCTCTTAACTGTACCGTCACCTTCTAGCCTACTCATTGTGTGTTTCAGGACATTCACACCAAGGAGACAATTGGAACTGGTATGGAAAGAAGGGGGTTGTACTACTTTACAACACATAGTACTTCAGGCTCCTCACACTCATCTAACCAATCTCATAGAGTAGTAAAAGTCAACTCTGATAAGGAAAGTAATATCTATCTCTGGCATAGACGTTTAGGACATTGTTCATTTGGGTACCTTAAGTTTTTATTTTCATCCTCGTTTACCGGTCAAAATAATTTTCAATGTGAAACATGTGTTTTGTGACTTTGTCAAAACATCATCGCACTGTTTTTCCTTCTAGTAATCATAATATGAGCTATATGCCATTTTCTCTTATCCATTCTGATGTATGGGGTCCTTCTAATGTTGTGTCTATATCCGGTATGTGTTGGTTTGTTACATTTATTGATGACTACACACGTATGACTTGGATTTTCCTTTTAAAAAATGAAAGTGATGCATGTAATATTTTTCAAAAAATCTATCACCTGATCTACACACAGTTTGATGATAAAATTCAAGTTTTACGTTGAGATAATAGCGGTGAATATCTCAATCACAATTTCAAAACCTTGTTTACAGAACGGTATTCTCCACCAAACATCTTGTACACATACTCCACAACAAAATGGCACAGTTGAGTATAAAAATCGTCATCTCTTAGAAGTTGCACGATCTTTACTACGTGAAATGCATATGCCTAAATCTTTTTGGGGTAATGCTGTATTATCTGCTACATATCTCATTAATCGCATGTCGTCCAGTGTTTTGTCTTTTCAAACTCCATTGCAATCCTTGTCTCATTTCTGTGATGTTAACTTTGCCTTACATGTTCTTCCTCGAGTCTTTTGATGTATAGTATATGTACATATCCATACTCCTCATCGAGGAAAGTTAAACCCACATGCTCTTAGGTGTGTTTTTATAGGGTATTCTAGCTCACAAAAGGGGTACAAGTGTTACCATCTTTCGTCTCGTAGGGTGTTTGTTTCGTAGGATGTTACGTTTTGGGAAAATGAAGCATACTTTACCTCGGAGACTCCTCTTCAGGGGGGAACTCGAACCATGAAAAGAAGTCTTCTACGGTAGACAACTATTAGTTTGCCCATTAGTTTACCTAAGTCTTCATCTATTAGTTTGCCTATTAGTTTACCCGAGTCTCCCACAGACACTATTAGTTTGTCCGTAAGTCAATCTTCTGAAGAAAAAAGTGAGATTCCTGAAAGGACAGAACCAACTTGAAAAGTGTATGAAAGGCGAAAAAAAGGAAAAGAGAAACAGGAGGAGTTAGTTCCCATACAGGCGGCACAACCCCTTACTTCCCCTTCTCCAACACTAGTTCATCAATCAGACTCTGAGGTGAAAAATGCTCCTGAGGTAATTCCTGAACACTCTACTTTATCTAATGACTTGTCTAGTGAAAATCACACAGATCCTGACCCCAGTTTACCCATTCGACGGTATCCCAGTCGAGAACATAGACCACCTATACGCTTTGATTTCTCCTCTGAGCAACCTCCAGCAGGTAGTAAGCTCTTTATTCTATTACCGATTATACCTCAACTCAGACTTTCTGAGTCCTTCAAAACGTTTGCACATCAATTATCCTCTATATCTATGCCTAGTAAATTGCAGGATGCCCTGACTGACTAGAAATGGATACAAGCCATGAAAGAAGAGATGGAGGCGTTACAGAAAAACCACACATGGGAGGTAGTGGATCTACCAAAAGAAAAGAAGGTTGTTGGGTGTAGATGGGTCTATACCATCAAGCACAAAGCAGATGGCTCAATTGAAAGGTACAAGGCTAGGCTGGTTGCCAAAGGGTATACTCAGACTTACGGGGTTGACTATCAGGAGACTTTTGCTCCAGTAGCCAAATTAAATATCGTTAGGGTACTCCTCTCTCTAGCAACTAACTTGGATTGGCCATTGAAACAATTCGATATGAAGAATGCCTTTCTACATGGAGAACTTAGTGAAAAAGTTTATATGTAACTCCCACCTGGTTTTGAGTCTCAGAATGGTAAAGTATGTAAACTGAAGAAGCTCTCTATGGACTAAGCAATCACCTAGAGCCTGGTTTGGACGATTCAGTACGTCCATGAGAAGATTCGGATATCATCAGAGTAACTCTGATCACACATTATTCTTCAAAAGAAGGGGTGATAAGATCACTATACTGATCGTTTATGTTGACGACATGATTGTTACAAGGAATGATGATCTGGAGATGACTGCTCTTCAAAGCTACTTGGCTAAGGAGTTTGAGATGAAAGATTTGGGATTGCTAAGATACTTTCTGGGAATTGAGGCAGCCCGATCAAAACATGGGATTTTCCTTAATCAAAGAAAGTATGTCCTTGATCTGCTTACAGAAACTAGGATGCTTGCTAGCAAACCAGCAGATACCCCTATGGATCAGAATCACATGTTATGTGAGTGTCCAGGTCACCCAGATCAAACCCCAACAAACAAACAAAGATATCAGAGACTTGTTGGTAAGCTTATCTACCTTTCACATACCCGTCCGGATATTGCTTATGCAGTAAGTGTGGTGAGCCAGTTTATGCATGCTCCCACTAAAAGCCATATGAACGCAACTCTTCGAATCCTAAGGTATCTTAAAGGAGCTCCTGGCAGAGGATTAATGTTCTCTCGACATGAACACTTAGGCATCGAAGGGTATACAGATGCTGATTGGGCAGGGAATGCTAATGATCGAAGATCTACATCTGGTTACTTCACATTTGTAGGAGGAAATTTGGTTACTTGGAGAAGTAAGAAACAGACAGTTGTGTCACGATCCAGTGCTGAGGCTGAGTTTCGAGGCCCAAGGAATCTCTGAACTACTGTGGCTAAAGAATTTATTGAGCAATTTGGGATTTCATCAAGAAAGTAGTATGAAGTTGTACTGTGATAATAAGGTTTCAATTCAGATTGCTAATAATCTTGTGCAGCATGATCGTACTAAGCATGTGGAGATCGATTGATTCTTCATCAAAGAAAAAATTGAAGAAAAGATTATCGAACTTCCGTTTATTCCAAGTAAAGACCAGCTTGCAGATATCCTTACAAATGCTATCAATGGAAGGAAATTTCATGACTTAATTAACAAGTTGGGCATGAGTGACATCTATGCACCAACTTGAGGGGGGGTTGTTAGAATATTTCAATATTAATGTAGAATATATTTGTTATTATTGTATAGTTGAAAAATCTTCTAATTGCGGATCATAGGGGATTGATTAGATTAATTGTAGAGATCGTAGGAGATCAATTACTTAATTCTCACTCTGTGTTTTTTCCTATATATTACCTCCATACGGAGAAGAATAAAGTAACAAAAACTCTCAATTTGTTCATGTATACAGTTAAACATTTATAAAATGTCCCGTTTAACTCGGCATATATCAATACGACCTCTTAATCATCTAGCAATGCAGCAGCCAGCAAGAGACTTACCAAGATTAACGCGAGCATAATTCCTGAAGAACCAAACCCCGATAAGATTTACCAACAAATTTGTTACTGCTGAAACAATCAAGTAATGCCTACAACCAGATAACAAGAAGCAAATTTTGATCAATGATTTAATTAAAACAAAACAATACCAGAAAAAAAAAAGAGAAAAGAAAACACAACTTTGTAACGGATCATATAGTTCCACTTCTCAATATTCACTATCTTTTAGCACAAACTGCCAATACAAGATCAAGAGCACCACCAAATCAAGTTAAAACCTATATACTACACATCAAAGTGAACAAAAACTTACTTATGCTCAGATTCATCTTGTATAAAGGCGTGAAGTGCTTCCACAGCCAAGGAGAAAGACATGAACAAAAGAAACAGCTGTCTAAACAAGCAGCAAAATCGGAAGATATCAAAATGTTAGCCCAACTGGAAAAAACTAAATGAAAATAACTGGTGACAAGAATGGTGATGGGAAAACCCTTTTGATATGAAAATCAATGTGTAAAGAAGAAGAAGAAGATAATGATGATGATGATAATATGATACAAATGTATACATTACTGAACAATGTAAAGGAACAAATGCCATATGAGAAAACAAGGATGTAACATATGGCCAGACGAGAATACAACTACTTTACTGAACAATGGAAAGGAAGGAGACGGTTTAAGGACGGATCATTAAACAATAAAATTATTGAAAATACTTCCAAATGTTTAAAAAAAGCTTTTCATACAATTGACAGCAAGCGTTAACTGGGAAGGCACTGGAAGCATGCTATTTTACTTTATTGTTCAGTCAACCAATATTTTTTTTATATCGGAACTACTCATATATCCCAAACATATGATAATTTTTCAAGGAGGATGAAACCTTAGTTTTTGTAGGAGTAATTTACATTGACTTGAGAGATCTTTCCTGTTAATGTGTGTCCTAATAGTATACTCTTTTTTTTTTTTTGAGATTATTCCTAATAGTATACTGGTATTACTGTTTTCATGGAATTTTTCTCTTTAAATAATTCCCTCCAACAAATAACCAAACTATGATCACCTCACAGGAACCGACAATTATTACACAACAAACAGATTGATTTTGGAATGGCAATGATCTTAGAGTGAACCCTTAATTTCCTAATCAATCATCACAGATTCTTAACTACATTAGTACATTTATTTCAGTTTTATAGTTAATTAAAAAAAAAAAAAACATGTCAATCACAGTCTAATGCAAGCTCCCTATATGTGATAATGTGGGAAATGTCATATACTTACAGCATTGGTAAAAGCAGACAAAACTTCAAGCCTCTTGTATCTGATATAAGAAACAAGTACAATAATTACAGCCAAATCATGTAAAGATCATTCACTAATATATCAATTTCATTAACGAGAACTAGAATATGTTTTATAGTGTAATCTGACCCGTAAGTATAGACAAGATCAGGCTTTTTCCTGGAAATAGCCATTGCAAACACTGAAAATGTTAACAGCCCACAACCAAACGTCAAATGAAAAGCATCGGACACCAAACCTGAAAACGAACAGAAACGAATAAGAATTAATAATTGATCCGAAATCAAATTGAAACACAAATAAAATATTTAAAAAGAGGAAAAAAAAATCATACCGACACGGCCGGTGAAGAGACCAATAGCCATTTCAACAGTAGAATAAGCGACATTTAACGAAATCATGAGGAACAATCTCTTCATTTGTCGATTCCCGTACCTTAAAGAACGAAAAATCGAGAATTTATCACCTTCACCGAAATATTTATCGGACGGCGGAATATCGATGCTTGAAACGGTACGAGAAAGGAAGGGTTTCTTCAATTCGTGTGATGAGAAGAGAGGTATAGGTGTTTGAGGAGGAGGGTCTTGGTGTGATTGTTGAAACGAAGCCTGACGTGAAAACGCCATTCTTCGATCCGAAGTACTCAATCCCAAATCGGCGTTCCATGAACTCTGCGAGTCGATTTCTTGCGTACGGTTATTGAAAGATCTGCTCTTCTCCATTTCCCTTATTTCTTCCGTATTGTTTCAATTGAAATCAAAATACATATAAAAGAAAAATGAATGATCCAATTTGAATTGGAAGTGGAATTGGAGAAAAGATTTTTAATTAATACGAAACATAATTATAAATTAAAAACAGAAATGAAAGGAGAGAGGAGACTTGTGATTGAAGAAATCAGAACAGGGCCTGAAGAGGAAGAGGAGAACCTTTGCTACAAGCCTACAATAGTTGCTAAAGTCCAAGTAAACGTGTGGACTGGGAGTGGGACCCAACTCCTACTGGTCTTTGTGATTTTGGCCCAATTACAATTTGCCAGGTGTTGCATTGACAAGCCTAGACTAAGCTTGGATACATCAAATTTGTTAGGTTGTAAACCAACCAAACAATTACTACAAGAGGCTCCATACCATCTACCCAAACAATCAACTGTAACAACCGAGAACCTTATCTATTTCAAAAAAAAAAAAAAACTGAGAGATCCTTTATCACCATAGTTTTTTTATTCTTACGATATTTTGAAATTAGAAAAGAGGGGTATGACTCGAAGACTTGAACAACGACTTCTTGGATGTGGGTGTAAGGGACTTGCTACTATGTAATTCTTTTTAATATCTATTACGGAATTCTATAGAATTGCTTACTAATTACTTATTTATTTTTAAGTAAGTTTTATGATTTAATAAAATAAAATAAAAATAGGTTTGGCTATTATATATGAGCATTAACAATACATGATGATTTAATATCTTTTAGATTTGAATCCAATAGCTGAAATAAAAAATGAATTTAAAAATAAAATTAAAAAATGGACAATAACCCTCTGATAACTGGTATTGCTAATGTTTAGCTAAACTCAATAAAAAATAATTTTTGCTTTATTTGTTGCGAGATCACCTTGTTGTCCTACTTTTAACCTTACAACCTTACCGGTAGATGTCAAGGGCAAGTATGTGTAATAAACGCAAAGTACAATATCCCTGAAATATTGCAAAATGCTAGGGGCTGTTATTGCAATTAACCCACAAATAAATAAATAAGAAATAACCCTTCACCTCCAAAAGCAATGGCAGGAGGATTTAATAAGCTTGTTTATTCACTTGTACAAGCTAAATAATAATGTTAATAATGCAGATACCGATTACAAACTAAAAATTTCAAACAATCCATCAGAATGCTGAAAGAAAATGAGAAAGAAACATAAAACTTTAGAAGTCAATCAGAACTGTGAATCCAATCCAAGTTTATAATGTTTCTCCTAGAACAGAAGCAACTGAAAATTAGTAAACTCCAACCACTTTTATTTTTCATCACAACCGACCATAAACTGGAATACTACCTCCAAAACTCACCCAAATATTTCTCCAACAGGATTCCCACATTTGCTACAAACCTATCTTATATTCTTATGACAAGTATGACAAAGATTTCTCTTTCAAGCTCTAGCTCTTCCTCCATAAAAATAAGGAATGGCCAATACAAGTCATTCGATCAATTTCTTCATCTAACAAACACAAGTGACCGATGGAGATAGCATGAAGCTGAACTGAATTTCAACAGGTAGTATGACCGCTAAAGCTAGAGAAGAGAGAGAAACTGGTTTCAGAGGCCATAGGGAGAATCACATTCCAACATGAACAATATGCTTCATGCTCCTTTAATTTTCCAGATTCTAACACCAACCGGATTCTGCAATAGAAAAGAAGACAAGTGATGAAAATTAAATTCTTTGATTATAAATTATTAGATTAATGTAAACGTGAAAAGTAATTTCTACACAAATTATAAATTATTCAGCAGATAACAAAATAAACTATTCTATAAATACAATTCGAAAGCCTTATCTAGGTATTCTAGTTATAAATAGACCCATCACTTTTTAACATGCAATATATATTAAATAAAAGAGATAATACAAGCTTTTACAAAAATTACTGTGTGAGCAAAACAACCCTATACAAAAGTGAACAAGCAGTCCACCTAGGCTATAAAAAAAAACCTTCTATGACAACAAATCCCACAAAACAAAAAGAACACCAAAATCACCCCACAGCACCATCCTAATTCAAAAGAATAAAGAAAAAAAAATCTTTGAATTCTTTGGGAACAGAAACCGATAAGGAAGCATGATAACAGACACGATCCCACAAGCAGTAGGTACTCTCTTTAGACTTCCTTCTAAAAATTCTATCATTTCTTTCTTGCCAAATGACCCACAACAAAGTATGGACAACACATCTCCATAGAACATTAGCTCTCTTTCCCTTGGCGAAAGCACAAAAGAGCTATATAATTGCTCGATTGCATGAAGCAAGAGTAGCTCAAATAGTCTTAGCTTCTCTTAAAAGTCTTCCCAATGATTGGAAGCAACATCACATTAAAGAAAGAGATGGTCGATGTTTTTTACACTCTCAACACATAATGCAAGAAGAAGGTAAGAGACGCATTAGGAAATCTCTTTTGAACGACCTCACCAATATTAATCTCAATTGTCACATCCCAAGCAAAGAATTGTATTTTCAGGGGGTGCTTTAGCTTTCCAAATCAAGCTAAACTATTTGCAATTTCTTTGGAAGAGATAATTGATAACCTCAAGCATTAAGATGGACTCACGCCAGTGGCAACATGTGATGTGTGTGCATGTGTAGGTGGCTGGATCGGGGTTGAAAGAAATTAATTTCATGTAATTGGCATTAATCTTACATACAGCGGTTCATATATGGTAAGGCAGAGTAATCACATGTCAGCACTGCAAATGATTATCAAGAGAAAAGGCGTGCATATCAGAAGGGCTTGAACCAGGTCTGCAAACAAACCAACAAGAAAAAAAAAACGATAAAAATGAGCTTACAATGAAAAATAATTGAAATCAACGGTACAAATTTTAATACAATACTCTAAAAATGATAAAAGAAGAATTTTTTTTTTTAAAGAATGCAATAATTTAATTTTAATAAGAAAATTCTATCAAAGTGAAATACCTTTTATTGATGGTACCATAGTGAAATTTTAGTTTTCCTGATCTAATATCATCAATGTACTGCAACCACATGAGACAGGAGATGTCTGTGATAAAAGCAACCATATACAGATAATTATGTAATATGTTCAATACCGGCTCTCACCAAGTTTAAAGAGACAAATATGGATGAAAATGCTAGAGAATCAAAAGGTATATCATCAAGGTCAAAGAGCCGACACTCTGATGATTCTGGACCAGGTGAAAAGTGAGGCTTCTTCATCTTTGCTAAGAAAATTACGTAGGTCTGCTTGATGAATACAAAAAATAATAAGCACGTGCATAGTAGATAGAGATCAATATAACATTAACATAATAGAAAGTTCTTCTGTACTTGGCCAATAAGAGGAATATCAAGTTGAGCAAAAGGTGACACCACTTCCACAGCAGCTCCCGCCTCTTCCCAGGTTTCCCTGATTGCTCCATCTGCTGCTGATTCACCAATTTCCATGTAACCAGCAGGAAGAGTCCTATGTCAACCTCATCCAAAAATGTAAAACGTTCCACTGAGCATCAGAGATTTAAAAGACAGAGGAGGAAAAAAAAAGTGCCAGTATCTTAGGTTGTTAACACCCAACTCTTTATTCCTTAGTGAAGAATTGACAGTGAAGAAAAACAATAGATAGATTCATACTTTCACAACAAATGCCAGCTTACATACCAAAGATCATAAGACGGTTCAATATTTCGCTTGCAAAGTAAGATCTTATTATCATGCTCAATGAGGCAGCCAACAACCTAAAAGTATCAGTTAAACAAATGTCAACCATCAGAATAAACATCATACGTATCATATTCAGCATATGAACTTAAACCTATCAAACAATTATCCACTTATTTAGACCTATTTTCTGATCTTATTTGTTTCTGCAACTTCAATTTATTCACACTAATTTACAACATTTTACTGGCAGAATCACTAGTTGTCTTCCAAAACACAGAAAACAAACAAATCAAATGATTTTTCCATATTTTCTTATGCATTAAATTGCTTCATATTGCTGAGGTCAAGTCAATCTCACCTTAAATCTCAGTCATTTCATAATAACATCTCAAAAGCCTTACCCAGTGATAATAAGATGACAAGATGGGCTTTTACAATTCACCAACATACTTGCATCAGCTCTTTTTTGTGCACAAAACTTTTCTGCCAATCTAATTGTTGTACTTTAATATATTGTCCGAAAGAATGATCATGTTCACCCACTAGACTTTAGCTCAGCAACACACCCAATCATTAATTAAACTATATGCAAAAAGTTCTTATCAAAACTAAATATATGCACAAAAATGAAACAAATGAAGTCTTTAATGCTAATGCATAAAAATGATCTCAACCATCACCCGGTCTTTCTTGTTAGTGCTCATAGAGCAATCAATGCAGTCTGTGACGCATATACTGTGACTAAAATAAGATTAATGGGATGAAAAAGAATATTTAATCATTCCTTTTGTCAAATAATAGTAAACAATCGGAACTTGGGAGAGGGGGTAGCTGAAACTTGCTCCTAAGCAAACAACAATTTAAATTCAGAATCACCAAAAAATTATGCCATTCAAGTTTGTTAAATAGCATTCCATGTAGTTATCGTAAATCACAGTAAAGGTAAATTACCAAAGGGAAACCAGAAGTTTGTTTTGCCAATTGTTTACAATCAAAACATAGAAAGGAAAAAGGGAAAACAAAAATAAAACCTCTTAGAAATATAACATGTTCATCCCTCTCCTCAAGAACAAGGAAAGGTTGAAGCCAAAGTTTCAGACACATAATCAGAGACTGATGCCATTAGTCCAAAATAGTTTGTTTTTGCTAGTAAACTAATCCTCGCTTGTAAATAACAGTTTTAAAAGCAACACTAATACAATAAGCTTGCCACTTTCCAGAGATGCAAACATCACCGAAGAAAAAATTTAAAATTAAGACAGTATTACCCAGTGTTGATCCGGAAAACTAATCTCTTCCAACTAAATTTGGAGTGATAAATACAATTAAACAAATCATAGAAAGCTATCTCAATTACGCAATGATTGGCATACCATTTTTGGATTCTGATAGGCAATTTTGTCACAAACTGTGCAAATGGCTCTCATCTTCTCCTCTCCATCAGGTATATCATGCTTAGTTGGGCCTCCACACCACTGACAGAAGTTGATCTTACTAACATTGCCCTATGCAACATATAATCTAACAATGAGAAATAGTATACAAATTACAAGAAATATTATAAAGATTCTCAGTCTTTTGTAACATGTTTCATGATAAAATAAATCTATATATGTAACTACTGAACATATAACCACTGATGGCATTTGATGTAGGACCAGAAGGAAATAGAACCAGAAAAGGGGATTGGAAAACACAGCAATTCAATTCTTTATTCAATTCATCAAGTTTCAATACAATAGGCTCTGAATGAGTCTATTTATAGCTAACAAAATGATAAAGATAACAACTAACTTCTGATAAAGATAAATAAAACATAAAGTAATCTCACAATGAGATAATTATTCTAAACACAATATGATAATTACTAATATAATAATCCTTATCTAATTCCCCATCATTCTCTTCCGCTAAGAAGAACTCGACTCCTGACGAGTCAAATGGGTTGCAACCAATGAACAAGAGAATACCACATCCTGTTCCTGTTTGGAGCAGCCAAGTCATCAACCCAAAGTCCATTCTTCGTAGTCATAGCAAAACGAATCGGTTGGGACCGGCGGTGAGGTTCCATGCTCCGGCGATCGGCGGTGATGGCAAGGAGGTTACGGCCTGTCGGTTTTGTGCAGATCTGCGCTGATGTAGATGGAATTGGAGGTCGGCGAAGAAGGAAAAAGTGTCGGTCCGCGACTTCCGATTCTGATGATGTGGTTGGTGACTGTTGTGGCAGCGACCGGATTTGGCCGACAGTGGCACATGAGTGGTGGCGCGTGGGCTGGTGAACTTCAGGTGTGGGAGGTTTTGGGCGTGTATGTTGTCTGGCTAGGACCGTTAGGTGTTTATGAGTTTGGGGTACAGATTTGTGTGAAAAATATATATTTTTTTTTTTTTATGGAAGCGTGTAGGAACGAAAATAGCTCCGATACCAATTGATGTAGGACCATAGGGAAATAGAACCAGAAAAAGGGGATTGGAAAACACATCAATTCAATTCTTTATTCAATTCATCAAGTCTCAATACAATAGGCTCTGAAGGAGTCTATTTATAGCTAACAAAATGATAAAGATAACAACTAACTTCTGATAAAGATAAATAAAACCTAAAGTAATCTCACAATGAGATAATTATTCTAAACACAATATGATAATTACTAATATAATAATCTTTATCTAATTCCCCATCAGCATTACAACAAAACTATGTATTCTCCCATATCTAGACAAAAATGATTAGTTTGATACTATTTTTCATCTAATAACCAGCTCAGGCGGACAGGCCACCACCAGCACTGGGAACTACAGTCGATACTTATTTGAAAATAAAAATTTACAATGCTCCAATACCAAAGCACACAGTGAAGAACTTCTACTAATCAGATAGGAAAATTATACAGAATTCATATATCTGTTTCCTTAACAAAAATAAAATATAAAAAAGTCAAAGACTCTTCATAACATTAAAATTTGTAAACAGACTAGAAAAATGGAATGTTATTATTTATTTTTAAGTAACAATAAGAATGAGAAGCCAGCATTGTTGTTATAATTGTCTAACAAAAACAACCTATGTCACATAAATGCTCCAAAATTAACTATGTGATGTTACAACAAGCATTGGTGTAGTTATGTGTAATGTACTACATACAATATATGAGTATTCCAAACTAGTATGGCTGAACTCAATCCATGAACATAAGAAGTTGCTACAGCAAAACAAGTACAAATTCCATCTAAGCTCACTGGGATAGGAGAAAAATAAACACAAATAATCTGGCATTATACTGACTACCGAGTCATGTTTAATACATTGCTGTCAAATTTCTCATTTAAGCATTTTTGTTCACCTACTGAGTGGTGCAAATCAAATGTTCACAATCTAAAAGGTGAGGAATTGATATCACAATCTTCTTGTCTTGCTCTAATTGAATCAAAATACCATCTAAATGTATATAACATCAAAAAGAAATTCCCCACAGATATTTGCTGTCTATAGAGAGTGAAAACAATTTTTCAGATATTGTTAGTTCATTATCTTTTGCATATGTGTCAAGCTACCAGCTCCATATAATCCAAGAAAAGTCAAAATCCACATCATCATCAGAGTCAGCAAAACTAGAACTTGAACTGGGGTTAGACTCAGTATCCAATAATCCTTAGTGGTACTTATTAATATTAAGAAATAGAAAAATGAAAGTTTAAGTAAATATCAATCTATATCCAAACTTAATTTGTAAAGGGAGAATGTGTTGTATGTGGATGCCAAGAAGCATCAAGCAATATTAGAAACAAGTCCAACATTGAAAACTACTATTGTATGATCAAAAGCATAGTTAAAGTATATAAAACTCCATATTTAAGCTTACAGATATTTAAGCGGTATTCAAGTGAAAGTTAAAGGAAGAATGTGATGTTTGTGGCTGAAAAGGAACAATATTGGAAAAAAGCCCACTGTTTGAAGACATAACATATGCATATCTATTTAGAATGACAGATCCTGATCAACAACTTCCTTTAGTTAAACACTACATAAACCACTGTGAGTTATAGCAACTTCACAAATCATATCCAACTTCCCATTGCTCAATTTTTTTCATTCTATACAAATATTCTATAACTCACGGGGTTAATATAGTGTTTAATGAACAAAAACAATTGATCGGTATCTGACATTCTATATAGCTGCTTCTTGGCATCCACAAATATCATATTTTTTCATATACAGGATAAGCTTGAATATTAATTGGTATCTACTTCTAACTTTCATTTTCTGTTTTTTAATATTATTATTAAATATTTTTGGGCACCGATGACAGTTCGAGCTCATGTTCTAGCTCCGCAAACTTTGATGACGATGTAAATTTCGATTTTGACTGTTCTTAGCTTGTGTGTAGACATTTACAAAAGATAATGAATTAAAGGCCGTTAATACTCTCTATCATTCTTCTCTATTCATAAGCAAATGGTTTTTTGATTAACAACGTAACACCAAATTTCGTCTCTTAAAACCTCACCAAGCTCCAAAATCACAAAATTTCACTAAGAAACACAAACAGTCATAAAATCCAAAATTAAGGAGGGTGTATTGGATTGAGATTTTAATGGACAATTTTAGAGAGCTAGGATTTTATAGATTTGCAAGACTAGTATGATTATTAGGATTATACTTTTAGGATTATTATGATTATATGGACTAGACTTTTAGAATTCTGAACGAGTCTTTGGACTTTATTTATAGACTATTAGGATTATCTTGATTTTATTTCAAGACTTTTTAGACATTTATATAAATATGGATTTTCAAGAGTCGATTGTAGTATTCAATTTTCTCCACACATTAACGAATACCCATACCCAATATGACACCCAATATGAATGTGTGGATGTGATTGAACACCCTTAACTTATTATTTCAAGATTTCCTTACTATAGAACCACCATGGTTTTAAAAGGCGTCACGAGGCCTGCGCCTCAAGGCGCTGAGGCGTTGAGGCGGTCGAAACTAGCCTCGAGACGTAAGCCTCATGCCTATGGTTTAGAACGTAAGCCTCAAGAGTTGAGACATACGCCACTTGAGGCGCTCGAGGCTTAAGCCTCAAAAATAACATGCTATTGAACTTTTTTTTCTATGTTTGGTCTATTGGGCCCTTATTCTTTTTTAAAAAATAGGTTTAGGCCACTGTTTTGGGCCTGTTATTAAACTAAACAACCAAAATAAACTAAAACCCTAGCCCACCAAAGATGTGAAGAAAGGATAAAGAGGAAAGATTTTTCTTCTTCTCAACAAGGAGAATCTGCGGATCCTGAATTTGGAGGTGAAGACAATGAGATTGGGTTCGATGATGATGGATATGAAGATGGACTTAATAATTATGAATATGACCTTCCAAATGATCCCAATCCCAACAGTGTTGATGAAAATAATGATTCAATTGAGTCATAGATTGGGATGGGAAGATTCATGGTTTTTAGTCTTTTGTTTTATGACTTCGCATTGTTATTAATTTTCTCTATTATGAACTAAATCATGTTGTGTGTTTTTATTGGATAGTATTGTTACTACTTACTAAGTCATTGATATTATGGTATGAAATATGAAATATGAAATATGAAATATGAAGTATGCATTTTTAGTTTGTTTTTATAATTTTTGATGTTTTTATTTTTTTTTTATTTTTTTTTATTAAATAATTGAGGCTTACGCCTCGTGGGGCAGTGGTCAATCGCCTCGAGACTCGATTTTGCCTTTTAAAACCTTGAGAACCACTATATATATATTAGTAAAACAACTATATCTTTATCCACACTAATCATTACAATTTATGTATAAATAAACCATTATTTACACCTATCAAAGGAGCATGAACAATAATAAAGATGTCACGATTAAGTATCATTAGTCAACATCTGTTCTATGAAATTAAAGTAAAAAAAAAGTGAAGTAAATTTATTACACTACTCCACCCTCCTATCTTCAATCTCCGGCCACCAACTACCCATCCGTGGACCACAACTCGTCCAAGCTGGAGATCTTATGGGGTATGGAAGATCTAATGAGGTATAGAAGTTGAAGAAACTGAAAATTTGATGGCGGTGTGGAGGTTGAGGAAGCTGAAGATGATTTTGAGTGAGAGAGAAAAGTCTAAAAAGTATTAAGGAAGATGATAAGATAATTTTGGGTTCAAGTTACTTATAAATATCACTAAAAAGTCTAGAAAATCTATTTTATCTTGAAATCCTAAAAATCTTGATCTCAATCCAATATCACCAGACAATTTATTGTCTCATGAAAGTCCAGATCAAATACCACAAGACAATATGGATTTTTTAAAAAAATCTTAAGAGCCTTGATCGAATACCAACAGACTTATCTAAGTTATTAAAAAGTCTCAATCCAATAACACAAGACTTTTGCTTCCCCAAATTGTCTAACAAAATCTTGATCCAATACACCTCCTAATTTCCAATTACAACCAGAACATTGTACATGAATCCAAAGGAATTGAAATCAGACCCATCAAAGTAAAAGACATAAACTACCAGAAAAACAACTCACAGCCGATGAAGAGGAAGGACTAGTGGTGGCATCAGGATTGGACTCTGAGCGAGTTTCAGACCGAGTCCCCCGAGTCGAAAAAACGGGGGAGATAAAAGAATCCAGTTTTGTTGTGGTTGCGTGTCTTCTTCTTGTACGAGTAGAAGCAGAATTAGATAATGGGTTGGTGGAGATAGCGATAGAGGAAAGGCCGCCACAAGCAGTGTTATGATGCGCTTTTTTCCACAATTGTGAGAGAAACCCAGATGAGCAACCCAGATTCTGCACAGCTTTTAGCATACTTTTAATGTGTTTCTCCGAATCTATACCAGAACCAGAAGAAGGAAATGTTTGTAGACCATGAACGATGAACGATAAATGATAAACGATAAATGATGATTGGTTCGATGTGGCCCCTCAAGTTCATTGTATGGATACCGGATAGATTTTCTTAATTTTTTATTTTTATTTTGATCTTTTCCAATTTTTTGTGATTTTTATTATAGAGTATAAAAGGCATCAAAATTTATATAAATAATATGAAAACTCGTTTGTTATATCAAACATTTCGGATGTATATGATATTATCGATATCAAATTTAGTATAAAATTCAATATTTCACACAACAATTCAGTATTATATTTTAATATATAGTTATATTTAATATGTTATTTTTATTATTTTATTAATTAAAATTATAAAAATCAATATTTAATATTAATACATTCATTAAATTATAGAAGAAAAATTGGATGAAATAGATTTCGATTGAAATATCATTAATGTATATTAAGTTTAAATTATTTTAAATATTTAAAATATATATAATAATATTTTTGTAATTAAAAAATAAACATTTATTGTTGTGCCAAATTTGACATATACTGTATTTGATGAAGGTTTTTACACTCTATACTAAATTTTAACATTAGCACATTAATTTAGCATAGCATTGGAATCTCCAACGCAAGTGTGACTTGTGAAGAAAAAAAATGTCACGTAGGATTAATAGACATTCCGTTAAAAAATCTTTCTCCCATGCAGCCGTACATATTCAGCCTCAAGCTGATGTGACAAAAAAAATATTAGACATTGTCAACATGACCGTCCACTTTCAGATGGTCTGCTACACAACCCTTTTTAGGTTGACTCAACAAACATTTATGATTGACATTAATTTTTCATTTATTTTTGGTAAGGAAATAAAATAAAAAAGAAAATAGGAAATAAAATTGTACACATCATTAAACACGAGATGCGTTTTAATCGTAAGCATTGGCTAATAAATTTTAAGTTAATCGTCTATCAAGTCCATATTTATGCCACATAAGAAGCAGATTCGTTGACATTGTTGTTATGTCCACAATAATGCATATGTAAGTCACTTTTGCATATGAAAGTCACTTTTGCATATGAATTATTGTTAATATGGTAACAATGTCGAGGAACATGTTTCCTATGTGGTATAAATATAGACTTGATAGACGATCAACTTAAAATTTTATCTCTAATATTTTCGTTTAAAACACATTTTGTTTTAATAATGTGTCCAATTTTACTTCCTATTTTCTTTTTTATTTTATTTCCTTGCAGAAACTAGATGAAAAATTAATGTCAATTTTAAATGCTTGTTGAGTCAGTCTAAAAAATGGTTGTACAACAGGTCGTATGAAAGTGGACGGTCGTGTTGACATGTCTAAAAAAAAAATTGTCATGTCAGTTTGAAGTTGAATATGTACGGTTGTATTGGAGAAATATTTTTTAAAAGAATGTCTATTAATCCTATGTGGCATCTATTTTTTTCGCAAGTCACGCTTGCATTGGAGATCATTGGAGATGCTCTTAGACTATCTTCAATGTATGTGTTATTCTCGATACTAAATTTGACACAAAAAAATGTAAAATGTTATATTTGATACAATAATTTAGCATTGTGATTTATTGCACAGTTACATTTAACATGTTATTTTTATTATTTTATTAATTAAAATTATTAAAGTCAACACTTATCATTTATTTTATTACTGTACATTAAATATAAATTGTTTTAAATATTTAAAAAAATATATAATTGTATTTTTATAATTAAAAAATGATTATTTGTTGTTGTATCAAAATTGACATATGATATATATACAGTATTTTATACTGTATTGGGGGAACACTCTATGTTAAATTTAAATATTAAAACACTAATTTAGCATAATATCCGAGATACTCTTATATACATAGTAATAGTTATAAAGGTGGGGAGAATTAAGTTAGGAAGAGAATTAAGATCCATATGATATTATAAATCATTAGACATCACATCTAATATTATTTTATTTTTAACTATTACAATGATAAAGCTGTGGGGAGAGAAAAAAGTCAAAAAACAATCCATAATTTTTTTAAAAATTTCATTGATGTAATCATATAAATGTAAACCACTTTACCGTATGATAAACTTTATCTCGTCAATACAAATTTTAAGAAAACCAAAGCTAAATTTTGTTGCAAGCCATTAAAACCAGTGGCGGATGCAATAGAGGGCTGCCCCGGGCTACAGTTCGGGCAGCCCTCTTTCAAACAAAAAAAATTATATATATGATAACTACTTATACAAACACCCTTGATATTAGATCTAATAGTATTTATATATAAATTTTGTTTATAATTTCACTAACATCCCCAACCGTTGATATATTTATTTCATAGTTACTCTAACTTAAAATCAAAAGACAATAATAAAAATTACAAACAATCAATCACAATTGACAAAAAAAAATGCTTGTTTTACATATAATATTTTCTTACTTTTATTTCAATTTTTTGATTGAACACTTTAGGTTCATTTCATTTTATTCCATTTGTTAGTTTAAATAATCCAAACCGGTCATTAATAGTAATTTTCATAATATGTAGAATCTATTTAAAAACAAGATATATATTGACAAATAAATCAATGTGAGGGTCTATAAGTCATTGATTAAGTATTCAAATATATTGACTAAACAAGTCTATGCGAGGGTTAATGAGCCACTGATTAAGTATTAAAATAGATTGACTAAACAAAAATAGATTAAATCCAACAATTGATAGCTAATGAATTGACTATATACTACTAGTGTGTATTGAGAAAAAAAAATATTTGTATATATATCAAATATTTTCTAGGTCCACCACCGATGAAAACTAATTGATTTGTATGGATCTTTATAGTAGACACCAAGTAATCACTTTTATAGAGGGTTCAAAAATTAAATGACACTTTTTAGAGGTAGTTCTTCAACACTGTCACTGCTTTAATAACTTATGTTTAAAAGGCACATATTATAGTGAACGGATAAAAATACCATTAATAGTTATTCCATATCGGATTTCTTTCATTCAGTTTACAGTGACAGAGTTATGAAGTAGAGAGAGACACTCTTATTGAAACCCAGGACATCACTCGAACGGCGACGGAGTGGCGCGTGACGCAGTCGGCGGTGGTCGGTCAGCTCATGGGGGGCAGGGATCAACGCCTCTAGAGCTTTTTTTTTCAATTTAAAATCCAAATTGGGTTTCGATTTTGAATATTTCATTGTTAAAGTTGTTGAGGGTTGGGATTTTTGAGTAGGGAAAAGAATGAACAGTACTACAAAATATTTTTAAAAAGGCTCGGAAACACTTACAAATGCTCAAAATGTAATTACAAAGGCTTAGAAACACTTACAAAATGCTCGGACACACTTACAAAATGCTCGGACACACTTACAAAAGGCGTTGACACACTTACAAAAATGCTCGAAATGTAATTACAAAGGCTTAAAAACACTTACAAAAGGCTCGGACACACTTATAAAAGGCTCAGTCAAACTTACAAAAGGCTCGAAAACACTTAGAAAAAGGCTCAAAATGTAAATACAAAGGCTCATGAACACTTACAAAAGACTCAGACACATTTACAAAAGGTTCAAAAACACTTACAAAATGGCTCGAAATGTAATTACAAAAACTTAGAAACACTTACAAAAGGCTCGGACACACTCACAAAAGGTTCGGACACACTTACAAAAGGCTCGGACACTAATATAAAAGGCTCGGACTCTACTTTAAAATGCTCAAACACAACTTCATAAAGGCTCAGACAATATTTATAAAGGCTCTGACATAGCTTAGAAAGGTTCGGATATTCAAAATTCACACAACTAGCTTCGAGTTTATAAAAGACTCAGAGAACAAATGAAATAACAAATTAAATGGAACGGATAAAGTGTTATAATACTCAAAAACCTTAGATGTATAGAAAAGAAGTATTTAAGATATATATTACATTGTTGTATTGAAGAACATTGGCTTCTTTCTAAGTTGAAGAAAAAAGGGTAGGCAACCTTGAACTTTTTACCGTAGGGGATTTTAATTTTCAGATAACTTTATTGTAGAGAGAGAGAGAGAGAGAGAGAGAGAGAGAGGAGCTTCTGAGTTTAGTGTTGGAAAAGTGGAGATGGAAATAAAAACAAAATAAAAAATGATTATTTAAGGGTAATTTTGGTAGTTCACCATAATAAGTGTCTTTTAAACATAACTTATTAAAGAACTTACTTTGGTACAAAATCAATTAAAAAATGTAACATTTCCCACCATTTCCACCCTATAAAATCTATACTAAGGTAAACATGTTAGAAAACCCACATGTAAAGCTAGGAAGATGAGATATGAATCTCATGTTGAAAATACACAGAACAATAGAATGGTATCTCATCTCATGTTGAAAATACACATAACAATAGAATGGTATATATATATTAGTGGGTGTCACAAAATCAAAAGAATAGTCTTAGGGGTTGTAAGACTACTTCTCATAAACACATAAAATATACAAGTATCAAAATTTAATATGGTATCAAAGCCCTTGACTAACGTCATTAGAGGCTCAGGTTGAGCTCGGCCAAACGGCCATTTTAATATATATATATAGTTGGCCAATCACAACCAACCCGTACTCATAAGTGAGAGGGGGTGCTAGAGAATCCTCATGTGAAGCAAGAAAGATGGAATGAATCCTATATATACCAGTGTTGCAAAAGTCGCTAGGCGCTAGTCGGGCGGCGACCCACCGCCTAGCACCTAGGGGGATTAATTGGGGACTAGTCGGAGGCAAGGTATATGGCCGGAAGTTGACCGTCAGCCGACGAACGGTAAGCTGGAGGTCGGTCGGTCGGAATTTTTGTTTTTAATACTTTTTTTTGTCTTTGAATAAATATCATATTGTATCAATTCAACGACATTCAACTCAATTCAACAACATTCAATTGAAAGCTCAACACTAAAAAAGTAAAAACAAGTAAATAACAGATGAGTTCTTCATCAGTTCATGATGTCAATTAAATTTCAGGGTTTACAGTATTTGGGGATTTTTCGATTAAACATTTGTAACTTGCAATTGAAGGTTTCTTTAACTCCATTTAACAATAAAATTCTAATACAAAGCTCAAACTATATAACTAAATAAGGATTAAAACTCAATTTCGTTAAAATTCAATTAAAACCCTAAAATCCAAAATTTGAAAATATGTAACTTACCTCACAAATTGAAGAATACCAGAAGTAAAGAAGAAATACTATAGGCCGACGGCGACGACAACGTGTGGCGGAACTGGAGGCGAAGAGTTGGACGAAGGAGCTGAACTGGTTGCGTTTTACGATTTGCGATTTGCGATTTGCGATTTGCGATTGGGTTTTGGGTTTTGTGTTTTTGGTTTTGCGATTGGGTTTTGGGTTTTGGGTTTTGTGTTTTTGGTTTTGCGATTTGCGACGGTGCTGAAGTGGTTGCAAGGCTGAGCTGCACCGGAGGCGACGATTTTGTGTTTTGCTTTTGGATTTTGGAGCTGAACTGGTTACAAGTCTCTTCTCTGTTGTGTTTTGCGTTTTGCGTTTGGAATCTTTGGATATTGGATTTTCAATTATTATTTTTTAACAAAACCACACAAAAAATGACAATTTAGGCATAGGTCGGTCAACTTCGGTTTCATCGACTAGGCAGCGACTTGCTCCGACTAGGCGACAACTGCACCCTTTCCTCCTAAGCTAGCCGACTTCACTGAAATCGAGACGGTTAGGCTCCGACTAGCGACTAGTCGCCGACTAGGCACCTCCAAGTCGGGGACTTTTGCAAGACTGATATATACTAATGAATATTACAACCCAAGAGACTAATCTTTTAGGTTGTATGACTATCCATTGATATACACATCACTTCTCGTAAACACATAAAATACACGAGTATTGAAATTGAACAAAACCAAATACGAATCTAGAAAAAGTCCTAAGATCGAGTTGGTTAGAATGCTTTGACGCATGAGGTATTATATACTAAGAATATATGAAAATGATCATATAAAATATAAAAATTTCTTTTAATCACAAAAGAAATTTTAATTGTTGCTAATCATATAGTAAAAATTCATTTCACTCACAGCCACTAAATTATCGAAATATCCATCCATACACTTGCAAGCTGCATCGTCATCTTCCATTATTTTTTTTCCATTTTTGAAATCAAACGTAGGGATGTAATTAGGATTAAATACTAGGGTGAGTTAGATTTTTTTTTTTCAATCATTAATAATACAAAAAAAAAATGTATTAATTAAAAATAAAGATACACCTAGTTAAGAATGTATAGTGGTGATTACTCTATAAATGTAATATATAAATAAATATGTTAACAGAATTTAAAAGTATAAATAAAGTCAAAACAAATTATAAAATAAAAATGAAATGTAAATACAATCAAATATTAATTGAGCTGTATCACACGGTTTTTCAAAAGATCAAACTTATCAATTATGAAATCATGATCAATAGCATCATCAATTTCTCTTTCAATGTAGACAACCATGGAGTTTGTTAAAAATTCAAATTTCATCTAATTGTGAAATGATGTCTTGATAAGCTTAATTGCTGAAAAAGCTCGTTCTGAGTTTCAGATCTTTTAGTCTTAGGAGAAGATCTTGAACTTGAAGTATGAACATCACGTTTGACATTTAACCTACTTGATGAATCATCGTCATTCTTTTTATCGAAATAATGGAATATATTTCTTTTTTACATTTTGACCTATATAAATAACAAAAAGACATATAAATAAGTCATGTTCTGAATTTATATTTATATTTACCAGAAAGATTATCGGTGTCTCAGTGAGACAAACAACTCTTCAAGTCTTCATTTAGTAGTTTATAACTAAATTTTATGGAAATTTAGATTAATAGTAGATTAGCAGCAGAGATTAGGGATATATTTTATAGTTTGTACTGCTTTTCTATTATTGTAGTAATTTATAACCACAAATCTTTAAAAAAAAACAATTGATATCTGTTGACTCTTACATCATGGATTTGTAGATACCGAACGGTAAAGTGTGAAAGTATGATATAAAAGTAAACAAGTTATATTAAATATAATTGTTAGACTTTCTAGATGATTATATAATATATTAAAAAGTTAGGGTGGGTTCGAACCTACCCTAACCCACCCCTAGTTCCGTATCTATGTTGTTACCGATGTTTTTGATCAATTGTTGTATTGTCTAGATGACTATATCATAAATTAAAAGACTAGGGCAAGCTCGAGTCTACCCTAACCCATACCTTAGATTTGTCTCGCCGGGGTTTGGGGGCTATAATCTGGGTGGGTGGCGTACCGGCGTGGGTGGTTTATTTTTTTATTTTATTTTTTAAAAGGTTAGGTAGTTCCTTCTCCGAGACTTAAAATCATTTTAATGATGGGTAAGGATCACGTTATTATTATTTTATTTGTAATTAGCAGGTAAGTGAAGGTTAAAATTGTCTACTAAAAATAATTATATATGTGAGACATGTCAATTGTACGCAAGTTTTTGTTGGTCCCAACTCCCAATGTAAAAATGTGGGCACTAAACAGCTGCATCACCACAGACAACGAAAGTTAAACCCTCATCCCTGGTTTTTTATTTTTTCTTGTTTCTACCGACAGAACCCATCAAACAAAATCAATGGGCACTCTTCCATTTCTTATAAATTCACGACCAAACACCAATTCCAAACTCATCTGCTTTACTTGAGAAAACCTTTTTGTGCTAAATTTATTAGATGGCTTCTCTACTGCTCCTGCTCTCAGAACTTGCTCGTCTCCAGAACCCAAATTCTGCTATTGTCAAGAAACTGCTCTCTACATGTGCTGCTGCCACTGCTGCTACTACTACTACTATGCCTAGTAGTAGTGTCCGAAAACCATTCACAAATCAGCCTAACACCATCGACTTAGATCCAGTACAACTACATGACCATGTTCAAGATTCAAGGCTTTCTATTGATGATCAGGTCTGGCCTTAAAGTTGTAAACTTTAATACTAATTGTAATCTTATTGTTTTATTTATTCTCTCCTCTTCTTTGTTTTTAATGTGATACATTTTCAATGGCAACAACCAGTGCTGACAACAACTTTCCATATACAGCTGAATACTAACAGATTAAAAAGTAGCATAGTTGATAAAAGGCAGATTATTTGATTTCATATCCACAAAACAAATATATGAATCAAGAATTTGCATTAATAAATATGGGATTGGAAAATCGCAACCCATTTCCATTATTCAATCAATATTGCACACAACAACAATTGGGAGAAACTATTCTGATTATTCAGGCACCATTTTTCAGAACTCTAAACTACAAAATTCTGTCTAATTGTTGTATCCATGTTACAGCTACTGGTATGCCATGTGAACTGCAATGAGTCGAACGGGTACAGTGTTCGGACTTCGTATGATCTGGAAAATCCCTAATTTACTGCCAGTTTATCACATATAGATTGATATGCTTGGCTGCAGAGCTTGAATTTTTCCTCTGCAACAACCTGTTCAAGTATATTGATAACTTTAAATATTGGAATCCCAAAAGAAATAGCTAATGTGTTTGTTACTTTGTTTCATCAAGAAGGCAGTTGATTCATTGTAACATGAAATAAACTTGCATCACTTTTCCAGTAAGATGTAACTTGTACTCTAGATTTACTAGATATGAGTAGTAATTATCAAGCGTGTACCGAGTCTGTAAAGACTTTTGTCTTTTTAGTCAATTGTGTGTACAGAAAAGTTCAAATTCTTTGTACACAGTTAATTCCCTGTACATAGAATTCACTGTAAAGACAAACGCCTATACAACCTGGTACCACCTAATAAAAATTAAAGATTTGAGTTACTCTTTACGGAGGGGTTTCGGGTTTCACCTCAATATTCCACATACCATAACATGAAAGTCAAATTTGGTAAAAAGTAAAATTGGACATGTTGCTCAATCGGAAAGAGAATATTAGTACCTTGGAGGACCCTTGGTGACGATCTGGATGCCATTTCAGCGCACAGGACCGATATCTGCAATTGGAGAAGCAGATGAAGATCAGGCAACTAAGGAAAACATCTTCCGACTGCCAACAGAGATGCCCGGAAAGAATAAAATGAGAACTAACGCATTTTTAACATCTTCAAGTTTTAGAGGACCAGAAACACTTAGTCCAAGAGCCTGCCTATACAAAGACATATCTGAGTTTGAACTCTCTGATTCTGTTGAGTACTCGTAATCCTCTTCAACTCGGAATCTCCTGTTCCCACTATTCCAATAATCATTACCATATCTAAATGAGCTCTTCCATTTAGTATCCTCTTCATCAATGAAAGACCAATAGAAGTGCTGCTTCCTGCCAAAGCCAGATCCAAGGCCAAATGAAGATCTGAACATTTTGTCGACATCAAAATCCAGTTCATCTTCATCTTCACAAAACTGGAAATTTCCTAATCAAGAATCCAAAATGCATAACTTTCTAAGCAACCCCAAAGAAGCAAAAAGGATATGAATTTTGTTGCAACAGAAAATGTAATGTGCTTCTGTTATGACTTGAAGTGAAGATTATTGTCATACATCTGCATTTCTATTTTAACCCCCAGAAAAGTACATGTTCATAGCCATGACAAATTAAAAGAATTATTTTTTTTAGGCTTAATTGGGAAACTACATTCACAATTGAACAAATCATCTAACCAATGAAGGAACATGTAGGCACATCTCTCAGGTTTTTCCTCTCCACAGCCCACAGAAGTATTTAGAACAACCAGCCTAGGCACTGATCTATATGTGGACCATTTAACAGATGTTCCAATTTTCTCTAATATGTCAGAGGTAAGTGAGCATTGATTTAAGTATACAAGATAGAAATGTTGTATTATGGAGTAAAGTCTTTCAGGTGTCCTTACTTGTATCTCGGTGATGGCGTCCCTGATTCGCACCCCTTTCAGATCTAATGTACTGCTTATTAAACCATGATGTGCCTTTGCTTGAAGATGGATCATCCTCATCAAGTTCATCCTTCCAGCTCTGAAAATACAGAAACAATTGCCGTGGTCGAAACCCTTTAGAACAGAAGCTTTCATTACAATGATAAATATCAATAATTCAGCTATTCACAAATCCCAGTGCGAAATTCCATCAGTTCAGTTTTCTAGATTAGTAATTAGCCCAGCACCTTGATGGCGTAGTCATGCACAGCAACATTTAGAATATGAAACCAATACAAAGAAACAAGTTATGAATTATCAGTATAGATCTGTGAGCTTTCTTGACAGATACATTTAGCATGATCTTTCTTTTTCCTTCCTGTCCTACTTTTGGGAACAAGCATACATGTTGTGAAACGATAAATAGCAATATCATCACATAAAAGGTCAGAATAAGTCAAAATAGCTAAAGGATTCAAAAAGTGTAAATTCCATAAGGTTTTATAAACACTAATTCATGATAAGCTAGCTTTTATACCAAAAAACATTGCACATCAAAAGACTTGATAATTCCAGAAAATTTAAGTACTCTTTTTTTATACAAAACTGAACATTTACAATTGAATTAGAACCAGAAAGAAAGATTACAAAAGTGAACAAGCATTCTACTGAAGGGGCCAAACATGCCTCCAATATAAGCTCCAAAAACAATACAGAAAAAACAAAATAGTTACTGTACCAACCTATTCTGCTGTTTAACCAACCTAAAAAGCTTTACAAGACAAAAAACACACCCCCAGCAGTAGACAACCTTATCCCATAGGCCATAACCCCTGCCCAATTGAGATGAATAAAGAAAAATAAGTATCCCTAAAAACTAACACCAAAACCCAATGCGGTGCGAGTATTTGAATTCTCTTCTCTCCCAAAAGCTATTGCTCTCTCCTTCTTGAAAGATGTAGCTAACTAGCTATTCCTTTAGTATCAAATTACCTACATGGCTACATGAGAATTAAGAGCACGCACTTCCAAAAATTTATTTGCATTTTCCACTTTCAACAGGCAAAAGTATTCATCGGTAATTAATTTCCAGAGAAATTAATCACTTGACACAGCATCACAAAATGGATGGTATCATCAAAGACTTTTCTTTATCATTATGCAAGACTAGAAAAGGGCTTTTCTATGATTCTGATTATCAAAAGCCATCCCATAAAAGACGGAGAGAGAGAGAGAGAGAGCACTCTGTATTCCTTCATAAGATCTACTCAAAATTGTTTCATTATACTAATTAATAACCATAGTGGGTGTCTATAACATTAGCATCCTCATCAATTCAAAGGACAACATGAAGCTAGAATGTATATGATTTCATGTTCAAGCAATCAGCAAACCAATGTAGATTCAACTTCACATGATTGTTATATCCAAGCAACCTAACAATTTGAGTTTCAAGGACCCAAAGATTCATGCTTTTACATGTCTTCTATATCAAACTTCTAACAAAAGAATTAGGTTAAATGAAAAGAAAGGGTATTTAAACTCAAAAACTACGGTTTTTCTCATGAAATCTAATGCTCAAGATAGAAATTCAAATCAGGAGGTGTACGGGTTCAAGGGTGGGTCACTGTTTAATAGAAATCTGCATCTGCAAGGCATCTCTCAGAAAGTTCGCTGCCTACACTGACACGTGTCTGCCTGCATTTTTTGCATCCACAGCTTCCTTTATTCGTTTTTATTTTTTAATTCCCATGCTCACGAATTTGTATCTAGCACCACAATCTCCCCATAGTTTACCTACTCAATAGTCGTCATTTTAGTGTTTTATTCAATAGTTTCATATTGCTATATCATGTGGGAACAACCAAGTAAATGATATTAATATACCAGTCGAGGTCGAGGCAAGAGTTTTGGTGAAGAGAAAGGGTTATAAGACAATTCAAGGCACTTTGAACGAGAATGGGGGTTAATCATCTGAAGCTAATTGTCAGCATACCTTATATTTATCATTTCATTTATTTATTTATAGGAAACTAGAACGATTTTCATTCAGTTATTATCATACAACTTTGACATTAAAGTAACTGCATTACTATTTAAGAGAGATTAAGGTAAATATCACTTTTCATCGGTTCACCTGAAGCAAAAAAGCAACTCTTTTTTAACAAATATGAAACAGCAGGTGAATTTTTTGAAGAATTCTGAAACCGTACCATGTTGTGATTAGGTCTGACCTCAACAGAGGTCAATGAAATTAACTTAATTAGAAAAGCAGAATCCAAGAAATGTCAGAATTCTCAAATTCCAACATGCGCATGCACACACAAAAAAAAAATAACAAAATAGCACAAGTGAAAATCTACAAATTATTGGATTGCCGTGTATTTTGATGAGGTCTATTAGGCAGTTAATTAAATATGCAACAAGAGTCTCTAACAGCAGCAAGCCAAGAGAGCATGATGCATGAACTCCAAGTTTAAAAACCCTGATGCGTACATTAACTAGCAACCAATTCAACCATAAACCATTTACAAGACCACGAGACACAGAAATACTAGCACAATCGTCCATCGTGATAAATATATAATAAAACAACTTAACAACTTGCACCAACCTGAAACAAGTGCTCTGCATATGCACTAATATTATTCAAAAATGATTTTTTCGATTGCATCTTTCTAAACCTTTTGGAATATGGGCTGGAATGTTGATGAGATCTCTGCATATAAACAATTTGAATAACACATAAATTTTCCTTTAACATCAGAAAGAAACAGAGTACACAGTATTATAATCATAAAACTGAAAAGGAAATCAACACAAAGTAGATAAAAATTAATTAGAAGACGAGTATGTTTGATTTACTGGAAACTGCATTGAAAGAAAACCTAAAATAATACTAGAACTGGTAGGAAGAAATAATAAACAATCCAAGTTACCCACATACACACATGGTGGACAACACCAATTTAAAAGCATGTTTGATGTTTTAAAAGATCCAAACAAAAATAACACCTTGTTCAGGAGTTACCAACCAGCTAACAGGTAAATAAAAGACGGTGTACAATCTCATCTAAGGTATACTACATATATGCACTATGCTCATCCTCATCACTTCTTACTAAAACTTAGCTTAAATATTCCAATCCCAATTACTAAATAAAGGAAACTTTTTTTTTATTCCATTTTGCTGTATCTAGAAACATATCTTATGCAAAAATTATGTTTCTCTCAAACCTCAATTGATGTTCTTACTGAACATCCTCTTAAATGTTATAGTAACCATAAACAACACCATTTACTATTACTGCTATAATTTCCTTCAATATGCATGAATAAACTAAATGTTTAAAATCCTCCATTGTTCCTCATTTTATATACTGACATACAAACTTCTTATCAGGAATTAGAATCTCCAAACACATGCCTTGAAAGCTTGATTTACATAAAAGTAAGATATATAATTTCCAGTTTCTGATAAATCTATATTTAACTGTGCATACATTTCACATAACAACATTGTTAGGTTCATACTGAAAACTTTCAATATTTTGGTTGATTGCTTCACAATGAAATCCTCAGTTTGAATAAGCAAAATTAAATATGAGTTAACATTGACGGGTTTTGCTCTATTCGGTTCCTGCTATCATTTTGACGCTTAAAAGTTTAAATGTTCACAACAATTCACAAATTTTTATACATTTAACTGTTATATTTGGACCAGTATTACAAAAGACTTCTACTTGACCTATTTAAAATCGAGCTCTTCCTTGACCTGATACCAAAAACTGAACAAAACAAGACATTAAATAATTCAAATTCTTTACTTGTCACCAATCAAATAGATTAAACAAGCCAATATAAGGACAGCAGTAACATTGCTTCTATACAAGGAAAGGAAAAGAGAGAGAGAGAGACTGACAAATGATTGCCAATGATTGCGTCTTTTACGTTCAAGGACAGGAGTTGAATGGAAGAGAGCAGCCCTCGTGTGAATCAGGTGGCTTTGCGGATTGAAAATGGCTGCCTTGATAGCGCTCATTTTTGGAAATCAGCCGGAGATTGAGATCGGCGAAAGCATCCAACTTTAATTGGAGGAGCTCGCTGGTTCATAAGTTTCAAAGGGTTTCACTTTTCACCTCCAAGATTATATTTTGCTTAAATTAAATTAAACTGACTCCTCATGAAAATTAAATAATTGAAAGATAAATTTACCAGACTTTCTTTTGTTTACCGAATATACCGGTCATTAGGTTAAACTAATTTAAAAACTAATTTTTGAATTTAATATCTCCTATTAACAAATGAGTGATTAAGATGGTATGGTGTAAGGGAATTAGTTTTTTATTTCTAAATTTCGTTGTTTACTAAAAGTCCGTCATCTAAACATTTTTCGGTTGTTGTTTTTCGAAAATAGAAATGAAAATGAAAACAGTGTTTTTGGTTTCAGTTTCGAATTCTGAAAACGCAGCTGGTAGCATATATTATAACTAAAATGAAATTGATATTGTAACTGTATTTTGAAAATGAAAATGGAAAAAACGCATTTGTTAAGTTAGCTGAAAAGTGAAAACTATAAAAAATTGAAATATCAATTTTTTTATTTTGTTTAATATTATTACAATTATATACAAATTGGTTAAATAATTAAACAATATAAATTTTGTACTGTAATTTTTAAATTAAACAAAAGTAACACATCACAAATTATTAAAAAAAATCAATTAATCAATTAATCAAAACTAAACTCTTAAATTATAAATAAGTATTCTTTTAATAAATATAAATAACAGTAATATATATATATATATATATATATATATATATATATAAAAGGAAACCAGATGAGTCAAGAAGAAGAAAAAAAGAAAAAGAAAAAGAAAAAGAAAGGAAGAAGGTCGAAGAAGAAGAAGATGAAGAGGATCGAAGAAGGAGAAAGATCAGAGAAGAAGGAGCATCGGAGAAGGAGAAAGATCAGAGAAGAAGGAGCATCGGAGAAGGAGAAAGATCAGAGAAGAAGAAGCATCGGAGAAGGAAAAGATCAGAGAAGAAGAAGCATCGGAGAAGGAGAAAAAGAGGATCGAAGGATAAGAAGGTTCGGAGAAGGAGAAAAAGAAGAAGAAAAGGATCGGAAAAAAAAAGTTTTTTTTTTTTAAAAAAAAAAAGAAAAACAAATAAAACATGTTTTTTGTGTTTTTCAATTTTTTTTACTGTTACAACTGATTTTGTTTTTCGTTTTTTGAAAATAAAATGAAAAACGGTTAACAAACGCTGTTGACGTCGATTTCTGGATTATGTCAGAAAAGTCAACAAGAATTGGATTTCGGCTATTGATTCAAAGAGAAAGAGATTCAGAGAGAGTAACGAAGACAAGTTTTACGTGGTAAAACTCCTATGACCGGAGAAACGTCCACGGGTGGTTGAATGATCAACCAAACCAAAATCCACTATGAAAATATGATGTTTACAAGCTCTCGATCTCTCTGTATTTTTCTGTTGCTTGTTGTGTGCTATATTGCCTATATCTTTTGGAACCGGATTATGGGTCTATTTATATGCTTATAGAACCCTAATCTGCTTTGTACAAGTAATACAAGATCTTTGTATTTAATTGTGATTCGGTTACTTGCTTGAGGTTGATTTGTCTTCTTTCCTGTTTCGGAGTCTCTTATGGAAATCGAGTGGGATTCTAGTATTGCAGTTCAATTTGGACTTGTTTCCTTATAAGAATGTAGTCTTCATAAAGAAATCAAGTTATTTCCTGATTGGGGACTCTTCTAACTTAATGTTCTATTTTATTTGGGATTCCTTCTTGATGGATATCTTCGCGTATTTAATGACTTAATCCGTGTGAAATAAGCACAAAGTTCTTACTCGAGTCGTATTTATTTCCGAGTAAGAGTAATACATGATGGTCCCGAGTAGGGCCGTTTGAGCCCGAGTGGAAGCGTTGTTTAACCAGTCCCGAGTGTTGTTAACTGATCCCGAGTAGGTTTCATTCAATATATGCTTACTCGGGCTTTCTTCTCTTTAATGATGCCTCGTAGGATATTTCCTGAGTGCCCATTTGGGCATCCACCTGGCTATTTTCTCCTTCCTGTCAATGACGTGTATGCTTGGTAAAATTCACATACGACAAACGCAAATTCGAAATCGTTTTTAGAAAACAAAAATGAAAACGGACTGAAAAACGGCTGCAGGACGAAACTTTAATTTTTAATTAATTAAATTCTATGGACCCCACACTATAAATTAGGAAATGAAACTTGATTCCTCTCATACATGACATAACATAGGAATCAGGTTCATTTCCAAGATTGAAAAAGGAATTCATGATTTATTTATTAAAATATCCTCACTTAAAAAAAAAACGTATTCTTCATGATTATTAAATTTTGTTTTTAATTTACGTAAATCATATTGGTTTAATTTTTTTTTTTTGAATCTTAATATTGGTTTACATAATTAATAATTTATATCATTCTATACTGTGATTTATAAAAATTTCAACTTTATATATATATATTAAAATACAATTTATGAACTAAAAAAAATTACAATGCTTTTGAAAATAATAATGATAATAACTACGTCATCTTCATATCTCTTATATATACTGTTGAGGTTTCATTTTTTTAATAAAGTTATCTCAATAGTTATTTATATAATTAGTTCAAATATCATAATATAAAGATGTTAATTATTATATTTATAGTGTTATGAGTAATATAAAATATATTTTGTCAAAATAAATTATATATATATATATATCATATTTTTTATATAAGGGTATTTTTGTAATCAATTATGTATCATTCTAATTCCTTAGTTTAAGTAAACATTATAAATGGAAAAAAAAAAATCTGTTTCGGATTTCTAAATTGTTAGTTCACATTGAAATGTAATTTAGTAAAGTGATTCCAATTCCTCTCCATTGTTTTTCCGGTAGAATTAATAAATTGTTGAATAAGAAAAACGAATGTAGAACAATTGTTTTTTTTTTTTGGTAATCTTTCATTCAGTAATCGTACAAATATATATACATAGGTTTGATAACATAGATGGAATTCTATCATGACTAAAATTCTATCTAGTCTTTATCTGGGATAACAACTAATGATATATATCTTAAGTGATAAGTATTTACAAATACAAAATACATAACTAATGAGATAACATTTATCCTGAGACTCCCCCTCAAGTTGGAGAGTGAATATCAAGAACACCCAACTTGCGTATCAGACGAGAGAACAAGCTTTTTTTCAATTGGTTTAGCGAAGACATCGACAACTTGAGATGAAGAAGGGATGTAGTGAGGAATTAACAGCAGATCTTGAATTTTCTCACGCACAAAATGACAATCTAACTCAATGTGTTTCGTGCATTCGTGAAACACTATATTTTGAGATATATGAATGGCCGCTTGATTGTCATAAAACATTGCCATTGGAGAAGTATGTGAAATACCCAAATTTGCCAAAAGATACTTTAACCATTGAAGTTCACATATGAGAGATGTCATTGATCTATATTCGGCCTCAGCAGAAGTTAGGGAGACTGTAGACTGCTTCTTTGTTTTCCAAGAGATAGGACTTGAGCCAAGAAAGATACAATAACCACTAGTAGAATGATGAGTGATGGGGCAGCCGGCCCAATCAGAGTCATAAAAACCTAAGTTATGAAGAGAACTAGAGGCTGATTATAAAATATCTTTATTGATAGTCCCTTTTAAATATCGAAGAACACGATGAGTAGCATCCAAATGTAGGGAACGAGGGGACTGCATGAATTGGCTAAGATAATTAACAACAAAATTGATATCGGGTCGTGTGACAGTGAGGTAGAGAAGGCGGCCAACAATTCGACGGTATATGGTCGGGCCTGGTAACAAAATACCATTGTCAGCAGTAAGATTAATGTGTTGTTCTATGGAGAACTCCAAAATTCGACCACCTGTAACACCAACATAAGATAAAATGTCCATTGTGCATTTGCATTGTGTGAGAAATAACCCCTTTTCTGATCTAGCCACCTCAATGCCAAGAAAATATTTAAATCGTCCCAAGTCTTTGATGTAGAACTTTTGCTCCAAAAATCCTTCAGCTTTTGAATATGAAGTGGATCATTTCCTGTAACAATAATGTCATCGACATAAACAAGAACAAAAGTAGAACAAGAGCCATATACGTTAGTAAATAACGAATAATTAGACTTAGATTGAGTTAAACAGAATGTTGTCAAGGTTGTGGAGAACTTGGCGAACCATTGTCTCGACGCCTGTTTTAAACCATATAATGATTTATTCAGTTTACACACTCTTTGCTCCCCCTGTTTTGAAAAACCAGGTGGTAAAGTCATGTACACCGTCTCATCCAAATCTCATTATAGAAAGGCATTATGGACATTTAATTGTTGAATAGCCCAACCTTTTATAGCGACAATAGAAAGTAATAATTGCACAGTGACTAATTTTGTCATAGGGGCAAAAGTATCATGATAATCAAGACCTTCAATCTGATTATAACCTTTCGCAACTAAGCGAGCTTTGTAGCGCTCAATCGAACCATTGGAGTTATATTTGACTTTGAAATCCCATTTACACCCAATAGGTTTATGAGATGACGGTATGGGAACGATATTCCATGTGTTATTTCTTTCTAATGCCTTAATTTCAGTGGTCATTGCTGCTTTCCAATGTGGGTATTTGATGGCTTGGGAAAAGGATTTGGGCTCAACTATAGAACAAACCTTAGAAAGGAAAGCTTGATGTGGTGATGCAAAATTAGTATCAGAAACATATAGAGCCATTGGATAAGGAGTGAAGACTTTAGTTACCTTAGATTCTGATTGAATTAGATTCACCACGTGAGGGAGAGTAGGACAATGATAGTCCTTAAAATGTGATGGTGGACGTTTTGTTCGAAAAATGCGTTGAGGGAGAACAGGTGGCATGGGACTTGACACCGGTGGAGGAGCCGAATCTATTGGAATATCATGTAATATCTCATTGGCAAGAGAATATCTAATAAAATCGAATTCTCATGAGGTTTGGTCTCATTGGAAACAGATGCAGAGGGTGGAAAATAAGTGAAAGTTTCATCATCATGTATTGGCAATGGGTGGACTGCATATCTAAAGGATTGGATTGAAAAATTTTAAAAGGAAAAATATGTTCATAAAATATGACATCACGAGATGTAAAAATCTATTTAGACTGAAAATTGAATATACGATATCTTTTTTATCAGTAAGGATAGCCAATAAAAACACCTGGCTTACCTACCTGATCAAATTTATTTGTGACGTGAGGATTCCGAGCAAAACATAAGCAACCTAAAACTCAAATGTTAGTAAAAATCGATGGTTTGTCAAATAATATCTCGTGAAGAGACTTGTCATTTAATAAAGGAGTTGGTAGCTTATTTATAATTTATGCAGCAATAAGAACACACTATCCCTAAGGGTCCGTTTGATGTGTGGGATAGAATATGATTATTTTTATGGGATTAGATTGAATTAGATTAATTATAGTGTTTCTCCATGTTTGGTGTAACATTGGATATGAATAAAAATAGTCGCATGCTTTGTTTGGTGTGAAATGGGATATGATAAAATAAAATTAATAAAAAATTATTAAAAGAAGATAAGATCCATTTCTCTCGCCTTCAATCACTTTCTCTTCTTTATCCGACCAAACTGGTATTATTCTTTTTGAGTCTTCCTCTTCTCTTTTCTCTCTTCTCTCTTCTTTCGTCTTTATCTCATTCTCTCCTTTCTCCGTTGCACAGAACAAATTGATGATTCTTCCCCTTATTTGTTACAATATCGGTGGATTTTTTTTTCCAGATCTACTATGGTGAGAATCTTCCACATCTATCTTCTCTCGTCACTTTCTCATTCTCTCATTTCTCAGTTACACAAAAAATAATTTGATTCTTCACAGTCTCCCTCTTTCCTTTTTCTATTACAATATTGGTGGAAAAAAAATCAGATCCAACTGTCGGTGGTGATTATGATCGGGGTTATTTGAGAGAATTTTAATTTTATTTTTTGTAATTTTTTTTTGTTGAATTAGTGAACATGATGATTGTGGGATTTCGTTGTGTTGGGTTTGGTTGCTGAATAAATTTCCCGTTTAAAAAAATAATAATGATGTTGAATAAATTTTTGGTTTTCTGGTTTTCTGGTTTGATGGCTGAAGAAGAAGCTGATGGTGTTAGATGAGAGAAGAATAGATTGGATTCATTTGAATCCCATCATTTTGGTTGGGATTAATTTATCCCACGTCAATGGGATAAAAAAGTCAAATGGGATTAATTTATCTCATCCCACTAGCTAGCCAAACATAGGAAAGAGACTAAAAATAATCCATTTCCTATCATATCTCATCTGTCAAACGTGACCTAAAAGGATAATGGAAGATGACCTTGAAAACGTAAAACTTGTACAACATTTAGAAGGTGACGATGTTTGCGTTCGACTACACCATTTTGTTATGATGTAGCGACGCAACTACGTTGATGAATGCCTTTATGAGTTTAAAAAAAAAAGCGTTGTATGGTGTTTGACAAAAATTCAGAACCATTATCGGTTCTAACAATTAGGATTTTAAAATGTTTATTGATATCACCAACCCTAGAAATAATAGAATTTATTTGAGAATGAAATTGAGTATTAACCATGGCAAAAAAAGACTGTAAAATGTTAGAGGTTTCAGATTTAACGTTCATTAGATATATCCATATGACACGACTAAAATTGTCAACAATAGTTAAAAAAAAAATCTAGCATTTGAATGTGATAGTAATAAGCATTGCCCCCAAATATCACAGCGAATCATTTGAAAAAGGTGTACTAGTTTTTATTGAAATATTTGAAAAACATAAACGAGTTTGCTTTGCTTGATGGCATATCATGCAATCAACATTATTTGAAGAATGAATGAAAGAAAATTATTTAGCTAACAGTTAAACTTTGCTTGAGGGCATATCATGCAATCAACATTATATGAAAAATGAATGAAAGAAAATTGTTTAGCTAACACTTGTAAACAGCTAGATGAAACATGTCCTAATCGGCAATACCACAAATTATTTTGCATGGAATTTTGAAAAGAGCAAACGGCAGCTAGCTTGAGATGATAGAAACCCTCACGTAGGTGTCCCAATCCAATCTTCTTCTTTGATAAGAGGTCCTGAAAAACGCATTCATCATTAGCAAAAGTGACAATTTTTATGGGATTTTACGAGTTCACTGTTAGATATCAAATTGAATTGAATTGAAAAGTGGGAACAAATAAGACATTTTCAAGATGTAATAACGGTGAAAGAATAACGGTCCCTACATGAGTGATTATATGATCAGTTCCATCCGAAAGTTTAAGTGTGGAACGTTTAAAACAAAGAGAGTAACTATAAAACAAGTTCAAAGATGAGTTTACATGATTTGTAGCCCATGCGTCAATAATCCATACGGATTTAGAGGAACTTGAGAGGGAAATAGTTGTCAGATTTGATTGTGGTGCAGTGCTGTTTGAATCGATCAAACTCAAAAGTTTGCTATATTGTTCCATAGTAAATGTAATAGGAGAAGTAGGATTAGAAACAGAGCCTGTTGAGATTGCATTAGCATCTAAATTTTTAGAAAGATACCCATGTAATTTGTAGAACTTCTCTTTATAATGACCAACGACATTGCAATGATCACAATACGAACGTGGTTTACCAGTGCGATGAATCTGCCCACGTGGTTTGTTGTTGGAAGACTCATTCACACCATGTTCTTTGCTGACTTTACCACTGTTATATGGTTAAGAATGACGATAATTTGTCTTATGAAAATTCAAGGCTGCAGCCTTTGGGACAAGGTTGGACAGTGTATATATTTCTTGTTGCTTTTCTTCTTGCCTGACAAGGGAATAAATTTCTGCAACACTTGGAAAAGGATCCATTAGTAAAATTTGGCTACGAATAGTTGAAAAACAATCATAAAGACCTTGCAAAAACTCAATTGCACGATCTTCTTGAACCCGAGTTGCGGCAACGAGTCCATGACCACAAATGCAAGTAGAAGCAACTGATAATGAATTTAATTCATCCCACGAAGATTTGAGAGTAAAGTAATAAGTTGATACCATAGTTTTGTCTTGTTTGAGTGAAGAGATTGATTGCTTGAGCTGATAGATCTTAGGCACATTCGTTTGCAAGAAAGTCAACATATAGGATGCTTCCATGGATCTCTGGCGTAACTGACTTAAGAACCCAATAAGCAACAAGGTAATCTCACTGAGACCACTTGGATTTCTCAAGAGAATCGGTTGGTGGCTGGATGGTACCATCAACAAAACCAAATTTATTCTTTGCTCGAAGTGCCCTTGATATGGACCGTAGCCAAGTGTTGTAATTGTCACCTGACAACATTGGAGAAACTAGAATGGTTGTGGCATTGTCTGAGTGATGGACAAAGAAAGGGTCATTGGATCCTTGAACAGAGATAAGGTCATTGGATCCTTGAGATTCAGAAATTGAATCCTTTGAACTTGGATCCTTTAGGTCAGTCATTCTGGACAATTGCAGAAAGGAAGAAGACACAAGTAAAAATTGAGAGAAGGAAAAAGAAATCACAATCAAAGTTGCTCTGATACCATAATAAATTGTTGAATAAGAAAAACGAATGTAGAACAATTGTTTTGTTTTTTTATAATCTTTAATTCAATAATCTTACAAATATATATATATGTACAAAGGTTTAACATGAATGGAATTCTATCATGACTAAAATTCTATCTAGTCTTTATCTGGGATAATAACTAATGATATCCATATTAAATGATAAGTATTTATAAATATAAAATACATAACTAATGAAATATCATTTATTATGAGATAACTTAATAAGATAACATTTATCCTGAGAAGAATTTAATTCAGATTTCATTCATTCATGATCAGTAAACACGCCCTTAATTCAAACAAATTAAGTCATAAACTTAAGTTTAGTCTAACCCATTTATTAAATAAATTGATTTTAATTTTTCAAAACAATACCAAATGTCGCTTAAAAAAAAACAATACCTAATGGATTTAATCTCTTTTTTAGTTCATAAGTATGTTTATGGTGGCTCTAAATGGGTTTAAGCCTCTAATACCCTCAAAATAGTTTTCATCGACACCTATGATTTATTTTTAAAATATATATTATTACAGAAATAACATTGATAAAAGCATAATCTCACCACTTTTCTCGATATAATAATGGGAAAAATATCCTAAAGCTGGTATGGAAAATTGGAATAAAATTATCGAATAGAGTCATGTACATCATATTTTTTTTTTTTTTGAATTAGGTCTTAAAACCTTTCAATTCAATTTCAAATCCAAAATCCAGAAAACATGGAACTTGATCGCATGTATTCATGTGCATAGTCTCTTAGCCCATGTGATATTGCACCTCCTTACCATACCGGTGGTGAGAGGTTTGAGTCTAATAATATATATTTTAAAAAGTATGTCGAAAGTTTTTTTTTAATTTATGGGATTAGATATCCAGACCGCACATATATGGTAACACGAAGGAAAGCAATTGAGGGTCAGTGAAGGCTTCAGCCCCACTGAGCCAAAATAAATTCTTATATATATTAAATCAATTAAAATATTATAAACTTAAACTTTTTTAATTGATTTTATAATTTTAATTGCTTTTATAATTTTAATTGCTTTTTCAAGTAACTCTTGACTCTTGTAATCATTAATTGGATCTAAATCTTCTAAAAAATAATGACAAATTTATCGGTCAACTTTCACCATCATCATCCTGTTATTTTTTGCTATCAATGACATGCAAGTTTCAGAATTAAAATCATCATTTTCCTACTAAATATGAAAGATTAATAACCAATTTTAAGTGATTTTTTTTATATATATTTTTTTGTGTAGCATGTCTTAGTTTAATAATCAATTTTATGTTATTGAAAAATAAAAATAGTATTGACTACATTATCAAATAGAAGATTAGTGGATGAATGATTTTCAATTTGCACATGTAGAGAAAAATATTTTTAGTAAAATTGAGAAGCTATTATTAAAGATTTTTAAAATATAACATTTTTAATTATGTGTGAATTGATTTGGTTGTAAATAAACTTATTAGGGGGATAAAATTCACACAAAAAAAGAGCTATATGAACAGTATTTATTATTATTTTAATGTTATAAATTTCTAAATCGGTCACATGTTGAGAGACATAAGTTATCGATAACGTAACTCAACAAATATTAAGGTTCTAAGTTTAAATCTTCCGTTGTCCAAGTTAAAAATAGTTAAATAAATTATTTGGTATGATTTCGATAAATCCCGATAGTTATATTATAATAGTTGTAATATTTAAATGATAATAATAATAATTACATATATTCCGTATTCAGTTCGATTTACCGAACTAAGACAAGGACAGGAATTTTCCGCAGCCCAACCTAATTTGGTAGTACTCTAGTGGGCCTAGTGCCTACATTGCCTGCCCCACTTGTTAAGGGCTCAATTGAGTTTGTTATGGCCTCACTTAGGTCTAAGTATTGTAATTAACTGTTTAGTTGTTATTAATATAACTTTTATTTCATAAAAAAATGTAATTTTTTTATAAAGTATTACTGGAACCATTTAGGGAGTAATTGAATTATATTTTTAGTTCAATTAAGCTAGAATTTTCTCTTAATTTCTCATCCTCTCCACATAAAGGTTAATGTCTACTTTTAAATAACAGTTTTCAATATTTTCTAATGTTATATCTGAATTCAATAATACATATATATATATATTTATGATTTAAATAAAATATATAAGAAATATATTCCGGACCTATCTTATCACAATCAAATTAAATATGTTAAACATTATTATTATAATCTTAAAAAATTAAGAAAAATGAACTATTGGAGGCTTTAGGCAAAAAATAAAATAAAATTAATTAATTGCTTTCATCTACTCTAAAAAAAATATATTCATATTGAATTTATGTTATTTAAAGTTCATTTTCTTATTATTATTATTATTATATATATAAGTCGGGTGCTGTGATCCATATATGCCAGACATTTCCATGATCCATATATATATATATATATATAGGCTATTTCTAGTCGTTTCTTTTAGTTATATATCATTTGATGATAAAAACTAAATTGTATATTTTGTGTATAGTATATATACTTGAAATTGAATGTTAAAACACAGAAAATTTGCACCTCTTGATTCTCTATGGTTTTTCTATCTTGATTTTCAAATCTACTTGTTCAAAACGCCATCAAGATCAAAATTATCAAGCAAGTCTATCCATACATACTCTATAGTGAAACAATTTTTACTTGAGCATAGTCACAACTTTTGATCGGTACTATTCATAGAAAAAAAATACTAGCTAGCTAGGTAAAGACTAAAGAGAAGACTGAAATCCCAATTGTTACAACAACTATTAGCCTTATTACAAACTGTTTTAAATAATTCAGAGAACAGTTTAACATAATTGAAGGTACGTTTTCAAAACCACACCCACTGCCACTTAATCACTTACATAAACAATTTAACGAAAATTTGAAAATGAAATCCCAATTACCAAACTAGCTAGTACTGGCAAAAAGAATAATTAAGCTGAATTAGGAGGCTTTGTAGCTATCATGATCAACATAGTTGGATGGTGCAGAATCACGTATCGCATATGGACCCTTGAACTTCAATGAGACCATCTTCAAACTTATTTTGCGCAAATAATCTGACCAACTTGAGGCACAAGAAAACACCTTTTCCTCGAACCTTAAAGCCATTTTCATAATTCGTCCACTTACTTCCTCTGAGATGGAGCAAGGAAAATGCTTTTCTAATGTCTCCCTTATTCTGCTGACGACTTTTTCTCGTAAATGGGGCAGCAATTCATTTCTCCAATCAGGCACATACATAATGCTACATTCTTCATGATCATCTTGAGGAGTAGGCTTCAAGTTACAGAAATGTGACAAGTTCTGCAATGATATATAATTAAACAAACCAAATGATCGGAGGAGTTGAATTTAGTTAGAGTCACTCTGATCTCTATTCTTTACTAACCTCTTCTTGGTTCACTGCTTGATACTTATAAGGATCCATTGAGAGCATATATCTTCAAAGATAAAATCAAGTTCAGCAACAATTAATAAACACACTAATCAATCTACAAAACCAACTGCATACGCATTAAATTCATCATTTAAATGCAATCAAGAAATAAACGTATACCAACAATCTTGTACCAACCAAATGATCAGAAGGATAAGCGGTTGATCAGAACCGTGCATTCTCACCAATCAAGTGTTCATTAACAACAAATCAATTCCTCACCCGATTCTCATAAAACGTGACTTCAATCTCAGTCTACTTTATATTATTATTATAAATATGGTGTTTATTTATCAACTATTCAACGTACATAATTTTGATTGAAATCTGAATGGTGTTTTTTTGTTGTTGTTAATGAGTCATGCAAATAGGGATAACAATCCCCCCATGAGCCACAGATCTTCAAATTCCCATCACCATCCCTATCATTGGGGAAATAAATCTTCCCCAGATGGGGATAGGATTTTTACTTCGTGTAAGTGCACTCACAACACTCGGTCAGATTAAGCACACAAGAAGTCGATTCTCACAACCCACATGTGCATCCTCTTTAATTTTAAAATAATCTTCATTTCTCCCTTTCCCTCATTTTCTCCAACTACTCATTTTAATCCTAGGTATAAATAGTTCTAAATCATAAATTTCAATTCCAATCTAAATAATTTGCTTCATACAACAAGTTGGCTTTCTTTGGTTTTTTTTTTGGCATGAAATATATATAATATATTTTTATTTTCATTTGAATCTGAATGAGTAATTTTTATTATATTTGACTATTTTTAAATTTAAAGTCAAATAAGGTCAAACATGTAAAAACGAGGAAAAATAGTGTAACGAGGGAAATAGGGAGGGATGGGGACACCTCCCCCCAAACTTCATCATCCTCTATTCCTCCAAATAGGTATGGGATGAAGATGAGGGAACCGATCTTCATCTCCATTTTTCCGATTGTCATCCCGACATGCAAGCATCCAAGTATATATGATTAACAAGGCAGTGATGATATTATATTCAATTTTTTCCATTATCTAAAATAAATGAAATCTAGGTATATTTCAATTATCAAAAGAGTGAATCTTTTACCTGGCTGATATGGCGACGACGTGATCTCTTTCTTTCAAGATCGTACAGGGTCTTTAAATCTCTATATGGGGTTGCTAGAGAAGTGATTTAAGTAGATATGCCAATAGAGCGGAATTGGGATAGATACCCTAATTATCTATTCTCGTATTCGTTTTAATATATATCTTCATTTCTAAGTAAACGGAACGGATTCGGGGAATTACCACATTAAAATATGGATATCCATTCTCTCTCCGTCTATCCGTATACGATAAAAAAATATAAATTTTTATATCATACATAAAAAATGTAACTAACATCTATAATGGTACATTTTATTATATTTAAAGTGAGAAACAAGTCTTGAATGATATTTCTAAAAATATATATCACATAAAATATTTTAGAAAAATCCATAAAATATTGTCTTGCGAAGCATAATATATAAATTATACACAAATACATCCATCCTATAGGCTTATTTTATTAAACTGGTTTTTAGGATTCTGGTTATTAAAAAAATAACTTATATACTTATAGTTAATAATTTTGCGATAAACTTTTTATATTTATAAAATATTAAAATCGATAACCGAGGCAAACGATGTGGATATCTATTGACTTTGAATTGGATGAAACATTTGTATCACTCTCTTCTATTTTATTTTACAATTAATGAGATCTAATAATATCGATGAGAAAAAGTTAGAAATCATAGTCAGTAATTATAGGAGTTGCTAAAAGTATCTCCAATGCTATTATGTATTTGGAGAAAATTTAGTGCCACATAGGATAAATAGAAAATGAGGTATAAAAAAACCCCATCAATACAATTATCTAACAGTAATATGGAGATGATGATAATTGTTTTTTTAAAGAATATGGAGATAACTCTCCTAAAAATGCTTATAAGGATTTATAATTTTTTCCACAAATAATATTATAGCTCATTTAATTATAAAATAAAAGACGAGATAGAGTGAAATAATTGTTTTATTATGAATGGTCATAAAATTGATGCATATTTAATTTAAGATAATTGTATCGAAGATGTAAATATGGATTTCTCTAAAAAAAAAAAATCTAAAATGGGTTTATAATGAATATAAATATTTATATGGTACTATCTAGAAATTTAAAAACACATATTTACATCGAAGATATTCTAAAGTTACAAACTTAACTCCATATCCTCAAAAAAAAAAAAAAAAAAGTTTACCATATCATCTCTATATTCAAATTAGATAATTGTATCGAAGAGGTTTTTTCTTATCTCATTATCTAACTATCTGATGTGACATCCAATTTTCTCTGAATACATAATATCCGGAGATACTTTCGGCCTTTATAATATAATATAGTATAACGAAGCAAAGCAATACATGTTGAAAGATGTAGAAGAAAGCACTTTTTGGGGAGGCATATGCTTAACACATTTTATTGTCGTCAACTTTTAACAAGAAAGTTTCGATTCCTGGCAGTTGGTAGCTGGATTACTGGCGAGTGGCGACTTCACTCAATAAAGTTCTTCTTTTGCATACGTGCGGGACCAAAACATCATAATGCATAAACATACTTAGTTTTTCACATGAATAAAGTCCTTCCAATTTCCAAACCTAATTAATTAATTAATGTCATTTAATTTGCTCCCTCTTAGGTCTTAAACACCCATTCAAGCAGGTAACAACGAAACAATAACCATCAAAATCAAATCAACAATTCGATCAACGACTCTTTTCGGGTCAATCACTTTGTGGAATCTCATTCATTTTGTTAAATAAATTAATAATCATGTCAACTTTTGTGACCTAACAGTTTAAATTATTTACTTTAAAACGGTCATTTGATTTCGAAATTCTATAACACCTCTATTGTTAAACACCACCTAGCTCCTGTTATCTAATTTCCAAACCGCAAGGTTTTTTTTTTTTCTCCTTAAAATCCAGTTAAGAACTTTTATCATGCAAATATAAAATAAGTTCCAAGACTATAATTTTGAAAGTAAAACGAAAAAGATTGTGGCTAAATTGGTCTAATAGTATACTCATTCCACTTACACTACTACTGTCTACGTCAAATTTTTAAAAATAAAATGAGATTATGGAAAGTGCCTATTTTTTTCAATCATTAAAAATTGTAATAACCGTAAATCACCTATTAATTAATTAGCACATGTGGCAGTGCACCACCCCTCTGTATGTTAATAGTGGGAGATTTCAAATCGTAACATCAGTTACAGGATTTGAAGACCATATATGGTGGGTTAGATTTTTTTTTTTTTTTTTTCTTTTGAACATCGACATCACCTCGATTGGAGGATATACTGAGAAGGTATTGAGACGTCCCCGTAAAATGTATATTCTGAATGAATACATTACCAAATTTTATCTTATTTTTTAAAAATTAAAATAAATTATAAGAGAAACATGAAATGCAAACACTAATTAAATTATAAAATGTTCATATATATATATATATATATATTATTATATTAGTTTGATTCATTCGAATTATATTAATACAATGCTACGAGGAATTTAATGAAATTTATTTAACAATATCATCGTTACTTTATAAATTTAAAATTGATTAACTAATAATAAGATTACTCTTAAAATCTCATTTACTATATTTACCGATAACACTAGAATTTCAAAACATTTTTGTCAGTAACAAAATAAAATATTTTAAGCCATTGTAATAGTATTCACCAAGATATCTCTAATTTGAAGACTGATTATTGATGTTGATAAAGAGCTTGAGCTTGAAGAATGAGAAGAAATAATTATAATTTTTGTCTAGGTTGAGTAGAAAATAAAATTAATGTTGTAATTAATTATTATTTTTGTTTACTATTTTTTTTAAGTCCACCCTAACTCCCACACCGGTCTGTTTCTGCCCGCTTTACACATTTTAAATATATATTTTCTGTGATGGATATCCGAGGCTCTGATCCGACTGTAATAAATAGGTATTTTTTCTAAATTTGGTATTTAGATATGATATTCTAATAATTTAATCTATTTATTTATTTAATTTATTCAAATCTAATCCATACAAATCTAATCCAATTTAGATTAAAATATTACTACATCAATTAAAACGCTAAATTTAGACATCAATTTTAAGTAAAGTAACGCTATTCGGATAATAATAATAATTAAAAAAACATGTATCATATCGTTGTCCGCAAATTAATATTCTTCGTTCCTTCCTTCCCCATAAATCCGGGATTATTTAAAAAGAAAATCAGAAAAATAAGGATTTAGTCAACTTTAAATTGGGGTGTCGAGTGAAAGCTGAAAGGCGACCACGTCGTGTGGTTTATTTGGATCATCCACCGTCTGATTTTTGACTTTTTCCTTTAGGTGAGTTTTTTGACCGATAATGAAGGTGGAGTAGACAGGTGTTAGTGGAATTGACCACACCTGAAGAAACATGCCAACATGATCTCTAGACAGTTGCAAACGGTATGCTGAGTTGGCATTTGCTCTTTTTCCATCAATTCCATGAATAATTACATGCACCCAACCCCCCACACAGCCACAATAAAGTGAGAGCCAATAAACCATTTTATATTACAAATTCTCTCCTCTCCTTCTTTTTTTTGGACTAATTTACCCCTGTTTTATCTATTCATTCACTACTAAATCCCAACTGTATATTTCTCTCAATCTAAGGGTATTTGAGAAATTCAAATTTACTATTTTTTCCAACCTAATAAATGATTCTAAAAATTATGAAATAGGTTTTATTTTAAATTTTTTAATACCACTAATACTTTTCTGTATATAAACAACCCATTAATACTCTTATAATTGTTGTTGTTTTTAAAGAATACTTTTGTAAAATTTATTAGCTATAGCTTTGAGCATTCATATATCATTACAAAATTATGTAGTAACCAAGATAAATTCCCAAATCCATGATACTTGGGAGTGTTAGTATTATTAACGCTAAAACATATCAATTGACCTTGTAATTTTTTTTTCAAAAAACAAAAAACAAATATAGTTATGGTATAAATTTTGTATAATTAATTGATCGTTATAAGAGAAATATATTTTTTTAGTTGTAAATATTTTTGTTTTTCCATCTTTGAAGTAAGATTCAATAACTAATAATTACTATTGTAACTATATATATCATGTATTGAATCTAATAATTACTATTGTAACTATACGTATCATGTATGGTTGTGTTACTTGTAAAATATTAAACCTAATATACAAAATTTTAGATGCAATGAATATAATTCTAAAATTATGAAATAATAATATGATTTATCTAAATGGAATGATGATATATATATATATATTTAAATGTATAAAATGATAAATTGACATTAAAAAGATAATGTAATTACGAAATTGATAACAATAGTTTGAAGGAAAGAATACAACTCAAACCTATAACTTTATGATATAAGTTTGATCGAACTAGTGTCGAGAAGTATAAATCGGATTGTTGTCAAATAATGAGACAATTGATGGTTTACCATATTACCCTTTGTTTGATGGCAGGGGAACGGAGAGGCGTTTTGACTGGAGATAAGGGCAAATCCGTCTTTAAAACAGAAAGAACCGAAAGTGAGACAGCTGTATCCACGAAGAATGGGAGTGGTGGAAGAGGGTCCATTGGAAAAGGACGGCCAGGATTGAAGGAGATGGAATTTGAGGTTAATTTAAGTTGAATTTCATTTCATTTCCACGAGCTTCTATTTTTAAAACTAGAGGGCGGGTACCTTAACAACGCACACACACAGTCCGTTAACAGAGAAGAGAGAGAGAGAGAGAGAGAGAGGAGAAGAAACAGAAAAACAGAGCGAGAGAAATTGATTTTTTTTTTCTTAAGGTAATTCTTCAAATTTGATCTTCCAATTAATTATTCGATTCTTTTTTGTTTAGTTTTGTTTTGATTTTGATTTCTCTACGCATTTCTCACGAAATTGATTTTGCATAATTAGATCTTGTGATTTGATTCTTTTTTTCTTTTTCTTTTTTTGGGATCTGCTTCATCGGAGCAGGCGGTAGAAAATGGCGGAAAATGAAGATATCCAGCCACTCGTCTGTGACAATGGAACCGGCATGGTGAAGGTACAGATCCGAAATCCGATACGTTTTTATAGAATTTAGTGTGGTTACTTGCGATTTATCTGAGACCTCATTAGATCTTTTCATTTTCCTCATATTTAAAATTTTAGAATATCAAAAAAAAAAAAAAAAATCCGATGAAGATCAATTGCCCCATTAATTTTACAGATGCTGAATTTTATGATCGGTTATAAATGATTTTGATGTCAGGCTGGATTTGCCGGAGACGATGCACCAAGGGCTGTATTTCCTAGCATTGTAGGTCGCCCTCGGCACACAGGAGTGATGGTGGGTATGGGCCAAAAGGACGCTTATGTGGGCGACGAGGCTCAATCGAAAAGAGGTATTTTGACATTGAAATACCCGATTGAGCATGGAATTGTCAGCAATTGGGATGACATGGAGAAAATCTGGCATCACACCTTCTACAATGAGCTGCGTGTCGCTCCTGAGGAGCATCCTGTTTTGCTCACTGAGGCTCCTCTCAATCCCAAAGCAAATCGTGAGAAGATGACCCAGATTATGTTTGAGACCTTCAACACTCCTGCCATGTATGTCGCTATCCAGGCTGTCCTTTCCCTCTATGCTAGCGGTCGTACTACTGGTAAGCTATGGAATTCTTTATTGTCCAATTTGACGCATTAAATTTGAATTTGTGATTGAACGAATCAGGGATTTTAGGAATTTCATTATACTTGAGCTTTTGATCTTGACAATAATTATGTATCCTCATGTTCGTTATTGAACAAAGATATAGAACACATGGATTTGCTAGATCATCGAACATATTTTCAAATCATTGGCACTGCGATCTTGTATGTTGCTATCAAGTCCCTTTTTACAACTTTATTGGGTGGTTTCATTTTCCTGGAAACATCATTTGTCATTATGAATTTATGATGACCATTTCGATCTCATTGAACTCGCTATGTAAGGTTGTTGAAGAAGATTTTCTGCCTTTTCTTTTTAACATTCTTTTGTTTGGTGTTCAAGAAGCTTAATTATAGAGGTTGGTGATTAAAGTGAACTCAACATGGAAATGATGATTTGTTTTCATTAACATGTTTTATGATCTTTATGTGTTTGTTGTTTAGGTATTGTTCTGGATTCAGGAGATGGTGTGAGTCACACGGTTCCTATCTATGAAGGTTATGCTCTGCCACATGCCATCCTCCGTCTGGACCTTGCAGGTCGTGACCTCACAGATGCCCTGATGAAAATCTTGACTGAGCGTGGTTACTCTTTCACCACCACTGCTGAGCGTGAAATTGTGAGGGACATGAAGGAGAAACTAGCCTACATTGCTCTTGACTATGAACAAGAACTAGAGACGTCAAAGACCAGCTCATCCGTGGAGAAGAGCTATGAGCTACCTGATGGACAAGTCATCACCATTGGGGCTGAACGGTTCCGTTGTCCAGAAGTCCTCTTCCAGCCATCCATGATTGGGATGGAAGCTGCTGGCATTCATGAGACCACATACAACTCCATCATGAAGTGTGATGTCGATATCAGGAAGGATCTGTATGGTAATATCGTGCTCAGTGGTGGCTCCACTATGTTCCCAGGGATTGCCGATAGAATGAGCAAGGAGATTACAGCATTAGCTCCAAGCAGCATGAAGATTAAGGTGGTAGCACCACCAGAAAGGAAGTACAGTGTCTGGATTGGAGGCTCCATATTGGCTTCCCTCAGCACCTTCCAGCAGGTATTATGTCTACATTTATTTTTCTTTCGAATTTTCGATAGCATATAGATATGAGATTTTAATCATATATGGGAAAGTTTACACAAAACCTCATATATTGTACTCTCAAAAATCTTGTTTTTTTTTTTCATTCCCATCATTCTTTAAGGACATAGTAGTTAGTGGTAGACATGTTGGGATTGTAGACCTCTGAAATTTTTAGTAATACGATACTGAATTATACTGCCTTTAATATTATCCTAATAAAAAATTTCAGATGATAATAATGAAATTGACAATGCTGCTGTCAAAGTTATGATATAGACTATTTATTGCGATTTGCGACCAATAGTTCAGATCTCTCATCGTGAGTCAATGTAGTGTTATTTAGGCAACATGGTGTCCAGATTATTTTGTTCAGAAGATAGTTCAACTGTTCAAGTATACTTGATTCCAAATCTTGCTTCTGTTTGAGTGCAGATGTGGATTGCCAAGGCCGAGTATGATGAGTCTGGACCATCAATTGTTCACAGAAAATGCTTCTAATCATGGACAGAGAAACCCGATGAGGAAACATATAGCAGACTTTTGTATCAAGGAAAGGCTTCTTCTAATCAAGTGGTTGCACAATTAAAAATTTCTTTCTTTCTTTCTCTCTCATTTTTTGCTTCTTTTTTTCTTTTTTCATTCGTGTTTTTGCTTTATTGATGTATGACAATGAGTATGGGGCGATTCAATTCTTTACATTATTTTGTTAGTAGAAGAGATATGTATTGGTACTGATTTGGTTTGGGTTGAATCAAGGATTCTTTTCACCATTGTTTTTCATGGGTTTATTTATTTAAACCAATAATTGTATTCTTTTCATGCATTATGAGTTTCCCACTCATGTCACCAGAAATATTTTTCTGTTCTTGTCACGAATGAAACAAAAGGTAAAAACAATTCTTGATAGACAAATAATTCCAGAGTTTAAAAGGTTGCACAAATCAGCAAGACAAACTACACTAATGAAATAATAAAATACCATATGATGCTGAATCCCTATTACAGTTAAAAAGGAAGGTTTTGCTCTGCTTAGCCCAACTTCATGGGAACAAAATCAAAACCAAGCACAACCTTATTATTGAAATGAAGTCTATAAAATTACACAACTGAGTGTATACAAACCTCAACATCTTAAAAAATATAGAAGAAAAATCGCAACTTCCTTGAGGGGATGATTATCACTTATCTGAGTTATCACCAAAGAGGTGCATATATCAAAATAATAAAAGACGCTAGGCTCATAATTTTGGGTTAATGATCCTTGGAAAAGAGACCGAAATGTAAAAAGGAAAAAGAAACAACAATCAAATGTTGCAAAAACATGGAATGTATATTAAAACTTTCTCAACTTGCTCATACCATGACCCAAATTGACCACATTTCAGGTTACAAGTGTTTATTATTTCAGATAAAAGACCTTGCATTCGCATCAATTCCTTGAAGAATCTCAAAATTTGAAGGTCCAACGGTGTCGCTGAACCCTCGAACTGACAGCTCTGGAACAGAAGTCTTCTTCCCCACCAACTCATGGTCTATAAAGATGACAACTACTGTTATATCATCGTGAAAATATCGCCTAACCCCCTTCTCAACCTTCTTAAGATCATCATACCTCATCTCCCTTTTCCTTGCAGCCACACTTAAAGCCGTTGTAAGAACTCTTTTAGCAACTCCCTGCCATTTAAACAAATAAAAAAATATACATGTAGGGAAGAAAATAACAAGTATCTTATAGATAAATGAAAAAAGATGAAGTAGATGCACTAAGAGATAAAACATACAGCTCGTGGGTTATTATAAACAATCTCAGCTGCCTCCTGATTCGTTAAGTGCTCCCACAGTCCATCAGATGCAAGAATGAGAAATTTATCATTGGGTTGCAAAATTCTAGTGCATATGGATGGTACTGCTGTTAGCACTGGTCGGCGGATTGGCTCTGAGAGGTGAAATCGTGGAAATGAAGGATCAAGAGAAAACTCTGGTCGCTTCAAGTAAGCATCACCAATAGATCTAGATACCTAGTACCATTGCAAGAAGAAACACACAAGTTAGACTGTAAACAATCAAATTACATCCAAAGAACCTAATTGACCACCAACATAGAAACCAATGAAGCACTTGACGAATGAAGCTGGTGAAGCAGCATGCATACAACTAGGATATGATATAAAAGCCAACTGCTGTATAGAGAACACATACAAAATATATTATAAACAAGGCTGAGGTTTGATCTGCTTTATACACAAAATAGACTGTTTAGGGCCATGCCTCTTTCTTTTACCACACAACCTGGCACAACTAAAGAGGAAACAAACTAGAAGCAGTATAGATGACCATGTCATTATATAAGAACTTATGACCAGGAAGTCCAAGCTACTAACACCACTGAATCAGATCATTCTCAAACTTGGTTAAATCTACCACAACATATCAGCTTTAATTTTTTTCGTATCAGGGATTTTCGCACCAAAACTTTTTGACTGGTTAATGTAAAAATTCACTATATAATAAAAGAAATTTATAGAAAGCCTCAATGAATTTGGTACTGAGACCCAGTAGGTCCTCATGCAAGTACCACCTATATCAACAAGTATACATGGTTGATAATTTGAGTTTTTTCTAACCTACGATAGGTAAGTTGCCTTCGTTGTGGATAACAATTAACTTAATTGGTGAGATCTCTTATTTGTTATGTGATAGATCTAGAGATCAAATCATGCTCACACTTGAATTTGGGGGGATTCATGTAATTATTACAAACAAATAATAATAATAATGAAAAAAAGGTAAGATGCCCTAAGAGCTACCCTGAATCTTGACAAGAAACACCACAGCTGTCCCTTTAATTATTTATAAACCAAGAAACTCCAGATTACAGCTTTGTGGTGGATATTTGCAGCCACAGGCATGGATATAAATAAAGGGCATGAGTAGAACGGGGTTAAATTGAAATGTAGGCATAATAGTCTACTAAGAAACCAAGTCATGGAAAGCCTAACAGGTTCCCTGTATGACTCCAATAACCTCTGAACCCATTCAGAGTTCAGACTAACCTCAATTATTGAAAATATCTCTACGAAATCAAGGAATTTGGCTAAATTTCAAACACATTCACACTCAAAGAGAAAGACAATAGAGTATGGCAATAAAATCTGATAACGAAAATTTTAATCTGTTCTATAGAGGTGAACAACAAAAAATATTTTTGCGACCAGCCTATATTGCTTGATGGTCTATATATCAACTATATCTTAGACTTCTAAATAACATGCAAATGAATCAATGTTTATCCATTGAATATTAAAGGCTAACCTAGTAAATGCATTAGATCAAGAATTCACCAATACCACGATAATATCATGCTTCAAAATAAAGCATGAAGGTCTAAAACTTATTACATTCCAACCTGTTTTTGTTTCTCCCAATACTTATTATGAACCGTAATTGTGAAGATGAGTCTAAAGAAACGAGTAAAAGTTTCAACATTTTAGATTATGCTGCAATGTCAGTCTAGTCGTCCAATCAATGTTTATTTGCATTAGAACATGTAAAATGACAATCCAGGTAACATCAGATAAAATAAAAACACACCTGAATGATGCCTTTGATACGCCATACTCCATGTTTCATAACTACAATATGCGAATCATCTGGATGCGAGGACCTGAGTTCTTGTCTAACCTCCTCCATACTTGCATTATGATCCTTTGTTAGTTGCTCAGCAACTATCTTATTTGATCTACTTAAAGAACCAATTACAGCTCGAGAATCACCCAGATTAGCAACATATAATGTCCCCTTCCAGATAACCCCAACTAGGCAACAGGACCCAATAGCTGCAATTAATGGTTTTATTCCACATGTCCTACGCACAAGAGTAAGAAACCCGTCTTCAGTTGCACAAAAAGCACTTCTAAGCATATCTTCAGAAATGGATCCATTTTCTCGTGCAAGCCCTATAGAATAATACACAAGATAAAATCTAAAGCTTTAGCAAACGCTTAAAGTCGCCACAGAGGATACTGGATGGTGATGCCCACAAAAGTATCCAATGGTACCAAGTTTATTTATATAAAAGCAACATCACAATTATATTTATTTGAAATAACATGAGTTATCCTCCTCACTCTGCAAGTGCCTGGTGATGAACAGACCAGCAACTACATAACTGAGGGTACATCAAAAAATTAATATTAACTCAAGTATTCAATCCTGCTCTTTAGTTATCACAAAAAATTAAGCCTTCCCAAGAATAAAACTCCCTTTATTTTCCCCATTATTGTCTTTCAGGATCCGATGAAAAAATTATGTTCTTCAAGGAATGAAAAATTGTGATAATTGGTGAGATCCATTCTTCCACAACATTAAAAAGTATTTGTTTCAATTTGTTAATAGAATTAAGTAAACAAAACCAAGATCTAGGAAAAGACCTTAAATTAAATTTGAAACTGGAGAAGTAACCAAAATGCTCAGTTTCCAAAATCATCATTTTACATCCACACAACCCTAAATAAACAATAAAATATTAAGTATAAAAACTAAAAACAAGAAGATATTCCAGCTCCAAAGTCCAAACACAAAGAAATAATTCCCTAAATGAAAACAAAATTCTATGTGACATGACATCAGAGTATTTGTCCGTTACACAACCAATATCAAGACAACACACACAAGTTTTTCAAATGTGAAACCATCAAATTACCCTACAGGAATAAACCAAAATCAATCAGACACCAGGAAAACCCCATCAAAAAAATTCCAAGAAAAGAATCGAATAGCAACAAAAATGTCCTAAATATAATAGAGAAGAAGAAGAAGAAGAAAAGGAACTAACTCATCAAATGAAGAAAGAGATGGTCAGCAATATAGCGAGAGGCCTCAGGTCCACCATGACCATCATAGACACCGACAAAGGTAGCATCACGACCGGTCTCAACTTGGCTGTGATCCTCTATAATCTCATTAGCCTGGACCACAGCAAAGGAAAAGTCACCATAAGAGTGCTTTTGGAGGTCCTTACACCAGAGTAGAGGGTCAGGAATTGAAGAATCAGAGTCGTCTTCAACGATATTATCCTTGTTCATACGTGCATATCTTCTCACTGGTCTCCAACAAGCCGCTGCTATCCTTCCCAACCACGACAACATCCCTCATTTCCCTTCACAACTATACCCTTTTCACAGAGATTGCCCCCTATACCCAACTCGAAAAAAATATTCACTTTCTCAATCCCCACCTAAAACCCTCGATTTCCCTCAAATATATTGACTATTCAAAGCAGACCAACAAAAAAAGATTTCGTTTTGCATTTTCAAAAAGGGAAAGTGAGGGATTTAGTGAGTCATGGATCGATAGTAGAAGATCAAATACTAGTGTCCCAAAAGTGTCAGACACGGAAATTGAAGATCTTTTTCTTGGGTCACAGAGAGATTCAATATCCAGACCAAAACAAAATCTGATTCAAGACTCAAAAAGGAAAAAGAAAAATCAAAGAAAGGTAAGAACTTGATTAAATCCAAGTAGAGAGAGAGAGAGAGAATAAGTGAAAAACTGGGACTTTTTTATTTTTTACTAGTTAGATATATAGAGAGAGAAATAGTGTTTGTTTTACTTGGAGTTAGTGCGAGAAAGTGAGAGAGAAGAAGAAGAAGAGAGAGTCATGAAGCTGGCAAGAGAAAAAAAAAACTGAAAAGTTGACAATGCGTGTGAGAGAAAAATATTAAAAATTTAAAATCATAAATTAATATTGGATTATTTCTACTTTGTGTTGCCTTCGGAGAAGGGAGATTCTCTATTTACAATCGTGCCATTGATTTTCATAATTGATGACCCGAGATTTGTCGGACTTACTTTTACCGGGTCGGGTTCAACTTTCAAATTCAGTTTTGGTATTCTCTTCTCTTTTTCATTTGACTTGACTTGACTTGTTGGATTATTTATTGATTATCAATTATTTTTTTATTTGATTGAACAATGATAGTGTTTGTCAATTATCTCAAACATTACAAAATTGTAAACTATTTATTGGTTTGGAAAATAGACAGAGTGGATGAATTTGAATATCAAACCTTGTTAACGTGTAAATCAATTATTGGCCAATAAAGGAAGGAACATAATAATGGCCATTAAAATGGTAAGTCAATATTTCACTATCGGCTGACTCACCTCTCATAACTCATAATATTTTACAAATAATTAATATATTTTGTTTATATATATATTGGTTTAAATAAGTAAAAAGAAAAAAAAAGGTAAAAAATGAGTTTTTTTTAATAATAAAAAATCATCTTAAAAAAAAAAACCTTTGATAAGTGGGTTCAAGCACATGATGGTTTTTTGATATACAATAGAGGAGTTATCATTTATATAGACAAATTAGAAATTATTTTGGAAAATGGTCAAAAATTCGAGAGATTTCTAAAAAATTCGCAATATAGGATAGATGAGTTATCATTTATATCCGAAATTAGAAATTATTTTGAAAAAAAGGTCAAAACTCTAGAGCTTTTCCAAATTAATTTCTCTCGATAATGAATAATTAGAACAATAGCACATAATAAAAACAAAATGAAATGGTGGAAATTGGTTGTAAGAAATTACAAAAAATAGAGCCGGTAGTGCAACTCTTGTGTGGAAAGCTATCTTCCGGTGTAGGTATTTAGACCGTATATACATTGTTTGATCTTAGTAGGTCCGATATGTTCTATAGTAATAATTCTTATAATACTTTAAAAAAATTACAAATGAAAATAGAGAGATGAGATTGGTCTGATGTAACCCCTTCACACCTGTATCACGAGATTGTGAATTTGAATTCTCCTCTAACAACAAAAAGAAGTAAAATTATATAATAATGTAATACTTTAAAAATATATATATACAAATGAAAAGGGTAAAAAAGTGTGTTATGTGTAGTTGGTGGTGGTGGATGATGAAGTATGAGGAGGAAGAGGAGGCAGAGTAGGCAGGTTAATCAACAAGAAATATGATAGGAAGCATGAATAGTAGTGAATAGAGACTTAGAGAGGGATGTTGTTTTCCAAAACTAGAAAAAGAAATCTCTTTATACATGTGACATGTGACATGTGACATGTGAAACTCACAAGCACCATCCATCAACTGTATTTTCAGTTTACCAACATTATATCAACCAAATCTAATAATATTAATAAAGATCAAAGGGGTTGCCACCACTCCACCAATCTATCACCACCATGACCCCACCATATTACATTGTGTTTTCATCACACGGTTCTCCTCAATTCCCATCTTGTCATGCCATTATCAATCACCCAAACTATTATGTACATATACTATACTTCCCAGCTTTTCTATGTTTCCTTTGAAATTTTGTTGGGCTTGGTATGGCTATAGACTCAATGATTGGTTCTTGTGTCACGTCTTTATATGATAAATAATATTTTATTGATATAATGAAAAAAAAAAAAAAAGACCCTATCAAATATTACTAAACTGATCAATCTTTCATCTTTGATTTGTTGCAACTTGCAAGTGTGTGGTCAGTCGTAGGTGATAACTGATAAGTGATATTACAAGAATTCAATTTCTTACATATCTACTTATAGATAAAAATATACATGGTGAAGACCACTTGATAGATTATGAAATTGAAAAATTCGGCACACTACAGCCGCCCATTTACGTCTGCCTATAAATATGATAGGTACTTTAACTAGTCCCACTCTAAGTTTATACTATGTTTTTTTTTTTTAAAGTACATTAATACACAAGAGATGACAGGGTATCCCTATGGATGGAAAAACTTCGAGCTGTCCTAAATCGGTGGAGATCCGATCCATTTAGGATGGGGTTTGAAACCAGAGACGGAAACAAGACTGGTTAGGGTGGGTTGAAAAAAAAAAACATTTCAATCTAATTCTAAGTATATTTCAGTCTAATTCTAATTTCAACTTAACTTATATTTTTTTTATCTTAATAACAACCTCAATAACTTAAAAACATGTATCAAACTCATTAAAACTCATTGTATTTCTTTAGCCAAGTGAAAGATCAAATTAAGAAATGTTAACCCTTTATGATCCAAAATTCAAATTGGGAAATTTTAGCCCCTTAACAATAAACCAAAAGTAGTAGATTTACCATATATATTAATCTCAAGTTCTTTAAGAATTTCAATTTTATAAGTTGTCATAACTTTTAGATTTATAAAGGTATACAGACGTGAATATGAGAAAACTGTTTGTTTTATTTTTATTTTAACTTCTTTTAAGCCTCAAAAGTCAAATTTTACGTAGGATGTTATTGTATTACATTATATGCATATTTTCTTTTTATTTTTCAGTATTTTTTCTTGGCTAGAATATGTATTTGAGGGTAATACTCATTATGTATACTTATTTATTTTAATTAATAAAAAATTTCTCGTATTATCGAGATTCGTTATTAAAATGATTTTTTTTATATAATATAATTTTTTATCTATATGATATTGTCCACAATCCATTCAAAAAATAATAATAATAATTCTAGTTTCGTCCCTGTTTGGAACACTTGAAACGGGACTCGGCTCGGCAATCGGGTCAAAAGTTGTTGATCCGGTTTGTACCCGGCTCAGGTATGAGTCAAACCATTAAGACCCACCTTGCACTGGTTAACACTATATTTATATAATTGTTTTTTTAAATATTAAATGAGTGGATTATGATAATGATACATCATTTGGACATCGAATTTAGATACTAAATTTTAATAAAGTAACATTACTCTTATAATATTTATATATATTTATGTTTAAATTTTAGTGTATGTGTATATTTGAAATTATATATATATATTCAATTTAAATCTATTTTTAAATTTGATCGAATGTTAAAATTTAAGTTTCTATCCTTGTAAAATTTATATATTAATTGTTTGAACATTTTTTTAAAAAATAAAACTTGTCAACTAAGATCGGAATTGTGGCACCATCTCCTCATTCGATGGGGTTTGAGACGGAAATCAAAAACCAGTTCGAACCATGTCCATCCTCTGCCATCTCGCCTCACCAACAATTTCTCCGCAAAGTCTATGGTCTAATACTTGAAACAAGCATATCTGCACACCAAAACTTAAAAAAAACCAGTTTCATGGACAATATTGCTACTTTTTATCTTTTCTTTTTTCACAAAATTAAAGCACTTTTTCCCTCGAAGTGCATTGAAGAATTCGAAACACAACTGAGCTTTGATTTATTCGTTGAAAAATACGTAAACAGCGTGAATCGGAAATGAATCATGTAAATTTAATGCTAATATACAGAGTATGAGCCTATTTTTTACTACCAATTCAGATATTAAAAAACAAAAAAAAAACTTATAATTATGAATCCTAAGAAGACACAGGAAACAACACATCTAGAGGACATCATTAATCAAACGCTTGTGTCGATTGTAATGCTTCTCCATAAAAACTCTGGAAGCTCCTTGAACAGTTCTACGCCATGTCTGCAAGTTTTAAAACATCAATCTATCTCGACACAAATTCAATTGTTAAGATTATAATAACAAGAAAACAATCAAAACATAAGGAAATAAAAAGCCGACCTTTTCAATGGTTCCAAAAAGCGACCTGTTGTTGATGTCTCTAGCTGATCTGAGATGTGACCTCCCAATCCCAAGTTGGCGAAGCAATGCAGACCGCCGCGTCGCCGCCGCCGGAGGAAGAAGCCATTTCCTCTCCACCACCAAGCTGTTCCCATTATTAATTGAAGGGCTCTCATCACTGACCCTTGTGGTTCTGGTACTGCTTCTTTTTGGCCTTTTGGACACTCTTAACACCACCTCCTTCCCGATCGAATCCGAACCCACTTGGGCAAACTTTCTAAGCAACTCATCCGACGATTTCTTGTTGATATGCTGAACTGATGCATTAGCAGAAGAATCCATCTTTGGAGACACAGTATTTGGTTTAGAGAGTGAGAGAGAGATAAATGAAAATAATTATAATGAAATTACATAAACATAATTATATATATATGAAGGAATAATTTTGTTGTGTTGTGAATTGTGATTATTATTAAGTAGGAAATGGACCGTTAGAGGGCATTATTGAAATAGTCAAATTATATAAGACCGATAAATATAGCCGTTGAAGATACTAGTAGTGTAGTGTTGGCACTTGGCATGTGATTTTCAGTGAAAGACAATAATACTCGGTAAATGTGAGCTCTCCCCATGTTCTTGATGCTTAAAAAATGGATCTTGTTATCTGGGCAAGCTTCACTCATTTTGGACAAAGATTTTCTTCTTAATTACTGCCAACTTTTAATTTAAGATAAACTACTCAATCCTAATAGATCTTGATTCTTCGACCTAATACATCACATGTCATGAGTGAAGACGATACATTACGTAAAAGGATTTGGATCATCTCCTCACATCATCTTATCCTTACATTGTCTTCACATAAATCAATGGTCTGAATTAATATTATCTTTTGATTGCGTAAAACATCAAAATTAATAGAAATAATACATACCATTGATTTGTTATATTAGACACGTGTCAATAGATTATAAAGGTGAGGATAAAGTGACGAGATAAAATCTAAGTACTACGTCAAATGTCGTATACTCGTAGCCAGTAGTGGAATGCTTGATGTGTTCACTCAAAAGACAACATGTGATGCGGTTACATATATTCAACCAATCGTATAGATTACATGTCATTTCCGGTGAAAATCTAATGATGGACAATATAAAAAAAAATTATACGACACACTGATAGTTGTGCTGCGAAATTGACCCGATAACACATCATCTTGTCTCAGATCAATCAATACTAAATTTGATGATTGTTACCTATTTGCTCATTCATTCACCGTTGATTGAATATGTTATGGATATAAAAGATAAGAGTGGCCTAATCAAATGATTTAGAAGAAGAATTTTAGGGGAATTTTGATTAAATTTGAAGAAAAAAAAACCCAGCATTGTGATCAGGTCATATAATAGATTCTGTCATGTGATATAATCGTAACGGAAGATGCATATGCATAGGGCAAAATGATGCACCTTATATATCCATTCAACTTATGCCAAGGGTTTAGTATTCAGAAATGGAGATTATCAAACCACCAAAAGATAAACACTGTTCATTATGTATTTTTTTTTTAACCTTCAGTCGTCTGAGCCATAACCATAGAAAGCACTGAACCACCAATCCAAATATCAAGGAATTATCACAATCTAAGAATAGAATTTACACAAAATGCATCAGTGGATAAGAAAAATCTACAGTCACTTTGGGCGTCTAAATTCCCTCATTGCCTTCACCTTCCTCTCAGATGGATATCCTCCCAAGTTTATCGGTTGATCCCATTAAACTTGCCGCTCTAACTTGAATGCATATCCAAGTTTCTCACTCGTGAAATAACAATTTCTCCTCTACAAATGTTCATTCAGGCAGCTGCAGATACCCTGTTAGGCAAGAAATTTTGAGCAAAGAAAAAAGAATTAAACTCCATGGACAGAGAATCATTGATGACAGGTCTGAAAGGAAATCAAGACACAAGTTGTTTCAGTTATTGTTAAAATAGTTTTTCTTGTCGAATCATTTACTAAACTACTGCCGTTGCAAATTCAAAGCACATATAACAGCATTTTTAGTAGTCAGCCTAATATATTGCTCTGCCTGCTAGAGTTATCAACAATTATACCTTCTAACTGCCAACTTAATATAACTAGACACAGGTTTGAGTAATGCCTGAGTATACCTCATAAATTCTTCTGACAAAATTTTGAATCACTCAAACAAGCTCATGCATCTCACCCCTTACAACAACATGAACTGGGAATTTTTTTGAGCAAAAAAGAAGGTACAAAGGATGTGACCCAGGTTCCACAGAAAGGAGATAGGACAGTAAAGGAGCTACAGTCTCAGGTCAAAAAAGTTATTTGGCAACCACCTTATGTAATTAACATAGTTCTGAAGTACTTTCCCAACATGCTATAAATGCTGCTTGTCAAGTTACACAAAGAAACTCCTAACATACATTTATCTTCTATGGAGTATTACATTTATGGTGAACATGAACAATCAGTGGCATGAAAAACAATAATTTAGCATATTCTGATGGAATGCATCAAGTTACACATAACAATACCACTATGTGTTTATTTTCTATCGAGTATTACATTCATGGTAAACATGAACAATCATAGTGGCATGAAAACGACAATTTAGTGTACTCTAATGGAATGCATCTTATGACTAATTAGTTAAAACAGCTGAATATCCTCCTTTTCTCCAATGTAGGCTTCATTATGTTTCAACTGAATCTATCCCCATTACACTGTCTACTGAGGCTAGTAAATTAGACGATGATAAAATTTAGCAGGTTTTAAATTCTAGTAGTATATTATATCAAATTAGATACCGTGTCATCACAAGTCAAATTGAGTCCCGAAACTGAGGGTGTGGCATTCGAGATTCCTCATATTAAACTGCAAATGAGAGGAAAACAATTAGCACATGCATAAATAACATATATTGCAACTTCCACCGAGTAAAAACATATAAGCAAGTCAACATGGCATACATAAACTAAAATAAAAAGAAGCCAACTCAGATAGCAATAATTAGAATGTTATTAACCAATAGACCCAAAAGCTTAAGCCCAAGACCAAATGGATTGGCATGTGGCCCAAGCCCAAACGCATTCAAATTCAGAAACAAATGCATATTCAATCACATGAGGGGAGTTGAACCCAAAACTCCTTGGACAACCAAGGCTCTGATACCATGTTAGTAAGCTAAAGCTTTTAGGAAAGGGCCCAACAATAGTATTTAAACTCTTAACATCTAATAGCTAGCAATGGCATAAATAGATGTTTATCCAAAAAATGAAAACAATGAACTTATTTACAAGAAAAGCCCTAGGTTAATAAAACCAAACCCAGCTAACAAAATGATCATCAGATTCAATTCACATCTATTTCTTATAAAAAAAAGAAGAACTGCAGTCACTGAGAAGAGAGGGGGCACAGAATGCAAAATTCAAATCAATTGCTTTTCTAGGCTAATTGATATTCTATGAAATTAAGCATATAAAAGGAAAAGCCAAAAACAATAAATAGTAAAGTCATTTAACCCAAATATTCACAGACAGTGTAACAATCTCATTTATTTTATACCCAATGCATCATCTTTTTGTTTGTTAAATACCCAAAATCCCCTGATCTTTCTCTGCTCATTGGATTCCAAACTAAGGAGTAAGGGCTACTGCCAAACCTTGCAACCTTTATAGTCAAGAAACTCGTGCAACATCATATATCCTGGTAGGTGGAATCAATGCATCATACCAGTTCTGCATCAAATCCCAAGTCCCATAGTTTCATTTATACAGCTGTGAACATTTTGTTTTGAGTAGAACTCTAAATATTATATATATATATATCACCAATTTCTTATAGTTCCTTCTATATTCTCTACCCTATATCGGTTTATTCTTCAGCAATTCTTAATCAAAACTAATAATGCACATTAAGGAATAATGAAGCAAGTTTTTGTGCTTTGCCTAAAATCAGAAATTGAGTCATGTTCAATTCTGAAGCAAAATATGACAGAGGAGGTTGGACAGGGATCCTATTGGTGTTAAATTATCAAATCTCCTTTACAAATCATCTCCTCTCTTTTGCTTCCCCACAGACTTCGTTCTTCCTCGGTTGATAATGACAAAAGGTCTCTTATCTTTGAAAAGGATTGGCATCAAGCACCAGGTTCTTCTATGTTCTAACTATGCCAGAGTAGTCTCTTATTATATAATTTATAGAAGGCATTTTGGAGAAGCACGACAGGGTTTAACCCTAAGATCTCTATTTCCATCACAGTAATTGATGTATCACATATACACATGCAAACATACAAACTTGCAAGTTATGTGGAGAATTCTGTATCAACTCAAATTTGTTTTTGACAAATTTCAAGCCTGGAAAAGGTTTTCTAATTTCTTGGGTAATTTCAGCATACTTGGGAAGATACAAAAGCTTACCGCTACAGCGACTCCAGTCTTGCTAAATTTAGGTATACAAATGAGTCTTACCAACTGCCCTTCTGTTCCTACACATAAGTTAGTAAGTTACCACTGAATCAGCTTACTGAAAGAACAAAACAATTATACCTTTTCTTTAGTGTATAAGTGCTTGAAAGGTAATATATATTTCAGAGAACAATTAAGTGAGAGAAAATACCCTTGAGCAAGGAAGTTTCATATTTATCCTGATTACCAGCAAAGTAAACATGAGGACAACTATCAATCAGGAAAGGATCCCTATCGATGAAAGGATAGCATCCTGAAAGATAATGATAGCAATAGAAACTCAAACACAAGCACATTAAAAAAAAAATGTGTGTGTGTATATATCTTGGATTGGTCCTATGTATGCCAAAATTCATTTTTTTTTTATACAAACAACCAAGTAAGCATAAGGAAATGAATTCCAATTGAAAACTAGACATTTATACGAGTAAGAGAAAGAATCATGAAGCATAATTAACTTTTACCAAGAGTATTAGGTGCTGTTGGGCCCAGATTCCTCCACCTTAATGTCCTTTCCATAAATTCAAGCTTGTCCTTTGCCTCTGAATATTTCTGAAGATCATCTATGTTCTGACCTGATGTTCCAAGAAATCTGAGATCCCAGAGGATGACATTGTCAGTATAGATTTAATTCTGTGATGCATCCACAGTAGATAAATATCATAATATCTTACCTGATATTGTCAAGCTCAAAACAATGAGGATTAGTACAAGATCTAAAAGTATTATAAGCTGCAGACCCAGGGAAAAGGCATCTGTTCAAAGGCTGAAGGGAAAAGAGCATTAGAAACAAATTAGACAATATTATGATCGGTATACAGTTCTAATATACATAATAAACCTGCTGAGGTAAGGAGTAGTTTGCTGGATCGTTAGGTCCTGGCATTATATCCAAAGGCACACTTGCTGCGATCTAAAAATAAATAATCAAGAATTAAGAAATTTAAACATGACAAGAGGACACATAGAAGCTAACTTAAAGTTACTCATCAAATTAAAAATAACAACCTGAGTCAACATGATATCTAACTCTTTAATTGGCTCAGAAAGTCTTGATTGATCCTTTGAAGCTAAATTCTGTAAAAGTGACCATAAGGAGAAGATTAATTGCCATGTATCGGTTGTATATAGATTTGAAACTTTGAAAAAACAAAAGTATAAGACTCAATAAAAATACTAAATATAAATACGAAATAAGTTTGTAATCAAGGAACAAAAGTACTTTCTCCTTTGAAGTGTAAATGCCCGAAACTATCGTATTTGAAAACCAACATAAGCATAAAAAAGTTTTGAATTATAAATTCTTCCCCGACAAGAGATGACACAAACTTAAAATGACAAGAACAAATCACATTCATCCCTCTAAATTCTCCCCAGGCATTTAATTCATGTATATAACAGGAAGGTACCTTCAGGAATGTTACAAACATTCACCTGTCCTTTAAATTTTCATGCAATAAAATGCATTCAATTAGTATTTTTCCTCCAATCAACAAGATGTCCAACCACGTCTAATAATTAATATCAACAACTATAATTTTTTTATCAAATGGAAAGTTGATACAAGGGAGGTGCACAGAAAGTCAATATGAAACTCGGAGGATACTTATTGTTGAATCAGACATAGAGAGGAGGTAAGTGCTATTTCAGAAACAACAATAATAGTCGCAGTTGCCACAAGACACCTCAGGGAGGAATCTGTCATTTAGTTCGGAATATGAAACGACAAACAAATACAAGCTTTATTTTTAAATGTCAAAAAAGGACCAAGGGTAATAAAGTTATTAACGCAAAGCACCCCAGAAGAAGATTATCATAAAATGAAAAACTACTACTAATAATAATAATATGCGGGTAATTATTTACAAAGAAGGAAAAGGATGTATATAATTGGAACCTGGCCATTAAGAAGTCCACGAGGAATTTCAACGGAGCTTCCAGCAATTATGACATGTACTATCTGCGCTGCAATAGCTTGTTCCTGCTCAGTTGATGCCATGAAGTGAGCAAGATGGAATGGAAAGTCACAAAATAAGCAGCATAAAGCTTGGAGAACAAATAGAGAAGAAATCTGCAAAACCTTTTCATCTCCGAGATGTCCCGTTATATGATCTACAAGCAGCTGAAATTGCAGGGGGTTAGATGCGCTGCTGCCAACACTCAACCCCGACACAAGAACAACATATTTGTCTTCTCCTGTGCAAATCAACATCAAACACTTTTGAGACAATAGGTATAGATATAGATCAGACTGTTCTAAATGTAATCCATCAAAAGGTCTGTCACAGATGCACGGGCAAAATTCAGTTGCTAAAAAATTTCTCTCCTGTGCTATTATAATTTTCAGATCAAGTTTCTAGAAGCATGACAGATTAAAACATGACAAGAAACATATTTGAACGTATGCTTACAAAATACAGTATCAAGATTAAAATGTGGGGAACTATGAACCATTCCAAATTGAATGGAGACTGAAAAGCTGAAAGATCACAGAGAAATGGAATAAAAACTGCTTAGAAATATTGCTTCAATCTTCCTACAGGCTTCAACATCTGACATATTGAAAGATCTTGTACTGAAAAAGTTAGTCACTTGTTGGTTAATATATTCAACATATACCTGAGAAATATCCTCTTTATAAGGACGATGAACCCTGGCCTTGAAAATATAAAGAGAAAATTGTATACAACCAGAAAATGAGACTCATATATTTTACTGCAACATTGAAAAATTAGGAATCAAAAGATAATGGAAATAATTTGAAACGCACTTGATTCAAGTGGAAACTCTATCTGGGGTGCTAGGCCAGCATCTAAGACATCTTGAACAAAGAAATCGCCAGCTTCAGTTTCCATTCCATGTAAAGCGACAACAATCCCTATCAATTGTATCATGTCAATGCAACACCAGCATCAGTCATACAGACAATACTTAAAATATATTTTTTTAGCTCAACAGATTGAATTTCCAAAAGAGAACTTAATTTGTAAATGTAGTTAATCGAGTTACCCACAGAATCTCAATCTCCCTCAACCCTGTTTCCCCACAACAACAAAAAAGTATAATTCGAAAAAAGTGGGGGACATGAATGGCATTTGCCAATTCCATAATGTCTTGCGACAGATGATAATTGCAGTATGGCACTATGGCCTTGACTATCCATTAAGACCCATGGTTCCAGCACAACTCAGTCAACTGCGTTTTGGACACTTGAAAGCATAATTTTGAGACAGAGAGAGTGGGAAGGAGAGCAACACTTCAGCAAACATCTCATTTTTTCAGTTGCTCAACATCTGAAAGTGTTTGGAAGGAAAGGATGTCATACAGCTCAATAACTTGTCAGATTTTCAGAAACCCCCAAATATAATTGAACCCACCATTATGTGAAACCAGTCAACTATACTTGGTCCATTTCCATACAAAAAGATGTGGTCCTTTTAAACAGCTCAAGACAAAAATACAATGCCAGAGTTAAACATATTTAAATCTTCATTCTGACAAACTGCTACACGGACCTGTTATATAAGATGAAGGCAAAAGCATAGTTCCACCGAGCTTTACCCTTCCACTCTCATCTTCCAGAATCAAGTGATCATCCAGGTGCATAAAATTATGTGGCTTAACAAGTGGAGTCACAGATCTCTGCAAATTTCAAAATCAAAGCTCTCATAAATTGAACTGTATATTTCAACTTCAAGAAACAAAAGTTAAAGAAAATAATAGTAACAAAATCCATTTTGTTAATAATCTTGATACCGTCTTGGAGTACTCATCAAGAATTGAAGGTTTGAGTTTCATATGCTTGTACAGGGTTCCAACAATAATGCATTCCTTGCCTTTTTCCAGTCCCAATATCTTACAAACTGGAAAACGAAAATGTTAAATAAATCATATTACTACCATAACATAACAAACTTTTGCCAATTTAATAACTTTAAATGCCAATTCTTCAAAAACGCACCTCTATCAATAAAAGATCAAATACTACTAAATATGTGAAGAAGAAACCATCAAGAAGTACAAGCACCAATTTAGCAATTAGCATAATTTCTTATCGAACCCATAATTGCTAAATCTATATAAATAAGTTTTTCTCAAAATGCTAAACATCTTACACTTGAAAAGAAAAAAAAATACAACACATTCTATGACAAACCCACACAGCTCCAGTATGCATAAACCCTAATTAACCTGTAAATACTTCAAATCAAGGTAAACTACAAAATCCTTCACACCCAAACCGTAATTAGCTAAACAACCAAAATAAATCTCCACGTAAAGTATAAACACAAAATACCTACGTAATTCTCCAGAAGTAGCCAACTCAAACTCAAAACTTAGAGTACCAATAACGTGTTTAAACTGAAAAACGCTCAGATGAGCAACATTAATGAAACCAATTATGATAAAAAGAGGAAAAGAAACTAGTACCTGGCAAATGGGGTTTCAGGTTGGGAACAAGAGAATAAAGCAGAGTTCTCATCAAGTGCAGACGGGTGAAGTAGATTTGACTGTATTGTTGACCCCCGTATGTCTCTTTTCGAATTTCAAATTTCTCGTCCTGCAATAATAAGCATGAATTTCGTTAATCAGAGGAATTAGATGTTAAGAAAAAAAATGAATTAAACGATAAAGAGAAGAAGATAAACCAGGGAGAGATAGGTAGATTGTTTTCTTTCAAGAATAGTTTTCTCTCCGTCGATTTCCATGGCGGGAAAAAGAAAAAAGAAAGGAGTAAAGTTTTTATTTTGTTTGCTCGTCACTAGTTATATATATATACCGTGAAAATAGTTAAAATCTAACGACAACTATTATAGAAATTTTGTTTTTAATCACGTACGAAAATTTATTCATTAATAACCATTTTTTAAGAAATTATTTGAATACCCTCGTATAAAAATTATCTCTAAAGACTTTCTCTTTCTTTTCTCTTTTTTTTTCTCTCTCCTTTCCTCTCTCTCCCGTCTACGGTGTGCCGGCGAACCGTCGCTGGTGTCCCTGCGAAGGCCGGCAAACCGTCGCTGGCCTCCTCTCTCTCTCACTGAACCTCTCTTTCTCTCTCCCCGCAACTCTCTCTCTCTCTTCTTTCTCCCTCTCTTTCACTCACCTCTCTTTCGCTCTCCTTTCCTTTCTCTCTCACATGTCGTCGACGACTTGCCGGAGTGCCGTCGCTTGGGCTTCAAGACCGTCCAAGGCCGACGAGCTCCCCCTCCGCCGATGAGTAGATCTGCCGGAAAAAATGGAAGAAAACAAAATACCTAAAAACCCATAACATTTCAAGTTTCAACATTTCAATTTAGTCAAGATTTCAAGTTTCAATTTTCAATTTTCAACATTTCAATTTATATACGATTTCAAGTTTCAAATTTTGAAAACAAAAAACTTAAAAACCCATAACATTTCAAGTTTCAACATTTCAATTTAGGCATGATTTCAAGATTTCAAGTTTCAAAATTTCAAGTTTCAAAATTTCATATTTTTAGACAATATTTAAGTTTCAAGTTTATAGTCGTGATTTCAAGTTTGGTTCCAGATTTTAGTCATGATTTCAAGTTTGCTTTTAGTTTAAAAAAAATAAATCAAATCCATGGGTATTTTTGTAATTTATGAACATACACTGGATTTTTTTTTTAAAGTGGTTATTAACAAATAAAATTTCAAAAGTGGTTACAAACAAAAGTTTAATGTTTCCCATGATTATTTTTTATTTTCTCTCATATATATATATATATATATATATATATATATATATATATATATATATATATAAATATAGTGTGTGTAATATTGCTAGGGGTGGTCGCAGTTCGGTTCGGTTTGGATTTGATTAAAACCGAACTGAACCGAAAATATTTTGGTTTATCTAAAATTGAACCGGTTTAAACCGAATAAGAATAGTAACTGAACTGAACTGAACTGAACTGAACTGGTTTGAATCGGTTCGATTCAGCTCGCTTCATTTCGGTTTTGGACCTAATATGCCTTTTTGACTTGAGGGCTAAATAAGTTTTTATAATATATTTTTACCTTTAATGGACTGTTGTTACCTTGTTGGATTCTAATTTTGGTTAAAAGTTTCATAAATTTTAATAGCCCAAACCCAAATCAAACATAGCTAATAATATTTAAGTTATAATTCATTCAAAAAAATCACAAATTAAATAAACATGAAATTCATTTTGCAAAAGACATACTACAAACATACCACTATACCAGACATATAGCACTTCACAAGTAAGTGATATACAATTAAAACGTCCAATATAAAAACTTTAAATCATAAATCCAAACTCTAAATAAATATTACAATCCAAATACAAACTCCAAGTCAAAATTATAATCTAAATCATAAAAATAAAGGCTGCTAAGTTTTATAGAATAAAATAAATAATAAACAAGGCTGATAGGCTTTCCTGCATTCATAAATAAAATAATAATTAGTAATGTCCGTTAAATAAGCAAGTTGCATCCATGCTATCAAACAATTATATTCATATACAAACAATTAAATGCCTACCTTCATGGTTTCATTAATCATTATTCCTTATTTTAATCCTCCATAGAAACATTTGTCACTCCACTTTCATACTCTACATTAAGATTAAAACAAAAACAAAACACAATAGACTTTCATAGCAATAAATAACATTAATAAAATATAAACAAATTTTATAATTCAACCTAAATAGTAAATGCTTACCAGTTTCAACATTGATATAATGTTCTAACAAATGAACCGATTCATCTTGATTTTGAGCATGCTCTTGAACAACACGCGGTTCAGCAATAGGGCAAGTTGCTTGCAACCAATATCCGGTCAAAATTAACCATTTTAGTAGTCAAAGAACTCCTATATGGATCAAGAATGCACCAATGCTAAATGCAGACTCAAAAAACCACTGTTGAAACCGGCATTGCAAACACATCTCTTGTAACCATTGATAATATAGGAAACTTTAGTAAATAATTCTTCCACCAAGCCAAAACATCAAACCTCTCATTCAATTTCTCAGCACGCTCCAACAAATACAAATTCACCTCACTTTTCCCTTTATTAATATCTTCTTCTTGTTGCTTCATTTCCCACAAACTATCCTCTTGATCAGTTGCCTTTAACCTGCTGAATTCTAAGTCATCAATAGGTCCACCACCAACTCCAAACGAGAACACATCATCGGTTTGCTTTGCACCCCCACCCGAACTACCATAAAATTTGTCATACCATTCATAGAAGTCTAACAACACACCTTTCAACTCCAAAATCATGGATTCAAATTCTTCCACAATATAAATGGAATCAAACCGAAACTTCACATAACCTAATTTGTACATTGGGTCAAAAACAACTGCTAAGATCAACAAGTTATTGGTTTTTTCGAACCCCCCCCCCCCCCCCCCCCCACCCCACCCCACCCCACCCCACCCCCCCTTTAATAGTTGTCAAATTTGTGTTGCATACTCAATGTAATTTTACTCACAAGCGGATCGCTTTCAATGGTCAATGAATTTAGTTGATTACGAACGGTGCACCAACTCTTAAAATAAATGTTGGATGTCACATGCAATTATGCACTAAAATCCAAGGTAATATCATAAAAGGTTGCTAAGAAATTGATAAATACTTTGGCATTATCCCAGTCATCAAAATTCGGGGGTCCAATCCGCTTATGCTCATTTTCGTCATCTCTGAAATAGTTCACATATTGCATATCTTCCTTTCTCAATCGCTCAAATGCTTTTCTAAGCTTCACTGCACTTTCTAACATCAAGTAAGTTGAATTCCACCTAGTAGGAACATCTAGCACTACCAACCCTTAGTCCCAATCTTCTCATGTGCAACAACTTTTTTAAACCGTTCTATTATACTGTGAGAAGATTTCATAAATTTCACTGCATTGTGAATTGCTACAATTGAGTCATGCAAATCTTTCAACCCATCACCGACTATTAGATTTAGGATGTGTGCACAACACCGTACATGCAAGTACTTTTCCCCTAAAACCGTTCCATCATCTTGCCAACTATTTAATTTCCTAATCACATAACCAATGACAGTGGTGTTTGAAGTTGCATTATCCACGGTTATCGTGAAAACTTTATCAATACCCCACTCAATCAAGACATTCTCAGTACACTTTCTAATTGAATCTCCCTTATGATCAACTATTTGACTAAAGCTTATAATCCTCTTCTGCAACTGCCAATCATAATCAATAAAATGAGCAGTGATAACCATGTAGTTAATATTTTGTATTGATGTCCACGTGCCTATGGTTAGACAAACCACCACCTTACTCCGATTAAAATATTTCTTTAACTTAATCTTCTCATCAATGTATAACCGATACAACTCTCTAACAATGGTTCTCCTATATGGGATATCAAATAAAGGACAAAGTTAAAAGCAAAACCTACATAATCCCCGATTCTCAACAAATCTAAATGGTAATTCATCAAGTATCAACGTTTATGCTAAGACTCTCTTACATTTCAGCTGATCAAATTTTGACACCCATAAACTACTCCTAAAACCTGATAAAGTTGGTTGTTTCACCAACACTTTTTGTGTTGGATCTATAGGGCAACATTTTTTACACCGTTTAACAATATGTGTGTTCATATTTGTTGTGTTACAACCCGAGTCAAATGCATAAGAATCACCACAATACTTGCATCTAGCTCTTTTCTTCCCCTCTTCACTGGTATATTCTTCGAAATGTACCTAACATTATGACTTTTTTTTTCTCTTTCCTACCACCTACCTGTATACCCTTTGAAACCTTCCCCTTTCTAATGGAGCTATAATTTTCTAAAGTCTCAGGACCCGAGTCACTACTCCCCTCTATTGAATCAACATGATCAATCTCCATCTATTCACAATTGTATATACAAATAAAAACTAAAATAAGTAAAGTAATTAAACTAATAGAATATCATTTTTACTAATTTTGAGATAATATAATTAAGTATATATCAAATAGAATCCACTTTTATCAATTATCCATATCAAAGTATCTCTCACCGTGAAAATTTTCCCAAAACTAATAAATATTTCACTATACTCAAACATTTCAAGCTACCACACATCAATAACTCAACAAGTTATTCACAACCCAATTTATACCATAATCCATATCCACAGCCCACACCACATTTATATCAACAACTCAACAAGTTATCCACAAAGACCACAACCCAATTTATACCATATCCACAACCTACATCACATATTATATATATATACATATATATATATATATATATATATATATATATATATATATCAAAAACTCAACAAGTTATCCACAATCCACAACACATATACAACCCACAACACATATATTTTTGTTTAAAATAATAATAATAAATAACAGTATAACCAGCAACAACCAACACATCATAGAAAGAAAATAACCAAAACGACACGTCCACAACAAAAAATCTTCGGCTGAAGCCTGAATAAATAAATAAAGAAGAGCCGAAGAAGACAACAACTAACCAAATAAGCAAATTGGCAATCAAATCGTCTGATTCAGAAGAGTTAGACGAGTAGAATGAAGGAACTGACGTTGAAGCTTTGGCTAGAGAAGAAAAAGATCGGATCAGTTGAGCAAAGACCACATCGGTCGACGGTGGTCATCGAATGTGAAAAAAAAAGACAAAAACAAACTTAGTTGTTTGAAGAAGAAGAAGATTAGCAAAATAAGAAGACAAGAAGAGATTGAGTCGAGTGAGTAGTGACAAACCTTCTTTAAGGTTTGAGTTGATACGAGTAGAGAGTCAGCTGGCGAAGATGGCCAGATCGGAGACGAGCTGCACTCCGACGAAGATGAGCAATTGAGATGACTAGCGAAGATCGACTGTTAGACGATCGACTGTTGAACAGTGGAGATGAGCAGCAGAGCAACTAAGATGAATGACGAAGATGACCAGATCGGAGACGAGCGACGGAGGTAACCGACAGGGATGAATAGCGGAGGAGTTGAGGAAGTGATGAGAGCCACAGAGATGATAGATGAGCACCGGTCCAGGCGTCCAGTTGAAGAGAACTGAGAATCGGTGAGAAGTGTACTGAGCAGACAGCAGTGGTCGATTCAAAGAATGAAAGAAATGAAAAATGTTAGGGTTAGAGATTTAGTCATTTAGGTTTTTTTTTTAACTTATATATATATATATGTGTGTGTGTGTGTGTGTGTGTGTGTGTGTGTGTGTGTGTGTGTGGTTCAACGATTCAATCCAGTTTTTGGTAAACAAAACCGGTTTGAACCGATTTAATTCGATGAACCGAACCGAAAGCCCATTTTTCGGTTCGGTTCGGTTCGGGTTCGAACCTAGTGCCCACCCCTATTCAATGTTGTGTCAATGCTAAAATTTAGCATTGAGTGCAAAAACTTTTCTTCAATGCAGTGCTAAATACCATACCAAAGTAGGTATATATTAAACTTTGTGTTAAATTTGGCACAACAATAAATGTCCCTATTAAAATTACAAAAATACCATTATTTATATATTTTAAATATTTTATATTATTTAAATTTAATGTACATTAATGTTATTTCAATCCAATATATTTCATCAGTAATAATTTTTAAGAAATCCAATGGTTATTCCATTAATACATTAATGGTATTAATTAACTTTTATAAGTTTAATGCATAAAATATAGTATTTTATTTTACTTTTAGTATTATGTATTGGAGCACAATGCTAAATTGTTGTGCAAAATATAGTATTTGGCTCTTTTTTGTACCAAATTTGACATTGTGAATAACATCAGCATTTGAGATGGTATAATGATATAAAATCACCAAAATCAAATGATTTTAAATTTCAATAACCTAATTTTAATACGAAATTAAGGATCAAACCAAATTTGATGAAAGTAAGATTATTGATATTAATATAGAGCATTCATAAACGTAATTCAGCTGATAGATAGGCGAGTTTATAATTTTAGTAAATAACTTCCAAATCAGCGATTCGAATTCTACCGATGACAAAATACTTCAAAAATATTAACCATATCCTATAAATTTGTCCACGTTTCTCTTATTTCTCTTAGTTTATATGTGATATCCATTACATAGTATATATTTGAAACTAAATACATTTCTTTTGGGTATGCTTGAATATAAAGCATAATTAATACATATTTTAGTATTGTTTGATAACAATATCATGGCTCTACCGGGGCATTCTATCAGATTTGCTGGACTTGATATTGTATTCAAATTTATCTTAAGCAAGGTTAAATTCAGAAAATATTTATGATCCCGTAAAATCGTATGTGTCGTTGCACTATCGGCTAAACATATATATCTTGTATCTTGATTTTCAATATCACCCAATTTATCGTTTAAAGACATATTTGTTAGCTTCACAAAGAAAAAATAAAGTGCATATTAGATAGAGTGATCAAAAGTATATATTACAAAAGAAATATTTTACATAAGTATTTCACACGATAACAAAAAAAAAAACATTACAATCAGTACTTAATTGGTATGAACATTTCCATCACCAATTGAAGTGATCACTTTATCATTCGGATCTTCTAGGAAATCATAAACATTAAACCGAGTGATATCCATAAAATCTGAATATTCCATGAAGTTGGTTTCAGGATTCTTCCATTTTTTCCTTTCCTTTGATCAATGCTTGATAAAGCTAAACCAAATGTTAAGGTGTGCAGCATGTACGTGACCAATGATTATGACAACCACACTTGAAACAAATGCCATCATATTTCTTAGGCCCTTTTTGGATACTCTTCCCTTTATCTGGTATGACCTTATTAACAGTCAATTTTTAAGGAGTGTCCGGACCAAAATAACCATTTGCTCTTCCGTGACCTCGACCATGACCACAACCATGACCACGGTAAGACCACGACCACGACCACGATTATGTCCTCCAATAGTATTAGTATTCACTTTTGGGAATGCCGTAGAACATGTTGGGCGTGATTCATGTTTTTTTATTAAGAGCTCATTGTTTTTCTCTGCAACCAAGATACATGAGATTAGCTCTGAATATTTTGAGAATCGACGTTCTCGATATTGTTGTTGTGATATCATGTTCGAGGCATGAAAGGTTGTAAACGTTCTTTTTCCAATATATCATTTTCTATTACATCATAGCCACACAATTTTAGTTGTGTAGTGATTTTGAATAAAACAAAATTATACTCAGAGACTAATTTATAGTATTGAAAGCGTAAATGCTGCCACTGATACCTAACATTTTGTAATGTAATATCGGGTTGGTTATCAAATCGGTCTTTTAGCTCTTGCCATAGAACTTTTGGTTTTGTTACAATTAGGTATTGAACTTTCAGATCCTCATGCAGATGGCGACAAATAATAACCATGGCAATAGATTTGTCCTGTCCATTTTCTCGACCCCATCTTCAATTGAGTTTTGGCATTATTACAGTTTCTAATTATCTGAAAATCACAATCGGAGTTAGAACTTCTGGTATGATAAAACCCGAGGAATTTAAATCTTCAGATATATAAATGAATTTTTGTAAGTAAATAAATTCAGAAGTTTCAGATTCAAGTAGTGATAAATAAATCCATAAACTTCAGGTTTTGGATGGGTGATCAAATTGTAAAAGTAAATAAAATGCAAGAAAGTAAACCACGTAAAAGTAAATAAAAGAAACTAAATCTAGAATTGCAGATCCTGGTATTGATAAATAAAAATCTAGAAGCTTCAGGTTCTAGTAATAATAAATTCAAAAGATTTAGGTTATGAAAATAAATCTAGGAACTTCAGATTCTAGTGGTAATAAATTCAAAAACTTCAGGTTCTGGAAATAATAGCATCGTGCTGATAGAGCGTTATAATTAAATTGAAAACAACAGATGAAATAACTAAAGCATGAGATAAATAGTGATATGAGATCAGTGAAAGAAAGAAGAATTATTATTGCTTCTACTGATTGGATTCTCACTTGAAATTTACAAAACAACAAATAAGGAGCCTATTTATTAGGTTTGTCAACCAATCATATAAAGGCAACAAAATTATCACTAGTAACTAAAATATGAGCCAACATTTGTTTTGTCTCCGGCTGTAACGGTAATAAATCCACACTTTTCTACGATATTCAATAATAATATTAAAATAATATAATAATAATAATAATTTAAATATCCTATTTTAGCCATTATCTTATTTATTTAAATATTTCGAAATATCCTTTCACTTAACCCTTTATATTTTTTTTTTCGCCATTAAACCTCCTGAACTTTTATAACAATGGATATTTAAGCTATTTAAAAGGAATTATCATTTAAATTATCTTTTTTTTTTTAAATATCTTTATTAATATAAGTGAACAATGGATATTTAAATAAAATAGATAAGTTAAATGATAATGACGAAAAAAAGTATAGAGTATTTAAATTATTATTATTATTATTTTACTAGTATTATTATATTATTTTAATATTTATTTTTTTTATTATTATTATTATGGATTTGAATCCTCTATTGATCTGATTTTTTTCCTGACATTTTTAAAACATGTGATTGGTTGTTGGTAAAGTATTTGTGGAAATCAATCACATCTTAACCACACATTCATTGTAATGCTTATTTGTCATGAGATTAAATGAGGTCAGGAAAAAGATCTGATCTGTGGAGGATCCAAATTCCATTATTATTATTTAACTTTATATTTTTGATCTTGACATTATAAATACCCTTATTATTGTAAAGGAACAAATGATATTTAGAGATATTTAAATAAAAAAGTAATTTAAATGATAATTTTTATTAAATAATTTAAATATTCATATAGGATTTTATATTTAGAGATATTTAAATAAAAAAAGATAACTTAAATAATTGTTAAATCAATTAATTTTTTTCATTTATCTTTTTATTTAATTTTTTTCATAAAAAAATTCAGAATTTTATTATTATTTAACAATAAGTTTTAAGTTTTAAGTTTTATTTTTAAAAAGTTGGTTAGAGAGATATTTAGGTCATATTATTATACTTTTTCCGGTTTGATGCAATTGTGTATAAAATAATGGAAACTTAGTTTAATTTGTCGTGCAGAAAAATGTATGACGCTACGATTTTGTTATATATTGTCAATTTCTGAAAGTTTAAGGAGTTTAATTCCTAAAAAAATTAGGGAACAACTTGCAAATTCGTTTATAGACAATATGTATATGTGCCATTTACTCTAATTTTTTTTTTTTTTTTTTTTTGAAAAATGTCTGGGGAATTGGGGATACGGTTATTTTAGTGGAATTTTTTTAGGTGTGATTATTTGTCTATATTGATATCTAATATCTTGTAACTATCCATAAGCTAATTTAAAATTTCTCTTTTGGGATAAATACATACATAATTACTCTCCTAGAAAAAATATTTAACTTTCTGATTAATTACGTTTATTTAACTTGCGTTCAATGTATGTTTGTTCAAGGGCTTTTTAATACACTCGTTAATATGAAACAATTAAACTTTGAGGATTAACTTTTCAAAAAAATAAAAAAATAAAAAAAGGAGGGAGATCTATCTATTTTTAATTTTAAAAAAATTTAATTCAGAATTTTAGTGGTATTTGGTATTTTTAATAGTCAATATCAGTGTACGGCTAATTTGGACCAATTTTAACTATTGGGCATCATATACAATTTGATTTGAAACCACGTAGTCCACGACTCCTCCATGGACCCCTACTGTTATCCAGCTGAGAAGCCTGAATCAATTATGCAATTTCCTTGAAGATTCAATTGAACATAAACGCCTTTCGTTTCAAACTTTCTCCTTGTGGAAGTCAAGACTCAACGGTCATTGATAATCGTTGCAACTTTTCTTCTTCTTGTTTTAAATTATAAAGTATCGTTCCATTCTTCAAATCTTCAATAAAAATGTCACTGCGCCAATCCAAAACCTCCATCCATCATACAAGTTAATACAGCCCCATATCTTGGCTTGTCTCTGTGACCTTAGCACAAAAACATGAACAACAACCATGTCTTCCCAATACGTACTCTCCACTTTGCCATCACCATACTCTTCTTCTTGATCGTCGTCCCTGTATCTCACTGCCAGGACAAAGACGACGACTACCATTTCTTGGAATGCAGTAGCTCCTATACTTATGGGTGTGGGTCGAGAAAATTGAATATCTCGTATCCTTTCTGGGGAGGCGATAGGCCTCAGTATTGTGGTCGTGAAGGATTCGATATTAAATGTCAAAACAACGAGTACCATTCCATTGAATTTGAAAATCAAAAGTTCAGAGTTTTAAGCATGAGTGAGTCTCATCCGACCATGACAATAGCCCGAGATGATCTTTGGAATAACTGTTGTCCTCGAAAAGAAACTCAGGACACTGCTATGTTGGACCCTTATCTCTTCAAGTACAGTCCAAATGTTCGACTCCTCAGCTTTTTCCATTGCCAAGAGATTTACCCGCAGTATCCAGATCACTTTAATTGTTCTGCAGAAGGTGAAGATATCACTGGTTTTTACAATGTTTCCGTTCCCGATCTTCCGCCTCCGATTCCCAATACATGTCAAGTGGGAATCAAAGTTCCAGTTTTATTGTCTGCTCTTGATGATCTCAATCGTACCAAAAACTTGGGAGATGCTCTGAACAAAGGGTTTGAGGTGGAGTATTTGTTAGGCAGCACACCACCCTGTTCTTCTTGTAATTCGGCTGGTGGGATATGCGGGTCTAATCAGGCAGCTCTTGGACAATTTTTATGCTATTGTCGCGATGATCAGCCTCATGGTACTGTGATATGCGGACCAAACGAGTCACCTCCTCCCGGTATGTTCATATTCTTAGCAAATATGGTGGTCTGCCTCTGTTTTAAGGCTCAAGTTAGTGAATTGAGAATTCATCCCTAGTTCTTGCAAGTGTTTTGATCAAACGTGCAGAACCTCAATGCTTTAAACAAGTATGTAGGTCAGGAAATGATCATTTGTTGTTAGAATTAGTTAGATGGATAATTAGGATTAGATTATGACTACTTAATTAGTCTAACAGCACCTACAGTCATGTGAAATACTGTTTAGCTTTTAGAGATTTTTTTTTTTTTTAAGATTCTTACCACCGAACAGAATCAACCTAGCTATATAGTCCACAATAATGTTCCACTACCCTACACTAGATTTTTAAATAACGTTTAGTACTTCATCATTGTTCATAATACTGGAACTGTGAATTTGTTGTTTTCTATTGCTGTTTTTATAATCATATTTTAACTCCCATTAGACATTATTTGACGAGAAATGTCACTTATTTTATTAACCGATTGTCTGGTCATCAATCATGTATCATGTACATCCATGTTCCATTTAAATCATTTATTTATTTAGTGTTTTTTCGAATCTTATATAATTTTATAATACATAAATATTATAATAAATAAGTGATTAAGATATTGATTAGTTTTTATGACTATTTTATCAATAACTTCTCAAATGTTTAAGTTCTCATATATATTGACCGATTATTTGGCCATCAATCATACACATTCATGATCCATGATCCATGATCCATTCCAATTGACTTAGACTTTTATAAGTCTTTGGATTGATGGGTCCCTTATTAATTAGAACGTAAATTTAACGAGTGATTAAGATGTGATTGGATTTTAAGACCATTTTAAAACGATTATGAAAATAAATAAATAAACTGAGGATTTAGACTAGAATATATGCTTTGTTTTCTTGTTTAAGTTCCACGTGGACGACTTTGAACAACTCAAAGGTCAACCTCAGAAGGAAGGAGCTGGGTGCCTGCCTTCTAATATGAAAGCCTTTCTTTTGCATCATCTCCATCTAATGATCTACTCATCCCTTCCATATTGATTTCACTTTCCAACTTCCTGACCCAGTCCGAATATTGTTCAACCTTTTATATATATATATATATATATATATATATATATATATATATAATTAAAATATCGTTCAACCCCATTCTAAAATATTTAGAATATAAATTAGATAAATTTAACTATATTTTTATAAAATAATTTGAGCCTTCGAGGCCCATCAGTGGCTTCACACTATTTGTGTGTCAAAAAACTATATGATCTTTCAAATAATAATAATAAAAAACTGTATGAAAAATGTGTAGTAACTAATAATCTAATATAACTGGTAAAATTAGGGTTGCATAAGAGGTTCCTCATACTAAAAATATATATTTTATTTATGTTTTATTGTGGTAAAAAAACAAAAATGTGATGTAAATGAGGAGTCCTGTTTTTCAAAGTCATCTTGTAGCGATCACTAAAACCTTTTGTACCCGAAGTGGGCCACCACTACCTACTCCTTTCAACACTTCGCGATTTTTGTCTGCACCACTAATTTATATATATATTATAATTATAGTATTTTGTAGTCATTAAGGGCATGACTCGATCTTACAATTTTTATTTTCTTTTACATTTTATCTCAATTCCATTTTCCAACTACAGTCACAATCACCAACAAAAACTAACCTAAATTACCAATAAACTCAAAGACTCCGATGCCAACTCCGATCCTACCAACTACTTAGAATTAGCAACCAGCATTTTTTTTTGTTAAATGGTGGTGCCATGATGTGGTACTCTTCTATTGGGTCCGTCTCACGAATATCAATCGTGTGACAGATCCACGAAATATTTTTTCTAATAAAAGTCATATGATCATCCGTTTATTTTATTTTATTTTATTTTATTTTTTGATTTGTTTCCATTAGCTTTTTTATTAAATTTTGGATTCAAATCACTTGTTAAAAATTATTATCCCAATTTATATATAATCAACTAAATTTGGTTATATATACACATTTTTTTAAAAAATAATTAAATGTAAATAATTGTATATATATTGTCCAATTTGGTTGGTTAGACACACATTGTGATACCATTTTTTGACAGATGATTTGAATATTAAATTTTATATATATAAAAAAAACATTTTACCGCCTGTTATGTGTATGATGAAATAATATAAATTTAAAACAAATAAATTGTTTTTTATAAAAAATAATATATGGAAATGGAGGACGATCCACAACCTCCATTATTTGTTTTTAAAATTGTTTATTTTTATTTTAAATTATATAAAATAATCTTGAAAAGGAAATAATAAATTAAATAATTTTTAATTAGTATTTTGTTGATTTTTCTAATTTATATATATATATATATATGTAATTTTTCTTTAAGCTGTCTAATTATATTTTATGTTCTCAATACTTTTTAATTTCTTATATTTTAATATTTTTTGTTTTAAATATAATATTTAATTTGTTAAGTAGTTTAAATTAAATTATTTTCATATTGTTTTTAAGGTTTGTCTAGCTAATTATTTTATTTTATTTTGATATTTTAATTAACATTTAAAATTGAAAATACCAATTACCCTTTTACACTAACATCCAACATAACTTTCAGAATTTAAAAGGACTATTTTAATCCAAATTTAAACAAGGACTTTTTTTTTATAGTAACATGAAACTATATATGAAGATTTGTTAGATGCAAATTAAATAAGATGGATTAAATTGAAGGGTATTGAAACAACAATGCTGATGGTGAAATTTTCCCTTAATATAATTAAAATTAATATGAAATAAAATATACTATTAAAATAATACAGAGATAAAAATTGATGTAGAAATAAAAAAATCCATTAAAATTATAAAGAAATGGAAATTAATTTGCATTAATTTTTTTATTATAAAAAATGAAGTAATAAAATTAATCTGAAACAAAATCTATTAAAATAAAGCGATCTCACTCCCTTTTCCAACCTTTAAAGGGGATTAATTTTAATTTGTGTTGATATAGGGGTTGAATGGTGTGTAGCAAAATTAAAAATAAATTTATATTGTTCTAATTGTTGAAACTTTAATCTTAATGATCATTACGCAGATGGAAAAACTGATGGGAAGTTGAAGCTCGTTGTAGGTAATATATACGATCCCTCTCAATCTCCTTCTACCTTGTTCATTTTTATTTGCTTTCAAATGTTTAATATCTATAGTTTTTGAAAATATATATCGATCAAGAAGATTATCTTTATCATCAAATTATCATCTTCTAGGTACATTTTTTTGATCTGTTGAAAATCGGCAAAATGTTAATAATAATATCATCTACGCTTCCTAATGATCCTAATTCATCACCTATTCCTTTATGTAGGTATTGCTACTGCAGTCGGTGGAATTATGATCATCTTTATCATTATTTGCATTTACAAATGGAGGAAGAACTCATCAACTATTACCACAGTAATGTTTTGGAAGAAAACAAAGAATGATCGAGATCTTGAGGCCTTCATAAGAAATTATGGATCTCTAGCTCCCAAAAGATACCGCTTTTCAAATGTTAAGAAAATGACCAACTCATTCAAAGATAAACTAGGTCAAGGAGGATATGGAGGTGTATACAAAGGAAAGTTACAAGATGGGCAACTTGTAGCAGTAAAGGTCTTAAACACATCCAAAGGAAATGGACAGGATTTTATCAATGAGGTAGCCATCATTAGTGGAACATCCCATGTTAATGTTGTCATGTTACTGGGATTTTGTTTAGAGGGTAGCAAAAGAGCTCTTATTTACGAGTTCATGCCTAACGGATCGCTTGAAAAATTCATACACAGGAAAGATACTTTGAAGACTAATCATCATTTGGGATGGGACAAATTGTACCAAATTGCATTGGGAATAGCCAGAGGGTTGGAATACTTGCATTGTGGCTGCAACACAAGAATTCTTCATTTTGACATAAAACCCCATAACATTCTTCTCGATGAAGATTTTTGTCCGAAGATCTCCGATTTTGGGCTTGCAAAATTATGCCCCAAAAACGAAAGTATTGTATCGATGTTGGAGGCTAGAGGGACAATTGGATATATTGCTCCAGAAATTTTCAATAGAAACTTTGGAGAAGTGTCACACAAGTCTGATGTTTATAGCTATGGAATGATGGTTTTGGAGATGGTTGGAGGTAGAAAAAATCTCCATCTTGGGGTTGATAATTCAAGCGAGATATATTTTCCAAAATGGATTTATAAGCATTTGGAGCTAGGGGAAGAAATTAGACTACGTGGTGCCATGGCTAGTGAAGAAAAAGATATGGCAAAGAAGATGATATTTGTGGGTTTGTGGTGCATACAAACTATTCCATTGGATAGGCCGTCCATGAATAAGTTAATAGACATGTTGCAAGGAAGCATAGAAACCTTGCAAATCCCACCAAATCCTTTTCCTTCTACTTCTCCGAGACAAACATTAATAGATTCAGCCACTATATCCATGTCATGATAATTGTCATTTTAGTGGTGTTGACGGTGATTTTTGGATCGTGTAGGAGTGATCACGCGTTTAACAGATTTTTGTAGATTGTTAAAGAAGTTATGGAGAAAATAGAAAAAAAAAAAGAAAACATGCACAGATGAGTTTACGTGATAAAACCCCAAGGTGGGGAAACATCCACGGTTGCCGGTGACGGAGAGAAGATATCACTATGATAAAACGATTACACACTTAATCTCTCATTTTTGGTGTATCTTTCTCTTTCTTATATATTTTCTATGTATTCTTGTGTATGTCTATGTCGTTGTCTATCTTACGATGAGATTATGAGTCTATTTATTCTTGATTTTTAACACAAAATCACTCACTAAATCACCTCCTTTCTTGATACTTTGTAATTGGTTTATGAGTTGAACAATCTTAGCAACCGATTGCTGAGAACAAAGCCTTTTAAATCTACTCCAAATCTCACAAGTCATTTGACAACTTATGACTCCTTCACTGATGGTTGAATAAATCCAGCTAACAAGCAATTTATCAATTCGTTTCCAGACGGAAAAAACTTTGCTCAACTTCTTCTCTATTACTATTTTACCAATCTGATTTGTAACCTCAACATTTACATAGACATTTGAAGGACGATTCAAGCCGTAGATGTATTATTCAAGATCTAAAGCTTGAACAGAGGACAATACCTGAGCTTTCCAGTAAATGTAGTTCGATCTTCCAAGCTTGATTGGTAAGTTGTAGTTTAACCTTTTGGTGAGAGACAAGAACTCTATTGCTTCTGCCACTTCTTGAGATCCTTGACTCTGTTCCAGATTTGGAGTTTGTGGTGATGAAATCGATTCTTGAGTGTTATGATCTTGATCGAAAAACGACAAGCATGGTTGAGAGGAATTCATCTTGATGTTTGTCGATGAAGCTCTTATACCATGAAAGATTGAAGAAAGGTATTTGATAAGAACATCAAAGAGTTCGATAAAATGACTCAAATAGTTTTCATGTACAAAAGAAGTTTTTTGAAGAACTCCATTGAATAACAATCGAGAGGAATATTATTTTTACAATGATCAATGAATAGAAAACCCAATTTTATTTATTTTTATTTTTTTTATATTCTGTTACGATCATATGTTTTTACACTCTCAAGAATCTAAACACGCAAAATATGTGTTTGTGGTATTCTCTAACTTCCTAACAGAATTCTTTAACTAACTTTGCTGACGAGGAAAGCCACATCAGCTAACTCTTAATCCTTAGACTAGTTACTCATTAGTGCTTTAAACTAATCTTATTAATTTCACTAGAAGAGTCAGCTTAGTTGCCTTGATGCTTTACTCGTGATACTCTGTTTTGTATCATCTAGCGGCTCTGCTTCACCAGTAGCTTAGCTTATTTGTTAGTGTAGCATAGGATCCTCTCATATAGATTTCTTATGTTTATCAACCACCACCCCACCCCATAGCCTGTATTTCTTTTAAAAAATCTCTTAATTGTTCTAAAGAATCTAGAAAAAGATTCTTTAATCGCGACTCGATTATGTATGTTGAGATCTTAGATTTTTACTTTTCTTGATAAAGGAGCAAGGATTAATTGCCGTAAGAAATGTTTAGATAAGTCTATTTAATGAATTTTAATTCGATCATTTTGTTTTGATCTCAAAATAAATGAGAAAAATTAAAAAGATTTAAGATAACAGAATTTTGATGTGATGTGATTGTTTAGAAGGGATGTGGTTGGTCCCCTCCTCCCATCCCACGGTCATTTATATCAGTGAAATTCATCCCACCCACGAATCCTTATTTGAGAGTGAATTTCCTCCCAAAGCCCCGTGGGCCCCGTGAGTATATGCCCACCTCTAATCGTTTTACTCTACCATTTTTTTTTTTTTTTTTTTAAAATAGTTCCCGTGCCGTGAATACACACATCCACGAATATTTTCTAAGTTTGTCAGCGACACGGTAAAAGCGCATTCAACGTGATTTTTTTTTTTTTTTTTGTTTTGTTTTGGTTTTGTTTTCATGTTGTTGCTAAAGATTAAAAAATAAAAAATTATCAAAAAATTTAATTTATTTTGTTTTTGTTAAAAATTTATGAAACAGCCAAAAACAAAAAAACAAAAAAATCAATCAATGGTATTTGTTACGACAACTAGCTCACACAAACAGTCTTCTGCAGCTGCTTCTACCTATTTCTCTCTCTTCAATGGCTTCTGTACACTCCTCACTCCCTGCAATTTCTACGATTCGTTCCACCTTATCTTCTTCTTCGATCACTACTACTTCGCTTGTCATTCTAACTAGGTCGCCGGAGTATGACCGGAGAACTCGCCGCCAATTGCGCTGCCGATGCATGGTCCAGCAGGCCGTACAGGGCGCTCCCGCCGCCTACGCCAAGGAGATGGAACGACTCTCCGCCAAAGAATCGCTTCTTCTCGCCGTGAGTCCTTTTCTATTTAGTTTAATTTTTCCATTTTTTTTTTCACTTTTCTAATTTTGTTCCAACTTCGAAAGCTGCATTTCTAATTAATACTAATAAATCTATTACATTGCAAATGCTCAGATTTAATTACTAGACAGTTGTAGCTTACTAAGTTGAATTCCTATATTTTTAATTTGTAACGTATATAGAAAATCAAGTTGAACATTTGTACTCATCAATTGTGTGGAAATATTGATTTTAGTTTAAGGATCGTGGTGGATTTGAGACCTGGTATTAAATTTTCATTTTTCACTTTTAAAATTTTGTTGTAACTTTGAAAGCTGCATTTCTAATTAATACTAATAAATCTAATACAATGCAAATGATCGGATTAATTACAAGCCTACTAAGTTGAATTCATATATTTTTAACTTTTAATGTATATATCAAATCAAGCTGAAACATTTGTACTCATTAATCGTGTGGAAATATTGATTTTAGTTTAAGGATTCTGGTGGATTTGAGGCCTTAGTTACTGGAAAGACGTCAGATATGCAGCGGATTGATGTAAATGAGAGAATAACCGGTCTTGAACGGCTCAATCCAACACCAAGACCAACAACGTAGGTGCTTTATCAAAACAAATCAATTTCTGTAATGTTTTTGCTTATAGAACGAGACATTTATTTGTTCTTATAGCATTCCAGGTCTCCTTTTCTTGAAGGTCGATGGAATTTTGAGTGGGTTGGATCCGGAAGCCCTGGACTATCTGCTGCTAGATTTATATTTGAGTGAGTTGCTTAATGGTTTTGAATCAATTGTAAGCTTACCAAGGGCTTGTATCTATATTTACAGTGTTACTGAATTGACTGGCTGCTAATCTTGTTAAGCAATAAATGTGTTTTTGCAGGAGATTTCCCTCAACATTGGCAAATTTGTCAAAAATGGAAGTGATGATTAAGGACCAAAAGGCGAATATTACAGCAAACTTGAAACTACTGAACTCGGTGATATTTTCATAAGACATTTTAAATGCTCTTACTGTGATTGACTGTGCAAACATATTTTGCTTGTAAGGAAGCAAGACTAAGATCTATTGGATATGCACATGTGAGAGTATGTATAATGTAAATCCCACACTATGGCAGAATAAGATGAGTGAATGACTTATAGACAAGGAGTTAGGGTATAATACCCATTCGTTTAAGCTTTTGCGTTCAAAATTTTAGTAAATCCCTCATTGCTAGCCGAATCCCAATCAACACTCAGTCTCTTTCCAGCCACTTCGGGATTAATAGATTAATACCAGTGTCTGTGACTTTTGCATATAGGGATTTGCTAGACTTTTTCTTTTGTACTTCAACTTATTCGAAAAATACAGCTCATATCAACAAACATCGTAAATAAGTTACCACATGCAAGAAGGAAGCAAGACTAAGATCTATTGGATATGCACGTGCGAGAGTATAACGTAAATCCCACACTAGAGCATAATAAGATGAGTGAATGACTTATAGACAAAGAGTTGGTCTATACCCATTCGTTTAAGCTTTTGGGTTCAAAATTTTAGTATATCCCCATTGCTTCCCATCTCAATATGAGACATTCACATGATAGCATGTAATTTTTTTTTTCTTTCTCTTTTTCATTATGAGGTATCCTCTGTTGAAATGCAGATAGAAAGCAAATTTATTGTCTCCACTAAGCTTTCTATTGAGGGCCCACTAAGAATGAAAGAAGAATATATTGAAGGGATAATTGAATCACCAACTGTTATTGAAGAAACATTGCCAGATCAGCTAAAAGGTGCACTTAGTCAAGCAGTTACTACAGTGCAGCAGCTTCCTGTTCCTATTCGGGATGCAGTGTCCAGTGGGCTGAGAGTTCCTCTTAGTAAGCATTTCATCATCTTTCATTTTCTTCTTCCTATCTTGATTAAGTGAAAATCAGCTGTCTTATCAATCCTTTGGATACATTTTTCCAAAGGGGTGCTTCATAGTTTGTTGTGCTTTTGAATTACTTCTTGTTAGAATCCTTAAATACTATTGTTGGATCTTTTCATAATAGTTTAAGCTTTTGGGTCTAATGGATATCAACATGGTATCAAAGCCTTGTTTTACCGGGAGTGTCTGGGTTTGATTCTCTCTAGCGTGATTATTGTTATATGTTGATCTTGCACATGAGGTGGTGTGTTAAATTGCTTAATTACTATTGATGAGCCCTTTTCTAACAATTAAAGCTTCTGTGTCTAGTGGTTACGAACAGTCTCAACACTTTTTTTATTAAAATAATCAACTGACTATATTGCATTGAAATCTGGTTGAACTGATGCTTGTTAACTTAAATTTTCTCAGTGTTCTAGTATGCTGACCATTCGTTTGATGGATGCTAGATTGTATCTATGCATCTATTGATGTTTACTTTTGGCAACATACCAATTTCGGTTCCTGTTTGACACTTGCAGTCTCAACTGGACTACCTATATTACAGTATATAGAATGTTGTTGTGAAATATAGCAGTACCCTTACTTTGGTTTTAATTAGAACTTTGGTTAATTTTCTGATTGCACTTATGAGGTATCTGAAAACCCATTGACCTTGCCCCTGCTAGTGATAATGTTACCTTAACAAATATATTTTATTACTGTCATTCTTTGATTTTTTTTGAAATATTACGTCATTCTTAGAAATTTTTACCGGCCATGTGTTATGACTGATTTACATTAATTGTACAGTAGTTAGAAAAGGCAATCTGAATGATCAAAGGCATGTTATTGGTGTTGTTAAGACTTTAGACTTAAGTGTCTTCAAGACAGTTCTAGATTATGCATAACAACTGTTCCTAAAGATAAGATGTTATTAGTTGGATAATTGCTTAGAAGTTAGGGAAATTTGGGGAGTTGGTGTTGCTGTGTTGGGGGATGTAGCGGTGAAGTGGCGGGCCATGGGATGGAGGAGAATATTAACATATACCGTAAACTTTGAAATTTGCTCAGCTTGGAGTACTAAGTGGAGGATTGAGAATATTTTTATGTATAAATTACCTCTAGATAAGTTCAATCCTGCATTCATTTGAATTAAACTTCTATCATGATCTTTTGATTACTATCTTCTTAGGAATTGTTGTTTTCTTGTGCTTTCTGGTGTATTGAGTGATTCATTGATATAATTTGATAATGCTCAAGATTAGAATCCAACACAATTGGTTTGTTTGATTTTCTGTTTCTGTCAAAAAACAGAACAATTAATTTGTTATTGAGATCTAAGCATTTCACAATTTAAAAACTGCAGACATGCATTTACCTGTATGTACTCACACATGTTTGTCTGCTGTGATTGTACTAGCTTTTCTCATGAAAGAAGCAAACTTTCAGTGTTTTAGTTTCGTTTCTTTTCTTGTTTAAGGTCAATTTTCTTATTCTCTAGTATATGGATGTTCAAATTACTGGCTTTTAACACTCTAACAACTTCATTAATGATTAATCAGATGCTTCACTTAGGATGTCTATAGGAAGATGAATAGGATATGGATTTCAAATCAGATTGTTTGGTGTGTATTTCATACTGTATATCCTATAAGACATTTATATCACATTCATCTTTATAAAATATACCCATGGTAGGTGAGAGATATACATCCGGGGTCTGTGTAAAGATTACACTGTTGCCTTTTACATAGATCACAATTATGAATTCACCAACATGAATGGAACTACCTCCACGTGTGATGCCATATAATCACCTCAATGTAGTACTTATGTTGGACACTTTTTTGTATCATTTCTTGGCACCAAGCAGTACCGGTTGCCACTCTTTACTATCGGTAAAGCATGAAAACACTGTGGGAAAGGTACAAGCACCTCCACTCCATACTCCATGCATATCTTCTTCATTGTGAATGTGATTGTCGTAACTCCGGCTAGGTAACCATTTGCCAAGCATCTTCCAGGTTCTGTAAACTCTGGAGATTAGATCTCAGTTAGGTCATAGATGACTGTAAGGGATTCGGAATCCTTTGTGATAAGTAAGCGTCCAATGAGGCTACTATTCTTGCATCTGCCTCATTTTAGATTAAAAACGTTGTAGCAAAATATGTACCAAAAATAAATAAATCTATATGACATCCTATTTTACTCTTGTTGCATGTCTTTCTCTATGTAGATGAATCTCTGATTTATGGATGCATTCTGAGTTCTTTACTTTTACTCCCACCAGGTGGATCTTTCCAGAGACTCTTCATGATTTCTTATCTTGATGCAGAGATACTTGTAAGTTTTTGTCACCGTTATATCTGATGGTTATAGAGGATATTTAGGTGCTTAAAAATAATGAATCTCTTGCATGATAATAATGATGAAGCAGTCTAGTTTTGGTCACATCTATCAATATTGGAATGTGGTTATTAAACCTATTCTATTAGCAGTAGGTGATCATGTGATCTTGTTTTAGATATGTTTAGGTATAACCCTACACTACTATCCGATTGTCGGTAATCCATATCGTGTACTGAATTTTTTGTCGGTATTTACACAGGTAATTAGGGATACTGCTGGAATACCTGAAGTTCTTACAAGGTTGGATTCTCCTACATCTCCCATTGCAGATTCTGTGACCGAGTATGAGAGCTAGGGGTTCTTTTATGTTCCTGGAAATACAAATTTTTCCTTAAAAACTTAAAACTACAATGCTTAATTGAGTTTCTGAATCTCTCTCTCTCTCTCTCTCTTACACAGATGCATAAATACATACTCTAACATATATTTTACGGTCTATTTTGCTTGTTTGTGTAAGTCAATTGGTCGGTGAGTTAAGTAAGAATTGGTAAAACTTGCATGCTCTTTGATCTTAGTTGCTGGAGAGGTGGTCTCCAGGCGTGTAGTCAAGCAGCGTGACCATATGGTTTGAGTTTGACCATCCGATTCACACCTGATTTGGAATTTGAATTGGTTATATCCACTTTGGCATTAGGCAAAATTTTCTTGACAAAAGTCAAGACTTAAACAGTGAAGTGTGAAAATAGAAAAATATATATAAAAAAACATTATTTTAATTAGAGGTTGGTGTGAAGTGTGAACATATTTGACATGTTAATTAAAATCTCACAACATCACAAAAGCTTGTCCTTACTCGGTAGTCCTTTCATCATCTTAAAAGGCAGATTGCTCTATTGTTTGACATTCATTTTTCATATTTGTTTTCTAATAAAGGGTGGTTTTCATGCGACTAGTCATTTTTTTTAAAGCCTGTACTTATATTTTATGTTTAATGTAAATAATCTACATGGGGAAAACTTATTTTCAGGTTATATACATGGAATCGATCTACCAACACGTTTGTCTCATTCACTATAAACACCACATCACATTGTAAATATCAATATTTTGATCCAAAAATATCCTATATTTTCTATACATTAGGGGATTGATATGTAAAAATATCTCTGAATATCCCTATATTTTAAGGATATGGCGATATTTAAGACCGAAATTTCAAAAAATTTGACCACCAATATTTACTTTCTTGAGTTACCACTCTTACTCTTTTTCATTAACGTCCTCATAAGAACCTACCTTTATCATTAACGTCCTCGTAAGAACCTACCTTTAATTAGAAGTTTCAGGCTGTTTCGATAACATAGGTTTAATTTTAAAACAAAACGGGTTATAAAAGAAAGAGTTCATTCTTCATTTCTATAACTTGTTTTCCTGGGAAGGTACAGAGATGAGTGAGGGTAGTTCTTGTTTTTTAATATTTTTTTGAAGGGAGGTTTTTAAAAATTATAGATATGCTTTTTTTAACTACAATTTTGAGTTTTGACATTCTCGAAGAATCCTCGTCTTATTTAGTTGTTTGGGTTCCTATTGACATTTTTAGGTATAGTTGTTGGCTGTCTCCGAGATAGGGTTCCCACTGATAGTCTAATCATTTAGATGGGTGGGTCATTTAATTTATGTTCACTTTATATTAGTAGGTTTGTGGTTTGTGGTTTCCAAATTATAATTAAAATACAGTTTGGCTACAGAACCTTTGACTTCTTTGTACTTCTTTAGTCATAAATAAAAAATTGGGCATGTTTTTTTTTTTAAAAAAAAGTTTTAAAGGATCTGAAAAATTAAGAAATTTTATTTATTTTTCATAGTGTCTGAAGTCCGAAAAAGTACACAAAAAACATATGGAAAAACTAAAGTGAATTTTTTAACTTTTCTCAGAAATTAAAACAAGTAAATCAATTTCAATACATTCTTTGAAAAAAAATCCAGTTAATGAATTTCAACTCATTCCTTAAAAAAAACAATTAACTGATGATATTTGAGCAATTATAGGTAAAAATTCGATAAGCCTATAAAAAAGAAAAAAACTCAAACTTCTGTCATAAAAGCCAAAAATGAAAGTAAATCAAACAAAATATGAAATTAAATATATATATAAAGTGTGTAAGTTAATACATTAATATCTCATATTAAATAAAAAACTAATTATGAGATACAATCATAAAAATCATTAATAATAAGGATATTATCATAATTTCTCCTGTAGTTTAACCTATTAATCGTTTTTACCACCTAGTTTTATTAAGTGATATAATTATTTTTCCCCTGTAGTTTATCATCCCCTCTAGTTTCAGTAATGACCATTTCCACCCTAAAAAGCAAAATACTAGACACCTTACCCTCTCTAGTTTCAGTAATAGTCATTCTTCCCCATGAAAACCAAAATATCAGACATTTTACTCATTGACCGTTAGGAATTCCGTTAGTCAAGTACTTTGACCGATAAAAAACACAATTACATGACCTTGTTACTCTTGAATACATGAGTTATGCACAGTAATAATACCAATAATTGTTTTTAAAGAAAAAATCAGAAATAAAAACTAATTAAAGTATTTTTAAAAAATAGAATTGAAAATAAAAAATAAAAAAATTAGCAAAAAAAAATTTCAATATTTCAAAAAAATAAAAAACAATTCAATATTTCAAAAATAAAATTTAATATTGTTTTAGTTTTTTTACAATTATATTGCTTTTATTAGTTTATTATTCTTTATATTAATGTTTTTAAAGAATATTTTATTTTTACATTTAATTATTTATATTAATGTTTTTAAAATATTTTTTTTTATTTTTACATTTAATTATTTATATTAATTTTTATTTCCAATTTTTTTAAATACTTTTATTAGTTTTTAATTTTTTTTTATTTCTGATTTTTTTAAAAACAATTAATGGTTTTCATTAGGGGGCATAACTCATGTGTTCAAGGGTAATAAGATCATTTAATTGATATTTTGTCGGTTAAAATACTTGACTAACAGATTTTCTAACGGTTTGAGGGTAAAATATTTAATATTTTTATTTTCAAGGGAGAGAATGACCATTGCTGAAGCTAGAGGGGGTAAAATGTTTAATAATTTACTTTTCAAAAGGAAAAATAACTATTACTAAAATTAGAAGGGGTAAAGTGTCTAATATAGCAAACTACAGGGGAAAAATAATTATATCCCTTTTATTAATGACCAAAATCCTCTTCATAGTTTATGGTTAAAATCCCCCCATATTTTTCCATATTCCCCATTTTCCACACTTTACCGTTAACCATTCTGTTATAAAAATTAAATAGATGAGGGTAAAACGGTAACTTGAAAAGAAACTAAAATTAAAATTATTTGACCTATTATTAAAATAAATATTAATATTAAGAAAAAAAAACCTAGCAGCTTCTCATGATCTTTCTAAACCCAAAAATTATTTACACTCTAAACTCAAATCTCATTGTCTAAAGCAAATAAAAAAATATAATTACTAATTTATTCATTTATTATTTAAAAATATATTACTGTTATTTTATTTTAAAAAAGTAAGTTTAAAAAAGACCAAAAAATAAAATAAAATAAAATTGATAAGGGAGATCCAATTTGATTGATTGATTATCACATGAGATAATGAGTTTTGCAGCACTTTTAACTAATTATAATAACATAAGATAATCAGTGAACCGTGTCAAAAAAATCAGATCAGTAATGACTAACGAATTACTACTATTCGATCAATATATCAAACATATCATATCATAAAAATAATATCACATGTATAGTGTTTGTTTTTCTATTTTCTTTTCAAATATCAATATAATGGTGAGAAAAATTGAGGAAAAAATATTTAAAAAATAGATAAATAGATGATATATATGAGTAATACTATAATCTCAAAAAACAATCAGAATGATATGATAAGTGAGTTGTCATCATCATACACATCATAGGATGATGTGTACTTAAATGATATGGTAATGACAAATCACCAACCACCATATAAATTAGGTTGGTTTTTGATTTTTGAATTTTTTTTTGGGTTGTCTATTGATATAATTAGAGTGAGCATTGATATGTTATTGTCACATTGATAAAGGCTGTTTTTAAAGCCAACAGTATCTAGTAGGGGATAGTTAAATTGATAGACTATTTAGTATTAAGGTATGAGAAAGGTCTGTTCAAGTAGATCAATCACCCGCCCCATTAAACTGGAATTTTCTAATGGCTATTTAATTAAAATCTATCATCCTTTGTAGTCGGTTTCTAACCGCTATCCATCCAAGTAATTAATATAAATTTATCTGAACCGTTCATAATGGTCTGAGCCTTCAATTGTATTTAAATGAAAAATTACGTGTAGCTTTTCAAGGAAATTTTATGAGGGAATAATAAATTCAAATATTGAATAATCCATCTAATCCGAACGAAATAAATCTAAATTAGGGTCAGTTTGGTATTACCGTAACTTTTATAATAATCATTGTTAATTGTGTTAAATGAACAATCAACTGTAAAGTTAATCGGTAAATATTTGGTTAGTTGTACTTTTAAAACAAATGTTTAACTCAAAAACTGTTTGATAATTTTATGTTAAAAGTACTGATATCAGTTATAATGACAAAAATAGATATGATTTTAGATTTTTTTTTAAATTATATATATATATATATATTAAATAATATTTAAGTAGAATATTTAAATTAGAAAAAAGATCGTAAGAACAATAAAATTATTTTTAAAAGATTTGATAAATCAAATCAATATTTAATTATAATATTTAATTTTAAGATGAAATAAGGTATATAAATAATTTTAATTTGATTTCATAAGGATAATAACGATATTTTAAAAGATTCATTAAATGTTGAAATAGATTATTCAATAAGAGTAATGTCAAACGTCCTAATTTTTTTTCTTTCCAAATTCTGTCTCAAATGATGTGGCACGTGAGTGTTAGCATTTTATGAAGCGTCCATTTTTGCTCACCCCCTTGAGGGTAGGTAAGCATTACCCCCTTCTGTATGAATGACATGTGTCTATAGAGAGGTAATTTTATCCAAACACTATCATCTTTGGGATAAATTTACATCTCCCTGGACACATATCATCCATACGGGAGAGGGTAATGCTCACCCACCCTTAAGGGGGTGAGTTAGAGGTGTCCAGAGCTCGGTTAAACCGTTCAAAACCGCCCATAAAAAACCGTAACCGAAACCGGTTACGAGCCGGTTCGGTTACGGTTTAGTCTCCCCAAAAACCGACAAAAAGCCGCGGGTTTTTTATTTTATTTTAAAAAAATACATAAAAGCCACCCAAACCGCCGGTTACAAAACCGAACCCAAACCGTGTATGGCGGTTTCGGTTACGATTTCCCCTCTCCACGGAACCGAAACTGACTGTTTCAAGCCGAAACCGAACCGTGGACACCTCTAGGGTGAGCAAAAGTGAACTATTTTATGAATCATGAGATTATATAATGACTGATATGATGGTAACACCTCATGTGCCACATCATTTGAGACAGAATTTGAGGAAAAAAAAATGATACGATGTCTAACATTACTCATTCCATAGACACTTTCAATAAGTAACCATTTACCTACTTAAAATCACTATAAAGACTTGTCAGATTATTAAATAATCATTTTTGTAAGTTTTACCAAATATCATTTTATATCAAATTATAAAATAAGTTGATTTTAATTTCTCAAAAACAATACAAAACTGGCCTTTAATCTCAAACAATATCAGTAGTATATGTATTCTAGGTATATTGGTTACATTGGCTACAGAAATAAATGTAAGAGGGCAAAACTTAATATAGGAAGTATGAAAGAAAATAATGGAATTCTGTTTACTAAAAGATTACATAAATTGATTTGCAGTACAATGTAGCAATCCATTCATCGAGTTGTAAGTCTCATTGCAAAATCAACTAAATTGATCAGTAATTCCAAGAGCATTGTACCACACAGATGTCTGTTTACGCGGAACAGCAGTAACGATCAAGAAGCTTTCGAAGTTCATTTTCATCTCGTACTTGGATTTTTCTCCTGCATTACAAGTACCTGTTTACGTTTTCTTCCATTTCTTTCTCTTTTAATTCAAATTCCTTGACGCGTTCCTCAAATTGCGCTTCTTTTACCCAATCAAGTTTTCTGTTTCACTCAATTGACTCTGTTTGTGGGAGTTCGATCAGCCCACCTTGCTGTTGGTGACCGGAACTTGGAAGGGGCAGAGAAGCACCAACATTGCAATTCTGATTCAACATTGCTGTTGCTTTTCCTGCCTAAATGAGCTAAGTTTGAAATCTTCAAGTCATTCAATTACGGTCAAAAGAAAAATGTTAATAAATGCACAGTAAAATATTTCGGTTTCCCCAAAGAAAAAGAAACAACACAACTAATTGTGAAATACAAAATGTTAATGATTTTGATAAATAAACATTAAACGTGTAAATCATTATGTAAATCATAACATAAGGGAAGCAATCACATCGTTGACACGTCACAAGCATCTGATATGAAATTTATGAGTAGTTAAACATACGATCGATACGTTAATCTTATTAAATAAAAGTAATGTTATTTTATCTAAATTTAGTGTCCAAATGATGGGATAACAATTCAGTTCATTCATCTAAATTTGATTAGATTTGTATGCATTAAATGTATGAACTAGATTGTTACCACAATTTTGATAAAGTAACATTACTTATTAAATAAACAAGTTTGTTCGGATTGAGCTCCTTCTATCCGCTAATTTGATTATCACCATGATATATTTCATTCCCAATGATCAATAAAAATAGATATCCAAGAGCTGCACAATTTATCAGCACATTTAAAACTATTAGAGATTTAAATATATATACATTACCTTCATAATATTTCTGGTAAGTTACTGATCCGATTTCAATAATTTTGCTCCATGCTCATCGTTGTTTCTTTTGCTTCTCTTCCAACTTATCTCACTTTAGTTGAGTATTCTCTTTCAACAATTATAATCATAATTTATTTGAAATATCAAACACGACATTGAATATAAATTTCTCTGAACTGTGTATAATGGTTGGTGCCTTCAATTGTATTTAAAAGAAAAAGGTGGAGCTGAAATTTGATAAAATTCTATGAGAAAAAAATAAATTTTAATCTCGAATAATCAACCTTATAATCTGAACAAATTTAATACCCCTCACACCTACATCGAGGTTGTGGATTCAAGTCTCTCCCTCTTACCAAACCCCGAATTATTGTAATATTAAAAAAAAAACTAATTATGAGATATAATCATAGAAAATCATTAATAATAGGGGTATTATCATAATTCCCCTGTAGTTTAATGTAATCATCGTTTTTTCCTCTCTAGTTTCATTAATGATCAAAATCCTCCCGGTAGTTTACCATATCCCCATTATCTCTCTAGTTTCATTAATGACCAAAATCCTCCGTAGTTTTCCATAATCCCCATTTTCCCCGTTTTACTGTTTACTATTCCGTTATAGTGGAAATGATGGGAAATATCACTTTTTTTTGGTGAGTTGTAGTGATGTCACAGGTTTAAGGTTTAATAAGTTAAGTTTAAAAGACACCTATTATGGTGAACTACCCATATTGCCCTTAAATAATTAATTTTTAATTCTCTTTGTACTTCCATCTCCACACTTTGATAATTAAAAGTAGTAACTCGTCTCTCTCTCTCTCTCCAAAAAACTTGTATGAAAATCGATTTACATTTTGTCCGAACATGATCCAGTTTTTTTGATAAGTTTACGAGTTGTTGTATATGTATAAGAGATTTTGTTACATTGGTTCGTGTTTTTTTTTTATATGTTTACGAGCTATTTTGTAATTGGTCTGAGTATTTTTTTTAATTTGTCTGAGCTTTTTTACATTGGTACGAGCATTTTTAAACTGCTGCAAACAAAGTTATAATATTGGATAAAAAAACTTAAACCCTTAAGAAAAAAGTTCGAGCCCTTAAGAAAAAAAATCGAGCCCTTACAAAAAAAGCTTGATCATGTAAAAAAACAGTTTGATCCTTAACAAAAAAAACTCGATCCCTTACAAAAAAAAAACTCCATTATGTACAAAAAAAGCTCAATCATGTACAAAAAAACCCGATCCCTTAAAAAAAACCCGATCCTTCACAAAAAAACTAGATCCCTTATAAAAAAACTCGTTCATGTAAAAAAAAAAAACTCGATCCTTAACAAAAAAAACTCGATCATGTACAAAAAAACTCGATCCCTTTAAAAAAAAGTTCGATCCCTCACAAAAAAACTCGATCATGTAAAAAAAAAACTCGATCATTAACAAAAAAACTCGATCCCTTAAAAAATAAGTTCGATCATGTTAAAAAAAAAACTCGGTTCTTAACAAAATAAGCTCGATACCTTACAAAAAAAAAGCTCGATTATGTATAAAAAAGCTCGATTCCTCACAAAAAAGCTCGATTTCTTAAAAAAAAACTCGATGCTTAACAAAAAAAACTCGATCCTTAACAAAAAAAACTCGACCATGTACAAAAAAAACTCGATCATTTTTTTAAAAGCTCAAAAATATTTCAAAAAGTCTCAAAAACAAAGATATTCATCTTCGTCAACACACAACAGATCAAATAAAAAAAAGGCTCTGGGGGCACTGCCCACTGCCCCCTACCCCTGCCCCCCTGCGAGCTGACCGGACAACTCGACCACCGCAAGGTCGGCGGAGAGCTCGACCCCCGAATGCGTTTGCGTAGCACCACTTCGTCGTCGTTCAAATAATTGTCTAGGTTTCAACGAGATTTTCTCTCTCTACTTCACAACTCTGTCACTGTAAAATGAATGAAAGAAATCCGATGTGGAACAACTGTTGAGGGTATTTTTGTCCGTTCACCATATTGGTGTCTTTAAAACATAAGTTATTAAAACAGTGATAGTGTTGAAATGTTACCACTAAAAATGTCATTTATTTTTTGAACCCGTTATAAAATTTAAATATATGAGGGTAAAATGATAACTTGATTAAGAAACTTTGTTGTTGTTGAAAATAACTTGAAAATAAACTAAAATTAAAAATAATTTAATCAATTATTAAAATAAAAAAATTAATATTAAGATTTTTTTTTAAAAAAAACCGGCAGTCTCTCTCTAAACCCAAAAATTAATTACTTTCTAAACTCAAATCTCATTCTCTAAACCAAACAAAAAAATTAATTTCTTATTATTCATTATTATTTAAAAATAGATTAATTTTAAGAAAAATCTATGGATATAGAGATTTATCATTATTTAAAAAAAACTAAGTTTAAATAAAGATTGTAAAAAAAAGAGTAAAAATGATAAAAAAAAAAAGATATCGAAGATCCAATATGGTTCATTTGAGCATCTCCGATGCAAATATGCATTTGGAGAAAATTGACCGTCACATATGATAAATGATTGAAAAGTTAGAAAAATCCTATTGAATATAATTATATAATTTCAATATGAAGATGATGTGGCAAAAAAAATGTTAGAAAATATGGAGTTGGGTTTCTAATTTTAGAAGCTCTCTTAGAAATGCTGACTAGGATTTATAATTCTTACACCAATAATATTAAAGCTCATTTAATTGTAAACTAAAAGAGGAAAAAAAGTGTAATATATTTTTTTTATTATGAATGGTCATAAAATGGATGCATATTTGATTTTAGATAATTGCATTGAAGATGTGAATATGTATTTATCTAATTTTTTTTCTTTCAAAAGTGGGTTCATAATGAATAGAAATATTGATGTAACACTATTTAGAAACTCAAAAATACATATTTGCATTGGAGATGCTTTTAATTATCACACGAGAGAATGAGTTTTGTAGTAATTATTACTATTTAATTAATATATCAAATATATCATATCACATCATAATTTAGGGATATAACCAGGATTCAAAACTAGGATGTGCTAGAATAAAATTAAGTGAATACCAACGATACGAGGAAATTTTATTGATTGAAAAACAAAAATACATTAATAGGGGGTCATACTGTGTAAAATTCATATTCCAAAAAATAAGTAATAATTTTTTTTGATATACCATTTACAATGACAGAGACTTGAACTTAGGATATTGACAGACTAAATTAATGCTCTAACCACCGGTCACATTTAGCGAAGTAGAAATACGTTGCTATAGATAAAAAAAGATAAATAAATAAAACACTAATTAAGTTATATTCTATGATTTTTTTTAAATCTAATTTTATCAATTATAATATATGGATCAATATTATTATCGATTTCTATTTCAATTTAGATAGCCATAGACTTTGTTGGAAATTCATTCTTCATGATGTCTTTGATCATTTTCATTGTTCAAAATCTTTGTGTTGTGGAAACACGAAGAGATTGGGTCAATTCTAATAATATAAAATCTATGAAGTAAAATTAGATTAACTTTAAAATTTTAAAACAAAATAAAATAATTAAACATAATTCCTAAAAACATACCCCAATTGAAGACATGATTTTTTAAAATTGAGAAAGATGTTGAATCATATTTGGGAATGAGAGAGAAATTTTGTATACAAGTATGTATTATTTAGTCTATATTTGTGATAACCGGTCTATGACACAAAAATTGAAAAATTTAATAATTAAAAATACAGTTCTATAAAATTTACAGGCCCTGTTAAGGGACGTCCCTGCATATATATATTCTTACAAAAGTAATATCACATGTAATAAAGGTGAGAAAAATTGAGGAAAAAATATTTAAAAATAGATAAATAGATTATATATTAGTAATATTATATAACTCATACAATTAATTAAAATGATGTGACAATTGAATTGTTATCACTATATAAGATGTATACTTGAATGACATGGTAATGACATACCACTAGCTACATCAATTGGATTGGTTTTTGAGATAACTTTTTAGGTATATATATATATATATATATATATATATATAGTGAATATGTATATTATTAGAGTGAGACATTGATATGTTTATGTTGTTGCATTGATAAAGGCTGTTTTTACTGTTTTTAAAGCCAACAGTATTTTGTAGGGGATAGTTAAATTGATAGACTATATTGCTAGTGTATGAAAAGGTTTGTTCAAGTAGATCAATCACCCACCTCATTAAACTTGAATTTTCTAATATTGGTTATTTAATTAAAATCTATCATCCTCGTAGTCGGTTTCTACTAACCATCCATCAAAGTAATTAATATTACAATTTGCAAATAAAGTTTACCAACAATGTTGACTTGAGCCTGGTGTGCTTCAAGTCAATCTTTATTATACATGTTAAACACTAGAGAGCCTTATCTTTAAACTTGGATTTCTTATTTATAAAAAGAGGAAAAGTATCTCGGAATTCATATATGTATTTTTCTTCTAGATTTCTATATTTATATTTAATTTGCCTGTCATTATCAAACATGTCATTCCAACCGTCTTTTCTCTATGTGTCCACCTTCTCATTTCTATTTTTGTTAATGTTCTCATAATCTCTACAAAATTGATAAGGATTTAGATATGCTTTTAAGTTGATAATTGTTGGGGTGTGTATTTTCGGTTTGGTTTGGGTTGATGATCAATATCAAACCATATCAACCCAAACCAATATGGATCGGTTTTGTTATATTTCAACCCAATTCAAACCAATTTGATTTTTCAAACTGATTCAAACCAAACCAAAAAAGGCCGGGTTGGTTTGGATAGGTTTACTGGTTTATATTTGAACTCAAAAATATTTTATTTTTTGGTATTATATTATAAAAAATATTTTTTAAAAATAATCATAACATTAAATATTAATTATATATATAGGAAGTACAAAAAAATCAAATGAGTAATTGTCAATTAAAGACATGTTTGATAGCATCTATACTTTTAAGACTCTAGTACATCAATCAATCAGATGAATTGTATCAAAACAAGTAAATAAACTATAAAAACTTAAAGTAGTTGATAAAAGTTATAAAACAAGGACTGAGTAGAAAACGTAGGTGGATTTTATATTTTAGTTTTACTTTCTATAATGTGTGGTTTGGTATGGGTTGGTGAATTATTTTACTCAACCCAAATCGAACCGCCTTTAATCGGTTTGTCCAAAAGACAAACCAACCCACCCATTTTTTATATTTGTAATCGAACCAATCCAAATTTTATGGGTTGGGTTGGTCGGTTTGGTTCAGTTTGACTGTTTTTTGCACACTCCTAGATAATTGTTCTGATCTAAATAGATTAAGTGATAACTGTAATCAATGATTACGATTTATTTATTTTACTTTTATTATCTTTAAATATATAGTATTTATCTTAAAAGTGTTTTAAATCAAAACAAACACCAGATCAGTAGATGATTCAAATCTAATAAATAAAAATCTAGTCAACGGACCATTTTTACGGAACCAATATTTGTAACAATAATTTTACTTTAATCCATTTATTTCAATCATACAAATCAATTTAATACAATTTAAATGAGTTATAGTAATACCACATCATTTAGATAAAATATCATTATTTTATTTGTAATTAATTAATAATTTGATATAGTAAAATTTGATTTATCATATATATGACCACAATACGGAAAATATTTCCATTTTTAATAAAATATTTCCTTTTTCCGTATAAATCATTTTAACCTTTTCATAATTGTTTTTTTCCCTTCTAAATACACTGCATATATATTTCTTTTTTTTTTTTTTAAAATACACTTTATTTTAAAAAACTAAAAAAAAAATATCATTTTGTTCGAAAATTTTATATAACACTTCTTTGTAAATACATTCCATTATACTGTAGAACCCATATAACTTAATCTCATGTAAATAAATATTCTCTCTAAATTAATAAAATATCTCGGTCCCGACTCAGACTAGTGTAAGAAATTAATAAATCCATCAATTGTAATAATTAATAATTTCTTGTTTGAAACCTAATGTAAAATTTCAGTCCCAACAGTTGTATAAATTAATAATTTCATAAAAGTATAAAATATATTACATATTATTCAATACTAGAAAAATACTTCAAGATGCTAGTTTGCATTAGACCACCATGTTCGATATTTTTGACTCCATCCTTCATCTTTTGAATTAAATTGTCATCAATAAGTTATTATGATCACCTTCTTGTTGTAACCAAAAGGTTCAATTAAATTTATCATTTCAACAGCCTTACTTGTAGGGATTTTAGATACCTCATGACTATCGTCGTTGTCGCCATTTATCTCAACCACACCATTATTATTCTGCCTTGTGATATCATTGATGATATCCTTTTCAGTTGAATTATACCATACTTTTTCTTCCTCCGGATGGTTAAGCAGATGATGGATTGCTCTATAGTGGAAGCTTTGAATTTTTTATCTTAATTCACTAGTAACACCACTATCCTCAATGTCTCTCTCATTTTCTCCTTGGATTGTACGAAGTTTGCAATGAATAAAACAATTAGCAATGATCTTGGGCTTAACATCAAATGTCGATGTTGCAACAAGCATACAAATGACTTTTAAATTATCAATCTTTTCAGAATCAAGTGTGCTGGATTCCAAATGTTGGAGCATCGTATAATTAAAGTGACGACGATAATACGTCTTGAAGTTTTGAATTATTCCAGCATCACATGGTTGTAGACTTGTAGCTTTGATATCAAATTTGGTGACAAATAGTGCATTGTGGTATTCCTAAGTTGGATATGATTAGGTAGCTCTATAATTAAGTGGTACATGGGCAATGCAATTGTCAAGGAGGAGCAAAACGTTTGGATTTGCTATGGCCAGTGCAATTGTGATTAGGAACCATGAAAAAAAATACTTTCCCAAAAGAAGAAAATCGACTAAATAAGGAATCCTGAAAGGAAACTTCCCTAAATAAAAAAAATCGACAGCTACACGTTTTTTTAGGACAAAATAGAACTTTATAATGTAAAACCCTTGAAATTAATTACCCCTCTAAATTAATACTCAATTGTGGGTCCTAAGAACATTAATTTAGAAGGGTTCTACAAATTTTAAAACACTTCATTTTATTATAAGGGTTAGTTTGGTACTGCTGTAATTTTTATAATAACCACCGTTAGTTGTATTGAATGAATAATCAGTTGTGAAGTTATTCAACAGATGTTTGATTAATTGTATTTTTAAAACTACTGTATAGCGCAAAAACAGTATACATATGTTTGATAAATTTAATATACATGAGTTTAGGATCTTATTTCATTTTTTTTTCATTAATTATATATATTAAATCAATAATTAAGTAGAATATTTAAATTGGAAAAAAATTCCATAAGAATATAAAAATATTTATAAAAGATTTTATAAATCAAATAAATATTTAAATAGACTATTTAATTTTGAGATGAAATAAGGTATACAAATGATTTAACTTGGTTTTATAAGAATACTAATGATATTTTAAAAGAAGCATTAAGTGTTAAAATAGATTATTCCATAATCGCTTTAAAAAAGTAATCCCACCTACTTCTCCAAATCACTGTCAAAACTTATTAGATTATCAATTAATCACTTTTGGAAGTTTTACCAAACATCATTTTATATCAAAATTGTAAAATAATATGATTTTAACTTTTCAAAAACAATACCAAACTGACCATAAATCAACGTTTATTAATTATGATTAAATGACATACCTCATACAGTTGACAATGCAATTGACATATACATCTTTTCTTTACATTTTTTTCTTCTTCTTATATTTAGCTTCTACAATGATTTTCTCCAAAATTAAATTAGCCAGTTACTCTTTAAAAACAGTATTGCAAAATAAATAATAGTAAAATAAATAAATCAGAGATGTATAAGAATTATAGGGTTTGGATTTATGAAACATAAAACAACGTAACTGAAAGTATGAAGTTATGTATTCTAATGATACATTGAAATGTCTTTTTTTTTTTTATTATTATTATTCTTTTTAATTTTAATTAATGACAAAACTTTTTTGTTGTTGAGCAAATCCAACAAAAGGGGAAAACATCAAAGAAAACTTCTCAGCCCAATTAGGTTGGCAAAATTAATGACAAAATTAACTTTCATATTATATATATACCAATTCTGCTATTATACGTTATGGATTAGGATCCTTTTCTTGGTCCATATTTTCATTGGTCTTTTAAGTTTTATTAAAACTTGTCCTTATTTTTTCTTAGTATTTTTTAAGTGTAATGAAAACAAAAGAGAAAAGTGATCAAATCTTGACAATATAATTTTTATTTTGTTTAGATACAATATTATTAGGTTATAAAAAATTAAGAAAAAATAATACAAGGAGAGGATATGATCCTATACATTAAATGCTAACAAAGGTTAAACTTGGCACCTTTCATCTTTAGGATCCCTTGGGGTTTGAGATTATTAATTAACCATAAATAATGAAGCCAACTTGGCTGGAATTTGCTGCAATGGTGGACAAAAGATGAGGAATTTCACAAAGCTGGCTAAGTACTTGGAGGGATCAGATAATATTTGTAAGAAATTACTAATTAGTGAGCCAATCAACACGTTTGCCTTTGCTCTCCAGTCTTTATATGTTATCATCATTAGTGCTCGACGACTTGCCAAAATAAATGTAATTTTTTATTTGATTTGTATGTATTATAAGTCTTGCAAGAAAAGCAATGCATTTATTAAATCATATTATAAACAGTATAGTTTGCACGTTCTTGTTTGGTTTGCCAAACACAATATTCTTCTCTCTCTCTCTCTCTCTCTCTCTCTCTATCGAGAGAGAGAGAGAGAGAGAGAGGCCCACATTGATCATCAGACAATGGCCACTGCCACATCCAAGATAAAGAGACAAATCAATCCATCTAAAATATTTGAACTGAATTATAAAATTTATTATTAAAACTAAATTAAAATAAATAATTTGAGTTTGCTTCTGCTGCATCCAAATGGAGTTCATGTAGAGAACTGAGAGTTCTGGCAACTGGCAAATTTTGGTCTGCAGAAAATAGAATCTTCAAAGTGTAAATTAAGTTATATGTAATAATCCCTTGTATTTACAGTAGAGATGGAGAGAATAAAAGAGATGAGAGACCAGACAACAGATAAATGATTTAGCTAATTAAACCATCTACTAAATCAAACAAAATGATAGTTATAAATTCTCAAAACATTCATATAATTAATTAAATTAAGAACCAAAAAAAAGAGGAAAAACCCTAAAAATGTTGGATTAGGCAAGTTGAGTTTCTTCAAAAGCATGCATGTGATGAGAAGCATCCATAGGAAGTAAAGGAAATTCACCAAGCTCTTGAATGAATCCATCAAAATCCCCAAACCCGTTTAAGAAACCACCCGAACCGGCTCCATTCCACATCTCTTCTTCTTCTTTAACCCTTTCTCTGCAGCAGCTTTGATGATCCAACGACCCAACAAACCCACCACTTCTCATCACCTCAACTTTCTTCGGCGGCGCCTGCGTCTCTTCTCCTCTTTTGAAAATTGTTCTTGACGATCTGCTCTTCTTGCAAGTACCCTTTTGAAGATCTTGATGGGTTGGTTTTCCTGTAAGTCTTTGCACCAGTTCTCTAAAGTTTGCCACATCAGTTTTGATGATCTCTGGTGCAAATATGTGAATTATGCGAATCTTCGGCTTTGCTTTGGTTATTGTTTGTGAATTCCTGTGGATAGCTAGTGGTGATGGTGATGGTGGTGGTTTTGAAAAGGGCATGTAAACATGTTTGTTCATGATATCCTCCATGGAATAATAATTAACAAGGTCTTGTTGTTTCTTCAGATTTTGAGAGAGAGATAGAGGGGGAGAGAGAGAGAGAGAGAGAGAGTCGGTGTGAGATTGTTTGGAGGAAATTTGAAGAGAGAGGGAGAGGTATTTAAAGAGGAGAAGATGAGATAGTTTATTATTATTTTTTTTTTTTGAAATAAGATAGTTGAATTTAATAATGGAAGGACAAAGGAGAAAAAATTGAAAAGAAAAACAAGCTGTTGTCTGTAAATGAATCCTTGTCTGACAAATAGGTATATGGAGAGTCAATCAAGTATTAGAACTCTCACAGTGGTCCTTCAATTCCCAATTTGGATTATCATATAAATTATTTAATTTTTATCATTTGTTTTTGTACAATTTGAGAGAGGTTATGGGTCAGAAGATTATCAAGAATGTTAATTAATAACTTGAAATGACCAGATGAGCCCTATTCTACTAATTGGAACCAATAATTTATCATCATTTGGGGTTCACTTGCAAATTTCCAATGCCTACTTGCTTAATTACACTTAATTTTATTATTTCTGACTTGATCATATCACAAAATGGTGCTTTTGTAAATTGAAAAATTTCTTTCTTTCTTTCTGTTTTTGCTATTTATGTGCTTTCCACCGGTTATTTACTACTTAATTATTTTGTCTATTGGAGTTGGAATCCGCGTAGTAGGAAGAAAACCAATAATGGTCATGGCTTGCACTTGCATAAGCCATATCCTTACTCTTTTTGCAATTTTGCATTTCTGACATAACAGAACTGTCAATTATATGTTTCAAAATATATGTTGCCTTTCTACTTCATATATATATATATATATATAATACTTTTTTCCTCAATACGTACCGATATAAAATACATCGCCGCATTATATGTGGACCATAGATTATAGGTAAACATCGACAAATATATACAGACTAAATCAAAACAATTGAATGTAATAGTCCACATACAATGCACTTATTTATATATATATATATATTAGCTATAGCTAGAAATAATGCAACCAAGAACTTTATTCTGTTTGCATATTACCTCTTAATATAGGTGATAGTGTATTAATTACCTCTCCTTCCGGATAGAGGTAGGGGGTTAGAATCTCATGTTGTTCATGTGTATTTTACGGTCGATATGTGAGGAGAGTTTTTTTTTTTCTAATTTTTAAAATAGAATTTTGTACCGTATATGTTCTGTTTGATATTGACAGGTCTCCACAGACCCCTAATCCGACCGTTTGGCATCAGAAGTTATTGTAATCATTATTGTCATACTTCCCAAAAAAAAATAAAAATCCTTAACTCAATGTACTTGAATTATCTATACCTTGGAAATTATGGTTAATATATATGGATTGACATATTGTTTCTGCAATGTTACATATCACATGTATTTTTGACCAGTTTCTATATATGATTATCCATGCATTGTTTCATTTTTGTACTGTCCGTAATAAACACTTCATTAATGCATAATTTAGTTTTTGCCATAAACTTCCTTTTGTCCTTTAATTTTTCACGTTTGCCAATTTTTACTTGTATTATTAAGACACAATACCCCTCTTGTTTTTTTGGCAATATAGTATCGTATATAGCTACTGATCACATGCATTATTTACTCGTAACAGCAGAAAATTTGTTACGTTGTATTGTATAGTAGGGTTGTGCATATGTTAATATTTTAAACCAAATTACATTTAAATCCGTTGGATTCCTGCAATTGACTATATATAAAACTGTACTGAAATGATTGATCCGAATTTGAATATTTGATAATTGAGAGACCACTTGAATGGATGATAAAATTGGGACATGAAATAATAATATATAATTGAGATTTAACTTGGCTTTGAAGAAACTATGAGTTTATGGCAATGGCCAATTGACATTGCAATTAAAACATATTTAATTAAGCAAATTAACAAAAGCCCTAATATTTAGTTTGTTCAGAAGATCCATTAAACAATACCATAATGACAAATTAGGACTGTTATAATTATAAGTAGGTGACATTAGAAACAAAATTAAAAAATTGTAACAAAATTCATTCAGTGGCTTAGCAAAAAAAAAAAAAGAAGAAGAAGAAAGAAAGAAAGTGATATTCTGTTGCATATATGGTTTACCTAGTCAACTTACAGCTAGCTGTAGGAAATCTCTCTCAAAACTTATAAATATATATAAAAAACTGAGAAGGATAAAGCTAGTACGGATAATAGTAGTGGTATCTCACTGGCTTTTGAATTTGTTCTATATTAATGTATTTCATGAACTTAATTGCTTCATTTGTCTCCATGCTTTCATCTTATATACATATACATTGCCAGCCCGGAAAATTTATAATTAATTAAGTAGAATTACAAAACGACTAATGCCGGTTTTGTGATCGACTGTCATTATAAACTAGCAGAGCTTTCAAATCCGTCCGAAGAATCATCCCTCCCCAAAAAAAAAACCCTAGTTTGAATTTATAAACCCTAGCAACCAGACACATAAGTATGATATGATATAGTAATATACAGCTCATGTTTTCTAGTTAAGTGTAGTCACATAAGACATGAAAAATGTATGGTATTCAATTTGTAACAAAGAAAAGGACAATTATTGCAACTTGAAACCGGCTTAGGATCTGTTTGGAGAATATATGTACAGTTCCAGTACTAACAGAGAAATAATTGCATGGATGCAGCAACACTCACATGGCATGCGTGGCCCATTTGCTTTATAATGTCTATTAATGATCTCATCTTCATCTCCAATTGGCAATTGCATGAATGATTTACTTTTAGTTTAAGATGGAGTTATTTTTGGTCACAATTAGGTAATCGAATATATTCTTCTTCATGCAACTATCATATCCTCAATTAAGAATATTTAAAAAGAACATACTAAATTGAATTAATGCCATTTATCATTAAGTCATATTGGACGGTTATACACTAACGGTTTTTAAAGTGTTACCAAAATTATGCATTGAAATTGTAATTATATGCAAATTAGATATAAATTTATAGGAAATTGATTATTTAGATGCTAATTATTTAGGTAATTGATAGGAAGAAGAAGAAGAATAAACAAGTGTAAAAGGAAAAGGGAAGGGTGGAGTGGAGAGCATCATAGCCGGCCTGTGGAGTACGTATACGTTATATCAATATTTCAGAGAAAGTATAATAGCCGTCTGATGTGCACGTGAAGTGATCAGATCAGAGACAGATATGGTGATGTACGTTCAAAGCATCATGAACACACACACACGAGTCTCGTGCCGACTGGGCCGGCCCACAAACAAAACCAACATAACATAGTACATAACGTGAATGCCACGTGGTATCGCTCTCAGACAAAGTTTTGCTCCCGTCAACCCCAACCATGGGACCCACTCCGTTTACGTGATTCCAACTTTCGCCACTTACGGTTTGGGCTGCACGTACACCTCTCTCTCTCTTCCTATTATCTATAACCCTATTATGTTTTTTTTTTTCCTAGTTAATAACTTAATATGAATGATTCTTTGATTATAGTTGCTGTATGTAAATATGTATTTTTTAGTTTTTAAATTGTATTATATTAGTATTTTTATTTATTATGGATTATCTTTTAATTTTTTTATAGAAATATACATATTCATATCTCCAATGCAATTATCTAAAATTAAATATGCATCCATTTTATGATTAATCATAATAAAACAATTATTCCACTCTCTCTTATTTTTTATTTTACAATTAAATAAATTATAATATTTGTTGACGTTGATTTCTGGATATATGGAAAAAGTCAACAAGGTTTAAGATTTTAGCTGTGATCTCAAAGAGAAGAGAAGGAGAAAGTAATCGGACACAAGTTTTACGTGGTAAAACTCCGATGACCGGAGAAACGTCCACGGGTGGTTGAATAATCGACCGAGCCAAAATCCACTATGAATAGAATAATTACAATTCTCGATATCTCCTTTTCTCCATGTATTTTTCTAGATGATTTCTCTATGATTTCTCTATGATTTTTGTGTGTTTTTTCTCTATATTTTTGTGACGAGGTTATGGGTCAATTTATATGTTCATAGAACCCTAATTCTCTTTGCACAAGTAATAAAAGATCTTTGTATTTAATTATGATTGGTTATTTGTTTGAAGTAGTCTTTCTTTTTTTCTATTTCGGAGACTTGTATTGAGATCAAATGAGACTCTAGTGGTATAGTCCAGTTAGGACTTATTTCCTTATAAAACGTAGTCTTTTTGAAGAAATAAAGTTGTTGCCTGATTATGAACCTTTTCTGCTTGATATTCTGTTCCTTATTTAGAACTCCTCTTTGATAAGGATATCTTCGCGTGTTTTAACGACTCGACTCGTGGGAGCTACGTGCTGGGCTTTTTATTCGGTTTTTTTCATGTTTGTCCCTAGTAGAAAATGATATTAGCTGGTCCCGAATGACGTCATCTGATCCCGAGTAGTACATGCCATCAGCTAGCCCCGATCATCTTTAATTGACCCCGAGTGGGTTTTCTTCAAAGCTTGTTTACTCGGCTTTTCTTATTTGGTGATGTCTTGTAGGATATTTTCTGAATGCCTATTCGGATGTCCACCTGACAATTTTATATTCTTTGTCAATGACGTGTACATCTGATAAAATTTACATACGACAATACCCTCTTTAAATATTTTTGCCGAATAGGGTTTCGTTTAGGGCAAAAGTATTTTAATCAACTCTTCAATTTTTACATATCTTTAATGCCAGGGTAATTGTCTTGTCATAATGGCGTGTCTTAATGGTGACCCTGTAAATTCGATTTGCATCCTCACGCGAGATCTCAATGACGGTGACGTTTTGTAGTTCTGACGGCCAAAGCCAGTTCTTCTCTTAACATGTGTCCTTTGCCGCTTCATTTTTCGATACCATTTATGAGAAACGACCTACACGTATCCCCGTGAGCCGCCTACGTCATCAAATCTTGTCATTGATTTTTCCCGCCTTGAGACCCTAGGGTTTCGTGCTATTGCCCCTTTAAATTCTTCACCGAGGGGTTGCGCTGGTTCATTCTAAGAAACTCACCAGAAAATTTTCCTAGTCTAGATTTCGGCACGCGAAAATCGCCATTCTTCGTCGAAGGTCTTGCATCAGATTTCATTCAAGGTTAGTTTTAATGGAACCATCTTCCCGTCTTCTACTCTGTACCATAGCTCTTGAAACGCTCAATCGTGGGGATTCCAGTTGGTTTTCTTGCGTTCGAAGATTATTGGGGGAAATCCCCCCCGATGAACCTCCATTTTTAGAAGTTGACGTTTCTGGGCTTCACCCTAACGTCCATTTTTCTGTATCCAGTTCTGAATCTGACTTTTCTAATCACAGGGTACCTCTTTGATCAAGGATGGGAAAGCATCAAAGCAGAAGTGAAGTTCATAAGCACAACTCGGGCAGTGTTCAGATCAGAGAGCAGGTTGTTGACGAGAACGATGTTGAAGAGGTGTTAAGAGAATCTCTTCTCTCTTTCTATGTTGATCTCCCGAGTGGGTTTGACACAGAACCGAATGTGGTCAAGGCAGATGAGATCGAGAAATATCGTGCCCGATTCGATCTGGACAATTCGGTTACTCTGATTCCCACGAGTGATAGGGTTGCGTGGAATCCTCCCCCTTGGATGGTGGCAATCTATGGATCCATGCTCTGCTGCTGTGTCACTCTTCCTCTTCAGCCGTTTATTGCCTGGTTTCTGGCTGAAGCAGGGATCACTCGGCTCAACTGGCTCCGAACAGCTACAAGATCTTGATGTGCATGTGGCACATGTGGAGCCGAATGAACTTGTCGCCGCCTTCCCCTAGCGAAATCAGGCATTTCTATACACTAAGGCAGTCTAGCAAGACAGAGACTTATTTCCTTTTGTTAAATCCACCAGATTGCTGGGTTCCCGAGGGGACAAAGGTGAATCGGGGAGTTGATACCTCTGATGACGCTAAGAAGAGGGGTTTTGTATGGGGATTCCCTTCATCCAACAAGTTCTGAAAGAACAGTTGGTTTTTTACCGGAGGGAATCTCGGACTTGAAGTCACTCTTACAGCTGGGGACAGTCGAACAATGTTGAAAGTCCCTATTTTTTCTGTTCCCCCGAGGTATGGAACAAGAAAAAACTTGAATTCAGCGATACTGAGCTGACCAAACTTGCTCGGGCAGCAGTTCGCAGTCTAGAGAAGAGAAGCAATATTTATCTTTTCAACGAGACGAAAATGATAGATCTCGGTTTCTTCAGTCAGATTTTGGGCTACCGTAGACGATGTAAGTGATCTTTGTAACCCTCTTTCTTTTTATTGTTATTTTTTGCTTTTTATATTCTAACGCGATTCCCTTTTTTTCTTCTAAGTGTACGACACGTATATCGTCTGCGACCTTCAAGCTCGCCAAGTGAAGTCGATTCTTCAGGTGAGCCGAAAAGAAGCTTCTAGTCAGAGCAATGATGGTATTGCCCCGTCTGAGTCTGACGAGGAGCCTGATGTAGCTGAGGAGCAAGTCCCTGAATATGTCCCCAATGAAGTCATTCGGCCGGCCGTAGGGGAGTCTAGTGGTCCGAGTGGCACGACCGATCACACTCAAGAGTTGCCTGATGAGGGGGTGAGGCAAAGTGAGGGTCCTGATGAGGGGCCTGTCGAGCGGTCAGATGCCGGTGATTGAGGTAAAACCTCCGAGGGTCAAGCACATACAGATCCTGAATTTTTTGAATCCTTCCAGGATGATATTCAAGAAGATCCCGCGGCTGATCTCAACTTCCACTGTACTCGGACTGAGAAAAGGAAGGCGGTCGACTCTCCCGCTAGTTCTCAGAAGATCCCTTGGGTGGTCTCATTCATTGACTCCAGTGATAAAGATATTGGGGCTGAGATTCCCCCTAGCGTTGAAGTTGAAGCATCGACAGATGTGGAAGCTTCTGGTCCGGACAAGGGCTCTTCTCCCCCCGAGGTTGAAGATCTAGGGGTGAAAACTCGGGGGGTCCTTCATATCCTTTTCCTCAGGATATGCTCATGGCGATATCATCCGGTCGGGCTTTCTTCAGGGATGACCACCGGAGCCGTTTTTGGGATAGCTCTTTAACGAACCGTCTTCAGAATGTTTTTAACGGTGCATCTTATGTAAGTTATCCCTAACTCTTCAATTGTCTTGCCCGATTGCTTGCTAGATTTCTAATTTCGTTTCCTTGTAGATGGTGGCTGAGTTCGCTGAGCTGGTTCAGACGCATTAACATCAATCTGATCGAATAAGGCGTCTAGAAGCTCAGCTGAAGGAAAGTAAGGATAGCCGTGCTCAGGTCGAATCGGCTTATCAACAAGAGGTTGGCTCTGCTCAAGTGTTTACCGACCACTGTTTGGCGAAGCAGGTGGAGGCTGAGGAAAGAGCTTCTTTAGCAGAGGAGAAAGCTACGTCACTTCATAACTTGTTGTCATCTGCCCAAGAATTGATGCTTAAAGCCGAATAGGAAACGGAGCAGTCTAAGTCGGCATATGAATAGAAGATTGAAGATTTGGAACGCCAAGCTCTGACAGTTGAGTCTCTCTCCAAAGAGGCCAGGCTGGAACTCGAAGTCCAAGGGGTAGACCGTTTCAAAAGATCCCCTGCCTACAATGCTCTTCTTCTTCGGGAGTTTTAGCGAGGGCTGGTTTTAACTGGCTAGTTCTTCAAGGTTAAGAATCTGGCAACTGAGAAAGCACGAATCAACTGGGAGCTGTCGATCAAGAATCATGTGGATCGGTTATTAGAATCTCTTCGGACTCAGATGAAGGAGTGGAAAGCTTACTATAGTAGCCGAGGCAAAGAGCCCCATCCCATGCATTTAGAGGTTCCATCAGAGCATTCCCTCTCGACCTTTTACGCTAGTCAAGAATCGGTCGTGGAAGGTGTGGTGCCTGATGTCGGGCCGATCCCGGGAGAAGATTACAGCCAATGGATGGACGATTCGGTCGACACGATTGGTTGGCCTTCCAATAAAAGTCTGCTCCGTGAGGACGAAATGGTGCCCGACCCGAGCATCGACAAGAGATAAATCTTCACAACCTTGATTTTTGTAGGATTTTCATAAATTTTTGTAAATATTCTTTGTAACCATTCTTTGTAACCATTATTTGTAATAATTTTTATGATTAATGAAATCTCGAGTTAACCAATTCTGAAAACCGAGTGTTTTTGATCTGATTCATTTCTCAAGGAATTTCACCGAGTATCTTCTTTGACTTGATTCTATTGTTGCCGAGTATCTTATTAAACTGGTTGTTGTAATCTTTTTGTCAAGTATCTTATTAAACTGGCTAATTCTGATGTCTGGGTAACCTCACTGAGTATCTTATTAAACTGGTTTAGTTACCCGAATAATTTTTAACGCCAAGTATCTTATTAAACTGGCTATTGAAATCTTTATGGAAAGTATCTTATTAAACTGGCTAATTCTGATGTTTGGGTAACCTCACCGAGTATCTTATTAAACTTGTTTTGTTACCCGAATAATTTTTAACGTCAAGTATCTTATTAAACTGGCTAGTATTATTAACCGAGTCATCTTAAAACAGGCAAGTGGATTTATACTTGTGTTTCATACTCGGTTGCTACCCAAACATTACATCAAGACTCACCATGATCATATGTTTTGAGTCCTTACACATTATCAAGGACGTCTCCCCAGTTTTTTTTTGCAAGGGTTTGTCGAATCGTTAAGCTTTTTGAACCGCTTAACACAGCTACACATTTCACCGGATTTTTTTTCGATAGCGTCCCGAGCCTTTTTCCAGAAACTGGTGCATCGGGTTTGCCTTTTTGCTAAGGTCAATTGACCTTGCTCGGCTGGTATGCTCCTTCGAGCTTCTCCGCCCAGTCGGGAATCAATGGTCTTGAGTATTCTATTTGCATGCTCTTATTATCATGCTTTCATTTGCATGTTCTTATTATCATGCTTTATTTTTTGGAAATCCCGAGTTTGATTTTTATAACTACAAAACCAACAAAAATTGAAATTCCAAAATTAAAATTGTCCTACGGAAACAAAAATTAATTTTAAGGATATAAAATCTTCAGATATTGGGCATTGCATGGTCGGGGTAAAACCCCTCCATTGGGTCGTGCAATCCAATATGCTCCATGACCAGCTATTCCTTCGATTTTGTACGGGCCTTCCCACTTATCAACCAGGGAACCTGCAACTTTATTTTTTGTGTTCATGACACCTTCCTGAGTACCAGGTCTCCTAGTTGGAATTTTCTGACCCGATCATGAGAGTTGTAGTGGCGAGCTACTCTTTGTTGATATGCCATATTTCGTATTCTGGATTTCTCCCTTTTCTTTTCTAGCTCATCTAGACTTTGTAACAGCATATCAACATTCTGATCTTCTTCATATAGCCTGACCCGGGGTGATGCATATGACGTTTCTATGGGAATAACAACTTCTGTTCCAAACGCTAAAGTGAATGGAGTCTTCTCAGTTGAAGTTCTTACTGTCGTCCAATATGCCCATAATACTTCGAGTAGTTTTTCAACCCAACTTCCTTTCTTGGCATCTATCTTTGCTTTGATTATGTGCTTGATGATTTTGTTCACTGCTTCAACTTGCCCATTTGTTTGAGGGTGGGCAGGTGTGGCATAGTAATTGGTAATCCGGTACTCTTTGCACAGCTATCTGAATTTTAGGTTATCGAACTGGGTGCCGTTGTCAGTGATTATAGTGTTTGGGACTCCAAACCTATAAAGTATATTCTTTTCATGAAATTCGTGGCATTCGCTTCTATGATATGCACCAATGCTTCAACTTCTGCCCACTTCGTGAAATAGTCAACGGCTACTATGACATGTTTTGCTCCATCCCTGTCCAGGCTGGCATAGAGCCAATTAAATCCAAATCCCACATGGAAAATGGCCATGGGGATGTGAGATTTTTGAGTTGTTCAGGGGGTTTTCGGATATCGTTAGCTATCCTTTGGCAAGTGTTGCAACTCTCCGAACATTGTTGTGCATCTGAGAATAAAGTAGGCAAATAATAGCCTTGCCTGAGTACCTTGTGTGCTAAACTTTTGCATCCAGTGTGGTTTCCGTAAACTCCTCCGTGGATTTCCTGTAATATCCGATATGCATCTTCCTCTGATACACATCTTTGGAGTGTTCGGAAAAACCCTCTTCTGTATAGTTCTCATTCTACCAATGTGTATCTTGCTGATCGATATCTGATACGTTTTGCTTGTAGGGGATCTTCCGGGATCAAGCCTTCTTCCATGAACCTTTTCAACTGAGCCATCCAACCGTTTGGCGGTGTTCGAATTTCTAAAATTTCAAAGTTTTTCAATTCAGTTGTGCTCGATTTGAGGAGATGTGCAACCAGAATAGTTTTTGGGCTGATTGTGGTTGTTGTTGAAGCTAGTTTGGACAAAGCGTCTGCATTTTCATTCTCCTCCCTAGGGATCTGGGCAATCCTATATTCTTTGAATTTCCAGAGGAACTGTTTTGCGATGTCACGGTAGGCTATCATGTCTTCATCCTTGGCTTGGTATTCGTCCAGACTTGGTTGACAACTACCTGTGAATCACTGAATATCTCGACTTCATCTCCCCGAGAGCTATGCAGACTCTGAGTCCAGCTAGTAGCGCCTCGTACTCGGCTTGATTGTTAGTTGCTTTGAAGTCAAACCTCATGGCACATTCGATATCATCTCCTTCTGGAGTGCATACTACGATCCCTGCTCCGTTGCCGTGAGTGTTTGAAGAGCCATCAACATATAATTTCCATGGGAAATTTTTACCCAACATCTTCTTTGCTTCCAGGTCTGGTTCTGTAAACTCTGCTATAAAATCTGGCACTGCTTGTCCCTTGAGAGATGTCCTGGGGACATACTGAATATCAAATTCACTTAGCTCGATTGCCCATTTGGTTAGTCTTCTTGAAATCTCTGGCTTTTGTAAAATTTGCTTCAGTGGGCAGTCGATGAGAACCTCGATTGTATGAGCTTAAAAGTATGACCTTAACTTTCTTGCTGCTAAAAATAATGCTAGGACCATTTTTTCTGCCTGTGAGTACCTGATCTCGGCTGGTAAAAGTACATTGCTGGTATAATATACTGGCTTCTGTACTCCATCTTTTGTTCTGACTAGGACTGAGCTTGCTGCTAGTTCTGTAATTGATAGGTACAAATGAAGTATCTCTCCCATTTGTGGTTTTGAAAGGATGGAAGCCTGTCCTAGGTACTCTTTTATTTTTAAGAATGCCTGCTCGCACTCTTCATTCCATTCGAGTCCTTTTTCCTTTTTTTGATTACTCGGAAAAAGGGTGTGCATCTGCCAGTGATGTACTTCTTTTAATATCCTTGGTGAGGTCATTCTCTGCAGGGCTTGGATCTTTTCAGGATTGACTTCGATTCCCCTTTGGTGAACTTGAAAACCCAGGAATCTTCCTAAAGGAACTCCGAATAAACACTTGTTCGGATTTAGCTTCATTTGGTATCTCCTCAAAACATCAAATGTTTCTCGCAGGTTTGAAGCATGCTTGTCTGCCGAGATGCTCTTGGTCAACATATCATCAATGTACACTTCCATGTTTCTTCCTATTTGGCGTGCGAAGATTCTGTTAACCAGCCTTTGATATGTTGCCCCTACATTTTTTAATTTGAAAGGCATTATTGTGTAACAGTACAAACCATAATCGGTTGTGAATGCTGTTTTCTCTTCGTCACCCTTGTTCATCCGGATTTGGTTATATCCCGAGTAGGCGTCTATAAAACTGAGCAATTCGTGGCTTGATGTAGCATCCACCAACTGGTCTATCCTCAAAAGTGGAAAACTGTCTTTTGGGCATGCTTTGTTCAAATCAGTGAAATCTACGCACATTCTCCATTGTCTATTTTTCTTTTAGACGAGGACTACATTAGCTACCCATTGAAGGTAGTTGATCTCTCTAATCGACCCTACAGCGAGTAGCTTCTCCACTTCGCGTTTGATTGCCTGACTTCTTTCGAGATTGAATGATCTTCTCTTTTATATCACTGGCTTTGCATTCGGGTCTACTGCGAGATTGTGAGATATTAATCGGGCATCTATCCCGACCATGTCTTCATGACTCCAGATGAACATATCTCTATATTCTTTGAGCAAATCTGTGAGGCTTTGTTTGACTTTTCCTTCCAGATTGGCCCTGATCTTGATCTTCCTATCTGGTTCATCTTCTTTTAAGACAATTTCTTCGACCGGTTCATTTTTAGACTCATTCGACTCTTCCCTTGGATCAAATTCGAATGATAGTGACTCTTTGTCCTGACTTGGCTTCGTTATAGTGCATACCTATTCACCATCATTTTTGTCTTTGTATACTGACAGGTTAGCTCTTCGGGCCATCTCTTAGGATCCCTTGACTACCATGACCCCCTGTTCGGTCGGGAACTTGATCATCAATGCATAAGTGGCTGTTACGGCCTTAGTTTTATTCAAGAATGACCGACCCAATAACGCATTATACAGCCAGTTGTCTAAGTCTACTACCACGAAGTTGAGCAATACAGTTCTCTGACAAGGTGCCACTCCATTCTTTACGGGTAGCTTTACCGTCCCGAGTGACCTGACCTCAATTCCTCCAAATCCTCTTAGTGGAGTATGGAAAGGTTATAGATCCTTTCGGTCCAACCTGAGTTGATTGTAGACAGCGACATTGAGAATGTCTGCCGAAATTCCATTATCTATCAGGATTCTCCTGACTTCCTGGTGACCAATCCAGGCACTTATAACCAGGGCGTCATTTGGCAGAACATCAACCCCATATGAATCTTCTTCTGTGAATATTATTGGATCCCATCCTTCCTTTACCCTTTTCGGGTTTGGCTCGACCGAGTTCACATCAAAGTTATGTCTTGCCTCCACTGCTTCTCTGATTTCTTGCGTTCGCTCTCGGTTACTTCTCCCTGTGGATGGTACTCTAAAGATTGTTTGTATTACTTCATTGGCCTCTAGGCTGGCCCTTTGATTTCGACCAGAGCTATGATCGGTCCTGGTCTATTTCTTTGTCTATGATCTTTCGTCCATTTTCAAGATTACATCTTGAAGATGTCTCTTCCGAATGAGGGTTTCTATGTAATCTCTGAATTGGTAACACTTGGAAGTCTCATGATCGGTTTTCTTATGGAATCTGCATTATTTAGTTTTATCCCATCGGGCAAACAGAGACTGTCGTCGTGACTCTTGTACTAGATTCTTTGCTTCCAATATGGCCAGGATTTCCTCTTACTTTTTCCGAAGAGGGGTGTAGTTGGTGTATCTACCTCAAAATTTCTCCGTGGTCTGTTCGGTATTACACCCGTTTCCCCGTCCTTACTTTTTTCTTTGCTGTTTCCTTTCTGTTTTCCTTTTTGGTTCTGCACCTTGGACTCGGCGTCCTTTTCGGGTTTTCCTCCATGCATATAGCATCCTCCCATGGCTAATTCTTCTTCTTCAGCTAGTGCATATCCTCCCGCCATGTCCATCATATCTACATATCTGGTCAGACGGGCTCTTCTCAGGTCAAAAGATAATCGTCCATTCTGTGGGTTGTTGATGAACGCAACAATTATCGCCTTATCGTTTGCACTGTCGATTTCTGACACCGCTTGGCCGAATCTCCCCAGGTATTTCTTCAGCGACTCATCTTTCCCTTGTTTTATTTGAGAAAGGAAAGCCACTGATTTTTTCCTATGAACATTGCTTAGAAATTGTCTTGAGAAACTCCTGCTTAGTTCACTGAAATTTTTGATACTTGCTGGGGGCAATCTCCCGAACCATCTTGAGCCTCTGTCCCCTAGAGTCTGTGGAAAGTTGAGACATAATAGGGGATCACTATCGGCATATTGAGCCATAGCACTTTTATAGCGTCTGACATGTTCTTTTGGGTCTGTATCCTTCTTGAACTGCTTCATGTGTGGCATCCTGAATCTTTTTGGGAATGAAGTCTGCAGGATGTCCCTAGTGAATGGACTGTCAGAATCTTCGTCGGATAAATCATTGTACCCGTAACGTCTGACCAGTGCATCCATTTGACGAGGATTGTTTTCGACTTCTCGAGTTAGGCTCTGAATTACGACATCTCTATCTCCCACCGAATCTCCATGAAGATTAAATCGTCGAGTGACAGTCATTCCTCTCTCTAGCTCTTCGCTTTGCTGCCGAGTCTCTCGGGTTGATTCTTACAAGCGTATGGTTCCGTGATGGCGCTTACGATGGTACAGATCACTATCTTCCGATGACGACTGATCCCTGTGCCGGTCGTGCTTGCAGTGCTTTGCACTGGCTATCTGATCATGGTTTTACCTCTGGCGCGGTTGTTCCTCTTCGGGTGTCTCACGTTCGACATGATTATTTGGAACAAAGTTCCTTTCGGCTTCTGGTGTATTAAGTTCTGGCCCTACTATAACCGAATGAAGCCTTGTTGGTTAGAGGTCGGGAGGTTGTGCATCCTCTGCAGCTAGTAGATCAACACTTTCCTTTGCTGTGTCAGCCACCAGTTGTTGCAGCGCCTCTCAGAAGCATTGTGTCAGGTCTTCGTTGGTCGGAGGAACTTTCTGAATCCCCACCAGGGACGTTGGTTGGTTCTCCGTGGTTGCAGTGAGATCTCGCAAACTACTGCCAACATGAAAATTATCTAGAGATTTTTGGGCATCCCCAGGACTGCTTTTGCTTCCTACCATTACCTTCATTTGAATCGAAGGTTCATGCCCACCCCTCCTTCTAGCACCAATTGTTGACGTTGATTTCTGGATGTATGGAAAAAGTCAACAAGGTTTGGGATTTTAGCTGTGATCTCAAAGAGAAGAGAATGAGAAAGTAATCGAACGTAAGGTTTACGTGGTAAAACTTCGATGACCGGAGAAACGTCCACGGGTGGTTGAATAATCAACCGAGCCAAAATCCACTATGAATAGAATAATTACAATTCTCGATCTATCTTTTTCTCTCTGTATTTTTCTAGATGATTTCTCTATGATTTCTGTGTGTTTTTTCTCTATATTTTTGTGACGAGGTTATAGGTCTATTTATATGTTCATAGAACCCTAATCCTCTTTGCACAAGTAATAAAATATCTTTATTTAATTACGATTGGTTATTTGTTTGAAGTAGTTTGTTTTTTTTCCTATTTCGGAGACTTGTATTGAAATCGAATTGGACTCTAGTGGTATAGTCCAGTTAGGACTTATTTCCTTATAAGGCGTAGTCTTTTTGAAGAAATAAAGTTGTTGCCTGATTAGGAACCCTTTCTTCTTGATATTCTGTTCCTTCTTTAGAATTCCTCTTTGATAAGGATATCTTCGCGTGTTTTAACGTCTCGACTCGTGTGAGCTACGTGCTGAGCTTTTTATTCGGTTTTCTTCATGTTTGTCCCGAGTAGAAAACGATATTAGCTGGTCCCGAATGACGTCATCTGATCCCGAGTAGTACATGCCATCAGCTAGCCCCGATCATCTTTAATTGACCCTGAGTGGGTTTTGTTCAAAGCTTGTTTACTCGGGCTTATCTTCTTTGGTGATGTCTTGTAAGATATTTTCTAAATGCCTATTCAGATGTCTACCTGGCAATTTTATTTTTTTTATCAATGACGTGTACATCTGATAAAATTTACATACGATAATATTATTGGTGGAAAGAGTTAGAAATCTTATTCAGCATTTCTAGGAGATGTTCTAGAATTAGAAACCCAACACCATATTCGCTAACTTTTTTTTTTTTTTACCATGCCATCTCTATCAGAGCCGGTCTTGACTATTTTAGGGTCCGTGGCAAAATTGTAAAAAATGGGCCCTATTATGGATTCAAGCATTCAAGCAATTCAAGCTTGTTTACTCGGGCTTATCTTCTTTGGTGATGTCTTGTAAGATATTTTCTAAATGCCTATTCAGATGTCTACCTGGCAATTTTATTTTTTTTATCAATGACGTGTACATCTGATAAAATTTACATACGATAATATTATTGGTGGAAAGAGTTAGAAATCTTATTCAGCATTTCTAGGAGATGTTCTAGAATTAGAAACCCAACACCATATTCGCTAACTTTTTTTTTTTTTACCATGCCATCTCTATCAGAGCCGGTCTTGACTATTTTAGGGTCCGTGGCAAAATTGTAAAAAATGGGCCCTATTATGGATTCAAGCATTCAAGCAATTGGATTTAGTAAGTCCACTAGTCCTACTATGCCTATCTTGCAAGATTGAATTTTTCTTTTACTGGAAAATACAATATAAAATAAAGGGTTAATTGCACTAATATTCCTCGTGTTTTAGAGTTAAGGCTTAATATTCGACAAATCAATTTACTGCTGCAGCCCCCCACCTCTTGACCGAGAACCGTCAAACTTAACGACATAATGGGCTTTGGGTTGAAAAGGGCAAAAGTAATAGTGTCCACGGTTCGGTTTTGGTTGGGTTTCGGTTCCGTGGAAAGACCGAACGGTAACCGTAACCGTAACCGTAACCGGAATGGGAAGGTTTGAGGCGGTTTCGGTTATGGCGGTTTTCGGTTACGGTTCAGTTTCGGTTTTCGGTTTTCGGTTTTCGGTTCGGTTTAAGTTTGGTTTGTTTTTTTTTTAAAAAAAAAGTTTGCCACGTGTCAGCAATTGATTAGTTGTTGCATTTTTTTTATTTTTTATAGAAACCGACGGTTTTTGGACGGTTTTTCAGAATTCCTAACCGTAACCGAACCGCCGGGAACCTGTTTCTAACCGGTTTTGTAACCGACGGTTTTGATTTCGGTTACGGTTTTGAGAGGACGGTTTCAGTTCGGTTTCGAACGGTTTAACCGAACAGTGGACACCTCTAGGCAAAAGTGCCCCTAAGTTTAAGGATAGTGATTGACATGCCAAGTGGTGTGTGATTGTTTATATAATAATAATAATAATAATAATAATAATAATAATAAACAATATTTATAAAAGTAATCAAATTAAGAAATGAATTATTGTTTTTAATAAATTTTTTTTAAGATATTGTTTTTAACCAGGTGTAAGCAGGGGCGGCCTGAGGGTATTCGGGGCCTTAGACGAAATTATAAAACGAGGTCTTGGATATATATGTTTAAAAATATTAAATATACAGTAAAAATAGTTTACTTAAAATTAAATTTTCTTGCTTTCTAGGATGCAAAATTGTTTATTAAATTTTTAAATTCTAAGTTTGGTAACATTTTTTTTCCAATATACTAATCCATTCAATCTTTCTTACAATATTGTTGACTTCAAGTACGATTTTATTAATTTTAATTTTGAGAAACTTCTTTCTCCCGTAGCAACAGTTATTGGTATGGTTAATAATATTCTATAGGCAATGAAAGCATTTAGAAAAGAATCAACTCTTTTTATATAGCTAAGTACTTAGAGAGGAGTATCTATGTTATCTTGTAAAACTCCTTTTAAAACTTTTAATTCAGAAAATAAATCTAAACCATCAATATCCGAAAGCAAGTCATGTTTCAAAACATTTTCAAGATTTTGGTAAAAGTTTTTCAAATTGTCATCATCTAATGACTTTAATTTTTTAAAATTAAATAAAAAACCAAAAATATTATCATACAGTTGAAATTGCTCAAACCTTTTCCTAATTGAAGAAATAACTTGATTTACTAAGTATAAAAAATAATCAATTATAAAAGACTCTTCCATAGAAAGAATTCTCTCATCTTATCATTCTCATCAAACTATTTTTTTCTTCTAAAAACACGTTTTTCATGAAAAATTGGTTCAATGTCCATTTCTTTTGCAATCTCTATAGCTGAAATCATAGCATTTGCAAATCCACTTTCTCTAAAAATTTTGAAAAAATAAATTAGACCTTTTAATTGATCTATGGCAACATCAATATGCATATATTCATTTTGTAAGTTCTTACTAACAGAGTTAGCGGTAAATAATATAGCATACCAAATAATTATACCTAACAAAAAATCATAATTTTCTAATTCATATGTTGCTAAACAAGTTGCTTCACTCTTGGTTTTATGATCTTCACTAGTTTCCGTTAGTTGAATTAAAGCATCTGTAATTTGTGGAGCTTGATATCTTATTGTTTTAACACTTTCCATACGACTCTCCAGTCGTGTTTGTGACAAAGATTTGACAGTTAAATTGGGGATATTATCTTGTAAAATCTTCCATCGTTTTGTTAAAGAAGAAAATAATGAATATATACGTTGTAAAGTACCAAAAAATGAAATAGCTATAGGACAAGAGTTTGCCATATCACAAAGAACTAAATTAAGACTGTGACAACCGCATGGAGTATAAAATGCTCTAGATTTATATCCAATAGTCTTTTTTGTACACCTTGTTCCTTTCCTTTCATGTTAGACCCATTATCATATTGTGGAAATGGTGCCATTTATTTTTGGAGCCTTATCATATCCTTGTCCTCGTAGATCATTGATATCAAGTTCTAAACTTTTTATTACACTCACAAGTTCATTAAAAAGGCTTTTTCCAGATGTATCAACTACTTTTAAAAATTCTAAAAATTATTCTTCTATTTTTATTGGAATTTTTGAAACATCTACACATCTTAGTATAAGTGTCATTTGTTCTTGATGGCTTGCATCCGGAGTACAATCAAGTATAACTGAAAAATATTTTACGTCTTTAACTTTTTTAATAATTGAATTTTTAATTTCAAGTGCTAGCATTTGTATCAACTCATTTTGTATATTGTGTCCAAGGTAATGATTATGAATTTCACCATTTTGAATTCGTCGAACATGTTCTTGCATTGTTGGATCAAATTCCGCTATCATTTCAATTAGACTTAAAAAGTTTCCATTATTTTCTTTGTAGATTTTCTCATCTTTCCACGAAAAGCTAAATTGTTTTTAGCAAGACTTTTCACCATAACAATAATCCTTATTAATACTTTTTTCCAATGTTCTTTTTCCTTATTAATTTTTTCCTCGATATCTTTATCGATTGTTTTGTTCTTTAACATTCGTACTTGTAGATCAATCCATGCACTCATATTAGTTATATGTTCATTGTTTCATGAATTTTAATCTTACTGCTAAGATTTTTCCAATCTTTAGCTCCTTCATTACCTAGTTGATTTTTGTTATAATTTGGGTTAAACAATTTGTAGCCTAAACAACAGACTTTGTCAAATTCTTTGGAATACACTAACCATTTTCTATCATGTTTTTATTTGTTGGGCAATTTTCTAATATAATGTGTGGTATAGAAATGCCTGCAATTTTCATCATTTGGAAACATTATATTGTTCTTTCTGATTGGACCCTTTTCTATTATTAAATCTCTTATCTTATTATCAATGTTATCCCAATTTTCAGGATCATAGATACTACCAGAGATAACTGTTTCTACATTTGCTTTATTTTCCTTTGTATTTTTTTCATGTTCTTCATTAGAGAGTGTGATGTTGCATGTTATGTTATCATTTTGTTCATTGTCATTTATCATTTCAGTTTGATTTATAGATTGTTCAGCCATTAAAATTTCATTAAAGTCTGTATTTTGTTTTTTGCTACTTATGCGAATTTATCAAGAGCCCCTTTTTGTGATTCAACTAATCTTTCTATTCTTTTTATCTTTTTCAGTTTTTTCGTAGCCGGATTCGTATTTTCTAGTAGACATTTCTTATATCTAATATCACTATATCACTTATTATCAATTTATCACTATATCAGAAATTCAGAATCAAAGCTTTTAAAAAATAGTAAAATGAAATGCAAATAAATAAAATGACAAAAATAAAAATTAAAGTATGGAAAGAACAATAAAACCTGAAGGTCTGGATTCTAAAAATTTGCAGCAGGCTAACAACAACTTAGTAAGAAATTTACAGTTGGATTTGAGTGTTTGAAAGTTTTTTTACAGACACAAAACAATTCCGTCTTTGGCATGAATTTAAAAGTAGTGGAGTTGTGGAGTCTATATGCATGGTACAGTGGATTTGAGTGTTTGAAAGTTGGAACTAGGAAAGATCTCAAGTAATCAACATGACAAGTATTTTAAAGAGATTTATTTGGTTGTATCAACGTTTTAATTGTTGTATAATTGTGATCATTTATTGTATGGAAGACCAAAAACGATTGGTGATTAGCTGGTTGGGTGGTATGGATTGTTATCATTCACTATGGAATATAAAAGGATAGAATGGCTGAATGGGTGTGTGGAAAGGGAAAGTAGTTAAGTAGGCTATACACTCTATAAGTCTATATACATATATATTTTTTAAGCTCAGCAGTCTATAAGTCTGTATATATTTTTTTGACAATAAAAAATTGTGGCCTTTTTTTTATTGGGGCCTTAGGCAACTGCCTTATTGGCCTATGAGTCTAGCCGGCCCTGAGTATAAGTTATAAAGTCTAAAATGCCCCTTTTTTAAAAAAAATCAATTTTATTTTTAAAAGTAAACCTTTTTTTTTACAAACATAAACATAAATTATTTTAATGTCATTATCAATAGAAAAAAAAAACCATTGTTTTCAACTAAAGTGAGAGAGGCAAAGGTGATCGGAGAAGAGTTGGACAACCGTGTGACGACGACAAAAAATGGTGAAGCCAACCAAACTTCGGGAAGAATAATTGGCTGGCTGAACTAACTAGACGCCGACGGAGGAGAAGAAAAAGAGAGAAAGAAAGGAAGGGACTGGATCGTGCGACGCTGGCGAAGAAGAAGCAGGTACTTTCGACGGTTGAACATTCCGACGACCTAGGTTGACCTCAACCTGTTTGTGACATAACCCGTTTGTGACCCAATTTCGACCCATCTTCAACCCACTTCAACTTGAGTTTGACTGTAATTGCTTAAGGTATAATTTTTGTTCAATTTTTTTTATTGATTGATGAGATTTTTGTAAAGCCATTATCTGTGAAAAATTTCTTTGGTTTGATGGGTTAAATTTAAAAGTTTTAATGAAGTGGTTGATAAAGATTACTAAATGTTTGATAAAAGTCTTGAATGAGAAAATAAATGTTTATATGTATAATTATAATTGTCGTAATCTATGTTTATATGTATATTTATATACAGCAAACAAATGATCTATTTTGGGGAGTCATTTGTTTCTTTTGTAATTTCATGTCTGCTTATTGTCGTAGTCTATTTTTTTTCTTCATTTATTGTCTGGTTTGTTTACGGATTGTTTTTTTTTCCTTGGTAATATCAATTAATGTTGGTGATTATAAGATTATGACTTTTCTTAGTGATTATCAGATTATGATCATGATTAGTTGGAGTAGTTTGGATTCATTCAGATGTTTGATTTGTCCAAAAACAGTACAGAAAAAAAGATTGAATTATTGAATTATTGTTCATGTTCATAATATATTTTTCATAAAATTAAAAACATCTTTGTTTTGTGGGATCTGGTTGCAAGGAACAATGAATTGTGGATTCAAAAGTTACCGGTTTTGCTCTTTTTTTTTTGTTTAAAAAAAGTAAGTTTACTTTTATAACTCCAAAAAAATCAGTACAACGTTTTTTTTAGACTGAATTTATGTTTGGATTCCTCTATGTTCATATCTAATTATTATGTAAATTAAGATTTATATGATTAATCATCTTTTTATTCATATCTAATTATTATATAAATTAAGATTTATATGATTAATCATAGCAAAACTAATGAGAACCATTTGTAGAATTAATAGCATCTTCAACCCTGGAAGCATCCAGCTGAAACTTAGTCACATAAATTGTTGAACTGAATTAGAATCGGCACAAACAAATCAGCTTCCCAAGCAAGTCCTCCAAATTGACACCATTTTTTTTTGCATCAATAAAGTCCAAATTACTGATCATAGATACATGACTTCCAATTTTGTACTCGAGATTCCCACTCATGATACCGGTGTTGGGACACCTGATGCTGTTATCGTACTCATCACTTTCATTACAACAATCTACAAAAATACTGTATTAGTAATAGGCAGGAACTTTAAGTGGAGGAGACAAGTTTATACTTATTTCCTTATCCAAAGTATCAGTTAAATTCAAAGTTTAGTTTATGAGTTGATTAGAGCCATGTAAATTTGATTATGTTTCTACTTTTAATTTTGTTTTAGAATTAGACTTTCACTGGTACAATTAAAAGATTAAAAAAAAAATCAGAACCGTTTTGACTACCGATTTATATGTAGATAGAGTTCATTTATCAACGTGTAGTATATTTTTTTTTGGTAATATATTCACTAATGTTAAGTTGTATTAGTCAGTGTTGTGAGATTTCAATGACTAACTACGTTTTGTGTGTTATAAGTTGATTAGAGTCATGCAAATTTTATTATGTTTGATTTTGTTTCAGAATTAGACTTTCATTACAATTAAAAGATTAAAAAATAAATTTAGAACCGCTTTGACAACCGATTTATATATAAACAGAGTACATTTATCAACGTATAGTGAGATTTTTTTTTACAATATATTCACTGATGTTAAATTGTATTAGTAAGTGTTGTGAGATTTCAGTGACTAAATGTGCTCTGTGTGTTATGAGTTGATTAGAGTCATGTAAATTTTATTATGTTTAATTTTGTTTCAAAATTAGGCTTTCATTAGTACAATTAAAAGATTAAAAAAAAATTCGAAGTTTTGACTACTGATTTATATGTAGACATAGTTCATTTATCATCGTATAGTGGAATTTTTTTTTTTTTGCAATATATTCTCTGATTTTAAGTTGTATTAGTCAGTGTTATAAGATTTTAGTGACTGATTGTACTCTGTGTGTTATGAGTTGATTAGAGTCATGTAGATTTTATTATGTGTCTACTTTTGATTTTGTTTCAGAATTGGTTTTTTAGGTTTAAGGTTTATAATATTCATTTATTGGAATGTAGATTTTGATATGTTATTATGTATGTTCCTCTCATTGAGTGCTGTGTGAACTTAACTTGTACACGTACAAAATTGAGATTTACGACTCATTAAAAGAGGAAAATGACAAGAACAAATAGCTACAACGGATACCTCATATTAAGTCACTCGTCTCATTTTTACCTGGTATACTTCATGCTGCTGGATATTATAAGCAACGTAAATCCGATCATAAGCCTTTAGAGGTTGATGATGTTGAACCGTATTTGATTCTTCGGCAACATGACACGTGAGAGCATTTTTAATGTTTGTTTGTTTGTTTTCAACATTTTATTACTATTTCCGTTTATCGATATTGACAATTATTATTATTAAATATAGAAGGAGTTACAGTGTGTTCATTGTGAAGTGCATGGAAAGTATTCTTCAAGATAAATGTTAACAAATAGACTTCACAACGGGAGATATGAAGGACATTAGAAATGAAATTGCCGAATGGGTTTTTCAAGCTTCGAAGCCATGTCAATGACATAAGAAAGATGTTTCCATGTAAACAGAGGAAATTCAAATCAAATTTTTTGGTAATGTTAACAAACAGAATTTTAAGTTAAAAAAACATATGTATAACCTAATTGTCAGTTTTTTCATCAAAAAATAATAGTGTCGTTTTTTGTTTATTCTCTCTTTCATTTTATGCACAATATACATGCCTAAATGTAAATTAAGAATTGATCGTAACAATATCCTAATAATTTAACTCAAACCAAGTCCGTGATTTTCGAACAAAAATTGTACACATTTTCATCATTTTACACAATAAATAACAATCCAAATTGTAGTGAATTACAGTAGTTCCACACCATGCTTCTTCCTCACCTCTCATTATATCTTCCAGACAGATGTTAGCACCGCTGCTCAATTTAGGGGCATACAATTGTCCAATTACATTGGTACTAGCAACCAAAAATTGTACCCCATACACTTCTCTTTCACAAGTGTGAGTCCTAATGATTTTTTTGACATGCTAAAACATGAAATGCTCCTTCCTAACTGCCCCAATCGTGAATTGACAGTTATATCCTTACTGTAACACCCAAACCTTTCAGGCTCAACTAAAGGTTCAATTTGAGAGGCAAAAAAAAAGGGGATAAGCGTGAAATGGAAAGTGACCAGGTGAGTAAGCCACCATAGTCTGTATAATTGACAGACAACTGTGAGCTTAGTTAACTAGCCCACAACTTAGTTGTGTCTTTTCATACCTATATAAAGGAGAATCAAAGGTTATGAGAGCTAGAAGGCAATGGAATCGAGTAGAAGAAAAGAAAGAGAAGGAAGACAAGGGAAAAGAAGTCAGTGGAATATAATGTGATTTTTAGATTTTTGGTTGATTTCTTCTTGAATTCAACAAATTCTAATTTGGATTTTGTACGATTGATAGGAAAAGAAGACGAAGTAGAGGAACCTAGCGTACTTGGTCCGAATTAAGCTTGACGTCTAAGTTGTGAGTGAAAAAGTTTTCATTTTATGCTTAAAATTAATTGTTTGCAAATCATTTAAGCGTTTTATTTCTTTTGATGATTTATGATGATTATACAGAGAACTGAATATTTTTTATGCTTATATTAGTACTAAGAAATATTGGCTATTACTTTTACTAAGTTTTGAGAAGAGATTATGATTGATTTCATAAAAGCACCATGTCTGTACCCTTCCCCAGTTATGATTATTGTTGGTTTTTGGGGCCGTTCTACACATGTGTATGTCAGATGAGTCGTTCTACATGTGTACGATAGTTGTTAAAGAGTATTGAGTCGCTCTGCACAGTGTGTGACAGAAGTTATTCCCGACTCTGCGTATGCATGAAGCAATTCGGCTAACGTATTGAAGATATCCTTAGGTACTAATTTGGTGCAGATAAAGATTTTAAAAATTATCTTATTCTTGTTCAGAAAAGAGATGTATTATTAGTTTATTAAGTACGAAAGTAGATATATTATCTTTAACTACTATGGAATTATTTGGCATGATACAGTAATATTTAGTATGTATATTGAATGCATATCAAAAGGTTGTTCAGAAGAAAACTTATGTTTTTAAAAAGTTTTCATTCACTCACTGGACGTTAGTGCTCATACTTTTACTTTAAAAATATTTTTTCAGGTAGCTGCTCGGTTGTATGGACTCTGAAGTTCTGAGGTGGGCCACTCGATGACATCATGAAGTGCAAGAGTCATGCATTTTAATTTTCATGTACATATTTTGAGATGTATGGTCGGCATGGTCGATATGGTCGGAAAGTGGTCGATTTCTTACTCAGCCATGTTCGGTTTTGCTTATTCGGCCATGTTCGGATTTTATACTCGGTTGACTCAGATTTCCTACTTGGCCTACTCAGATTTCCTACTTAGACTCAGATTTTTGGTCATTTTACTTAGAAAAAAAAAAGTGGTCGGATTTTGTCTGGTCGGGATTTTGACTGACTTTTTGTAATGAATGAAAATGGCAATAAAGGACTTGCAGTTATGTACATTTTGTACTCTCCAATATTTTCCTTATATTATTTTTATGTTTAAAAGCAAGTATTTTCTATGGAATTTTAGTCGAAATTCTTTTATCATATTAGTAAAAAGTACAGTCCACACGACCCCCCTCATACTCAAGAGAGGAGTCGGGGTGGGTCCTGTCACTTACAGCCGACCTCGAATCGTTATTTTCTCGAGCGTCTGACTCTAACATCAAACCTCTCCTACATAGCATAAAGTCCAACTTGATCTTAAGTTTATGCTTACCTCAAAAACATGTCCCACAAATAAAGGCCCCTCTTGTGAAGTAGAGGCTGCTGGTGTGGTTCTAAAAGAATACTGACCTACATAAGAGAGGATCCAATATGACGGAACTGTAGGGAAAGGATCATGTGATAGATCACCAAAAGTAACCCCTCCAGGACCACCATAATTCTTTGTTCCTCTCATACTATCCTCAACACCGACACCCTATTCAACACTGATAAAAGTATCATCGAAATTACTAAGATAATCGTGCTTATTTGGTTTCGCGTCCTCAGTATCGAAATCTGTAGTGTAACACCAAACATTATCGTACTTGAAAAATGATGGTGGAAGTTTGTGTACATGTCTATCTCCACCTCCACCTCCATATCCACCTTCATTCACTCTCTTCTCTATATCGATATAAATCTCCTTGATCGGCGAATCATCACGAAAAACAAAATCAATATCATTGTCAGGTTTCACGTGATATTTTTTCCAACGTGATCTTAGCCCTTAACTTAATCACCCCACAATGAATGATGTCATAAATACTTCTTTCAATCTCAGTCAATTTGTATGTCATCTCCACCAACTCATTGTATGACAACTAGTTTTCCACTCACTCCCCAAAAAGTTTTCCATCCACGTAATCTAAATCGTCTCATCAACTGTTGTAATCGATTACTAACCTAAAGCTTTTCATAGTTTCTAAGGAAAATAACAGTTGAAAAAAAAAATCAGTTCATAAAAAAACTGTAAGAAAAGCAGTATTTCAAATTTCTTAAGGATATATCACATAAAGCGTGAAATATCTCATGTATGTCATACTTTGCGTGAAATATCCTATATATGTCATGTTGAACGTGAAATATCCTATGTATGTTATGTTTGGTATCTCCTTTATGTAGTATTTTATGTCTTATGTAAATCATGTTAGGCATTAAATATCATATATATATCATGTTGGGTATGAAATATCTTATTTATACAGTATTTCATATAAGGTATGAAATATCTTATGTATGTCATGTTTTCATGAAATATCCTATATATGTCATGTTGGACATGAAATATCCCATGTATATCATATTGAGTATGAAATATCCTCTTTATACAGTATTTCATGCAAGACATGAAATATCCCATGTGTATAATGTTGTGCATAAAACATCTCATGTATGTCATGTTGGGCATGGAATATCCTATATATGTCATGTTGGGTATGAAATATCCTATTTATGCAGTATTTCATGTAAGTTATTTATATCTTATTTATATCATGTTTTGCATGAAATATTTCATGTATGTCATATTGGATATGAAATATTCTATTTATGCAGTATTTCATACAAGACATGAAATATTCCATGTAATGTTGTGCATGAAATATCTCTTGTATGTTATGTTATGTTATGTTGGGTATGAAATATCTCATATATGTCATGTTGGGTATGAAATATCATATTTATACAGTGTTTCATATAAGGCATGAAATATCCAATGTATATCATGTTGGACATAAAATATCTCATATATGTCATGTTGAGCAAGAAATATCTTATGTCTATCATGTTGGATATGAAATATCTCACGTACTTAAAAAATACATAACTAAACAATATTAGGTGACGTGTCACGTTAAACTTGAAATAACCAACTTATATCACTTTTACCGTGACACACTGTGTGAAATATAATTTCAAACCGAGTCACCATTTTTTTTTTTAAATTGAATAAAATAACAAAGATCCATCAACAATATCATCTAAGAAACACAATAATGTTATTGAAATTGAAGATTTACAAACTTTGAAGTTTCTCGAAATTTTCAAAAAATTCTTCCAAATCTTAGTTTCTTTACGATTTTCCTTTAAAATAACTTTAATTTCTTGACAAAATTTTGTTGAGAACTAAGATTTGATAGAGTTATGAGTGATAAAAAAGATGGGTGATAGAGACAAGTGATAGAGAGATGGGTAATGGACAGAGAAAAAAAATAAAGGAAAAAAAGGGATAAAATGGTAGTTTTGTTTTTTATTGACGAAAAACAATAATATATTATGGTGATAGGTTACAAATAATAAAAAACTAGAATTTGATTAGAAACAATAATATGTTCTATGGTTTGGTTATTTTTTACAATTTTCATTAATAATAATAATAATAATAATAATCATCATCATCATCTAGTAAATGTGGAGTTCAGCTATGCACCCAAGTGTATTAATAATTGAATGGCAAATGTCATACATATGTCAACTTATGGATAATACAACCGTGCATAGAAGACAACAACACATAATTGTATAAATTACAATAAACCCCCGATCTTTCCTTACATATAAAAGGGTCACTCTATTGTAATTTTTGAATATATTAGAAATCAATGAAAGTTTTTACTCACTAAAATGTATCTCTCGTCCTCTCTTCTTCTTACTTTGTTTATTTATTATTTTTTATTGTTATTAATATTTATAATAATAATAATAATAATGTATCAGATTTTAACCAGCAAACTTTCTAAAAAATGACACAATCATTTCCGTAATTTAGGACCGTTGGTCCATTGAGATTTGAGACCATTACTTTTTAGTGAGACCATCTACGTTTTTTACTTTCTTTCTCTTTCAATCTTTTTCCGATTGGTGCTTTCTTTGCTCTGTTTTTATTTTTGAAATGATTGTGTTTTTTTCAAAGAAATTGAGTTGTTTATAAGACTCAAGACAGAGCATAACACCTACAACGGAGAGAGTTCATACAATTGAAAAATCCAAACGACTTTAAATAAAAAAATAAAAAAAATAAAAAAAATAAAAAAGAGAATGAAAACAAAAAAAGTAGTTTGCATTAGATTGGTTGATCTTAGTCAATAAATTTGTAATTCGTATTTGATTTTTTTTACGTGGATATTCATTCTTTATTTTGATGCACATTTTAATTTTATATATACAAACTATAAGAGTATGTGGATTCATATAGATATTAAAATAAAAAATGGAGATAATTTTTTTATAAACAAAAAGATTAGTAAAGGCTTGTACAATTAATCTAAAATTATAGACCTTAATTATGATGAGTTGATATAGGACAAAGATGAAGGAGCCGCGACCCATGTCGAGCGATTTCTTTATTTTTTTATTTTGTTAATTTGAGTCTATTTTGTTAAGGAAGTTTATTTATTTTAGTTTGATTAGGAATTAAATTTAGGTTTTAGAAATAAATCAAACGTACATTTTGTGTAAGATTTGATATTTGTTTTTCAATCAAGTCAGGAGTCATGAATCTTAGAAGATTTTGATTAGTTTTGATTTTTTTCCTGTTTTAGTCTTTTTTAATAATGTCGTATTCGATTCGTATTAAGATTAGTTTATTATAAATAGTCTTATTATTTCGATTAGTGTAACTTTTTAACCTTTGATTGATTTTAATAAAATCGTTCCTTTGGAACATTTATCTGTCGTGGATTCGACATGCTCTTTGCGGATTCGAGAGCACAATTTTCTAACGAATATTAGGGAATGATGGCCCCTGCATGACGGTCCATGCTTGGGTAACTACCGGTCGTTGTGTCATGGTTCGTCTGAGTGTGCCTCAAGGATCGACAAAGTGATCATTCTTATTTTCACTATACTCCGCTACGTCAATTGGTATCAGAGCACACCTCTGTATTAGGTTTAACGTCCACGGACCACAACCAACTACCTTCTTAAACACCATATATTCACCCTCCATATTCCCTCCATAAAAAAAATAGAGAAACAAAATTGAAAAAAAAAAAAGAATGAGAGTGTTTTTGTGATAGTTTCGAGAATTAACAATCAGCCTCAGAGACAATAGAAATTGTGAATCAGCCTCAACAGTGCCAGGAATTTCATATTAGCCTCACGAGCACGTCTTCCCAAGGTTGCAAGAGCAAGTGTTGCAGTCGAGAATTTGAAATTGAACCGAACCAAAAAATAGGTGTTCGGTTCGGTTCATCGAATTAAATCGATTCAAACTGGTTTAAAAAATAAAAAACCAAAAAAAATTCGGTTCAAACCGGTTTGGTTAATCAAAAACCGGATTGAACCGCCGAACTGTATATATATATATATATATATAAGTTAAAAAAAACCCTAAATGACTAAATCCCTAACTCTAACAAAATTCATTTCTTTCATTCTTCATCTCTTTCAGTCGACCGTTGCTCACCTCTCACCTATTCTCACCTCTCTTTCAGTCGACCGCTGCTCGTCTATCATCTCTTCCTCAACTCCTCTATTGCTCATCTTCGTCTGTCATCTCCGCCGTCTCTGATCTAGTCGTCATCATCAGTTATCGCAACTGCTCTGCTGCTCATCTCCACTGTTCAACAGTCAATCCTGTAGCAGCCGAGCCGATCTTCGCCAGTCATCTCAGCTTCTCATCTCCATCGGAGTGCCGTTCGTCTCTGATCTGGTCATCTTCACCAGCTGACTCTCTGTTCGTCACTACTCACTCGACTCAATCTCTTCTTGTTTTCTTATTTTGTTAATTTTTTTTCTTTTTCAAACAAGTAATTTTGTTTTTGTCTTATTTTTTTTCACATTCGATGACCACCGTCGACCGTTGTGGTCTCTGCTCAACTGATCTGGTCTCCTTTATCTCCAGCCAAATCTTCAACGTCAGCTCCTCCATTCAGCTCATCTAACTTGTCTGAATCGCCTGAATCAGACAGTCTGGTTACGATTTGCTTATTTGGTTAGTTGTTGTCTTCTCCAGCTATTCTTTATTTATTTATTTATACTGGCTTCAGCCGAAGCTTTTTTGTTGTGGACTTGTCGATTTGGATATTACATTTCTCTGATGTGTTGGTTGTTGCTGGTTAATTGGTTTTACTTTTATTTATTATTTTTTTGAAAACAAAAATATATGTGTTGTGGGATGTATATGTGTTGTGGATTCTGGATAACTTGTTGAGTTTTTGATATATATGTAATATGTGATGTAGGTTGTGGATATGGTATAAATTGGTTGTGGTCCTTGTGGATAACTTGTTGAGTTGTTGATATAAATGTGTTGTGAGCTGTGGATATGGATTATGGTATAAATTGGGTTGTGGATAACTTATTGATGTGTGGTAGCTTGAAATGTTTGAGTATAGTGGAATATTTATTTGTTGTTGGCAGATTTTCAGTTTTCAGAGTGAGAGATTGAGATATACTTTGATATGAATAATCGATAAAAGTGGATTTTATTTGTTATATGTTTAATTACATTATACTTTAATATGAGTACTTGTTAAAAGTGGATTCTATTTGATATATGCTTAATTATATTATCTCACAATTAGTAAATAGAATATTCTATTGGTTTTAATTACTTTACTTATTTTAGTTTTTATTTGTATATAAAATTGTTGATAGATGGAGATTGATCATGTTGATTCAATGGAGGGAAGTAGTTAAATAAGGAAGAATGATTAATGAAGCCATGAAGGTAGGCCTTTAATTGTTTGTATATGCATATAATTGTTTGATAGCATGGATGCAACTTACTTATTTAACTGACATTACTAATTATTATTTTATTTATGAATGCAGTCATGCAGAAAAGCCTAGCAGTCTTGCTTATTATTTATATTATTTTATAAAGTCTAGCCGCCTTTATTTGGATTTATTTTATAATTTTGATTTTAAGTTTGGATTTGAATTGTAATATTTATTTGGAGTTTGTATTTGGACTGTAGTATTTATTTAAAGTTTGTATTTGGATTGTAATTTTTATTTGGAGTTTGAATTTATGATTTAAAGTTTTTATATTGGACATTTTAATTGTATGTCACTTGTGAAGTGATGTATGTCTTGTATAGAGGTATGTTTGTAGTATGTAATTTCATGTTTATTTAATTTGTGATTTTTTTAAATGAACTATAACTTAAATATTATTAGTTATGTTTGATTTGGGCTTGAACTAGTAAAATTTATCAAACTTTTATCTAAAATTAGAATCCAATAAGGTAACAACAGTCTATTAAAGGTAAAAATTTATTAAAAAAACTCATTTAGTCCATCAAATCAAAAAAGTCCATTAGACCAAAAACCGAAATGAATCGAACCGAATCGAATGATTCAAATCAGTTCATTTAGTCAGTTCGGTTACCATTTTTTATTCGGTTTAAACCGGTTCATTTTTAGATAAACCGAATATTTTCGATTCATTTCGATATTTCGATTTAGTCAAAACCAAACCGAACCGAACCGCTCATGCCCCTATATAAAACTATACACTTCTTATAAAGTAACTCAGATGGAGACGATGGTGGCTCGTAAATAAATAAATAATATAGAAATTAGAACCACCTATCCTATTGATATCCACTCGTTTCTCAGCAATTGGAAATGAGAAAGAAAAAGTACAGATATTTTTTGGAAGATGTAAATTCAATGTTGTAGGCGCTAGGCGCTAGTACTAACGTGGACCAGCACTTAGGTGCCATCTAGGCGCCGCCTAAGTGGTAAGTTTTTTTTTCTTTTTAACTTTTCCTTAAATAAATCACAACCCAATTAAATCTAATAAAGTGATTAAATATTCATATAAAATCATTAGAATTATCAAGAAAATGATAATTTTATAGATCTAAAAAACAAAATAAAACAAAACAAAACAATAGAATGTTGATTTTAATTGGAATATAGGTTTACTGACCAAAACACTGAAAACAGTGTCATTTTATTAAAAATAAATAAATGAAAAACACATAAACCGATTAATCGGTTTGTCTAGACGGATTAGACGTCCGACCGTCTAAAAAAACCGATTAAAGAAAAATCGAGATGATCGGATCCACCTAATATCTAACCATCCGTCTAGACCGAATACTTAAACAAAGTGTAAATTACGTCTGAATGCTGCAATCGTAGTAGTTGCAAGTTGCAAGTTGCAAAGTTTTTGCTTGTACGTGAGTACTTGTGGACCAATTTTTCTTTGCATCTGATTTGATGGCCTCTTGAATCTTCGATTTCTATATCTATCTTTTTTCTTTCATTGGTTATTTTAATTTGTATGTCTTTACTTTTGTTTTCTTTATTATTGGTAGGGATTTTCTTTGTTAAGAATCTAGGAATTAATTGAAGCCTTAATTCACCTTTTTGGTGGGGTATCCAAAGCATATAGTGACATATTGTCAACTTCCATCTGTATATGTAACTGGCAGGTTCTGCCTAGAATTTTACAAAGATATTGAGACGATGAATTCATTGGTTACAGTTCAAAAACCTCATGCAGTATGTGTTCCGTTCCCAGCACAAGGCCACATAAATCCAATGCTAAAACTAGCAAAACTCTTGCACCACAAAGGATTCCATATCACCTTTGTAAACACAGAGTACAATCACAACCGGCTGCTGAGGTCCCGAGGCCCTGACTCTCTCAAAGGCACCCCCTCCTTCCGTTTCGAGACCATCCCCGATGGCCTTCCTCCGTCAGACGCTGACGCCACGCAGGACGTCCCTTCTCTCTTTGCCTCCACCAAGAAAAACTGCTTAGCTCCCTTTAGAGAACTTCTTTCCAGACTCAACGACACATGTTTGTCAAATGTTCCTCCAGTCACTTGCATAGTGTCTGATTGTACTATGAGCTTCACTCTCATAGCTTCTCAAGAGCTAAACATCCCCAACTCGTTTTTTTGGACGGCAAGTGCTTGTGGATTCATGGGTTATTTGCAATATCGGAGTTTAATCGAAAAGGGTCATGTTCCTCTTAAAGGTAGTCTATAATAGTACTCTATATTCCTACATGTTATGTTCAAAATCCCAGGTGAAAACTGTCGGCACAATTTTTATCTGGTTTTGCAATCTATTGTCCAGATCACGCGACCTGGATGTCTTTTGTGATTTGAATGACCTGTAGTGTAAAAAACTGTGATTTTGACCTGGATATGTTGAAACTTACGGCTGCACGATTTTTGTCTGGTTTTGTTACATGTTGTCCAAATGGCATGATCTGCCTGAAGTGTGGCTAGAAAATAAAGTGCGGACATTTTCACTTGAGGTTGAGGATAACTCTTACATATAGTTTGTGCTTAAAGATTGATGTAACCTTTTTTTTTTTCTTTTTTTGCTTATAATTTTTAATTTTTACATTGATATATGTAGATGTGAGTTACTTGACAAATGGGTATCTGAATACCGTGATTGATTGGATTCCTGGCATGGAAGGTATAAGGTTGAAGGACTTGCCGACCTTTATCAGAACTACAGATGCTGATGATATTATGTTGAATTTCGCGATAGGAGAAGTTGAAAATGCTCGCAATGCATCTGCACTACTTTTCAATACCATTGATGACTTAGAGAATGAAGTTCTGGAGGCACTCTCTCCTACTTGTCCTCCCATTTTCACTATCGGTCCTCTTCAGCTTCTACTTGATCAGGTTCCTCCTGAGGATGCTTTGAGTCTCATAAAATCAAACCTGTGGAAAGAACAAGGTGGGTGTTTGGAATGGTTAGATACAAAGGAACCAAAATCAGTTGTTTATGTCAACTTTGGGAGTGTCACTCTCATGACAGATGAGCAACTTGTTGAGTTTGCTTGGGGTCTTGCAAATAGCAAGATGACATTTTTGTGGGTAATCAGGCCAGATATGATCATAGGTGAATCAGCCATCCTTCCTACGGATTTCGTTTTGGAAACCGAAAAGAGGGGATTGGTGGCAAGTTGGTGCCCACAGGAACAAATTCTAGGCCATCCCGCGATCGGAGGGTTTCTAACACACGGTGGATGGAATTCAACAATGGAAAGCTTGTGTGGGGGTGTGCCTATGTTGTGCTGGCCATTCTTCTCTGAGCAGCAGACTAATTGTTGGTTCTTTCAAAACAAGTGGGGTGTGGGAATGGAAATTGAGTCTGAGGCTAAAAGAGATGAGATTGAGAGACTTGTGAGAGAATTGATGCAAGGAGAGAAGGGGAAAGAAATGAAGAAGAAAGCCATGGAATGGAAATTATTGGCAAAAAAAGCCACTACTGGTCCTAATAGCTCATCTTACTTGAATCTTGAGACAATGATAAAGCAAGTGCTGCTCCCTTCAACAACAGAGCATATCATCAATTGACATGTACTAGCTAATATAAATAACAATGTATTCACTTTGTTCTAATGGAAGAATCCTAGTTGAACATTTAGATTTTCACTTCAACAAAATTGTGGTCTTAATCTAGCTTCTCACTTCATATTTATGGTCTCAATTCATGTGTTCATTACAGTGTTCTTCCGTGTGGGATCAGAAACTTGATCTTCAGGTTGAGGGTTCTGATCAGACAAATTAATAAAAAAATTATGTTTGTGTAAGTAGCTAGAGATCAGAATTAAGGAAGTTTGTTTCTAGACGTCAGGAAAAGTTGACACAAAACTTCTGTAATGATTTAACATCAAGAGCTTCCCATCATGAGATTGACCAATATATCATCAGAACAGAACACTTTTCTCTCAATACCTGATAATATGGATATGTTGGTACCGATTGCATTCTTGAATTTTGGCTATGAACACCCAACACTTCTCCAGTGAAACCAGTCAAAGCATAGTTGTAGAAGACTCCCTCCAAATACTATAACGATACGCTTGAATTTAACACACTATCAGCAGTTGACCAAGCAACAAACATAGACAAGTATTGTAATTAAGAGATTGAATATCAATATCCAATTAATCAACCAGCATAACACAAGGAATATGAGGACAATCTTTCAATGAGAGAATTGGTAGGGCCGCGCGAACCCAGGCCCCCTCTGCAACAAGTTATGATGTAGACTCTCCTACAAATGAGGAGACCTTAGGCGGGTGCACTTACAGAGAGCAACGTAGTCTAAACCAGAGATTCATTGTATTGTTCTTCCGATGTCGGATCAGAAACTTGAGCTTAAGGTTCAGGAGAGTGATCAGACTAGAGGTGCCCACGGTTCGGTTAAACCGTGGGTTCTAAACCAAAACCATCCCTTGAAAACTGAAACAGAAATCGTAACCGAAACCGCCGGTTACAAAACCGGTTTCTAGTCGGTTCGATTACGGTTAGGGGTCCTAAAAAACCGTCAAAAACCGTCGATTTAACCAGTGGTTTTGGGTGATTTTGGAACCGAAACCGAAATCGTAACCATCAAACCGGCGGTTACAAAACCGAAACCAAACCAAACCAGATATGGTGGTTATGGTTGCGGTTAGCCTATTCTACGGAACCGGAACCGGAACCGGCGGTTTCAAACAGAACCGAACCATGGACAACTATAGATTAGACAAACTAGAAAAACATTGTGTTTGGGTGTCAGGAAAAGTTAACAGCAGTGGTCGAAACCTGAATACTTTTAGATTGAAAAGAAATAGGTCAAATTCATGTTGTTTATTTATTTATTTTTAAATTACAGTCGAATTAGAGGAGAGCACATAGAATCTCATTGATATGTGTGGGTATAAGATAACCACCTCAACTTTTATATAGGATAAATTCATATCGAGTTTTTTTGTTTTTCTTGGAAACAAAATTCATATTGAGTTACGGTGTAGTAAGCAAAGAAATAACAAATTTGGAAAACAAATATGATCATATATATATGATTCTACATTGGATTTGGATCCTTTACTGATATGATCTTTTTGCTAACACTTTAAAGGCTTGTATCGGTTGTTGATAAAGTGACTATGGAAACCAATCATATCTTAACAATACATTCATTGCGATACAAAAAAAGATCATATCATTAGATGATTCAAATTCTTTGGAATGTGAACTCTTAAAGGGAAACTTTATTACATTCTAATTAAATTCATATAAACCAATTATAGTTAAATTAAGGATTTGTAAAAGAAGTCAAATTAAGAAATAGATTATTGTTTTTAATAAAAAAAAAGTTATTGTTTTCAACCGGATGCAAGTTGTAAAGTCTAAAATACCAATTTTTTTAATAAAAAACCAATTTTGTGTTGTAAGAGTGATTTTTTTTTTTTTTTACAAACTTATAACATAAACCATTTTTGTTTCAAACATATAAGGCATACGTTTCTAACTAAGAAAAACACCCTAAATCCTTTTACATCAGACAAAGACGAAAAAGAAGAAAAAGAGAGGAAGAAAGGAAGGGTTTGGATCGTGCAACGCTAGTGAAGAAGAATGAGGTGGTTTCCGGTGACGATTCGACGGTCGAACATTCCGGCAACCTAGGATTAATTCTTTTTTGGGTGTTTTCTTAAGGCCTCTATGCTACGGCTCCTCAAATAACCGCCTCACTAGATCACAGAATGTTCCCGTTGGTGCCGCCATTCAGCCAAGATTGTCGTCAGCTCCTGTCGTCGTCGTCGTTGCCAGATCACATCTTCTTTGCTTAAAGGTATTTTGCTCTCATCTTGTTTGCTATCATCTGGATGCGAAAATAACATTGGTTTGTGAGATCGTGACGTGCTCACATGCAGTCACTAGTCCCATGATATAACGAGGAAGATCGAGTGGTTCAGACAATGAGCATTACAAGATGTGAAGGAACCTTCAAACGTTGATAATGTTCTATTAATCTTCTTCTTAGTATTGATTTCAATTTTCTGTATATGCGTATATTTTATTATTGTAATAATTTTATATGTATAAGTTTTAAAAAAGAATTATGATCTCAAGTTCACTGGTCCCAGATCGTTTACGATCTATAAAAAAATTTAATCCTATTTTCACTGCGTTACTAGTGAACGAGATTCCAACAAATAAAATGATATTTTTTTAAAAAATCAATTAAACGTATTGGGCATCATTTTAAAATGAGGGTCTTTCTAATTTTTTATTTTATTTTATTTTGTAACATTTGGGCTATTTAAAAGCAAGACCCCTTTTTCTTAAGCAAATTATTTATATTAGGCCAATTTATTTATTTCAGAATGCAGCCCATATATATTAAACTCATCTCAGGTATTTGAAGGCCTTAGAACTGATGGGCTCTGGGTGGGCACCCATGGAGTCCTGCCCCAGGACCGACTCTGATCTTCATATTCAAATCAGATAATTACATTGGAGAGAGATTTTCTAACTTTTTAACTATATATCAAATATGACAGTCAATTTTCTTCAAATACATATTGTATTGGAGATGCTATTATCTTTTAAAATCATACATATTTTGATACACATTTGAAATTTATTTCAACGCATTTAAAATTTTAGATTGCTATGTCCTCTTTTTTAAAACAATTTGAATTTCTTGATGCCGATTTGGTGTGACTAACAACAACTTAGTAATGACAAGATGAGGCTACTTAAGTGATAAAGTCTCGCACACTCACACAATAAGATTGTGGGTATGAATCTCTCCCCCTTCCTTTTTAAAACCTCGAATTATTATAATATATTTTTTAAAAAATAAACGTTAAGTAATACGTTTTTATAGCATAACAAAATGTGTTTTTGATGAAAATACTCTTTAGACATAAATATAAAATAAGTCTCGCATTTTTTTTCATACATTTTAGTTGATACTTATTTCCTTTTGTCAAGACTTTTTTATATTGATCGAGAATTGTCAGTAGTGGAGATTTCAGAAAACTCCCCAAAGTTAGACATCTTTTAGAAAACAACCATTTAGTTTTTTATTTCAATGAAAACCCCATTGAGCCATAAAATGTACCCCAATAGCAGTGAACAACCTGCATAGAGTAGAATAGGAGTTCGATGAGGTTTTCATTGAAATCAGAAATTAGATGATTTTTTTTCAGAAAAAGTCAAACCTAGGGTTTTTTTTAAAAAAATCTCCCTATTTCTTTTGGTCGAGACTTATTTCTTTAGGTCGAGACTTTTTAATTTGGTCGAGAGTTATTTCTTTTACTTGAAACTTCTTTCCTTTTGGTCGAAACTAATTTCGGCTATATTTGAGATTGCTGTACTTCGAAAATAATATGCTTATAGCTAAACTTTAGAATTAATCAACTTTACGAAAAAAAATGGGTATGTGTTTGGTAAACCAATTTTAAAAATCTCTTTACTTTTGAAAGTATGGAAAATTTATTTGATAAAGTTACTAAAATAGAAGACATTGAACAAAATTAAAAAAAAATTATATATTTAAAATTAAATATTATTAAAATAAATCTGAAATATATAATTTTAAGAATATATATTAAAAAAAAACTTAAAATTGAAAATAGAGGGACCTTGCCTATTCAGTTTTTGACTTTTCGACAGAAACACACCGTCAGAGGAAGTTGGGTCTCTCCCGACGACCTCGTCGCAGGATGGGTCGTCTTGTGAGTCTGCACCAATATCCAAGTGAGCTCGACCTCCGTCTCTATCTTCCACTTCTTTGCCTGGCACCGAAGAGCCTCCCTCAATTTCATCATCTTCATCTCCGCTAGCTCCCTCTTCTGCAACGACTAAGATCTCAGATCATCATCTCCACGACGGCGGAGGTAACGGAGGTAGAATGTCATCAAATCTCATATCTCTATCAACATCAACAACAACATTGATGGCATCAGATCTCTGATCATTTCTCGTCGCGGATTCTACTATAGGAGGAAGTGGGTTGCTGGAGAATGTCGGTCCTCCTCCGGTATCGACTTCCGGCGGTGGCCACCATTCCCATTAGTTTTTTTTATGTTTTCATATTTTTGACTTTTTAGTTTTTTAATATATTATTACTAAATATAAGGGTAATCTTGTCTTTTATTAAAATAGTGAGAGTATTCTGAACATTGCATAAACAATAAGCTAGATTCTGCTTTAAAAAGAAACCCTCAACCAACTTCTCAACTGCTGCTTATTGGAATAACAAACTATAAAATAAACTGTTTTTGGAACATTTACCAAACACTTGTTTATTCAAAACTTGAGAAATAAACACTTATTTCTTAAACAAAAACAATCCCAAACTTAGCCTTTCTTTAGTAAAGTCTTTTTAAATTTGGTCGAGAGTTATTTCTTTTGGTTAAGACTTCTTTCCTTTGGTTGATACTTAATTTTTCTTTAATCGGTATTAATTAAGTCTTGGACCCAAGACTCAATTTTGATAGATTTTCTAGATCCGTGTTTTATTGTTTTTTGTTTCAAATTTATGTTCTCTCCTTTTCTTTTTGTTTCCTCTTCCTATCGATTCCTTTCCTCTGTCTCATTCTCGCTTTTCAAATCACTTAAATCTCTTATTTATTTGCTTCAATCACTTAAAATCCCTCCTCATTTTTCTTGAGAGAATCATCTTTATCTTGAGTTTAAGTTAGAAAGTGTTTGACAATAAAAATAAAAGATTAAAGGAAAAAGGAGAAATGAAAAATGAATTCAATGACATTTTTGTTCGTTTCTATTTTGGTGATATTAAAACACAAGTCAGTACTGACTCGAAATGAATTATCACCATCCAATGTAGCTTAAGAGTACTTATTCAGCTCGATAGTGTACAGGTTCGAGTCACGCCACTACGGTGGTGGTGTGTGTATGTGTGTGTGTGTATATATATATATATAACTTCAAAATGAATTCAATGACATTTTCGTCGATTACTCTACGTTAGTGGTGGAAAAAGGGGTTTTGTCACTCTTTTAAGTTAGTGTTTCACGAGTGTCACTACTTTAAAAACTTAAGTTTGAAAGCAATCAAAGTAAGTGAACTTCCAAAATTGCACTTACTTTACATATATGTTTTATTTACTCTTCAGTTTTTTTTTTTTTCATTTTCTTCATCTGCTTCCATTGGAGGTTGAACAAACTTCCACTGACGGTCGAAATCTACCTACATTGGGGGTCGAAGTTGTTCGACCTTCGTTGGACATCAATATCAACCTTTAATGGTGGTCAAAATGGAGGTCGATTAAGAAGAAGATGAGAAAAAAAAATTGAAAATTTTTTCAAGTAATTTTTTAGACTTTTCAAGTAATTTTCAAGTCTTTGCAGATAACTTTTGAGACTTTTCAAGTACTTTCGAGACTTTTCAGGTATTTTCTGAGACTTTTCAAGTAGTTTCTGAGACTTTTCAAATATTTTCTAAGACTTTTTCGTAATTCCCGAGACTTTTGGTAATTTTTGAGACTTTAAAGGTAAAAGTGAAATTATCCGAGACTTTTGGTCATTTTCAAGACTTTTTGGTAATTTTCGAGACTTTTGGTAACTTTCGAGACTTTCTAGCCAAAATGATATTTTCCCAAACTTTTAGATTTAGTCATTTCAAAATTTTCATTTTTGCTCAGAATATCTCGAAAATAATTAAAAATCTTGAAAAAAAATATTTTTACCTTGAAGGTCTCAGAAATTATAAAAACATCTCGGAAACTACTTGAAAAGTCTTGAAAATTTATGAAAAGTCTTGGAAATTACCAAAAAAGTCTCATAAATTACCTGAAAAAAAATCTCTTTTTTTTTCATCTTCTTCTTGATCGTCCTCTAATGGAGGTAGATTTCGATCTCCATTAAATGTCGATTTCAACCTCCATTGGAGGCCAGTTCTTCCTCCATTGGAAGCCGATTTCGACCTCAAATTGAGATCTTTCACCTCCATTGACGTAGGAATATGAAAAAAACAAAAAAAACAAAAAAAAAATGGTGAAGTTTAAAATGTCATCTTAAAAACGTGCTATATAATTTTTGAACCCTTACTTTAGCACTATTAAAACTCAAGTTATTAACTTCATTCTAAATTGTGCTATATATATATTCTCGTTAAAAAAAAAACATGCAATTAGACATATATTCCATAAAGTTTTTTTGTGTACGAAAACATTTACAAATTTTTATTGATGTTTTTATTTTTTAGACCAAAGATCACGAAGATATATATATTAGAGAATAAAGTACATGCCAGTGCAAGGAAAAAGAGCAAACTAAAAAAAATTCAACAAGATCAGGATGAAAAGCGATAGATAGGTAGGAAGCTGCCAACAAATCTGAATTGGAGGAGATCGCCGTTAAAAAGGAGTTGATTAATTTCCTACTAACTTGACATTTTCAACATTTAGGAATTTTCTGTGCCTATGATTGATAATATATAGTCAGTTTAGTCACCAACGCTGTTGAATACATTTTTAATTGCGATTTGGTAAAGAATTACAGCGACTCTATCTCTGTAAATTAATAACTTCTTTTCTCGTATGCTTGACTGAGTAGTTCTGGATTTAATTATCTTTCCGATTAAATAAGCACATTTAACAATCAACCCCATGTTATTTAGCCAATTCAAAGTAAATTCCTAAGGCCATCAGTAATTGTATCAATAATTATTAATTGTTTTTTTAATCAAACATAACTAACAAAGGCAACAGAGAGGCTGACAATTTCAGTAGGCATCTCATCCAACCACCTCACAGACCCCTCCAAAGAAACAGCAAGCTGGGAAAGACTATGCTGTACCGAATTAGCTCCTCTACGAACAGCTTCAACCGAAAGCAAGCTCACGGAAGCACCCAAGGCAAGGGAGTATCGAATAATGACACCCAGCTAAGTGCGAGGAACAATTTGATCAGATAGAAGTTGAATGACTCCTGCCGCATTAGACTCTAAAACAACACCAGAAATTCCAACATCAAAGGCTAATCGAAGGCCCTCCAACCAAGCTCGAGCCTCCAACGACTCCACCAAGGAGCAACCCAAAACAGGAGAGGCTTTTGCAGCTACAACAATGCCCCTATGATCACGAATAATAATGCCCACACATGCTTTCCCAGATCGCAACCGAAAAGAAGCATCACAATTGATCTTAAAACTACCAACCGGGTGAGGCATCAAAGTTGGCTGGTGGGAAGGAATTTCTTTATGATTTACCTCATTAACCATCCAAATGCAAAATACCCAGTCCAAGCCACAATATCAACAGCAGCCCAACCGACAGAACCATGCACAATGCTATTTCTATCAGTCCAAAGGCACCAACAACCTAAGATAAAATGATTAAACTAGTCTTTAACAACAGCAGAAAAGAGCCCCAACATAATACCAATAAAATCAGAGGCCTTAATGATCTGCATCACCTCATCTACTAACAATTGGTGCCAGACATCTTTTGCCAGCTTGCAGAACCAGAAAATGTGAGGGATGGTCTCACTCGCACCAAGGCACACCTGACAACAGTCAATTACATCCATACAGCGATGAACAAGGGCAACAGACGTTGGAAGCCACCCATGGAAAGCTCTCCAAAGGAAAAGTTTACACTTGTTAGGCACATTGCATTTCCAAAGAAAGTGCCACCAAAAAGTAAGCTGCAGACGTACTGGAAGAAACTGGCTTCTCGAAACCCCTTCTATCAAAATGCCAGCAAAGTGTGTCTTCACGACTTGGGGACAACCAAGGCAAAATCATCTGGCAAAAAGGAGTAGCGAGTAAGGTCAGAATTCCAAGCCCCAGAGGGATGGCACATGTCTAAAGCAAGCACATTCTCCGAGAGCACACGAGGAGATATAGGCTTAAAAGTTGTTGGGTTGGTCTAGGAAGCCAACGGTCTTTATAGATCTTCACTGAAGCACTCGAGCCAACACACCAACGAGAACCCTTGTTATTCACATCTATAACCCAAATAAGACTCCACCAAATAAACGGAAGGCAACAGTCCAACCCTGATTGACGAAAAGAAGAATCAGGAAAGTACTTTGATTTTAGCACTCTAGCTATAAGGTACATGATTGGTAATGATGTGCCAACATTGCTTCACGAGCATAGCGAAAATCTTTGAAACCTAGCCCTCCTTCCTCTTTCGGGACGCAAAGTCTATCTCACGTCGACCAATAAATCTTTATATGTGTATCCGTCGACCCCCACCAGAAACGAGCACACAACCTTGCTAACTCCCTACAAAGGGCCACTGGAAGTTTGAAACAAGCCATCGTATAAGGATGGCTTGAATAACAACTTTTAATAGGATTTCTTTGCCTCCAACTGAAAATAATTTTTCTTTCCAAACCTACAGCGTAATCCAGATTTTATCTCAAATAGACTCAAACGCCATCTTCTTATTACGACATATAGCCATATGGAGGCCTAGGTATTTTTCATGGCACTCGACAACCTGAACACCCTAGATGGAAGCCAGTTTTCTTCGAATATTAGGTTCCAATAGAGGTGTCCATGATTTGGTTAAACCGTCGGTTGAAAACTGAAACCGGATTGGAAAAATCGAAACCGACGTTTATAAATCCGGTTGGAAACCGATTTTGAGCCAGTTCGGTTACGGTTACGGCTGTCAAAAAATCGACTAAAACCATCGGTTTAACCACTTTTTATATATAATTTTTAGAAAAAATAAAAAGAAACACTCAACCAATCAGACGATGACATGTGGCACTGTATATAGAAAAAAATTGATCGAAACTGAAACCGAAACCGAACTGAAGCGAACCTGAACCAATCGGTTTCTGTCTATTATACTGCACCAAAACCGAACCGTGGACACCTTTAGGTACCAATGCCGAATTGAATGCAATGCAAGACTTTTCAAAATTAATTAGTTGCCCGGAAGCCTTTTCATAAGCGTTCAGGAACGTCCTCAAAGTAAGGCAATCCTTCACTGTGCTTCTAGCAAAAAAATAAGCTGTCATCAACAAAAAAATAAATGAGAAATATGTGGACAATTATTACCAACAGTGATGCCACTCAGGTTCCCATTTCGTCCCTCTTCAGCTGTAAGCAACGATAAACCCTTCGCATATAGTAAAAAGAGGTAAGGTAAAAGTGGATCCCTTTAACGGTGACCCCTATGCGGGATTATAGGCCCTTGAGCTTCCCCATTCACCAGAACCCAGTATCTCATCGAAGTAATACAAAACCTTCACAATCCAATCTTCATGAAGCTCAAGCGGTCTATAATGGCCTCCATGAATTTCCATTCCACTATGTCATAAGCCTTTGACATGTTGACTTTTAGAGCAAAACCTCCCTTTTTTTAATTTCTCAGCATGCAAAGCTTATAGACACATTCAAAGCCAACAATGTCATTATCAGTAATCAACCGCCCAGGAATAAAGGCATTTTGGAATGGCGAAATCACTTTGTTCAAAATCAGTCCCGATCTATTTATTAAAGCAGTATAGATAATTTTATAAAGCACACTGCATAATCTAAATGGGTTGAAAATCAGACACCCACTCTGGACTCTTGATTTTTGGGATCAAAGCAATTAAAGTGTCATTGATGAAATCTAGCGAGGCCCCGTTATTCAGGACTTGAAGGTAGACAAATGTCACCTCTGGAACTACAATTTTCCAGTATTTTTGAAAAAAGAAGGTGGGCATTCCATCGCTTTTGACGGCGACATATAATCAAGAGCTGCCTTAATATTAGTACTTGTAAAAGGAGCCAACAATAACTGATCCATACCTTCTATCACCTTAGGCTCCACACTCTCCAGAACCAGCTGAAATGAGACACTATCAGGATTAGAACCTTGGTAAATTGTAAAAAAATAATTGTGAATACTGTCTTAATTTAACCTTCTCCTCATCCTCCATCCACACTTCATTTGAGTCCCGAAGGCCACGAATCTCATTCCTAGATTGGCACTGTGAGGCTTTCATGTAAACAAAAAAACAAAAAAAAATTGGTGTTTCTATCCCCATCTCGAAGCCAGGTGACCCTAGGGCGTTACCGCCAATAGGTCTCATCACACTTTAACAAATCGTCTGACTCAGCTTCAATATTTTGTTCTGCTACATTATCAGGTTGATCCCTGCCATGATTTTGATTTTCCAGCTTCTTTTTAAGGTTGTCAATCCTCCTGCAATTGCCACCAAACTTTTGACGACTCCAGATAGATAAATCAGCAGCACATATGCTTATCTTTTTTTGAACTGCTCTCATCTCATTAGCTCTGGTAGTCTCTCTCTAAGAGGAGGAAATTATATCTTTACATTCCGGGAATTTAACCCACATCTCCTCCATATGGAAACGATGAGGCCTGCGGAATCTATTAAGCTGCAACCTCCTGCCTATACTATCAAACTCAATCGGCAGCGGTCTATGGTCAGAACCTCAGTAAGGAAGGTGAGGAACTATAGTTGACGGTATGCCCGGTTCTAGAGGGAGTCCAGCGGGACAACCGCATAAGATCTCCAATTATAAAGGGCTCCCAATTGTAGTTTTTTTTTTAAATTGATCGTAAAATATAGTTCATTTAAGATATTAAATAAAATAGATTCATTAATGGTTTTAAAATGATCTATCATTCATTTATAATTTTTTTAAAAGTTTCATTAATAGAAACACAATCTATAAATAAATTTAAAAACGGTCCACCATAACGTATATATATATATAATGCTAATTTATATAAACTCATTAACCATTCTTATAACAATAATATTGGATCAACGGTGACCGTTCAATCTCTCGAAAACTGTATCTTTCCCACCACGTCTACTCCACCGTATTAAAGGAGAACCTTTGGAACCAAGGTCTCTAAACTCAAAGAAATCCAGTGTGTCACAGAAAGCTGTCAACTGAGAATAAGGTTTATTTTTACCACCTCTCTTCTCAGGAGCCACACTAATCTCATTGAATAGCCACAACACAACCACGGCAAATTGAAAAACTCTGAAAGCCTTCTCATCAGTGTCCAAGAGTGATGCCACTCTCTACACTCAGGTAAACCATAAAACCCAGTGAATCTCCAACAATTATCTCCAGAATCCACAACAATCGAGTCGATATGAGAAGAAGAAAAAGATTTTACCTAGACATCAAGGCCTTTCTTCTAAACCTAATTTCCAACGAACTTTCTCCATTTGAATAGCTGACATTTTGTTTCTATCAAGAATACCATATCAAGACCATGTTGTTGCATATACCGGTGCAAGGATTTGAACGTTCTCGGGTTGCCAAGACCCCGGACGTTCCAACTGAGGCATTTCATGGCTCCCCCCATTGATGCTAAGCAGTACAAGTGATGGTGATTGAGTTTCGCTATTTTTAAAATTAGAACATCCACCTCTTATTACAGCCTCTAGCTTTCCATGGTGTGTAGCATCAGTAATTGCGATTCCAGGTTTCTCCACCCATTCTTCCACAGCAACTTCAAACCACTTATTTTCATCTAGATCAAGACTTGAGCCACCCGAGTGCTTTTTTGTGTTGACCCATTTCCATGACCATGAAATTTGACCTTAGATTCTTTCTTATACGGGTTAAAATAAGATACACCCAGCTTGGGTCGGCCTCTCTGAAAAGCCTTGGGCCCCTTCACATGCGAGCCCAATCTTGCCATTAACTACCGTGCCATTATCACAAATTGCATTCTTCTTTTGAGCAGTGACTGAAGATTCAGCTACAAGAACATCCTCCACAGTAATCTCTGTCAATTCTTTATCATTAGCTGTAGAATCAGTGTTGACTTCAGAATTTTGTTGTCTCTGATCTTCCATATTAGACATTTTACGGTCATTAAGATTTGCTATAATCCAGGATTTTCTAGAATCTGACGTAATCTCTAACCCCGGAGGCAAATGTCATCATATCCATCCCTTTCGGAAATCTTGGCTTTCCTTTTTTACTTCGCTGTAAGCCGTAGCTCTGCACTAGAATCCAAGACCGATGAATCATGCTTCTCAGCCACTTGGGGAGGCAACACTGGTTTGGGTTTCCACCGGGATGTTAGTTTCGGTTCATATAGGGTGCGTTTGGTATGAGACGGGACAGAACAAGGTGGGATGAGACGGGACAGGACATGACAAACAGGATAGGACAGACTGTTTTGTATTGTGTTTGATAGATTTGGAATAAAATTGTTCACTGTACTGTTATACGTTTAGTACTGTTATACGTTTAGTATGGTTGGGACATGATGGGACAAGAGGTTCAAATGACCAGAGTGTCATTCTTATCCTGTCCAATGTTTGTTACCACATAACAGTATAACATATGGGACATGTCAAGTCGGTAGTTATTTTATTTTATTAAATAAATATTTATATATATTACATTTAACAAAAATAATAGTAATGTAATTGAAAAATAATTTAATTAATAATTTCTTTGGAAGCCATGTTAATTTTTTTTCCAAATAATAATAATATTATTATGGTCATTCCCTCAATTTTTTTAATAATAATATCAATTAATAATATTATGATCATTCCCTCAAATTTTTTAAATAAAATTATTATTAAATTTTACATGTTTGTAATTGTGAATAATGGAAAATAAAAATATATTTTAGATACATGTAATTACTAATTACATGTAAATCTTACTCATGACCTATTGACCTACAATTTCAAGTTTTAATTATTCAACCACACATCAAGATTGTGAGAGAGAAGAGTTGGCTATTGTATATAAACTCCATAAAAGGAACACTTCCTTTTCAGCATTAATACACAAGTAGTTTTTGAGAGGAAAAGTAGATATCTTAACAAATTATATACAAGGTGTGAGAGAGGAGAGTTGACTATTGTCCATGGATGACTAAGAGATTATTCTGTTGCTTATTTTAATACTTAATTATACTCAATTTTAATGGATAAGACGATCTCACTTAAAACTATAGCCATCACGACATCAGGTACTCCATATTAGGTTCCGTGTAATTTTTAGTCAAATTACAAGTCTGTTTTCTAACGATAAATACAAACTCATTTGATTAATTCCGATATCCAAAGATGAATATATTTCACAAAACAGAACTCCACTCTCAAGTTCACATGTACCAAAATCAGTATTGCATTAACATCTTCTTGCAGTAATGGAGATTCACAATTTGTCCCATATGCATACTTCAAATTACAAATTTTGCAAAAACAACTGATCAAGTATTTTTTTTTTAACGATAATGGTTTATTAAAGATAAGAACAACAAACCAACAAGTCAGGTGAATGCAAAAAAACCTGGGAGGACACAAACAAACCAACAAAACGGCTACAACAAACAGGATCTATCACATTTGAAAAACGCATACATATGAATCAAATAACTTACCTTAAAAAAACGCATACATATGAAATCAAACTTTAAATTACAGTCATCCGAGGAGGAAAAAATTAGATCTGTCACATTTAATTCATCGAAACTCCAAAAATCATATAAAATCAATGTTAAAACGAACAAATCCATACATGCATGAACAGAACACATAAATTGATCACAACAACTACTGAATAACAACTCGATCTATGATCCGATCAAGCAAATCGATCAAAAACAAACACTTTTCGAATAAAAAAAACGAAGGATTGCGAACAAAAACGTTAAACCAGAAAATCAAAATTCAACTAAAGGTTGATCAAATTGCATGCAAATCTGTAAACGCACATTCATCGCATACAAAACACAAACAAATAATTTATTCAAATGAAATATATGTACATCAATCCACAAGAGATATAGACTTTTTTTTTCTAGGAAATACAAAAAGACCAAAATCAAGAAAAACCAAATCTCTTTCAATCCTAAAACACAAAAAGAAACACAAATAATTCCACAAATAAACAAACTAATTCGCAAAAAAAATGGTGAAAGAAATCAAAACCCTAAATCGGGAACCCTGAATCGAAATCCCAAAATCCTAAGTCGAGAACCCAAAATAGAATCACAAAATCCAAAATCGGAATCCCTAAATCGAAAACCCAAAATCCCAAATCGAAAACCCACCAGATCGGCTCAAATCAAACGAGGTCAAAAGGAGAGAGAGAGAGAGAGAGAAAAGAGGGTCGCTGAGAGGGATATCGCAGCTCCTAGCCGGCGGCCAAGCAACGGTTGAGAGGGAGAGAGACTGAGTATTGGTTGAGACAAATAAGAGAGAGAGACAATCGGACGAGAGTGAGTAAGGGAAAGGGCTTGGGTTTTAATTTATATCAGACAAATTTGTAATTTTTATAAGTTTTGAGAGTAAAAATGTATTTTCGTGATTTGTCTCATGCATGGGAAAAGTCTGGCCGAGGGTCTAAGGTGGAACAAGTTTTTATGGTTTTTGTCCCATGCTGTTCTGTCTCATCCCATACTAATGGCGACCCAAACGTGGGACAACAAAAAGTTGTCCCGTCCCGTCCCTCGTACCAAACGCACCCATAGAGCTGTGTTGATCCCTATCACACTGTGGTCACTTTCCTCTTGGTTCTTCGCCTAGTGTGGAACCGGCCTTGATCAAGCCCCATACTTCAGAGGTCTCTTGTTATCCTCCGTAGGATGCCACGATGGGCATTCATGAAACGGGTGACCTAGAATCCCACAGTGGAAGCACAATTCCGGTAGTCGCTCATAGCGGACTACAATGGTAGCCATCTCATCTGAATCCTCCACCCCCACCTTAAGAGCTCGTTTGAGTGGTTGTGAAATATCAATGTTTACACGAACTCGGAGAAACTTGTTGAGGCAATCCCCTGAGTATTCAAGGTTAATCTCCTCCATCCTCCCTAGCAATCTACTTGGAACCATCACAACTTCTTGGTTCATGCACAGTAAAGGAAGATTATGAAGTTGCACCCAGAAGGATAGGGCTCAAAAAATAAATAGCACTTTTTGGAGGTGACGTTTCAACACTGTCACTGCTTTAATAACTTATTTTTAAAAGACACCTATTACGGTGAACGGACAAAATGCCCCCAATAGTTGTTCCATCAGAGTCTTTCATTCATTTTTTTACAGTGAGAGTTTTGAAATAGAGAGAGAAAGTTTGTTGAAACTCAAGAGCTACGCAGACGCATTCGGGGGTCGAGCTTAAAAAAAAATATTCTCGATCCTTTGAAAAAAAATCCTCGATCCTTTGTAAAAAAATCTCGTTCCTTTGAAAAAAATCTCGTTCCTTTGAAAAAAAATCTCGATCCTTTAAAAAATATTCTAGATCCTTTGAAAAATATTCTCGATCCTTTGAAAAAAAATCTCGATCCTTTGAAAAAAAATCTCGATCCTTTGGAAAAAATCTCGATCCTTTTGAAAATATTCTCGATCCTTTGAAAAATATTCTCGATCCTTTGAAAAAAAATCTCGTTCCTTTGAAAAAAAATCTCGATCCTTTAAAAAAAATCTCGATCCTTTAAAAAATATTCTCGATCCTTTGAAAAAAATCTCGATCATTTGATAAAAATTCTCGATCATTTGAAAAATATTCTGATCCTTTGAAAAATATTCTCGATCCTTTGAATTTGAAAAAAATATCGATCCTTTGAAAAATATTCTCGATCATTTGAAAAATATTCTCGATCCTTTGAAAAAATTCTCGATCCTTTGAAAAATATTCTCGATCCTTTGAAAAATATTCTCCATCATTTGAAAAATATTCTCGATCCTTTGAAAAAAATCTCGATCCTTTGAAAAAAATCTCGATCCTTTGAAAAATCTTATCGATCATTTGACAAAAATTCTAGATCCTTTAAAAAATATTTTCGATCTTTTGAAAAAAAATCTCGATCCTTTGAAAAATATTCTAAATTCGATTCTTTGAAAAAAAATCTCGATCCTTTGAAAAATTTTCTCGATCCTTTGAAAAAAATTTGATCCTTTGACAAATGCTCGATTCTTTCAAAAATAAGCTCGATCATACTAAAAAAAAACTCGATTTGACTAATATACTCGATTTAACTAAACATTATTATCAAAAATAAAATGATCGATCCTTTGAAAAATAAAATGTTTATACACAGACTGGATAACAAATCAAATTGAATGGATACATTGTTAAACCAAACAGAAATATATAAAAACATATAAACGAATATCATAAATATAAGTTATCTTCTTGTGCAGAATCTGGAGAGAGACAAGTTTTTTGGAGAGAGGGAGGAGTTATTGTTTTCAAAGTGTAGGTGGAAACACAATGAGATTAAAAAATAGATTATTTAAGGGCAATTTGAGTAGTTCACCGTAATAGATGCCTTTTAAATTTAAGTTATTAAAGTGGTGACATCACTACAACACGCATAAAAAAAGGTAACATGTATCACCATTTCCACCAGAAGGATACCCTAAGAAACTCCAGCTCTTGAAATTTTACCATTCCTTTGGGTTCCTCAGAACCATAATGCTATCATTGAAACACCAAAGTCCTCCTGAAAGCACCCGCATTTTGTCTTCAACATTCTTGAATCGAAAAACGAAAATATTACGTCACATTGCATTGATCTCAAAAGGTTCTTCAGTTTTCCATAGCTTTGGAATCCCGGAGATAAAAGCCTCTCTATTAATCGATTTTGTTGTTAGAATCTTGACCACCAATGAGTGAGATGGCAGTAAAGCCCAAACCCGTGGGATCTGTCCGAACCCAACCCGTTTGGAGCGGGTTTAGGGGATGAAATTACGATCCACCAATCCGTGAACCCGTATAGTAAAAACCTAACGGGTTTGGATGTGGGTTTGGATTGAGCAAATAAACCCATGGGTGACTCGTGAACCCGCGAACCCGTTTAAATAAAAATTATATAATATTTATTATTTAAAATATAATAAATCTAAACTCCAATAAAAAAAAAACACTTTTAACTATATAGAGAATAAAATATAATCATTTCACTCATTCTAAGTTGTAATTCTCAACTCTCATATATATAAATGCTCTCATATATATAACTCTTGTTTGAACTAATAAATATACTTGAAACGAGTTAAAATTTTCACTATATTATACGTTTATAGTCTTTAAAATTACAATTTCATATATTTAAAAATATAGAAATATTTTTCTAAAAAACAAATTGGCAGGTTCACGGGTTCGTGGGTTTTACCCGTGGGCCCGCTTGTTTCATGGGCTCGTGGGTGGGTTTGGATTTCCTCCAAATCCGCGGGTGAAACCCGAACCCGTTTATTTTCGTAGATTCGTGGTGGGTTTGGATGACACAAATTATCGTGGGTTTAGATTTGGATTTGAATTTTATCAAACCCGTCCGAACCCGACCAATTATCATTCCTACCAAGGAGTATGCTACTTTTCTGTCACTAACCCGTTTTACCTCCTCCTTGATCTCAGTCTGTGGGATGTCATCATCCTCCAAGAGTGACAAGGATTCGCATAGTTTGGAGAGATCATTATCATGGAAAACCACTCCTTCTAGTTGAGAGAAAACATGGATGGAGACTTGTATTCCATTAATTAAATATAATTACTTAATTCAAATGTAAAGAAAACGATCAAATAATTATATAACATTTAATTCAAATGTAAAAAAATGAAATATTTATTGTTTTTAAAATGCAGGTTACCGACATATGTATATTACATATGTATATTAGGGAGTAGATAGTGATAAGGAAATTAATATCGATAAATATAATATCGATAAATATACCAAAATATCCATCGATATATCCGTATTTTGGAAAGACCGGTATCGAAATAGGTAAATATCCAATATTCAACTGATTTCAAACTATCCATAAAAAAAATCGATATTCCAGAAATATCCTGAAATTCTCAAAATATCAGGATATTCCCGAAATTTCATAAATTTCACCCCGAAAGTCCATGGATATATTGTATATTATTAAAATATTTTTTTCAATCCTAAACAATTAAATTATTATTAAAATAATTTAGATTGAAAATTATTTTAGAAGAAACGTTAACAAATTTATAAAAAATTCAACATAATAGTCAATAGAAAAATTATGGAGGACTTGAAGTAAAATTGGATAAATAACCAAATAGTGGACATGTAAAATATGTAAAATTTTATGAAAGCAATCTAAAAAAAATTGTTTGTGACTCAAATGTTTGAAACTAATTCCAAATAATATTAAATATGTATCAATCAATTTATAAATATATAGAAGTGGTATTTTGTAATTTTGTACCGACATTCCTAATAAAGGAATCTCAAAATTGTTTATACAAAATGTGTAAAAACCCATAATTGTTTCTTTTGAGTAGAGAATTTAAAGAAACTCAATTATTTTTATATAAAATAAATAAGAAATAAGAAATCATTTATTTGGTATGAGTCGTTTTGAAGAGAATCATAATTATAGAATTTTGAGAAATAGTACGGCAGAGAATCATAATGATAGACTTTTGAAAAATAGAAACAAAATGAATGTCTATGCATCATATATTATTTATTTGTTGCTACGAATATAAATTAGTGCAACAATGAAAATCTCTTGAAATTATTCATCTATTTGTTCACCGTTTTCACTTCATCTATAAAGTAATCTTCACTCCTCTCTTTCAAGTTTTCATCCTACACGATTACACTTTACATAGCAAATTTTATATCACAAGTTTATCTCAAATTCTTAATATTCTTATCAAATGTAAATGTTTGCTATGATAATTTTTTTATAAAAAATAATTATATTATAACTGTAAGCAAATTTTAGATGTTGTGTTGTATTGTTTATAAAACTCATTAGAATTTTCATATTTATAAATTGATTGGTACAAAATTTAATTTTGTTTTGATAGGAATTATATTGCATAAGATGTCTAGTACTAAAAATGATCAAACATGGGAGTATTGCAGACCAAAACTGAATAATAAAATTGGTGCTATATACACATTTTGCGGTCACACAATGCAAAGTGGAGAAATCACCTGATTTAAATTTCTTTTAACCGGTAATGAGTTGTATAAAAATATAAAAGTATGCTTAAATGTACCACCAGAAGTTAAATTTTAAATATTTCAATTGCAAAAAAGTAAATAAAAAACAAAACAAAAAAATGCAAGGGAGATAGAACAAATTCAATAAGAATTAAGGGAAAATTTTCCTAATATAAAAGAGGAAGAAGATATTTATTATTATCCTGACAGTATGTTTTCTAATGAATGTGATGATTATCGTTCTGCAATAGATGCATCCAAAGCATTTGAATGACAAAGAAAATAGAAGAATGAATCTTTGGAGGGAGGTTAAAGAGAAAATAGGGTTCAGGAGCCGGTGGTAGTAACCAACCACCACAACAAGTACATCACACTCAAAGTGGACAAGAGTTGTGTTATAAATTTCTAGTTGTACCCTCACTATACAAATCATCAGGAGCAAAGCAAAAGAATATTAAAAATATGTTCAAGTGGGGTAGCATTATCGAAAAAATAAGGAGGTCGATATCGAAGTTTTTTAATTTATGATAGGGTTATTATGATTTTAGTCTCTCTAGTTTGTAATTATCTGGATTTGATCCACTGATTTTTAAAATTACTAATTTTAGTCCACTAGTTCTCTGGTAATACCTATTAGAGTCCCTACGGTCTAATTATATTAGTTTTTCGTTGACTTCCGTTAGGTCAACAAGGACACTGTGAGAAATTTGACGAGAGCTTCTAAATGCTTTTTAAAACAAGGGTAAACATAGTAGTTAATAATATCAAAATTTAAAAATAAAAAAAGAAATTAAAACAGAAGATTAAAAATAATAAGAATAATAATAATAACAACAAAACCCTAATCTCCATTTTCTCTATCTCTCTCTGTCTCCCGCATTCTCTCTCTCTTCTTTATCTCCTTCAACTTCTTCAACCCATTACAAATCACCAAACCCTAACCCTAACCACCGCCGCCGTCAGCGCCACTACCACCACCACCACCCAAACACCATACCCTAGCCCACTGAAACACCACCCACACCATTCTTTCTCTTCTCTCTCGATCCCCCTATTCTCTCTCTCTCTCTCTCATTTTCTCTCTCAAACCGAACTATCTATCTCTCTCTTCTGGAATCTTTCGTGGGTGTTGGTCAACGGTGTCTTCTAGGTATCGTGAAGCTGGTGGTGAGGCATCAATCGCTAGTGTTAGGTGCTAGAATGGGAGGTGGTTGCTAGTTGCTGTGGTCTGGATCTACGGTGATAGAGGCAGAACTAGAGGTCGGTGATGAAGGGAAAGTTGACGTCTAATGGTTTTCGGTTATGGTGGTATGATCGGCCATAGGCACTTGTGGTGGTCGGAGGTAGCCGCTGGTGGCGCGTTGGCGTGTGAAGAACTTTTGGATTTGGGTTTTTTCTGGGTTGAATGAGTTGATGGGTTTTGAACGATTCTTTTCAAGTTTATTACTTTTAAAGGTTGTTAGTGTTTGATGTTAAAGATGAATGAGATATGGGTTTCGTTGTTGTTGTGATTTTTCTTTAAGTTAATTTTTTTCTAGGTTGAGCCTGGATTAGAGTTTTTTTTTCTGGTTTGATTGGTTGAATGAGCTTCTGGGTTTTGGTGTTGTTTGAGTTTTTGTTGATGATGATGGAATATTAAAGATGAATGAATTTGGTTTTCTCAGTTTGTATGGGTTTGATTTTCTGGGTATATCTGGGTTTGATTTGATTTTCTCGGTATGGTTTGGGCGACGACGACATTGGTTTGGAGATCTAATATACATCTAATGGAAATCCAAGAGATAGATTTAGGTTTGTTTTTCTGGCTATGCTAGAGGTAGAAGAAGATAAGTGGGTGTCATTTAGTATTGGGCTGGGGATTGATTTTTTATTTTTATTTTTATTTTTACTTAATTTTTATTTTAAATTTAAATTATTTTTGTTTTTCATCTTTTTTAATTAAATATAAAATTACCAAACTGCCATTCATCAAAAACCTTAATTAAGGGTATTCTGGTTATTGTACCCTCTGACAATGACAATCTGGGTATTGTCAAGGAATTTCAAACGGAATGATTAAAGTTAGTAATTCCAAAACCTAGTGGAGCAAATCCAGATAAACACAAATCCAGATAAACACAAACTGGAGGGATTAAAATCTTAATATCCCTTTATGATAGTGCTTACACAAATAGCCGTCCCACATCGTTTTAATAATATGATTATTGGTGTTCAAGAATCAGGTATTACTTTTTCTTAAATAAATCAGGTATTACTTTTTCTTAAATAAAAATGTTTTTGAAAATTTTGATTGTTTATATTTTTTAATTCACGATTATATTTAACATGCATTTGAATATAGGTTTCGGAGTTCAACTACCGTCAACACAAGAAATTAGACACAAGTACTTAGACAACGAGTATAAGAAAATGAAAGAGTATGTTGATAACTTCGAACATAAATGAGATAAATATGGTTGCACCATAATGTGTGATGGGTGAACGGGACCGTTAAGATTGTCGACAATTAATTTTATGGTGTATTGTAAGGGTTACACAATTTTTCTAAAATCTGTTGATACATCTAACAAAATTAAAGATTATCGGTATATTTATGGATTGTTCAAAGATATGGTGAAAAAGGTCGGTGAGAAGAATGTGGTGTAAATTGTCACAGACAATGTCTCTGTATTAGTGAAAGCAAGTAGAAAATTAATGAAAAAATATTCCTTATTTTGACTCCTTGTGCAGAACATTGTATATATTTGATTTGTGAGGATATTAGAAAGAAGTACATTGTTGTAAGTGTCATTCATGATGTTAGGGTTGTGACAAACTTTATATATAATCATGGGAGGTTACAATCGCAAATGATGGACGTTTGTAAAATGGAGATAGTGCGGCCTGGTGCAACTCAATTTACAACCAATCATATTGCCCTTGATAGTCTTTTGAAAAAAAATGATAAATTTAAAACATTTATTTACCAGTAATACATGAGCTGTATATCGATTGTGTCGAACAACAAATGGAAAAAGAATATAATGACAAATTTTAGATTTAGAGTTTTGGGATAATATGGCTTATGTAGTTAGAATATATGATCCACTGTAGAAATGACAATTTGACCCGCAACCGTGGGCACCTGCCCGAACCCAACCCTGTAGGGTCAGGTGTGGATAGTAAATTTACGATCCGCAGACATACGAACCTGTTTAATGAAAAACCCGGTGGGTTCACGGGTGGGTGCGGGTTGGAAAACGAACCCGTGAGTTGGACCCGCTAACCCGTATAAATAAAATACTTGTATATAAACATACATAGACATTTGAATTATTTTTTATCGTTTTATTGTTATGGTTATTATTGTTTTGTAATGTATCAAGTATGGAGTTAGAAATAGAAATTTAATTCAATTAAGTATCAAATAAGTGATTACATGTGAAAAATTACAAATTACAAATGACAAATCGGGGGTTTGTGGGTATCCCGCGAGTGAAGTATCCACCCTTAAACCCGTATTGTTTCGCGGGTTCACCGGTGAGGGTATGGGTGCAGCCATAACCCGCGGGTTCAAACCCACCCGCGAACCCGTTGACCTACTTGGGTTCGAGGGCGGGAGTGGGTGAGGAATATTTTCGCAAGTGAGGGTTTGGATTTTACAAAACCCACCCGAACCCGACCCCGCTGCCATCTCTAATCCATTGTACCAGATTCTAAGATTGGTTGATACATAAGTTGTACCAACTATGTGTAGGAACCCCGTTCACCGATCGCACGGCGGAAATGAGTTTTAATTTTTTTTTTATACAGATCGTAATCTGTATCCGGGACCAGTAAAGTTTTTATCGTAATTATTTTCGGAACAAATACATATAAAAATTATTACACTAAAAAAAATATATGTAAATACAGGAAATTGTAATCAATAATAAAAAATAAAAAAAATAGAATCATACCAACATTTGGAGGCTCCTTTACTTCTCTATTCGCTCATGGTCTGTACCACTGACCTTCCTAGCTATTCCCGGGACTAGTAACTGCCTATGGACGTGTCACAGTTCTCAGAAACTTAGGATGGAGGGTGTAGAGAAAAACAAATGAAGAAACTGTTTCTTCTTAAAAAAAAACTACCTAGAACAATTCCAGTAGTTAAAAAAAATAAAATAATAGTTTATTTTATTTTCTTCTTATTGGTACAATGATTTGTACACACTAAAGACCAATTTTTGTTTTCTTTCCTTTTTACGTTTGACCAAAAACCAAAACAAAACACTTTTTGTTGGCTTTTTTAGTCAAAGTATATATATAAGTGTGATGTGCTTGACAAGCACGTAACCTTTTTTATTTTAAATAATATATATCATATATATAATATTTAAATATTAGATCAAATCTATATTTGATTTTTAAAAACTTTTAAATAAAAAATATTCCATATCTTTTATTTGATTTTTAAGAACTTTCAAATAAAAAATGTCTCATATCTTTTATTTGATTTTAATTTTTGAATTCAAACTATTTAAATTTAAAAATAAAATATTTAATTTAATAAAATAAATTAATCATTCAAAAATAAATATCAACATACACACTCCATTTAGTGATTAATAACATAATTAAATAATCTCATTATTTAAGTTATTTAATCACCATTATCTATTAATTAAATAATCTCATTATTTAATTAATTCCAGAATAAATACGTGTCACTTTCGTAACATAATTAACTGGATAATCCAATTAATTAACTGTGACCCTTGTTACCTAAATCGATCGGGCTAGCAAGGGGACCTAATGGACCCACAGTATTTTGAGCTCCAATAATCCTCGGAATCATTAATTAAACTCTTTAATTAATATTCCTTTATTATTAACTCCGGTGTTATTTTACTAAAAACCCGAAGCTGCACTCTCTCAACAGCAGACGTTTTTACACAGACATATACAACTCGGTGTCCATCGATATAGCTGTTACATATGGTGTGATCCACAATAGTTTATAATTAGAGCTGGGTCATAATGTTCGTTATACCTCCTCTAATTACATATATCCTTTAAGTACAATTGATTCTCTAATGAACAATAAATCATATTTCCTCACGGAATTAAGAGAGCGCTCAAATTGTCCAAGCCCCGAATCAACCCTTAAGGGAACTACCATTTACTTCTCACAAAAAGGAGTGGATTCCACTATTGTGTACAAATCTTCCCAGCCACAAGCCAAACCGCAATCCCAACATACAGAGTATATTGATCAGGAAATGCATCTGACCTCACCCATGGTATATCAAAGACCACGATCTAACCTGAAGGAGTCGATAAGACACTCAGAATTAAGATCACCCACATATAACCATCATTAGTTGATATATATGAATCTCATCGGTAAACGGATCTTGGTGTAAGATTCATATAGATCATGACCCAGTCCTATATGATCACATCATACAAGGTGCCTCCGTTCCCATATCTCATATGAATGATTCATGATAGAATCACTGTACATTATGGAATGGACCGCAACTATAGATTAATCACAAATAGAGTACCCAGCTTTATTTGTTATTTATGGACTCTTTAGATTGCACGTCTCTTATTGTATTCATCTGTATATGACACTGAGATACAAAGTTCGAGATTACATCCGGCAATCTAGGATGTTAATATGTACACAAGTTTATAAAATAAATAACATAACAAGAATGAATTGAACATTTCTTTTTATTTACTTCATAAATCCATTTACAAATTACATGCTTAGGGCATAAACCCTAACAATCTCCCACTTGCACTAAAGCATGTGAGGCATGTCTCTTAACCCTAGACAATCTAGGTGATCCAAAAACACTTTAGCCGGTAAGGTCTTCGTAAATGGATCAGCATAATTATCTTGTGATGCTATCTTAGTGATGATCACATCTCCTCTCTGCACTATCTCTCTGATGAGATGATATCTTCTCTCTATATGCTTCCCTCTCTTGTGGCTTCTTGGTTATTTGGAATTAGCCACAACACCACTGTTATCACAATAAAGTGTGATGGGCTTATCCAGGTCTGGAACAACTTCCAGATCACTCAAGAACAACCTCTTTAGCAGCTTCACAAACAGCTACATATTCGGCTTCCATGGTAGAGTCAGCAATGCAAGATTGCTTGATACTTCTTCATACAATGGCTCCACCACCCAGGGTGAATACTTATCCAGACATGGATTTCGTAGAATCCTTGTCTGACTGAAAATCAGAATCTATGTATCCTAACCCTTGGCCACTAGCCTTGTCTTGAAGGTCTCTACCTTCTCATCTACTCATCTCTTTCTCTTATAGATCCACTTACACCCTATGGGTTTTACCCCATCCGGTAAGTCTACAAGATCCCAGACTGAGTTAGAGTACATGGACTCCATCTTGACATTCATGGCTTTAAACCATTCCTCTTAATCAGGATATTCCATTGCATTCTTAAATGTCAATAGATCATCCACACTATTAGCAGAGACAACACCTTGTCCCTCACCTATAGCTAAATATCGTTCAGGTTGTCTCACAACCCTCTCACTACGTCTAGGTGGTAGTGTATCCTGATCAGAAACCATCTGACTCTCAGATGTTTATGGATCAACAACTCTTGTTGATGAAGCACTAGTATCACCAGGCTCAAACTCATTTAATACAATCTTGGAACGAGGTTTATGGTCAGTAGTGTAATTGTCCTCAAGAAACGTTGCATTTGTCGATACAAATACTTTGTTATATTCGGGACTATAAAAGTGTCCACCTCTGGTCTCCTTGGAGTATCCTACAAACAGACAGACAAAAGACTTGGAGTCTAGCTTTCCAGTTCTGTTCTTCAGCACGTGTACTGGACGACCCCATATACAGAAATATCGCAAACTAGCTTTACGACCATTCCACAACTCTAGGGGAGTCTTAGGAACAGATTTGGATGGCACTACATTCAAAATGTATGCAGCTGTTTGTAACGCATATCTCCAGAAGAAATTTGGTAAAGATGAGAAACTAATCATAGATCTCACCATTTTCATTAGGGTTCTATTTCTCCTCTCCCCTACACCATTTTACTGAGGTGTACCGGGAGCTGTGAGTTGGGAAACTATCCTATGCTTGACCATGAAGTCTTTAAACTCTTGGTCAAGGTAGTCACCTCCATGATCCGATCGTAGTGACTTGATAGTCTTACCTAATTGATTCTCAACTTCAGCTCGGAATTCTTTGAACTTTTAAAATGTTTTCGACTTTCGTTGCATCAGGTAGACATATCCGTATCTTGAGTAGTCATCTATAAAGGTGACATAATGCTCATAACCACCCCTAGCTTTAACATTCATCGTTCCGCAGACGTCTACATGTATAAGCTCTAGCGGTTCTTTAGCTCTAAGCTTTTTTCCAGTAAAAGGTCTCTTAGTCATCTTACCTTCCAGACAAGATTCGCAGACAGGTAAGGTGTCAACCTTTAACTCACTTAAAGATCCATTTTTTACTAATCTGTATATCCGATCAAAGTTGATATGACCAAGTCTTAGATGCCAGAGATACGTGTCATTATCTGGAGAAATCTTATGTCGTTTAGTTTTTGGTTTTTCAACCTTAAACATTTCGGTGTTGAGCAGCGTAGTATGTATTAACGGTTTTAACACATACAAATTATTTTCATTAATTCTTAAATAAATATTCAGACCATTCTTTCCAATAATAACAGACTTATTATGAAAAGAAACAGAATATTTTTGTTATAACAACTTAGAAACGGAAATTAAATTCCGTGTAAATCCAGGAATATAAAATACATTGTCCAACAATATATAATTATTACAAAAACGTAATCTAATTACGCCCACTACTCGTGCCTACACAACATCCCCTGACCCCACACGCATTGAGAATGCTCCCTCCTTTAGCTGTGTCAAGAATCAGTCCATTGCAAAGAAGAACAAACATGGTTAGTGGCCCCCGAATCAAATATTCAAGGTGAAAAATCATTTTCCACTAAACATGACTCAAGAACAAGTAAATTATATTTACCTTTCTTGGACTTCTTCTTGTTTTGGGCTTTTTGGGTTTGGAGTTACCCTTCACCTTCCCAGCAGACCTCTTTCTTTTCTTATTATTGGAGGAAGATGGTTCGGCAACATTTGTCTTACCGGAATTACCCTTGTTGTCCTTAATCAAAACTGAACTTTAATTTGTTCATCTCGTAGTTGCTTTTAAACTGATCAAAACTCTTCGAAAGAGTCGCCAGTATAATGCTCACTTGACTGGCCCCGCCATTGACTTCTGTCGTGTTGAAGTATGACATCATGCTCAGGACATGTTCCCGAATTGATGTACCTTCCTTCATACGAGTGAGCATAGCTGAATGACACGTCCTAAAGAAGTTTTCCTACTCCCAAGTATAAGAGTATCATAGTAATAAATTAACCGGTAAGACTGGGTCGAACCACAAGGGGGTTGTTCACTTGTCCTTGTAGAATTAATTATATAGATTAATTACTAAGCTTGTTATAAAGTGTAAATCAATTAAAATTAAAACTGGGGCTAAGGGATACACTGTTGATAATTCGAATATGATCCAACTATTAATATTTAGTCCAGATTAATGGGATGGTATTCCACTCCACTAACCACTCTCTGATAGATATGGGTATAAGTACTCACTGTGCTAGACAATATCTGTTTTCCTACAATGAGTCAAAAACTCCACAAAGATCAGAGGGGAGAAATCACTCTCTGATAAATATGGGTAAAAGTACTCACTGTGCCAGACGATATCTGTCTATCTATAGTGGGTCAAAAACTCCACAAAGATCAGAGGGAGAAAGAAAAAAATAATAAACTTACCAAAATTGGATCATATTTTCCATACCAACAGTATCACCTTTGGCACTAGCTATATAAAATTAGCCAGACATAATTTAACTAGAAAATAGTTATTTTATTTAAACTGAGAATTTGAAAACAAAAGAGAGAGAATTTCACAAATCTAACATCAGATTTGGATTCAGAATATCAAAATTAGGGGGGAGACCCTCTATTTATACTAAATACGGATGAAAATTGACCATCAGATGAATTTAGAATGGAACGTCCAGATTTTGCCACGTCATCAGTTAACAGTGACTGTAAACAGTAACTCATCCGTGAAGTGAATAGTGAATAGTAAACAGTGAACATTGAACAGTAATTCATCCGTGAAGTGAATAGTGAACAGTGCACCGGCTTCTAGAATATGATTCTCTACAGCTGCGTGTATTGTGCACTAGCAGTTTGGGCCAATAGGAATGTGTCACGTCATCAGGAACAGTGAAAGTCAACTGTGAAACAGTGAATAATCAAATTACAAAAATACCCTTCATGGTCTTTCTAAGGTTTTTGTCGTTCTAAACTTGAAAACGATATTTGTTTTGCCATCTGAATTCTCCATAATTCTGAATTGATCGAATTACCTCTGAAATACAAAGAAAAATACACGGATTACTACACAACACATTTATTTAAGCGAGCAAACGAAATTATGTCTAAATTGGGGAATTAATCATATTGGAAGTGTAAAATGATGATATTATCCCTTAGTAAACATACACTTTTCAATGTTAATCACACCCCCAACCAGTTTATTGCTAGTCCCTAGCAATTAAAGCGAAAATAGTAAAAACTCAAATTCAAATCTCTAAACAACCAAATTTCTCACCCTTTGACAGCGAGTCATCAATTGAGTTATCAATCAAACTTTCTTGTGCTCAATAAAGATCAACACAATAACTATGAGATTCAATTGAAATCAAACAACATTTTCTTTCTGAAATCTCATCAGGGTTTCTTCCTTAGGCAGTAGTTTTATTTCTTTTTATTTCTTTTTTTTTAATAAAACAAAATTGGAAACAAACATTCCATATTTAATCCATGTAGCGAGCTAGAGGCCAATGACTCCCAAACCAGTTGGCTTTAGGGCATTAAGTGTTAAAACACTCCTACGGGCTTAATTACTCATATTGCAGATGTTTGTTTGTTTTTTTTTTAGTACAATTCCCTTAAGCTTTCTCTTTAACCCGTGTAACGAGCTTTGAGTCAATGACTCCCAAACCAGTTGGTCTTAGGGCATTAGGTGTTGAAGCACCCCTCGGACTTAATTGCTCGAGTTAAAGAGGCTACGAAACTGTACTTTATTCTTATCCAAACTCCACCGTTTTACGCGAACACTCTATGTTTACTGAGACATGAGGCCCGGCTACTAAGTACGAGTTTTGGTCACAACACATAAAATTATTATTATTATTATTACTAATTTTATTTTTAAACAAGACCACTATCTTCGGTTGTTACCCTTGAATGATGTTTCAGAACTAAATATCGTAAAATCTTAACTTACTGCACATAATCACGTGCCAATGTACGTGTGTGTCTAGAATAGTTCGAAAAATTTCTCAATATGACTTAATGAACAAAATGATTAGTCAATGATATCACAATGGAGAGTTTATAAATTTGAATAGTCAGAAGAGAGGAAAAAAATACATAAGAACTACAAAGATGCGTCTCAGAAGTATCTAAAAGATCTCTTTACTCGACCATCTTTATAAAAAAAATGGTCAGAAGTTAGTTTTTTTTTTTTTTGAAAAACAAAAGTTATTTAATCAACTATCCTCTCCCCCCAACCAGAACGAGACATTGTCCCCAATGTCTTTAGAAAGAGTTAAGGTTTAGAAGATATCACTTGAACAACTTGAAAGACAACAAAATCTTGCAAAACAACAAAAGAAATACAAAATATAGGAAAATAAAATGCATAAAAACCATGGGACAATCACAAACTGAGATTCAGATCAATTCTGCATTACTTGTTATCTTCAAAAATCAAAAGTAAACAACAATAATTACAAAAGATATTAAATGTGGAAAGAAAAAGATAATAAAAAGGATATTTACTGGTAGTTGTGATTGTGACTTACATCTTCCTCTAGTTTTACGTCCAGAAAAGGCTTCAACGCTCTCTATGGGTCGGGGATATGCTTCCCATCCAATTTTCTTATAAATTGGCAAACATGGTATTTTATAGTCAGATTCCCAATACTATATTGTGCATGTTCTTTTTGAAATTGTGGCCATAATCGGTCAATTGCCATTTGCACATATCCACTAAGATGTGCATCAAGAGTCATTAGGATATTATCCAGTGACTCCCTACGTAAACCATGCCTAATGAATAGAATTTTATCTTCCCGATTATTAGACATTATTCCTAAAGAAAGACAACGTGTGTTGCAAGTTGTACGTGCACATTTGTGACAAGTAACCCCTAACTTCTTAGCTCTTCATTTTTTTGCAAGGTTACTTCTTCCAAAACCAGGCATGTAAGATATAAATGAATCAGCAGACTCACCTGCTAGGCGTACCTTAGCTTCGATCAACCAACGAATTTCAACAGGAATGTTGTTTATCATCAGTAAGCGTAATCTTTCGGAACATGCTTTGTAAATCTTTTTCAGAGCATTTTGGGGCAACGATGGAAAATATTTTCGTAGGTTTGTGAAAATTGTGTCCATGACTTGTTTTGGGGATCAGTTATTTAGGAAACTGAATTAAACCGATTTGAATTGTCACGGAATACCGTTATCCGCCACTTAACTGAGGTTATATAGCAAAACACACCAAGCAAAAATTGAACCTAGAAATTAATCCTGTAAAAATTCAAAACATAAAAGCAAACAAAAACAAAAATAATAATTGCAAACACAAATAAAGTCAAAAGCAAAAGATTTCTTTACTCACCTTTGTAACAAGGGTCAGAAAGGACGGTAGAGTCTTTTTGAAAATCTGTATTTTCTAATAATGTTTTCACACGTTGTCCATTTACTTAAAACACATTACCATTCCTAGGATTCTCAATGTCAAGGGCACCATATGTATACACGTGTTTCACAACAAATGGACCACTCCATTTTGATTTCAATTTGCCAGGAAAAAAATGAAGTCGAGAATTATAAAGCAAAACATTTTGACCAACTTCAAATGATCTTCTTAAAATTCGCCTCTCATGAAAGGTTTAGAATTTTCTTTAAGAATTTTTGCATTTTTGTACGCATCATTTCTTAATTCTTCAAGTTCATTTATTTGCAACTTGCGCAATTCACCAGCATCATTTAGGTTAGAATTGAAAGTTTTAATGGCTCAATATGCTTTTTTCTCAAGTTCAACATATAAGTGGCAAGGTTTTCCATAAACTAAACGATAAAGAGACATACCCAAAGATGTTTTGAATGCAGTGCGGTAAGCCCAAAGTGCATCATTTAGTCTAATAGACCAATCTTTTCGATCAGGGTTAACCGTTTTCTGCCAGATATGTTTTATCTCCCTATTTGCTAACTCAACTTGACCACTTGTTTGAGGGTGGTATGGTGTGGAAATTTTATGTGTGACTCCATATTTCTTCATTAAAGACTTAAAATGTTTGTTACAAAAGTGTTTGCCTCCATCACTGATAATGGCTCGAGGGATTCCAAATCGACTCAAAAGATTTTCCTTTAAAAACTTAATCACTGTTTTGTGATCATTATTTTGACAAGGAATTGCCTCAACCCATTTTGACACATAATCAACGGCAACCAAAATGTACAAAAATCCAAATGATGGTGGAAATGGACCCATAAAATCAATTCCCCAACAATCAAATATTTCAAAGACAAGAATGGGGTTTAAAGGCATCATGTTTTGCTTGGAAATGGATCCTAACTTTTGACATTTTTCACAGGTTTAACAGAATGCATGTGCGTCTTTAAACAAGGTAGGCCAATAAAATCCACACTGCAATATTTTTGCAGTCATTTTCTTTGACGAAAAATGACCATCACATGCTTCAAAATGACAAAATTCAATGACACTACTTACCTCATTGCCTGGAATACACCGTCGAACAATTTGATCAGGACAATACTTGAATAAGTACTGGTCATCCCAGTAAAAACGTTTTACCTCGGTCAAAAATTTATTTTTGTCTTGTGCATTCCAATCGAGTGGCATCATTCTTATTACAAGATAATTAACAATGTCAGCATACCAAGGCAAAGTTGTGATAGAGAATAAAAGATCATCAGGAAAAGAATCATTGATGGGTGATTTTTCTTCTGGCTCATCATCTTTCTGTTCCAATTCTTCAAAATCTAAAGTGTCTCCTTCTTCTTCGGCAACCTGCAAACAATTATCAAGATGTGAATGCATGCTTGACTCAAGTGAATTGATCAAAAAAAATTCAAATAAGTTAAAAGAATCCTTTTGAACATGATCTTCAACAACTGTTTCAATAATGTCTACATCTTCATCTTCATTTTCATCATCAAATGGTTCCTTAGACATGTTGAAAACATTAAGCTTAATTTTCATATTTCCAAAATACATGCTCATTATTCCATTCCTGCAATTAATCAAGGCATTGGCAGTAGCTAAAAATGGTCGGCCCAATATAACAGAAATTGATTTGTCCTCATTAACAACAGGTTGTGTTTCCAAGACAATGAAATCTACTGGGTAGATAAATTTATCGACTTGTACTAACACATCTTCCACAATTCCTTTTGGTATTTTAATTGACCTATCAGCAAGACAAAGTGTGGTTGAAGTCGGTTTTAACTCACCGAGTTTAAGTTGCTGATAAAATGAGTATGGGAGCAAATTTACACTAGCACCTAGGTCAAGAAAAGCATGCTCAATTTTACAATTACCAATTGTGCAGGAAATAGTGGGACAACCAGGATCGTTATATTTCAAAATATTTTTATTGGAAAGAATGGAACTTACCTGCTTAGCCATAAAGGCTTTCTTTCTTACCTGATGCTTCCTTTTCACAGTGCACAGATCCTTCAAAAATTTGGCATAAGAAGGTACCTGTTTGATTGCGTCCAACAAAGGGATATTGATATTTACCTGTTTGAAAATTTCAAAAAACTCTGGGGGATGATTCAATTTCTGTGAATTTTTAAGAGCCTGAGGATATGGGAGTGTAGGTGGGGATTCAATTATTTATTCGTCAATAGTGGTTTCATCAACTCATTCCTTACCCTTGGAAAATGACTCATCATCATTTTTACCAGATTCAAGTATAGGTTTTTCGATGACCTTACCACTACGAAGAGTGATAATTGAATTGACTTGATCTGGGCGTTGGTTATTATCATAGGAACTTGACTGACTCTTGGGATTTGATTGTGGTTAAGATGGAAACTTACATTTTTCGCTTGTGGTGAGTGTAGAAGCAATCTTTGCCAAAGTATCTTTAACATCTATCAAGGTTTGTGCAGTTTGTCTGTTAATGGATTCTTGCTTCTAAATGAACGAGTACAAAGTGTCTTCAAAGTTTTTCCTAGATGGTGGGACATAAGGTGCATAACCTTAAGAGTTTTGGAAATTCTGATGTGTTTGTGGATGTGATGGACCTCGTGGATGTGAAGACTGGGCTTGATTGTTGTTCCTCCAACTAAAGTTTGGATGATTTCTCCAACCAGGATTGTAGGTTTGTGAGTATGGGTTGGAATTTGGCTTGTTGAAAGCGTGCAAAGCATTGACTTGTTTATGAAGGCAATCTTTTATGGCTAGTAAAGTTGGGCAACTATGAGTGATATTATCATCAGAATCACATACATGGCATGCAATTTCTTGTACAGATTTTACATGTTCACTCTTTTTAGTTTCTAAAGCTTCAACTTTCCTAGCTAAGGATGTGAATCTAGCTTGAAGGTCATGATCTTCCCTAAGATTGTAAATGCCTCCACTAGAAGGAAATGGTTGTGGTTTGCTCATGGACTCATATGAACCAATGGTGTCCCAATTTTGAGCACTTTCGGCGATATGGTCAAGGTATTCTAGTGTTTCTTCAAGATTTTTGTCACTGAACTCCCCATTACACATCATTTCAATGACCTGTCTACTTTGGGGTGTGAGTCCCTCATATAAATGTGACACTATCCTCCATGTTTCAAAATCGTGATATGGACAGACATGTAACAACTCTTTGAACCTATCCCAACATTGGTAAAGTGTTTCCCAGGTTTTTGGAAAAATGAAGTGATTTGCCTCTTAAAAGAGTTTGTTCTATGAGGTGGGAAAAATTTCTTTAAGAACTGTTGTTGCATATCATTCCAAGTTTGAATTGATCCTGACCTAAGGTTTTGTAATCAAGTTTTAGCCTTATCTTTTAAGGAAAAAGGGAAAAACTTAATCCTGATTATATCCATGCTAACATTTTGGTCAGTGCAAGTGCTACAAACTTCCTCAAACTCCCTAAGATGCAAATATGGGTTTTCAGATTCAAAACCGTGAAAATTGGGTAAAAGTTGAATGATTCCCGATTTAAAATTAAAATGTATTGCATTTGGTGGGAAAGCTATGCATGAATGTGCTCCAGTACGTGTGGGATTCATGTAGTCTCTAAGAGTTCTAGGTGGATTTGGGTTAATGTGTTGGCCATGGTTAACATAAAGCGGATGGTTGTTGTGTAGATATATGTTGTCAAGGTTGTCTAAAAGGTTCTCGACTTGGTTTCCTGTTGGATGTCTATATGGGTTTTCAACCATGTTGTTGGTGAATGTGGGTGATTGTGATCTCCTAATTAATCTACCACTAGATGTTTGAGACCAACGTCTCATGCAAATTTAATAAGGGTTCATGGAGGTGAAATACACAAAAATGAAGAAAATAAAAGAAAAAGTGATAAAAATAATAAGATGCAAAATTCTAGGGGTGTAAATAAAAATATGAACAAGTATTGGGACAAAAGTGCAAATAATTATAAATATAGGGACTAAAGTGAAACTATGATAATTACAGGGACTGATATGCAAAAATGAAAAATAAAATGACCTATATACAAATGCAAACTAGATCTAAACCAAAATGCAAATAAAAAGTACAAGGACTAAAATGCAAAAATGTGATTAAAGATAACAAATGTTTTTTTTTAATGGATGAAGTTTATGATTGAGATGAGTGATGCAAAATTAAATACGAAATAAGAACAAAGAAGATAGAAAAAAAAAACAGCAAAACTAAAATAAAATTAAAAAGAAATTACTTCTACAAAGAAAAGGCGGACTTACCTCCCCGGCAGCGGCATCAAAAATTTGACACGTTCAAAAGAAGTGTTTCTACTCCCAAGTATAAGAGTGTCATAGTAATAAATTAACCGGTAAGACCGGGTCGAACCACAGGGAGGTTGTTCACTTGTCCTTGTAGAATTAATTATCTAGATTAATTACTAAGCTTGTTATAAAATGTATAAGCTTGTTATAAAGTGTAATTCAATTAAAATTGGGGTTAAGGGATCAACTGTTGGTAATTCGAATATGATCCAATTATTACTATTTAGTCTAGATTAATGGGATGGTATTCCACTCCACTGACCACTCTCTTATAAATATGGGTATAAGTACTCACTGTGCTAGACAATATCTGTCTGTCTACAGTGAGTCAAAAACTCCACAACGATCAGAGGGGAGAAACCACTCTCTGATAAATATGGGTAAAAGTACTCACTGTGCTATACGATATCTGTCTATCTACAGTGAGTCAAAAACTCCACAAAGATCAGAGGGGAGAAAGAAAAAAATAATAAACTTACCAAAATTGGATCATATTTTCCATACCAACAGTATCAACTTTGGCCCTAGCTATATAAAATTAGCCAAACATAATTTAACTAGAAAATAGCTATTTTATTTAAACTGAGAATTTGAGAACAAAAGAGAGATAATTTCACAAATCTAACATCAGATTTGGATTCAGAATATCAAAATTAGGGGGGGGGGGGGGGGGGGGGGGGGGGGGGGGAACCCCATATTTATACAAAATGCGAATGAAAATTGACCATCAGATGAATTTAGAATGGAGCTTCCAGATTTTACCACGTCATCAGTGAACAGTGATTGTGAACAATAACTCATCCGTGAAGTAAATAGTGAACAGTAACTCATCCGTGAAGTAAATAGTGAACAGTGCACCGACTTCTAGAATATGATTCTCTACAGCTGCGTGTATGGTGCACTCGCAGTTTGGGCCAATAGGAATGTGTCACGTCATCAGAAACAGTGAACGTCAACTGTGAACAGTGAATATCAAAATTTTAAAAATGCTCTTCGTGGTCTTTCTAAGGTTTTTGTCTTTCTAAACTTGAAAACGATATTTGTTTTGCCATCTGAATTCTCCATAATTCTGAATTGATCGAATTACCTCTGAAATGCAAAGAAAAATACACTGATTACTACACAACACATTTATTTAAGCGAGCGAACGAAATTATATCTAAATTGGGGAATTAATCATATTGGAAGTGTAAAATGATGATATTATCCCTTATAGTAAACATACAATTTTCAGTGTTAATCACTGAACTAACAGCTTCATGTCGCTTTTGCTCAGAGGGCTGCCCGAACATAGTTTGCAATGACTCCATGATTTCGAATGCTGAAGTCATTGCTTCGTGCTTTGTGACAAGCACGTATGTCATAGATGCCAACAGATATGTTCGGGCCTTCTCATCAGATGAAACCCATCGCTGGTATGCCTCACGAACAGTTCGTGTGGCATTGGCAGTAGACGCTGGAGGACATTCCTCCGTAAGCACAAACTTGAGGTCTTTGGTGACCAAAATTGCATTAATATTAAGTTTCCACTTAGTGTAGTTATCACCGGTTAATTTGTCGTTTACGAGAATTTGAAGTAATGCAGAAGACATTGCTGAAATAAATAAAACATTCATTTAGTCATTTATTTAAAACAAGTGCGAGTGTTTTGGTATAAATTTAAACATGATGCATGAACATGTTTAACGAACTAGAACTACCCTAAAAATAGTTACTATACCACGACAATCCAGCATACTACAAAGAAGTGCCGCCTTAGGGTCGGTCAAATATTTGCATGTTGGACCGAGACATTCTCAATCAAATGATATTCTAGAATAACTCTTATTTCATATCATTCAACCATCGTTTATTCAGTCAGGTTTTTAATTAACAAACTTAATCAAAACCTTCGTGAGTGTAACCCACAATTTCAGATTTCATGAGCTTAACTCGAGAATTACCGTCTTAGGGTCGGTCAATCCCGAAATACCCTCAGAAATCCTATCCGTTAGGAAGTCAACCTTGGTATTAACCTTTGTGGAAACCCTCCTTAGGGAAGACGAAAGCAAAGCCGTCACGAGGCCCCACTTGGATCTCACGGTGTTGAACTAATGATGGAGACCGCTGGATATATATGTCATATATCCCTCTCCCACTCACTATTTTAAAACTAGGATTTTCTATTATCCGTTAATGCACCTAGACTCTACAGGATGAAACGGCTAACTTTAATCAAGTTATCTAGAGCATTAACTAATTCATTGTTAGAAACAAGTTCTAATTAACTAATAAATTATTAATGATTTTTAACAATTAAAAATCTAATCTATTAGTGAATAATCTAAGTCTTTATAAACTATTATTATGAAAGTGTTTACCAAGTTTTAACTATTAAAACTTTAACACAATATTCGGTTCATTTATAATTAGGCAATTAATTAAATTAATCCTAATTACTATAAATGACTCTATTAATCTAACTTATTAAACTCTTTAATAACTAGATTAATATTAATGAGAATTATCAAGTTTCTTAACAATTAAAAAATTAATCTCATTTTCATAGCTAATTTATGTATTTATCCATTTTAATCACATTAAAAAAATACATAAAAAATCAGGCTATGATGCATGTATGACATATCAAATATATTTGTGTAGGCACATCTAATCTAAATGGTATACGTATGCATGACAATGCTTTTTATCATCACATAATATAAAGCATACATGAATTGACCGAGTACTGTGGATTATTTAACCTAAACAAATTGGAATCTAAAATTACAAAAATACCCTCAAGGCATTCCTTGGTCTTCTTGTAATTTTCAAGTCTTCCAGTCTCTTCAGGTCACTTCGATTCATCTCATGGATCTTTCTTCGCGATTTTTTTAGGTCTTCAACATAGGTTATAGTTATTATTTTTTTACAATACAATAATAGTTAAAAAAATATAATAACAATAAAAAATTATACAACCCATAAACCCTAAATCCACGGTAACAGATAGTTAACGATCAATCATGTTTTTGTAAATTAAAAAAAAATATACATACAAAAACATCATACAATCAATTTAAATCGTGCATGCACAATCATACATACAGGAGCATCGAAAACAATTTCCTATTTGGAAAATAAAATCGGCTCTAATACCATTTGTAGGAACCCCGTTCACCGGTCGCGCAGCGGAAATGAGTTTTAATTTTTTTTTATACAGATCGTAATCTGTATCCGGATACAAATTACGATCTGTATATATAAAAAATAAAACTCATTTCCGCTGCGCGACCTGTGAACGGAGTTCCTACACTATGTCTATCATGTATGAGTTAATGCGTGTGATGAAAGATGCAGTAAAACAAAAAAGCAGTAAATGGGTTCTAAACATTATACAAGACCGGTGAGATAAAATGCTCAATCACTCACTATATGTTGTAGGTAAATTTTATTATTAATTGTTTTTCATTCATACTTAAATTTTAGTATTGTATTTATACTAAAATAATTCTTTTTTTTTCTTTTCTAGCTTACTATTTGAACCCAAAGTACCAATATAGAGACAATATTGGGAATAATTTAGATCTTTTGAAAGTCGTACATAATTTCGATACATAATTAGACACTAGAGTTGTAGGAATTGCTAATTTTGGAAATGAGGTAAAAAGTAACAATTTACAACCAATTTTATAATTCCAATATTATAAATTCTTTGCATAGGAGTATTGTGTCATATTAATATATATTATTTACATATTGACCTCATGAATGTTGCTCATATACTTTAAGGATGGAGGGAAAAGTTTTAGTGAACGCACAACCATTGTAGCTAGAAACAAAGTGCAACCGGGTATATAACTTTTCTTACAAAAATTTACATATTAATAATAAATAATAATATCATTGAAATAATATTCATACTTATAATACTTAATCATTTTTATTACAGTTGATTGGTGGGTAATGTATGGAAAATATGCTCCATCATTGAGTGCAATAGCAGTTCGTATAATGTCACAAACATAATCATCTTCTGCATGTGAAAGAAATTGGTCCACATTTGCTTTAATCCATACAAAACAAAGGAACCGTCTTGCCTATTTTAAGCTTGAACAACTTGTTTATTGTTATTATAATATGAAGTTGAAACTTAGGGATATGGTAGATGAAAAAGATAAAGTAAATGAAACTGATTTTATGGATCTACTTCAAGTAGCTGCTGAAGCAGGAGTCAGTAATGTGATTCCTATTTTTGACTAGGTTAGACTTGCCTCCTATGATGATGATGAGGGAAATCCTAATCCACATGTAGCTTCTCTTGCTCGAGACATGAGAATAAATGTTGAACAAGTGATCAGAGAATAAGTTGGTGTAGATCGTGGAGTTATTGTTACCAACTCTTTCGATCACTAACATACCTCTAATGGAAATAGTGGAAGAAAAGATGATAAAGATGATCGGGATGGTGGGGATGAGGCAAAAGGTTAGGATTCTGGTGCAGGAGGTTGGAATGTTGGTGCAACAAGATGAGATGTTCGTGCCAAAGGTTAGGATGCTGGTGTAAGGGGTTGCAATTAGAGATGCACGTTTGGGGAATGGGGATGGATATAGGTCCCCACATCCCCATCCTCATCCCCATTTCCCAGACCCTTCACATATCCCCCCCCCCCCCCCGATTTCCTCCCATTTCCCCATTTGGGGAAAATGGGGATGAGGATTTTTGGGGGGAGGTATATCCATCCCCATCGCCATCCATAGTTTCCTATTTTTCCCGTTTTTTTCTTGTTTTTCACCGTCTCCCCGTTTCCTTAATCCCCCATTTTCCCGTTTCCCGTTTCCCGTTTCCCCATTTAATTAAAAATTACAAACTAAACTAAAAAAACAAACATTTCATTGCAAATACAAAATAAAATCCATTAATGTATTACAAATACAAAATAAAGTATTTCAAATAATTCAAAGTTTAAAACTAAACCAACTTCATATGTGAAGTAATACAAACTGTTTTTTTAATAAAAAAACGGTTGGAACCCTGTTCACCGGTCACGCGGCTGAAGTAGGTTTTAAAACAAAAATTATACAGATTATAAACGATCTGTGACCAGTGAACTTGGGATCGTAATTATTTTTGGAACTAATACATATAAAATTATTACAATAATAAATAAATATGTATATACGGAAATTGTAATCAATATAATAAGAAGAAGAAAATCTTACCAACATTTGGAGGCTCCTTCACTTTATAATATGCTCTTGTCTGAACTCATTGATCTTCCTCGTAATATTCTGGGACCAGTATCTGCGTGTGGGCGCGTCACAGTCTCAGGAACTTGAACGGAGAATGTTGAAAGAATGAAGAAGAAACTATTTCTTCCTCTTGGAAAAACAAGTAGAACAATTCTAGAAGTTAAGTATATATATATTATCTCTTTTGTGGTCTGTTGATCTCACGCACCCACTTTTTGCTTCACACACTCAGAGCAAGCACGCATTCTTTCTTTTTTCTTTATGATCCCAAACGCATACAAAATCCCTTCTCATTTCAACTGATGCATTTATTTTGTGTGTTGACTTTCTTTATATATATATATATCTTTTTTTATTGATATCTTGTTTTGGTTGGTTTTCAAAGAATATATATATCAGATATATATTTCTTCTTTTAAAAACCTCATGATATCTTTTTATTTAAAATCAATTCTTTATTTTATTTTTATTAAAAGATATTATCTAATTTGAATTTAAACTATTTAAATTAAAAAATTTAATAAAATAAAATAATCATATTATCTTATTTTATTAAAAAAAATATCAACAAACACCCTCCATTAATGATTAATAACATAATTAAATAATCTTATTATTTAATTTATTTAATCACCATTATTCATTAATCAAATAATCTCATTATTTAATTAATTCCCGAATAAATACGTGTCACCTTCGTTACACAATTAATTGGACAATTCAATGCCGTAACCTTTGTTACCTAAATCGATCGGGCTAGCAAAGGGACCTAATAGACCCACAGTATTTTGAGCTCCAATAATCCTCTGAATCATTAATTAAACTCTTTAATTAATATTCCTTGATTATCAACTCCGGTGTTATTCCACTAAAAACCCGAAACTGCACTCTTTCAACTGCAGACGTTTTTACACAGACCGATACAACTCGGTGTCCATCGATATAGCTATTACATATGGTGTGATCCTCAACAGTAGTTTATAATTAGAGTTGGGTCATAATGTCTGTTATACCCCTCTTATTACATATATCCTTTAAGTACCGTTGGTTCTCTAATGGACAATAAATCCTATTTCCTTACGGAATTAGGAGAACGCTCATATTGTCCAAGCTTTGAATCAACCCTTAAGGAAACTACCATATACTTCTCACAAGAATGAGTGGATTTCACTATTGTGTACAAACCTTCCCAGCCACAAGCCAAACCGTAATATCAACATACGAAGCATATTGATCGGGAACTGCATCTGACTTCACCCATGGTATATCAAAGACCACGATCTAACATAAAGGAGTCGATAAGACATTCAAGATTAAGATCACCTATATATAGCCATCATTAGTTGATATATATGAATCTCATCGGTAAATGGATCTTGGTGAGAGATTCATATAAATCATGGCACAGTCATATATGATCACATCATACAAGGTGTCTCCATTCTCATATCTCATATGAATGATTCAAGATAAAATCATTGTACATTACGGAATGGACCGCAAGTATAGATTAACCGTAAATAAAGTACCTATCTTTATTTACTATCTACGGACTCTTTAGATTACTTGTTTCTTACTGTATCCATCTGTATATGATACTCATATACACAGTTCGAGATTACATCCGGCAATCTAGGATGTTTAATATGCACAAGTTATAAAATAAATAACACAACAAGAATGAATATAATTTTTATTTTTATTTATTTCATAAATCCATTTACAAATTACATGTTTAGGGTGTAAACCCTAACAAAGACTTCACATAATAGATAATCTAAAGAGATTAACAACCAATTCATTGGCAAGTACTTTGAAAAATCTCTAGGGTTAGGTTTTGAAGGTAAAAAGAGTAAATGTATTTATATACCTAGGGTTTCAAAGAATAAAAAATAAAAATAAAATATATATTATAATTATATTTATATATGTTTAGAGGAAATGGGGAAATGGGACGGGGAAGGGTCCCCTCATTCCCATTTCAATTTGGGGATGATTTTCATCCCTGTCACCCCCCCCCACCCACCCACCCACCCACCCACCCACCCACCCAATTACTCCCTTTTCCCCAAAAAAACATCCCCAAATAGAGATGAGGTGCGGGGATTTGGGGTCCCTAGGAAAAGTTGCAATGCTAGTGCAACAGGTTGTGAAGCACATGCAGGTAATTTTGATGAAAATTGTGGTAGACAACAAGAAAGAACAAGTCAAATTGATAAATATTATTTGAATGTGACTCTCTCCTCAATGAGTATAGATATATAAAATAGTTCTTTGAAGGTCAGGTTCTCATGTACCTCTATACTATGATAGTTATGGTGGCTGCAATATATTTGATTATCCTTCTCCTCAAATGTCATATGCAATACCTATGTTTGCAGATCAACAATATCCGCCAAGTTGGTTAAATCAAAACTACTCAATTTGTGGATCAGTTGGAAGAGGCCAAGCAACGTACGTGTGACTTTTTAATAACTACCTTAAAAACTATGCAAACACATTTTTCAGAAAAATTATTGTTCGAATCAGGATAAAAATGTATCTTATGTATTTGAACCAGCAAGAAATTCATTTTGATTTTAAATTTCAGACATGCAATGTAATTATTATGTATGGATTATGATTTATGATAGAATCTTAGAAGTATGGAACTGTATATTTTTTAATGATAATTTTGTTTATTAAATATTTAAAATCTTTATGTTGTATATAATATTGTAAAAGTGAAACAAAATATTGTTCTATTAAATACCCAATTTTAAAATTTATATAGACTTTATCTATGTTATTATTTATAATAAACTCATAACTATGCTAATTTATTATTAACATATGATTCATTTGATATATAAGTACTTGTTTAAGATTGTACTACAATTTCATAAAAAAAATCTAACTTTATATGTAAATATCCATAATTTTTTTTAATAGAATATCAACCGGTATCGATAATTTTCCCAAAATTTTTATAAATTTAAATTTCCGATATCGAAACCGATATTGATATTTTATTCCTTGGATACTAGATGCAAAGTTCTAGATCTTCTACTTTTATTTTATCTCGGGTAGATAAAAAGTATACTAATTATTAAAATGATAGATAAAATATTTGATATTGCTTCCATAATTCATTTTGTGAGTCTTACATAGCGCACCTCTCCAACCCAAAATTCCCCAACTTATGAGTTGTTTTAGTAAATGCATGACTGAGTTCAGGGTCTTAACTTTTCGATTAGCAAACATATACGATAACAATTAACCCAAGAATATTTTGGTAGTTTAGAAGCAATTCATAAATTTGTTGTAGGTTGCAAGTCCAGAAACGATACAATATGTGAAGCCTGTTGATTTTTGTCTCAAAGTAACATATATTTGTACTTGGGACATATTTGTAATTTGTGGTTATTAGGCTATGTTGTAATTAGCTAAAAGTCTCACTATATAAGTAAGTTGATAGTTGAGCTTTTAGACTAAGTGTGTGCAAATGTGTAGAGACAACAAAAGCTAGAGAGAAAAACCTAGAACAAATAGTGATTGTGAGGTTGAAGGATTGAGACCTAGAGAGGGAGAGAAGGCTTGTGGGATAGAGGTAATCTCTTGTACTTGCCATTCTTATTATCTAGTGAAATCAGTGTCTCTGTGGACTTAGCCAATTTGGTGAACCACGTAAAAAAATTGCTTGTGTTGTGTTGCGGTTTTTTTTATTTGCTTTTGTTGATTGTGTTTCCTAGTTGCTTGTATTACTTTGTGTTCTTATTAATCCATTCAAACAAGGTCTTGGATGGAGTTGGTGGTAGTTTTCGATTTTGCCTACAACATGTTCGACGAAATTACCAAGTGAACTCAAGAGAGGTGTTGTCACACCACTCACAAGTGGTATCAGAGCTTAGGCTATTTTGGGTTGTTTGCAATGGCCGAGAGGGGTAGTACATCGTCTGGAAGCTCCGATGGGGTGAAGTTTGAAGTGAAGTCATTTGATGGGAAGTCAAACTTTACATTATGGCAAAGGAAAATGAAGAATATCCTTATCCAATAAGACTTGTATTTCACGGTTGATGAGGTAGAGAAAAAGCCCAAGGATATGTTAACGGAAATGTGGAAGGTGTTAGATGAGATGGCTATGAGTTCCATTTAGTTGCATCTTTTCGATGAAGTGATATGCAATGTTATGGAAGAGAAGAGTGCCAAAGGGACTTGGGAGAAGCTTGAAAAGCTTTACATGGTTAAAACCTTGTCCAACAAATTGACTCTCAAAGACCAACTCTATGGGCTTAAAATGGAGGAGCGTGGAGATGTCATGGCACACTTGAATGAATTTAACCGGTGTATTAGTGACTTGATACGGGTTGATGTGAAATATGAAGAGGATGATAAAGCTCTCTTGTTGTTGAGATCTTTACCGAAATCCTTCAAGCATTTTTGGACTACTTTGTTGTTTGGCAAGGAAACTCTTCAATGTGATACTGTTGTTTCCGACATAATTTCTTATGTGAAAATGAACAAGGAAAATGAGAGGGAAGCTCAAGGGGAAGGACTCTTCGTTAAGGAGTCTAGTGAGCGAGGCTGAACAAGAGAAAGAAGTAAGTCGGAGAAGAACTCTAGATCAAAATCTAGAAAGAACAATATTGAGTGTTACGGTTACGGTAAGAAAGGGCATTACAAACGGGATTGTAGGAAGCTTAAGGCGGAGATCAAGGAAGGAAAGAAAGTCGAGACAAGCTCTACGGCTAATATGGTATCCGAAGATAATGGTGAGCTATTATCGGTAGCTTCAACTAGTTATGCTTTCGATGCATGGATTCTTGATTATGGGTGCTCTTTTCACATGTGTACAAATCGGGATTGGTTTGACACTTATGAGTTTCTAATTGGAGGTGAGGTCCTAATGGGTAACAATGCAACTTGCAAGCTCATTGGGAAAGGTTCAATCAAGATCAAGATGTTTGATGAGATTGTGAAAACCTTAGGTAGTGTGAGACATGTTCCGGCACTCAAGAAGAATTTGATATCTCTAGGCACACTTAACACAAATAGGTGTTCTTTCATGGCAAAAGATGGTGTGATCAAGGTGTGTAAGGGATCCATAGTGATGATGCGAGGTACAAAAATGGGCAACAATCTTTGTAGGCTTTCGGGAAACACAATTTTAAGTGGGGCGACTATCTCCAAGGAAGAAGAAAATTGCAAGGATGATACTCAACTTTGGCATCTAAGGCTAGGGCATATGAGTGAGGGATCATTGCAAGAACTACATAATTGTTGAAAGGTGTAGGGTCATGCAAGCTAGAATTTTGCAAGTATTGTGTTATGGGGAAGCAATGCAAAGTGAGCTTCAAAGTTCCAAGCAAGGAAAATGGAAGCAAGGGGTTGCTTGGTTATATACACTCCGATGTGTGGGGTCCCGTACCAACTTGATCAAATGGTGGAGCTCGCTACTTTGTTACTTTCATGGATGATTTTTCTAGGAAAGTTTGGGTGTACTTCATGAAGGAGAAAGTCGAGGTCTTTGAAAGGTTTAAGAAATGGAAGACGGAAGTGGAGAACCAAACAGGAAGGAAGATCAAGTATTTGAGAAGTGACAACGAAGGTGAGTACAAGAATTGCAAGTTTATTAAATTTAGCAAAGTTGAAGGCATCACAAGACATTTCACCGTGAAGAAAAATCCTCAACAAAATGGTGTCGCAGAGAGGATGAATAGAACGCTCTTGGAGAGAGCTAGATGCATGAGACTTCATACGGGGTTGCTCGAATCTTTTTAGGCAGAAGCGGTTAATCATGCTTGTTATTTAGTTAACCGATCACCATCAAAGGTACTAGAGTTTAAATCGACGGAAAAAGTATGGACGGGCAAGAAAGTTGACTACTCTAATTTGAAGGTTTTCGGGTGTAAGGATTATGCTATTATTCCTAGTGATGAAAGGAAAAAGCTACAATCAAAGTCACTTGAATGTATATTTCTCGGGTTTGAGAAAAGAGTGAAGGGATTCAAGCTTTGTGATATGGCCAACAAGAATAAAATTCTTAGTAGAGATGTAGTCTTTGATGAAACCTCCATGTCAAAGGAAGAAGCCAAGGATAATGGTGAGAGAGGAGTTGTGACCGAAATTCCTATTACTACAAAGATTAGTGATAGCGAAAATGAGGAGGTACAACAAGAAGTGGTTCTTGAGGAACCTAGATCCATAGCATAAGAAAGGCTAAAAAGAGTCTCAAAGCCACCGTAAAGGTACAGTTGGGATGATGAGAATGATGAAGTGCATTTTGCACTCATGACTAGTAAGGGAGATCCAACTACATTTAATGAAGCAATTGGTTGTCATGATAGAGAAATTTGGGTGAAAGCTATGATGGAAGAGATGGAATCTCTTAAAAAGAACTCCGTTTAGGAGTTGGTTCCTAAACCTAATGACCGAAAGATTATCGGTTGTAAATGGGTATTTAGGAAGAAAGATAGCATACATGAGAATGAGGCACCGAAGTTCAAAGCACGGTTGGTTGCAAAAGGATACTCACAAAAAGAAGGTATTGATTACAATGAGATTTTCTCACCGGTAGTGAAGCACACATCTATTCGGGTATTGTTAGCCTTGGTAGCTCAATATGATATGGAGTTAGAACAACTTGATGTGAAGACGGCATTTCTTCATGGGGATTTGGAAGAGGTCATTTATATGGTTCAACCGGAATGGTTCAAGGAAGCGGGAAATAAGAACCTTGTTTGTAGATTAAAGAAGTCATTATATGGACTCAAGCAATCTCCGAGACAATAGTACAAATGCTTCGATTCCTACATGTTGAAGATTGGCTACAAGAGAAGTTAGTATGATTGTTGTGTTTATTCTCATATGTTTGATGATGGTATAATTATCTTGTTGATGTTACATGTGAATGATATGCTTATAGCATGTCAGGATATGTCAAAAGTTAGTGAACTCAAAGGGCTTTTGGAAAGAGAATTTGACATGAAGGATCTTGGTGTTGCTAAAAAAATCCTAGGGATGGAGATAAAAAGAGATCGGAAAGTGGGAAAGTTGTGGTTATCTCAAAAGAGGTATATTCACAAGGTGTTTGAGAAGTTTAGCATGCTTGATGCTAAAGCCGTATCTACTCCACTTGCTTCACACTTTGTCTTGAGTGCAAAGCAATGTCCTTCCACGGATGCCGAGATGGAAGAGATGGTGAAGGTTTCGTATGCAAATGCGGTTGGTTGTTTGATGTATGTCATAGTATATACAAGACCCGATATCTCCCAAGCGGTTAGTGTGGTTTCCAAATATATGGCAAATCCGGGCAAAGAGCATTGGAATGCCATTAAATGGATTTTACGGTATTTGAAGGGTACTAAGGAGTTGGGTATTATGTTTGAAGACAACATGGTGAAACTAATATCGCTGGGTTTGTTAATTCCGACTATACGGGTGACTTAGACAAGAGAAGGTCTACAATGGGGTATGTATTTACATGTGCGAATGGACCGATTAGTTGGAGGTCTATGCTCCAACCTACTAGTGCTTTGTCTACTAGCGAAGCGGAATACATGGCAATCACGAAAGCATCAAAGGAAGCAATTTGGTTGAAGGGTTTGGTGAATGATATGGGATCGAAGCAAAATTTGGTGTTGCTTAGGTGTGCTTGTCAAAGTAGAATTGCTCTAACCAAGAACCAAGTGTTTCATGCGAGAACAAAGCACATTGACATCTGATTCCATAGAATACGAGATTGGATTGTCTCAGGTGAAGTCTCCATTGAGAAGGTTCACACGAATGAGAATGCATCCGATATGCTTACCAAGCCGGTTACAAAAGACAAGTTTGAGCATTGCTTGAGCTTGCTAAACCTTTTCTCTTGTTGAGTTTAGGTAGGCACCTTACCACTTGAGGTGTATGGAGACAAGGGACTTTTTCTTGCCAAGGTGGAGGTGTTATAAACACGGCGTTATCCAATGATTTTCGAGAGTTGAAGTTTCTTTTCGACAATGTGGAGATTGTTGATGTTTGTCTCAAAGTAACATGTATTTGTATTTGGGACATATTTGTAATTTGAGGTTTTATTGGGATATGTAGTAAGTTGATAGAAATGTGTGCAAATGTGTAGAGACAACAAAAGCTAGAGAGAAAAAACTAGAACAAAAAGTGATTGTGAGGTTGAAGGATTGAAACCTAAAGGTGGAGAGAATGCTCCTGGGATAGAGGTAATTTGTACTTGTCATTCTCATATCTAGTGAAATCGGTGCCTCCGTGAACGTAGTCAATTTGGTGAACCACGTAAAAGAATTGCTTGTTTTGTGTTGCATTGCGGTTTTTTTTATTTGCTTTTGTTCATTGTGTTTCCTAGTTGCTTGTATTAATTTATGTTCTTATTAGTCCATTCAAACAAGGTCTTAGAAGGGGTTGGTGGTAGTTTTCGATTTTACCCATAAGGTATTCGACGAAATTACCAACTGAACTCAAGAAAGGTGTTGTCACACCACTCACAAAGCCATTAAAGTTAAAAGCAACCGCAATGAGTCACAAAGCCAAGCCAAGCGTTTGGTACATATCCCACATAAAAGTCTAATAAGAATAACCCAGGCTCAGTGCTTAGGTTGTGGAACTTGTAGGCAGAAAATATCAGCGTAAATATAAGTTGGCATTTGTAACTTGTACGCAGAAAATATCAGCGAAAATATCAACTTAAATATAAGTTAGCATTTGTTTGTTATCATAAGAGGCCTGCGAAACTACAATCAAATACCAAGTCACCAACCATAAAAATGGTAACATGAAGAGCTTGATAGAGATGCAGACCGACTGCTCAAGATACACAAACCAGTTCATAATTAGAGAACAAAATTTTGTGTCCTCTAACTTGACGAGGATTCAACAAAATTATTGGTTGAAAGTTTGAAACACAACTAGAATTAGAAGTTCGATTCAAATAAAAATAAACAAAATAAACAATTAACAGCCTAAAGTACCAGGAATTTAAATGGAAATCAATATCTTTAACATAGAAACTAAATCGTCTCAACCTGCATTTTGCTACTATTTTATTCGATCATATCTGGTTACTGTACCAGAAGACTCCTTTGCTCTGGTTACCTTCGTCTGGCTCAACAAAAATACACTCCTTTGTCTCCCTATACATTGCCTGATAGACTGGTGTTCCATCAAACTGATAATATTCTCCCAAGATTGGTTTGATTGCCTTTGTAGCCTCCATTGCATGATAATGTGGCATTGTCGAAAACAAATGGTGTGCCACGTGAGTATCTGTTATATTATGGAACATCTTATTGAGGATTCCGTAATCTCTGTCAACGGTTGCTAGAGCTCCTCTAAACCAATCCCATTCTGATGAGTCATAATGTGGTAAAGAAGGGTGAGTATGCTGCAAGAATGTAATCAAAACAAGAAACCCGTTAACCACCAATAACGGCACTCCATACACACAGAGCACCCAAGCAAGTCCTTTCGCTATCACAAGACGGTAGAGCCCGTATGTTACGGCAAAAATTCCTACATCAGAAATATAAATTTGTAGTCTTTCGCGATCAGAGTAGATGGGACCATGAGGGTCAAAGTGGCAAGCAAACCTATCATAATGCCTTCCTGAAACATTGAATGCTAAATACAAAGGCCAGCCTAGGGTAAGTGTGATGGTAAGGGTCAAGATACGGCCTGGTGGGTTGTTAAGGTATTTGGAGTACCATTTAATACTGGATTTCATCTTGGGGACAAAGACTTCATCTCGTTCCAGGGAACCTGTATTAGAATGATGGCGGCGATGGCTATATTTCCAAGAGAAGTAAGGGACAAGGAGTCCAGAGTGTAGGATAAGGCCAACAGTGTCATCGAGCCATTGATAGTCACTGAAGGCATGATGGCCACATTCATGAGCTATAACCCAAACACCGGTTAAGATGCAACCTTGAAGGGCCCAGTAAACTGGCCAGGCCAGATAAGAGAGAGGATGAGGTAGTCGGTCGATGTAATTGGTAGCAACATAATACAAGATGAACGCAATGGTGAGGTCATAAACAACATAGGAGAATGAATGGAGTACAGACCGCCGGAAACAGTGTGGTGGGATGGCTTTCTTAACTTGGCTGAGCGTGAATGGTGGTTTTGAGTGTGGAACTCGCTTTATGGGTTCAGATTCCAACTTCTTCGAGGTAGAGTGAACAGCCATTCGACCACCTGCACCCATGTTTCTGTGTCCTGGAAGAAAACATTAATGAAACAGTTAATTTAGTGAGGAACAGTTGTTACTTCAAAAAAGAAAAGTCAAATAAAAAGCCTGGTATGACAGGTTATTGATGTATATCACCCATTTCTAATTCCAACTAACTCAACATAGCAATAAGATGCAACATTGGAGACAGAGTGCAGATGATTGATTAATTAAAAACACATTCTGCTTTTTGTTAGTGAACGAATGCACTTGCCGGTCCAAGAGCCTAAAATGATGATTCAATATGGGATATGAGAAGTAATAAAAGCAAGATATGTAGCAATTGAGTTTGTGGATAGAGGTATCAGTTCTACAACTAGATTAGTGGATACAGTCCTACACAATTGATATTTGTAAAGCGAAATCACAATATCATATAGGGTACTGTTAACATGTACACTAATTAACCCTAAATGGACTTAAAAAATTATTATACAAATCATATTTATCCTTCCAAAACATTAATACACCATATCATGTATTTAATGATGTCCACGGTTCAGTTTCGGTTCGGTTTCGGTTACGAACCGCCGTTTTCGGTTCCGTGGAAAGGCCGAACCATAACCGTAACCGGAATGGGGCGGTTTGGGACAGTTTTGGTACCGACGGTGTTCGGTTACGGTTCGGTTTCGGTTTCGGTTTGTGAAACCGAACGGTTCGGTTCGGTTCGGTTCGGTTTCGGTTTGGTCCGGGTTTTTTTTCATTACATTGCCACGTGTCAGCAATTGATTAGTTGTTGCATAATTATTATTATTTTTATTAAAACCGGACGGTTTTTCAAAAATCCTAACCGTAACCGAACCGTCGGGAACCGGTTTCCAACCGGTTTTGTAACCGACGGTTTAGAGATGACGGTTTCGGTTCGGTTTAAAACGGTTTAACCGAACCGTAGGCACCTCTCCATGTATTTCACCTATTCCATCGTCCTTAACAGTTTCCTATAATATATGTTAACGTTCTCTATTAACAATAAAAAAAGAAATTAGATCAAATGGGATAACTTTAAGTTTTAACTACAAATATTTGGAAGTACGTTAAGCATAAAATTACAAATGAAATTCAAAATTGGCTTCTACAGGACCTGGTAACGTTTCAGGTTACTAGATTTGGTTAAAATCCGGATGAGGAACATATAAATGAAGCTCCCAAACTACACTACAAAGATGTGGACAAGAGAGGTCCACTAACTTTTCTATTACTATAAAAAGGTAAAGTAATGACCCAAATCTCAATCACTTTCCAAGTCATGTGATGTGTGAAGTTGGCATGTTAGAATGCCCAAGATATTTGGTGAGTTTACACGTAAAGCGCACTCAAACCATTAATGTTAAATGTCGACTACCCTATCTTGGGAAATGCTAAAAGTTGATGCCGACCATTTATACACCTTTTTCTCCAAAAAGCATAAATATATTATTTTTATGCAAGTGGAGGCGACGAGCTGATTCTGGTGTACAAATCAAAAGATCAAAAATGATATCACTAAAATTTTTGAAGAAAATATACATAATAAAATAACTGATCTTCTTTGAAAATATTTTATTTTGTTATAACCTCAACAAAAAAAAAAAAGCACATCAAATGCGGGATAAATTTTATTTCTACAGTCCGCCATATATACATATTTCTACAGAAGTCCGATTACCCAATTTTTTTAACAATTGAAAACCTATATATACACAAACAAATGTAGGGGCTATTGTAGTAATTTACCAGTATTCAGTTATACATGATATATGACTTCTTGTCTTATCCGGAGGCTGTCGTTCATGTATCCAAACCCGAAATGTTGACACGTTACAACGGTGACTAATCAATTATTATGTAATACTTTCATTATGTACATATACACACCACACCCTTTTTCACTTTTCCTTACTCGTTTTTATTCCACTGAATTTTCCTAATAAGGTTTTGAATGAAACCATTTTAAACAAGTCCAACACCACTAAATCTAAAAGATTATCGGATAAATTTTGCCAAGGATTAGGTCTCATTAGGTTTTTCCAATGATAGAAAATTCAAGAGGGAGACAGAACAGTGAATTAATCACTATTATGACGTGTGAACATATTAGGTTTGGATGCATGGATGACATAGATGAGGCTATCATGAGTGGTGGACAATTGCCCTTTCTTTTGTTTGTCTATATATATGTTTTCTATTGTAAAAAGAAAAAAAGGCTCTTGTTACTCGTATTCCAGTAGAAGTAAAACATCTATTTCTCATTAGATGTGCTTTATTCTGTTTGAGTTTATAACACATTCGAAATAAACAAAAAATAAAATAACTTAAAACAAAAATACAAAAAATTGGAGGCACCGCCTATAACTCCGTTCTGTGAGGACCTCCTATAATAATCATAATTAGATTTTAATGTTTACCAGGACTTTTATAATAGATGAGTCAACTCATTTGATGTGCTTTATTCTTTTTGAGTTTATAACATTTTCGACTGAGACAAAAAAATAAAAATAAAAACATTAAAAAAAAAAGACATAAAAACATAAAAATTGAAGGCACCACCGCGCCAGTGGGGGCCTCCTAAATAATCATAATTACATATTAATGTTGCCATGACTATTTTGTTGAAAGTTGAAACGGCTAAATTGTTTCTATCGGTCATCGGAGAACTGTATTTATAAGAAATATATATATATATTGAATGAAACGGTCCTACATGAAACATCTATTGACAAAATGATGAGTAAAAATGTATCAAACTGTCCCACCAAAATAAATCTTGTATTTGTGATGATTTCAAAGCAATTATCAAGCTACAAAAATACAACCGTTGACCGGTGAATTTCTTAAATAAATCAAACTCAAAGCTTTCGGTGCCTCAAGCCCTCAAAGTTGTTGGGTTAGATTTTAGTCATTAAATGAGAGTTCAAGATTTAAAAATTATAAAAAAAATAAAAAGAACTCTCTTCATATATATATAAATATAAATATAAGTTATTTTGGTATAAGTTTTATATATATATATATATTCTGTAACTTATATTTATATCAATATACAATTAATTTATATTAGTTTTTATTGAGTTGAAAATTTGCGTTGAAAATTTATATATATATATACCCAGACACCATCTACTATACAGCGTACGAATAACCATATTTTTCATTTGTACAACAAGATAAACGAGGGAGCTACATGAAAAATCTGACTGCGTTTTTTATAAAAAAAAATCTGATTGTTTAAAAAAAAAAAAAAAATCTTATTGTTTAAAAAAAAAAAAAATCTGATAAAGTCCCACTAAGACGTGACACTCGAAAATTTTAAAAATCTTCCACTGTAATATCAACCTCACTGTTTTCTGAAAACACCTCAAACCCAACAATTTTGACAAATAGTCTTTCATCTCAAGGAGAAGTATCGCTTCAAGTCTTTTCAGCGGCGGCTCTCACCAATTTTTTCTTATAAATCTATCAATGCACGTAAACAAGACTAAATCGTCTTGGAAATTAATGGTGTGACCTCTAATCTATTTTTTTACGTTTCAATAAAAATTAAAAGAGAAAGTTCAAAAAAAATAAACAAATAAACAAGGATAAAAGGTCGGCCTCTTTGCCGAGTCCATGAGTCACCGCTGACTCGGTTATCAGCATAGATCTCGAAACTTGAGATTAAATAAAAAAAAAATCAGATATTTATTTATTATATTGATTTTTTAATATGGCTAGTCAGTCGATGACTCGGTTCTGAGTTCTGAGAAGCAAAAGACAAAATACTTTTCAAAGCTTTGGACCGTTGCAAGAAATGAACGGTGCAATGTACCTGACGTTTCGTGAACTTGAAAATACATAATTCCATATTTTTTTTAAAACGGAGCACAAAAAGCAAACGAAAGTTACGAAACTACGACAGTCCTTTCGGATCCAAAGCTAGAAAAAAAAATATAAATGAAAAAAAAAAAGTGGCCACCGTAACAATCACCAGTAAACGACAAACAATCGACAAAAAATCCAGACGAGAAGCACAGATCCAAACAGATAAAAAAACGAAATGAATAAATCTCAGCTACATTATATTTAAATCCACAAAATATTAAGAATAAATCTCAGATTTCACCACAAAAAAATGTATTCCAATCTTAATCCGAACTGGATATGGAAATCTTCACACACCTAAGCTAAGAATCATATATTTCAAATAATATATTAAACTCAGGCAAAATTTTGATCAGAATCGACCTAGATCTAACCTAAACAACGCCATTAAAACACATTTCCAAGCTTTATTGAAGAATCAAATCACAAACAAATATAACGCATATGCAGAAAATGTCACAGGTTTAAAAATATAATAAAGATAAAAACAGAATAAAATAGGCACCTGAAAGTGAAGCTCGTGACCTCCCAAAAGAAACGAAAATGAGAAACTGCGTGCGTTTTCTCGTGCACACACTGGTCTCTCTCTCTCTCTCTCTTAAGAGTGGCCGTCCAAATAATAGCCGGCCCTTCTTAAAGCCCGTGCAACAATATGATCCCTATTTAAGCTCGTTTTCGGTCCTTTGAGTGGGGTCCACATAAGATCAACATGTCGTTTGGAATTTTGATCTGCCAACGTGTCACGCTTACATTGGCTCCTCTCAATCTCTCTTTACACGTTCTTCGTTTACCCGAGCAGATGCTTGGTCTGGAGCTTTTAACAGAATTTATCTTTTTATATCCGGTTCGCCCGTTTCAGACAGTTGTTTTTTAATGGACGGTTGAGATCTTAGTAGGTTTTGGGGAAATATCTTGGGTGTGTGTCACGACTCACATGAGAAGGCGAATATAGTGATTGACGAAAAAGACCTCGCCAATTTAAGATAGTGTTCACGTCATAGCGCCTTAATTTTGTAGTTTCGAAATGCGTGGCTGTGTTACCGAAGTGAGGGTAGGTACACGGGTGGCAATTGTACACTACCTCTGAAAGTTCGTGTTATATTTGACCGGATTTCTAAAAATCAGTGTTTGGATTGAACAATTACGTGCGTACGTATAATATATATAAATATAAAATAAAATAAAAATATTCCTGGATTAAATGATTAATAGATATTATCAAATATAGATATAAAAATATGATGACAAAAATAGTCGTTAACATTTAAAAAATGTTAAATGAGTATAGTTCGATTGTGTTGTGAATAAATAATAAATAAGAAAGAAAGAGATTAGAGATTAGAGATTAGAGATCACATAACACAGAAAGTATTTACTCTTGTACATGGATTTTAGTGAACAGACTATACAAATGAGTTGTGGTCAATTTATAGACTTGAACTTTGAAGGCGTTTGGATGAATAAATGATGAGAGGCGGTCACAAGCAAAGCAAGTGGTCTTCCATAAGGCAAAGCAAGTGGCTTCCAAACACTATACGTGTGTAGTGTCTATGGATCAAGTGTATAGGTCTTTAGAACTATGGATGGTAATTTGACCCGCACTCGTGGGTAATCGTCCGAATCTGGTCATGTAGGGTCTGGTGTGGATGGTGAATTTACGATTCGCGGATCTATAAATCCGTTTAATGAAAAATCAAGTGGGTTCGCGGGCGGATGCGGGTTGAAAAAACAAACCCATGGGTTGAACCCGCGAACCCGCGGGTTGAACCCGCGAACCCGCGGGTTGAACCCGCGAACCCGCATAAATAAAATACTTATATATACACATATATAGACATTTGAATTATTTTTAGTCGTTTTATTTTTATAACTATTATTGTTTTGTAACGTATCAAGTAAGGAATTAGAAATGAAATTTTAGTTCAATTAAGTATTCAATAGATGATTACATGTGGGAATTTACAAATGACAAATCGTGGGATCGTGGGTTCGTGGGTTACTGGTTTGTGGGTATCTCGTGGGTGAAGCATTCTCCCATGAACCAATATTGTTTCGCAGGTTCACGGGTGAGGGTATGGGTGCAACCATAACCCGCGGGTTCAAATCCGTCCGCGAACCCGCTTACCTACACGGGTTCTAGCTACGTGGGTTCACGGGTGGACGTGGGTGAGAAAAAAATTTACGGGTGAGGGTTTTGATTTTACAAAACCCACTCGAACCCGACCCGCTATCATTCCTATTTAGAACGTCTTCGAACGTAGCACCAAACTTTCCTCCAAATTGGAGTTGAAGCAGAATCTTCTAAAGAATATACTTAGATTAAAATATATATTATTAAAATATTTAAATTAGAATTTTTTTTATAAAATAAATATTGATGTGATAAAAATAGATTTAGTGATGTGAACAGAATTTGAAACACACTGTTTATTAAAAAAAATCTTGGTAAAGGGCAAATTAGAGGTTGGTATAGGGTTTGAAGTGCTGGTTGAATATGCTCTTATAGACCAACCGAAGAGCTGTATAAATGTGTACAAGTGGAGTAAATCCATATTATTCATATCAGATTGAATTATATAATTGATTTTAAAATGTTTAAATTATTTTGATTTTATTAAAAATTAAATGAATTAATTGAATTATGTTGTATGATGTAATTGACATGACCTATAACTAACACTGATTTTATCAGGTAATCGTTAATTTAAGATTTGTGTATGTGTTTTGAAAGGGCCGACGTTTAAGTTAAATAAAAACAGTTTTAGGATTTATTTAAATTGATACAAATACAACTGGACAAATACAATTGCAAGTATGACGTTGACTGACGGTCATGATAAAGACGTGAACTTATAGAGACGAGTTGGCCTGTCTTCTGTTTGTGGTTCCTATTGCATGTTGCTGCTTCTCTTTTGTTCTCCACTTCTACCGAATTCAACACTGCGACATATGTCGTTTTGTTTTAGCTTTTAATATTGTTAAATAATTAATGTATTATCGTGGAGAACTGGAAGTCAGTAGATTTACCACCACTCCACCGTTTATGTGGGTGTCATCACAAGTGGAGGAAAAGCATCATTGATTGGCTTCTAATTTAACGATTGGTGCCAATTTTGTTGGCCTTTTGTAATTGGTCACCGAGTCTTATAAACAGGGGTTTGTTTTATCCCCACCACACCAAAAAACCAAAAAATATCTCAATTTACATTTAATCAATAAAATTGGATCACGTGTATAAAATCATTAAAAAATAAAAAGGTATCTCAATTTATATTTAATTAATAAAATTGGACCTATGAGCGTAACTATAATTTTTTTGTTAGGTGGGTTGTGAACAATTTTATATTGATAAAAAATTATACAATATAATAATAAAAATCATTTTGATGGCAAATATCGATAGCATGAGAGAATTTTTATTAGTTAAAAAAAAAATATATATATATATATATATATATATATATATATATATATAATCAGGGATATAACGAGTCTTATCATCAAATACATATTATAACTAAGAAAAAACACAGGAGAATAAAAAAAGAAATACGAATGCGATATAAATACAAAAAAAATCTACTTATATTTTGACTTCTGAAGCTTTAATGAAGTACAAACATTTATTATAGAATCCGAATCAATTGTGAAAATAAGTTATCTTTCAATATAAATGATTATACAATTCTCAAGAAACTCGTCACCCATCTTGATACGTAAAGACATTTTGACAAGTTTTATAGTCGAAAAAAAAAATTATAGCATAAACTTAAAATAAAATAAAAATAAAACTTATAATACGTTTTCTCATACCTATGTCTGTATACCTTCACAAATCCAAAAACTATGAAAACTCATAAAATTGAAATTATTGGAGACTTAAAGATTAATTCATATAGTAAGTCTACTGCTTTTGATTTGTTGTTAAGGGGCTAACATTTCTCAATTTGATCGGGCTTTATTGAGTTCGATATAAGTTTTTAAGTTATTGTATTGTTATTAAGATAAAAAAAATAATAAGTTAAGTGAGAATCGGAATTGAATTGAGATATACTTATAATTAAATGAGATATATTTAAAACTAATAAAAAACTTTAATTTATTTTATTTTATTTTTCAAAAAACTAGGGTGGGTTGTAGCCCACCCTAGCCTCGCCTGATTCCGCCTCTGATTGGACCATAGGTACACAATCATTTACATTTAATTATATTTAAAAATACATATACATATAGCCCAATTTAGTTAGTTAGACACAAATTGAAATACTATTTTTTTGATCGATGATTTGAATCCTTTGTTTTAGGATTGAAAATATATCTCTAAGAACTCTACTTTGCAAAATTAGAGCGTTCGGCATGAATAAAAGCAACAGAAAAGCATCGATGAAAGTCGGTTTATGTTATTCTCTCTAGTCTCTCTTTTATACTTGGTTATATATTTCCATTAGTTTTACAACACATTATCAGCACGATTGTATGCAAGTATAAATGATTCCCAGAAGAGTGATTACAACTCAAAATTGTATTAGTTGCAACTTAAATATGGCATATACAATCCAATATTATGTCGATTGCAATCTAAAGATTGTAAAATTAATATAATAGTCGGTTGCAAAAATAATATAATATTTGAAAGCTCTAAATATTAAGAAACTCAATCCATCCGGAATCTGAAGTTTCTGGATTTATTAATTAATACACATTGTTGAACATATTTATACAGACGACGGAAGACCCCAATGTGAGTCCACGATACGACCTTGCCACAAACATATACCCATCGACTACATAAGCGGAGTCCAGCTGGTCCAAGTTCGGTGACGCCCTCCGAAACAACTGCAGCATCCGACACATGTGCCTGCGGGAGTCATAACTCATCTCATACTACCACTAGAGGGTCAACGACAGATGTAGAATCTCCAGCCAACTAGAGGGCAACACATATCCATATAAGTCAGAACTCCCAAGACCCCGTTTATGACGGTCCAGTCCCCAACCAATGAAGCATTGGCATGCAACCACATGTGTCAGAAATCATAGCCTATTTAAAACCCATTTTTGTCATTTTAAAGGGGATCAAAACTTCTTGTAAACTTATTCCAAATATATATTCTCTCCCAAATTATAACCTTGAAAGAAAGCTTAGTCTTGGCTTTCGGAATACTGAATAAAGTGGAGTCATTCATTCGATTCGGTCTATTACCTCCTATACTGACTAACTAGGTAACTGAGGATCAAATCACCACGTAACACATATTTATTTACTTTTATACAATTTTATATTGGAGCAGTTTGGTTGTCCATCCAGAATCTGAAGTTTCTGGAATTATTTATTATTACGTATTTATTACACTTTATGCAATTTATGCTTAAGAGATTTGGTCGCCCATCTAGAATCTGAAGTTTATGGATTTATTTATTATTAGAGGAAATGTGGGGAAATAGCATCAAATGGGTTTGATTTTGTGGGAATATCACCAAGTTATTAATTTTATGTTTTTTAGCACCAAAATATATGGTGAGAGTAAAATACACTTACTTATTCTTTTACTTTTAAAATTTTTATCTCTCTCCGATGTTTTTTTTTCAAGGACCTCCATTGTTCCATCACCAATGGAGGTCGAAAATACCTCCATTAAAGGTCGTCGAAAAGGTCGACTCCATTAAAGGTCGTCGAAACGACCTCCGTTTTAAAAAAATTATGGAAATAAGTCTTGGCAATGAGTTTCGAGCGGGGCACCCGAGACTTATTGCCATATTTTTTAGGGGGGAATAAGTATTGGGTGCCCTACTCTAGACTTATAACTGAGACTTATTTTCAGATCTTTTTTAAACGGAGGTCATTTCGAGGACTTCTAATGGAGTCGACCGTTTCGACAACCTCCATTGAAAGTTGTTTTGACCCTTATTGGAGGTTTGTTCCACCTCCATAGATGGATCAGTGGATGTATGTAAAAAAAACAGAGGAGAGAGGAAGAGAGAGAGAGAGAGAGAGAGAGATTTATTAAAAGTCTATAAAAGAGTAAAAGAATTGTGCTATTAGTGGCAATTTTGGCAGATACAATTCATTGATGCTATTTCTATAAAACTTATTAACTAGGTGACTTTGCTACCAATGTCCTTGGAAAGAGTGCCATAAAAGAAAAACCCTTATTATTATGTGTTTATTTACTTTTATACAATTTTATACTAGAACGGTTTGGTCACCCATCAAGAACCTAAAGTTTTTGGATTTATTTATTATTACACAATTATTTTCTTTTATGCAATTTTATATTGCTGCGCTTTGGTCACCCGTCCAAAACATGAAGTTTTTGGATTATGCTTTTGAAAATGCTCTTTATATATCAGAAAAATTATGTTTTCGAATTTTTATCAAACCTGAAGTTATGATTGTAAATGTTATTTTTAGAGAACCAGAAATTGTAATCATGATATGAATTCCAATATAAAGTATTAAATCAGAACCTGAAGATCTAAATTTCAATTTCATTAAGAACTTAGAATTCTAGATTCATTGTTATATACATGAATGCCATACTTAGAACCTGAAGTTCTAAATTCGAATTCAATATAGAACATGAAGTTCTGAATTTGAATATAAATATGAACCCGAAGTTCTTAAATTTTGAACCAGAAGTTCTAATCAGATTTAAAGTTATAAATTCAATTTAAACTGTGATATTAAATTTTTAATATTATTGTTTATCAGAACCTGAAGTTTTAAATTTTTCTAAATGTTATGAACGAACCTGCAATTCATTGTCGAACCGAAACTTCCAAAAATAAATATGATATATGATTTAATTTCTTTGATGTTTTATTTGAGGAAGAAATCTACACATCTCGGCATGATGTTGTGCATGTCGTAAAATATTTAAGATCTCAATATCACATAGTTGGAATCATGAGGTATAATGAAATTGAAAAAGGTATTTTATCCATTTCATACATGGTCATGAAGAAACAATATCAAGAGAGTAAATTTGAATATATTTTTAACTTGATTTATGAGATATTAAAACATACCTCATAAGTGAATATTTATAAATGACAAAGGAAAAGGTTTACAGAATAAACCTATTGAAAAATTATCATTTCAGATGAGATATAAAATGACATTACACATGATACCGATAAAATTCCCAAAAGAAACATGTTTTTACTAAATGATGTGAATTTGATCGACGAATTGTGTATCATTGAAACACAAGAAGAATATATATGTCTAACCGATAGTATAACGACGCAGACAACTCGAATCAGGATTATTTTCTGAATTTGTCTTTGCCCAAAACAAATGTTAATACTATAGTAGGTTTACCGGATCTGATAGAAGGATTCATAAGAGCCACAATAATATTACCTAAGGATATTAAATTATGTATCCATACTGTTTTATTTTCAAGCACATTCAAAAGAAATCTGCTTAGTTTCAATGATATATAGTGTAATAGATATCACACTGAAATTATAAATGAAGAGAATATTGAATATCTGTGGATTACTTTCCAAAAAATCATTTTCTAAAAGTTGTATGCTCTCTCAATTGAATTATATTACAATATTATAAAAAGTGTAGAAATTTATGTAATTATGAACAATAAGTTCTTAGATCCATAAATATCTATACTTTGGTATGACCATCTTGGTCAACTAGGATTTACAATAATATATAAAATCATTGAAATTTTTCATAGACTTTAATTAAAAAGTCAGGAGATTCTTTTATTCTATGAGAATAAATGTATTACATGTTCACAATGGAAATTAGTAATAAAACCATCTCATTTCAAACTTGGTTTTGAATCCCCATCATTCAAGAGAATATATATGGACCTACCCATTCATCAAGTGAACCATTTCATTATTTTATAGTTCTAATTGATGCATCTATAAGATGATCACATGTTTGTTTTTTATCAAACATCTCTATGTTACTTGCACGTATTATCATTTTTCTAGGCATAATTTCCAAATTATTCAATAAAGTCAATATGCCTTGATAACATTGGTGAATTTACTATCAAGGTATTTGATAAATATTGCAAAGCAGTTGTGATTGATGTTGAACATCTAATTTCACATGTACTCATACTCAAAATGGAACAGTAGAAACATTTATCAAACGTCTCTAGATAATTACGAGAACTTTATCATTTCAAACACAATTACCAATTTCTAAATGGAGACTAGGGACAGGTGTAGGGGCCCATTGGGGCGGGGGAAGGTCCTCTATCCCCACCCCCATTACTCTACCATTCCTCAACTACTTCCCCAAAACCCATTTGGGGGAACTGGGGTGGGAGCGCTTGGAGAGAGGTTCCCCCAGCCCCAAACCCCAAACCCCAAACCCCAAACCCCATTTCCCTAATTTCTTTTAATTTCCAATCCCAAATTTTCAATTCTCAATCCAAAAATCGAAATTTGGAATTTGGAATCCAACTATCTCAATCTCTAGTTTGACCCAATTAAAATATTCATTCCAAAAGGTAACTAAAATATATAATTGGTTTAAAAAATAAATAAATACAAATACAAATAATTCTAGTAGAGTATTACACAAAAAAAAAACAAATTTAAAGTTTATATCTCCGATCAATCCAAAGTACAAGACAAGAAGGCACGTAAAATCTAGTCAATCTCTAATCTCAAATAGTTATTTTAAAAAAATTGTTTAGACTTTATATGTAAAATAAAATAAAATTAGTAAATATATTTATATACCTATATGGGGGAAATTGGGGAATGGGGAAAGGGGAAAGGGGAAAGGGGAAAGGGGGAGTCCCCCCACCACCTCCCCCATTTATAAAATGGGGGCAAAGTTTGCCCCCACCCCTTGCCCTCAAAACCCATTTGAAGGCAAAATATGCCTCTAAAACCACATAGGGGCCCATGGGGGTGAGGCCCCATGAGGAAGTGCCCATCCCTAATGGAGACATGCTATTTTACATGTTGTTGCTTTGGAATCCGGTCATCTCAATCTCTAGTTTGACCTAATTAAAGTATCCATTCCAAAAGGTAACTAAAATATATGTTCTAAAATATATAATTGGTTTTAAAAAATCAAAAATAAATAAAAATAATTCTAGTAGAGTATTACACAATGAAAGAAACAAATTTAAAGTTTACATCTCCGATCAATCCAAAGTACAAGACAAGAAGGCAAGCAAAATCTAGTCAATCTCTAATCTCAAATAGTTATTTTTTTAAAAAAAAATTGTTTAGACTTTATATGTAAAATAAAATAAAATTAGTAAATATATTTATATACCTATATGGGGGAAATTGGGGAATGGGGAAATGGGAAAGGGGGAGTCCCCCCACCACCTCCCCCATTTATAAAATGGGGGCAAAGTTTGCCCTCACCGCTGGCCCTCAAAACCCATTTGAAGGCAAAATATGCCTCTAAAACCCCATAAGGGCCCATGGGGGTGAGGCCCCATGAGGAAGCGCCCATCCCTAATGGAGACATGCTATTTTACATGTTGTTGCTTTCATCTCTTACGTACTGATTTTACATGTTGCTTTCATCTCTGACGTTGATTATCATCATTATTCACCATTACAATTTGTATTTGGTCATTGACTTGCTCTCTCTTAAAATTGTGTAATTGTGTTGTTTATATCCTTTTTGCCTCTTTTGATTAATTTTCATACCATTATAAGAATGGTAAGTTTACCATGAAAAGAAGAGTAAATAAAAAGTCATTTTTTCACAAAATAGAGGTATCAGTTCAGTTTTCTATATTTTTAATAAATTTATCCCGTTTTAATCTTCTTATAACTTGAAAATGAAAGATAATTGATCATCGGATGATTTAGTTACCAAATATATTAAAGGTAACAAAATTTTACAAAATGTCATCTCATGAACCTAGATGATTGTTTCTAAAGAACGATTAAAGCAAAACGTAATAAATAAATCATCTTATCCATATCATAAGGTTGTAAGCCTTTTTAATTTGAAAGATATTGTTCCTCAAAAGATGAAAGTAAATTATCAGGATCCTAATATGAACAAAACTTGAGTTATAAATAAATCAAATTTCTCCAAGTCAACTATATAAGAGTTAAATATACCTAAAGAGACACAAGTCCCTTAAGTGGCCGGATCCTTTGAAGTGGAAGAAATCTCTACAGAGATACAATAATACATAAATTAAGAAATTTCTATAAATCATATGAGAGAAATGTCGGATAGTGAACGAACAATCATCAGTGATATATTTTCATATACAGTAGTTACTAAAATTATAAATGATGATTATGAAACTCAAAATATTGATGATTGTAGATAAAGACATGATTTGTCTAAATGAAAAAGAAGCAATTCAAGTAGAATTGACTTCATTAACCAAACACGAAGTATTTGGACCAATAGTACTTCAGACTCTTGAAGATGTCAAACTAGTTAGACATACAGAGACATAATGAGAAAAATGAGGTCGTAAGATATAAGACACGACTCGTAGCATAAGGTTTCTTACAGAAACTTGGTATTCACTAGTGATAAATACGATTATGTTCCGAATTTTATTTTGGTTACCTCTAAAAGGCTTGAAAAGCATCTTATAGACATAGTGATTGCCTATCTATATGGTTCACTCAATAGAGATATTTATATCAGAATCTCTTAAGGATTTAAAATACTAGAAACATATAAATTGAGATCTCATAATCTGTATTTGATAAACCTATAAAAATCCTTGTATGGATTAACAACAACCTGGACGGATGTGGTATAACAATCTTGGGGAATATCTGATAAAATAAGGGTATATTAGTTATACTATATACTCATGTGTCTTCGAAAAGAAATCGAAATATAAATTTCCTATTATAGAGGTTTATATTGATTATATGAATTTAATTGCAACTCTGTGAGAGCTCTTGAAAACTGCTGGGTATTTAAAAAAAGGAAGACATAGAAATTAAAATATTGTCTCGACATGAAGATCGAGCATAGACAAACATAATATGTGTACATCAATCAACATATATTTAAAAGATTTCATATGGATAATGCTCATCTATTAAGTAATCTTATGGTTGTTAGAACTCTTAATCTTAAGAAATATCCATTCTGAACAATGGAAAATGGTGAAAAGATACTTGGTCTTAAAGTACCATATTTTAATGCAATTATTTGTTATATCTTGCTCAATGAATTAGATCAGATATTACATTCTTAGTGAATGTACTTGCTAGATTCAGTTCAACACCAACTTGAGGGTGTTGGAATGAGATTAAACATACAATTTTTGTCGTTACCGTCATGGAATGAAAGATTTAAGATAATTTTTTATAAAATCTAATAAGTTTTCAGGGTTACTTGATTAAGTTAATACCAGATATCTATCTAATCCATACAAAGCTCATTTACAAACGAGATTTATTTTTATCTATAATGACACATCAAATTTCATAGTGCTCAATAAAGCAAGACTTTTGCTTATACATCATCTAATGATTTATGATGTTATTGCGCTTTATGAAATAAACTTCAGTATGGGTCAGTTCAACAATCTAGAAAGTTTGTTTTTCATAAGAGTGTTCCATCATGAGGGCATATTGAATGAACTATATTAGTTACTCTAGGGCACATATGCATTGTACTATTTTTTCCTTCGATTAGGTTTTTGTCTCATTAAGTTTTTCTGATAAGATTTTTAATTTGGATATTCTTTAAGTACGCCCAGAAATCATTAGATCCAACAAATCATGATTCAAAAGATCATTATATATATTACTTTAATCCAGTAGATCATCGTAAATATGTTGCCTTGATCCATAAGATCATTATATTGATCTAGCATATCAATGGATATCTTTGCTAAGGTTTTTATTCCAATAGGGATTTTCCTAGCAAAGTATATATGTGAGCAAAATTCTAGACATATGTGCACTGTATTCTTTTTCTTGTTCAAACGGGTTTTTGTGAAACTTTTAAGTTTGACATACGGTTGATTAACAAAATAACTGGATTCACCGGCCAACCTCTTTCAAACTTGTTACTATAGGTGGTGACAATAGAATAAGAGATGTATATTTTTTGCTTAAGGAGGGAAGCGATTGGAACAATAGGAAATTAGAGCAAGAATTTCTAGAAATTGACAAATGAAATTCTATCGATTCCTTCAGGTTTAAAAAGATCCAGGGATAAGATTATGTGGCACTATGACAAGAAAGGGACCTACGAAGTGAAGAGCGAATATAGAGTTACCTTGAAAGAGAAGATTTTTAAAGCTTGTTCGGACCCTACTAAAAGTCAAAGATAGTGATCTATGATGTAGAGTCTAAACATCCTGCCTAAGGTTAAAATTTTCATTTGGAGAATGTGTAACAATGCTCTCCCATCTATTTCAAATTTGTTTTAAGAAGGTTGTGAGAGAGGTTAGTTGTCCTAGATGTAGGTTGGGCATGGAATCTGTTGGCCATGCTTTATGGTGGTGTGTGAAGTTGGTCAATGTTTATGTTTCAACGTCTTTTAAAGGGCCAATTGTAAGTTTAAAGGGTTGGGATGTGCAGAGAGGCATAGTTGAGTGCTTGAAAACAGAAGCTTTTGAGTCTGTGTGTATGGAGCTTTGGGGTCTTTAGCCGATTAGAAATGATGTAGTGCATAAAAGGTACGATCGGCCTGCGGGGAATTTGGTGGAAGGGATTCTTGGTTTCCTGAAGGATTTTCAGGATTCTTATAGGGCTCTAAAGACCCTTCCAGTGGGTGTTAAATCCTTAATCTTATTGTCCCCTCCCTCTGTGGGCTCCCTCAAATTGAACATTGATATTGGTGTCAAAAAAGGTAACATGTTTTGTGGTATTAGGCCAGTTATGAGGGATGGTAAGGGTTGGGTTGTGGCAACATTGTCTAAGCTCTTGTTGGGAAATTTCTCACTAGAGGCATGAGAGATGGTGGCGTTTACTAGCACAAAACCTGCAACTGAAGATTTATTGTGTGGTGCTGGATTAGAGGTGGTCACAGGTCGGTTAAACCGGTGGTTCCGAACCGGAACCGTAATCTAAACTATAACCGTAACTGCCAGTTACAAAACCGGTTAGAAATCAGTTGTGAGACGGTTCGGTTATAGTTACAAGTAAAAAAAAAATCCACCGAAAACTAACGGTTTAACCATGTCAGTTTTCATTTAATTAAAAAAATTAAATAAGCCAATCAAAAGCTGCCACGTGGTAGTGTTTTTGAAAGAAAAAAAATGGAGGTGACCGTTGGTGCGAGGTGACTTATATAATTTTTTTATTTTATTAATATTATTTAAAAAAAAACTGGACCAAAACCAAAACTGACCAGTTTCGGAATCGGAACCTTAACCAAACAACTTAACCAACGTTACAAACCGTAAAACAAACCGACTAGGCCAGTTCAGTTACAGTTTGACCTTACCACGGAACCGAACCGTGGCCAGGTCTAAGTTGGATGCTTGCAATGTGGTCTCCAAGAACTCCAATATTTTAGCCGATTTGGGAGAGACCGAGTTCGTTCAGGATGATATTGAGGCTCTGTTTTAGGTAGTTTAGGTTCAAAAATTTCAATTCATTTTCAGAAATGGGAATAGGGTGGCTCATAACATTGCCTCCTTGGCCTTGTTCACTATGGAGGAGTGTGGCAAAATGTTTGCTTATTTTTACCTATTTGGTGGTGTACCTTGCTCACCCCCCTCCCGAAAATCGGTTGTGAGACGGTTCGGTTACAGTTACAAGTAAAAAAAAAAAAAAACCCACCGAAAACCGACGGTTTAACCATGTCAGTTTTCATTTAATTAAAAAAATTAAACAAGCCAATCAAAAGCTGCCATGTGGTAGTGTTTTTGAAAGAAAAAAAAATGGAGGTGACCGTTGGTTCGAGGTGACTTATATAATTTTTTTATTTTATAAATATTATTTTTAAAAAAACTGGACCGGAACCAGAACTGACCGGTTTCGGAATCGGAACCTTACCAAACAACTTAACCGGCGTTACAAACAGTAAAACAAACCGACTAGGCCAGTTCAGTTACAGTTTGACCTTACCACGGAACCGAACCGTGGCCAGGTCTAAGTTGGATGCTTGCAATATGGTCTCCAAGATCTCCAATATTTTAGCCGATTTGGGAGAGACCGAGTTCGTTCTGGATGATATTAAGGCTCTGTTTTAGGTAGTTTAGGTTCAAAAATTTCGATCCATTTTCAGAAATGGGAATAGGGTGGCTCATAACCTTGCCTCCTTGGCCTTGTTCACTGTGGAGGATTGTGGCAAAATGTTTGCTTATTTTTACCTATTTGGTGGTTTACCTTGCTCCTCCCCCCCTAAGTGTCTATTAATCCGAGATCAAGTATTTTTTTTAAAGCTTTTATCATTGTTAGGATTCTAAATGCTGACATGTGAGTCATTTCTTCAAACCTAAATTGTGTATCTACGAGCTAAGCTATGCGACTGTTGGCAAATGAATGACCCTGTTTTTTACTTAAAAAAAACAAAACAAAATAACTTAATTGATGTATATACAAAATGTTAGGGATCACAACACACATAATTATAATAATAATAATAAAAGTTTTAAACTAATAAATCGAAAAACAATATAAGGACTAAATTTAGAATATACCATCTTGAAGACTTGAATCAAACATCCTTTTATTTACTATGAACACAAGTGTCATGTACGCTAACACTTACAAATGGTGAAGAGTTTATGGATAGATGATGATTATTCATTGGTCACATTTTAATTTAAAAAATGTTAATTAACAAGAATTTTTACTAATTAATTATAATGACAAAAAATATATGTAAACTAAATAGATCAATAAAATAAAACTAAAAGTTTATTTCAAAAAAAAAACAAATACCCCGTATTCATCAATTTTAGTCACCACTATCAAAATGATTACTAAATAAGGAATTTGTTTCAAAATAGACATTTTTGACGAAAACTGTTACACTAATGATCATTTCATTCAATTCCATTCAATGAATGATATTTTGATAAATAAAGGGATGTCAATAATTTATTTATTTTAGATGTTTTTTGGAAATCAAATTTTTTCTTTTGTTTTTTAAAACCAATAATTATATTTAGTGTGTATGTACGTATAACATATCTCAAACACACACACATATATGTATGTGTATGTGTGTGTTTGAGATATGTTATACGTACATATACACTAAATATAATTATTAGTTTTAAAATATATATATATATATATATATATATATATATTCAACTTATGTCAAAATAAAAAATTGATTTCCAATAAACATCTAAAAATAAATAAATTAATAACATTCTCTTATTTATCAAAATATCAATTATTGTGTAGATTGGCCATAAATTTTACGGTGTTTATAAAAAATAACCATTTTAAAACTAATTCTTTATTTAATAATTATTTTAATAGTATGAACCAAATTAATTCTTTATTTAATGATTATTTTGATATTAATAAACTAAATCAACCGTTAACAAAATAATTATTAATAAAAAAATGGATAGATCCGGTGATTCCCGGCCAAGATGAGCTGTACGTGATTTATCCGCATCATCTTTATTCTTTACAACCTAAAAAATGATAAACATGGCCAATGAATTTGGTAAATGTAACTTTCAAAATAATAATAATAATAATAATAATTTGGTTGCTGCCACCCGAAATTGACTTTTATCAGTTTTATGTCTGATTTTGTTGCATTTAATTAGCGGTCCTTTTTAGATTGAATAAATAAAAGGAAAAAGCTTAGATACTGATTAGTCGGTATCCAACTATACTGACCCCCTAATAAGGTGTTGTCATATGGTAATTTTTTTTTTAATTTTTTACCGTTTTCTTCTTACTTTGGATTACGTGACAACCAACCATTGGTTGATCAGTATAGCTGGGTACTGACTAGTCAGTGCCCAAGCAATGTCCTTAATAAAGTACACTGACTATGAAAGTTGAAATTTGAATAAGGGAATATTGCACTAACATCCCTGTATACAAAAGAAATTGCACTTTTTGGAAATTAGTTTATTAATCACACAGACAGTCTTTAGATTCCGTTGACTAAATTGACCTGCGTTTTGACTAACAGTTTGACCAACCTTCACACCTGAAAAATCACAACTACTCCTACCTTTAACTTTAAATGTCACAATTACCTGTATCCTATTCCTACTCTAATTAATATAATATTTATAAAAATAAAATAAAATATTATTTTAATAAAAAAAATTAAAATATTTAGAATTTTTTGAAAAAGAACCTCCACCGGTTAGAGGAGACCGACATCCGGAGAAGATCTTGGGATGTTTGTGCTGGACTTCACCGAAAACGAAGCCACCTAGACACCTCTTGTGGCTTCATTTTTTTTTTAAAGAGTAATGTTACTTTTCTCAAATTTAGTGTCTAAATCTAATACTTAAATGATGTGATAATATTTTAATCCATTAATTTAAATCGTGTAAATCTAATACAATCTAAATGAATGGATCATAATATTACTACATCATTTGGGCACTAAATTTTGACACTAAATTTAGATAAAATAGTATTATTGTATTTTTAAATAATACTTTCTTATAAAATTTATATTTAATTAAATTAATTTAAAATTTTAAAGGAAGTGATGTTAGATTTGATTTGATGCTTCAATTTCCATTTACTTAATATATTATTACACACTAAAACATCATTTTACCCTTGTCAAAATTAAGTAGTGATAGAGATAAATGTTAGTCAACCGAGCTCATGCGATGTTTGTGTAATTAGTGTATCTCCAACTCAGCTCTATTTTGGAGCAAAAACCCAGATTGGAGCAAGAAACCATCTCCAATCCGTTTGCATTCTTTACGCCATTTGAGTTGCAGCAAATCTTTGACGCAACATTGTTCACCTAGCTAAAAAGTAAGTTTTTTTTTCATCTATAAACTTTATGTTATTCACAGTTTGACCCTAATTAATAAAATCTGTTAGGATTATATCCTTTATTTATAGGTTTTTTTAATCACATTCTTACCCTAAATCAACTAAATTTATTTCAATTTGGTCATTTTTATTATTTGTTGATTTCTTTTTAATTTAATTATTATTTATATTAACATTTATAATAAACTAAAATTAAATGTATAATTCAAAAAATTTAATGCATTTTTTTTATATAAATCACTTAATTGAAAACAGAGGACATTAAAGCAAAATATATTAATTAATAAAAATATTAAAAACAAAATACAAACTTCATAGTGATAAAATAAACTACCACTAACTAGAAGACATTAAAATTAAGAAAAATACAATATAAATTACAACAACGATTTAGTAATATGGAAGATAATTTTTGGTTCCTCGAGATTATTGAAAAATTAGCCAAAAGACCCAGATGTATTATGAGATCTCTAGCCTTATTGTTGAACTCTTTTTACCATAACACTTGATTGTTCACAATACATAAACACGCGTAGGTGTGGATCAGTTATGCAATTCAAATCTTGCATTAAAATGTTATTTTCTTCTTGAAATTTAATCATGTTCAATTTTCTCTTTAGGATTGCATAATCTCTTTACCTATCCTCACTGCCTTTTTTTAATAAAAAAAAACTTCGCTAAGTTGTTGTTGTCCTTCTTTCATAGTGTCAACAATATTTGAACTTTGTTCATCAGCCATTCTTTTAAATTTTGTTTTCTTCATCCCAACGGGCCGTTGAGATTAGTTACCGCCAACATCATCATTAGTTATATTCAGAGAAAATGAAGATAGTCCAGGAGATGCCGATGTGGGAAACTCTGGAGTTGGAGAGTCTTCTTGTGATGATACAACATTACCACTTTAACTTTGAAAGAATGATGTTGCACAATTGGTATCTGCAAATTTTGAATATATTTGAGGATGGGCCACATATGATCAAATTTGAATCTTTTTTTGTAATTCTTATCTCGTGTAAAATATTTTGGGTCGAATTATCTGTAAAGTGATACAAATATATATTGTTAAAATTCAATACTAAATATAACATCTCTAAAACTTTAATTGTAACAAATACTTATAATATCAGTTTATGAAGAACCACTTTAAATTATGATCAATATGTAATTTAATTTTTATGTTTATTTATTTATGAAATGTAATGTTTAAGTTATCTATATAATCTCCTATAATGGAGCCTCACCTTGACATGTGTTGGCTATCAAGTAGGTATTAGTTTTAATATATATATATATATATATATCTCATTTATGTTTTAGTTAATGTGGTACATACATATGTGTAAGTTATTGAATTTTATTTATGAGACTTACTACAATTCTCTCATGAGTCCTATAATTTTTCTTAATTTCATATTCATCTATGAGTTTGTATTCATGTATTTGAAGTATTCATGTACATAGATAATTTATGTACTAGTTAATGTGGTGCATGAATATGTGAGTTCATTGTATTGTATTTGGCATGAGTCCTGTAAATACATGATTGGCGTAAGCACTTGGAGTAATTGTGAGGAAAATTGAAAATAGAAAGGCGTACATTGAATTGCAATGATAAATTTTCATCATGTTGGTTTGAGTTGGTATCCAAGCTTTCGACTGTTTGTCAATTTGTTTAATGGGTTTAAAGTTTGCTTTCTATTAGCTTATATTGGCTTGAATGCTATATTATCTACTTTTCTTCATTGGATTAAATGGTATCTTATTTGTTATGTTTAGTTGGTAAAAATGGTATATTATTTTGGTTATCCATTGGCATATTTTTCATAGCGTGGTTGTGGCATTTGGTATGACTTGATCATCTAACTGGTTTCAAACTGCCAATTATTTTGTTGTATGATAAAATGATCCGGTATTGAATAATTGAGTGCGGGGGATGATGATCTGAATTCACTGAATAATTCCTCTTTAGTAAGGGTTGAAAACAAGTAAGATATTACAGTTGAGAGAAAATTCAGTCCTCAAAGTTAAGTAAAAAACTAGATCCCCTAAAATGGTAATAAACGGGATTTAATTAGGTTGTGAGTTCTAACATGCGGGTTTGTGTGTCCTGCATTCATTGGTTTGGAGATCCAATCAGGTGTCATTGGGACGTTAGTGGTGGTTGAGACGTTTATTACTCCTCTAGTCTCTCAGTCGGAGTCCCTATGTTCGGAAGTGATCAATAATGATTGGAGAAAGGAACTCCGTTGAGATCTTTGGTAGATAAGTGACTCCGAAGATAAGGCTGGCGTGGATGTCTACCGAAGCACACATTTTATGTCCAACAATTCCCCCTCAAGGTCATCGGTTCGAGCTAGCGGTGGACTACCATACAGCGCTCGACCATGGGATTGACGTTGGAGTCCAATCAAAATGGACCCATGGAATGTTGGGCCGGGGCCCACTTGAACGGTGTAGTGGGGAGAGCCACATGGCATGCAGCATGCGGCGTGTGAGACGGTTGATTGACTGTCATGCGTGGTGGGTGACCGTCGCATCGCTTTCGATTTTCCTGTCAGGTGGTGAAAGCTATAAATAGAGGTGAGGAACTCACCACTTCTCATTTACGAATTTTTATTTAGTTAGAGCTTCTTCGTAGATCTAACACTCGGAGTCCATTCCTTTTGTAAGGTTAGCTTTCGAAACTCACTCTTATCTTTCCTTTATTTTATGCTCGTATTTTTCTGTATCTGATACATGGTTCGGAAGCGTAGAGCATCGATGGACAAGGTATCATCCAGCTTCTCGAAGTCTACCAACGGTTCTTCGAAGGGCAGTAGTACTGCGAGTTTGTTTGGTCTTACCCAGACGAGAGGCCAAGTCCAATCCTCTGAATCGTGCCCGAGGCCCGCTGATTTTGAAGAGGGGTACAAGTGGAAGAAATTCTATCGACATGAGATGGATCATAGTCAATTTGCTATTAATCTGGCAGTAAAGAATATTCTCAACAACGCCAGGATTGGACAAATTGCGACGGAGTTCTCCATTCTGGACTCGATTAAAATGAGGTTGCATTCAGCAGTGAAGTTGGCAAGCAATCCTTCTGAAGTATCGGTGGCCTTTAACCTAGCCTTTTTAGAGATCAGAGCCATACTACCTCTTCAATCTTTTATGCGGAGGGTTCTGCATGAAATCAGGGTTGCCCCAGCCCAACTAAATCCGAACGCCTGGAGAATAATAATTGGGATGTCTGCTCTATGGCGGGGGATGAGATTTTTTTACCCAAATTTTATGGAGATTAAGCAATGATATAGCCTTTTTTCTCATAAATTGGGAGGTAATGGCTAGAGGACTCTTGCTTGTTGCTACAAGCAAGCGGGTGAACCTCTGATCACCTGGATTCCGTCTTCAAACAAGGAATGGAAGAAAACCTGGTTCGTTGTAGAAGGCGACTGGGGCAAAGACGTCGAGCTCAGTGGTAGACGGTAGAGAGTCCATTCAGTGTTCAATCTCCCAGGTGTTTGGGGTTTCTTCATTTTTTATTGGCATATATATGCTTTGATCTATTTTAATTTCATTTGTACTATCTGATTGTGTATTTTTTCCATCCCCGTGGGAGCGTGTTAAGCGGAGGATCCTTCAAGGGAAGAGAGGAAGTATATATCAACGGCGTGGTCCGTTTCGTTGGCTAAGAGGCATATAGATTTCTTACTAGACGGTAGAAATCTCTACGACCTGGGAATCATTCTTGCTCTATCAGATGATTGGAAGAAGACCGTGGAAAGGAATTTAGAGAAGAAAAGTATTTGCTCTTTATTGATATTTTCTTAGTTATCGTTCTGACATATATTATGAGTGTCATTATTTTATCCTCCGATACAGGAAAACTTGCTGAAGGAGCCACGAAAAGAATGGTTTATAAGGGAAAAGATGCAGATGAGAAGAAGAAGAAGAGGCGGATCTCACAAGCGCCGTCAGCCCGTCACTAATTAAAGGGAGAAAGTCCTCCGATGTTGTTCCCCTCCCAAAATGTACAAAAGTGGTAGGTTCTGTCGCCTCCGTTTCCATAGCATCTACATCCATTCCTGTATCCGGTAGCCTGCCTCTGGCTGTCATCCCACTTCATGTTTCTTCTAAAGAACTACCGGATGTGCCAGTGGTCCGCGTTGAAAAGAGTTCGGTGGGAGATAGGCTGAAGGATATGTACGTGCATAATTCAAAGATATCTCCCAATTACTTCATCAATCCTCCAGCAATAGAGTTTGATCCAAAGGAGAGCCTGATCACCCCCGAGACAAGTCAGGAATTCATGTGCTCTTATGGGAAGAACATGTTGAGGAGCCGAGGGTCTGTTCATTTCGGTAAGATGTCAAATGTTGATCAGATAATGTAGTCTCAAGGTATCTTCAGGCATGTCAAAGGTTTTACTTATTCATGCATTCATATTTTCTCTGTTGATTCCTTCGGGAGCTTACACATTTGCCTGTGCGTTTGTAGGCTATAGGGAATCTCCTGGAGATGGAGAAGATGTATGTGGGGAAGAGGGAAAGCTATGAAAAGTTAAAACAGCATAAAGCTGACGTGGATGACAAGCTTCTGCTTGCCTAAGGGAAGTACGAATCGCTAAAGGTTGAGATGGTTGAGCTGAATTCATGCTACCGGAAGGGTAAGGTTATCCGTCGAAAAAAATATGTAAAACTTTACGACTACCACCAGCGGATCGAGGCCGTAAATAAGACCATCAGAGGAATTAAAGATGATCAGGGTGACAATGCAGTTGACATGTTCTTGGCCTCTGATGAATTCCACGGGAACCAAACTGAGAACTTCGATCGTGCTGTGAAGGAGCTTAAGAAGATGCTACTGAGGTCGTACCTCGAATTTGACTTAACGCATTTGATATTGAAGTTTGGAAGGCGATCGAAGATCGGGTAAGGCCGATTCAGGATTCGGTAGCGGATATTTCCTCAGCCTTTATGGAGGTAACTCTCTTGGATAATGATCCCACATATGTTTTCTCAGATGATGATATATTTGACGAAGCTATCACGACTGAAGAGGCATCCGACAAAGGAAAAGCTATTGTTGAAAACTGATCTCTTTCCCCTTGCTTGTTTTGATCCCTTTTTGTTCACCGGATGTAATCAACCTTTTTTTTGTATTTTTAAATGGATTGTATGGCATGATACTATGTTATCTTAAGAATCTTTATTCAAGTTATTTGTATCGGTTGTATGTTGTGTGATCCATTTGTTTTATTTCCCAAGCTTTATACATAATTGTGATTCATTGCTCTTTCAAGAATTATGCCTTTGCTCCGATGAGTTGAGTCTAAGGATCTTTGCACCATCAGATGATGCCTTAGGGATATTATCCCCTGAAACTCGTTGCTCCCTATTGGGGATGTTTTGTAATCACACTAGCGGGTGCAGTCTTGGGGACACTTCCCTCGGTGATTCATTTGCTCATATCGGGGAGAATTTGTAATTGCACCAGCTGGTGTTTTGGGGACACTTCCCTCAGAGGCTCATTGCTCCTAGCAGGGAGACTTTATAATTGCACCAAGGGGTGCAGTCTCGAGGACACCTCTCTCGGAGACTCATTTGGTCCCATCAGGAAGACTTTGTAATTGCACCAACGGGTGCAGTCTCGGGGACACTTCCCTCGGGGACTCGTTGCTCCAATCGGGGAGACTTTATAATTGCGCCAATGGGTGCAGTCTCAAGGACTCATCCCTCGGAGACTCATTTGCTCTCATCGGGGAGACTTTGTAATTGCACCAATAGATGACTCCTTGGGGACATCATCCCTGCAAACTCGTTGCTCCATATCTAAGAGGCTTTGTAATCACACCAACGGGTGCAGTCTAGGGGACACTTCCCTCGGTGACTCATTTGCTCCCATCGAGGAAACTTTGTAATTGCACCAGCGGGTGTTTTGAGGACACTTCCCTCGGAGACTCATTGCTCCCATCGGGGAGACTTTATAATTGCACCAACATGTGTAGTCTTGGGGACACCTCCCTCGGAGACTCATTTGCTCCCATCATGGAGACTTTGTAATTACACCAGCAGGTGCAATCTCGGGGACACTTCCCTCAGAGACTCGTTACTCCCATCGGGAGACTTTATAACTGCATCAGTAGGTACAGTCTCGGGGACACCTCCCTCGGAGACTCATTTGAACCTATCTGAAAGACTTTGTAATTGCACCAGCGGATGACGCCTTGGGGACAATATCCTCGGAAACTCGTTATTCCCTATCAGGAAGGCTTTTTTAATCGCATTAACGGGTGCATTCTCGGGGACACTTCCCTCAAAGACTTAATTGCTCCCATCGGAAAGACTTTGTAATTGCACCAGCGGGTGCAGTCTCGGGGACACTTTCCTCGGAGACCCGTTGCTTCAATCGGGGAGACTTTATAATTGCACTAACGGGTGCAGTCTTCTGGACACCTTCCTCGGAGACTCATTTGCTCCTTTCGGGGAGACTTTGTAATTTCACCAGCGGGTGCAGTCTCGGGGACACCTCCTTCGGAGACTCGTTGCTTCTGATCGAACCCTTTTTTTATATATAATATCTAAAAAGACATTTATTTATATATGGGCACTTCAAGTTACATAATAAATGTGTAAAATACTGATAATATTTCTTCAGGTGATCTACAGTGGTGTCCCTTTCTCAGTTTTATTTTGTATGCTCCTCTTATTAAGACGAAGGCAACAGTATAAAAGCATTCCCAACTATCACCCTAACAGCTGGAGGCAGTTTGCCTGGTGCTAAGGATAACCTTCTTGAGAACCATATCTCTTAGGGAAAACCTCCGGATCCTGACCCGAGTGCTATAATACTTGGCGACTTGTTGTTTGAATCCTTACAAAATCTTGGCTTTCCTCAAGTTCCTCAAGGCAATGTCGGAGCTCTTTTTCGTTGTCTCCAGGATTATAGTAGGAGACTCTACGGCTAGGAACATTTACCTCGGTCGGTATAACTACTTTTGATCCAAATGTTAATAAGTATGGAGTTTCCCCTGTTGAAGAGTGATGGGTTTTCCGGATCGCCATAGGTCCTCCAAGAGTTTATCTGCTCATACCCCCTTCTTGGCCTGTAATTTTCTTTTTATCAATGTTTTGACGACTTTATTAACCGCTTCAACTTGTCCGTTGGTCTGTGGACGGGATGGTGAGGCAAACCGTAGGCTTATATGGTGCTTTGACCAAAGTTTTTAGAGGTTAGCGTTATCAAATTGCGTTCCATGGTCAACAACAATAGTATATGGTATCCTGAATCGGTAGATGGAATGCTTGATAAAGTTGGTGGTGTTAGCTTCGGTAATATGTTTTAAGGCCTCCACCACTACCCACTTGGTGAAGTAATCTATGGCGATTGCATATCTCTTGTCTAAGGTTCCCCTTAGCGTATGACCGGTTATGTCAGCCCCGAACCTTGCGAATGGCCACGGGGAAGCCATCAGGGTCAAAGGCTCCACCGGAAGTCATGGAACAGGAGACGTCCTTTGACATCGATCGCAGGCTCTGACGTGTTCTTTGGAATCTTTAAAGAGGTTCGACCAGTAGTACTCTTGCCATGTGATTCGGTGCCCGAGGTTATTACCCACCAAATGGCTGCCACAAATTCCCCCCGTGGATCTCTTTGAGTATAGAATCTATTTTTGGAGGTGCAACGCATCGAAGGTAAGGTAGAGAGAAGCCACTGTTCACCGAAAATTCACTCGGGGTGAAGAATTTCTGTTAACACACTCAAGACCACTACCTCGGAGGTCGCGGTCGGGGGTGGAACCTTCGATACCTAGTTTATACGTGTAATAGAGGAGATGAAAATATGTGATGACACGACGTGTGAAGGATATGTACAGAAACTGTTTTATTATTATAAACGGATCAAATGTAATATACAATAGTCACTCAAAATTCTTGATCTCTGTTGGGTACAATGAGGGTGGCAACTTAGTGCCTGTCGATAAGTAGATAAAGTGGAGATCGTGCTCTCCTAAGAGAATTTAGGCGACAATGGAGTTTTTTTTGTTGGTGAATTCCTCCCTTTATTCTCTCCCTCCAGTGTATTTATACTCGGTTCAATGAGGTTTTTACTTGTAGTTTCCCCATCATGCATATCTGAATCAAATCCCCCATTATCGGGCGAGATCTTCTATTTAAATGTCATTGACTTCGGTTTAGCTGATTCGATGATATCAGAGGGAGATAAGTTTGTTTCCTCTTTGAACTCAATCACTTATCTTGCACGTACGTCGTGTTTCATTGTACGTTAGAGAGTGAATGTGCTCCCGTATTTTTCCATGGTGAGATGTATCATGGAGGTCATCAACTATGATGCTTGCTAACTGGAATAGAGAAGTACTTTTCAATACCCATCTTGGCATTAAGAGCTCGATCTGACCTTTCTTAGCCTTTTTTAGAGCCTGACATGGCTGCATTAACGCTTTCCAGCGATAACGGAGCTTCACGAGCTTCCTCCTTCTTATCTAGATAGATAAGGTTTGTCCCCTAGGTGAAATGAAGAGATACAGTAGGGCGAACATGACATCCTAAAGGTCCCTTTATACAACTGGAGAAGGTAGCATGTGTCTGGAGAGGTCGCGTGACATCTCAATCTTGGGGAACTCAGGTCTTCCCATGTCGGCCTTGCTTCGGGCTCCTATTTCGATGTAAGGGGTATGATTTATTTACACCAAGCCTTACCCGGTGACATTGGATGCTTGCGAGGTGTTCCACAGGTGTGAGTGATCTCACCTTGCTTCTGACTAGAACACCGGTGACTGAGTTGGGTTTAGAGTCAGATTTCCTGTTTTATTTATGATTTTTTTTATTGCTAGAATTCGGGAAGGAATCCTCTCATTAAATATAGGAGAAACATGGTGAGCAAGCAAACGACATATTTTAAAAAAACCCGCCGTGTTACGCCAGTCCTCGAGAAAATAGGCAATCTTCATCGAAGATCTCACTTTCCATCTTGCTTCCGTAATTAAAGTTACTAGTTACTGTTCCATTTATCCCTATTTAAACCCTGTCACATCGTTTTCCTTCTCACGTTTACCATTCTTTCAAATTTCAAACTTTCAAGAATTTCTTTCTTTCTTCGCCTTCGAAGGAATCTTCACAGTCTCTCTTCTTTTCTCAAAAATCTTCTCTATTTGACAATGTTGAACTCATGTGACAGTATTGATCGCTTAGGAGAGAGCGATGACGTCTCTTGCCTGACTATCGGGAAGCGGGCACAAAAAGATTTTGGTAGTGGTGACTCCCCTCCAAACCCACATCGTCGTCACTCAGGTAGGAACGTATCAATCGGTTCTGGCTTCAGGAACAAACCCGATGAACCTCTAGACTTGGTCGATGAGGACCCATATAAAGATTCAAGGGGTGTGGCGGCTGGCGGTGCCCCTATCCCGATTGTTGGTGCCCTTCTGGAAGGAATTCATCCCTATGATTTCAAGGTCATCCCCAATTTTTTAGTCAGGCCGGAATCAATTGACCACCTAAAATCCAAATATGGTATCCCTAACAGCATCTCTGTTACTGTCCCTCCCACAAACTACAATGTCTTCTCTCCTCCTGCTAGTGTGCTTCCATTCCAAGTTGTGGCTCTTCAGAACGGAGTAAAGCTTCCTTTTTATCCTACACTTCGACGAGCTCTCCATGCTTTGCAGCTAGCTCCTCTCCAGTTGACCCCAGGTTTTTGGAGACACTTGGTGGGTTTTCTCATGATGTGAGGGAAGCAGTGTGAGAGGAGAAATCTCACGAGGGAGCCCGAGGCTGAGGATCTGGCGTACATTTTCCATATTGGAAGCTTATCTTCTTGCCCTAGAGGGCAGTTCAACGCGAAAGCCAAGAACATGCTTAACTTTATCGTGTCAGGTACTGTTAAGAAGGATCCTTCCTGGAAGGATGAATGGGATCTGATTGGTGGTGAGTGGGGGAACTCGGTCTACTTTAATGGGAATGAATTCAACTTTCCCACCGCCTTCAACGATAAGCCCTCCCAAGACATAAACTCTTTACCGATCAAGTCTGAGGCAATTTGGAAAGCCATAATTGCTCAAAACTATATAAACACTAAGTATCCCACCTCTGACCTTTTCGATGCCCGTAGGGTGAATCCGTACCTACGTATCTCAACCGCCTTTCCTGATGAGAACGAACTTATGAATTGGTTTACCCTGCTATTGCTTGTGCTGATATTAACAATTCTTTCTCTTTTTTTTATAGTTTTTATTATTGCTCTGGTTGTTCGAGATCCTCCTCATCTTTCTCCTCCTGATAACCCATATCAGGGAAGCCTTCCCGTAACCTTGATCCAGGAAGGTGGGCATCTGCCCCCTTCCGCTGTAGTCCAGCCTGTCTCTACCCCTCCTGATGAATGACCAAGGTCTATGTTTGAAGTATTTGCATCCCGGGCATCCAGTTTACATGGCAAGAGGGCTTCCAACCTTGCTGTTGTTCCTACCACTGTCACTACCACTACATCTGCTACTCCCCCTACCGTTAATGCCGCTGTTATTGTTACCTCTCTGGTTGAAGTGCATGCCACTTTAATTTCTCCTCCCGCATCCACTGTAACTAGGAAGAATCTGGAGACTGCTGCTGCAGAAGGATCTTAAGGTTGTTCCCAGCGTTCATTCGGTCCCATTGACCAAGGAGAGGTCTTGAACCACTTCGCCGTTTATTATCTAGGCGGTGGCCTCTCCTTGATGGCTTTGATGTCTACCGATCTTCTGATCAATAGGGGAATCATTCTCTTGGCAGATGTAATTCGCTGATTTAACTTTTCTTTTCTTTTATGATTTAGGTTGGTAACTGGTTATCTTCTGACTTGCATTTTGTCGACCGTAGGCCTTCAAACATAATGTTGCAATGAGCTATCAGGTGAGCTCTCATCGGAATCGTGCTACCAAGGTCGAGGCTGAACCTGAAGCCGCCTCGAGATTGCTTGCTCAGGCTCGGGACCTGGTATGGAAGATGACTGCCAACCAGAATAAGACCGAAAAGGAGCTAACTGAGCTGCGATGTGATTATCAAAGGTTGAAGCGGTCTTTCGATCATAACTCCTTGAAGTCAGCGAGGCGTAAGAGGAAGAGGGACGAATGGATGGTAGAGGCCAAAAGGCAAGAAGCAGAGAATCAGTAGTTACACATACGAATTACTGAACTACAAGCAGAAGTGGAAGTCTCGTTCGGGAAAGGATACTTTTATACCTCCTACCAGACGACTGAAGCTCTGCCTCCACTCTTCAACCATTCTGTCATCTATGATTGGGACAAGGATGAGATTATGGCCAAGGTCGAGGAGATGTCCCTCCTTGTTGGTGATGAAGCTGGCACCTCGAGCGTTGCTAGAGCCAACAAGCAAGTGTTTAACACTAGCCTCCCAATCCTTCTTCAGTTCTTCCTAGGTCGGGACCAAATGAGTCTTTTGGAGGGTCCAGCTTATACAATCCGAAGAGAATCATCCTGCTATAACCAGCTCGGGAGCTCAGCTTATCCAGCTTGAGGGAGGTTTTCCTACCATAACAGAGGTGAAAAAGGGTCTAATTGAGGTTCAGAAGAGAGCCAGAGGTCACCATGAAGAGCTTGCTGGAGTAGAGTCAGGAGTGAGCGGATGGAGACGGAGGTAACTACTACCTCTCAGGATACGATCATTCATCATGAGGTTATCGTTATGGTAAATGAAGTCTTGGAGAAGGATCAGGTCGGGTAACAAACAGGCGAGCAGCCCCAAGAAGAAGAAGAAGAAGTAGCAGGAGAGCACGACCATGCTGAACAACCACAGGAAGAAAGAGAGACAGGCGGAGACCAATAAGAAAAAAAAACAGTGAGAGAAAACCAGGGGGATGCCGGAGTTTGACATAATCATGTCTTGTCTTATCTTGATTTCACGGAAAGAGGGGTGGGTGGGCACTCTGTTATATTCATAACCAATTTTTTATCAATTCTTTTTTATTCTTCTTTGCAGATGTTGCCCGGAACTAGGGGTTAGGCTCTCTGTTTGATGTGTGTGGCCTTGTCAGGGGATAGACTCCCTTATTTGTTCTTATGTAGCCTCCTGAGGGGATATACTCCCTTATCATTAATGAGAATTGGTTTTAATTTCCCCTTTGCTTACTCTGACTGATTCCTACTTATGAATTTTTAACTTGGTTGAATACTCATTGACATACCTCTGGCCTCGATCTAGGTGTAACCTTCCATGCTATCTTGACTTAACTAAATCTGGCAGCTAATGACCTTAAATATGTTAAGTCTAGGTTGACAAGCGGGGTAGGAATTTATGTGCTGTTAGTCCTAGTATGTAGTCCTCATGTGAGGCATTTGTTGACCTTGTCCGTATCATTAACTTGATGTATTTCAACCAAGCTTCCATAGTGGGTTCCCATAACTCGTAATGGGGATGGGAGGTATCCTTCCATATAACTCGTATTGATGTATATTTAAGCTTTAATCCCCGTATGGTGGATGATAGCCCTACTAAGGCATCGGGAAAGTCCTTCAGTCAACCTAGTCTCGAGGTTTGTTGGTAACAATACTCTTACACTTTGACTCTTCATGGGGGTGGTAGCTTGACCAAGGCATCAAGAATGCTATCTATCTATCATGGTCTCAAGATCTGTATGGCAATGATGCTCTTACACTCAGACCCTTCTTGGGTGTGGTAGCCCGACCAAGGCATCAGGAATGCTAGCTGGCTATCCTGGTCTCGAGATTTGGATGGCAGCTATGCTCTTACACTCAAACCCTTCTTGAGGGTGGTAGACCGACCAAGGCATCAAAAATGCTAGCTGGGTATCCTAGTCTCGAGATCTGAATGGCAACTATGCTCTTATACTCAAACCCTTCTCGGCGGGGGGTGGTGCCCGACCAAAGCATCAAGAAAGCTATCTAGCTTTCCTTAGTTCATGGCGATCATGGTGAATTTATTCACAGAGAATACAATCAGAGATGGATAAATTAGTAGTAGAACTTTATTGATGATCATGATGGAGTACATTGTTGTTGAGAAATTTATTGATATCTAAATGAAAGTAGTATACTAAGGAGTCCTCTGTCTAGGGATATAACTTCCTCAAATGATTGGCATTCCAGGTTTGGTCAATGGGTCGACCATCCATGTCTTCAAGCTTGTACGCTCCATTACGGACCACTAATTTCACCAAGTATGGCCCCTCCCAGTTGGGTCTTAGGACCTTATCCGGGTATTCTGAGTTACTTTCCTGAGAACCAAGTTCCCTTCCTTAAAGCTTCTGGCTTTGACCCTTTTGTTGAAATATCTCACAATCTTGCTTTGATAAACTACTACATTATTAGCTACTCAATCTTGTTTCTCTTCTAGGAGGTCCAGACTAGCTCGGAGCTTGACCTCGTTGCTCTCTGGCTCAAAGTTTGTACCCTGAATGAGGTCAGCTTATGCTCGATAGGAATGACTGTTTCTACCATGAAAGCCAAATAGTAGGGAGTTTCTCTGGTTGCTGTCCTCTTCGTGGTTCGATATGCCTAAAGAACCTCAAGGAGCTCTTCGACCCATCTTCCCTTCTTCTGTTGTAGCTTATCTTCAACAATTTCTTAATGGTCCTTATTGGTGGCTTCAACTAAACCATTAGTCTGCGGGTGGGCTACTGAAGCAAACCAGAGATCAACACCCCAAACTTCACAGTAGTCTCTAAATAGGGCATTGTCAAACTGTTAGCCCAGATTATGATGAAAGGGGTGCCGAACCTGTAGACCACATTGGTTTTAATAAACTTGGTTGTATTCTCCTTTGAAATCTAGGAAAGAGGTCCCGCTTCAACCTATCTGGTGAAATAGTTGATAACGACTATAGCGTGTTTAGCCTGTCCAGGAGCGATAGGAAGTGAACCGATCAAGTCGACCTCTTAGATGGCGAAAGTGTATGGTGAGATTATTGAGGACAACCGTTCATGAGGAAGGTGGTTCAGATTAAAGGTTCTTTGGTATGGTTCATAATATCTGATGAACATTTTTACGTCTTGATGAATTGTTAGCCAGTAATACCCCATGTGAAGCACTTGGTAAGCCAGAGCTTCTCCATCAACATGGTTTTCACAGACCCCAGAATGAACCTCTTTTAAAGCCCATCTAGCATCATCAAGATGTAGGCATCGAAGCAAATGAAGGGATTTTCCTCTTCTAAAAAGGTACCCGTCTACCAGGCAATATCGGACTGAGATCTTTTTAATTTTTTGAGCTTGATCGGGATATTCGGGAAGCTTTCCTTCCTAGAGATAGGCAGCTATTGGGTCCATCCAACATGGCAGTCGTTCAACGGGGTAGATTTCGTTGCCCATTGTTATGATTGATTGGGTGATCTTCTGGAGGAGCACTCCCCTAGGTAAGGCTTGACTCCCATTTGCTGTTATCTTTACTAGGACGTCCACCCGATGATTTTACTGTCGAGGTATCTGCTCAATCTTGAACCCCTTGAACCTTTCCCTGAGTTGTTGGAACAGTTTCAGGGGTCTCTTCACTTGAGAAAGTTAAGAATTTGGCAACAAAGTCTGCTAGGGTGTGAGCCTTGATTATTGTCCGAGAGTTGTATTTTAGATCAAACTGGGTGAGCTTTAAAGCCCACAAGACTAACATTCTAGATACGTCTGACCTTTGTAAGAATTGGTGGAGAGGTTGATCTGTCACCACCGTCAATGTATAGGGTTAAAAATAAGGGCAAAGCTTTCTTGCCGAAGTAACCAGGGCGAGGGTGAGGGTGAGGGAGAGCTTTTCAAGGAGGAGGTAGTTCCTCTCAGGCTTTGATAGCGTATGACTGACAAATCCCATCCCTGTACTCCTTGACCAAGGCCCCACTTACAGCCATTTCTGACACGGCTAAGTAGTTATGTAACTTCTCTCTCGAAATGGGCTTGACTAGCAGCAGCGGGCTAGTGAGGTAATTCTTTAAGTCTTTGAAGGCTCGCTCGATATCTTGGTCCCATTTCACGTTCTTCCCATACTTGAAGGTCTTGAAGAAGGGGAGACATTTATCATTGGAGCGCGAAATGAAAAGGTTAAGTGCTGTTATACGCCCTACCAACACTTGAACTTGCTTGAAAGTGATTGGGGAATTCAAGTTCAAGATAGCTCGGATCTTTTCCGGATTTGCCTTTATTCCTCTCTCTTCACCATGAAACCTAAGAACTTTAGTCAAACGAAGGCGCATTTGGTAGGGTTTAACTGCAGTTGGTTTTCCCTCACTATCTAGAAAGCTCTACATAGGTGGTCATGGTATTCCTCTGCTTCCCGAGATTTGGTAATCATATCATTTATGTACACCTCCATTGTATTTCCTATTTATGGCTTGAATAGCCAGTTGACCAATCGCTGGTAGGTGGTGCCTACGTTCTTGAGGCCGAAAGGTATCACCTTGTAGCAATATAGACCTTGGCCCATGATGAAGTTGGTCTTTTCTTGATCGACGGGGGTGCATCATGATCTGATTGTACCTGAGAACACATCCATGAAGCTTAGGAGCTTGTTTTCGACAGTGGAGTCCACCAACTAGTCGATCTTTGGTAGAGGAAATCTATCTTTCGAGCTTGCCCAGTTGAGATCGGTGTAGTCGACACACATGCACTACTTTCCGTTTGCTTTGGTGACCATTACCGCATTGGCAATACACTCAGGGTACCGGGCTTCTCTGATGAAACCAGTTTTGATCAGCTTGTTAACTTCTTCTTGACCCACGGTGTTTCCATCAGCGTTAAAATGATGCCTCTTCTATTTGATGGATTTGAAGGTAAAATCTACTGCTAGACGATGAACTGCTAAAGATATCGGGATCCCCGGTATCTCGTTGTGGTTCCAAGCGAAAGTGTTGTTAAATTCTCGATGAAACTTGATCAAACCTTCCTTCACTCTTGGTTCTACGGTAGCTCCAACCTTGACTACCTTAGAAAGGTTATCATCTCTAACTGGCATTTCCTCTAGCTCATATATTGGGTGTTCGCTGCCCTATTCCCTGCTTTGCTCCTCCTTATCCATTATCAGGAGATCACTCTCCGGGTGATCAACTGTCTCTGCATCCCCTATGCTTATCCCGAGTGTTTCCTGATCTTGGATTATTGTGACTTGCGTGAATTGTTTTGCTAGTGTTGCTGGGTTGGTAGACACAGTATAGCATTTCCTGACAGCTTGCTGGTCTCCATGCACCTTGCCCACCTTATTCCCAACCGAAAACTTCAGGACATTATTGTAAATGGACAAGACCCCCTTAAGGGCTGACAAGAATGGCCTTCCTAGTATGATGTTGTAGGCTGACGACATATCAACCACAATGAAATCTATCATGATGTTCTGTTGAAAGGGTACAGTTCCAACGATCACCAGTAAGATCTTCGACCCCACTGGCATGATCGAGTTCTCAGTGAAGCCGTACAACGGAGTTGTACAGGTAGTGTAGCACCACTGCTTCAAGTTAAGCTTCTCCAAGGTTTCTTTAAAGAGAATATCTACATTGTTACCTGTGTCGACAAGCACGCGGTGGACCATACAGCTGGCAATCTACACCATGATTACCATGGGATTGTGGTGCTGCTGTACAGTATTGTAGACATCTACCTCGGTGAAGATAATCTGGGCCGACTGAGACGGGCCAACCAAGCTCTAGTCTACCTTGAAGACACCTCGACCTTCATCAACACGGGGAATTTTCCTTGCATGGTTATTTCTAGAGTTGTTGGAGATGCCAACTAGGGTGGGTCCTCCACTAAAAGTATGTATGACCTGGATCTGTTAAATCAAGTCCATTTGTTCTCCCTTTCTTTTCTCGGCATGGTCCCGTATCTCTATTTGTACCTCTTTCCCTGTCTGGATGTTATCCATGACCTGCTGTAAGAATTCTATCAAACGGTCTCCCCTTACCAAAGCCTCGATCTAGTTTCGCATGCAATAACACTCTGATGTGTTGTGCCCTATGTCCTCATGAAAGTCACAGTACTTATATCGGTTTCTCCTATCCGTCGGAGCTTTCATGGGTGCTGGCTTCTGGAGCTGCCCCTTATCCTGAATGACGAGGTAATTGGTCTCACGAAACACATTTAAGAGGGTATAATGTTCGTACCCTCATTCATCTTGTGTTATCGAGGCGATGACCCTTGAAGGAGACGAAGCTCGTGAAGGGGTTCGCCTTGCAGGATACTGTTCTTACCAAGGTTGGAAAGGAAGGAAATTGTGTGTGGACCTGTTGGAGGGGGGGTTATTCTGGCTTTTCTGAGTTGGCATAGGTCTGAGCACCTCATTCTTTCGGCGTTTCGCCACTCTCATATCATCACGCTCCATTTTAACCTTGAGTTGTTTATCAATCTCGACCTTCTCGAGAGTCCGATTATGCTTCTTAGTAGGTCTCTAGAGGATGCTTGGTGAAAGATCGAAAAAGTTTATCCGCCCACAGGTTCCGACGGAAGTTGGCAAGGGTTTTCTTCTCGGTAAAAACCCCCAACTGGATGAATTCCTTGTAAAAACGTTCCACATAAGACCGGCGAGTTTCTCCTCACCCTTGGATCACAGATTGAAGGTGTATTGGATCATGAGGGTATGGTTTGACAACCTGGAACTACGAGAAAAAGTAGGTTGACAGCTTTGTGAAAGAATCCACACTACCAATGAGCAGCTTTCTGAAGCAAGTTTTCATATAGTCAGTCAATGTGGTAGGGAACATCCTGAACATGGTAGCCCTAGTAGTGTTCTGGACTTTCATCTTCTAGATGAAGCTCTCTAGATGACACATAGGGTCTTTTGTGCTAGAGAACTTATCTGTTGGCATCTTGAATTTTGGCGGGAGCTCTACTTTATTGATCTTTGTTTTAAATGGGGCATTCATATCACTTAAGGGGTCCTTCTTGGCTTCCATGTGTTTACCTTACTTCATTTGTCGAATCTCTTTCTTCTACTTTACCAGCTGATCCTTCAGACGTTTGTTCTCATGCTTTTTAGAATCGACCTCGGATCCCTCGCTGTCAGACCCTTAGGATGAACTGGAGACTTCAACCCTTTTTTCTTCACGAGGGGGATCTGCCCGGGGGTTTCACTGGCTACCTCTTTCTCTAGTTTGACCTTTTCTCCTAGAGGTTACCAGGTGAGGGGGATCATGTTGTTCTCACGGTGGGACATCTGCTACAGATTTGACCCGCCGGAGTTGGTAGCACGATGGTCTGCCAAGAACTGGGGCATGGGCTCTAGCCTATCTCGGATCGAGGGCTGAGGCCCCGTTCTATTAAAGGCTGGTTCTGGCGGGGGATATCCTAACCGGTCAAAGACGGGCTGCTTGGATCCGGGTCTACTTTCTTCTCCCTAGGTATTGGGATTCTCCGGCTGGGTTGCAATGCCCTCAACAAGCAAGCGTAGGTGGAATTTTTCCATAAAGGCCACTGTTTGTTGATCGAGCATGGCATGGCTTGCCACCGGTGGTCCTGAGGCCTGTGCTGCGGCTGGTTGGACCAGAGCCTAGTTATGATGCTTAGACTTTCTGCCCTTCCATGGAGCCTTTCGTATTGATGTGGCGAACTGTTTTCCAGAGGTCCCGGGTTGTCCCTGGGAAAGCGAAGCCTCATAAATCCTATAAAACAATAAACACGTAAACCTTGTATGAATTGGGTAGGTATCTTTCTCACAGACGGCGTAAAAAATTGTTCACTGAAAATTCACTCGGGGTGTCGAATTTCAGTTAACGTCCTCAAGACCACTACCTCAGAGGTCACAGTCGGGGGTGGTACCTCCGGTGCCTAGTTTTTACGTGTAATAGAGGAGATGTAAATATGTGATAACACGACGTGTGAAGGATATGTACAGAAAATGTCACTGTTTTATTATTGTAAACGAATCAAATGTAATATACAAAAGTCACTTAAAATTCTCGATCTCTCTTGGGTACAATAGGAGTGGCAGCTTAGTGTCTGTCGATAAGTAGATAAAATGGAGGTCGTGTTCTCCTAAGAGGATTTAGGTGACAATGAAATTTTTTTCTTTGCTGGTGAATTCCTCCATTTATTCTCTCCCTCCAGTGTATTTATACACGGTTCAACTAGGTTTTGCTTGTAGTTTCCCCGTCATGCATATCTGAATCAAATCCCCCCTTATCAGGAGAGATCTTCTGTTTAAATGTCATTGAATTCGATTTAGCTGATTCGATGATATCTTAGAGGGAGATAAGTTTGTTTCCTCTTTGAACTTAATCACTTATCTTACACGTATGTAGTGTTTTATTTTACGTTAGAGAGTGAATACGATCCCGTATTCTGCCATGGTGAGATGCATAATAGAGGACATCAACTATGATGCTTGCTATCTGGAATGGTGAAGTACTTCTCTATACCCGTCTTGGCATTAGAAGCTTGATCTGACCTTTCCTGGTCTTTTTTAGAGCCCGACATGGCTGTGTTGATGCTTTCCAGCGGTAACGGAGCTTCACGAGCTTCCTCCTTCTTATCTGGATAGATTAGGTTCGTCCCTTGGTGAAACTGAGAGACATTGTAGGGCAAACTCGACATTCTAAAGGTCCATTTATACAACTAGAGAAGGTAGCATGCGTTTGGGGAGGTCACGTGACATCTCGACCTTTGGGAACTCAGGTATTTCTATGTCGACCTTACTTCGGGCTCCTATTTAGATGTAAAGAGTTTGATTTGTTCACACCAAGCCTTACCCGGTGACCCTGGATGCTTGCGAGGTGTTCCACATGTGTGGGTGATCTCTTATTGCTTTTGTAGGGTTGTATAGTAGCTCAACCCCGAAAACCTTGGTACCCTGCTGTGTAATCCCAGATTTAGACTCTTGTTTAGAGAGTGGAAAATTTACCCTTGGTCCATAGCCAAATTTGGCTATTAACAGCCATGTCTATAGAAGACACCATCGATGGTGATATATCTGGGGGACGACTGCCTTAGCCTGTTCTGGTGGTAGTGTCGTCATGGAGGAAGTTCAATGTCGGAGTCATCCATGTCTCAGACAGAGCCTCGGTATCCGGGGTGATGAAGCCAACGGGCTTTTCCTCGGTGATACTAGATTCGGGTAGCCTGAAGACGGTTATTATCCTTGGCAGCTTCATGTCCGTGATGGAAGCCAATTTTACCAAAGCATCGGCTTATGAGTTATCGTCCCTTGGTATTCGGATGATGTTGCACTTCTTGAATTTGCTTATCAAGGTTCTAACCTTCGTCAGGTATCTAATCATTTCCTCATCATTTGTTTGGTATTCCTCATTCACCTGGTTGACGATCAATTGTGAATCACTATAGACGACTAGATCATCTGCCCCCATATTGAAGACGAGTTTCAAACTGGTGGCTAAAGCCACGTACTCCGTGACGTTATTGGTAGCCTTGAAGTCGAATAAGAAGGGAATCTATGTTATACTGCCATCAGGGGTTCTGACGATTTTCCTTGCTTCACTGTCGTGCCTGTTAGATGAACCATCGACAAACATTTCCCACAATGGGATTGCTTCGGTTGAAAGATTCATAACTTTCAGATTTAAATATTATACTATGAAATCAGCTATAGCCTGACCTTTGATAGAAGTCCTGGGTTTAAAGTGGATCTCGAACTCACTGAGTTCTATTCACCAGTTGATAAGTCTTTTGCAGACTATGGTTTCTATAAGACTTGCCAGAGAGGCTGGTTGGTCAGAACCACAATCAGATGCGATTGAAAGTAGGGTCGGAGTTTTCAGGAGGAAACAATGAGAATAAGTATAAGTTTTTCGTTCTCTGGGTATCTGGATTCTGGACCATTCATCCTCTTGTTGACATAGTACACCGCTCTTTGGAAAAAACCTTCTTATCGAATGAGTACGGAGCTCACCACATCTTCTGAAACTGCTAGATAAAGAAAAAATGACTCTCCGATTGTAGGTTTGGCCAGCATCAGTGGCCTCTGAAGATAATTTTTAAGATCTAAGAAGGCTTTTTGACATTCGGGGTCTAGGAGAAATCACCATTCTTTCTTAATGCTTTGAAGAATGGTAAACATATGTCGATTAACTTTTAAATGAATTGAGAGAGTGCGATAATCGTGCCGTTTAATTTTTAGACTTCTTTCATTCTTTTTTGGGGTTGCAGGTTTATTACTACCCTGATTTTGTCGGGGTTAGCCTCTATCCCCTTTGGTGAACCATGAATCCGAGGAACTATCCGGATGAGACACCGAAAGCACACTTATTCGGGTTCAGGTGCAGTTTGTACTGTCTTAACAAAAGGAAGGTCTCCCTAAGATCACTCGTATGCTCTTCTAAGGTTATGGACTTTGTGAGCATGTCATCAATGTAGACTTCCATGGTTCTTCCGAACTGAGATTTGATCCGGTTGACCAACCACTGATAAGTCGCTCTGACGTTCTTCAGTCCGAATGGCTTTACCCGGTAGCAGTATACTCAGTGGTCTGTGATGAAGGCCGTTCTGGCTTTGTCAAGTTCATTCATCCAAATTTGGTTATAACTGGAGTATGCGTCCATAAAACTAAAAAGATGATGCCCGGATATGGTGTTTACGAGCTGATCGATTCCCGGGAGTGGAAAACTGTCTTTAGGACATGCTTTATTAAGATCTATGAAGTTGACACACATCCTCCATCTTCCGTCATTTTTCTTTACCAGGACCACGTTCGAGAGCCATTCGCCGTAGTCAAGGTTCCTTATAAATCCAACATCTACCAGTTTCTCTATTTCGACGGCTACTGCTAGGTATCGCTCGGTGTTGAGCGATCTCCGCTTCTGGGAAATAGACTTAAATGTTGGATCGACGCTGAGGGAATGAGTTGTGACAGATGGATCGATTCCCTGCATATCGCTGTAAGACCAGACGAATATATCTGAGAATTCTAGGAGAAGATCGATCAGGGAGTTCTTAGTCTGTGGATAGAGATTAGCGCCGATGAGGACAGTTTTTTATATGTCGTCCGTTCAGAGTGTTACCTTGATTAATGGTTTGGTTGGTTCTTCTGTCAGATGGGATCCAACCTTCCTGGGGTCGACGGTGGTGACCTGTATGTCATCATCATCAGGGTTTGCGTTTTTCGGTGTTCCTCGTATTATTCATTTCTTTGGTCTCCAGACCTTTCCTGTTGATATCCGATGATCAAGAACCGCCATCAATACTGGGTTCAACCCTATCTGGATGACCCTATCTGGATACACATATTGTATTCTTCCTTATCAGCTCTTGCTTCCTCTATACCCATATCGCTGGGAAACTTGATCCATAAAGAGTATACACTCGTTGCAGCCTTGAGGTTTTAAAGGGTAGGTCTTTCGATTAGCACGTTGAATGGGAACGGTATGTCAATAACTTGAAAGGAGTCCCATATTGTTCGGATCTAAGGTCTCGTGCCGAAACGTACAGGTGGGTGGATTTACCCCAGGGGCAAAGTGTGGTGTCCCCCTTTGCCTTTGATGCAATATCGGGAGGCTTGGAGTTATAGCAGGGTGTACCCTAGTTGTCGCAGTGCATTACAATGAATAATGTCAAGGGAACTTCCATGGTTGATAAGGTCCATTTTACGACGCGATTTCTGATCTTTATCGAAATGATGAGAGCATCAGAGCGCTGATATCGAACACTTTCTGCATCGGACGGAGAAAAGGTTACTGGTTCCCAATTTTCTCAGTGGTCTTCTGAAGTAGATGTCAAACATACGGTGGTTAACACTCCGACAGATGACGATGAAGCGATTTCACCCATCAGATGCTTTGATAGGGTGAAGTGGATGGGTTCCTCATTATCAGAGTCGGAGGTGTTTATGCAACTTTTATTATTCGGGGTGCCACTGTTACTAGCTGTGGCAGGACCTAATTTATCGGTGGAAATGAAATCTCGGAGTGTTCAACTCCTGAAGATTTTTTCTATCTGTTCTCTCAAGGCATCGTAGTTTTTGGTTTCGTGGTCATGATCCTTGTGGAAGTTGCAGTGCAATTGTCTATTTCTTGTCTCGAGGGTGCTAGAATCTGTGTTGGTCGTTGGATAAGATTGTTCTTTCTCACAATATTGAGCACCTTGTCAACCGAATACTTTTGCGGTCGAATTTACTTCTAGGCATCTAAGGGATTCTATCACTTGACCCCCGCGTTTACCTGCTTCGACGTTTGAGGTTCCCTCCGTCTATCTCTAGCTGACTTAAACCATCTTTTGGAGTTGGTGCTAACATCCAAAGCATTTGAGGTAGACGAAGTGCGGGTCTTAGAGTGGCTAATGTCTTCTGCGGTGGCGTATTTCTCGACCCTCTCCATATGCTCATGGTAGGTTGATGGGCCTCTCTTTGAGAGTGACCAGCTCAAGCACCCTTGTTGGAGTCCTTGAGTGAATTCCATAACCGCTACAATTTCGTTGAAGTTTTGGACTTACCTCGTTGCCTCGTTAAACCTTTTCATGTAATCCCTAATTATTTCAGCATCTGCCTGGCTGACTGAATTGGTTGGACCATATGCCTCCATCTCCTTCTATTTACGGTGAATCCGATACGAGATTCTTTTGAGAGCTTGTGAAAAAAGGATATACTCTGTCTCTTGATTCCCTAGTACCATGTACGTGCATCTCTAAAAAGTGTAAGGGGGAATACCCAGCACTTTACGACGTTTGAAGCTCCTTGCATGTTCCTTCAATCGAGGTAAGTATCGAGGTGATCCTTGAGGTCCTCGGTTCCTGTAAAACCGTACATATCCTTACGAGGTAGTTTGACGACACTCGGGATCGAGGTAAAAGTGATCTCATCCGTAAAGGGGCTTTCTTGATGTCTGCTTCGATGGCGATGACATGAGTGTATCTGCTCTTGTATCTCTGCGAACTGATCCTGAAGTTCACGGAACGCGTTGGGGTCCGTGAGGCTGTTTCACTCACAATCATGGTCAATATATCAGGTTTCACCTCCTAGGTCCGGTCGGTGCCTTGTTCCGTGAGGCAATTCTTCCCAATCCTTGCTGTCACCCTCTTCCCTATTGCGTGTTGCTCCGACCAATCTATAATGTGTGAGGGGATCTGCGATCTGGCTCGACAAACCAGGTCGTCTGCTGTGGTATGATCCTCCTCATTATCCTTATTGGAGGATCGACGTTTCTCCTTTCAGCTCTGGAGTTGCCTTCATCCAAATCACCTTGTTGACCGTCGCCGTCCACGACATTGGCCACCCGTATGACATTCTAATCTAGGGCATCAAGCCGATAGGTAATTCCCTAGATGACCTCATTGACGACCTGCGGAAAATATTGACGGGTCTATAGTGTCGGGTGCATTTCCTGAAGTCCCCTAGTGTAAAAGGTCTGTTGTTGAAACGGGGCATAGTATTGTGGCTGACCTTAAAATCCATGTTATAGCCGGGTGGAGGATATGGCGTCGGGAACGGGTAGTATTCATAACCTTGGGGTTGTGGTGATGAAAGATAGGAGGCTCGGGGTTCTCCACGGGGCCTGGAACGTACTGTTGAGCATACGGGGTTTGCTCATTGCCCTCAACCCCAAAGGGTTGCATCCCGAGATAGATATTAGGATAATCGTCTTCGGGTCATAAATTCATTCTTACTGCGAAGGTCCTGGTTATCGAATCTCTTGATCCCCCTCCTTCTAGCATCGACTGTTATATTATAAAATAATCCGGTTTTGGATAATTGTGTGGGGGGGATGATAATCTAAATTCACAGAAATTGTGTGAGAGAAAACTCAGTCCTCAAAGTTATGTAAAAAACTGGATCCCATAAATTCGTAAAAAACGGGGTTTAAATAGGTTGTGAGTTCTGACATGCTGGTTTGTGTGTCTTGCTTTCATTGGTTTAGAGATCCAATCAGGTGTCATTGGGACATCAGTGGTGGTTGATACATTTATTACTCCTTCGGTCTCTCAGTTGGAGTCCCTATGTTCGGAAGTGATCAATAATGATTGGAGAAAGGAACTCCGTTGAGATCTTCAGCAGGTAAGTGACTCCGAAGATGAGGCCAATATAGATGTCTACCGAAACATACATTTTATGTCCAACAGATTTCTTTAAAGCAATTAGGAGATCTCTCGAGCCTACGGGTTGCTGCTATCATTTGAGCAATAGACGAATATGAGCTTCCTATTATACACGATTCAAATTCAAATAGTGTAATAGACTAGCTATAGGACTCTTCATCGGAAGATGAACTGAAACTCAAAGAAGTCCTCTATTCGGATGTAATGATATTTAATTGGTGTTGTGATGACTTTATATTATTGAATTTGGGTGAAATTAATCTTGAAACAAACCTTTTTTTCTTTTTCTTTTTTCCTTAACTGCTTGGTTTATTTTAAAAGTTTAAAAAGGAATAACAAAATGATCATATGCTATTGTATAAAATTTTAGCCTCAATGATAAATTTGTCAAGGTTACATTGTGAAATTTTTCCTAGTAAGCCTCCAAAAGTAACTATATCCCTATCTTAAATTCTAACAAGAGATGATCAGTGTAAAATGGATTTTTTAAGAAGTCAATATTAACTTCGCGATCTTCAATCAAATAATTATAATTAAAGTAATATCAAAAGTTTCTAAATATAAGATCTTTGAAAAGTTTTTATTACTTTCTCAAATTCATGAATATGATATATTGAACGAATTTGTCACGAAAATTTATTTTATTTTCAACTTCCTTTTATATTTTCTCAATGAATAAATCAGACTTCCTTCTACATGGGATTTCTCAAGGTTGTGAAGCTTGGTATTGACAGCTGAGAAGGTTAAAGTACAACTATTTTTCCTTAATAAATTAAATTTTCAACCGTCAGATTTCTTGTACATTTGACATTAATTAGAGCATAAATCAAGATAATTCTTAGAGAAGGACACTCCGATAAAGTTATAATATTTTTATTTTAAATAATATTTTATACATTAATTGAATTGCATGCTAAAGAGTAAAGAAAATGAAAATCCAATGAGTTTTGGTAGACGAGACAAATTAATATAGAAATTATTTTCTAATTCTATTTTGAATAGCCATAGTTTATGTTACACTGTTACAGTAATATTCTATATATCTATGAGATTTGCCTATATATGGCCGCAGTTGAAAATTGTAACCGTATTATTTTTGATTTAGGAGTACTTTTTATATATATAAAAAAACGCTATAAATAATGATTTTCAATTTATGTTTTATTATGTAGTGTGTTGTAAACTTGTTTAATAATAAATACAATATTTAAACTAATTTAATTTAATTTCGTAATTTTATAATTTTATAATTTTATAATTTTATAATTTTATAATTTTATAATATATTATAATATTATGTTAATAATAAGATGAAATGTTAATCGTGAAAAAATAATTAAAAAAAAATAGGAAAGAAAGAGATATTCTTTTTAGTTTGGCCCTGGAACACTGAGTCACTGAGATGAAGAAGTTTGGGTAATGTACAATAACCCCTTCTTCACTTAACTGTGCTCTGTTAAGTGTTAACATGTAAAAGTAGAGGACTATTTTGGTCATTCCATATATATCTATACAATACAGTCATTCCAATTTATTAATTATATATAAAAAATTTACTAAATTTATTAATAACAAATTAAATAAAACCCATCCTCGTATAATCTCCATCTCTTTGTAGTAATAATAATATTCTCTCACAAACCCTCAAGCGTCCATCAGTTCATGGAGGCTACACCTCTAGATTAGTGTAGCTGTCCACCTCCTTCGTGGGCATCCTCCGCTAACTTCACATGTGTCTTTCATGGAGCAAATGGCCAGGAATTTTTTATTGTTGTGTTTAAGATTTGACATGGGTTTGACTAGATATATAAAATTGTTATTGTGCTGTTTTTGGTTGAATTTGGTGCGAATGCTGTTTGTTTTGTTACAGACTTACAGCTTTATTTTTTGTTCATTACTTTGGTGGGTGGCTGGTGACTGTTGTTTGAGCTGTGGACCAGTGGTGTTTTGGGTTATGTTTGATAGAGACTGTGAACAAGTTGATTTATGCGGTTAGGACGTGGACTTGAAATGGTTTGGAAGGAATAAGTGGAGAATACCTCCATTGATTCAAGTCAAAATTTGTGAGGAGGCACATGGCACATGGGAGGTGTGTGCCTCCTCCATGGATATGAGGCCAGCCGCCAGCGACGTCGACGGCCATCCTGGTGGCCTGCATCTTTAACGTATTAGTATATTTATCATATTTTATTTATATGGAAGGGCAATTTTGACCGTCTATATATCAAATGTGATTAAGGGTCAGTTTGGTATTGATGTGACTTTTATAATAATCAGTGTTAGCTGTGGTGAATGAATAATCAGCTATGAAATTAATCGGCAGATATTTGGTCAATTGTATTTTTAAAATCATGGTATAGCTCAAAATCAGTATATATATAATTGGTAATTTTATTGCAAAAGCGTTTAGATTAGTTACAATGACTAAAATGTACATATATTTAGACTATATTTCATTTTTTTTTATTAATTACATATATTAAATGAATATTTAAGTAGAATATTTAAATTGGAAAAAAGAAATTCCATAAGAACAATAAAAATATTTTTAAGAGATTTTATAAATCAAATCAATATTTAAATAAAATATTTAATTTTGAGATGAAATAAGGAATATAAATGATTTTAAATTGATTTCATAAGGATAATAACGATATTTTAAAAGACATATTAAATGCTGAAATAGATTATTCTATAGTCACTTTCAAAAAGTAAACCCTCACCTGCTTCTCAAAATCACTGTCAAAACTTGTTAGGTTATCGATTAATCATTTTTGGAAGTTTTACCAAACATCATTTTATGTTAAAATTATAAAATAATCTGATTTTAACTTTTCAAAAGCAATACTAAACTGGTCATAATATAACTGAAATTTTATCGCTCGTTGTATTTAACTACAAGTGTAGAATAACAAAACATTTCTATTTGAGTGTCATTGTGCCAAACCTCAGTTAGGCATGGCATGCAAGTAGCCTTGTAGATACTTGTCGTCTCAGATCCGCTGAACTAACCCAATGCTTGGAAACTCATCCGAGAACAGCTCATACAAGTACTGATAATTATGACACAAAAATCAATAAAGGTTTCTTCTTAGATTTAAATCAAATTAAGTAGAAAAATACGTATCATAACATTTTTTATAAACTTTACCAAACTTCAATGTATGAACAAGTTTATGTGAGCACCACGTTTTACAGGAGGAATGAATGATAAAATGATTTTCAAAGACAATTATATTTACTTTAATGGTGTGTAGAAATCAGAGACATATCATAATATCAACTTCATCTCGTTAGGTTGAAGTATTGTCACGAGATAAAGGATCTGTATTTGTATTTGTATTTGTATTCGATGAGTATATACTCTTCTTGTATTTCAGCCATATACTGTGTTACACGTTGTTTTTCTATTATTAAACAGGCTGGGCCTGGTAGGTATATAAGTACTTAATTTCGCATGCTTTACAAAACGCCAACCTTAAAGTCTCTAACATGTAGACATCAAGATCTATATCTTTTATACAATTACACTTCTCGTGTTTAAGAAAATTTATATACATCATATCTCATTCGTTGAACTGATAAATATCAAACAAATGAATCTATTTTACCTTTTTAGTAAGGCTTTGGAAAATATATTCCAGTCATTGAAAATTCAAGATTCAATATTTTTCTAATTAAAGATTAGATATTTGTAGATGAGAATTCTCAATACGAATACAGTTCTAATAATATCCATCTCTTCATATCCTCCTTAAGTTGAGCAAACTTGATTCGTTAGAATCGTTACGTACAGCATTGATATTATTATATACAGTTGTTATCTCTAGCCTTAATTGTAAATTGTAATCTATATATATTTCATATTTGTGATGCTTTGTTTTCGTATGGAAATGTGTTTTGTTATCCATATGGAAAAGATTGCGTTTACGACACTTTTATACTGAGAAATCACATAAGAGTAATGCTATTTTGTTTAAATTTGGTATCCAAATCTGGTTTTTAAATGATGTGACAACACTTTTTTCTATTCATTTAAATTATGTACATCTAATTCAATTTAAATGATCGGATTAGAGTGTTGCCACATCATTTAAGTACCAGATTTAGATATCAAATTCAGATAAAATAGCTCGTAAACAAATCGTTTCAATATCTTTTATTTACGTATATATATATCTAATGATTTTTATTTTTTTTTATGTAGTGATTTTATGACAGATAGTCAAATAGATAGGTACTATATATTAATTATCTGTCTCTTCATCTATAATGCTTTCCATAGTATCAAGCTAATTACGTGTAATCTCATTCTCTTGTAACTTTATTATAACGTGTTGAATCGGAATTGTTTAATAAATATAAGTTTAATAAATTCAATATAAACATAACTTACCCTTCTTTTTATTTTATTAAAATGCATCTTTTTATTCGGGAGGTTGTAAAAAGGGAAGACTCAAATCTACAATCTTATAATACATATACGAGAGGTTCACTGTACGACTAACATCATCTTGTCAACTTCCTCTTCTTCCTCTTCGTCATTGTTAGTACCCTACAACACCATGACTTTTATCCATTATAGCAAAATATCTGTAAGTTTAATAAATTCAATATAACAATAACCTGCCTTTTCATTAAAATAATTATAAAAAAAAAAATCCATCTTCATTTCCAACATTATATTTTTTTTTAAAATTTGAGGTTTTTTAGAAAGGGGAATGACTTGAACTCGTAACCTCGTGGTTCAGATGTGAGAGATTTATCACCGGACCAATCTCATCTGGTCAACTCCATTTTCATCTTTGTTAGATCATCTCCAATTATGTGTCAATACCAATGGCAAAACCAAATTTGGTATAAAAAGAGTAAAATATTATATTTGATATACCAATTTAGTATTGTACTATAATGCACACTTCTATTTTAAATGCTTTTCTTATTGTTTTATTAATTAAAACTATAAAAGTCAACACTTGTCATTAATGTATTCATAGAATAGTTGTAGATGTACTAGATTTTGATTGAAGTATCATTAATAATGTATATTTAATTTAAATTATTTTAAATATTAAATATATATATATATATATATATATATATAATGATATTTTTGTAATGATTAGTGTTAGATAACCTATAAATTAATTCAAATTTCAATCTAAATGATGTGACAAGTGAGTTGTCATCACCATACAAAACATGAGATGAGGTGGTTCATGAAAAAACTACTCGCCACATCATTTGGATTAATTTTTTAGATTAATTAGCAGTAGTGTTTTGTACTTATAGTTATATTTTATCACAATATTGGAGATGCAGTTGGTACCCAAAATATGTTTGGATTTTAACATGGGGGTAATGCAAGAACTCAAATAAGGGATTCATATAAAATATAATAATAATCAAATAATCAAAAAAAGACTTTAAATGACAAACCCAACCCAAACCTGCTAAGCATAAAAAGGAATAATTAAGGAGAAGTTGAAAGAACCAATCTGAGGCATTACCATAAAAGAATGGATTACCAAAAGAAAATGCAACTAAAGAAAAAACAAAGAAATTTTCTCTGAAAAAAAAAATCAATAAACAAAGAAATCCACAAAAATTATTTAAAAAATAAGGAGAAAAAGAGAGAGAGGCAGATTTGCTTACGGTTTTTTATTTTTATTTTTAATTATTTAAATAATATATCATATTTAATTTATTTATATGGTTTCAATTAAAAAAAAAACTACTAGGTGTGTTTAATTAGGATTCTTAAGTACATCTAAAAATATTTTTTACTAGTTTATGGTAGGAGGTGATGGAATCGTTAATTATGTAGAATGATTTTTTTATTTGAATTTTTTTTTATCGTTGATAGGATTTAGGTTTCTGATTTGAGAGTTATTCATCCAAACTTTAAACTTGTCTATTTACCAGCCGAGCTACAAGCCCACAAATGTCAAAATGATTTAGTTGAATTAACCAACTGGAACTCAAAGTATCAATATCTGTTTCTTGTGTTCCCAGACAAAAAGAGATTATGAAGAATAAATTACGTGGAGGTAACTTTAATATTAATTAAGAGATCACTTTGAAGATCTTTGGGTAACGTCAAAGTGTCGTACCTTAAATTGATCTTCTGCACTAATCGATGCTTTGATTAAATCTCGTAACAAAGAAACTTGTTTCCAAATACCAAGAGATTAAAGAATGCATGACTAGAACAGACTCGCCCGACAACAATTTCTAAGAAAAATCTGTAGATTTTGTACCTTTAAGGTCATATTTTTAGCCATTAATTAAATTCCGAGTTTCTTCAATGTGTATCAGTATAAAGATAATTTAATTCGACCTATATGATGGAACTTTGACATGGAAGATGCTTCTGTAATTTTCTTTTTATAAAATACTACAATTAATTCAGGGGTTTGTAGTATAGATACAGGGGTTTGTAGTATAGATAGACTAGAACCCACAAATGAAAGATGAGAGCTAAGTTCTTTTCTTTTTGTATTCTCTCTCATAATTTAGTGATTTTCATTTTTGTTTATCTTATACGTATGGTTGTCCGTGTTGGAAAATTTCATCATATGGGGCCACATATGTGAATATTAAATATGTTGTGCTATCTTTTGGTTAAGCTTAAATTAAAGTGATCTAATTAAGATATAAAGTATTAAGACTTAAGGGTATAATTGTCATGGAATTAATATGTAGATACCAGAGTGCTATTTCTAATTTGTTAAGGGGCCGAATTAGAAATAACCAATATATAATAATTTGATTATTATATATATTTAGGGTTATGGTCCCCAAATTACACGATACTTTTGTTTTCTCTGTATCGCCATCAACAGAGCAAAATAGAACACGGTAGGGTTCATAAAGGTCGTGATAATTTGGAAAATCACAACCCGTTCACAAATCTCCAACGATGGATTCAGGTACACTTCCGCCTTCTAGATTTACTTATTTTCTCTTGAATTGATATAGGTTATGTTATATTGTTTAGGGTTTGATTAAGTATGTATAGAAACATGTTTAGGTTAAACATTCAGATTAATTTTGTGCTTAAACATGTTATAGTTTTGTGTTAATCGAAATTCTAACAATTGGTATCAGAGCCACCCATAATCGATTCTTGAGAATTAAGATTTGGATTTTCAGTTTTTTTTTAAAGGGTTGTGTTCTTCTGCACATTGGGTCGACTGGTTTTCAGAACCGATCCATTCTTCTCTGTCAACGTTTGGTTTCCGGTGAGAAACCATGCGTTTTGCGGCGACGAGGACGACCGTCGGTGGTCCATCGCGATCTAGTCCGGTTCGAGCCAAGATATCGCCGCCGCTCATTCGATCAGTTTGAGAGGATCGATCGTCGTCGATCGTTCGTGTGTCCCTGGTAGTCATCCTCCGCCGTTCGTCGCTTTCTGGTGACGTTCTAGTGGCTAAGGCGGCGGCGAGTAGAAACCTAGGGTTTCAAAAAACGGTTTTTGCTCAGACCCTTCTTTTGAAAATTTGAAATTCTTGAGGCACTGTTTTGAAATTTATTTGGGTCATTATGTAATTTTGATAAAGTGTTGGGGTCAGTTTATAATTTCCAAAACTTAGAGGGCATGTATGCAATTACAAAGAGTTTTGGGTCAGAATTATAATTATTGAAATTTTATGTGATCAATTTGTAATTTTTAAAAGTTTTAGGCCAAATTTTAATTATGAAAAGTTGAGGGGTCTTTCTGTAATTTTATAAAATAAGGGTACTTTTGTAATTTTAATAAAATAAAATAAATTCTTACTTATTTTTATTTTATTATAAGGATCAACTCAGATTCAAATATTTATGTATACCTTTTATGGTTAATTAATATGGTCCATAATTCTAAATGGACTAATTGAAACAAGATGTCGTCAAAGTGACCTCTCTTGTGTAGATTATTCATGAGGGATGTTGAATGTTTGTGTGTGTGAAAATTCATGCGAGTATTAGTCAGCCCAATGGAAGGTTAATACTTGGTCGAATTACATACACACCTGTGGTGATAAATATATGACGATTATAAGGTTTTACATGTGAATAATAAGTCAATCCAAAGATATATTTATTATTTGACATTAATTATCGTCAATGTTTGATCACTACAGCAAGAGTACCAATTACAATTAATATTATTGTCCAAAAACTTGATATTAATGATGTGCTAGATATCTTGAGATGAGAATTACCATTATTTGAATTTGTTGATTATTATATTTGGTTATTAATGTGAGCATGTTTGTTTATGTGTTTTGTTCTCTTTACAGCTAGTGTTTCTTCCATATCTGCTAACATCAACTCTATACCTGTACTTAATGGGACCAACTTTAAGGATTGGAAGGAGAACATTGAAATCGTTCTCGGCTGCATGGATCTAGACCTTGCACTTCGGATTGAGCAACCCGTTTCTCTTACGGATGCAAGTTCTCCTGATGACAGGAAGAACTTCGAGAAGTGGGATCGCTCAAATCGCATGAGTCTTATGATCATCAAGAGCGGCATTCCGGAAGCATTTAGGGGTGGGGTATCTGAAAAGATAACCAAAGCCAAGGAGTTCCTAGCCGAAATTGAAAAGCGTTTTGTTAAAAACGATAAGGTAGATACAAGTACGCATTTGCAAAGCTTGATTTCTATGAAGTACAAAGGCAAAGGGAACATTAGGGAGTACATTATGGAAATGTCTCATATTGCTTCTAAACTTAAGGCACTGAATCTCGAGCTGTCTGACGACTTGCTCGTGCATTTGGTATTAATATCTCTTCCTGCACAATACAACCAGTTTAAGGTCAGTTACACCTGTCAAAAGGAGAAATGGACTCTTAATGAGCTCATTTCTTACTGTGTGCAAGAGGAAGAGAGACTGAAGCGAGACATGACCGAAAGTGCTCATCTGGCTAGCACCTCTAAAGATAAGGGCAAAAAAAGAGAGAATAATGAAGTTGTTAAGGGTCCAGCTCAAAAGAAACATCGGAGAAGATTGTTTATTTTGTAACAAGCCTGGACATATGAAGAAGGATTGTACCAAGTATCACGCTTGGCGTGCAAAGAAAGGTACGTTCCTTACTTTGGTCTGTTCTGAGGTAAATTTAGCTTCAGTACCTAGAAACACGTGGTGGTTAGATTCTGGTGCTACTACTCACATCAGTGTTTCTATGCAGGGTTGCCTGAGCTACCGAAAGCCAAATGATGCTGAAAGAAACATCTTTGTGGGTGATGGAAAATCGGTAGAAGTGGCGGCGATAGGGCATTTTAGGTTGTTATTAGGAACTTGTTATTATTTGGATTTATTAGATACTTTTGTTGTACAATCTTTTAGGCGGAATTTGGTTTCAGTTTCTTTATTGGACAAGTTTGGTTATTATTGTTCATTTGGAAACAATCAATTCAGTTTATATATAAATTCAAATGTTGTTGGAATTGGTTCTTTATGTGTATATGACAACTTATATTTGCTTGATACAATCGTTTCTTATAATGAAACCTTGCATGTGGAATCACGAGGTACTAAACGCAAACTAAGCACAGAAAATTCAGCCACATTATGGCACAAACGCTTAGGTCACATCTCTAAGACTAGAGTTGAGCGGCTTGTGTCTGATGGGATTTTAGATTCCCTTGACTTTACAAACTTTGATGTTTGTATTGATTGCATCAAGGGAAAACAGACCAAAATAAAGAAAATAGGTGCCAACAGAACTACAGACGTCTAAGAATTGATACATACGGATGTCTGTGGTCCATTCCCTACGGCTTCTTGGAATGGTCAATAATATTTAATATCATTCATAGACGATTACTCACGTTATGGGTACCTATTTCTCATTCATGAGAAATCACAGTCTTTGGACGTGTTCAAAACATTTAAGGTTGAAGTTGAGAACCAACTCAACAAAAGAATAAAGAGTCTCAGGTCTGACTGTGGTGGTGAATACTATGGTAGATATGACGGTTCAGGTAAACAACGTCCAGGACCATTTGCTAAATTCCTAGAGAAATGTGGAATCGTCCCATAGTACACCATGCCAGGGTCACCTAGCATGAATGGTGTAGCTATAAGGCGAAACCAGACTCTTAAGGATATGGTAAGGAGTATGATTTGTCATTCCACATTACTAGAGTCACTTTGGGGAGAAGCACTCAAAACAACAACTTATATTCTGAACCGAGTGCCAACTAAAGCACCTGTAAAAACAACTTATGAGCTTTGGACAGGTAAAAAGCCAAGTCTAAAACATTTTCACATTTGGGGATGTCCAGCTGAGGCAAGGCCTTACAGGCCACATGAAAAGAAATTGGACTCCAAAACTGTGAGTAGCTACTTCATTGGCTACTCTGAGCGATCAATGGGCTATAAGTTTTATGATCCCACACTTATGTCAATTTTTGAAACGAGAAATGCAACATTTTTTGAGGATATTGAGTTTGGGGGGAGAAATAAGGTTAGAGACATTGTCTTTAAGGAAGAATCGATTTCGATTCCTACTATCGCTTTTGACAATGTGCAGGTTTCTATACCTGTCATTGATCAAGAAGAAAATCTGGATCCTCAACCAGACAATGTTGAACAACCCCCCATTCAAGATGAGGTAATTGTTCTTGAGAAACAAACTCAACAACCTCAAGAACCAGTGTCATTAAGGCGGTCCATTAGAGAAAGGAGAAATGCTATTCCGGACGATTTTTACGTATTTCTCCAGGAACATGAGGAAGACATTGGAATGATGGAAAATGATCCAATCAACTTCCATCAAGCCATGCATGTTCCAACTCTCAAAAGTGGATTGATGCCATGGATGAGGAATATAAGTCTATGCAAAACAATAAGATTTGAGAACTTGTCCCATTACCAGAAGGTGCGAAACTCATCGGTTGTAAATGGATATTTAAAACCAAAAGGGATTCTAAAGGTAATGTGGAGAGGTATAAGGCTCGTCTTGTAGCTAAAGGCTTTACCCAAAAAGAAGAGATTGACTATAAAGAGACTTTCTCTCTAGTTTCAACGAAAGACTCTTTTAGGATAATCATAGCACTTGTTGCACATTTTGATCTTGAGCTTTATCAGATGAATGTCAAGACGGCATTTCTCAATGGTGACATTGATGAATCAATTTATATGGTGCAACCAGAAAACTTTGAGTCGGGAGACCCAAAGAATATGGTTTGCAAATTGATAAAATCCATTTATGAACTCAAGCAAGCTTCCCGTCAGTGGTACCATAAGTTTCATCAAGTGATTATCTCGTTTGGTTTGAGATAAACATTGTTGATAATTGTGTGTATCACAAATTCAGTGGGAGTAAGCACATATTCTTGGTTTTATATGTCGATGACATACTGCTTGTCACAAATGATATAGGTATATTGCATGAAACCAAGAGATTTCTATCAAAGAATTTTGAGATGAAAAATCTTGGTGACGCCTCTTTTGTAATAAGGATTCAGATACAACGAGATCGTTCTCGGGGTATTCTTGAATTAGCACAAAGGAGTTATATCGATACAATGCTCAAAAGGTTTGGCATGTAGAACTGCAAACTAGGTGACAACCCTGTCGCTAAGGGAGACAAGTTCAGACTCAACCAGTGCCCTAAAAGTAATCTTGAAGTTAAGGAAATGCAGAAGATTCCCTATGCATTAGCTGTAGGGAGTCTAATGTATGCTCAGGTGTGTACGCGTCCAGATATTGTGTACATTGTTGGTATGTTAGGCAGATATTTAAGTAACCCTGTAATGGATCATTGGATAGCAGTCAAGCGGGTTATGAGGTATTTGAAGAGAACAAAAGATTACATGCTCACATATAGGAGATCGGATCAATTTGAGATCATAGGGTATTCCGACTCCGATTTTACTGGATGTCAAGACAGTAGGAGATCTACATCAGACTACATATACCTGTTGGCTGGTGGAGCTATTTCTTAGAAGAGTGTCAAACAGACACTCATAGCTTCTTCCACCATGGCAGCAGAGTTTGTAGCATGCTATGAGGCATCCAACCATGGAATATGGCTGCGGAATTTTGTCACTGGGCTTCGCATTCTGGAGGGTGTTGAAAGACCACTCAAACTATATTGTGACAATAAGTCAGCAGTGCTATATTCTAACAACAACAGGAGCTCATCTAAGTCAAAGCATATTGACATTAAGTTCCTAGTTGTGAAGGAAAGAGTACAGAGTACAGAGTGGACATATATCCATAGAGCACATTGGGACAAACTCCATGATAGCGGATCCGCTTACAAAGGGAATACCACCCAAGGTCTTTCATGAGCACACTGCTCATACGGATGTTATTTTGTGTGAGGATATCACATTATAGTGGGAGTTTGTATAATTTTGTATTGTATGGCTCTATATTTTTATTTTGGATATATTTATGCATTTATGTATTTAGATATTTGTCTGATCAAAAATAAAGTATTCGGTTAATTACACTCTGTTACATTGTGTTAAGTTTTGATCTCACCAAGGAATAAAGTAGGACCAGATGGAATAGACATGTATAGATCACATTGCATGTAATTTTCATGCTACACATCCATGGTTGATCTATGTCATTTGGTTATGTTGGTATACGTGACCATTGATGGGTTTAGTCAAGCTAAATGTGACGAAAACCACTTTGATCCTATGTCGGCATAATCAATGGACAAGATTGTTCGGATATACCCTAAAATTGTGATAGCAAAATTTTGGAGCTCATAAAGTCATATACATTTGTAAAGTTACATATGTGGCCCAGTGGGAGATTGTTGGAAAATTCCATCATATGAGACCACACATGTGAACATTAAATGTGTTGTGCTATCTTTTGGTTAAACCTAAATTAAAGTGATCTAATTAAGATATAAAGTATTAAGGCTTAAGGGTATAATTGTCATGGAATTAATGTGTAGATACGAGAGTGTTATTTCTAATTTGTTGAGGGCCCGAATTAGAAATAGCCAATATATAATAATTTGATTATTATATATATTTATGGTTATGGTCCCCAAATTATACGATACTTTTGTTTTCTTTGTATCCCCATCAACAGAGCAAAATAGAACACGGTAGGGTTCATAAAGGTCGTGATAATTTGGAAGATCACAACCCGTTCACAAATCTTCAACGATTGATTCAGGTACGTTTCCGCTTTCTAGATTTATTTATTTTCTCTTGAATTGATATGGGTTATGTTATATTGTTTAGGGTTTGATTAAGTATGTATAGAAACATGTTTAGGTTAAACATTCGGATTAATTTTGTGCATAAGCATGTTATAGTTTTGTGTTAATCGAAATTCTAACAATCCGACTATTCGAGGTTTTTTTTAGAGTCAAATGTCGATGCGATCTTTCGAAAAGGATTTCACATTTTCACATCAACATCATTAATAAAATTTAATGTATCTTAATTGAACTATTAGGCTGCTTTATTTGTTTTTTCAAGTGGTCAAACAACTTTAAAATACTCTTATAAATCTTTTTGAGATTGAATAGTTGAATTTTTCTTCTACCAAAATCCTGATAAGAACTCTTTACTTTTTTATTTAACTATTTTGTTGTTTGAAGATGTTATAGAATAATTATTTTTACATATATGTGTGTGTACACGTGCACACGCATAAAATTCAGTGCATATAAATGGACCTATATTTTAAAAAAAATCAATACTTTTTTTAATTTAGTTTCTGGTACATATAATCCAAGAAACAAAAAAAAAAGTTTCTTAAATTATATATATCGAAAATGTAGACAACATGTAAAATTAAACTTGAACCCTTTTCTTAATCAATAATTGAACTTGAACTTTGTTTGTAGAACAAATAAATTTATATTCTTTGATGATTTTCCTTTTGTTTTGTTAAATTTGAACTTGGTTTGTAAAATAATATACAAAATCTTATAAAAAATGGTTTATGTTAAATTATTTCTTTAATTACATAGCATAAATGTAAAATTATTTATTTTCAAACAATTTTATCGTAAGAAAACAAATATGTTGACAGTACATTCAGATGTGAGGAGTAAAAAAATAACATGTCATTTAGGATTAGATTTCAATCTCTATTTAGTCTTTTAAAAAAAATATTACGGTTCAGTTTTCAGATAAAAAACAAACGAATTTTAAACCATTACCATCCCTGATTTATTTTGAAAGCCAATTGAGGGCTTTGAGGCCTTGATACGGTCTTCCTTATGAAATGATAGAGTCTTGTTAGTTGTTACATAGAGAAAGACATGAGACGAGGAATTATTGCGATATTGGCCCAATGGCCCAGAATATGATATTTAATTATAAATATTAATTTTTAATTTTTAACATGTATCCTAAGTAATTCCAATCACTAATAATAGTTTATCTAAAAATTTAAACTAAATTTTAATCCAAAGATAAGGTAAGTGATTTTTTCCTTCAAATCATCTCATATTTTTTAAAATGATAGCAACTCACGAGTTGAACAGAAAAACTTAGTTCCATATTAGTTCAGGAAAAAAAGAAACAGTACTCGAATGTTCTCTAGACTAGTGCGAGAATGGATAAGAAATCCATCAATCGGCTCAACCCATGATTGCGCGGCCTCGTGTCGCCACTCCGGTGATAAAAGACATGCAAACATCCTCACAGTTAGAAAGACGGACACGTGGCTCAACCACGTGTCAATTGTCTCTAACACGTGTCAGAAGTCGACGAGCCCCTTTACAATTATTTAAATGGAATAATTACATGCTGAATTTTCTCATCCAGATTCTAGAGCTGTTTTTTTTTTTTTTATCACTCTAAGTCGTAAGTGCAAAACAATCAAGTTGAGAGATGCAGTCAGGAAAGAACGTGGCGGAGTCCGCCAAAGAGTCGGCAGCCAACGCGGCGCTTCCGCTAAAGCTGCCGCGGAGAAAGCCAAGGCGGTCGCTCAAGAGAAGGTGCTTTCTTTTATTAATTTCTTTTCCGTACGTTATCAATAATAATTTTATGAAAACATGAATGTAAACAATGTTTGCGGCGCAGGCGGAGAGGGTGACGACGAGAAACCCAGCAGAGAAAGAAGCGGCCACCATGAAGAAAGAAGAGAGGAAAACACAAGCACAGCTCAATAAGGAACAGGCTCATTTACACAACGAGGAGGCCAAGAGGATGGCACAGTCCGGAGCTCACCCTGGTTTCAAGACACGTGACGTCACAACTGATGACCCACTTACTGGCTCTGAAGAATTTTCCGCTTTTGGAACAGAAGATTACATGACCCCGCCAGGCACTACTACTACTGCTGCTGCTGCGACCGCCGTTGATTCCCGTCAAACAAGGGGACCTGTTCGTACTGATGCCCCTAGGTTTGACTCCGATACCGGTGCTCGCCGTTGAAGTGGTTGTTTATGTTCTTGTTAATTAGTCGGGTTCGGCTGCTGGGAATCGGTCGATTTTATATGTTACAAGTGATGGGTGATAGTTTTTTCAAATATCTGTCATGTTTTCTGTATTTTTATATTTCTTGTTAAAGGGTTAAGAGTTTGGGGGGAATTATATAATGTAGTTTTATGTATTTAAACTTCTCAATAATAAAGCTATATATTGAATTGAATAGAATAAAGACCTTGTCCATAGAAATAGAAAATCGTAAGCAATGGTATCCCAGTTATAAGTTAATAACTGCATATTTATTTATAACAATTTCAATACGAGACTACGAGGGAGAGGGATGTCCTCTTATTAACAACCCTACCTTATATATATAAAGAACAAATTATACCAAACTTTTCTGGGGTTTGTTCTTTTACATATGGAAACAACTTGTTAATTAATATTTATCTTATCTGCTCTTAAAGTTTGACCGTTAAGTGTGATAGTTGACCGTTAAAAAGTGATAAAAGACAGAAATATCCTTGATTTATTAAAAATAAAAAATAATTAGTTACATTAAACCCCGTTGGGGTTTATTCTTTATACACAGAAATAACTTTATTGATAAATGATACCCACCTTCCTTACCGTTAGTTAAAGTTGGTCAAATTAAATTATAGATCAATTTTGACTATCAAAACTAAGGATAGTTTAGCGATCATTTGAAGCATTATATATATATAAATTGAAAAAATATTTTCAAATTGAGATTTTTTTAAGGTATTTTAAAATGAAGATTAAGTGAATAAAAGAAAACTGTTTTTAAAATTAAGATTTTTCTTTTGGAAAAAAGATAAATTGAAAATAAAGAATTATAAAAAGAACAGAATACATTCAAATCTAATATTAAAAAAATTTAAATAAATAAAATAAAAATAAAAATCTTAATACATTTAATAGTCTGTCAGTTCCATCAACAACACAATTCGCAATCCCTTCTTAATTTGTTCGATCTCCTCTGTGAAAAACTGAGTTAGATTTCTTTCAAAAATAGAGTCAGTTTTGCTAGTTCCACCAATAATACAAATCATAATCCCTTCATAATATGATGCAATTTGTTCAAAAAAAAAAAGAAGGAAAAAAATCTCAAAATCTATTTATAAATAAGAACAATATGTTTTTCAAAGAAATAGAGTTACAAAAATTAAGTTTTTTAATAAATAGATTTTTTAAAAAAAAAAATCGATAAGAATTGTAATTTGTGTTGTTTGTGGAACTGGCGAACTGACTTAATTTGGCTCAATCTCTTATGAAAGAGATTGAACAAATTAGGAATGAATTGTGATTCATATTGTTAGTGGAACTGTCGAACTGGTAAAAGTATTACGATTTTTTTTAATTTGAATTTCATTTAAATTAGATTGTACTTTTCCATTTTTAGTGTAAAATTCCGTTTTTTTAATTCTTAATTTTCTTTCAAAAAAAATATCTTAATTTTAAAAAAAGAAGAAGTTAATCTTCATTTTAAAATATTTTAAAAAATCTGTATTTTAAAATATTTATTCAATTATATATATATATATATATATATATATATATATATATATTTAAAATTCTTCAAATGACTAAACTATCCTTAGTTTTTATAGTCAAAATTGGCTAACGGTTTAATTTGACAAACTTTGACTAACGGTAGGGGAGGTAAGTGTCAATCATCAATAAAGTTGTTTATGTGTGTAAAAGAACAAACCGCATGGGAGTTTTCTATAATTAGTTATTTTAGATTTTTAGTGAACCAATGGATTTTTTGTCTTTTATGATTTTGTAACGGTCAACTCTTGTACATAACGGTCAAACCCTAACGGCATGGGAGGTGGGTGTCAGTTAACGATAAAGTTTTTTCCGTGTGTAAAAGAGCAATGCTCTAGGGAGAGTAGTGTAATTTGTTCTAAAATAAATATAAACTCATTTAACCTATGAACTATATCGGTTTGAATTTATGATATATATATATATATATATAGTTTTTCTATTGTTAATTTTAATTGAATCTAATAGTTTGAAGTTTTGACAAGGGAATCTTAAATCTAATAGTTTACGTATAAAGTTTATATCGGTTCGAACTGATAATAGAAAGACAATAGAATTTTTATATATTATATATGAATTTCTATATTATATATATGAGAAAATTTTCACATAAGTGTGTATTGATGAAATTATATAAAGACATTGAATGTGAGCCATTCATTTTACATACTTTGACTTGGTATGTATCAACTTGTCAAAGTTATTTTATATATAATTGAGTGGTTTACATTCAATGTCATTATATAATTCCATCACAGTGATATAATTCCATCACAGTATACTGATAGAAAAAGGAATATATATATATATATATATAAACTCATTTAACATATGAACCATATCAGTTTGAATTAATATTCTATTCTCCAAGGCAACAAGATATATTTGGAACCCATTTAGTTTCATAACAAGAGTTGTATGGGGTGTATTCGATTAGGATTTAAAAAGATATACATATATATATATATATATATATATATATATATATATATATATATATTATGAACTTTTATAGGTTAAAGATTTTTATTTTAAAAGATTCGCAAAAACTTCCATTAATTTGTAAGAGTAATGCTAGTTGTTGACGATGATTTTTTGATTGTTGAAAAGCCAACCGTCAAATATTAACACGTAGGTAGATTGAAATAGGATTGAATAATCAAAGCTTCTTTCTCCACGTAGATGTGATATGATTTATTCGTATTTGTGCATGATAATATAGAAAAATAGAAAATAAAAGATAAATCAAGCATAATACATGTTTTACGTGGTAAAACCCTAAAACGAGGAAACATCCATGGTTGCCGGTGATGGCGAGAATAAATCCACTATGAATAGAATGATTACACACATTGTTCCTCTCTTTTTTATCGTATCTCTTTTTGTTTTTCTATATCTATTTGTGTCTTTTTTTTTATATATATCTATTACAATGAGATTATAGGTCTTTTTATATATGTATAGAACCCTAATCTTTGTTATACATATAAGGAAATGTGGTAGTGTTTAATCAAGACTTGTTACTTGTTGAAGTCGTTTTTGTCTTCTTTTTTGTTTCAGAAACCTTGTGTATTAAATTAGAATCTTCGTAGGATTCTAGTTGAGTAGTCAATTTAGGACTTGTTTCCTGATTGGTGTGCATTCTTCTAAAAGAGTTGAATTATTGCATGATCTGGACTCTCTGATATGTATTGGAAAATAGTGATATTTTCTTATTGGAATGTGATTATAGATTCCTTGATTGAGTATGATCATTATTCTTCGTATTTGAGTCATAGTTGAACTTATGTTACTGTCTTGATTGAGCATCTCTTGGCCGACCATTTTTCACCCCAACTAGGTCTTTCACCCCGATCGGTTTTACTACCCGATTGGGTTTAAACCAATCTTGGCTGATCGGTTCAGTCTAACCGTCCCGTCTAGTAACATCAACTATGATTTGGTGAAATGTATATATTTCTCATGCCAATAAAAATATTTTTTTTAAAAAAAATCATTGTTAATTAAACTTGATGAAAGTATGTGTGATTTTATATTTTGTATTTATTTGTTATTATATTTTACATCATAACAATTATATGCCTTTTTTTAATAATTATTCAAAATTTTATTTTTATTTTATTAGTCAAAGTATTATAAATTTTCTTTTAAAATAAATATAATAAACTGATAATAATATTAATATTTACATGTCTCTATAAAAGTATGACAATAAATATATAAAATCAACATAAAATTAATTTAAGCTACTTAGTGAAAGATGAAAACCGTACATAGTTGTTGAACAAGACCCATACCTAAAATTGAGTAGTTTATAATAATTACATAGAGTCAAGCTCATACGCGACTTTAATTATGGTATATTGGTATGATTGAGTATTTGTTTTTATCATTTATTATTTTTAATTAAGATAAATGAATTTCGTTTGATTTATTTCGGTGTTGTTTAGTTGCGTTGAAAATAAAGGTAAAAAAATATTGAAATCTCTCGTCCTTGATTGCATAGTTGACTAAGACTTTTATTATTTTTAGTTAATTTTTGTATAGATCCTTAATGTTTATATGTTTGTTTTTATGATAATGTTTATTCATTTTAAAAGTTATTTATTATTTTTATGAAATTTATTAAGAATGAGTGTGCTCTTATTTGAAAATAGAATATATGTTTAGTGGTTGATGTTTTTCAAAGAGTTTTATATTTTTCTTCTAAAATGAAATTCTTTATATATATATATACTTTTTAAAAAGTCATTCAAAATATTTGGTAGGAATAAAAGACAAACAGTGAGATTTGATAAAACTAATAAATGTCATTAAAAGTCATTACCATTTTAAAATCATTAAAAGTTATGGGAAAGTATCATTTTCCACTCTGACCTTTGTCTTATTATTAAGACGAGGATAGAGTTTAGTAATATTGGTCATAAATTCCCCCCTCAAATCAAAGAAACGTTAAAAAAAAACCCTTCTGTCACCATTTTCATCCAAAAAATGTATTATATGCCCCCTCTGTTACCTTTACTCCATATAATTAACATTTTACCCTCAAAATATTCATTAAATAAAAATTATATTAAAAATAGAAAACAAAAAATAAATAAAAAAAAAAATTAAAAAAAGATGGATCTCTACTGTTCCATCTCAGAGATGGACGGTAGAGATTTTTTTTATATTTTTTATTTAAATTTAATAAAAAAAAATTAAAGAATTTTACAACACTGTGGAGAGATCAATTTGGTTGGATTAAAAACAGATATTAAAAATAAAAACAAAAAATAAAAAGAATTAAAACAAAAACTATCTAAAGGAAAAAAAAAATCGGTGGAGAGATCTCCACCAGATTAATTTGGCTGAATCATCTTATTTTTAATCAATTTTTTTAAAATAAATAAATCCGCCACCAACTGACTATCATCATACACTCAAACATCCATCATCATCTATCATCATCTACCCTAGCCACATATACAAAACACATTCATCAGCATCATCATCTTCTATCTCCAACATTCAAACACCAACCCTAGCCTTCACCACTCTCAAACACCAAACCCTAGCCACCACCCTAAATCGATCAAAATCGATGTCCGATCTGAGAGCCGAGAAGATCGTCGATCGATCTAGGAGATCGATCTCCTCCTGACCGCCTCAGCGTATCTCTCTCTTCTCGTTATTCCTTTTCTCTCTTTTTCTTTCGATCGTTCTGGGGTTTCTGTTATGGGTTTGGTCTGGGGGTGGTGGTGGTGTGTTTCTGGGGTTTGGTTCGATTGATTTGTAGTGGTTGAAGGTTCGATTCGGTGGATGGATGTGTTTCGATCGACCTGTTGGTTGAATCTGGTATTGGTATGTTGGATGGTAATGATGGTGTGTGTAGATCCACCGGATCTACAACTTTTAAAAAAATAATTGATTTTTTTATTTCGATCCGCCAGTTTACAGTTTGTGTTTGTGTTTGTGTTTATGTTTGTGTTTGGTGATGATGATGAGTACTGTTGAGTTTTCTTGATTTGTCTAGTGTTCGTGTGAGAGGTGGTTTGCGATTGGTGTTGTTGTTTGAGATTGGTGATTATGATCATGAACTGGGATGGGTCTTTTTTATGTCTAATTAGATTTCGAATCTAGGTTTGATTGATGATGGAGATCTGGGTTTGATTGATGATGGAGATCTGGGCTTGATTGATGAATGAGTAATGGAAATCTGAGTTTCGGTTTGATGTTGGTGATAAACTGGTGTGATAGTGTCAATTACGTTAATACCCTTTCGATTTAACGGCCAACGCCCCAAATGGACAGAAAATGTGACAGAATAGGTGTTTTTAACGTTTCTTTGATTTTAGGGGGGAAAACGATCAATATGGCCAAATCCTATCCTCATCTTGATAACAGGGCAAAGGTTAGGGGAAAATGATACTTTCCTAAAAGTCATTGATATTTTGAATGAATTTGGATCCTTTATTGATTTGATCTTTTTCCTGACCTCACTTAATCTCATGACACAAGCATTGCAATAAATGTGTGGTTAAGATGTAATTGGTTTCAACAACTACTTTATCAACAGTCAATCACAAACTTTAAAAAGACCAGGAAAAAGATCAGATCAGTAGATGATCCAAATCCATTTGAATACCTTTTAAATTTTATAGACTTTTAAAAAGTCTTGGTTGAATATCTTATGACTTTTAATGACTTCTTAAAAGTATATAAAAGTATATAAAAGTCTACATTGAATACCCAATGACTTTTAATAACTTTTTTAAAATCTACAAAAGTCTGGATCTGAATTAGGCATGCCCAAGGTTCCTGCCGGTTCTGGAAGGAGCCAGAACCTTAGACCGACGGTTCCGGTTTCACCGGTTTGGTTTTTTTTTTTTTTTACATTTTAGAATAAGAAAAATTAAAATTTAAAATATATATTTTCTGGAACCGACAGTTCCAGAACCGGAACCGAACCTTCGGTTCTAGGACGGTTTTTTTTAAGGAGAACCGGAACCGAACCATCAGTCTCACGGTTCTGGTTACGGTTCCGGAACCGGTTATACGGTTACGGTTACGGTTACGGTTACGGTTCCGGAACCGGAACCGGTTACACAGTTCTGGTTCCGATTCCGGTTACGGTTACGGTTATGGTTACGGTTACGGTTACGGTTACGGTTACGGTTCATTTCACATGGTTACGGTTTGGTTTCACGGTTCGAATCGAACCGTGATCATGTCTAATCTGAATACCTCATGCTTTTATAGAGTCTGAGTCTATATTGAATACACCTAAACTTTTAAATTCCATAAAAGTCATTAAAAATCTTTTGAAATCTCAATTGAATACACCCATCTTAGGTTCATAACAAGAGTTTTAGGGTTAGGATGTGTGTTGTAGGTGTTTTTTATTCGTTCTACGAAAATAGTGTTTTTTGTTTCAATTTTAAAATTCGAAAACGTGTTTAGTAGCATATGTTAAAAACTATTTTTTAAAAATAAAAACGGTAAAAATGGGTTCGGTAGATTAATTGAAAATGTAAAAAAAAAAAAAAAGTTGTAACATCAAATTTGCATTTTTTATATTATAACTTAAAATTATAGAATAATTTGGTTCTCAAATCTTATAATTAATAGATATTAATTTTTATTAAATAAATATTTGTTTTTTTATTAAATATAAATTAAGTGAAATAAATTTAAAATATAAAAAAACTTAAAAAAAAAACAGAGGAGCATATTTGTGGCATCGATATGCTCTTCCAAATTAGATTTGCGAGAAGAAGAAGATTCGTAAGAAGAAGAAGAAGAAGAATAAGATCTGTGCAGATGAAGGTTTGTGGCTATGACAAGAAGAAGAAAAAGGCTGAAAAGCGAGTTTTTTTATTTAAATAAAATAAAATAAAAATATGAAGTAAAAAAACATGTATTTTTCATGTTTGTAATTTTATTGTTGGTTTTTGTTTTTTATCTTTTAAAATTAAAATGAAAAATGGTTACCGAACACATTTTTTAAATTGTTTTTAAAAAATAAAAACAAAAACATTTCCAAAACACTTTACCAGACAACCCTTACCAACTTTAATATCAACTATTCAATATGAATAATTTACTCTTAGAAGTGATTATATTAGTAATTAGTAAATACGATATATAAATAATAAATTTAAATATTTGAAAGTAATCACGAGAGTTTAAGAAAAAACGTCAAATCAGTGATAGATTTGTGTTTTTCTTCATTCTTTTATTTAGTTTCGGTATTTAGTTCTTAGATCGAAAATTAATCAAATTTGGGGATATTATTGAATTCAAATAATCTCGTTTTCCGTTTTTAAGTTAATAAAAGGGTCTTTGTAACTATTTTTCATTCTGTTTTTATTTTTGTTTTTGTTTTTTAGATATGATTTCGAATTGGTATTCATTAACTGTTTTTCATTTTGTTAAAAAAATCAATATTAAAAATGAAAAAATTTTAAAACAAGTTTTATATGCTTTTCGTTTTGTTTTTAATTTTTTTAACTTGTTTTTTTCACCCTTTTTTACTTCTTCTCTATTCGTCACTTCTCCTCTCTTCTTCTTCTTCTCTCATAGGTCTAGTCTTCTTCTTCTTCTTCTTCTCTCCTCCTGCTCCTCAACCTCTTCTTCTTCTCCATTAGTCGACGCCGATTTGGACCACCGGCGTTCACCCGTCCTCCCCCTCCTCCATCTGTCGCTGCCTACTGCAAATTGCATCCTATTCTGTCCATCTTCTCCATTGAACAACAGTTTGGGTCCAAAACAATGATTGAAAATATATATACATATTAGAAGTAGACCCACTTGTGATCATGTAGTTGCAATGTGCAACTATATTATTCATAGGTTAAATGGACTTTGATAGATCTATTTTACTTTTATCCACAAAGGTGACCATGTGTATATACGTCATTAAGTTAAATATTTTTATCTAATTTTATTTTCATTAGTCATGTATAGTTTACGGTCTATCTAGAAATTTTATCGTTTTGTTTTATTTTTGGCTTTAAAAAAAGAAATTTATACGAAAATCGAATCAAATGTTGCTGATGATGATGTTGAAGAAGATTATTTGTTGAAATTATATTATTTTCACTTTACGATGAGACAATCAAAGTCAAAAAAATAATAATTGATATTTAATATTTAAAAAAATTTCTTTGAAATTTAAATTTTATTTTTATTTAATGATATTTTTGTTTGACCTAGTTGATAATTATTTGGAATGAATTATTATCACACTTTTATATTTTTCAATTGACTTATCGAACGCGTTTTTAGTATTTTTATTTTCAGAATACAGGTTTCAGCGCACACTGCCAGACACTTTTTCTGATTTCGAAACTGAAATAAAAAATACTATTTTCATTTTTAGTTTTTCTTTTCGAAAAACAATCAACGAAAAAGTTTACAGGACGACCACTAAAAATTGAAAAACATGTTTGTATATATTTTCTAAAAAAATCATTTTGAAAATACGTAAAATGCAATTCAGTAAAGGATGAGTTTATGAAAACATAAATAAGATGTTTTCAAACAAAGTTGGTCTCATTAATATGTTAACTCATAAATAAGATGTTTTCACTGTTTCTGTTCTGATTATTATCATGGATAATTATGGATCTCACCTGTCAATGATTCTGTTTTATATATAAGATGTTTTCACTGTTTCTGTTCTCATTATTATTACGGATAATTATGGATCTCACCTGTAAATGATTCTGTTTTATTAATACATATATAAAAAAGGTGAATTCATAAAGTGCCATAAAAATTATAGGTTTACTAATTTTAACCATCAATTTATATTCTATTGTTTTTATCATTTTTTACCACTTTTAGATAAAATTACCCTTAAATTGAATTTAAACTATTAAAAAAGGTTGAAGTAAAATAAGTTTTGTTTTGTTAGGATTTGTTTGTTTTTATTGGTCAACAAACAGAGAAAAAGAAAGAAATAGAAAATAAAAAGATTGTCGACACTGAAACCGTCGTTGCTGCCACTACCCTCGTTCTTCGAAGCCAGTGCTCTTGTCGTTGGCGCCGTCACACTTGCTCGTCAACATTGTTTCCCTCGCTCATCGACGTCATCTTCAGGTACTGTGGTTTTTTATTTTGCTATTGTCTGTCAACGACTTCACTGTCATGATTTCTCTTGTTGTTTCTTCTATCGACAACTCCACTGCCATGATTTCTTTTTGCTAGGTGCGACTCCATGTCCAGAGAAATTAATTAGATTTTATATTTCAAAATTTTAGGAATTTGTTTTCTTTGTTTCTTTTCTTGGATTTCTACCTTTCCTTCAATGGTGTATATTGGGTAATGAATTTGTGTTTTTTATTTCTATTTGTGTATATTGTATTTTTTTTTGGGACATTAATTAGATTTTGTATTTCGAAATTTTAAGAATTTATTTTCTTTGTTTCTGTTTTCTTTTCATGGATTTCTATGCTTTTTGATATTCGGGTGAGTTTTTACATAATACAATTTGAAAGAAAAATATTTTATGTGTTCAAAATGAAAATAGCTTCTGTGTTCAAAAATAAAATTAGGTTTTCTTAAAAAAAAAACGGTGTTGGATTGGGTGAGATTTGATTCAATAACTGTTTGGGGACATTTGAATTGCTTGAACCGTAGTTGTTCTTATTATCTTGATGAGATTTGATTTTATGATTGTTAATGGTGAAATGTGTTTATTTTTTATTTGTAACATGTAACATGGATTGATTGGCATGTAATTTGGATTGATTGGCATGCAACTTGATTTTTCCTAGTGTGTAACTTGTATTAATTGGTTGTGTAATTGACTCCGTTGAAAATTGCAATTCCTTGTTTGGGTTCCCATACCAAAACTATATATGGGAAAAGTGAAGAGGTTGGTTTTGTATGCTTATAAATTGCAAAGTTTTTATATTTATTTAGTTTATTGATGTCTTCTGAGTTTTGACATGGGAAGAAAGTTTGAAACTATATATTTTAATTGCTATAATAGCAAAAATTTAATTGTGTTCTTGGGCTTTGTATGTATTATAGATCTAAATCCTCTATGGAATTAATGGGATCAACAAGTTGAATTGTCCTTTTGAGCTTGCTAGTTTTGATGATGGTATGCTTCTCGGAGAGTTGTGGCAAAAGGAAACAAGAAATATGTTTTTTTATCTTCTCAAATCATATGGTTCTGGTAATACTGTCATTAGTAAAGTGATCAAACCTTTGAAGTTGTTGGAAAAGTTTATTTGAAACAATTTGACGGTGCACTAATTTAGAATTGTATTTGGATAAGAAGAAGTTTTAGTATTGGATTTATGAGGCACTACAAGTTTGATGACATTAATCCTAGTTGAGTTTCATTTTTTTTTTGTTTACATAACTTTTATGGATTTTTACACAACACAAGTATGTAATGTGTTTGTTGGATTTACTCCATTTTTTCCATTTCTAGGATTGCTTCTTCTGAATCTAAACGAGTTCAATGTAATAATGTATATACACATAGTAGTATCTGATTATGTGAAGAAAAAAAATTCTCATTGCTTTTGTATATATTCTTCTCTCATTTGACTCTTTAGTTTAATATAATGTAATAAGCAGGCATGTAACTTCATTTTTTACTAGCATGTAACTTCGGTATCAACTAGCATGTAACTTCGGTATCAACCAGTATGTAACTTCTGGCATGTAATATTATTGAAATTGTGAATGAAATCAATCTTCCAAATGTGGTGATTAAATGAACTGACATGTAACTTCATTTTCAACTAGCATGAAACTTTAGTATCAACTAGCATGAAACTTTAGTATCAACTAGCATGTAACATTACTGGAATTGTGAATGAAATCAATCTTCCAAATGTAGTGATTAAATGAACCAGTATGTAACTTCATTTTTAACTAGTATGTAACTTCGTTATCAACTGGCATGTAACATTACTGAAATTATGAATGAAATCAATATTCCAAATGTGGTGATTAAATAAACTGGTATGTAACTTCATTTTTAACTAGCTTGTAACTTCAGTATTAACTGGCATGTAACATTACTGAAATTGTGAATGAAACAAATCTTCCAAATGTGGTGATTAAATACGCTGGCATGTAAATTCATTTTTAACTAGCTTGTAACTTCAGTATCACCTGGCATGTAACATTATTGAAATTGTGAATGAAACAAATCTTCCAAATGTGGTGATTAAATACACTGGCATGTAAATTCATTTTTAACTACTATGTAACTTTAGTATCAACTGACATGTAACTTCTAGCATGTAACATTACTGAAATTGTGAATGAAACAAATCTTCCAAATGTGGTGATTAAATACGCTGACATGTAACTTCAGTATCAACTGACATGTAACTTCCAGCATGTAACATTACTGGAATTCAATTATCATATCATTTCAAAATGACATTGCTAGTACAAAAAATAATTAAAACGTCATCGCTAATACATGATTGCAATCTCCATCGTCGTGACTACCATTGTCAACGTCGGGTATCGAAACTGATATGTAAATTTGAATACAACTGAAACTTGGAACGCCCTCAACTTGACATGTAACTTAACGAAGTTGACATGTAAATTTAAATTATACTGGTATGTAGCTTCATTTTGAATAGGCATTTAACTTCTAACATGTAACTATACTGGAATTATAATTTGGAATGTAACTTGGTTTTGAACTGGCATGTAACATGAGTTTAACTGACATGTAACTTGATTTTGAACTAACATGTAACTTGTAACATGTAACAATGCTGGAATTGTTAGTTGGAATGAAATTAACATCTCCAAGCATGTAACATCATTTTGAACTGGCATGTAACTTTATTATCAACTGGCATGTAACTTTCGGCATGTAAAATCACTGGAATCCAAATTTTGAATCAGTGTCTTTCAACTAGTAAACTCAATACAAACTTAATAAACTCAGTACAAACTCATACATATAATATTTAAAACATCATTACGAATACGGTAAAACCTAGGTTGTACCACCAACTTTCGGTGTCAATGGACACTTCTGTGAATTGCGGTCTTCTTCTCTACACTTCTTACACCTGTAAGGTCTACATGGCCTTCTTCTCCACATTTTCTGTACCGTTTACATGGTAGGTAACTTCATTAAAACTACTGGAATTTCCATTTCAATCAGTCTTCCAAATATGGTAATTAAATGAACTAGCATGTAACTTCGTTATTAACTGACATGTAACTTCATTACCAATTGACATGTAACCTCTAGCATGTAAAACTACTGGAATTTTCATTTGAAATCAGTCTTCAAAATATGGTAATTCGATGAACTGGCAAGTAATTTTGTTATTAACTAACATGTAATTTTATTACCAAATGACATGTAACCTCTAGCATGTACCTCTAGCATGTACCTCTAGCATGTAAAACTACTGGAATTTCCATTTCAAATCAGTTTTCCAAATATGGTAATTATATGAACTGGGATGTAACTTCGTTATTAACTGGCATGTAACTTCATTACCAACTGGCATGTAACTTCTAGCATGTAAAACTACAGGAAATTTCATTTCAAATCAGTCTTCCATATATGGTAATTAAATGAACTGACATATAAATTCATTCAAAATAAATTCATTCAATAATTATAGTAATGTCGAGTATCGACCTATCATTCATGTTACATGCATGTAACATGAGAACAAAAAATTACAATACTTACAAACTGACATGTAACTTAAAAATAGACTAGCATGTAAAGTCGACAATAACATACATGTAACTTTAAAATAAACTGGCATGTAACCTGGAACAAAATATCACAGTAGTTGGGTTTCACTCTAAATAGAAACTGACATCTTATTCTTCATATCAAACATGATGTTTATTGTAAGAAACAAGTGGGTAAGTGATATATACCATTTAAAAACGTCGTTTGGCTTCGGATCTAGAGAGATCTAATTCATGACAGAGAGAGACAAGCATAAATTGTTGTTGGGTTTCGGATATAGATGAGTAGAAATGTTGAATTGTTGACAAGCATAAATTTATTCTTTACAGCAGAAAATTTCAGATAGTGGTTGTCTTCTTCACGGTGGTTTTCTTCGTCTTCACGATGGTTTTCTTCACTTCACAGTAAAAAATTTCAGTTGTCGCCGTCGACTTCTTGCCCAGAAATTTCAGCTTCTTACCTAGAAATTTCAGATGAATTCAAATTTTACGTTCTTGCCCAACAAATTCGTGCTACTTCTTCTTGAAAGGAAACTTGCCTAGAAATTTCAGCTTCCTGTGCCCATAAACTTCAGCTTCTTACACAAAAATTTCAGATTCTTGTTTCGTTCTCACAAAATTTAGCTTATTGTTTCGTGCCTAGAAATTTCAACACGGAGAGAGAGAGAGAGAGTGTCTGAAAAGATAAACAAAATGGAGGGATTTGGAAATAAGAAAGCAAAATTTTAGGCGGAAATTTTGTGTGAAGTAAAGACAAAAGGAAGGGTATACTTGAAAGTTCAAGCCTAAAAATGACAAGTATAATAAAAAATAAATATTTGGCTAAAAACAATAAACTCATAAACTTTATGATCATTTCTTACAATTTCCTTTTATATATATATATATATATATATATATATATATATATATATATATATATATATATATATATATATATATATATATATATATATATATTTGAAAAGAGGATGGGAAGAAGATAAGAATTTTTTTTTAAAGAAAAAATATATTTATTTAATTATTAAAAAAATGTTTATTAAGGTTGAAATGAAATAAAAGATATATTAATTCCTCAATTGCCCAATAATTATCGAATAGACACTTAATATTACTTATTTAATTAATTTGAGGATTGTTTTTGTCGATGAGATTGATCCAATGGCTTCCCCCTCACACATTATACCATGAGGTCACAGGTTTGAGTTTGTCTCCTTCTTCCAAATCATAAATAATTGTAATATTTCAAATAAAAAAAAATGTTTTTGTTGATATTACACATAATTTAATTACACACAATTTTACTTTTACTCTTACAATATATTCAAAATATGTTTTTAAAACAATTGGATTAAAGAATACATAGGTGATTGAAATATTTAAGTCAAATATTTGAGTTGATATAGTCGGACCCTTCACTAAACATACAGTTTATATATATATATATATATATATTTGAAAATATTATTTTCAATTATTTCTACCTGATGCATTTTCAATTTTTGAAAATATTAAAATCAATTTCTTGTTTTCAAATAAAAATATATAAAATAGAAAAAGAAAAACTCAAAACATTATCGAACAACTCCTTAAGCTTCGGTAATACTTGTACAACTATTATTTAAACATAAGTAATATCCACAATTATTGTATACTAAATTGTTTCTACTCTTTAGGGGGCAATGATGGACTCACTCACCCACATGAGTCATCGCACCTTTGGCGCTTGTAGGGTGAACAAAGGTAAGACGTATTGAGTTCATGTCGCTAAACTAGCTTGTTAAACCAACTTGATCATGGTACGTCTTGGTTCAAGTAAAGATAGAGAGTATTATTAAGACTCCTAGAACATGCAAGACATGTTCATATATCAATATTTGAATTTCATATTTCAAATTATATATATCTTTGCAAAACAAGAAAGCAATTAAAATCTAAATATGTTAATATAACAAAGATTACAATTTTAGTTCATGTAAAAGTAGAGTTGTATATTATTTATAGAAACAAAATTGTAAAACCGAGTGATTGAAAGTCTTATAAACTTTCAAAAAATAGATATTTCAAAAAGTTCCTAACAACTATAGTTAGTTTGGAGTTCAACAAAATGATTTATTTACATTGTCATAAATATTTCTAGAACGAGGTATGTCTTTTCCATTCACATATTTGCTCTTGCCTTTGTTTGGTTTGATGATGTCTTCACTAGGTGTTTCATAGATTGCAACAATATTGAATTTGTTATTTATTTTTCCATAACTTTTATATGTAGTACCATTAACATGCAGGGGCAAAGCCAAGACATGTTGTCCGGATGGGTTAAATTAAGAACAACTTTTTTTTAGTATACAATACGGTGAATCTAATGTATTATCAAACCACACCGGGTGATAATACAATTTTCTTTTTAAACAAACCTTACAAACTTGTTAGGACTATAGCAAATAAAGTAGAAATTCAAAATTTGTTTCTTTTATTTATGAAATGATAGGAGGATGAAAAGGAAATGAAGATTTTAATGTGTTTGAGTATTAATAAAATATATATTGAGTATGTCACTCTAATGAATCTAATGAGATTATCTCAATTAAATTAAATCGTAAACTAGAACATTTTTTTTGTGAATTTTCAAGTAATGTTAATTTTATATTAATGGGTGGCTCTATTGCCACCCACAAATTATCTTCATACACCAATGTTTTAAGGAAACGTTTTTATTTTTGAAATACCCTTACATTTAATTACTTAAAATACATGTATTTCATAATTGGAAATTAAATTTACTTCATACACCCATAAGTTGAACACCCAATCTATCATAAACCCTAAAAATATATATTAATCAAACTCAATAACAATCAGGAAATATTTTTTTTTTTCCACATATAGTCAAGGAATGGTTGAACAAAGTATTGATTTCATGGTTTCCGAATGCATTCAGGCATTTTTACTTTCACTTTTATTATTGTTTTATGATTGAATAAAAAATTATTACAGTTGTATTCTTGTAGAACTCCTTTTCTTTAAGTAGTTGTAGAACCCGATCAGATTCTCAAACACAACCCACTCATTCACTTCACTTTAATTCAACTACAAATTCTTATCAATTTAATTAATTTGTAAACCAAAAAACTTGGTGGATGGAATTAAAAAAATAAAATTTTAAATGAAAAAATTGATTTGTTTGGTGATTGAAAAAATATTTTTTTAAGACAAAAGAAACTACATATTTTTGTTTGTTTAATTATTATTGTTGATGTTTTCTATTACAATGATTAAGTGTGTAAACCACTATGATTTCAATACATTGATTCTACAAGTAACAATAAAAAAAATATAATTAGTTTCAGAGTCCAATTTGTATTTTATTGTTTCCCAACTAAAATCTTAGTTGTGGATTTTTATTTGAATAAGATATTTTTTTATCTTAGTAAATTCTATAATATTTATTAAAGTGAACGAATAAACTATAAGTAGTTTTTTTTTTAAGAAGAAACTGTAGGTAAAATATATAGTTATGTGGTGGTAGAAGCAAATGAAGAGAAATTAGTGTAATGAGAAAAAATATACGTTCAATTTTTTTTATAAAAAAAATATACTTAAAGGATATTTTTGGTATTTTAAACAGTGTAGCGAGTAAAATTAATAATTTTAATTTTTTTTAAATGAGTACAAGATGAAAAATTAGTTTAGAAAGATATTTTATGGGTGACAATTATTTTTCATTTGTATATTTATTGTTTTCTGAAATAAACTCTTAATATATTTTTTTATAGAAAAAGCTAGGCATAACTCTGCTTCTGTTAACATGAATGAGTTAGTCATGTGAAATAGAAAGTGTGGCAGCATTGTCAATATAAAATATATAGTTTAGTTTATATGTTTTTTGGAAGAAAAATTATGAAAAAAGTATAATTATATGTGAATTTAACAATTAGACCAATTATATGACATGCCTCATTTGTTTGTTCCATTAGTTGTTTTGCGAGTATAATAGAAACGTCTTTGTATTATTTCAGAATATTTTAGAAAAAATTGATACATATGTATCTTGTAGTTCCACTTCAAAATGACACATAAGATCAAAGCACTACAAAATAAAAAAGTGACATATAGTGATATTTTTGTTTCTGACATATTTTAAATCCACCACTAACGGTAATATACTGTGACAGATTTTAATATTCGTCATTTAATTTAGATAATATAAGATATATTTGAATTATCTAATAGTACTATAGTAAGAGAGTATGAGAGGAAGATGTTATTCAATATCATTTTATATAATTCACTATCATTTTATTGTGACAAAGTCATATGTTAGGAGCATATATACATATATGAATCATGATAGATGACAAAAACCTAAATTAAAGAAATCTATTTTGATAAAATATCGATAAATCTCATCATCCAATGGTGAACATTATATTTTAATAAAATGCATAATGCATTTATATAAAATAAGATGTAAAATTGTTAAAAATTGAAAAACAATTGAAATCAAATCATTTCAATATTCAACAAAATCTAAAAGGCTTTAAACGAGGGTCAATCATTTCTTTGGAGAGAACAACTACACAATCATGTAGAAGATGTGGACAACCAGAGCATAATTCCAGAGAATATCCTAATCCACCTATGATTAATGAAGGTACAAGCAAAGGTGTTCCCGATGAATACCGCCGCAAGTGTAGCATATGCCATTCAATTGGACACAACAAACAAACGTGCCCTAACATTGACTCTAATAGGGAATGAATGACAAAGTTTTGATCATATTGAATTTTTTTGGAAGTGTATCAGATTGTAATAATTTGGAATTGCAATAATTACTTATTAATGAATAAATTAATATTGATGAATTAATTGCATGTCTGTGTACATAAAAAATGGTAATATACAACCAATCACTAGGTGGGCCTGGAGTTAGAAAAAATCTCCACAACCATTTTCTCCCGAATGATCCCCATGTCGTCCTCTGACCAATCAAAAGGCCTTCGACCCACTAGTAAGTACTCGATAAGTCTCAAAGTATGAGGACCACAGTTACCTTTGCAATTCGACATATAAAACACCATTAAAAAGCGTTCATAAAGAATATCTAAGCACGTGAATGAAATAGAATGTCTTACGATTTTTTTTATTGGGGGATTGTAGAAGTATGAACCAGGCTGACCGAGAAGGGCTTATTTTCCCTAGGGATCGCCCGACGACCAGCTCGTCGTGCTGTGTGGAACCCTGCGTCACTCAACATGGAGGGTAAAAACCACCGTAATGGCCGGACCTGCTGGTGCCTGATCTGATAAGGGACTTCCTGTCTCCAGGGGTCAAAAATGTCAATCTTCCCTCCACAAAGGTCAACGATCACCACCAACCAATGTTGGCCCCCAACGTTGCACGGAATCAGCACCTGTAATAGTATGCATACCGTGTTAGCTCAAGATATACGAACATTTTATTTTTTAAATCATCTTCATCATTTAACACTTACCAGGTCAACCTCATGCCATGGGCGATTTCCATTCGTGGTTGCTCCACGGACGGTCAGAAGATCCTTTTCCAACCATCGGGACTGTAACACATTCCACCTTACCGTGGTCACAGCCCTGTGCGAATCACGAGGCATCATCCTCTCCCACATGTACAACATAAGTGGTTGTACAAGCATTGACAATATCGTATTAATAATACAAAACCAGAAAATGCGATTCGATTCCCAAAATTTATAACTACTTACATAAAATTGTGTATCCAACACGTTAATCCTCTGGTTGTACATATTGTGGAATCCTCGCTGACGCTTACGAAGAATATGGAGGTATGCATCTATATGATGACAAACAATAAAACCACCGTAATTGTTAACAATTCAACAATACTTACACAAACGTTAATATGAAAATCACGTAAGTACGTACCATGTCCTCCAAGTCCATGAAGTTGGACTGCATACGCACGAACCATCCCGCCGTAACTGGTGTCAGGACGTCCACATCACATATGTTTAATGATTGAATTAGCTTAGCTATACATAAATTTGAATAAACATGAAATGTACATCTATTTTTAATATAAAAAGTTGGACTCACAGTTCCCCGTTGATGTTCATCTTGAAGGCTTTGTATGCCGCAAGCTGGTCAGCGTCCACTAGTCCTTGGGGGTCAAAAATGTGTTCCACGGACTCGGGACGTGTCCTCAACCTCTTTGGATGGCATGGATCTGTGTAAGGGGTCATCAACTGCCATCCGCGCTTAACTAAACGCTTCGATGTATTGGTCGGGAGAGGGGACCGCTCATACGCCACATACGTGCTGGTTAGGGGAGGGGGCAGCTGTGGCTGAATCGATGTGCTGAGAGGTGGGGGGATCGATATACTGGGAGGTAGGGGGATAGATGTGCTGGGAGGTAGGGGGACAGCTGAGCCTGGATGTCCGACCCGACCGTTGTACATGAACTAAGCCTACTATCGCTGGTATGCGACTGAGGTTACCTCTCCGGACCTACCCCCCGAAAGGCGGGTCCTGACTACGTCGAGCTGTCATGTCTGTCCCCCCCACCCCCCGTATACCTATCAGTCGACCCTCTGAGACTAAAGTCTGGATCAGGAGGTGGGGAACCATCCCGGTGTATACGCATGGTCGACCCTTGAAGCCCCCGGATCATATCCAGTAACAATCGGTGTTCCTGCTGATGATTCTCATCACTCTTCCGGATCATATCCAAAAACTTCAAGTGTTGACGCTGTCGATCCTCGTCACTCTTCCAGAGGGCTTCACGCGCATCGTTCAACATATCTGCCCATGGAGCTTGAAATCATGTCTACATTGTTAGTAAAAAACTATCAGCACGTGTTAATAAAAAACACTAAACTTTGCTTTCAACTTACTTCTCCATCACGTCCAACGCCCCCATGGGAATCCCCTACAGATGTACCATGTCCAGGGGTGGAAAATCGAACCCGCCTATGCCTATGCCTATGCTTTACTCGTTGAGGGTCCGTCTCATATCCCTCACTGTCACCGGGCCTTAAACCCCCAGCAGCGGGCTCAGATCCCTCAGTGTCAATGGTCCTATCTGTTAAACCCTCACCATCTGTACCACTAATCCCGCCTAAGGTAGTCTGATCAGGGACCGGAGGTGGCATATCATCCATGTCATCTTCTACATGCAGGCTCCCCCCTCGTCTAGCCAGACATAGTACGGTGCCTGTCTCTCAGCTGGTGTCGGCACCAGTTCCTTCCTCGCAAACATCTGAAATACTAGTTAGAACAATGTTATAACTAATAAAAACATTAACAAAATAAATACATACTCTGGCTTTGAAAATCTTTGCCAGCTTCTTCCCTCTCGGTTGTTTGGTCAACTCCCACTTTAAAATTCTGGGAGTCAGATCAGTAATCCTCCAGGCACCGACCTCTTTGGCCAAATCAGGGATCACCTTTAAAGCAAATATCTGCATCAAAGATAAGTAGGATAAGTATCCATAATATTTTGGACACCAACCATAAAGTACAATTTGTAGTTCGAAGTTCTTACCAATAGGGCATGAGATAGACCGTATATGTTGTAGGTCTCCACCCTGTGTACGTCAGCGCCCTTTTCCTGCTGGCATAGCTCGAACCCATCTCTTCGCCCGTCAAGTGCATGCTTGAATGAGTAAATAGAATGTCTGTACACGTGTGCACCCCACGGGAACGCATCGAGCTCTTCAACCAGCCGAAACTGCTAAACTGGAATCTTGAATCTCTCATCCACCCCCATCAGTATCTAGTTCAACATATATAAGAGGCAGAGCTTGACAGCATCGTACGCCTTTCTGAACTCTGCGTCGGTGACAACACCCCTAATCTCCTCCAACTACACCTCATCGGCTCCAGGAAAGTACCGCTCATGTATGTCATTCTCTACTGCTGCATACTTGGTGGTGTCTGGTACAACTCCAAGCCGTAGTCCGATGATCAGGCAAAATTCCACCTTCGAAAACCTCAACGACTGGTTTCCTAACATGAAGTGCATCTCATCTGTTGGGCCGTTATGATGGAGCTCCCTCAAAAGCAACCGATGGATAATACCATCGAAAAACTTCATCTCCCGATGTATCGTCAGGAAATGCCCGAAACATGACGCTATGAACCGACAACGGTCTTCATCTGTAAATTCTACAGGGACACGGTTCAACGCGTCGTCTATATAAGCAAGGGCATCAAAATAGTTGTGTCGAGTCAATTGCCCTCGTACAAGTCTCCTTCTGGAGTTTTAAGCGAATCCCTCAACCTAATTCTCATCTGCAATGTAACAGAAATACAACATCATTAAACATAACAAATAAAAAAGCTCGGTCCAATTCAAAAAAAGCTCGAACCTATTGAAAAAAGCTCGAATCCTTTTTTAAAAAGCTCGATCCCTTTCAAAAAAACTCGATTCCTTTACAAAAAAGCTCGATTCATTTTCAAAAAAGCTCTATCCCTTTCAAAAAAGCTCGATCCCTTTCAAAAAAACTCGATCCCTTTCAAAAAAACTTGATCCCTTTTAAAAAGAGCTCGATCGCTTTCAAAAACGCTCGATCCAATTCAAAAACAGCTCGAACCTATTGAAAAAAGCTCGAATCCTTTTTTAAAAAGCTCGATCATTTTCAAAAAAGCTCGATCCTTTTCAAAAAGGCTCGAACCAATTCAAAAAAAGCTCGATTCCTTTTCAAAAAAGCTCGATTCCTTTTTAAAAAAGCTCGATCCCTTTCAAAAAAGCTCGATCCCTTTCAAAAAAGCTCGATCCCTTTTAAAAAAAGCTCGATCCCTTTCAAAAACACTCGATCACTTTCAAAAACAGCTCGAACCTATTGAAAAAAGCTCGAATCCTTTTTTAAAAAGCTAGATCCTTTTCAAATAGGCTCGATCCAATTCAAAAAAAGCTCAATTCCTTTTCAAAAAAGCTCGATTCCTTTTCAAAAAAGCTCGATCCCTTTCAAAAAGGCTCGACCCTATTGAAAAAAAGCTCGACTCTATTGAAAAAGCTCGATTCCCTTTCTAAAAAGCTCGATCCCTTTAAAAAAAGGCTCGATCCAATTCAAAAAAACCTCGACTGACCAAAACCTAATTTTCACGAAAATAAAAGCTCGACTCAAAAGATAAGCTCGATTCTCTTGAAAAAGTCTCGATAACCCAGATTTCATCTTCCTTAACTGATATTCAACCAAATTACAAACTCTAACCTAAACCACAACCATTCGTACATCTCTATTTTAACCGGTTTATACAATTCCTATCAACAAAACTCAATTCTAACATGTAATGCAAGTTAACAACAACAAAAACGAGGAAAAATAACCAATCTTACATTTGTCAATCGCAGCTCTTCCGGTCACTTCACCGTCGATTAGTTTCTCGTTCGTTAACTGTTGCTTCTCTCTGACTTTGAAAACGATAACTTCCTCACTGTTTTAATATTTTGGGGTATTTTTGTCTGAACGACTTAAATGGTGTCTTTTAAACATACATTAGTAAAGTGGTGATATTTGCACAACACCCCTCTCAAATAGTGTCAATAATTTTTTGACCCCGAAATGAAAGACCAAATTTTAGTTAAAATCTCTATTTTAAAGAATTAATAGTTTTAATTTTTTTTTCTTCTAGTTTTGATTTCTTCCTGCATAATCCAAGTAACCAAAAAGACTGCACATTCCAAATTGAACTTAATCAAGTTCAAATTTTAAGCAAGAAAATGAAGCAAATGACTATAAATGAACATAAGATGAGAAAATAAATTACAAAAAGAAAAAAAAATCATTACAGAGTTTATGAGATTATAGTTTTTTCTGAAGTCGTATTTTATTTTCAAAAAATCAAGATGAGATGCTACTGGAGTCAGTATTTTATTTTCATTAGTAAAATAACTATAAAAATTAAGTCCCTCGGCATTACAATCCTCTAAGCAACTTGGATAGGAATTCCTAGTATGGACAGGGAAAACATTTAAACGAAAGAGCCTACAATCTTAAAGGAAACCCATAAAGCAATAGAGGTCATTCATGTACAAATGATTCACTCATTTTAACCACCAATTAGCTTTGAGGACTGATTTGGTTTTTGTAATCTTATGCATTTTAGACCTAACAACAATGAAGCATTTAATTAGGATTGATTTTGGTTTTTGACGAAGTGCAGAGTTGGAACCAAAATTAAACAAACAAAACCAATTTCAGTTACAATCCACATCATTTATATTAAACAAATAAAATCAATTTTAATGACCACCCACGTCATCTCAAAATGGTCGACAAACTCATTTACCCTAAAACAAAAATCGTTTCTTTAAAGCTTATCTCATTTAATGAATAAAATAATTAAAAATAATTTAGAATTTGAGGTACTAAATAAAGTATGTATGAATCCATAACTTCAGTTTTTTAATGAAATTGAAATTTAGAATTTCATATTCTGATCGGTTGGTAAAACCGCACTAACTTAAATATCTTAATAATTTCAGAAACTTCAGGTTTCGGTCAACCGATCTAGCCGAGCATAGTTTAAATTGCACAATGATAAATCAAAAACAACTAAATCTAGAAACTTAAGGTTCTAATCGGTTAGTCTAGCTGAGCCCAATTCATAAATTGCATATAAATGTAAATAAATAAAAGACAAAAAACAAATCCACAAGCTTTATGTTTTGATAGGTTGACCTAGTCAGACTTATAAATTATATAAAAGTAAATAAATATGTAATAATAAATAAATCTAGAAACTTCAAATTCTGTATAGACGATCAAAATTGTTGAAGTATAAAATTTCATAAAAGTAAATAAATATATATTAAAAAATAATTTCAGAAAATTTAGATTCTCATGGGAGACCAAAATGCTACGGTGTAAAAGTATGTTAAAGTAAATAAATACTTAATAATAAATAAATTGCATGATAATAAATAAATTCAGAAATTCAGTTGAAATTCAAACTTGAAATCCGAGTTTTAAATAAATCACTCTTCTGAAGATCTTTTTACTCGCATACAATCATAGTGATAAAATATCGTATGCCATGCCTTACTGATATATAATATAGAGGCAAATAAAGAGGGACCGTTTTTGTACATCTGTAATATTTCACTTTATTTTTGCCACCGGACACTTATGCATGAAGCCAACGCATAACTCTCCTCCACGTGCAATCATATGTGGAATTCCACTCATACAAGCGGTGATCCGGTGGAGAATCCACACGATTTCACAAGAATAATAGGGTTTTTTTTTTTTTTTTTTTTTTTTTTTTTTTTTTTTTTAAGGTTTGTAGGTCACATACAAACTCTAATATTTTTTATTTTAATTTTTAAAAAATTGAAAATTTACTAAAGGTATTTTTATCTAAAAAATAAAAATGTTGATAAGAATAATATATTTTTTGAAAATTGATAATTTAAATTATGATTTATGAGGGCCATGATATTCCTTTCATTTACAAAGAAAACAGTCATCCATTTATACTATGAGATTTTCTCCTTACGATTCAATTTTTTATTTTCACACTAATTTCATTTTCTAAAGATATTATAGTCTAAAATTTAAATTTAAAAAAAATATAAAGACAATTCGTTTTTTTTTTCTTTCAGAATTATCCATTATCTTTTAACACTTCATTTTTAAAAATGGTGTCGATATTATCACCTATAAATACACCCATATTTTAATAAAAAATTAAATTATAAAAATATCTCAATATAAATTTACCAATAAGAACAAATTAGTTTAATTAAAAATAAACAAAATACTATATACACTCATTAATTAAACTCATATCTTCAACTATATATCTTTATTAAAAAAAAAAACTAAACCCTAATTCTATTTCAAGTAACAAAATCTCTCATTAGTATATAACAAAATAATGGAAAAAGAATTTTTAGAAGACTCCAGTCAAATAGAAGTACGTAGTCTTTATTTTTATTTTTGATAACAGTACATATCGTTGTGTATCCAGAAGATCCACGGTGGTATAAGGATGTGAAATCTACGATTAGCCATGATGCTTGAGAGATTTTCCATTAAAAAAAAAAATCATTAAAATCACACTAACTTATAAACCAATGTGTATGAGAGATTTTCCATTAAAAAATTTCATACAACCTCTAAATAGAAAGAAGGATTACTTTCACAAAAAAGAAAGAAGAAGGATGCTTAAAAAAAATAGAAAGAAAGAAAGAAAAAGAAAACAATGTTTCTGGTTGCATATCATTCTCCATCACTTTCATTGAAGAAAAACTTTATAATATTAGAATAATAGATCGAAGAAGATATCTTAGGGTTTGTAAAAAAGTAAAGAGGAAAATAAAACACTCAAGATGAAAAAAAAAAGTTGTTTTCTAAAAAGAAAAAAAAAACTAATTTGGATTGTATTTAGAAAAAAATAAAATTGTCATGTTTAGTAATTTCAATTCAGGTCAAAATTATCATTAATTTTAAAAATTAAAATAGAGTGTAAACAGATATTTGATAGATTGTTAGCGTTATCACTCTTGTAACAGTAACCTTAATTTATCTTTTATTTTCTAAAAATGTCATCAAAGACCAAAATCCACATCAATTCTTTTCATTTACTTTCCTTTCTTCTCATCATTTCAACTTCTTGCAAGATTGTCTCCGTTTAAATTTCTATTCAAAGAAAGAAAGATAAATAAGAGAATTTGGAGTAAAATTTACAGGTTTTTCTTTTATTTTTATTATAAAAATTATATTTTTCATTGTTTATGAACAATTTTTGTATGGAGCTTATGATCAGTTTCATTGGACTTTTTTTACTATTGTTTATTTAGACTATTTATTGTGTATATTTTGTGTTGAGTTGTGATTTTTTTTTCTAATTAATTAGTGTTATTTTTAATTTATTTTAATGCAATCTGTAGTTTTTTTTATACAATACAATCAACATCAATGTGTGAGAAGAAGAAAAATATATGTACAGTAACTTTTATTTAAATAAATAGTGATGTACAACACTTTAACAATATAATTGAAATAGTATTTTTTTTATCTACTATAAAAACAATATCTATGAAATACTGGTTTTCTATATCTACTGGAAAAAAAATATTTGTACTATATATATAATTTATTTATTTAATAAAAAATAACCAGTAAAACAAAATTTCAAATTACTGTAGAAAAGAAAAAATAATACTAACTTGTATTTGCAATTGTTGAATAAAGATAGAGGCTTGCGTTGAGCAATGTTCTAAAGATAGTATTTCACCCCTTCACTGTGCTTGAAGACCGATAGGTGACTGACTGTCTACCAGGATACAACTATCTGTGTTCAAAATTGTAGCACAAAATTTCAAACCCTGACGAACAGTATATTTTTCTCTCAGTACAATATGAATGCAATATGAATGAAAGAAAAGTTAAAATAAAATTGTCTCTGCAAACTTGACTCACTTGTCCTATTTATAAACCCATACATGCCTTTTTGTAAAGACACAAATATTGTAAAATTGAGTCTGTTAAAAAAAATGACATAAAAAAATAAAATAAAACTAAAAGACAAGATTGTGTCTGTTAATAAAAAAGGAACAAACACCATTGTTTATAACTGTCTAAGTTTAAAATTAAAAAAAATCAATTTTAAATCAAACTTTTTCAACAATACCCCACATTTGATTTAAAATTCAATACTTCACATTTACGCTACGACCTTAGTCTACTAAATGAATGTACTTGAGAAGAACATAAGTGTCATGCATCGGGAGAAGTGTCTTTTAAACTTGAACTTACCCTAGTAAAGGCACATCGAATTTACTTGATAATACAGTGGATATATATGATCTTGAACTGTTCACCGTGGTAGTAAATCAAGACAATATGTTTTACACAAAACACCCCTTAAATATACTTTAGTTCATACGTTTTTGTTCGTTTTGGTCCTGAACAGATCCTGATTTTTCATGATATCTTTAGAGAACTTAGCCTTTTTTTTCCATTCTCATAAATGCGACCCCACATTTATTATCATATATGTGAAACTAATTAAAAGTTTTATGCTTAACATCTCTTGATAACAAGATATCAGTATCATTAAATGCTTATCATATCCTTAACAACCGTATACAACACACCAACCATCGTAGGAATGAGCTATATTGTGTGTTCCACAATTTAAGTCTTACCAAACCAGTTTACCTATTGAACCTAGACCATGGGATCTCCAATCTGCTAGGTTAGGTTTTCACCTGGCTTGACTTATTGAGTGGCTTTAAACTCATTCCCCTCGATGTATACTTAATTTGCTCTAGGAGGGCCTTTTGTCAAAGGATCTGCAATATTTTCCTTTGACTTTACATAGTCAATGGATATAACTCCATTTGAGAGCAATTGTTTAATTGCATTATGTGTATGCCTGATATGTCTTGATTTTCCATTGTATACACTACTTTTGGCTCTTGCTAAGGTTGCCAGACTATCACAATGTATACATATTGTTGTTACAGGCTTAGGCCATACTGAAATGTCCTCGAGGAAATTTATTAGTCATTCTGCTTCTTCAGCAACTTTATCCAAGGCTATGAATTATGATTCCATTGTAGATCGTGTTATACACGTCTACTTGAAGGACTTCCATGAGACTGCAGCCCCACCTAAAGTAAAAACATATCCACTAGTTGATTTAGTTTTTGTGCTATCTAAAATCCAATTAGCATCACTAAATCCTTCTAATACTGCTGGATATTTTGTACAGTGCAATCCATAATCTAAGGTGTATTTTAAATATCTTAACACCCTGATTAGTGCTTCCCAGTGATCATGTACAGGATTGCTTGTGTATCTACTAAGTCTACTTACTGCATAAGCATGATTTGGTCTAGTAGAGTTCATTAAATACATCAAGCTACCAATGATATGAGAATATTCCAATTGACTAATTGTTTCTCCCATGTGTTTACGTAATTTGTAATTTGCATCAAATGGAGTTATCACAGGTTTGCGATTGACTTGATCAAACCTTGTTAATATCGTTTCCACATAATGAGATTAAGTAAGGATATATCCTTCATTATTTCATTTGATTTGAATTCCTAAAATGACATTGGCCTGACCTAAGTCTTTCATGTCAAAATTTGAATTTAACGTCCTTTTGGTAGAATTTATCACATCTTTACTTGTTTCCATAATTAACATGTCATCAACATAGAAGCAGACAAGTACACAAGAATTTCTCATATTCTTAATGTAAACACATTTATCGCACTCATTGATTTTAAAACCATGTGTTAGCATTGTATGATCAAACTTTTTATGCCACTGTTTTGGTGCTTGTTTGAGCCCATACAAGGACTTAACAAGTCTACAAACTTTGTTTTCTTGACTTTTTACCACAAAGCCTTTTGGTTGTTCCATGTATATCTCTTCATCTAATTTCCCATTTAAAAATGTTGTTTTCACATCCATCTGATGTATATCCATATTATGAATAGTAGCTATTGCAATTAGCATCCTAATAGATGCTATTCTTGATACTGGAGAATAAGTGTCGAAATAATCCAACCCTTTCTTTTGTTGATACCCTTTAGCAACCAAACGTGCCTTTTTTTTTTTTTATTGTACCGTCGGCTTTTAGTTTTCTTTTAAAAATCCATCTATAGCCTATTGGTTTATTGCCAGGTGATAAGTCAACCAATTCCCATGTATGGTTGTATAAAATGGATTCGACTTCACTGTTAATTGCTTCCTACCATAAAAGAGCCTCAGGTGAAGTCAAGTAGCTAACAAAATCTTGACCAAAATTCTTTGGAATTTTTATCCTATTTCCTCTTCTTGGTTCCAAGTTCTGTTCTTGTATACCTGAAGTGGAAGGTCCATCATGACTTTCATCACGAATTCTTTTTTTGGTTGAACCAGACCGACTTTCTTTGTAAGGAAAAATTTCCTCAAAAAATCCAACATCTACAGATTCAATAATAGTGTTGACATGTATATCAAATACCTCAGATTTAATAACCAAAAATCTATATGCTGCCCTTGTATTTGCAAATCCTATGAAAACATAGTCAACCGTTTTAGGCCCTAGTTTAGTTCTTTTGGGTAAAGGAACTTGAACTTTTGCAAGGCAACCCCACACTTTAAGGGTCTTGTAAGTTGGCATCCATTCTTTCCACACTTTATAAGGAGATTTATTCATCTTCTTATATGGAATTTTATTCAAAATGTGATTTGCAGTAAGTAAGGCTTCACCCCACAGATTATGTGGAAGCCCAGAACTATTTAACATAGAATTAATCATATCTTTAAAAGTTCTATTTTCTCTCTCTACTACACCATTTTTTTGTGGTGTATATGGTGCAGTTGTTTGATGAATAATTCCATGTTTTACACAAAATTCAGAAAATGCAGTGGACTCATATTCACCATGTAACACCCATGTCTTTCAGGCCCAATTTCAAAAAAAAAAAAATTGGATAAGCGTGAAGCAGAAAAGGCATCAGGTGAGTAAGCCTAAGTGAGTTGCATGGCTGACAGGCAGATGTGAGCTTAGTTAATTAGCTCACAACTTCAGCTGTGTCCTTCCATAAGTATATATATTAGAGGATAAACATTGTGAGAGCTAGAAAGCAGTAGAATCCAGCGGAAGAAAGGAAAGAAGAGAAAGGAAAGAAGAGAAAGGAAAGAGGAGAAGTCAGTGAAGCTCTCTCTCGTGATTATAGATTTCAGTTGATTCTTCTTTGATATCCAGATTCTAATTGGATCTTGTGTGATTGTTAGGGAAAGGAGACGAAGTAAGGGAACCTAGCATACTCAGTCCGAATTAAGTTTGACGTCTAAGTTGAGAGTGAATTAAGTTTCAGTTTTGTTTTTAACTCAAAAGTTTCCAGCTTTATGCTTAAGATTAATTGTTGCAAATCTTTTAAGCTTTATTATCTTTTATGATGGTGATGATACAGAGAACTGAAAGTATATGTTTTATACTTATATTAGCATTCAGAATCAGTTATATTATTTTTATGAATTATCAAGATGAGATTATGATTTCTACAAAAGCACCATGTATGTACCCTTCCCCAGTTATGATTATGGTTGGCTTTTGGGGTCGTTCTACACATGTGTATGTCATGAGTCGCTCTGCAAGTGCATGGCCAGAGAAAGGGAAATAGAGTCGCTTTGCACTTGTATGACAAGAGAGTCGTTCTGCCCGAGCATGACCAGAGAAAGAGTAATTGAGTCGCTCTGCACGGGTATGACCATAAGTTATTCATGACTCTGTGTTTGCCCGAAGTAATTCGGCTTACGTATTGAGGATATCCTGGGTACGAATTTGGTGTAGATTAAGATTTTATAAAGTATCTTACTCTTGTTCAGAAAAGAGATGCATTCAGTTTATTCAATTTATTAAGTACGAAAGTAGATATATTATCTTATACCATGTATTACTGAATGCTTATTGTAAAGTGGTTTAGAAAAGTGTTTTTAAAAGTTTTCATTCACTCACTGGGCGTTAGCGCTCATCCTTTCACTCTTAAATATTTATCCAGGTAGCTGCAAGGTTGTGCGGACTCAGAAGTTTTGAGGTGGGCCACTCGATGACATCATGAAGCATAAAAGTCATGCATTTTAAATTTTCATGTACATATTTAGAAATATGAGGTCGGCATGGTCGGGACGGTAGGCGTGGTCGGATTTCTACTCGGTCTGTTCGGCCTACTCGGCCCACTAGACCTACTCGGCCTACTCGGGTTTCTTACTCGGCCTGCTAGGATTTCTGGTCGGAACGGATTGATGTGTTAGTTTTTAAAGTGGTCAGTTCTTGGTCCGATCGGTCATTTTTGACAAACTTTTTGTAACGAACGAAAATATGAAAAGAAATTGCAATTATGTACATTTTGCACTCTCCAATATTCTCCTTACATTTTGTTTATGTTTAAAAGCAAGTATTTCCTATGGAAATTTTAGTAGAAAGTCCTTTTATCATGATAGTAAAAGTTCAGCGCACAGGGTCTCCCTCACACTCAAGAGAGGAGTCGGGGTGGGTCCTGTCAGACCACCTCTATCTGATCTAAGTGCCTTGAATTTTCTTTCAAGTTGATTTTCAACTTCTGCCTTGTATGTCTTAAACATTTATAAGGCTTCATCTTTGCTATGAATTAAATAAACGTAGCAAAATTTACTACAATCATTAATGAATTATATATAATAATTTTTTCCACCACGTGTTGGTAATGATTTAATCCAAGTAATTCATTTGACCTTCCAACAACAGATTTAAAACTTTGCCTAGCAAATTTTGATTATGTACATGTTTCACATTTATAAGTGAAATCTATATTTAATTTTGGCAATAAACCCAAATTTATCATCCTATGCAACGATCGAAAATTTACATGTCCTAATCTTGTATGCTAAATATTTAAAGACTCAACAAAGTAAACGGAAACCTTATTCATTTTATTAATAGCATCAATAACCATTACATTGAGTTTAAACATGCCATATGCCAAGTAACCCATTTCCCACAAACATTCCCGCTTTGGTTAATACAAACTTATCAGATTTAAATACAAGTTTGAACCCCTTATTGCTAAGGAGAGGGTTGAATACTAGATTTTTCCTAATATCAGGTACATGAAGGACATCTAAAAGGGTCAGAACTTTTCCAGAAGTAAACTTCAATTTTACATTTCCTTTGCCTTCCACAATTGATGCAGAAGCATTTCCCATGTAAAGTTTTTCTCCACCAGCAATTTGATTGTACTCAGAGAATAAATATTTATTACTACAGATGTGTCGGGTGGCACCTGTATCTATCCACCAGCCTTTGACATCCGAAACTATATCTGTCTCAGAAACAATTGCAATAAGATACTCATCAGATTCAGCAACATTTGCCTGGTTGTTTTGAGAATTTTGGTCCTTCTTGTGGCGGCAGTCCTGTGCCTTGTGTCCAGCCTTCCCGAAGACCCAGCAATTATCTTTTGATTTTCTTGAAATCCTTGCCTTTTGGCACATGATTGTTGACAGGTTTCTTGGCACGTTTCTTTCCTTTATTTTTCTAGAAATATTGCTTTTTCCCTTCAACAGGATTGGCTTTGGATTCTGTGACAGGAACTTTCTTCTTGTCACATATCCTGTGATATTCTTCAACACGAAGCCTCAGAATCAAGTCTTCCATTGACATCTCTCGACGCTTGTGCTTCATGTAGATTTTGAAATCATTTCACGATGGAGACAATTTTTCAATAATCACTCCAACTTGGAAGTGTTCATTGATTGAACATCCTTCAACATGTAGTTCATGAATCAACACTTGAAGTTCTTCTACCTGTTTGATCACAGATTTTGCATCAACCATGATAAACTTGAGAAACTTACCAATTACAAATTTCTTTAAACTGGCATTTTCTGTTTTGTATTTCTTCTTAAGTGACTCCCATACTTCCTTGGTTGTTTTGCAAGCATAATATATGTCATATAGATTGTCATCCAGACGATTCAGTATGTAATTCCTACCTAGGAAATCAACCTGCTTCCAAGCATCAACCGTCATCATTGATTCTTTCATTGGATTTTCAACCATCTTGGGAGCATTTTATCTAACCACATGTGTCAAGTTCATGGTTGTCAAGTAAAACAACATCTTTTGTTGCCATCTCTTGAAGTCAATTCCCTTGAACTTCTCAGGCTTCTCATCGTTGGAATTCTTTACAATTCCACTAACGGCTACTGGTGATTGTGAATCAGCCATAGGAAATATTGTCTTTAGATTGTTGGAAATACAATCAACAGCAAAAAAAAAAATTACTTGTACCATATATAATTATTTTTTTTATTTTTTTTAAAAGAAAAAACCAATAAAACAAAATTTCATAATACTGTAGAAAAGAAAAAAAATATTAGCTTGTATCTGTAATTGTTGAATGAAGATAGAGACTTGCATTGAGCAATGTCCTAAAGACAGTATTTCACCCCTCCAATGTGCTTGAAGACCGATAGGTTACTGCCTACCAGGATACAACTATCTGTGTTAGAAATTGTAGCACAAAATTTCAAACCCTGACTAACAGTATATTTTTCTCTCAGTACAATATAAACACAGTATGAATGAAAGAAAAGTTAAATTAAAATTGTCTCTGCAAACTTGACTCATTTGTCATATTTATAAACCCAGACATGCCTTTTTGTAAAGGCACAAATGTTGTAGAATTGTGTCTGTTAAAAAAATGACATAAAAAATAAAATAAAACAAAAAGAAAGGATTGTGTCTGTTAAAAAAAAAAAGGAACAGACACCATTGTTTATAATTGTCTAAGTTTAAATTTAAAAAAAAAAATCAATTTTAAATCAAACTTCTTCAACTTGTAGTAACTATGAATACTTTTCTAAATTATTGATAAATTTTTATTTTTATTTTTTACTTTACATCTAAAATAAATGAAGTGCAGATATTATGAAGGGAATTAATGTGGATTTTGATCTTTGATTGTAATTTTGTAAAACGAAAGATAAATTAAAGTAAATGGATGTTTCTTTTATAAAAACAAAAAATGAAAGTAGTACCATGTCTTGATTATGGTTCTGTTTGTTGTTCATGATTTAAAAACTATATATATATATATATATATATATATATATATATATATATATATATATATATATATATAGTGGAAATTATGAGATATATCACCTTTGTTATTGTCTTTGTGATGATGTCAAATAATTTAAATTTAAAAGACACTTATTATGGTGAACTACCGAAGTTACCCCTAAACTTTTATTTGTATAAGGTAAGTTTCTGAACTCCTTTGTATCTCCCTAAAAAAGTTGTTTGAAAACTTGTATCCCTCTCTAAAAAAAGTTGTCTCGTTCCAGAATCTGCACAATAAAGTAACTAATATTTATGATCTCATGTATTATCTTTTCTATTTTCATGCACTTCCGATTTTTTATATGCATTTCTGTGTTGTAAGAACATGTATGAACATTTAATAGATCCGGGTATTTTTCATGTGTGACCGATAATATTTAAAGAAGAATCGAGCATATTTGTTATTGGACCGAGCTTTTATATATTTCGAAAAAAACTCGATTATGTGGAAAAAATGCTCGATAATTTGAAGAATATTCTCGATCCATTGAAAAAGTTATCGACCCCTTGAAAAAGTTTAAAAGACACTTATTATGGTGAACTACCAAAATTACCTCTAAACTTTTATTTGTAAAAGGTAAGTTTCTGAACTCCTTTGTCTCCCTAAAAAAGTTGTTTGAAAACTTGTATCCCTCTCTAAAAAAAGTTGTCTCGTTCCAGAATCTGCACAATAAAGTAACTAATATTTATGATCTCGTGTATTATCTTTTCTATTTTCATGCACTTCCGATTTTTTATATGCATTTCTGTGTTGTAAGAACATGTATGAACATTTAATAGATCCGGGTATTTTTCATGCATTTCTGTTTTGTTGATAATATTCTCGATCTTTTGAAAAATAATTTCGATCGTTTGAAAATATTCTCGATCTTTTGAAAATAATCTCGATCTTCTGAAATAATCTCGATCGTTTGAAAAAAATTCTCGGTCTTTTGAAAATAATCTCGATCGTTTGAAAAATATGCTCGATTCTTACTTAAAAATCCTCGATCTAGTTCCAAAAACCCTCGATTTCGCTAAAAAAAAAATCTCGATTTCAAAATTTCTAAAAATTACAATTCATCGATACCCAGAATTTTATCTTCCTCATCACATATTCAACATAATTTCAAACTCTAACTTAAACCACAACCATTCTCAGATCTCGTTTTCAACCATAATCTACGAATTCAATCAACAAAACACAAGTCTAACATACAATGACAAGTTATCAACTACAAAATCCAGAAGAAAAAAAAAACGAACAGAAATTACATCTGTCAATCGCAACAAATATGGTGTATTCTCGTTCACGTTCCGATCACTTCGCCGTCGATTCTGTTACCGTCGGTCTCTTTCTCACTCTAGTTTTTTCACACTAACAAAACGATAACTTTCTATCTTTTTCAACAGTTCAAGATATTTTTATCGGATTACACTAAATTGTGTTTTTTAAATATACATTAGTAAAATTGTGCTATTTACACAACACACCCCCAACGGTGCCAATAATGTATCGATCCCTATATATATATATATATATATATATATATATATATATATATATATATAATCACATGAGAACGAGAACGATAAATAGATTTGAAGAGCGGTGTGGAGTGAGTCCAGCGATTCTGTACTTGAATTGAAGTCGACTTGAAGAATCTCCCAACAGGGTCGGATCCAATGAGAAGTTAGCGGATCAAAAGACCATTTAATGGACACAACACCTCAAGAAACAGTCGGTTTCTTTTCGCCACAAGGGCACAACTTACAAATCTTATCACCAAAGATTTTTCCACAACGCTTAAGAACACGACACGTGGTGAACACGTGGCAGAATCTGATGCACAAGTGCTCTGGACTCTTCTCGTTTCAATCCCTCTTTAACACGTGTCTCAACCTCCATAGCTCTTGTTTGTCTATATAATTACCATTTACCGGCAGCAATCAAGCAGTTTGTACGTGTTTTGTCTCAAGTTGAAAACAAGAAGAAGAAAGGAAAGGAGTAAAAATGCAGTCGATGAAAGAAACCGCAGCCAACATCGCAGCCTCTGCAACGGCTGGTATGGAGAAGACCAAGGCCACCATAATAGAGAAGGTACATCTTTTATCTCTTTAATTTGTATAAATATTTTCGATAATGCAAAACATATATAGTGGTGACTGATGGTGGGGGTGCAGATGGATAAAGTAACAGCACATGACCCGGTGGAGAAAGAAATGGCGACCGAAAGGAAACAAGAGAGGATAGAACAAGCAGAGATCAACAAGCAGGGGGCTATCCATCATAACGCCGCAGCAAAGCATTCAAACACGGTTGGTGGTGGTGTTCACAACCACGGTTACACCGCTACTGGAGCTGGGGCCGGCTACGGATTAACTGGACCTGGAGCTGGTGGCCACGGGTCCGCTTACGGAGCTGGTGACCATGGGGCCAGTTACGGATCCAGTGGGCCCGGTTACGGAGCTGGTGAGTATGAGGCCGGTTACGGAACAACTGGGACTGGTGCCCGTTACGGAACAACTGGGACTGGTGCCCGTTACGGAGCTAGTGAGCATGGGGCGGGTTATGGAACAACTGGGACTGGGGCCGGTTACGGATCAAGTGGGCTTGAGACCGGAACAGGGTACGGATCAGGTAGACTTGAGAGTGGGACCGGTTACGGAACAGCTGGGACTGAGGCTGGTTACGGAGCTAGTGAGCATGGGGCGGGTTACAGAACAACTGGGACGGGAACCGGGTACGGATCAAGTGGGTTTGAGACCGGTACCGGGTATGGATCAGGTGGGCTTGGGATTGGCTCCGATTACGGAGCTAGTGAGCATGGGGCGGGTTACAGAACAACTGGGACGGGGGCTGGTAACGGATCAAGTGGGCTTCAGACCGGAACCGGCTACGGATCAAGTGGGTTTGAGACCGGTACCGGGTATGGATCAGGTGGGCTTGGGACTGGCTCCGATTACGGAGCTAGTGAGCATGGGATGGGTTACAGAACCACTGGGACACGGGTTGGTGACGGATCAAGTGGACTTCAGACTGGAACCGGGTACGGATCAAGTGGGTTTGAGACCGGTACCGGACATGGGTCAGGTGGGCTTGGGACTGGCTCCGGTTACGGATCTGATGAGCATGGGGTAGGTTACGGAACAACTGGGACTGGTGCCGGGTACGAATCAGGTGGGCTTGAGAGTGAGACCGGGTACGGAAGAAGTGGGACCGGGACAGCATCGGATTCGACATGTGGGGGTCATGGGCATTAAACGGGGGCCCACCAGATGTCAGCGTCGCCAAGACATGGAAGTGGGCAGCCGACAGGTCAAGTGATAGAAGGGGTGGAGGTGTTGCACCCGATTGGGAGGAATTCGGGGACGGGTCACAACCCGTCACAAAACACCCATGTGGAGGGCACTGATGGAACTGGATATGGCACCGGTGGTACCTATTCTTAACTGTCATCTTCCTCACTTTTTATCTGTTTTGTACCTATTATTAATAAGTGCCGATCGACCTCAATTCTCTTTTTAGATTAGGGTTTGGGAGTTTGTTTTGGCCATCACTTTTTTTTGGTTTTTTCGGTCTGTTTTGTACTTGTTGCTGTTGTCTTTTTGTTCCTTTTTTTATATAAGACGACGAGCACAATCAGTTTAATATATATAATTATATTTTTGAAGTAAATGAGTAGTCTTCTAATCTTGGAAGGTATAGGTAAAAATACATTATGAATATGATCACGAAAACACAGTAGATCGAAAATTGAATTGAATGCATGGAGAAGCAATGCATCATAGGCGATGAATCAATTTGGTTTGTAAATAAGGCAATATTACTAAAGAAAGAAGAATGCAAACGCAGCATAGCTAAAATGGTAATCTGAATCGGAGAATTACATGATATTATTTCCTCCCTTGTAATTGTGATCAAATATGTAGCAACAGATAGCAGCAACATGCCTATTTGGCTATTTGCCTACACAGCAACAGGGCCTATTTTCCTAAGCTGGCCTTTGTTCTTTATTAAATCAACCTCCTTTGGACCCTACCTGACTACCTCAACCACGAAAATTTCCAGTCTTGTGGTGAACCTGTTTTGAAAGTGGTGTTATCTTGATATGCCCTTTTTTTTATTTCCTTTTTCTGTTTTGATGATTGTTGCAACATTTGTGAGATCTGGGCAATTGGATGCTCAATTCGACTTTCATGAATCATTGGAATAGCTTCAGCTTCTGGCCAACTAGTTGTAGCCTTTTGGTGCATTTGTTGTCGTATTCACATCATAAACCATCAAAACAATGGTAATTGATAAATTAATAAGCTCGATTAAATCATATTTATGACTAGTCTGGATTTGAGACCAATGATAAATTAATGATTGTTAAATTTATAAGATAATATATTAAAATAAATACATAGATCCCAATTGAGATATAAATTAATAATCTTCTTATACATCAAAATTATATATATAACTCAATTAGGAGTTCTTTAAGATGAGAAGCCATTATGTTTAGTTTTACCATTTGTGATATTTTATATTCTTTTTGCTTGACTTAATGTTCATAGAGTATATTAATTAAGTATACATCGAATGTAATTTTAGTTTGTCAAGTCGAAATTGTGAGGAATGTCATATTTTTTTTATTTTTTTTTAATGATGTCACCAGTTTAATAATTTATGTTTAAAAGGCACCTATTACGGTGAACTATCCAGATTGCCCTTAAAATTTGTCTTTGTGTTTCCATCTACACTTTAAAAAAAAAAAGTTATCTTCTCTTTTTAAAAAAGTTATCTGAAAATCGTTCTCCTTATTTTCTTTCATGCATTTGTGATTGGTTTAATAATGTATCAATCCGTATATAAACATGTAGTTTCCCGAATTTGTACGAGTTTTTTTTTATTCTTTTCCGATATTTTTTTCATTTTTTTCGAGTTTTTTCTCTATTGGTTCAAGTTTTTTTTCTAATAGTTCAAGTTTTTTTTTATTGGTCCAAACTTTTATTTTTTTGATTATTTCCGAGCTTTTTTAGAAAGAGTTCGAGCTTTTTTTTGTATTAATTCGAGCTTTTTTTCTATTAGTTCGAGCTTTTTTTATTGGTTTGTAACTTCTTCTTTTTTGATTATTTTTGAGCTTTTTTTGGAAAGAATTCGAGTTTTTTTGTATTAGTTCGAGCTTTTTTTTCATTAGTTCGAGCTTTTTTTATATTAGTTCGAGCTTCTTCTTTTTTTTTTTTTTACTATTTTCGAGTTTTTTTGGAAAGATTTCGAGCTTTTTTTTTTGTATTGGTTCGAGTTTTTTTGTATTGGTCCGAGCTTTTTTTCTATTAGTTCGAGCTTTTTTTGTATTGATCCGAGCTTTTTTTATATTGGTCTGAGTTTTTTTCTATTAGTTCAAGTTTTTTTTCTATTAGTTCAAGTTTTTTTTCTATTGGTTCGAGCTTTTATTTTTTTAATTATTTTCCAGCATTTTTGGAAAGAATTCGATCTTTTATCGACACATAACAAATCAAAAATTGGTTTAGTTAAATCGAGTGAGCTTTCCCCGAATGCGTTTGCGTAGCGTCTGAGTTTCAATGGAACTCTCTCTCTCTATTTCACAACTTTTACTGTAAAAAAATAAATTAAAGAAATCTGATAGAACAACTATTGGGGGTATTTTTATCCGTTTACCATAATAAGTGTCTTTTAAACGTAAGTTATTAAAGCAATGACATTGTTGAAATACCACCTTAAAAAAAAAGCTATTTAATTTTTGAACCCATAAAAATAAAGATCCGTAACTTCTATTTAATAAGACTAATTATATTCATGAACTTGTTTTGGTTAACCAAATACATAAATAATTAGGTAATATTTGTATAATTACAATACACAATATATTAAGTTCAATGTTTTAGAAAAAAAAACCTTGATAAATTAATTTTGTATTAATTAATAAATTTTTACTGTCCTAAAAGTATTAATTTATAGAGGTTTAGTGACGTAACGGGGTATGATGAAAATAAGAATGATCATTTTGAAGAACTCTAAGACACATTCAGATGAACCTTGACACAGTAACCGGTAGTTATCAAAGCATGAACCACCCCTACCCAAGCATGGACCGCCATGCAGGGGTCATCATTCCCTAATCTTCGTTAGAAAATAATGTTTAAATCCTTAAAGAGCATATCAAATCTACGATAGATAAATGTTACAAAGAAACGATTTTATTAATATTGATCAAAATGTTAAAAGTTACAATAATTGAAAATAATAAAACTATTTATAATAAACTAATCCTAATACGACTCGAATACGATATTACTAAAAAAGACTAAAACAGGAAAATGTCAAAATTAATCAGAATCTTCTAATATTCATGACTCCTAACTTGACGGGAAAATAAAGATCAAATCTTATATAAAAAAGGTAAGTTTGATTTTGTCCAAAACCTAAATTTAATTCCTAATTAAACTAAAATAAATAAACTTATTAAACAATAAAAGATCCATATTTAAAAAAAAAATAAAAAAATAAAAATTATTTAAATCCAATTTGATCCACTGGGGTTAGATCGGGTTCCTTCTTTTTTATCCTGCATCATTTAAGTGTAATTAATTCAGCATTTTGAATGGGTTGTCTCGATTGCTCAACTCTTCTATCTTCTATCTTTTGACCGTACGTTGCATCTGTTGCTAATAATTGAAGGCATTTGCCATACTTTGATTTGTAAAAAAAATTAACTTTGACCACACCTTATGAGAAGTTGTTAGACCAACAACTATTGCATAAAGAACTTTCCTTGACATACAATGCGTTTGGTAGATGGAACAGAATGAGATAATTGGAACAACTTTCTCTTATCCCACATTTGACGTATTTGGCTCATCTTTAGTATGGAACTGAACGGGATAAGGTGAGATAAAAAAACACTAATTTTTATCACACCGAATACCTTAGGACAATATCGTCCCATGATATGGGACTAATAAAAAAAACTATTTTCCTCTTAATTTTTTTAAAAATTACAATATGTTTAATAATATATACTATTACATATATTATTATAATATGTATATATTATATTAATATTGTCGTATGTAAATTTTACCAAGCATAAACTTCATTGACAGGAAGGAGAGAATAGTCAGGTGGACGCCAAATGGACACTCAGGAAATATCCTACGAGGCATCATTAAAGAGAAGAAAAGCCCGAGTAAGCATATATAGAATGAAACCTACTCGGGATCAGTTAACAACACTCGGGACTGGTTAAACAACGCTTCCACTCGGGACTCAAACGGCGCTACTCGGGACCATCAGGTATATTACTCTTACTCGGGAATAAATACGACTCGAGTAAGAACTTGGTGCTTATTTCACACGGATTAAGTCATTAAATACTCGAAGATATCCATCAGGAAGGAATCCCAAATAAAATGGAACATTAAGTTAGAAGAGTCCCCAATTAGGAAATAACTTGATTTCTTTACGAAGACTACATTCTTATAAGGAAACAAGTCCAAATTGAACTACACTACTAGAATCCCACTCAATTTCCATAAGAGACTCTGAAACAGGAAAGAAGACAAATCAACCTCAAGCAAGTAACCGAATCACAATTATATACAAAGATCTTGTATTACTTGTACAAATCAGATTAGGGTTCTATAAGCATATAAATAGACCCATAATCTGGCTCCAAAAGATAGAGGCAATATAACATACATCAATCATAGCAAATACAGAGAGAAAAAAGGGAGATCGAGAGCTTGTAAACATCATATTCTTATAGTGGATTTTGGCTTGGTTGATCCTTCAACCACCCGTGGACGTTTCTCCGGTCATCGGAGTTTTATCACGTAAAACTTGTCTTCGTTACTCTCTCTGAATCTCTCTCTCTTTGAGTCAATAGCCGAAATCCAATCCTTGTTGGCTTTTCTGACATAATCCAGAAATCGACGTCAACAATTGGTGATTGAAGGAGGGGTTGAACCTCCGAACTTGTTAAAAGCGATGGCAGGAAGCAGAAGTAGTTCAGGGAACGGATAATAATCACCAGGCAATTTTCATGTTAGAAATACGTCACAAGATCGTGCAGCAAACACAGAAAACCAGCCTGCGCACCTGGCGGGAATCCAGCAAGTTCCTCCAACCAGCAGAGATCTTACGCTGCGTTTCCAAGAGGCCTTGCAGCAATTGGTGACAGACACAGCAAGGGAAGGGATTGATCTACTGGCTGCAGGAGCACATACTCCCAATCCTCCACCCGTAAGGCTCCGTTCGATGGTGGTTGGGCCAGGAATACTATGCCAGAAACCAGAAGGAACTCTTCCCCAATCAACACGGCTGGACAGAAAACACTTGAAGAGGAACATCATCAGAGGCTGGACCACAAACAAACAGTACATGCCAGACATCGTAAATAAGACCGGCACAAAGGTCGGTCATCATCAGAAGACAGTGATCAACACCATCGCAAACGTCATCATGGAGTCACACGAGAGGACCGGCATCAAAGTGAAGAGTCTGAGGAAAGAATGATGATAACCCAACTGTTTAACCGTCAAAAAAGTCTGATGGGGGACAGAAATGTCACGATCCAGAGCCTAACTCGAGAAGTTGAGAATAACAAACGACAGATGGAGGCACTGGTCAGACGTTATGGCTGTAACGATCTATCTGACGATGACTCTGACAGTCTATTCACTAGGGAGATTTTGCGGACCTCTTTCCCAGAAAGATTCAGGATGTCGCATGTGGAGCAATTCAAAAAAGATACAGATCCAAAGAAGCACGTTAGACGCTATAAAAGTGCCATGGCCCAATATGCCCGCAGTGACCCCCTATTGTGTCTCAACTTTCCGTAAACACTGGGGGACACAGGGTCAAGATGGTTCGGAAGATTACCCCCGGCGAGCATCGGAAATTTCAGCTAGTAGAGCATGAGCTTCTCAAGGCAATTCCTGAGCAATGTTCACAGGAAGAAATCGGTGGCCTACCTCTCTCAAATAAAGCAGAGGAAAGACGAGTCATTAAAAAAGTACTTGGGCCGGTTTGGCCAAGCAGTATCAGAAATTGGCAGTGCTAATGATGAAGCAATTATTGCCGCCTTCACCAATAAATTGCAGAATGGACGACTATCCTTAGATTTGAGAAGAGCACGGCTGACTAGGTATGCCGACATGATGGATATGGCAGGAGGATACGCTCTGGCCGAGGAAGAAGAGTTAGCTACAGGAGGAAGCTATATGCATGGAGGAAAGCCCGAACAGAAGAATACCGAATCCAATAGGCATAATCAAAAGGAAAAACGGAAAGGGAACGGCAAGGAGAAAAACAAGGATGAGGGTAATGGGCTCAACGTCGAACGGTCCACAGAGAAATACCGAGGCAGATATACAAATTACACCCCTCTTCGAAAAAAACAAGAAGAAATTTTAGCCATCTTGGAAGAGAAGAATATGGTGCAAGAACCGCGACGACAATCACAGTTCGTCCGGAGAGATATAACCAAGTATTGCAGGTTTCACAAAGAAACCGGGCATGAGACTTCAAAGTGTTTTCAGCTCAGAGATTACATAGAGACTTTTATTCGGGAAGGGCACCTGAGGGATGTAATCTTGAAAAAAGATGAGAGATCAGAAACTAAGAAAGAAGTCAAGGTTGATCACAACCCGGGTCAAAATCAAAGAACCAGCCCCGAAGCCAATCAAGTAATACATACAATTTTCGGAGGACCCTCTACTGGGAGAAGCAACCGAGAACGAACTCAGGAAATCAGAGAAGCAATAGAAGCAAGGAATAACTTCGACGTAAACTCGGTTGAGCCAGACCCGAAAAGGGTAAATGAAGGATAGGACCCAATAGTCTTTACAGAAACAGATTCTCATGGCGTCGATGTTCGACCTAATGATGCTTTGGTTATAAGTGCCCGGATTGGCCATAGGGAAGTCCGGAGAATTTTAATAGATAATGGGAGTTCAACAGACATCCTAAGCGTGGCCGTATACGACCAGCTAAGACTAGACCGAAAAGATTTACAGCTTTTCCATACTCCATTAAGAGGGTTTGGGGGATAGAGGTCAGGTCACTCGGGACGGTAAAACTACCCGTGAAGATCGGAACGGCACCATGCCAGAGGACTGTCCTGCTCGACTTCGTGGTAGTTGACTTGGATAATTGGCCGTATAATGCATTATTGGGCCGGCCATTCCTGAATAAAATAAGGGCTGTGACGGCCACTTATGCATTAATGATCAAGTTCCCAACAGAACAAAGGGTTGGGATAGTCAAGGGATCTCAAGAGATGGCCCGAAGAGCAAACCTGTCAGTATACAGAGACAAGCATGATGCTGAACAAGTGTGCACCATAATGCAGCCCAATCAGTGTGAAGAATCCTTGTCATTCGAACTGGATCCAAGGGAGGGCTCGAATGAATACAAAACAGAATTGGTTGAAATAGTACTTAAAGAAGACGAACCGGATAAGAAAATCAAGATCAGGGCTAACTTGGATGGAAAAGTCAAGCAAGACTTGACCAATCTGCTTAGAGAGTACAAAGATGTATTCGCTTGGAGTCATAAAGATATGATCGGAATAGATTCCCGAGTAATATCTCACCACCTCGCAGTTAGCCCGAATGCAAAACCGGTAATACAAAAGAGAAGATCGTTCAATCCTGAAAGAAGTCAAGCAATCAAACAAGAGATGGAAAAGCTACTGGCAACTGGATCAATCGGAGAAGTCAGCTACCCTTAGTGGGTCGCCAACGTAGTCCTCGTCCAGAAGAAAAATGGACAATGGAGGATGTGCGTAGATTTCACGGATCTAAACAAGGCTTGTCCAAAGGATAGCTTCCCACTTCCAAGGATAGACCAGCTGGTGCATGCCACAGCAGGTCACGAATTGTTCAGCTTCATGGACGCTTACTCGGGATACAATCATATCCGGATGAACATAGCTGATGAAGAAAAAATAGCTTTCACAACGGATCAGGGTTTATATTGCTACACAGTAATGCCCTTCGGTTTAAAAAATGCAGGTGCTACTTATCAAAGGTTGGTCAATAAAATCTTCACTCGGGAAATAGGAAGGAACATGAAAGTGTACATCGATGACATGTTGACTAAAAGCGTCTCGACAGATGAGCATGCCCTGGACCTCCAAGAGACATTTGATGTTCTGAGAAGATACCAGATGAAATTAAACCCAAACAAATGTTTATTCGGAGTCCATTCGGGGAGATTCTTGGGTTTTCAAGTCCATCAAAGAGGAATCGAAGTTAATCCCGAGAAGATCCAGGCTTTGCAAGAAATGACCTCACCTAAAACATTGAAAGAGGTACAGCGCCTAACAGGGTGTTTAGCCTCCTTGGGAAGATTCATCTCAAGGGCTACAGACAGGTGCGCACCCTTCTTCAAGATAATCAAAAAAGAGAAATACTTCAGGCATTCTTAAAAATAAAAAAGTACTTGGGACAGGCTCCCGTTCTCTCAAAACCGTAAAAAGGGGAAATACTTCAGTTGTATCTGTCAATAACCGAGCTTGCAGCAAGTTCAGTCTTAGTCAAAACAGAAGATAGAGTGCAGAAACCAGTGTATTATACCAGCAAGGCACTCGTACCGGCTGAGACCAGGTACTCACAGGCAGAGAAGATGGCCTTAGCATTTGTTTCAGCAGCAAAAAAGCTGAGACCATATTTTCAGGCCCATACAATCCAGGTTCTCACCAATTGCCCATTAAGATAAATTTTATAAAAACCAGAAATATCAGGAAGACTTACCAAATGGGCAATCGAGCTAAGTGAATTTGATATCCATTATGTCCCCAAAACCTCCCTCAAAGGACAAGTTGTGGCAGACTTCATAACCGAGTTCACAGAACCAAACCTGGAAGCAAAAAGACTCTTGGGTAAGAGTTTCCCATAGAAACTGTATGTTGATGGCTCTTCAAATACTCATGGCAGCGGGACAGGGATCGTAGTTCGCACCCCAGAAGGATATGATGTTGAATGTGCCATGAGATTTGATTTTAAAGCAACCAATAATCAAGCCGAGTAAGAGGCATTGTTAGCTGGAATCAGAGTCTGCATAGCTCTCGGGGCAGATGAAGTTGAGATATTCAGCGATTCATAGGTAGTTGTCAACCAGGTTATGGACGAGTACCAGGCCAACGATGAATGTATGATAGCCTACCGTGACATCGCGAAACAGCTTCTCCAAAAATTTAAAGAATACAAGATCCCTCAGATCCCTAGGGAAGAAAATGAAAAGGTTGACGCATTGTCTAAATTAGCATCAATAACAACCTCAATCAGACCAAAGACCATTCCAGTTGCACACCTCCTTAAACCGAGTACAGCTGAACCTAAGTATTTGGAAATTTTAGAAATCCGAACACCGCAAGACGGTTGGATGGTCCAGCTGAGAAGGTTCCTGGAAGAAGGCGTGCTCTCGAAAGATCCGGTATTAGCAAAGCGCATCAGGTATCGATCGGCTAGGTAAACCATGATCGGAGGAGAATTATACAGAAGGGGGTTTTCCCGAGCTCTCCAGAGATGTGTATCGGAAGAAGATGCACATCGAATACTTCAAGAGATCCACGGAGGAGTTTGCGGGAACCACACTGGGGGTAGAAGTCTGGCGCATAGCAATGGTCGAAAAGTTGCAATACCTGTCAAATGATTGCCAATGATATCCGACAACCCCCAGAAAAGCTCAGAAACCTCACTGCCCCATGGTCATTCGCCATGTGGGGCCTAGACCTGATCTGGCCAATGCCAGCTGGTACAGGGGGTGGAGCAAAGCACACTATAGTAGCTGTCGATTATTTTACAAAATGGGCAGAAGCTGAAGCGCTGGTGCATATCACAGAAGCCAACACCATAAATTTTGTAAAGAAAAAATACTTTATAGGTTTGGAGTTCCAGACACTATAATCACCGACAATGGCACTCAGTTTGATAACCAAAAGTTCAGACAGTTGTGCGAAAAGTATCAGATTGCTAACTACAATGCGACACCAGCTCATCCTCAAACAAACGGGCAAGTAAAAGCAGTAAATAAAATTATCAAGCACACCATTAAAGCAAAGTTAGATGACAAAAAAGAAAGCTGGGTTGAAAAGCTTCCTGAAGTATTATGGGCATATCGGACGACAGCAAGGACTTTAACAGGAGAAACTCCGTTCACCCTAGCATTCAGAACAGAAGCTGTCATCCCCGTAGAAGCATCGTATGCGTCCCCCCCGAGTCAGGCTATACGATGAAGAATAGAATGTTGATACACTACTATAAAGTTTGGATGAGCTAGAAGAAAAAGGGGAAAAGTCCCGAATAAGAAATACAACATATCAACAAATAGTGGCTCGCCACTACAACTCTCATGTTCGGATCAGGAAATTCCAGCTAGGAGACCTGGTGCTCAGGAAGGTGTCATTGAACATAAAAAATAGAGCCGCAGGATCCCTGGCTGACAAATGGAAAGGTCCATACAAGATCGAGGGGATAGCTGGCCATGGAGCTTATTGGATTGCTCGACCCAATGGAGGGATGTTACCCCGACCATGCAATTCCCAATATCTGAAGATTTTCTATCCTTAAAATATATATATATATATATATATATATATATATTTATATTGAATATTTTATTCTTTTTTCTAGTCAGGACAATATTGGTAGGATAAATATTAAACTGTAATTTAAATCTGTCGATTTTTTACAGTAATAAATAAAACTACTCGTAATTTCCGAAAGGATAGCATTTAGTTCGAGATTTCCAAAAGAAGGCATATTATAATAAGAACATATGGAAGCAAAGCATGATAATAAGAACATGCAAATAGAATTCTCAGGACCATCAAATTCCGAATGGGCGGAGAAGCTCGTAGGAGCATGCCAGCCGAGCAGGGTCAAAATGACCTTCGTAAAAAGGCAAACCCGATGCACCAGACTCTGAAAAAATGCTCGGGGCGCTATCGGGAGAAATTCTGGTGAAATGCGTAGCTGTGTGAAAGCAACTTTTTAAAAAAAGAGCTCAACGATTCGGTAAACCCTTGCGCATAAAAACTAGGGAGACGTCATTGGTATTGCGTAAGGACTCGAACGTATGATCATGGTAAGCCTTGATGTAACGTTCGGGTAGCAACCAGGTATGAAACACAAGTGTAAACTTCTGTTTCAAGATGACTCGGTTAATAATAAAGAGCCAGTTTAATAAGATACTTGGCAATTGAAGTCATTCGGGTAACAACCGGTTTAATAAGATACTCGGTTAAGTTACCCGAACATCGAAGAAGCCAGTTTAATAAGATATTTGACAATTGAAGTCATTCGGGTAACAACCGGTTTAATAAGATACTCGGTTAAGTTACCCGAACATCGAAGAAGCCAGTTTAATAAGATACTTGGAAATTGAAGTCATTCGGGTAACAACCGTTTTAATAAGATACTCGGTTAAGTTACCCGAACATCGAATAAGCCAGTTTAATAAAATAATTGGCAATTGAAGTCATTCGGGTAAAAACCGGTTTAATAAGATACTCGGTTAAGTTACCCGAACATCAAAGAAACCAGTTTAATAAGATACTTGGCAATTGAAGTCATTCGGGTAACAACCGGTTTAATAAGATACTCGGTTAAGTTACCCGAACATCAGCCAGTTTAATACAGCACTCGGCAACAATCAGCAATGAACAGATCAAGACCATTCAATTCATAATAAAATAAGATTTTATTGCTCCTAAAAGAATGGTTACAATTCAAAGAATGGTTCTGTACAAGTAAAATATAATCAGAATTTTCTACAATTCTACAATTCTACAATTCTACAAAATCAAGGTTGCAAGGATTTCAAGCCTTTGCCAATACTCGGATCTTGCACCATCTCATACTCATGAAGCAGGCTCTCATTAGACAGCCAAGTGATATCGTCGACAGTATAATCCATCCACTGGCTGTAATCTTCACCCGGGACTGGCCCGACATCTGGGACTGCACCCTTAACCGACTCTTGACTTGCGTAAAAGGTCGAGAGAGAATGCTCAGACGGAATCTCTAAATGCATGGGATGGGCCTCTTTGCCTTGACTACGACAGTAGGCTCTCCATTCCTTCATTTGAATCCGAAGAGATTCCAAGGAGCGGTCCACATGGTGTTTGATTGACAGCTCCCAATTAGCACGGGCTTTCTCGGTCGCCCTATTCTTAACTTTGAAGAACTCGCCGGCCGAAACTAGCCCACGTTGAAATTCCCGAAGAAGTAGGGCATTGTAAGCAGGGGATCTTTTAAAACGATCCACCCTTTGGACTTCCAGTTCCAACCTGGCCTCTCGGGAAAGGGATTCAACTGTCAGCACTTGGCGCTCCAAATCTTCAATTTTTTGATCATACGCCGACTTCGCCCACTCCACCTCCTGCTCGGCCTTGAGCATGGATTCTTCAGCAAAAGATAGAAGATTTTGAAGTGATGCAACCTTCTCCTCTGCCAGAGATGCCTTGTCCTCGGCTTCAACCTGCTTCGCCAGACAATGGTCGGCAAATATTTATACAGAACCGACCTCCTGCTGGTAAGCTTTCTCGGCTCGAGCACGGCCCTCCTCACTCGCCTTTAGCTGAGCCTCTAGATGCCTTAATCGATCGGCTTGATGTTGCTGCGTCTGAATAAGCTCAGCGAATTCGGCCACCATCTGCAAAGGAATATACTTAGATTTCTGGCATAAGCAAAACAATAAAGGAGTTGGATTCAACTTACATAAGATGCACCGTTAAAAACACTTTGGAGACGTTCGGTCAGGGAACCATCCTGAAAGCTGCTCCAACTGTCTTCCCCGATAAAAGCCCGACCGGAGGACATCTCCCGTAGCATATCCTGGGAAGAAAGGAATAAAGGAACCCCCGACGGTCCAGCTCCCAAATTTCTAAACTCGGGGGCAGGAGAAGCCCTGTTCGGCTCTAAGGACGGAGAAGGAACCCCCGAAGGTTCAACCCTTATATCTCTAACTTCGGGGGTAGAAGAAACCCTACTCGGCTCTGAAGCGGGTGCATCTACTGATGCTCCAGCACCAACACTCGGGGCAATCTCATCCATAACATCTTTGTCACTGGAGTCAATAAATGAGACTACCCAGGGAACTTTGAGAGGACGAGACGGCGAACTAACTGCCTTTCGCTTCTCACCCCGAGAACGGTGGAAGTTAAGATTAGCAGCAGGATCTTCCTGTAGATCGTCCCGAAAAGACTCAAAGAATTCGGCACCTGCAAACACTTGATCCGTCAAGACGTTACCATCATCGCCGGCTTCAAACCGTCTAACAGGCTCTTCACACGGGCCTTCACTCTGGCCACTTGGACCAACAGAATCCTGAGTAGGAGGCTGAGCACCCTGAGCAACGCACTCGGGAATTCGTTCCTCAGCAGTGTCGATTTCCTCATCAGGCTCGGGTGGAGCAATACCCTCATCGCCCTGACGGAAAGCTTTCTTTCTACTCGCTTATAGAATCGCCTTCACCTGGCGAGCCTGAAGATCGCTGACGACGTCCGTATCGAACACTAGTATAAAAAAATGTTAGAAAAGAAAATGAAAAGCAGAAAAATACAACAGAATGGGTGCCGGGTTACTTACATCGCCTGCGATGGCCCGAAATCTGTCTGAAGAAGTCGAGCTTTATCAAATCCTCCTATTTAAAAAGGTAGCTCTTGCTCTTCTTCTCCAGTGTACGAACAGTTGCCCGAGTCAGCCTCTTCAGCTCAGAATCACTATAATCAATTATTTTCTTGTTCCACACTTTAGGGAAACAGAAGAAACGGGGAACACTCAACACCGTTCGGGAATCCTCAGATCGAACAGTGACGTCGAGCCCGAGAGCCCCTCCAGCGAAAAACCAACTTTTCTTCCAAAAATTGTTGGATGTAGGGAATCCCCATATGAAACCCTTCTTTTTTGGGTCATCAGAAGCATCGACCCCCCGATTCACCTTTGCTTCTTTGGGGACCCAACTATCCGAAGGAGTAGACGCAAGAATAGGTCCCTCGTTTTGCTAACCTGCCTCAGCGTAAAGAAATGCCTGATTTCATTGGGGAAGGCGGCGAAAGGTTCATTCGACTGAACATGTGCCACATGCACATCAAGACTTTGTAACTATTCGGGGCCAACTGAGCTGGGGCTATCCCTGCTTCAGCCAAAAACCAGGCAATAAAAGGCTGAAGGGGAAGTGTGACGCTGCAGCAAAGTATGGATCCATAAATCGTGACCATGCCCTCAGGAGGATTCCATAAGGCTCTATCCCTCGCAGGAACCAAAGTGACTGAGTCAAGCAAGTTGAATCAGGAATGGTATTTTTCTATCTCAGCTGGCCCGACCACATTCGGCTCAGTATCAAAGCCACTAGGGCGAGTATCAGAAAACGAAAGACGAGACGCCCTGTACACTTCATTAACATCACCCTCGTTAATAGTCTGTTCCCTGGTCTGAACGCAACTCGAGTCGTGCTTGTATACCTTACTTCTGTTGTGATGTTTAGCCATCATTCGAAAAGATACCCTGTGATCAGAAATATCAGAATCAAAACTAGATGGAGAACTCGATACAGGGCTGAAAGTGACATCAGGGTGAAGCCCAGAAACATCAACCTCTAAGAATGGAGGTTCATCTATTGGGATATCCCCGAGTAATCGTTTAATGCAATATACTAACTGGAAATCCCCACATTCTAATGCATAAAAAGAGATTTTAAAGAAACGATGGCGAGAAGATGGCCCCATTAAAACTAACCTTAAATTGAGATTGATGCAAGATCTTCAAGCGGAGAATCGCGAACTTCTGGATAAAGAAATTTCTACTAAATTTTTTTGAGAATAAACCAACAATGTCTCTCAGCAAAGAATTTAAAGACGAGACGACACGAAACCCTAGGATTTCAAGGCGGAAAAAAATTTATGACGAAACTCGATGACGTAGGCGGACTTTGGGGAAACGCAAAAATCATTTCTCATAAATGATATTGAAAAATGAAGAGACGAGGGACGCGTGTCAAAACAGGAAGTAGCCCTCAACCATCAGAACTTCAAAACGTCGCCATCATTTAAGATCTCGAGTGATAAAGCGAATCGAAATCACAGAGTCACCATTAAGACAAGCCATTATGACAAGACGGTTATTCTGACGAGTAAAAATTAAGACAATTAAAATACTCTTGCCCGAAATGAAATTTACTCGGTAAAAATATTTTAAGGGGGTATTGTCGTATGTAAATTTTACCAAGCATACACGTCATTGACAAGAAGGAGAGAATAGCCAAGTGGAAGCCCAAATGGGCACTCAGGAAATATCCTACGAGGCATCATTAAAGAGAAGAAAAGCCCGAGTAAGCATATATAGAATGAAACCTACTCGGGATCAGTTAACAACACTCAGGACTGATTAAACAACGCTTCCACTCGGGACTCAAACGGCGCTACTCGGGACCATCAGGTATTACTCTTACTCGGGAATAAATACTTGGTGCTTATTTCACACGGATTAAGTCATTAAATACGCGAAGATATCCATCAGGAAGGAATCCCAAATAAAATGCAACATTAAGTTAGAAGAGTCCTCAATCAGGAAATAACTTGATTTCTTTACGAAGACCGCATTCTTATAAGGAAACAAGTCCAAATTGAACTACACTACTAGAATCCCACTCGATTTCCATAAGAGACTCCGAAACAGTAAAGAAGACAAATCAACCTCAAGCAAGTAACCGAATCACAATTAAATACAAAGATCTTGTATTACTTGTACAAAGCGGGTTAGGGTTCTATAAACATATAAATAGACCCATAATCTGGCTCCAAAAGATAGAGGCAATATAACATACAACAATCATAGCAAATACAGAGAGAAAAAAGGGAGATCGAGAGCTTGTAAACATCATATTCTTATAGTGGATTTTGGCTTGGTTGATCCTTCAATCACCCGTGGACGTTTCTCCGGTCATCAGAGTTTTACCACGTAAAACTTGTCTTCGTTACTCTCTCTGAATCTCTCTCTCTTTGAGTCAATAGCCGAAATCCAATCCTTGTTGGCTTTTCTGACATAATCCAGAAATCGACGTCAACAAATATATCAATAAATTATAAATTATAATATAAAAAAAATGTTATAGTATATATAATAATAATTATAGTATTATATATTCACATATATATTATAATATATATATATATACAATATAATAGGGGTATTTTGGTCTTTTAAACATCTTATCCCGTCTTGTCCCAGCTATACCAAACGTAAAACAGTACAGTTAAAAGTTCTGTCTCAGGCCTTCCAAATATAATATAGAACAACATGTCATTTTCTGTCTTGTCCCGTCTCGTCCCATCCCGCCTTGTTCTATCTCATCTTCGTACCAAACACACCGTAAGCGACCAATCTAATAAAAGTTGGTCATGCACAACCCAATCTTTATCAACTGGATTGGATAGTGGGTGATTATTTGTGATTTTGGCAGGGAGGAACGAAGAAGTTAGCCGCCTAGTTTATAGTTTCGAATAAAATAAAGAACAATTGATTTCCAAAGAAGATGATTATTGTGATCCAACTTGATCACAAAAGAGCAGCTAAGTTGTCATTAAGGACATAGTTTGACTGGTAGATGGACGAGTTTAGGGTTTGGATAAATGATTCTAGGTGAACTATTCAAATCCTACCAATGACGAAAGCTGTTAAAAAAAAATACTTGATCTCGATTAATATATATTGTTAAGGGTTAATAGCACCGATGTCCCCTATACTTATAGCGCAGTTGTATAGTGCCCCTGGATTTTTTTTTGGCACTTAACCCCCTGAACTTCCATAAATTTATAAAAACTGACAGAAGTGAAACGGATGTCAGTGGCAAATTACACTTACATACCCTGAACATATGAATACTTGTATTAAAACTGAAAAAAAAAATATAATAATATCATACAAATACCCTTTGACCTGTTTGACTAATATAAAAAAAATAAAAATAAAAATATTAATAATAATGATTATAAACTTTGAAAATAATAATATTATTATTATTAATGAACTTTTAAAATAAAAATTATAATATATTAACAATAATAATAAAGAAAAATTAAATTAAAAATATATGGAACCTAGATTTCCAAATTCCAATTAAACATTTAAACTACCCATAATTCCAATTAAACAAAAATTGATTAAACTACCCATATTTTTAATATATTTTTTCTTTATTCTTATTGTTAATATATTATAATATATGGATCCCAGATTTTCAAATTCCAGTTAAACAATAAAACTACTCATAATTCTAATTAAACAAAAATTAATTAAACTACCAATATTCGTAATTTAAATAATTGTATTTTAAAAAAAGAATTTGAAACCCAGATTTCTCAACTCAAACCCAGATTTATTCTCTTCCAAACCCAGATTTATTCTCTTCTTGCAACAACCAAATCCATACGCAAAATAAACGAATTTTTTTAAAAATGAACACCCTCAATCTTTGCAGTCCCAGATTCATCAATTTTCATTTCCTCACAAACCCAGGTCATCAATCTTCATTTCTTTACAAACCCAACACCAACACCATCAATCATCATCATCATCTCTAGCCACCGACACAAACCCTCATCAGTTATCAGCATCATCTTCCACCAAGACCATCATCCAAACCCTAGCCACTGCCACCATTCAAAAGCCGCCTCTTCTTCTCTCTCTCTTCACATCAAGTTCATCGCGCGCGCTCTCTCCCTCTCTACGGATCTGGTTCCAGCTGATGCGTCTCTTCACATCACGCTCGATCTTCTTTAGCCACTGTCGCGGCTTCTCTCTCTTTTCACATCAGGTTCATCGATCTCTCTCACTCTGTCTCATCGTGAAACCATCTCCATCAATCTCCTCCATTTTCGATCTCCGATCCATCTTTTCTTTGCCTTCTTTCTCTCTTATTTCATGTGATTTTGTGATTGGGTTTGGTGGTGGTTGATTGGTGCGATTTCGAGTTGGTGGTGGAATTTCGGGTTGGTGGTGGTGCGATTTCTTGCTTGGATTTTGGTGGTGGTTTGACTAGTGTGATTTCATGTTTGGGTGGTGGTGCGATTTGGTGCTTGTGTTTGACCGTTTGGTTGTGACAATTTTGATGGAGTTCCATCTGTTTCTCCATTGATGGAGATCTGAAAATCCATCAATGTTTTTCTCTTTTAATTTTGTTTTTTTTTTATTTTTTCAAATTTTTTAATTGGATTTCGTTTATGGGTTTGTGAAATGAGTTTTTGTTTTGTTTGGTTGCTAATAAAATGAGGGAAAGAAAAGGGAAATCCTTGAATTTTTTTTTGTGGGTTTCTCGGTGTTCGAAATTTAATTAATGAAGATTGATGAATTTGGGATGGTAAAGATTAATGAATCTGAGGTTATAAAGATTCATGATCTCCAACAATATTCATATTTAAAAAAAAAACATTTAATTTGTATTATAATAATAATTATTATTATTATTAATATTTTGGACATTAGTCAATGAGTCAAAGTGCTTGTGGGTGTTATTATTATTATTATTTTCAGTTTTAGTACAATTATTCATATATTCAAGGTATGTAAGTGTAATTTAACATTGACGTCCGTTTTGTTTCTGTCAGTTTTTGTAAATTTATGGAAGTTCGGGGGGTTAAGTGCCAAGAAAAAAAATTCAATAGGTATCATGCAACTGCGTTATAAGTATAGGGGCATCAGTGTTATTAACCCTATTGTTAAAAAAAATAGCAACCAAGGGGCTGTTTGTTTTTTTCATAATAAGCCTTATTACCCTTTATGACTTCATTTAAGATAAATTGATTTGTTAGTTTTTCTTACTTATAACTTATTTTAAGATTTATATATCTGACAGAAAAAGTAATTTTTTTTAGAGAAAATCAAATATAACCACAACTATTATGAAAATTTTGTTTTTAACCATATACGAAAATTTATTTGTTAATAGCCACTTTTTAAAAAAAAAATCAGTATATGTCCGTAAATTATAAAAATACCCCTGGATTTGATTTTTTCTTTAAAACATAAAGAAAACTTGAAATCATGACTAAAATCTGGAACCAAACTTGAAATCTTGTTTTAAAAAAAAAATGAAACTTGAAATCTTGCTCAAATTGAAATGTTGAAACTTGAAATCTTGACTAAATTGAAAGTTAAAACTTGAAATGTTTTGGGTTTTTAATTTTTTCGTTTTCAAATTTTGAAACTTGAAATGTTGCCTAAATTGAAATGTTCAAACTTGAAATGTTCTGGGTTTCTAATATTTCGTTTTCTTTCCTTTTTTTCAGCAGATCTAATCACCGGCGGAGGGGATTGACGGTGTTGCTGGACGGTCGTAAAGCCCAGGCGACAGCACTCCGGCAAGCTGTCGACGACATGTGAGAGAGAAAGGAAAGGAGAGAGAAAGAGATGTGAGTGAAAGAGAGAGAGAGAGAGAGAAAGAAGAGAGAGAGAGTTGCGGGGAGAGAGAATAGAGGTTGGGTGAGAGAGAGGAGGTCGGCGACGGTTCGCCGGTGAGAGAGAGAGATCGGGGAGAGAGAGGAAATGAGAGAAAAAAAAAGAAGAGAGAGAAAATGGTTGGGGATGGTTTTTATATGGGGTCATTCAAGTAATTTCTAAAAAAAATGGCTATTAACAAATAAATTTTCGTATGTGGTTAAAAATAAAATTTTCTTAATAGTTGTGGTTATTTTTAGCAATTTCCACAAAATTTTTTTATTACATCTTATTGAAAAGGGGATAAAGTACAGTGTTATAGTATATTTCTACAAATACCCTATATCAATTCATATATTTACAATTTTATTCAAACATAACAAACACCCTAAAAATCAATTTTGAAGAAACCCTAACAACCTAATCAACTCAACAAGGGGCGACGGCGGCGCCGCCCCTTGGAACCGGAGGAGGCGGCACCTCCCATTCGATTTTGGAGGTCGGTTGCACATGGAGGTAGACGGCGGACGGAAGAGGAGAAGGAGATGGTTGGGTGATGCAACGAAGGAGGGAGGGAGGGAGATCAATGTGTGATCTGCAGCAGATCAGGAAGAGAGAGAGGCGATCGAGTAATGTGGTGGCGAAGGCGGTCGAGAGAGACGATCTCAAGTGACTCATATATATATTTCAATTTCTTTTTTTTTTAATTTTAAAAAACAAAAATTATTTTGATTCAAAAATCAAATTGAAAAGTTATAAATGTAAAATAGTAAAAAAAATACTTTTTTAATAAGTCATTCAAAATATAAAAACAAACATAATAGAGTATTTTAAATTTTAAAACTTGTTCAAATCTCTAATAAAATAAGATCTTATAAGATTTAAGAAAAAAAAAAAAAACGGCACCTGAGTTTTCCTCCGAATGGCTAAAAAGATTTATCAGGTATATTAGAAACACTAGAAATCGGTTAATGTTTCCATGTTCTGATGTGGTTGTTTGAAGACAAGTTTTGGACATTTGTTTCTAGAAAAACAGTACTACAAAAATTGAAAACAAGGCATTAAAAATTGAAAAACAACTGTGATAAGATGAAGAGCTTTGTAACTGTTTTGATTGAAATCTGATGAGATAAAACATTTATTCCTTCTATGTCTTGACTTCTTCCTAAATCTTGACAACATGCAACACAAACAAATGTAAAGGCGAAAGGGTGTAAATATTAAATTTAAAAATGAAGTATAAATATTAAATTTAAAATCTAAACATAAATATTAAATAGAAAAACTTAGTATAAATATTAAAATTTAAATAGAAATGAAATTACCTTTGTAGTTTGTAGAATAAATATTAAGATTTGAGAGAATGACGGTATATAAATATTGTAAATCGTAATTTCAAAAACAAATCTAGTAGGTATCTGAAAACATAAAGAAACAACACAAGAAAAAAACACGTTAGAAAACAGTGTATGAACTGAGACCCGTGTTTCACACAGTGTCCTTAAGACAATTTCGTCGGGCAGTGTATTAGGCAATTGTCTTTCAGGATACAACGGTTCAACAGTGGTAGGCCTAAGCACCAACCACTACCAGCGAACTCAAACCGAGTTTAAACTTACCAAGAAAATAGAGAAGAAGAATAGGAATTCGGCTGTTCGAAATTAAGTGTATTTCGGTAGGTTAACTTTATGAACGGAATACTATGGCTTTTAAATAGCCAAACTGAAGCACTAGGGTTTGAGGATTAATTTTGGTAAATTCATTTTTGATTTAATAAGGAAATAATTTAATTAGATAATATTCTCCACAGAGATTTACTTCTAATTAAAACCGATTCTGTATTCATAGTGATCAAGTAAGAAATTAGAATCCAAACAATTAAAGTTTTCCTTATTCATCACAGTCAAAAAATGTTGACATAAGGAAGTGGCAAAAGGTCAACTGGACTCTCACGGTCCAATTGGAGCGGCATTCGTGTCCACAAATTGTGCCCACACACAAGTCGTGCATTCGAAGGTTCGGGGTCCATGATTTGCACCCCCCCCTACGTGTGCGAGAGAGAGTCTCTATGCCACACATGTTGATAGCTCATATCACACATTCACTTATAAACTACATATAAATGATTTCCCTAAGCAATGTGGGATTCACTTTAATCCCTGCAAAATGGGTTCACTTTGAGACTCAATTTCTCATTCACCCATTAACCATTTTGTGAATTTGAGTATACCATTTCGAAGTTCTCACGAAGGAGAATTCGAATCCACTTTAATCTTCCAATTTTATGGAATTTATCATACTCAATTTTTACTCTCAAATTGAGAGTTAGCCACAAAATTTCCAACAATCCCCCACGTGAATGAAATTGACCTAGGCGACACAAAGAAGATGTTTGGTAAGTTCAAACTGTCGAAACCTGCATAGGATAGGTAGGTGTTACCCTTTGAACCTTCCCTTGTAAAGGTATGCTTACTTTACTGGCTGATCAGTATATGTGATATCCTTGAACTGTTCTACTGTTTTGTGTAAACGGTCACACACCTTACACAGGTATCTTCCAGACCCGATTTGGTTCTCAATTTTATATTAGTTTTGGCCATGAACATGCGCCTGGTTCTGTGAGAGTCTCTGAAGAATATATCCCTTCACTATTCTCTTTTAGAAGCGGCCCCACTTCTCTCTCACATAAGTGATTTCTTAATTAAGAGTAACTCGCTTTACTCTGCTCGAATTTCCATAGCTAGGAATTTTGACGCATAAGAATCATTAAAAACATAGTTTAACCTTCTCCCAACGGGTATCACTGTTTCATCATAGGAATGGATTTGAGGGTAACCCCCACAGTGATCCAATTGAGTCTTACAACTTGGTTATCCCATTGAACCTAGATCTTGGGATCTCAGTCAACTAGGTTGGGTGTCCATTGTATCGACTTTTTATCTAATGGGCTTTAATCTCATTCCTCTCGATGATGTCTCAGCTAGTTCTCTGTTTAACCCTTTAGTTAGCGGATCCGCAATGTTATCTTTTGACCTTACATAGTCAATAGTGATAACCCCAGTTGAGATTAGTTGTCTAATGGTATTATGTCTTCGATGTATATGTCTAGACTTCCCATTATACATGTTGCTTTGTGTTTTTCCTATTGCTGATTGACTATCACAGTGGATGCAAATCGCCGGCACAAGCTTTGGCAATCTTGGAATATCTTCTAAGAATTGGTGTAGCCATTCGGCCTCCTCGCCACATTTATCTAATGCTATAAACTCATATTCCATTGTGGATCTGGCTATACATGTTTTGTTTGAGGGATTTCCAAGATACCGTCGCACCACCTAGTGTGAACACATACCATGACAAGACCTGGCTATACATGTTTGTTTGAAAGATTTCCAAGATACCGTCGTACCACCTAGTGTGAACACATACCCTGACAAGACCTACCCTAACTCCTCTCTTGAGTACGAGGGATGCCCTTTGGGATGTGCTTTTTACTAACATTATAAAGAATTTTGACTAAAATTCCATAGAAAATACTTGATTTTAAACATAAAAAAAATAAGGAAAACATTGGAGAGTACAAAATGTACATAACTGCAAGATTTTCGTTCATTATAAAAAGTCAGTCGAAATCTCGACCAGACAAAATCCGACCACTTTTTTTTCTAAGTAAAATGACCAGAAATCTGATTAGGCCGAATAGGAAATCTGAGTAGGCCGAGTAGGAAATCCGAGTAGGCCGAGTAGAAAATCCGAGTAGGAAATCCGAATAGGCCGAGTAGGCAAAACCGAGCATGGCCGAGTAAGAAATCTTACCACGTTCAGACCATGCCGACCACACATCTTAAAATATATACATGAAAAATAAAATGCATGACTCTTATGCTTCATGATGTCATCGAGTGGCCCACCTCAAAACTTCAGAGTCCGCACAACCGAGCAGCTACCTGGAAAAATATTTTTAAAGTAAAAGGATGAGCACTAACACCAGTGAGTGAATGAAAAACTTTTAAAAATATAAGTTTTCTTTTGAACAATCTTTTCTATATGCATCAGATTTAACAACTAGATATTATTGTATCTTGTCAAATAATCCCATAAACATAACATGATTTGGTAGTCAAAGATAATATATCTACAAACACATTTAATAAACTGATGCACAATTCTTTTCTGATCAAGAACAATATAATTTATAAAATCTTAATCTGCGCCAAATTAGTACCCAAGGGATATCTTCAACACGTAAACCGAATTACTTCATGCATACGCAGAGTCAGGAATAACTTCTGTCATACAAGTGCAAAGCGACTCAATACTCTTTTAACTTTTGTCGTACATGTGCAGAGCGACTCATCTGAGATACACATGTGTAGAACGGCCCTAAAAGCCAAAAATAATCATAACTGGGGAATGGTACAAACATGGTGGTTTTATGAAATCAATCATAATCTCTTCTTAAAACTGCGTAAAAGTAATAGCTAATAATTCTGAGAACTAATATAAGCATAAAACATACTTTCAGTTCTCTGTATAATCACCATAAATCATTAAAAGAAATAAAAAGCTTAAATGATTTGAAGGCAATAATTTTAAGCATAAAACTGGAAAATTTTGAGTTAAAAAATAAAACTAAAAACTTTTTCACTCACCACTTAGACGTCAAGCTTAATTCGGACCAAATATGTTAGGTTCCTTTACTTCGTCTTCTTTCTTGACTTCTTTTTCCTTGTCTTCCTTCTCTTTCCTTTCTTCTACTCGATTCCACTACTTTCTAACTGATCATGTTTATCCTCCAATATATATAGGTATGGACAGACATCACTAAAGTTTTGAGCTAGTTAACTAAGCTCACAGTTGTCTGCCAACAAAACAGACTATGGTGGTTTACTCACCTGATGGCTTTTCATTCACGTTTATCTTCTTTTTTTAATTCAAGTTGGGCCTTTTGTTCGGCCTGAATGGTTTGGGTGTTACATACCCACAAGTGGATTTTGAATCCTTCATATCATATATCCAGTTAGCATCAATGTATCCTTCTAGGACCGTTGGATATCTAGTATAATGCAGTCCATGATTATGAGTGAATCGTAAGTACTTCAGTACTTCAGTACTTCAGTACTCTTACTATTCCTTTCCAGTGATCGGCTCCTGGATTACTCGTGTATCTGTTTAATTTAGTGACTGCATTAGCTATGTCTGGTCTTGTACAACTTGTTAAGTACATCAGACTTCCTAGCACTCGATAATATTCTAGTTGAGAGATACTCTCACCCTTATTCTTGGATAATTATAGATTTATATCTACTGGTGTTCTAGAAATTCCAGAATCACTTTTGTTGAATTTCTCAAGAATCATGTCAATGTAGTGTGATTGACTTAGTATGAGTCTGTTAGATGTCCTTGAGAGTTTCATTCCCAACATTACATCAATCGATCCTATATCTTTCATATGAAATCTTGATTTCAATATATCCTTAGTAGATTTGACCATTTTAAAATCACTACCAACAATGAGCATGTCATCATCGTAAAGGCACACAATGACATAGTCATTTTCTGTGTCCTTGACATAAACACATTTGTCGCATTCGTTGATCTTAAATCCATTTGACATCATAGCATTGTCAAATTTCTCATGCTATTGTTTTGGTGTTTGCTTTAAACCATATAAAGAATTCACCAATTTACAGACTTTCTTTTCTTTTCCTGGAGCAGAAAAACCCTCAGGTTGTTCCATGTAAATTCCTTCACCTAAATCTCCATTTAAGAAAACTGTTTTCACATCCATTTGATTTACTTCAAGATTTCGCAAAGCTATGATTGCAAGTATCATTCTAATGGAGGTTATTCTCGTCACAGGAGAATATGTATCAAAGTAGTCTAGGTCTTCTCGTTGATTGTAACGTTTAATTACAAGTCTAGCCTTATACTTATCAATTGATCCATCAGCTTTCATCTTTCTTTTGAAAATCCATTTGGATCCTAGCGGTTTACATCTCGGAAGAAGATCCACTAATTCCCAAGTACGATTTTAAAGGATGGAATCAATTTCGCTTTTAATTGCTTCTTTCCGCAATAGTTCTTCTGAAGAGCTTACCGCTTCTTTGAAAGTTCGAAGTTCACCTTCTAGTTAATAGGTCATAAAATCTGGACCAAAATACGTTTTCATCCTTGCTCTTTTGCTACGTCTAGGTTCATTCTCTACTTCATTTCCTTGTTCTTGGTCCTCACTATTGGAACCTCGTTCACCGGTCACGCAGTGGAACTAGGTTTTAAAATTTTTATACATATCATATCTGTATCTCGGACCAGTGAACTTGAGATAGTATTTATTTTTCGAAACTAATACATATAATATGTATACACAGGAAATTGTAATCAATAAAATTAGAATAACATACCAACTTTTGGAGGCTCCTTCACTTTACGTTATGCTCCTGTCTGAACCAATCTTACCAACGTTTGGAAACTTTTGTCTGTACCACTTGATCTTCCTCGATATCTCCCGGGACTAGTAACTACGTGTGGGCGCATCACGATCTCAGAAACTTGAATGGAAGATGTAGAGAGAATTAAAGAAACTCTTTCTTTTATGCATTTAAAAAACACACAAAACATGAAACAATATATATATCACGCATATTATTGCTTGTCTAACAAAAAAAAAATATCACGCATGCTTTTGCTTGTCTCACAACAAAATATATATCACGCATATTGTTGCTTGTCTCACAAAAATATATATATCTACGTACTGCTGCTCACTTTTCTTCACCAAAAGTCTACACAATTTATATATATATATATATGCTGATCCCCAAATCTCAAATATATACAGCTGGTTTATAAATATATATCATATATGTATTAAGTATTTGCATCCTATGTAAATTCTTCTTTTAACTATTGTTTCATGTATACATCAGTTTACATTCAATATAATCTTTTGTGTTATAATTAATATATATCTTTTAATTATCCTTTTCAAATATATCTAATATATTAAAAGTGATAATAAGTATTTTAAATTTAAACTTAAATTCAAATACTTAGATAAATGATTTAGTAAAATAAAATAATCATATTATTTTATCTTCACCTAAATCCATATATCAACTAACACCCTCCAATTAATAGTTAATTAATAATTCATAATTATCAATATAATTAAATAATCTAATTATTCAATTAATTTAACTATTAACATTCATTAATTAAATAATCTCATTATTCAATTAATATTATTTAATTAATTCCCGAATATATACGTGTCACTTTTGTAACACAATTAATTGGACAATCCAATTAATTAACTGTGACCCTTGTTACCTAAATCGATCGGGCTAGCAAAGGGACCTAATGGACCCATAGTATTTTGAGTTCAAATAATCATCGGAATTATTAATTAAACTCTTTATCTAATATTCCTTGATTATTAACTCCGGTGTTATTCCACTAAAAACCTGAAGCTGCACTCTCTCAACTGTAGACGCTTTTACACAGACTGATACAACTCGGTGTCCATTGATATAGCTATTACATATGGTGTGATCCTCCACAGTAGTTCATAATTAGAGATGGGTCATAATGTCCGTTATACCCCTCTAATTACATATATCCTTTAAGTACCATTGATTCTATAATGAACAATAAATCCTATTTCCTCTCGGAATTAGGAGAGCGCTCATATTGTCCAAACCCCGAATCAACCCTTAAGGGAACTACCATCTACTTCTCACAAGAAGGAGTGGATTACACTATTGTGCACAAACCTTCCTAACCACAAGCCAAACCGCAATCCCAACATACGGAGTATATTGATCAGGAAATGCATCTGACCTCACTCATGGTATATCAAAGACCACGATCTAACCTGAAGGAGTCGATAAGACATTCAGGATTAAGATCACCCACATATAGTCATCATTAGTTGATATATATAAATCTCATCGGTAAACGGATCTTGGTGAGAGATTCATATAGATCATGGCCCAGTCTTATATGATCACATCATACAAGGTGTCTCCATTCCCATATCTCATATGAATGATTCAGGATAGAATCATTGTACATTACGGAATGGACCGCAGCTATAGATTAACCACAAATAAAGTACCCAGCTTTATTTGCTATCTATGGACTCTTTAGATTGCACATCTCTTACTGTATCCATCCGTATATGACACTCATATACACAGTTCGAGATTACATCTGGCAATCTTGGATGTTAAATATATGCACAAGTTTATAAAATAAATAACATAACAAGAATGAATTGAACTTTTCTTTTTATTTATTTCATAAATCCATTTACAAATTACATCTTTAGGGCATAAACCCCAACACTCACAACTATCAACATGTGTTCGTTTTGACAAACTTGCTTCATCATTGGATTTACATGGAAATACATGTTCAAAGAACATTGCATTTCTAGATTCCAATATCGTGTTTTTGTGTATATCTGATATGTCAGATTTATAGACCAAGAATCGATGAGCACTATTGTTTTGTGCATATCCAATGAAAATGCATTCAACAGTTTTCGAACCTATTTTCACCTTCTTAGGTATAGGTACGGCTACTTTGGCAAGATACCCCCACATTCGTAAGAATTTATAGGAAGACTTTCTTCCTTTCCATAGTTCATATGATGTCTTGTCTTCTTTCTTTCAAGGTACCTTATTTAAAAGGTAATTGCTAGACAATATATCACCCCACATGTTCTGAGGTACTCCATAACTTATCAGCATTGCATTCATCATCTCTTTCAATGTATGATTTTTACGTTCTTCAATACCGTTTTGCTCAGGGGAATATGGTGTCGTGGTTTGATGTATGATTCCATGTTATGCAAAGAATTCACCAAACGGTGCTACATACTCACCACCTCGATCACTTCTCAGTACCTTGATTTTCTTGTTGAGTTGATTCTCAACTTCAGTTTTATAGAGACTAAACTTCTCTATAGCTTTATCCTTGTTTTTCAACAAATATACATAGCGGTATTTGGTGCTATCATTTATAAATGTGATGAAATATGTGTTGCCACCTCTTATTTGTATACATTTTAAATCATATATATCTATGTGAATTAAATCAAGAGGTTCATATTTCCTTTCAATAGTTTGAAATGATGACCTTGTTAGTTTTGCTTTAACGCAAACTTAACACTTATGTTTAGGATCAATATTGAATGTGGAAATATGATTTAAGTTAATTAATCTACGCAAAGTATCATAATTAACGTGTCCTAGTCTACCATGCCATAAATTGGAATACTCGAGCAAATAAACTGAAGAATTATCTTTATTGATTGTTCTTTTGACAACAAATACATTAAGATTAAAAAGCCCTTCAGTTAGATACCCTACCCATATAAGTTCCTTGCTTGGTTAAACCCACTTTGTCTGATTCAATCACCATCTTGAACCCATGCTGATTGAGCAACGAACCGGACACCAAGTTCTTATGGATATTAGGTACATACAGCACATTGTTCAAGCTCAGGGTTATACTAGAGGTCATCTTGAGAATGACTTGACCACGTCCATTCACGTCAGATGTGGCTGAGTTTCCCATATACAACTTTTCTTCATTCTTCATTTCTTCAAATGTATTGAACATCTTCCTGTCAGAGCATATATGACGAGTGGCCCTAATATCCAACAACCACTCCATTGGGTTTGACCCAATAAGGTTTGCTTCTGTCACAACTGCAGAGAGATTGATCTCGGATACATCTTTTGTGATCCCAGCAACCATGTTTACCTCGTGGTTCTTCTTCTTCTTTGGCAACCTGCACTCGGAGGATTTGTGACCCAGCTTGTCACAGTTGAAGCACTTCCCTTAGAATTTTGGCTTCTTAGAGACTCCTCCCTTAGAACCTAGTTTGGATCATTTCCCAGGCTTGCTCTTCTTCAGTTTAGAACTTTGCCCATGTTCAACCACATTGATTTTCGCTTCAGGTGCATTGACATCTTTCTTATCATAATTCATGTGATCTTCCTGAATACGAAGCTTGAGAATCAGATCCTCGGTCTTCATCTCCTTTTGCTTATGTTTGAGATAGTTTTTGAACTCTTTTCATGAAGGAGGAAGCTTCACAATGATTGTAGCTACCTGAAAAGTTTCACCCAGGGTCATCCCTTCGGTATGTATCTCATGTAGAATCCCCTGTAGCTCTTGGACTTGACTCATAATTGTCTTGGAATCCACCATCTTGTAATCAAGAAACCGACCCACGATAAACTTCTTGGAACCAGCGTCCTCAGTTTTGTATTTCCGGTCTAATGATTCCCACAGTTATTTGGCTATTTTCTTTAAAGAAAAGACGTTATATAGCGAATCTGACAGCCCGTTCAGTATGTAATTACGGCACAGGAAATCCAAGTGATTCCATGCATCAATGGCATTCTATACATGAACATCTCGTTCTTCACCACTATTGGGTTTAGAAGCATCTTCAGTCAAGAACCTGCCAAGGTTCAGTATGGTCAGATAAAACAGTATCTTTTACTGCCATCATTTAAAATTCAGTCCACTGAACTTATCAGGCTTCTCCATATGATTCATTGGCAAAGGTACCGAATTTATGTAGGGATTTACCATAGGAACATTCCCTTGACTCATATACTGGCTCATCACCGGATCAGACATATTTCTGACGAAGGAGTTGATGGCCGAGTCATTGTGGCCACAGTAGGTAATACTATAGGTATCTGGCCCACAAGCAAAGAGCTCACTGTCGAAGTATCTAATCTCATACTTGGATTAACTTCCGGAGTCTCTAGTGAAACACTGGAGTTCACATCAAATTTGTTTGCCATAATATCTGAAACAAAAACAAAATTGTTTTAGTATCACAGAAGTGATAGCACGGATATCAGTTGATATCAAATCAGATTTCATGAAGGAAATCACAATCAGTGTCTGATATTGCAAACCCGATTACCTAATCGTGGCAATTGATTTGAAAATCAGTGTCTAATAATAGACCCAATTTCTATAAATTAATGTTATTTATAAAAATTGAAATCAGTGTTCCAAAGAACCCGATTTCCACAGATACCGTATTATATACGAAAATTAAATCAGTGTTCCAAATAACCTAATTTCCACAGTTGAAAACTGAACCAGTGATTTTTTTTTCCAGTCCGTTACGATTTGAACCAGAACTCTAATACCATAAAGTTTGAAGAAGCAAACGTTGTTTGAAAATAATTTGAGGAAAAATTGTCTTAAGATTGTAAATCGTAATTCCAAAAACAAATCTGGTAGGTATCTGGAAACAAAAAGTAACAATACAAGAAAACAACACGTTAGAAAACAGTGTATGAATTAAGGCCCGTGTTTCACACGGTGTCCTTAAAACAATTTCAATGGGCAACACCGTATGTGTATTAGGCGATTGTCTCCCAGGATACAACGTTTCAACAGTGGTAGGCGTAAGCACCAACCACTACCAATTGGAGCGGCATTCATCACAATAAAAAAACGTTGATTTATGAAGGTGGCAAAAGGTCAACTGGACTCTCACGGCCCAATTGGAACGGCATTCGTGTCAGCAGGTCGCCCCCACACACGAGTCGTGCATTCGAAGGTTCGGGGTCTGATAGATCATATCACACATTTACGTATAAACTACATATAAATGATTTCCCTAAACAATGTGGGATTCATTTTAATCCCTACACAATGGGTTCACTTTGAGACTCAATTTCTCATTCACTCATTAACCATTTTGTGAATTTGAGTATACCATTTCGGAGTTCTCACGGAGGAGAATTCGAATCCACTTTAATCTTCTAATTTTATGGAATTTATCATACTCAATTTTTACTCTCAAATTGAGAGTTAGTCACAAAATTTCAAACAAATATTTGGTGGAAAGATTAGAGAATAACGAATTATTGAATTAATGATTATAATTTATACGAGAGAGTGAGAATGCGTAGATATTAGAGAGAGTAGAGTGTAAAAGGGTTAGAAACAGAATGAGTACTATAGGGAAAGTGAAATGAGGGTAACATGGTAAATAGAGGGATTTGAATTTTTTTTTTTTTTTTAATATTGGAGCCAACAGTAAAAAATTTAAGAGGCGGCATCGCAATCGGATCCGGACCCCAATTTAAACCATTGTCTTGTCACACCTCATTTAACTTTTTTTGAGTTTATTATGCAAGTGTGGCTGGTTCAACTAGAGATGATTGTGGTATGGTTTCGGTTTCAAATTGTTGGTTTTGATTTCAAGGGATCTGGAATCGGGATTGGAATCGTATAGGAGGTGGTTTTGGTTCCAGATCGGTTTTCCTGTCTTTTGGTTCCGGTTCTGTTTTTTTTTTAATTTTTTTTATATTACATACTAATTAAAAAAAATTATTAAACATGTAATGATATGAAATTGTAAATGAATTTGATTTGATAAGTCGAAATTAAAATAATATATATATATATATATATATATATATATATATAATTTATATATTTTTTAAAATATAAATTTGGGAAAAAAAAAGTTGTTAGAACCGGTGGTTCCAATCCAGTTTTTTTTTTAAGGAACCGAAACCGAAACTTTAAAACTCACGTTTCCGGTTTTATTTTACGGTTACAGTTCGATTCCACGGTTTGAATTGAACCGCTATCATATATAGGCTCATCTGCTTTGGTCACACCTAACATTTTTTAATTTACCGTCCAAGTGTGGTCCGTGTGATCTAAGGATCACACCTCAGTTTTTTAGAGTATACAATCCATACTCCTCAGGGCCGCCGCACCTCAATAGGACAAAGCTTATAATAAATGAAAGCCAAGTAACATTTAACTTTCTTTGTAGTTTTCATGACGTGTTATTACACGTCTCATACACAACACATTTAATTCATCCAATTTAGTCGAATTCAATCCCATAAAATAGTTCAATATGATTATACACCAAACGGGACTATACTGAATTATTTTACTTAGAACCAATGTGCAAAATAAAAGAAAAAATTGCGGACATAATATGTAAAAGAATACAAAATATAAGACATCTACTCCTAGTGTGCTGTGTGCCAAAATCGCCTCTATCGTTGACTATAGAGTAAAGATAGCCACAAATCCATAATTATCATCAAAACTTGATATGCTTTTGATTCATATTAAAGATAATCTCATTGTTGTCTATTGAAGAAAGAACCAAGTAGAAACGGTTCCTTTTAAAAACTAAATTGGAACCTCCATAACGTTAGTTACTATTCATTTTCAATATCCAATTCTCCCCTTGCTATTATATTTATAAGGTTTATCTGTTCTAGGTGCAAATGACAATACTCCAATTGTGAGACAAACATGCCTGCTATTGATGAAGCATTGGCAGCCGTGTTCAATTGACTCATCATCATAACATCAATGAATATCTAAATAGCAACTCTCAAAATCATTAGTCAAGACTACTAAAGCTAAAACAGTTTTAACAAGGCAAAATTTCAGATATAATCATCTGTCACTTTCACTAATTATGATTGCACAGCCAACACAGAGAAGGGAGCTCTCACTACTACAAGACTGCACAACAGCTACTAATGGGCAAAAATTGAAAAAAGGTCCTCACACTCCTGACTTCCGCAACTCAGCCGCCCCATGTGCAAAGTGACATCTTTCTCCAAAGGTGCAAGAACCCTTGGCAAAATTGTCACATAGCTTTGTCTTAAAGTTGTTGCTTCCCGCAGCTGGAGCTCCGTGGCCTCCAACGTTTTTGGCATGGCTGGGACCAATGCTCACAATTAACTCTCTTACCATAGCACTTGCTTGCTTAATCTGTTCAAATGACCCTTCAAGCTCTATATTCTTGAGGTTGGGATCTACCTCATGGTCCCGGATGGAAAGCTTGGCCCCTGTTTGGCGACAGATCTGCTTAGAGTTCACACCACCCTTCCCAATGATGGCTCCAGCTAAGGAAGCATCTACACTGACTTTTGCAGTAGCTGTGGCACCAAAACTAGCAGCAGGTCCAGGTGCAGGTGCAGGTGCAGGTGGCTCCATCCGGCCACCCATTCGGCCTGGAATAGGTCCCATGGCACGTGGATCATCATGAGATGGAGCAATAGGCTTGCCAAGCTCCCAATCACCATGTGCAAAATGGCATTTGTCACCAAACTTGCAACCTTCAGCACTGTTGAACTTGTTACACAACCGAGTTTTGATCGCAGATCCTGAGGAGCCATTTGAAGTGGGTGGTGTTGCACCCATGTTTCTAGATGGTGGAGGCATGGTTGGAGCTAAATTCATCATTTGGGCCACAGCATTATAACCACCAGGAACATAATGCAGGAAATGGCAGCTCTCACCAAATGGACATCCAGCAGTGCTGCAAACCCAAAGAACAAGAAAAATCAGATAAACAAAAGCCCCCACCGACCATACTTGCAAGCAGTATCCACAAGCAAACCACAGATGTCTGGATTCCTAACCCCACCACCTACCCCAAAAAGTAAAACAAAAAAGAAATCCCACCAGAGAAATATCAAAGAGGCTAAAATACATTGGAGGCAATCTGATTATCTGATAAGAAAATGAGGGACTCCATGATGAATACTAACATGGCTTATTAAAGTAAACAGGAACTTGGTTCTTGCTGCATTGTCATAATTAATAGACCAAAACTGCGATATCACAATTCACAATCGAGTTACCATGAAATATTGATATCATATCTTAGTTGGATCATATTTTGACAGATTACTTCTTTAATATTTCCCAATAAAAGATTTGTGGTCTCATAGCAATAACAATCCATTGTCATTACAGGGAAAGATTTCAGCATAACAAGAGATATAAGCTACAGTATACATCAGTTAAAGAAAGAATAAAATCAATATATCTGCCTTAGCGCAATTTAGACTCCACCAAACGATGGTTATCTTTTGTACTTGATAAATAAATCAATCTCTGTTACATTCAATTCAATCTTTAACCTTGTTAGACCAAACCACAGTATGTACCTGTATAACAGCTAACGATACCCACTTCATTAGTGCAGTTACAGAATTTTATCTTGTAATTTCAATTACTAAAAGAATTTATAAACACTAAACGAAGATAATATGAATTCAAAATATTTATTTAGATGGGTAAAGATTTGAACCTGTAATATTTGGTGCATGGCTTCGATTTGCTTCCTACACCGGTTGATAAAGAATCCATTTCTGTTTCAAAACATTAATTGTTTGTTCTTAGTTGAAATTTCTCCAATTATTGGCAAAATTACTCTAGAAATCTCAGTTATATATTATTAATACCCATTAAGAAACCATAAATAAATAAATAGTGTCTTCATAAAATATATATATTAAGTAATAGAGAAAATTGACAAATTATTGAAGTAACCAATCAACAAAGTCCAACAGCTTTCTCATCTTAAGCAGAGTTCCCACTAATATTAGATTATTACCCTTCTAATCTTTTATCTAATTTGAAAATCAGCTTGTTCTACCGATAAATCAATGAAATCTATAACTGGTATAAACCAATACTAAGCAACTACCATAAACTCTACACATAACAATCCAAACAACAACGCAGGAATTAGCTAATTAAACTATATTTGTTTCGTATATTGCAAGGACAGTGATACCTAAAATTAATTTCATCCAACTTATACTATTATTGCACACACACAAACATAAAAATAAAAAAAAATAGAAGATTTATTGAAAATACTGTGCATATAAAGAAAAAACCAACATGGTCAAATTTCTAAATTTCATCTATAAAAAATTGAAAGGCAAAAAAAAAAAAAAAAAAAAGACAGCTTAAAATAAAATTTCTACAAAAAAAGAGAGAGAGAAAGAGAGAAGACGAACCGTGCTTGGATTTCTTGACAGCACCATTAGGGTAGAAAGCAACTTCATGCTTGCCTCTCTTTCTTGTATCCATTAGATCCAGATCCAACCAAAGATAAATGAACAGAAACAATCTCCACCCAGATCAAAATATTCAACTAACAGCCTATGAATCCTAATTATTTGACAATTAAAAAAATAAAATAATAAAAATAATAAAAAACTTAGAAAGTAGTAGAGAGCAAAAACCCTAACCTTAATAGAAAGGGTTTATGGACGCGAAAAAGAGAGCAAGAGAAGTCTGAGATAAATAGATATATGAGATACACAGTTTTCATATTATTATTTTACTACTGTGAGTATGTGATGTAATAAATGCTTCCTTTAACTTTTAATCATTTTTTTGGGCTATTAGTAAATAGGTCCTGGACTTTTTTTAATTACAAGTTGTTTATGATATTTATAAAAGTGACCAAATTAGTCCCTAACTTTTACAAAACTATCAAAGTAGTCCCCAATCTTTTTGAAATATTAAATTAGTCATTGTTGATAGTTAAATGAAACGTTTTACTCTGTAAAAAAAAAAAAAAAATACTCTAATACCCCTATGTGAAATTGATTAATTAATAAAAAAATGTTAAAAAATATATAATTAAAAGTTCGTTGTCGGATTTAGTAGACCAAACAAAAAACCTAGAAAAGTTTTTATATATATATATATAAGAACAACAACACTGCTACTAGCTCACTTCCATCTCTCTCTATTTTTCTTCTTCTTCTTTGGTTAGTAGAAAAAGAAAATGAAAACGGTGAAAAACATAGGCATGGTTTAATCTGTTTCTGTGCAACAACAAAACTATTTTTTTTTTATTGTTGTGGGTTCTCTAAATCACTCATATGTTCAGCTCGATCACCAAAATACAGTGTCTTTTGTTTTTCTTTGAAGTTGTGTGTTTCTCTGATTGTTCATCCTTCAAAGGTTTATATATATACAATCTTGTTTTTTTAATTTCTGGTTTGTGTTCTTTTTCTGCTATTTTTTTATGGGTCTATGTCTTTTATCTATAATTGTTTTGTCAATAAATAATGTGGATCTAATAAAAGAATTTGTAGTGTTAGTTGTTTTTTTTTTTTTTGAGTTGAGGTTTGGAACTCCACAATGTGGGTTGAAATTTTTGCTATTTTTAAAAATAATTAATACTAATATTATTAGAATTGTATAATTATCCGTTTATTATATAAAATGATTTTAGTTTTAATTTATTTACACATTGTAAAAGACTAAAATATCAATTGCGTGTTGAGTCTGACTAACGAGAATGTTAATTGAGGGACTAATTTGGTACTAGTATAAAAGTTAGGGACTAATTTGGTCCCTTTTATAAAGGTTGTAAAAAAATTGAATTTTTTTTTTTTAAATACAGGACCTATTTAATCATCCTTTCTTTTAAAACAAACAAATTAGGGTTTAAATCACATGGTCCCACTGCTGATGACATCAACTTCAGTTTTTTGCTCTGGACTGACGTCAATCTAGTTTTACGAGGCTATGTTTAAGTCAGGGATGACAATTTGACCCGCATCCGTAGACATCGGTCGGAACCCGATACTATAGGATCAGATTTGAGTGGTGAATTTATGACCCGTAAACCTGTTTAAAGAAAAATCCAATGGGTTTAGGTGCGGGTGTGGGTTTGGAAAATAAATCCGTAGGTGAACCCGTGAATCCGTATAAATAAAATTTAGTTAACATTTATTATTTAAAATATTAAGAATTTAAACTCCAATGGAAACATTTTAACCATTTAAGGTTTACTCGTTCTAAATTTGAGAATTACAATTCTCAACTTTTATTTATATATGGCAAGTCCTATATTGAAAAAATAAGAATGCAAAGTTCCATTATTCACTATATATATATATATATTGTTTTGCCTCTAAACTCAACTAAGAAACACACATAAAATGAATTGAAATTTTTACTTTATTAAATGTTTTTAATCTTTAAAATCATAATATTTTTTATATTTAAATGATATAAAAATATTATTAAAAAATTATAAATTTGTGGACATATGGGTGTGGATGTGGGTGAGAGGTGCCATACAGTCACTAAAACCCACGGGTGAAACCCGTATACGAACCCGTAAAAATAAACGGGTTCATGAGTTTACGGGTTTACATGACATAAAGTTTTACGGATGTAGGTTTGGACATCCAAACCCAACCCATTATCATCTGTAGTTTCAGTGTCAGCTCATTTTTGTTGTGCCTTTTAAGACCTTCTTTAGAGTGCCATATTTGCACACGCCTGGACTTTGTAAATACAAAACCTACAAGAAAAAAATAAAAAAAAATCGAACACCAGTGTACTACCAAATATGTAATTTCTCTTGATTTTTTAAAGGGATTTTAGCAAAATTGACCGTCAAACAAAACAACTTGCACGAGTATCTATGTAGAAAAAAGTTACACATTACCCAAATTACCCTAGCACACAACCCAATCTCGTATATTTCTCCATCACCTGAACAATTTTTGGTTTCTCTTTTATACGTGACATATATATTTACTTTATACCAACCAAAATATAAATAATACTATTTCGTCAAAATTTAAAGTTCAAATGATATAATATCCATAAAATCTAATCATTTCAATCATATAATTATATAAAAAAATTAATAATATATATCATTTAATCATCATATTTGGACATCAAACTTAAACAAAGCAACACTATTGATAAAAAATTAGTATCTAATACTTCTTTTTAAACCACAATTTAATAATGACGTATATAATTATTTTGTTATATTTAAAATAACTTATTAGTGAAAAAATAAAGTTGGTCAAATGGTATGTCTAGAGGTGTTCACGGTTCGGTTTCGGTTACGAACCGTCAGTTTCGGTTCCGTAAAATGGTCTAACTGTAATCGGAGGTGGACGGTTTGGTTCGGTTACGTAGCTGCCGGTTTAACGGTTACGGTTCGGTTCGGTTCGGTTTCGGTTCTGTTACGGTTGGTTTTTTTTTTACAAATGAATTGCCACGTATCGCAATTCTATTGGTTAGTTTTTTAAAATATATATATACCAAAACCGTCAGTTTTGAGATGGTTTTTGGGATTGGATAACCGTAACCGAACCGTCGGGAAACCGATTTCCAACCGGTTTCGTAACCGATTTCCAACCGGTTTCGTAACCGACCGTTTCGGTTTCGGTTCGGTTTCGAACTGTTTAACCGAACCGTGTATACCTCTAGGTATACCCCTCAATCCCTCAAACTAACACTACTGACCACCAGGATACAGTTTAGAGTCGCTCTCCTTCCTCAAACTCGGATCATTATAATATTTAAAAAAAAAACAAAATAAAACAAACTTATTAATGACGTATTATTTATTTATCCAATTTGATATATAAGTTTTTCACAACAGTACAATATATAAGATACACCCACGTGCCACATACAACTATACAATTATACAATATAATACAATATAAAATGATATACAACTAATTTGTTTTCCGACGTGGCAGGCAGGGGCGCCAAAACAAAAACAGAGATCGACATTTCCAAAGTAGGCGAGACTATTTTCAAACCTCATCAACCAAAACTAACTTTGATATCATCGAAACTTAAACCATACCTACTAAACACACCACACAATTGCACACACCGCTCCTATCAAAAATCTATCAGGTCAGTTTTCCCATCTCTCTCTGCATCCGATTATTTTTGGGCGTTTTCAGTTTTTTTTTTTTTTTTGGTTCTTGTCAAATGTGGTTGTATTTTCTTAGTGTTTATATTCTTAACATTTTAAGATGTTCTTTATATTTGCTGACAAGTTAAATAAGTATTATATATGGGTTCGGACCGGTAATGTTGTTTTTCTTTTCCCTTTTTATTGTGTCGAGATTCATGAATTGTTGGTTGCATTTCTTATTGTCAACACTGATCATGAGGCTGAACCAACAAACAAGACCAATGATTGTATGATGCAATTTTTTTAAATGCAAGCTGTCCAGAATTGAAGCTTATTTACCTGGTGAATACACTAATTTGTACATAAAAATGTTTATGGCCATTCAGTTATTTTAAAAGCATTCAATTCCTTAAGTTTTCCAAAAACCCATCGGTATCTACTGTTGTGTTAACATTTTGATTTTGGACTTAAATATACATTTTGTACATGTTTACGGCATAAAAAAAAAATGAGCATTGTTCAAATTTCCTTCTGTTGGCATTCTGTTTTGGTTGATATAGTTAACTCTTAAAGTAAAATCATGTGTCCTTGCAGTTGGGATTGAGCAGAGTGCCCTTCAGTTCTTGGTAAACAGGAGCTTTTCAATTGGATTTGCAGATTTTTGGTGAATTAAATTACAGAAAATGGCTGCCGTTGCAACACCTAGCACACACATGGCAACAATCAAGCCTCGTGTTTCTTCTTCTCGTAAAAGTTTTATGTCAAGCGCAGCAACTTTCAGTACTGATTACAAGGTGGCTTCTTGGAAAAGGCTTGCAAGCTCCTCTTATATCTCGCCGAGGAAGCCATTTCTCTATAGCCCCGCATCAGAGCCTGTTAAATCTATAAAGGCTGTTACTACAGCAATGTCTGCAGCAAATGAGAACAAGCCTTTATCTGGATTGCCTGTTGATTTGAGAGGTTATACATCTCATTTTTTGCCCAATTGTCTTTGTGCTATATCGTGTCTTCGTATTTGTTAGGTCTCTCTTACCCTTTTACTAGTTCTTATACCCTTATACACATCTATCAATTATAAGCATGTCATGCAACTGCCTGATACTCGTGTCGGAATATAGAGGAGGATCTAAACATTCTAACATGATTAGTATTGCTTCTAAGTTCTAACGTGATATTTTGTAGCTAAATTTCAAGTTAGTGCATAAAATGAGTGATTATATATACCTTCTTAATTATATGTCTACTTTTGGCTTAAATTGAAAAATGAGATGGATACTAGGAGAAAGAGAAGCGCTGAAGGACATGGTAAAGTTGTAAGCCTAAATGATGATCAACTGTTGATAACAACTGGTGTGTTTAAGAAACTGCTATGTGCATTTTTTTCATTTAAATTAGTCTAGGAGGATAAGAATAAAGGTTCTACATCAAGAGGAACTTAAAACGTATGACTTTATTTAGAAAGAAACATCTTGAGACAATCCAAACCCGATTACTTTTTGTTTCTGTCTCTTAAGATTGTAAAGAGCAGCTCAAGGAAAGACATAATTGCTGTATAATTATTTTATTGTCCCTTCTATCCATCAGTCTGATACCTGGCTTCAAGGTATCGACTTAACTATTGACACATCTAACAATTGGACAACTGTTAGCAGGTAAGAGAGCATTTATTGCAGGTGTGGCGGATGACAATGGATATGGTTGGGCAATAGCAAAATCTCTTGCTGCTGCAGGTGCTGAAATTCTTGTTGGTACATGGGTGCCTGTATGTAAACCGATCAAAATTTACTCTCCAATAATCATAGACATACTCAGGTTCTATCAAAGTTGTATAGTTTCAGATTGAACGTTTCATTCTCTGCAGGCACTGAACATTTTTGAAAACAGTCTACGGCGTGGTAAATTTGATGAATCACGGATGTGAGAACTTATTTGCCATTTTCTTGGATATTTGCATCTGGCACTGATTCTCAGCTGATTTCTAATTGGAATTTCATATTTCAGATTGCCAGATGGTTCCTTAATGGAGATTACCAAAGTGTATCCGTTAGATGCAGTTTATGACAATCCTGCCGATATTCCTGAAGATGTAATAATATTTCTTATACAGTTTGTAGAAAAGTTGTAGAAAAATACATTATAGTTTTCATTCATATTCTTAGTTGATGTCGTATGCAGGTAAAAGCAAATAAACGCTATTCAGGATCCTCAAAATGGACTGTACAGGTATTGTTATTTGTTATATCTATTCTGTTTGATAGTTTATTCATGAACTCAGATGAAAATGAACCTCTTAACTGGATCTGAAAACCGGTGCTTTACCTTTTTTTAGTTAATTGTAGTTAATTGGAGTGCTTTACCTTTGTTCGTCCAAAGCCATGTAAATAATTCAGGAACTGGGCCATGGTTGACGATTAAGTGATATTGTCCTTGCAGGAGGTTGCTGAATCTGTTAAACAAGATTTTGGCAGTATAGACATCCTTGTGCACTCACTTGCAAACGGACCAGAGGTATATTGCACTCGACTTTTTTTACTTTCATGTTGTTTTTCCTGGATTGTAGCTTAATTGATTTACAAATCATGCACAGGTTAGCAAACCTCTTTTGGAGACTTCGAGGAACGGATATCTTGCAGCTATCTCTGCATCAAGTTATTCTTTTGTTTCTTTACTCAAGCATTTCGTTCCAATAATGAATCCAGGCACATTTCTAGCCCAATTTTAGTTTTCATATCTGTGTGAGAGTACTTGGAACATGCAACAGGAAGTGTTGCCAGGCTTTAAAAGGGTGTTGATGTTACAGGTGGTGCTTCAATTTCTCTTACTTATATAGCTTCTGAAAGGATTATTCCGGGGTATGTTTTTTTCTCTGCATTAGTTTCATACGTTGCCAGCTCTCTTTGGGATGACTTTTTCCCCTTCTATTTTTTTTTTTTTCAGATACGGTGGAGGCATGAGTTCGGCAAAAGCTGCTTTAGAGAGTGACACACTTGTGAGTATCGCTGTGTGACTACATGTAAGTGTCTTTCAATTTCAGCTGATATTTCTGGATTCCATTGCTTGAATAGGTTCTGGCTTTTGAAGCTGGAAGAAAACACAGAATCAGAGTCAACACAATATCTGCAGGTTGAGCGGTTACTTCATATCCATGAATTTTGAACTAGTGTTTGTGGTGTTTTGGTTAGTGCTGCATATAATTTTCTCACATTCCTTGTTCTTGTACTGCCAAAAAATAATTGTCAGGTCCATTAAGAAGCCGTGCTGCAAAAGCGATTGGTTTTATCGATATGATGATTGATTACTCTTTGGAAAATGCGCCTCTACAGAAAGAACTAACCGCAGGTAACCATTTTACTTCTTCTCTTCGAAACAAGAAAGTTGATCCGATGAAGATCAGCCATTTAAACGGCAATGCAGTCTATAAATTTAGCCATATAGTGCCTTTAATAGTATTTTCGGTACCATGAAAAACAATTTTAAATCTATTTCATATTGTTTTATGTTTGGTTATAAAGTAAACGAAAGTACCTTTTTAGATTGAAAAAACAAGGTTTGTTGAAAAGCATTTAGTAGGTGGTTTTCCATACATGTTTAAATTCAGAAACTACTTGTATAATTGTATTGCATCTTTTTATACTAAACATGAAGTAAAATTCAACAGAGGAGGTGGGGAACACTGCAGCCTTCCTGGCATCACCTTTGGCTTCAGCAATCACCGGTACTGTCGTCTACGTTGACAATGGTCTAAATGCAATGGGAGTTGGAGTTGATAGTCCGATTTTTGAAAACCTTGATATTCCGAAAGAAAAGTAAAGATTGAACTCTTTATATGATAAAAATTCTATTGAGCGGATGGATTTACTGGAAATTTTTGATTTAGCAGAAACAAATGTTATATTTCCTTATTATATGCCAGTTTCATATATTGTGCCCTTTGTAGTTGAGACTTATTTTGTTATTTTACAGACTTATAGCAGAGTGCTCCAATAATTTTTCCTCTATTTTTCTTCGGAATTAAATCCTTTTTGTATGGTATCCACTAGAAATCAAAACTACTAACAGCATTACAGCAATATTGTTATCATCCTTTTTTGTGTCACCAAAAATAAGTAGTAGAAAAATAAGAAGGAAATAAATACCGGCACAGCTGGTGAAGAAACCTATGTATTTGTATTTAAAAAAACAATCCTGTACAATTGTAGATATATAAAGCTCTAAATGGGTTATGGGTAAGGATCTAAAGTTATCTATTTTAGACATCCTAAATTCTTCTGCACAAATAAACTATAATGCTCCAAAAACCTTTAGATCTGCACCAATCTCAGCTCAACTTGTCAACTTCCACTTCCCTTTACGGATGGCAGCAGCTCTTGCTTCTGCATTGTCAATCTCAGTTGGATCTTCCACTGTTGATTCTTCATGTAAAACCAAGCCACGGTTCCTGGACAACTTCCTTATTGGGGTTGTAGGACCTAGTTCTTGAGATTCTTCATCTACTCGATCTGGTTGGCAACTGCTTGATAAGTATGCATTCCTGTGGGGCATGAGCTCCTCCCCGACCCCAACAGAGCTTGCCATCAACTGTAAATTCAATAAAACTTCAGAAAACAACGATAGCGGCAATCAAGAATTTATATACCTTTCAGTTATACATATTCAGAACATACATTTTTTTTTAAAAAAAACATATATACTCTGCTCAATAATATTTCCAACCACATAAGTTGGATCCACCAATGCAAACATGAATGTAAGAATGTAAAAAGTTCTCTTTGAAACAAAGTGGTCTAGAATCAGAAACATCGGGTAGTTAGTAGTTACTACTTTCTTGTGCTGCATCTAAAATTATGTTGCTAAAGAAACCATGGGAAGTAAAGCAAAATCCATATACTTCCGATGATTCATATTGTTGCAAAGCACATTATTGAATTTTCACCATGTACCTTCCAATCCTTGAAATCAAGCCTGAAGACAAAGTGGTTATAAGCAACTTCCCCAGAAGCAACTGCATTTGCAACAGGTGCATTCCTAGGCGCTGACAAAAATAAAATATTAGTATAGAAGTAAAAAATAAGGAAAAAGAAAATAACTTAAACAGAGGCAGAAGCAAGACTTTTACAAAGGATCTTACAAACTAGTTGACAACCCTTCTTGTCCACTTTTATTTCAGCACGCCCATCTTTAACTAAAAATGATAGGGCAAATAAATTTTCCACTGTCTGAGAAAAAGAATTTCTATTGAACACTAGATTCTCAAGTCTGACTCTTCTATTCTTCTTCATGATATTAAACATGGTTGACATATTTTTATCTGTATCTGTCCTCTCTTTTTTAACTGTATCATCAAGCTGCACAAAAGTTAACTCGAGTTTAGAAAATTGCAGAAAATTGAGGCAGTGAGAAAAGAGAGGAGCAACTAGATATGATACATCACAAATATACTTGAAAATTTTGCATAATAAACTATTCAAGAAATGTATACCCTAACAAGCTATTCACAAGATGAACAAACTTTGCTGACACTTGATATCAAGATGCTGCTATAATTGAGAAAGGAGATTTCTGTGGTGATAAACAAAATATATAATATAGGAGTTAGGAAGACACAAAAAACCCTCACCATAACTTGTAACAGTATTGACTACCGGAGTGCTCATTAAAATATACAAATTCTTCCAAGAAAAGTAATCTTCAAAAGGATAAGAGGGAAAACCAATAAATTCCATCATAATTCTCAAAGATGTGAAAATGGAGCTTCTAATAATACTCTTACCTCTTCAGGACAAGCATTTTCAGTTGGCCTTACTCGTTTTCTACAAACAACAGCCTTTCGCTGCTTTATCTCAGTATTCATAGCTCCAATCCTGAAGGAAGAACAAAATTGAATAATACAAAGTAAAAACTATTCAAAAACATTGAAACAGATGAAGCACAAAATAATAATAATAAAATAAATAACAGTTTAATTGCAATTAGTTATTACATGGTAGAGCATCCACAAGTGCTACCGAAAGCATGTGCGACTAAAACTCCAATATCTTTCCAAGCTATTGAAGTCTTGTCACCCCTGCTGCTACTACTGGTTCCACTCTCTTGCCCAAAATCTCTGAGAAGACAAGAGACAAAGTCGGAAACGGTTATCCCTTCTTTGTTTTCGGCCTTGACAGAGGTTACCATAGAGCTTGCAATGTTCAAAAGAGTCTCTGCATCGGTAACTTGTTCTCTTGGTTTCTGCACTGAAAATTATAAGAAAATCGATTAAAGGAACATGAATAATAATAGTTGCAAGCCTAGACACAAAGACTATTCTCTAAGAAACAAAAATCATTACATGCTATTTACATAGTGATATCGAGTAAAAGTCAGAGAAATCATTTAATTGTTTAAGAGTGTTGAAGAATGCAACGATATATACATAGTGTTTGTGATTAAAGCTTTGAATAAGCAAAAAGAATCACAACAACTGGTAATCCCAAATCGAAATCGAAGACATTATATAAAAGTAGCAAGGGAAATAGAAGATGAAAACCTTGCTGATGTAAGCTATCCAGTTGATTAATTATAATGTCAAACCTATTGGAATCAGCCTTGTAAATCTCCTCTCTTTCTTCTGCAAAACTCCACAATTCAGAACTCAACTAATATAAAATTAAAAAAATAATAATAGAGTAAAGAGAAAAAGTACCGAGAATGCGAGATTGTACGGAGCGATAGTTAGAACGGAGGAGTCTACGAGCAGAGACGCCATGAATATGATCATCACCGCTCTCCGCTTCACTATTATTACAATCAAGTTCGGTTTTCAAGGTTCCAATCATCCGTCTTTTGTTTTTCTTCAATTGAAACTGTTGAAGAATCTTTGAATTTGGGAAAAACCCTAAATTTGAAATTGAATCAAAACCCTACCTAATATAACAACATAGCAGAATAATTTGAAGAGTCGTTTTCCCTCTCTGTTTTTATTTCAATAAACTCAATTGATGTTAATGGCAATGAAGATTGTTTAATACGTAATTTATATGGATCGGGCATGCATTTGTTAATTTCAGGGATTGGGCGGCTGAGAGAAAAATAATAATAATAAAACAGATCGTGTCCGTTCATTCACTTATAGATTTTAAAAAATCAGAAAGAAAAAAAAAAGATCGGCAGTAAATCTGATCCCTGGGATGTAGGGTTTGATCTCGGAGAGAAAATCAAAAATAGTTATGGGAAACATTAAGGGTTCGTCCTAAATCTATACGTGAATTTTTTAGTTGCTGTTTTTTTAAAATGAAAATTAAAATAGTATTTTTTGTTTTAGTTTCTAATTCTGAAAACGCATCTGGTAGCAAATACTGAAAGCTGTATTTTGAAAATGAAAACAAAAAAAACATGTCTGGTGGGTTAACCGAAAACTATCAAAAATTGAAATATCAATTTTAGTATTTTGTTCAATATTATTACAACTATAAACAAATTGATTACATAATTAACCAATATAACTTTTGTGTTATAATTTTTAAATTGTACAAAATAACACATAAAAAATTAATTCAAAAAAACATATCAAAAAATGAATTAATCAAAACTAAACTCTTAAATTATAAATAAATAATTATAAAAATTTATACATATTATAATAATATTATTATATATATTATATTTTTTATATATAATAATACATAATATATTACATTATATCCTATATAAATATATAATATTAGATATATATATATAATGACATTATAAATATATATATATATATATATATATATTATTGTATAAATGCTTTTAGTTCTAGTTAGAAATAAATTATTCTGGAATATATATATATAAGAGGGGTACTTTGGTCATTTGAAAATCTTGTCCTAACCATATCAAACGCATAACAGTAAAATTAATAGTTAAAAAAATGATTTTTTTATATATAAAAAAAGTGAAAAACAAAATGGAAAACATAAAACAAGTATTTTGTGTTTTTCAAATCTTTCACTTTTAACACTGGTTTTTTTTTTTTTTTAGTTTTTCGAAAATAAAATGAAAAATGGTTAATGAACTCGTTTTCGAAATCATTTTTAAAAAATAAAAACGAAAACGGACTGAAAAACAGCTGCAGAACGGGGCCTAAACTTTTATTTGTAACCACTTTTGAAATTTTATTTGTTTAATAGCCATTTTAAAAAAAAATCAGTGTATGTCCATAAATTACAAAAATACCTTTAGATTTGATTTTTTCTTTAAAACTGAAATCAAACTTGAAATCATAACTAAAATTTGGAACCAAACTTGAAATCACGACTAGGAACTTGAAATTTGAAATATTGGTTTAAAAAATGAAATATTGCTTAAATTGAAATGTTGAAACTTGAAATCTTGACTAAATTGAAAGTTGAACCTTGAAACTTGAAACTTGAAATGTTCTAGGTTTTTAAGTTTTTTGTTTTCAAATTTTGAAACTTGAAATCTTGCCTAAATTGAAATGTTGAAACTTGAAATTTTAACTAAATTGAAATGTTCAAACTTGAAATGTTCTGGGTTTCTAGTATTTCGTTTTCTTTCCTTTTTTTCAGCAGATCTAATCGCCGGCGGAGGGGGAGCTACACGGTGTTGCTGGACGGTCGTGAAGCCCATGAGACGGCACTCCGGCAAGCCGTCGAAAACTTGTGAGAGAGAAAGGAAAGGAGAGAAAAAGAGAGGTGAGTGAAAGAGAGAGAGAAAGAAGAAAAAGAGAGTTGCAGGGAGAGAGAGGAGAGGTTGGGTGAGAGAGAGAGGAGGCCGGCGACGGTTCATTGGCCTTCGCAAGGATGCCGTCGACGGTTCGCCGACACACTGCCAACGGGAGAGAGAGATCGAGGAGGGAGAGAGGAAATGAGAGAGAGAGAGAGGAAATGAGAGAGAAAAAAAAAGAGAAAATGTTCGGAGATGGTTTTTATATGGGGGCATTCAAATAATTTCTTATAAAATTGGTTATTAACAAATAAATTTTCGTATGTGGTTAAAAACAAATTTTTTATAATAGTTATGGTTATTTTTAACAATTTCCACTTGATCTCTCAAACGTTAATGTGTTTGGACTATGGAGATCTAGTTTCTCTCTATTGTTTCAAATGATTTTCTCTATAATTTTTGTTGTTTACAAGCTATGGAAGAAGTGGGAGTTGCTAAGGGCATTGTGTGTGTGTGTGGAAATGGTGAAAAATGTCTCTTTTTTTTTATGAGTTGTAGTGTTGTCACCGGTTTAATAATTTAAGTTTAAAAGACACCTATTACGGTGAACTACCCATATTGCCCTTAAATAATCAAACTTTAATTCTCTTTGTACTTATATTTACACACTTTGATCATTGAAAGTAGTAACTCATCTCTCTCTCTCCAAAAAACTTATCTGAAAATCGATCTATAATTTGTCTAAACATGATCCAGTTTTTTTGATAAGTTTACGAGTTGTTGTATATGTGTCAGATTTTGTTATATTGGTTCGAGTTTTTTTTTTATATGTTTACAAGCTATTTTATAATTCGTCTGAGTATTTTTTTTTTTTAAATTGTCTGAGCTTTTTTACATTGGTACAAGTATTTTTAAACTACTGCAAACAAGTTTATAATCTTTGACAAAAAAGCTCAAACCCTTAAGAAAAAAGCTCGAGCCCTTAAGAAAACAAAATCGATCTCTTAAAAAAAAAAAACTCTATCCCTCACAAAAAAAAAAAAAAAAAAAAAGTTTGATCCTTAACAAAAAAAAAAACTCGATCTCTTACAAAAAAAAAAACTATATCTCTTACAAAAAAAAACTCGATCATATACAAAAAAGCTTGATCCCTTTAAAAAAAAATCGATTCATCACAAAAAAAAACTCGATCATTAACAAGAAAATCTCGATCACTTACAAAAAAGACTCGATCATATACAAAAAAAGCTCGATTATGTACAAAAAAACTTGTTTCTTCACAAAAAAGCTCAATCCCTTACAAAATAAGCTCGATCATATAAAAAAAAAACTCGATCATTAACAAAAAAAGTTCGATCATGTACAAAAAAGTTCGATCCTTCACAAAAAAAAAAAACTCGATCCTTTACAAAATAAGCTCGATCATGTAAAAAAAATGTCGATCCTTAACAAAAAAAGCTCGATCTCTTATAAAAAAAGCTCGATCATGTACAAAAAAACTCGATCCTTTCAAAAAAAAGATCGACCCTCACAAAAAAAACTCGATTCCTTAACAAAAAAAACTCGATCCTTAACAAAAAAAACTCGGTCATGTACAAAAAAAGCTCGGAAATGTTTCAAAAACCAAAATATTCATCTTCGTCAATACACAACAGATCAAATAATAATAAAAAGCTCTGAGAGCTCTGCCCCCCCCCCCCCCCCCCCCCCCCCCCACGAGCTGACCGGGCAGTTCGACTACCGCGAGCTCGGCGAAGAGCTCAACCCCCTAATGCGTCCGCGTAATGTCACTCTACCGCCGTTTAAATAATTGTCTGGGTTTCAACGAGACTTTCTTTCTATACTTCACAATTTTGTCACTGTGAAATGAATGAAAGAAATCTGATATGGAACAACTATTGAGGGTATTTTTGTCCGTTCACCATAATTGTTGTTTTTTAAAACATAAGTTATTAAAACAAAGACAATGTTGAAATATCACCACTAAAAAGTGTTATTTATTTTTTAAACCATATATATATATATATATAATATCTATTAATCCTACAAATGTATTTTTTAAGAGTTTTGACTGATTCTAACATTTCACGATATAATTTATTCAAATGAAAACGGAACCAAATATGTAATAAGGTTATCCAATTGTAACTTTTAAATATCAAAATTGTACTTGTTTTCATGGTAAAAACGAGAATTCAAAAGAAAAGAAAAATAAAAACTAAATCACATTCAAAGCCAAATATTTATTGAGTAAATATATGATTCAATAATATATTTATATGTTTTGATGAAAATACCGATATCAGTAGAAATATTGATACTACTATATATTGGAAATTTCAACCAAAATTTATGGAAAGTACAAAATTGAAATTCTAAAAATATCAAAAATTTAATGAATATATTTAAAAAAAAATCAATAATCTAATAAAAAAACATATAATATCTATAATTGATAGCAATACGAATATAATGTACATACGACCAAATATAAAATTAAAAATCTTCCATTAAAACTTGTTCTTTAATAGTTTGCATTATATAAATCACAAAAATTTTAATACTATAGAAATATATGAGATCAAATTATAGAAAACAAACAAAAAGGTAAATAAAACATTATGAAATGTAAATAAACATTACATGCTAACCAATATTAATTTTTTATATCTTCAAAATTTCCTAAATATTTTACCGAAAAGATATTACACCCCATATCCATAAAATATAAAAGAGTAATGGGTCGTTTGTTTTTTTGTCCGAAGACTTAATAGTTTTGAAGTTTTCTAAAGACCGAATAGAGACTGAAATCTGAACCTGAATGACATGTTTTTTTTCCCTCACATTTGAATATATTGTCAACGTATTTGTTTTTTAAAAGTAAAATTGTCTAAAAATAAATCATTTTACATTTATACATATGTTAAACAATTATACATATAATATAGAATAAAAACAATCCAAAAACAATAAGTATATATGAACACATATGATCATGATATTCTTCTTCGATTACAAATAAACTTCATTTTTACTAAGAAAATAAAATGTTTTTTTTTTCTTTCAAAAAATGAAAAGGGTATTAGTAAAAACTCACGCAAAGCACTCTCATATATATATATACACACACATTACCCTAATATCAAAATAAAGTATTGATATTAAACACCAATATAAGAAGTGATTATGGATCTTTTTTAATTTTTAAAGCTATTAAAATAAACAATATATTAAAATAAAAGATTTATATACCATATAAAATTATGATGAAATTGAAAATATATTATATATGGAGGATAGTATCGGAAGAAAAGATTTTAGATTGCATTTAATGCAATTCAATGATTTACAATTAAGTGAAAAGTCAAGATTTTTTACTTTTTATTTTAAGTTATTTTTTAGTATTTTTAAGTTGTTTGACCACTTAGAAAAACAAACAAAACAACTTAATAATTATGGTTCAGACCCATTAAATTTTAAGTGAAAAAAATAAACGACCCCTAATACTAGACTTTCCACTTTTTTTCTCAAATTTATTCCCAAATGATATTAGCAAGAGAGAAGCTATCATGTAAATCATGAGATTATATGATAAGCAATGCGATTTTAACATCTCACATGTCAACACTATTTTGAAATAAATTTGGAAAACAATTTAAAAATCTTTGTATTACTCAATATAAAAATATATATTTCAAACATAACTCCGCCAACGAAAAAGCAGTGTACAATAATTTGGGATTTTAAGGAAAAGAGACTCGAACCCCCAATCTCATGGCATAGATGTAAAAACATACCAACAAACCGACCTCATCTTATTCCTAACTGATTCCATGTTGGAAATAGAAAATGACATCCCCACAAATGAAGAAAAAAACGTTTAATATATTATGAAAAAAAAAAAGAGGCCTAGAATATGACAGCATGAGGTGAAAGGAAAATAATTACAATTGTACGAGTATGGTAAAAACAAATCAGTTCAAAAAAAACTGGGATCAACAGACAACAGTCCTAATATGATTTGCACTTCCATTTCATGAAGCAATTGACTATTTCTTACACTTCCCTTTTGAGTCAGGAATCAGGATCATATGACTTGTATTATTATGAAGACGAGTAACGCGCACACACACACACACACAGAGAGAGAGAGAGAGAGGCAATTGGGAATATCAGAAAATCACTACTTTGCTTTTCTACTTCCTTTCTTTTAGGGGAAGTGTGCCAAAATCTCTGTTATCAATGACTAGTGACTACCCAACAAAAATTAGCACAGGTTCCCCAATAATGAATTAAATACAAAATTTTGTGTTAAAATTGTATTCCCTAAGTCAGACTACCCTGTACTTGCCACCCCCCTGCCCTGGACGATCTTCCATAAAAAACACATTCAAAGGCGCATCATGCCCTCTCAATCGGCATCCACACAAAATGCATCCAAATATCCAATACATGCCATATATACCCCGAGAGCACAGTTATAGTGCCCAGAGTCCAGTAACTCGCCAACCGGACTACTTCCTAAATGCTGAGAGAATCCCACTTTCCCAACAGTCATCAGAGCTTTAACACAGAAGAACATCATGCAGTTCATGACCTTAAATTAACCTATCCAATGTCAGTAAACTCGGGTAATATTGAACAGTCCTCGAGGCCCAAGATTAGGTCAGATGAATAGTTATGAGGGACCATCTCAAAACTTTCTATTCCCAGTGAAAGATCCTTATCTATGTAAGAAGTGAAATCACTATCCATATCATTAAACCAACTTTCCTGAATGATTTCTGGTGTCAAATCAAACCTTAAATTTGGATCTTTAAAAGCAACCGTTGGCACTGGTTGAAATTCTGGCTCAGGCAGCAATTGTCGGGTCTCACCATGCTCCATTGTGATCTTTTTCATTTTTGATTTAGGAGGCTTGATTGAGTCAGAGAGAGACAGTTTGTGTTTCCCCAAGGACTGTGATTTCAAGGCTGATCGCAATTTGGTATCATTCACTGGAAAAGCAGATGAAGCCCAACCCATGTTATCTTCAATGCAAGCTCTAGCAGCATCCCTAAGAAAAAGAGAATGCTCAATTAGCAAAGTATAATAATTATTGAATCATCAATGGTAAATCAGAGCAATCAACAACTTGTTTATAAGCAACATTGATCAAAGGTTTGGTGATAACATCAATTTCTTGTAAATTAACTATATTTTCCAAAATTGATTTGTTTCTTTGCAAAATAAAATCTCGAGAGAAAAGAAAATAAATAAATAAATAATCGATCACCCACCCACTATTGGTCCCATCTAAGCACAGTCCAAGAACACTTTTTTCCACACGGACTTGACCTTAAGAATTTCACACCTTTACTTGCACACTTAAGTCTTACCCTTTCCAACACTTCAACAGCGGTATACCAGGCATGAGCGGCATGACCAGATCACATCTCCAGAAAAGAGAACAAATAAATTCAAGACAGCAATGTACATCCAGAAACCCTTAAGAATGAGAATATAACCTAAGCACAATGGAGAAACCCTAAAAAAAATAAAATAAAAATGGACGCCTCAAGTAACATCATCAATAGGCATCAATCACAAAATGAATAACCTACACTCGTTTATTACCAACCACAATTAGCTATATAACCACCTTTTTTTTTCGGCCTTAACAATAGAAGAATTCAAACCCCATGTAACCCACTTGTGAGCTAAGACCTCTCAATAAAAAGTGATGTTAATTAACCCAAGACTAAAGTGATTTACTTGATCCAAGGCCTTTGACAATGGGTGCTGCTAAGATGAAACAGGTTGATAACAGCCTAAAATCAAATATGCGGCACTACAATAATATGGCTGCATGCTCATACCTGAAACGGTTTTCAGCCACATATTGCGAATCTTTAAGATGGCGTTCTTCTCCAGTAGCCTTATTTACAGATGCTAGAGGATCTGAACTATATATTGACAAATTAATAACCGGTGGAAATGGAATCACAGAGTCACTCAACTCCCTCTGGAGTTCCAGCGTTAGGTCCAACCGTTCTGTGATGACCACAGAATCTTTCATATGAACAGAAGGGGAAACTCTGTCATCATGTTGTCTATTGCTGGAATCGTGAAGAGCAGCAAACAATAACTTGCTACTCTGCCCTAAATTGGTGAATTTCATCCTTTGTGCTGGTTCCTTCACAGAATTCCAAGAAGTCCGGTTTACAGAACTAAAAAACCTTCCACCAAAGTAGAGACCATTACGCGATGATAAATGGTTATGTCTACGTTCAGAGTCAGCTTTCATCCTCCAGACAGCTGAGAGAAGGGCAGTGAAGTGCTTTTGGAGGAGTAACTCGTTGTCTGCCTGATCAGAAGTAACATTTAACAGCATTCTAACATTATCCTGCAATACAAGAAAAATGGTGAGCAAGGTTTTCTTTTAATTTCATCATTCTGTTAGTATAACCTATCAAAGTCCTTGCCAGGCTTCATATATCAGTGTGATACTCAATAACATTCATTAACAAACAAACAACATTCATCCGGTTACTGCAGCATGCAAAACAGCAAATTCACAAGCATCTTTAAAGTCACTCAGCAATATAATACATGTTTTACTAACTCTAGCCTTAATAGAAACAAACAGAGTAAGGAAAAAGGAAGAAAAATTGAAAAAAGTAATAATAATAAATTCAAATGTGCTTGACCATGAAACTTGCATCCGCAAATCAATTAGAAGCACAAACCAAAATACACCTGTAATTACTTGCTCAAAAGTGCTCTAGACATGCTTTCAAATACAGGATGCAATGTTTTAACTCAGCAACTGCAACATAAATATTATCCCAACAATCCACAAAAGTCCAAATACACAATATGATCCCAAGGACCCAATAAAAGTTCAGGATTATATTTAGCATCAGCATTACAGTTGAGAGATCAAGGACAGACTCCCATCATGGAATGAAAATACACTATGTTTCACATATTTATGTTACAATTGAATTATTTCATATTCTGTTACCATTTCTTCTTTTTCTTAATTTACCTGCATGCATTGAAGGAAATAATTAGATTAAGCATACCTCTGTTACTTTGAGAAGAGCCTTTCCAGAGCCCACATTGCTGATCTTTTCATTAATAGAATTGTCTGGTAGAGTCAAAACATATTTTTGGATTAGTTCCCTAAACCTCTCACAACAATGAACTGGATGTCGGTATCTCCCCCTATAAAATCCACCAGCAGTCATTCCATACAGTGTTTCACTAGCCAAGCTCCAGTAAGGGCCATATTCATGTACAACAGCACATAATATGGCATCTTCCTGAGGCAACCAAAAATCAGGTGGCGGAACACAATCTCTTGACCAAACATTCCCCTTTTTTAATTTCTCTGGTTTTATCATTAGAACCCGCTTCACTGGCATGGCAGCAATGGAAATTTTTCCTCCCATTTTGCTCCTGCCTGCTGGTTTCTGCTCAAGATCAACAACCGCACCGTCACATGGTTTTAATTCAATTGAATCATCATGTCGTTTACGTGATAGGTTGCCATTTAAATCAAACGAACATCTTTCAGGTAGAGTCTTTTTGAGTTTCTTAGACTTCTTCTTTGAGCTCTTTTCCTTCTCTTCATCAGCCTTTTTACGTTTTTTCTGCACATTTGATGCTGGTGACATCGAATCTGAACAAGTGGCCTCCTCATCATCTATGTCATCATCTATGGACATAGGTTCCGCTATTGGCTCTTCTTTCGCAGATTTCAATTCAGAAGTTAGAGCCCCTTTCTTGAGAGACTTGAACTTGGCTTTCTTTGGCTTCTTCTTAGCCTTTGGTTTAGCATCACTTGCCCTTTTATTTCTGCAAACATAAAAATAAATTAATAACCAAAAATTTTAAAACTAATGACACAGGTTCTAGAATTCCTAATATTGTCTAAGTTTAAATACCATTGCAAAATAAAACACTCCAACTTTTTTCCACGCTCTTGTTCCCACGTAAGACAAGTTTTTTGGTCTAAAGTAACTTACATAGTTACATTCAAATTCTTTTGAATAATCCAAGCTGGGTATCGGTTTTGTCATGCTGACAACCTCAGATAAAATGACATACAGAACAGGTTTACTCAAAAGTTAAAACCTTAGTGCCGGTTTGGAAGAGTTTGTCTACTGGTTAAAAGAGTTTTTTTAATTAAAAAACTCTTTTAAAAAAAAAATTGTGTCGTTTGGTTGTCAATCAGTAGAGCTTTTAGAGGATTAAAAAAGCCGTTTTACATCTACTTGGAGAAGCTCAAATTTTAGGCTTTTCCAAGTAGATCTTTTTGAGCTTTTTTTAATAACACTAAAAAGTTTAATATAACCCTATCATTTAAAATAGTTCTAGAATATTTTGGTAATCTTACCATTTTTAAAAAAAAAATCTAATTGACAACAAAACGACTAACATCTTCCTATTAAAAGCTCTACTTGTGAAATGTCTATTTAAAAGATCTACTTGAAGAAGCTCTTCCAAACAAAGCCTTAGTTATTGATGTGAAAGGAGAAACTCTACTTCAACATTTTGCAGCAACTTGTAAAATCTTAAAACCAACACCTGTAATAGATATGGATGCATTTATGATTGCATGTACATATGAAGTGATTGTGTATCTTGTCTATGTTTTGAACCTCTGTTTATGGCAAAAAAGATTGGCATTTTGATCTAGCTGTGCTAAATTTTTCAATAACATAATAAACCTGCAACTCTGACATTTAGAAAAGATTACCAATTTGGACTTCAAAAGCAAGAAAAAAATATATATTTTTTTATAGTTTCATCAATATCCATTGCACATCATAACAGTTTCTCTCCCAATAAAAGCTTCCAAAAAAAGGTAAAATTTTCATTTAAAGGCTTCTGTATAAAGTTGAAAGTAACATCTTACTTTATTGAATCAAAGTCTCCATCATTTGTATCTTCCTTCTCTTTAGCTTCCTTCTCTTTAGCTTCAGCTTCCAAATCTTCCATCAACTACAAACATGTAACAGAATCAACCAGCTGAATTGCTAACAATTTTTTAGTTTTAAAAAAAAACATAAAGAGTTTATTTTCACTAACTTGATGTTGGGCTAATGCTTCTACTTGTTGTCGGTATGCCTCAGTTGCAAAATCAGCATCCCATCCTGATGATAGAAGACTCATGAGTTTATTTCACAACAGGCAGCCACACTATGCATGATAAAATAATGGTTATTCTTAGTCTCACAAGTTAATTTATCTTGACTCATTTAGTGAATGGCATGATGCAAATAAGAAGAAAAAACAAAGTCACATGAAAACCAAAGATCCTCGAAAGCAAAATACAAAAACCAAATTGATCAACTAAGAAAAATATTAACTTATATTTAACTGAGTAAAAATGAAAGGGGAAAAATATGGAAAAGTAATCATTATAAGAGAGCTATCATAGACATCAAAGATTATCATAGCAGCATTAGATAGTGCACGCCATAAAACTATTTAATTACCAATGTAAGCATAGATTTGATGTAAACCATTTCAACCAGGTATTATTGAAGGAGAGTTTCAAGTAAAAGAAAAGAAAAAAAAAACACTTTTGAATGCTTTATGATCTTCTTTTGACTCCAAAATTTTAATGCGCTAAAACCGAATGAAATTTCTGATAGGGTGGGAAGAGAACTACTGGTTATCAAGTTCAGACAATATGTCTTGGTCGGAGCACAATAAAGGTTATCGATTTGAAAATTTTGATATAATACATGTAACGCAATGATGGCATGACGCACACAAAAGAACTTACGTTCATATACCAAAGGCTCCTCGTCATCGTCAATCTCGGCTTCCATTTCCTCCTTATACTTCTCAATACGATCTAGTTCCCATTCTGTCTCTTCAAATCTAATTTCAGATTCCACCGCTGCCTTGTCTATTATTGGATCCCACAGCTCCAGAAAACGTATGGCATATCGATCAATAGGGCGCAGTTGATTCTCAAATGATGAGATAGCTTGTCCAGCTGCTGCTGCTGCTGCAGCCATCTGTTTAACATCAGCCAGCATGTCAACATCATCTTCTTTCCCGGTAAAAGCTAGAGATCCCTCTTCATTTGGATCACTGCCTCTTAACAACAATCTACTGTCATTATTTGAAGTTGTGATCCAGCCACCCTGATCAGCAAGCTCATCAGCCTTTATACTGTCCTCATTTACAAGCTCATCAGCCTTCATTTTGTCCTCATTGACAAGCTCATCATTCTTTATATTGTCCTCATTTACAAGCTCATCATCTTCCAGTCTCCCAATGGCTTCTTCTGTAAACTCTTGGTTGTCCACAGCCTCTTCCAGTTCAACTTTTTTAAGTGCCATGTAATCTGCTTCATCTTCTACATGCTTTAAAGCAGCTTCGACATCTGCATTTGACAAAGAAACCTCAACTCCACTGTTATGTTTCCCCTTCTGCGCATTCCTAATTGAAAGAGTTCTATGACCGGAGAATAATTCCATTGGATCAAGCTTCTTGAAAAATTCAGTGTTATAGCCACCACTCTGTATAACTAGATCATCAAGAGCACGTTTCTGATTTGCTTTCTTCAGGATGTTCTCTTCAATGGTGCTCTCACTAATTAATCGATAGATATGCACTTCACGTGTCTGTCCTATCCGATGGCAGCGATCTTGAGCTTGCTGATCCATAGCAGGATTCCAGTCACTGTCATAGAAGATAACTGTATCTGCCCCAACAAGATTGATACCGACACCCCCACTTCGTGTTGACAAAATAAAAAGAAAGATTTTGGGATTTGTGTTGAACCGCTGCATTAATGTTTGCCTCTCCTCTGGCTGAGTGGATCCATCTAAACGCATATACGTATAACCATACAAATTTATGAATGCCTCCAAGATATCGAGCATCTTTGTCATTTGGGTAAAAATTAATGCTCGATGACCTTCATATTTCAATTTTCTAAGCAAAATTGCAAGCTCCTGTAATTTACCACAGTCAAATTGTATTAGCCTCCTGTCAGGAAAATATACTTGCCTCCGGACAATAGCAGGTCTAATAGGAGATAAAAGAGGCAGCAAAACTTCTGAGCATTTTTCCTTATAGGTTGGGTGCAGCAACACAGAAGAACCACTCTTACTGCACCAACAAAATGGTGCAGGGGCCCGAGCTGCCGGAATTGCAAACATGAAGCTTTCAACCAGATCAATCATCTTCTGGAAGCGTTCAATGGGTGAAAGAACAATGTCAGCAAGCTTAGAGGAGTAAACGTAGGACAAGGGATCAGCCTTCTGATGATGGATATCCCAAGCAGGATGCTTTACAGTAAGAAGCTCCCGAAGAGTAGTTGAGTATACAGGTTTTTTCTGACACCTCAAAGAATTCCACCAAGCAATTGATGTGGCCCGGTCCTTAGCTTCTTTCAGTCTCTCTTCCATTATTGCCTTCTGAATTTCTTCAAAAATGTTTGTCCCCTGCAACTTATTCCGATGTTTAGAAATAAGTCCAATTTCTTCTAGATGAACCAGGTCAACACGTTCTTTAATTAAGCTTGGTGTGGTAGCAATAGCCTTCACTTCATCACTCTCCCATGAAGTCATGTTAAAATCCAAATGAGTAAATATAAGTCCCAAACCCTTTAAGTTGACAGTAGAAAATGGACCATGTGAAAGAATCGAACAAACAGTGGAACTCAGCTGGATATCAATACCACCCATATCAAAAGAACTTACAATTGGACGACCCTCAAATAAATCAGGATGATTGCAAACTTTGCGAAGTTGCATTATAACACTAATCATTCCAAAAAAATTGGCATTTGCAAGAGTAGCTTGTGTCTCTGAGCTGGCAATAAAGTCTTCATATAAGTTCCTTTGCCTCTTTGAGAGCCTACAATATATGACATGCTCAACTTTCATAGGTAGTTGCTTCTCCACATCTCGTTTTAATCTGCGAAGTAGGAATGGACGAAGGACATTATGCAGGCGATCAACAACTTCTTTATTCACTCTCTCTTGACCCTCTACCATCCCAGAAATTGGATTACAGAACCAATCCTTGAATTCCTGATGAGACTGAAAGACATGCGGCATTAAGAAATGCATTAATGACCAGAGTTCCATCAGATCATTCTGCAGGGGGGTACCAGTCAACAAAATTCGCCGTTTAGAATTGAAATTTAAAAGTGTTTGCCATCTTTGAGACTTCCAGTTTTTAATCAAATGAGCTTCATCCAAAATCAAATATTTCCACTTCTTTCGCTTGAAGACTTTTGAATCCTGTATAACAAGTCTATAAGTCGTTATGCACACATGAAAGAAGTTCGGTTTCAACCAACCTTGCCTTTTATATTTGCGCTCTTTTGCACTCCCAAAGTAAGTCAGTATTTTAAAGGCAGGACACCATTTAAGAAACTCAGTTTCCCAGTTAAGCATGACACTTGTTGGAACTACAATGAGATGGGGGCCCCATATTCCTTTTTCACATGCCAGATGTGCAAGTAGAGCAATAGTCATGATGGTCTTTCCGAGTCCCATTTCATCAGCTAGAATCCCATTTAATCTTTTCTCATACATTGTCACAAGCCAATCCAAGCCAATATGTTGATACTCGCGAAGAGGGTACTTGAGAAGAAAAGGAAACTTTGTACGCACATTAGTAGTAGAGAATGTGATTCCTGTTGGTTGTGCTGATCTTGCTGCTTCAGCAGCATCAGCAATTCTATTCTCACTCTCTTTCTCTTCTTCTGACTTTATATCAGCTCCTGCTTCTTTTTCTTCTGTAAGGGGATGCATAACCAGTTGGCTAACACCGGGATCAACATTATCATCCATAGAAGTATCCTGATGCTTTAGTTCCATAACTTCATGGACTGGAGAACCCGAGAGGTCCTCTGATAAAGCAGAGGCGTATTCAGATTCATCCTCTGACATTTCATCACTGTTGAAATCCTAACAGAAAGATGTGAATGATGTAATGGAAATCAATGTTTGATCTAAACCAGCAAAATTATAAACAGAATTGATACCATAACATACCTTCCTATACCTTGCTAGCAATTCTTCCACTGGTATCTCACTCTCCTTTTGCAGTAATGTGACCTGAAAAATAGCTGCCTCATTCAGAGTAACTATATTACAAGTAAACAAATAGGGGCAAAATTCAGTTGTGTGTGTGTGTGCGTGAGTGCACATATAAAGAAACTTTAAAATATCTGACTGACATGTTGTCGATTGTAAGGAGCACAAGATACATCCAGGATGCTGATTACCTCATCTATGGGGTTATCTAAATCTGCTTTTGCCAATTCTTCCTCCTCTGACAAGGTTCTTTCATCATCCTGGATACCGAAGCAAAAGCAGCAATGAGCATAGCCATATGTAATCAAAAGAAAAATCATTGATAAAGATGCCAATTTATTTAGCCATTTAGGATCTTATATTTTTATGTCTGGTAGGAGAAAAAACAAATAAGAAAAATGGTGACCGTATTGCCTGACAAAAGATTGTGCCATAATACACACCATAAATCTCAGATACAACCAAGTCCCAAATTCACCACAAATGGAAAACACAACTGACCTAGAAACAAATTCACTAAATCATCACCACATTAAAACTACATTTCCAACAAGATACAAGCAAAAAGCAAAACCAATAACATGCCATTTCTATGCAGCTGACATTCCTTATAATTTAACAATCAATACTTTAGTGCAATACATCTCCAAATGGAAATGAAAATAAACATTAATAAATTCTCCATAGCATATATTCCTTCAAAAGAATGAATAAGTTGCTTAAAATATATATGAATGGCAATAAACAGCTACTCAATCGGAAGGGAGTTCTTCAAAAGTCAAAACAAACTTGTACACTAAACTTGAAATGAAACCAGCTCTTAACATTAATTGACAAATGTGGGAGGTCCACATTGTCAAACCTAAAACTCGATGCAAGAGCTTGTTCAAATAACATGATTAAAAAAAATCAAACATAAAAGCAAATTGATGTCATATTGATAAACCGGTTAGTCAGAAAAGTCACTGGATTTGTATACTAACCACAATTTGTTACCCTTCACTGGACAAATCATCAGGTATATGCAAAACAAAATTATCAGATGCCCTAGCTATCTAAATATTCTGCCTTTACAACATTAGAAACAAAAATAAGAACCCAAAATGGCAAAAACCAGCAAGAGCTACCACATTGCATACCTTGTCTTCTCCAGTAGCAAGAACGAAATCACCATCTTCCTACATAATTTGAGACAAGTCAGAGAAAGATCTACAGTAAAATCTCTCTCAAAAAAGAAAAACCCACAATAGAAATGACAAAAAAATAAATACAAAGCCAGTAAAAGCTAAACCTAAAAGCTTAAGTTGTCGGGTAAGAGCCCAAACAATGATATAAAGCTCTCAAAACACTTGGTGACTACTTTTATTCATCCAAAATATCTCCAAAATGAGTGTTTTAGAAAACTTAGAGCCTAGAAAAACATCAAGCCTTTTATAACACCCAGGAATCTATATAGAAAGATATGAAGAAAAATATATATATATTAGTACGGAGAACTAAAAACATAAAATTACTTATAGTCCTACCTGTTCATCATTAAAGTCATACCCCACATGCTTTTGAGTTGACACCAAAGATATATTAGATGAATTTCTCAATTGAGATGTCTCATGACCCAACAAATGGGTCTCCAATATGGATAAGCCACCATTGCTTTCATCCTGTAATCAGATATTAAATATCATCTTGAGTCTTGAACTAGCTTCACAAGCTAACAATTGCAACAATAAACACATACAACTTACACAACGACGAACATGTGAGCTGCTTGGGTCCATGTTACACTCAACAGAAAGAACATTCCCATTGCCTGCAACAAATTTTAACCCTCCACCATTTCAGCACAGTCACATACCTCACATAAATAATTTAATTCTTCAGCAACTTCTTACTCTTGTCATGATCTTCTCCCACCAAGGTCGGTTGGGCTTCATCTTCACTCATCTCAGGACTACTTTCTCTGCTAGCTGAATAAACTTACATTGATCAAATTAAGCTAAGAAATAAAAGGAGTCCAACAAGTACTAAGAGACAGAAGGAACATATCAGCATTATACATTAATTTGTCATATTTTTATTTTTATTTTTATTTTTGTGATTTTTAGCACAAAATAATTAATAGAGCAGAGTGGAAATAGTGGGGGAAAGAGCAATTCCAACATGAAAGAACAATTATTATAAGAAATCACCTTTACCAATACTATAACGTTTGAGTAACTCATCAAGCGGAATATCTGTTTCATTTTGTAAGGCTTCCAACTCTTCTTTCCTTTCTTGTTCTGTTATACGAGCTTCATCTTCCTCAATAGTGTGCTCATCATCTTCCTAAACCAACATCAAGCCGAAGGAAATTTGTAAGCAAGCACCAACTGAAGATGTAAATAGAACTTAAGAGTTTGATATTACAGCCTAATTCTTTACAGTAATTTAAAGTCTAAAGAGATGGTAACAGTTTGCCTCGGTAAACAGAACAAGGAGCCAAAAAAATTATGTAAGGTTGAGACAAACAAAATATGAAGCTTGAACTATAATACCTCACTAAAGCAAAGAGTTAAATGTAATTCCATGAAGTAATTAATTGATTATGCTTTAAATCAACCATGTTTTATTTATTTATTAAGGTTTCATTGATTTAATGGAAATTTCCCAGCAAAATTATGCACTTCATCAGCACCTCATTAAATTAACAGATCTGAAGACCATGTCAAATCAATATCTTCAACAGTGTAACTTCCATTATGTACAAACAAAATATGCTAAAGCAAAGAGTTGAATGTAATTCCTTGAAGTAATTAATTGATTATGCTTTCAATCAACTATTTTTTATATGTTAAGGTTTAATTGATTTAATGGAAATTTCCCAGCAAAATTATGTACTTCATCAGCGCCTCATTCAATTAACAAATCAGAAGACCATGGCAAATCAAGATCTTCAACAGTGTAACTTACATGATGTAATATATAATTATTACAAAATTAAAAAAAAATAAAGAGAATTTAAAAAAAAAAATCTGAAGACCACCTTGACTTGTCCCACAAACAGAATACATACACAGTGCATAGTTTTCCACAACATATTCCAGAACCAAGGATAATTGTATGAATTATGTTTTTTTCAAAGGTAGCATGTTCGAGAACCAAACACATGAAAAAGACATCGCTCAGTAGGTGACTTATCAACCAAAAGCATCTCTCGAATTAATATTCAATTCCATAGAAAAGGCACATACTTTTACTTCAGTTTGCATATTTGGTCCAGTCATCAAACTTGAACAATTTTGTGGATTACAATGACATAGTCAATAAAATATTAAAATTATAGACAAGTGTTTGAAGTAGGACCAAAGTGATAAGAGAAGAGAACGCACTGATTCATCTTCAGATTGAACATCATAATCTTCATCTATATCTGCAACATCTGACTGAGGTTCTGCAGCAAATAAGTTAAAAAAAATGTTAGTGAGATAACATGTTCTCTTTGCAAAGGTAACCAATTGATGATAATCAGTTACGGAATTCTGCTCACCAATGTTTATTCCTGAGATTTCCTCAGCACTATTTTCATCAGTTTTTCTATACTCGATACTCAATTGTTCTGGCACAGCAGACCGTTGCTCTGGAGTCTGAGAATCCACTAGATTTTCTGCTAACATTGTTGAATACCTAGAAGTATTAACACAATATTTCAGTGCACGTTCACTCAACATGACAAAACCAGTTCCATGCTTTCTAATTCCTAAGAAAAGCAAAAATTCAGGTCATACTATTTTGAGGAAAAAGTTCCACCTCTCAGTCTGCCCTAATAGAAATTCCAGCTGTTTATCAAGTGCCTTTTTCTTTCTCTCATCGAGCTCCACCTGATGCTTGTAAAGAACCTGGAATTACAAAAAGCATGCTTTTATGAGGTTTCAAAGAAGAAAAAAAGTGAAACCAAGAAGTTCATATGAAAATCGACTTATTAGTTATTATGGATGAACTTACCAGCTTCTCTATCTTTATCCAGAATTTTTTCACATCCTTTGAAATGTTAAGTGCCACTTTCCGCAATCGTTGCTCTTCTTCCTGGTCAAAATGGTCATGCATATTTTAACAAAAGCCGAAAACGACGAAAATAACTTGAATGGAAAACACTTCTACTCTTTATCTGTTCCACTAGAAAATTAACATCACTCCTTTCATGCTATCACTATGTAATAAAATTATATCCCATTCATGATATTTAGAAAAACAAAGTACAGTCTGGAGGAAAAAGCAGAACCTTCAGTTTCTTTTCTCCTCTGGTGGCCTGATCCAACAAGCCCTTGCTTGCTCTCAAAGCAACTTTCTTTGCCTGAGCCAATTTCCATTTCCTCTCAGACTCAAAGTCCTGCCAAAAATTATTTTATTTTAGCAAGGGAAGAATATGAACATCTCTCCCATGTCATCGCAACTTCTTGAAGTGTAAATTTGTCAATTACCTTTGACAACCAGACCATCTCTTCTAAAACATGATCCCAATGAGTTTTTGGACGGCGAGGCTCCCTGGGTGCTTCAAGTGCCTAAAACAAAATTACCATCAACTAGTTAATAATTATTTAAAAAAAAAAACTGTAAACACATGACGCTGTATCACATTTCAATAATCTATAAAATTATCAATCACAACGGTGAATATAACTAAAAGGGTCAATTTAGTTCAAATGAAGAGCATAGCTTCATAAACATGGTTGACTTTTTATTTCAGCATGGCTACTGATTTCATGGGAAAAATCCACATAATGGAACAAAGAGGAGAAATATCAATCATAAATTCAATTCGTTACAAAAAAATGCTCCTTCAACGTGTGAATGGACACAACCTAAGAGGTCAACACAACAATCATTCTTCACATGAAACACTCTTATTTATCCATGATAGAGAGCCATTGCACGTAATAAAAGAAAATCATATCAATAGAAGCAAAAAGCCTGTAGCAAAGTATTATTAACTGTACGTACAGCAATAGCAATTAAATGTGGGGCAGCATGGACTGGAACTATCAAATATACAGACTAACCTTTTGGCGCCTGGCTCTTGTCTCATGATCAAGCTTAGACCTGGGACCTTTTGAAGCCATTATTTTCTGGTGAAAACTATATCATGATTGAACTGTGAAAGATCTGCAAATAATATGAAGCCAAAACAGTCAAAACAAATTAGTCTTTTATGAAAATAAGAAAAAACAATAATAGAAATAGTCATAACAAAATAATAAACCTACATATTATTAGTAAGTAGTAATGATGACAAGAACAAGCAGAAAAGAGAAAGAAAAACATTGAAATATTAATGCAACCTAGGGTTTCAAATGTCACCACTAGGAATTTTGCAACCTAGGGTTTATATAAACTAACAATCAATAACACAAGCTATCAACTCTTACCAGAACTTGAAATATAATCACCTCCCACATAAAATTTACACAGTAATTCAGTTTTAAAGACAACAACTTTTAATGAATCTTAGTCAAACCAAAAAATATTCTCTATCCTAAGACCACCACAAACTGCAGTAAAATCAGTAGGGCTTGACATCAAATTTCTGGCAACAGTAAGAGATTTCAATGAAGAACCAGGGTTGAACAGGTGGACAAATTGACAGTGATGGTTATCCAGTTCCAATGCAAGCCTAGGAATAAGAATACAATACAAAACAACAAGTTGAAGCCTTGATCCCATGTTGAATCACCAAATAGGATGGAGATGGAGAGGTGGAGAGTAGAAGAAGTGGACAAGCAGGTAATTTCCAACAAAGGAGAAATTGAGAAGCATATGGAAACGTAGAAACCAAGGCAAAAAAGCAACTTGCCAAAAAACAATTGAAACCTGTCAAAAAAAGGAAGAAAACTCTTAAAGATATAACCTAATTATACCAAGGTCTAAACCCTGGCCAAAGTAGTCCTTTGTCAAGTTACTTACAAGGAATAAGATCAACTATGTAGAAATTTATCTTATACGTAATTGATCTTATTAGCAAGAATAAAATGTGGCGTGCAATAGTTTAATACTCCTTTGTAAGAGATAATTGTCTGAAAAACCTCTTCATGCAATGGTGCATAGTGCATACCTATAATTCTTACAATTAATAATTTAATAACTTTTTGAGAAAATCCTTTGATATCGTTAATAAATAATAGACTCTATTAATATACGGCTGTCCAAACATCCGGTTTCTGTTTAGATTTTTGTCTTTTAGGAGGTAAACCTTTCCTTTTTGTTAATGACAGCTTTATCTCTCCTTTTGTAAATCTCTTTGTTCAATACTATTGCTTTTGTAAAATATATATATATATATATATATGATCTGAGTCTAAATACATAGTAGGTATTGAGAGTGGTTAACAACATTTGCTTTCCAAACAAAATACCCAGGATAAAATGATTTGACACGCAAATCTATACAACATTCATTGAAACAATCAACTGTGTCAATAGACTATGATAAAGTTAAAATAAAAATCAATCAATGAGTTCCATTACGGGCAGCTGGCTACATATCACAATCAAAGTATAATCGCAAAAGAACATAGAATGTTGCTAGGACAGAGTGGCTGTTTATTCAAGCATTCCGGAAAGGTCATTCACATTCTGTTTACAATTTCCTTTATTCCTAGTATTAAGTTACAATCGATGCTTCCCTCTTAACCACCATACTATTAGAAATCATTTCTTTCATGAGCTCACATCAAATATGTCCTCAAACAACTGATTAAGCATAACTTTTCATTAATTTGGTGACCATAGCCAACCCTGAATATCGTACACCTCAGGTCCAATGTTATCTTTTCCCAATAAGTCTAGATATATCTGTTGATCCACAATTACTTATATATTTGTTTTTACATGTAAGGTGCATAGCCAAATACAATGTCAATAAATGGTCACTCCTAACTCATCAACACAATAATTAAATGCAAATCCATTAGAACAGGGAAGAACTCTATAAAAATTACAAAATACACGATAATATGCTCAGAATAAACCTAAAATCTGAGAAACCTCAATGCAGCTTCATAACTAAATTTCCACATTCTACATTACTGGCAATCTGTGGAGCAATCTTAAACCAATCTACTAAGTTCTCAAGCATGGGGTAAAATAGCTTGCACTTAGCTGTCACTGAGAACGTTATCATTTTCTAATCACATTAAAAATAAAATAAAAACCTCCAGCACTGTTATGTTTGCATGCTGAAAGCACGTTTCGTTCCTGTGAAAGCCGAAATTGCCTAATTTCAACTCTCCAGATCAAAAAAAACAAACCTTTATAAAAAAATAACACTTCAAAATTATATATATATATATAATCTGGAAAATAAAATGATACTATATGTCTATATGACGCTCCAAAAAGTGACAAACCTTTGCATTACACTTCCCTATCCGTTTAAAAAATTAAACAAAAAAAATGCGACTTGCAACTATCTTTTCACGTTTATTTTCTCGCGTTTTCTCAGAAAACAAACACAGCACAAAATCCCACTTCAAAAAAAAAACACGGCACAAAATCCAAGAACTAACCTGAAAGTACATAAGCGCCTGCCTGAACTTTCTAATCCTCCAAACTACGTCCGATCGTCCACGTCAAAATGCAAAATAAATTATCCACTAAGCCTCTGCAACAGCAAAAAAACAAAAGTAAGAGAGAGAATATTTTATTCGTATATAATAAAAAATAATATACAGAGAGACAGACACCTTCGATGGTGGTGGTGGTTGTGGTTGTGGTGGTGGTTTTAGGGTTTTCAGTCGGGTTTAAGGAAAGTACAGGTCCGACGAGCAACCCTCAGATCCGGAGAAACAAAATATGAGTTAAAAAGCTCTGTTTGGGACCCTTCTTTTTTATTTGTCTTTTACTTTCTCTTTCTTCTTCTTCTTTTTTTTTCTACCGAGTGGTTCTGGATACGACTTGATCTGAAGGCTGTGATTGATTCTTTACGATCAACGGTTCAGGATCTTCCATCAAAGTTGCGTGTATCTGCACTCGTGCTGGGCTGTTATTCTTTTTTTTTTCTTTTTTTTCTTTTTTTTTTCTTTTTTTCGGCATAGACGGTTCTCCCAAATTGCGTGACATGCAGTGGCCTTATAAGTTGGATTTCGTGTAGGAGATATAAGAAATCCGGCATACATACCGACTCCATAAGAATGTAAGCGTATAAATCAGAATTCGTTTTGATTTTGAGATTATTTTAAACTAAGGGTGGGTATAAAAACTGAAACCGAAATCGAAAATAAATTGAACCGAATCGAATCGAACCGAATCAAAAAAATGTGTTTGATTCAGTTCAAACCGATTTGAAATTTAAAAATCGAATTGTCTTGATGAATTATTTTGTAACGTTCAATTTTATTATTGACTGTTTGTTGATGATGTTTTTTTTTAACAACGTTATGTACTAAATTTTTTTACTTATATTTTACTATAAGTTATGAAAATTTTATATTTTGATTGAGTATGTAGACTGAATATGATTAAAATTTTAGATTTGGATTGAAAATTGAGTTGTATTTTGTTTAAATTATTTTTTACATATTATGTTTTCTTCAAAAAGTTTAAGCCTAAATACCGAAAAAGGAACTTAAAAGCCCAAAAAAATTACAACCATATAAAAAAAACATTCAAAGCCCAAAACCGAATTGATCCGAACCGAACCGAACCAAACCGAGATAAGGGTGTTCGGTTCAAAACGGTTCAAACCGATTCACATTTTCAAAAACCGAATATATGTCGATTCAATACGGTTTTGATCAAAACCGAACCAAACCGATCTACGCCCACCCCTATTCCAAACCTCAAACATGTCCTTCCACCAGCTAAGATAACTCTCTACAAAAGTTTAACACCGGAAAGAATCGAACATGTGACCATGCACCTAATTACACATCACATTCTCGCCCTTACCTTTAGGCCAGGCCCTTAGGGTTTTGCACTTAAGAATTATCTTCTTCTCTTTTTTTTAGGGATGATTTCACTAAAGAGTAATGCTACATATCACAAATTAAAACACAGTATTCTATCACAACACATGTGTCAGTTGATGGCATCTGATATGTCAATTTGTGAGTGGATACACATTATAATGATTTATCTCACTTATCCTTGTATTCACTCACAAATTGATATATCAGCTGCCACATGTGTTGTGATGAAAATGTTGTGATTTTAGTTGAGATATGTAGCATTACTCTTTCACTAAAGAGTAATGCTACATATCTCAACTAAAATCACAACATTTTCATCACAACACATGTGGCAGCTGATATATCAATTTGTGAGTGAATACACATTAATAATGATTTATCTCACTTCTCTATTTGTTGTGAAATGTCACGTATTTAAACGTCCTCGGCATATTAGTAATTTAAGTCTCTTATTTTTTTCAAAATACACTATTTTAGTATATTTGACCTAAATATTAACAACCAGCTCTAATTATACGTATAAAAGTACAATTTAACCCTTGTCAAAATGATTTATTGATTTTTAAAAATAAATAATATTAAAATGGTTTATTAAAATAAATAAACAATAAAAAAATATTTTCTAATAAATAAATAATAATAATAAATTAAAAACAACTAATGGATTATAAAAATATAAAGTTAAAATAAATAATAAATTGAAAGTATTTTAAAAAAAGTACTTGAAAAAATTAAAAAGAAAGTTTTTCTTTTAAAAAAGTCAATGGAACTCCAAATTCAACGGTGGAGATCCATTTACTTAAAAAACTTTCTTTTTATTTATTTTTAATAATTTCGATTTTTAAAATTTATAAAAATCCTTTCAATTTATTATTTCTTTTAACTTTATATTTTTCATAATCCATTAGATTTTCTTTCCTTAAAAAAATGTTTTTTAGAATTATTATTTTTTTGTTAATTTATTTTTATAAATCATTTTAATATTATTTATTTTTGAAACTCAATAAATCATTTTGACAATAATAAAATTGTACTTGTATTTATATAGTTATAGTTGATTATTCATATTTTAGTCAAATGGATTAAAGTTGTGTATTTTGAAAAAAGAAGGGACTTAAGTTGTTAATATGATAAATATATTTAAAAACATGACATTTCACCAAAATGTATGGACTTCAATGAAATTATCCATTTTTATACTATTTCAGCGAAAGTAAAGTTTTATTGACCACGGTAAATCCATAACTAATTTCTCAAAAAGTATCTAAAACAATCGCTAAAATATTAATTAAAATTTTTTAAGTGTACTTAATTCGGATTGATCTGTTGCACACTAGCATGACAAACAAAAACATGAACTAATACCCATGTATAATTACAATAACTTCCCTTCAAGTATTAATTATATAACATACGGGTCGAGCTAGACATGACCCCGGTTCCAGTTCCGGTCCGGTTCGGTTCCTTCTTTTTTTTTTCTTATTATACATTTATACTCATTTAAAAAAAAACACGAAAACATAAGACATGTAATAATATGAACTTGTAAATGAATTTTATTGTGTAAGGCCGTAAGCCGAAATTAAAATTTAAAAAAATAATACTAAATACATAAATTGAAATAAATGTATAAAACTAAAAATTAAAAAAATTGGTCTTGCACTTATTTGTACCAAAATTAAGTTGCCTACGTATCCTCTCGGACTCGGGGGTTTAGAGGAATCAAAGACCACGTAGTTCTTTTACATTTTATTGTCTTTTATATATGTAATTTTGTAAGTCTGTAACTAATCGCTGCCATCCGTTCCGGTGCCGGTGGTGTGATCAACATCGAATAAATCATAAATAACTTATGGTTCCATTTCTTGTTGTCTATATCCAGCCTTTGTCCAATCATCAACACACACACTTTGACTTGAATTGATTCTGGACTCAAAAGCGACTGCCTTGCTTCCAAAATATTTCCACCCGCGCTAAACTCTTGTTCCACAACCACTGTAGAAACCGGTGTTGCAAGATTCTGTTTGGCAATTATAGACAAGATTGGGAAGTGCTTTTCATGTTCTCTCCACCAATGTAGAATATCAAATTTATCCATATCATCGTCTCCTATAAACTCAAAATTGGTACTATGATAAGTTTCTATCTCATCATACGAGATCGGACTTGATAAAGTAGAAGAAGAACCTCGCAATCTTTTGATTTTTGGGGATAAAAGTGCAGACCTTGCCCCCAACACTTCAGAAGATCGAGTTTGTGAGACATTTTCATTTTGTGGAACACTAATGTTTAATGATGGACCATAAATTCTACGATATTCATCATATAACTGATAAAATAATATCTTAATTGCAGCACAATAAGTATTAATTTCTAATTGTATACCTAAACATTTATAATAAAGAGTTAAATATTATGTCAATGCATATAGTTTACAACGTGGGTCAAAACACAACGCAAGCAGGTAAATAGTTGAAAACTCTCTATAATAATCTAACCATTCTTTTTCATAGCTTCAATGCATGCCTGTAATTGTATATCAGATGAACAGTCAGCAAATGCAACAACAATATTACAACCCTCAATAATAAATAATTGAGTAGTAGGATAATAAATACCTGATAAATTGTTAGTAGCACTATTAAAAACTTTTAACAAATTACAATTTTTTGTACAAACATCCCAATGGTGTGCATAAAGATTGATTTGACTAACATTATATTGCATAAAAGAAACTAATAAATCCCTATATTCATAACTTTCACAAAGCAATTTATAAGTAGAGTTCCAACGTGTTGGAACATCACGAGAAAATCTAATGGGATGTCTACCTGCCTGTTTACAAAATCTTACCTATGCTTTCATAACATTAGGATGTTTCCACAAATATGAGAGGGCCTCTTTAATGGGTTTAATAAAAGCTTGAAGAATTTCCAAATCTTTTTGAACGCATAAATTTAAAACATGGCAAGCACATCTTTAATGAAAAAATTTACTATTAAAATAAGGCTTGCATAATTCAATTAAAGCAGGAATAGTTGTTGTATTATTAGAATCATTATCAAAACCAATAGAAAAAAATTTGCTTTCAATTTTATACTCTTCAAAAATGATTTTCATATTTTTATAAATATTATCAGCAGTATGTGCATCATCAAAAACTCTAAATGCAATTATTCTTTTCTGTATTGTCCATGCTTTGTCCATATAATGACAAGTTACACCTAAGTATGAATGCATTCGCCAATGGTCAGTCCATATATCAGCACATATGGAAACACGACCTATATAGTTCGTAAAATATTTTTTTTAAATCCTTTTTTCCTTTTTATAAATATCATACATTGTACACGTGAGAGTGGTCATAGGGACACGACATGCAGCAGGATTTAATGCTTCATGACAATATTTAATAAAACCAACTTTTTCACCAACACTAAAAGGTAAATTGTCTACAGCTACCATCCTAGCTAATTCTTATCTATTAGCTTGATCACTATATTTAAATAATTGAGTGTCAGGGGTAGAAAACCTGGAAATTTGAGATTGTGCATTCCCATTGGCTAGTTCTGCTGGATGACTGGTCGTAATATGCTTCTTATATGTGTCATATCCTCCAGATCTAGTCCACTTGTATTCTTTAGGGCAGTAATTGCACACCGCCCAACATGTTCCATTCGGTTTCGTAACTTTCTTCATGTGGAGAACGAATAGATCAGATTTGAGATGCTTCTTATCCTTCTCATCCTTCTCATCCTTCTCATCCTTCTCTGCTGGCTCTTCAAAATTTGGATCTGCAGTAAAATCGAGTATATTTTCTGATTTGCTTGTCATATTACCAGGGCTAGGGTTAGGGGCGCTAGGCTGGCTAGAATTGGGTTCAGAAATTATTAAAGGGGGATTTGGATTGATTGGATAGTTTAGATATTCAAGATAGGATTGTCGTTGTAGGAACTCATGGTAAGCGGTGTCATCAAAACCGGTATTATCCGGTCGGACCGGATCCGGCTTCAACATACGACTCTTACCGGTCTTGGAAACGGAATGCCTCGGTGGAATATCTCTTACTCCACTTCCACTTCCACTTCCACTTGCCATCGAAAAAAATAATTTGTAAATAAACTCTTAAAAAAAATTAAGATAAAAATTGTTGACAAGGATTTTAAAATGATTTTAAAAAATAATAATTGTAATACACTAAATATAAACAAATAAATAATTGACTAATTGGAAGATAAATTGAAGAGAATTATGAGAATTAAGATTTGAGAGAGAGTTGAGACTTGAGAGAGCAATTGTATGATAAGAAATGAATTATGGGGGTATTTATAGGAAATAAAGAATTAAAGGGAAAAAGAAAAAAAAACTGAGTCGTTGGGCCCAACGGCTGTTTTTTTGATTAAAATCATTTTTTTTTTAAATAAAGGCCAGGAACCGGGACCGAACCGTCGGTTCCTGACCGGTTTTTCAAGAGAAGGAACCGGAACCGAACCGAACCACCGACCCCCTGGTTTCGGTTACGGTTTCGAAACCAGTTCCATGGTTACGGTTACGGTTAATTTCACACGGTTACGGTTCGGTTCCCTGGTTCGAACCGAACTGTGGTCATGTCAAGGTATAGCACCCCATCATTAGATCAAGATCCTCTATCTTTCTCTCATTCTCCCACTCTCACTCCCACTCCCTTTGTCTCATCTTCGCCATATCTCGCATATGTTTTGGGTTTTGAATTTGTGTTTGTGTTATGTTTTGCGTGTAGGTAGCCAATGCTAGTGTTTGGGTGTATGGATGGTAATGGATTGGGGTCGTGTCGGGTCTTACTAGACCCGGACCCATGAAACTTTTTTGAGATCCAGACCCGACTGCGAATTCGAATAATTTCACGGGTTAGGGTCTTGACCCACGGGTCTTGAGAAAACTCGAACCTGCCCCGTGGATCCACAAACTTATTTTCTTTGAATGTTGTTTTATAACTTATTTGTGAAATCTTTAAAAACAAAGGGAAAAAATGATAAGCAAAAGAGATCGGATTTTATAACAACATTAATTAAATAATAGTGTTTTTGTATTGATTTTGAGTGCATGACTTGAGTTTTGATTGTTTTCCTTGACTATAGTTAACGTTTTAGGGTTTGTATTAAAAAAAATAGGGTTTTTTTTTTGTTTTCAGTTGTTAACTTTGGAATTGATGGTGTAATTCCATGTTACTGACGGTTTATATATGAAATATGTATAAATATAATGTTCAAAGTTTTATGTTAAGGTATATGGTAATGTAAATGAACTGTGAGGTGTGTGTGTCAAAGTTTTTTTTTTAAAGTTATATGATAATCTATATACATATTTAGTAATGCCTATCTGCTTGTGTTTCTTCTTCCTTTCTCGTTTTCTTGTCTATATTTTCTGGTCTGATGGGTTTTGGTGGGTTGTGCGTCTGTTTTGGGTTTGTTGGGTGTTTGTTTTTGATGTTGTCTTTTGTTGTTTGGTTGTTGTTGTAGCTCAATTGAATATTGCCTTGTTATTCTTCAACTTGCCTCCGCTGCTGTTGTATATCTGGTTTTTCTGCAGTAATTCTTCTTAAATAGGCATGAATTAGATATTCTTTTAGTTCCCTAATCAACCTCCAATAAGACTAATTCAAGGTGACTCAAAATAAGAAATACAACCCTTATAACTTTAAGAATCTTAATCCAATTTCAACTAATCCTAACATAGAAAGTTTAGGATCAACTAAAACTAAATCAAAGTGAGGCCTTCATTAATCTTAAAAAACATAACAAATTCTTCTGAGACCTTCATTCATGAATAGGCTGCCCGGTAATGCTTTATTTTCAAAATTCCACGTAGAAATTCTGGGCTGACCTTTGGGCAGTAAAATGGTCATAACTCCCTCTAAAAAACTCGAAATGACAAACCGTAAAATTTTACGGAAAGCTAACTTCCGTACCTTTCCAATCATATAAGCTTCAAAACTCATTTCCTTATGAGATGATACAGTTTAATTCTTGAAGTTGACCCATCAGCAAATGGTGTTTTCTCAGTCTTGATCGAAAATCGTCCAAATTGCTTCCAATTATCTCCTAGGACTTAGATAACTGAGAAATAAGAAAAGAAACATAAAATGCAAGAGTTTATCTCAAAACAAAGCAATAAACTAAAGAATAGAGGTATAAAACATTGGTAATTATGTTAGTGGAAATTGCTAAAAATAACCACAACTATTATGAAAATTTTGTTTTTAACCACATACGAAAAATTATTTGTTAATAGCCACTTTTTGAGAAATTACATGAATGCCCCATATAAAAACCATCCCCAACCATTTTCTCTCTCTTCTCTTTTTTTCTCTCTCCTTTCCACTCTATCTCCTTTCCTCTCTCTCTCTCCTCAATCTCTCTCTCTCGCTGGCATCCTTGCGAAGGCTAGTGAACCGTTGCCGGCCTCCTCTCTCTCTCACCCAACCTCTCTTCTCTCTCCCCATAACTTTCTCTCTCTTCTTTCTCTCTCTCTCTTTCACTCGCATCTCTTTCTCTCTCCTTTTCTTTCTCTCTCACATATCGTCGATGGCTTGCCGGAATGCCATCGCCTGGGCTTCACGATCGTCCAGCAACACCGTCGAGCTCCCTCTTCGCCGACGATTAGATCTGCTGAAAAAAGGAAAGAAAACAAAATATTAGAAACCCAGAACATTTCAAGTTTGAACATTTCAATTTAGTCAACATTTCAAGTTTCAACATTTCAAGTTATGCAATATTTCAAGTTTCAAAATATGAAAACGAAGAACTTAAAAACCCATAACATTTCAAATTTCAAATTTCAAGTTTCAACTTTCAATTTAGCCAAAATTTCAAGTTTCAACTTTCAATTTAGCCAAAATTTCAAGTTTCAACATTTCAATTTAAGCAAGATTTCAAGTTTTAAAATTTCATTTTTTTAAACAAGATTTCAAGTTTCAAGTTCCTAGCCGTGATTTTAAGTTTAAAGTTCCTAGCCGTGATTTCAAGTTTGATTCCAGATTTTAGTCATGATTTCAAGTTTTCTTTCAGTTTTAAATAAAAAATCAAATACAGAGGTATTTTTGTAATTTACGGACATACACTGATTTTTTTTAAGTGGCTATTAATAAATAAATTTTCGTATGTGGTTAAAAACAAATTTTTCATAATAGTTGTGGTTATTTTTTATTTTCTCTCATTATATTATTATCAGTATTGTTTGTAGATTTTATACAGTATGTATATATAAACATGCAGATTGTTTAATATATTTGTTGCAGCTGGTATATATGTTTAAAATAGGGAAACAAATTCTTTCGAAGGCTGTAGTAACTACATGCATGTTTTTTTTTTTGAAAAATATTATATTCTTTGGAAATAGGGAAATATATATATATATATATATATAATTTTTTTTATTTATTGAAGTTACTTGTTTATTTTTGGCAGAGTTTGAAATGGATACCATTTTTGTTGCTGTTCATTATGATGGTACTGAGTTTGAGCTTGGTAGTTGTGATTGTAACCATGTTAGCCTGATTACATTGTTGCATATCATGTCTGAAAAAATAACTGGTAGTGATAAAGTGCCAAATGAAGAGTATTGTGATTGGGTGTTTTGCACATGGTCAGGTGAGAGAAAGGAAGTTAATAATGATATGGAGTTGGTACATGTGTTTAGATCATTTATAGATCATAAAGTTAGGACAGTTAGGTTTAAAGTTGGAAATAAACCCTATATCCCACTCCCACCCGATTTAAGGTTTACTGAAATTTCAAACAACTATTATAACTATGAAGGTGATAATGAGGTTGATAATGCAAAAAGTGTGTTGTTTGGTGACAGTGAGGAAGTGGTTGAGGTTGATGATGTTAGGCCAAAGGGTGGTGTACTTGGGGATAAACATGAGGTAGGTGATGAGAGTGATGAAGTGAATGAGGATGGTTCTTTGGCACTTGTTGCTGCTGTAGATGAGGAAGACATCAATGTCAACCTTGAATTGTTTGAAGGGTATCAATCTAAGAGTGACGATGAGTATTTTAATGAGTCAGAAGATGAACAGCTGAAGCTAAAATAACTAGATTGATAAAGGGAAACCCCTTTAAGAAAATGGTAGATGGTCATATAGAGTTTGAGGTTGGGCAAACACATGATACTGTGTACTCATTAAGGGTATTGTTGAAAGACTATGCCATTAAAGAGGGCATTAATTACAAAAAAAAAAACGAAAAATGATTATAATAGGTTAATATATGAATGTAAAAATGAGGGATGTCCTTAAAGGTTGCACACTTCTAACATGTTAAATTATGTAACAATGCAAGTGAAGACCTACAATAACAAGCATGAGTGTCATAGGGTTTATAGAAGTGAAGAGGCTAGGTCGAAGTGGATAGCTATTAAGTTTGAAACTATTGTAAAAAACAATCCTGATATAAAGTGTGGGGTCATTGCTGATCTATTGAGAGAGCAATTTAATGTGAATGTTGATGCTCAAAGATTGTACAAGGCAAAAAAAGGGCATTAAATGTCTTAGGTATAGAGCATTTTGAGTGTTTTAGTCATCTTAGGAGATATGCATTCATGGTGCAACAATGCAATCCAAGTTCAGCGGTCCTTATCCACTTGCAAGAACCTAAATCAACCTTCCAAAGGTTTTTCATCAGCTTTGAAGCTCAAATATTAGGTTTTATAGAAGGGTGCAGGCCTTTCATTGGAATTGATGGTTGCCATTTGAAGAGGCCATATGGAGGAGTACTCTTCTCGGTTGTTGCATTGGATGCAAACAGTGGCTTTTTTCCTATTGCATTTTGCATATGTGAAGGGGAAACACTGTCAAGTTGGACTTGGTTTTTGAAGATGTTGCGTGAATATTTGAAATATCATGAGGACAACCCAATATGTTTCATGAGTGATAGGCAGAAGGGGGTCATAGGGGCATTAAAGTCTGAATGGTCAACTGCAAGTATAAGGTACTGTTATACTTTATATTAATATTTGTTGTGTTTGACAAATATTTTTATATCATTTAATTCCTATATTTTTTGCATTGTTGCATTTATTAATTGTATTTACATGTTTTAATTAGGTATTGTGCAAGGCATATCTATACCAATTTTAGGACAACTTATGCCACAAAAAAACTAAAAGACCTTTTTTGGGAAGCTAGTAGAGCATATGATATGTATGTGTTCAAGAAAGTTATGACAGATATAGGTACTGTGAGTGCTGATGCAAAAGCTTGTTAGAAGAAATAGAACCCAAACATTGGTCTAGACATGCCTTTGATCCTAATATTAAGTGTGATCATGTCACTAATAACATGACTGAAGCATTCAATAGTTTGTTGGGGGATTATAGGGTTAGGACATATTTGAGCTTGCTAGAATATATTAGAAGATTGGCGATGACTAGATTTCAGCAAAGAAAAGAGGATTGCCAAAGGTGGAAAACTGAGTTCCCACCAAGTGTTAACAAAAAGATAGTTCAAGCTAGTTTAGACAGTAGAATCCTTACAATAATACATGCAGGAGAGGGAGAATATGAGATGTTGGGTTTAACCGGGGCCTATACTGCCAAAATACAATATGCCTCTAGTTAGTGTGGTCAATGGAAGATTAGTGGGGTGCCATCCAGCCATGCATTAGCTGGTATTAGACACTTTTATGGAATGGGTGTAGCGAAGGAGAGGTTAATAACTTTGTTCACCCAAGCTTGTCAAAGTCGGCATTTGTTGCAACCTACCGTAGCATGATCCATCCCATTCCAAATATATGTGCATGGGTTGATGTTAAAGTAACGCATGTTGATCCATCTTCATTGATAAAGAAACCCGGTAGACCGAAGCTTCAAAGGAAGAGAGAATCAAGTGAGAAACCTAAAACGGCTAGGCGTGGTAGTGTTATTTGTGCAAAATGCAAACAACTCGGCGACAACAAAAGGACTTGCAAAGCAGTTAATACTTCTAACAGCAATAAGGTAATAATATTATTTTTAAACACTTCTAAAATTGTCTATGATATTTATTACTAATTGTTTTTTTAACTGTTTTTGTATACACAAGGTTGCAAAGGGTAGTAACCCATCTTCACAACCAACACAAAAAACTGTCTCCTCTTCACAATCTGGACACAATAAAATGAATTGCAAACTAGTTCCCAGTTCTATAAATACTAAGGTAATACTATTATTTTTAAACACTTCTAAAATTGTTCATGGTATTCACTACGAACTGTTTATTTTTTTTTTGCTATTTTTTTGTGTACCGAATGTTGCAAAGGGTGGTGGTGTCTTATCTTTACAACCAACAAACGGAACAGTCTCTTATGCACAACTATGACACGAAACAACCTCATCTTCACAACCAGCACATGGTGGTGTCTTTTCCTCAGAGTCTTCCACTCAGGTTCAGACCAAACCACATTCCCAAGTGACAATGCACTTAGATTGATCATACATCTGCATTAGTAGGATATTAGTATGGTTTTTGTAAGCACTTAAACTGATTATAGTGCTTATCTGTTGGTACAATTTATGTTTGCTAGTTTTTGGTTGAATTTTAGTATACTTTTTGCAACCACTTCGTAGGATTTTGTTGAACTGATTATAATGCTTAGCTGTTGATAATGCTTAGCTGTGGAAAATGATTATGCATGCTTTTGATAGTATTATAACTATGTATGAATGCTTAGTAAGTTTGATTAACTATGTATGACTTAAAGTAATTAAACTATTGTTGTTGCTTTCATTACTAATTGTCATATGTTCATTACATTTAGTAAAAAACATAGCTATTGAAATACCAAAGAAAAACATATTGGCTAGCATCATCATCCTTAAGCCACTTTGCATGGACTCCAACTTGTGCATTCTTCCATGTAAACATGTTTCCATGATCTGCATCTTCGAATTTAATACTTTAATTTCTTCTTCATCTCTACTCATTTCTTCAACCCTTTGTTGGCATCATATAAAATCTCTTTCATATGGCTGCCACCAAATAAAACATTTGCATTGCCTTTTTTCACAACAATAATACAACTTACCTGGATTGTTTTTTGATTCAGAGATCTTCAATCCAGTCTTTTTCCCATAAAAAACATGTTTTGTTTCCTAATGTAACTCCACCATTGACGTTAGTTGATGTGCTGGAGCTTCCTTCCATGAAAGGATATTTATGTATTTTTAATATATATATGAATGTGTAAAAGAAATAAGAGGATGAATTTATGCAGCTGTGTTTGTTAAGCAAAATGAATAAAAAATATTACTTTGTGCAGTTGTGCTTGTATATATATAGATGAATGTGTAAAGAAATAAAAGGATGAATTTATGCAGCTGTGTTTGTAAAGCAAAATGAATGAAAAAGTGCAACCGTGCTTGCAAAGAAAAATAAATGGAAAATATGAATGTGTGCAACTATGTTGGAGAGGTGATGTTTTTATAGATTGAAATATAGCCGTTGGTGTTCAACGGATTCATTAAAGAGACATAATTGTATTTGATCTTCAAGCGACACTCTTTAAGGGTAAAATAGTCTTTCAAACAACTGCAGCTGTCAGAGTGAGCCATTTTAACTGAAAAGCTAACGAGAGGGGGTTAAGTGGCGAATATTTTCGATTTCAAGGGGGGAAACAACTATAAATAAAAATACAGAAGAAAATTTACTAATAAGTCAAAATATTGGGGGGAAATGATACTTTTCCAATGTAAATCGATGGCAATGAAATCGACGGCGGAGTAACCTAAAGTGGGAAAGCAGTGGAATTTCTACACTTCACTAGAAAATTTACAATCGATAAAGGTAAGCTGAGTTAGATTTTGTTATCGTTTTTGTTGTTGATAAGTTGATGTGCATGATTGATCAGTTGTGTGTTTATTGAAATTGTATATTAGGGTTGATTTGTGGATCTGAGAATGACTATGGGTTAGGTAAGAGTTTGAAACGAGGTTGAAGATTTTTTTGAAGAAAATGAATTTATGGGGTTTTGAGACTTTTAGAAACATTTCCGAGTTTTTTTGAACCAAATTAGAGACATTTTGAAACACGCTCGAGTTTTTTCTTGAGGAAATTTAGGTTGGTTAAACTTTGTAGTGTCCTAGTATTTTTTTTAAAGTTCCGAGTTTTTTTTAATGCTTCGAGTTTTTTTTTTCAAAAGTCTAAGCATTTTTTTCAAAGCTCAGAGAAATTTATTTTTAAAAGCTCCGAGTTTTTAAAAACTGTGTCCAGAACTTTTTTTTCAAAGGTTCGTGTTTTTTAATACAGTGTCCAATCCTTTTTCTTTTAATGCCTGAGACTTTGTATTTACTTTTCCAACCTTTTACATTATACTTATGTATTGTTTTTATGAAAGTGCATATGAGGAATTTGAAGGATTTCCTTCAAACTCCAAAGGGAGAATGGTACGATGGCAAACTTACTCGTCACGACCATTTTTACGACCTTGGATAAATAGAAGACGCACTGAACCGGGTCCCTGAAAATTTTGTTGTTGAAGACCAGTGTCAGTTCATGGAGTCGTGTTTTGGGGTATTTCATGACGATGCATCATCATATGAAGTTTTTAGGGGGTGTTATCCATCGTCTGCTTATACGAGAGTTGTATCATGATAGCCTGACAGATGAAATGCGCTTCATGTTAGGGCGTTATTCAGTGAGGCTCTCAAAGGTAGAATTTTGCTTGATCACTGGATTGCAGTTCGGAGCGGTACCGGACATGACGATGTATGCTATTGTACAGAATGACATACAACTATGATACTTTCATGGTATAGATGAGGTCGACATTGAACAACTGAGAGTTGCCCTGCGCCTCGGTATTTTTTATCTGTTGTACGATGCTGTAAAGCTCTGCCTCTTCTATCTGCTGAACTGGATACTTATGGGGGTGGACAAGAGAAAAAAGATTTTAGTATGGCAGTTTCGGGTGGTCAATGGCCTAGATGCTTTCGATGTGTTCCCGTAGGCTGCCCACGTGTACACGCAATCTATCTATGGATTCAAGCATGCGCTTGACGGGCGACGTGAGTGGTTCGAAAGATGTCAACGAACAAAGAGCGTTGACGTACACATGATGGAGACCTATAACATTTTCGGTTTATCTCACGCCTTGTTGGTAAGAATTTTGTATTACAACATTTACGTTATTTATCGTGTAATAAATATTATGGATTCTTATCGTACTTATCTTTTATGCAGATATTTGTTTTCGAGGTCATTCCCGAGCTTGGCATCCAGTTCGAGACCCGGAGGGACACCGACTTGTCTCCCTATATTCTTAGGTGAGAGTTGAACAAACAATTGAAGTGAGTGAAGTTGGTCAAGATTTTCACAGCGAGGGTAAGTATCTTATTTGTTAATGTTTATAGTTGTTACTATGTATACAATTACATTAGTTTAACTACGGTTTCAGATGTTTGTGAGGACGGAACTGATGCCCACAGCAGCTGAGAGGGGTCAACGGTACTTCACAGGCATAGACGGAGGGGGGCAGTCTGTATATACAGCAGGGCAGACTGCACATTCCAGAACCAGTTCCTGATCAGCCTACCATTGGCAGCAGTTGTGAGACAGATGGTTCTGACTCGAATGGTGGGGATGGGAGGCCCAATGACATAGAGGGTTCAAAGTTGGTAGCTCGAGGAAGGAGGCATAATCGGGTTTGATTTACGATACCTAGAGTTACTTCTAGAGGAGATTCCCGTAGGGGCGTTAAAAGTGATCGAGATATACATAACAATTACTATTTTGCATTATTTATAAATTGAAACTTGTGAATGTTTTAGTACCGACAATTTAGACCTGATTTCAAGCCCTCTTAGAACATCAATTGACCGTAAATGGTTGATGTTGTTCTTAAGAGTGGAGAGGATCGAAAGCAGTAGCAACCAAAGTTGCTAGAAATGATCTGTGGGCTTCAACGTTCGGGGTCGACATTACAGACGCACAATGATGATCCACCATCTCATGATCGGGACTTTAGTCCCAGAGACAGGACATGTGGTCATCACGAGGGGAAAGATCCAGCGACCGGACTTGACCAGCAGCCGCATTATGAGGGGACATGACCTGATCCTAAGCATTAGCTACCTATAAGCGATGCATGACCTGGTACACAGATAGCAGTCTTGTCGGGACAGAGGACCCCTATAGGCCATCCCAATCCACCAGTCCGGTTTGGCACATCGCATCGTAGCGTTCCAAGAGATCAACTTGGACGAAGTCCATCCTCATATCGCACCGCTCGGATCCTTTATTAAAAGGCTCGGATCCTTTATTAAAAGGCTCGGATCCTTTATTAAAAGCTTGTATCCTTTATTAAAAAACTCAAAGCCTTTATTAAAAAGCTCGAAGACTTTATAAAAAAGCTCAGAGCCATTCGAATAAAAACTCGAAGCCTTTACAAAAAACCTCGGACCCATTTCAAAAAAACTCAATACAAAACGTCTCGGAAAATCTTTAAAAAGGTTCGGGTATGGCTTAAAAGGCTCAGAGATTCACAAATCAAAGGTTCTAACTTCACAATAACAACTTCATATTCACACAAAGACTCAGACAACAAATCAAATGGAATGAATACATTGTTACAGGACTAAAAAATACATGATGAAAGAAATGAAGTTCAGAAATATTTATTACCTTGTTATGGTGAAACACGAGCTTCATTCAGACAAATTGTAAATCAATTTTCAGACAAATTTTGGAGAGAGAGAGATGAGTTACTGCTTTCGGTTATCAAAGTGTGGAGATGGAAGTATAAAGAGAATTAAAAATTGATTATTCAAGGGCAATTTGGGTAGTTCACCATAATATGTGATTTTTAAACTTAACTTATTAAAATAGTGACATCAATGCAACGTACAAAAAAAAATGGTGACATTTATCACTATTTCCACTTCTCATAATTAAAATTGTAAACAAGATTGAGTATAAATCGGAATAATAATGCAAGTTTAATGTAAATATAAGTAACAAAAAAGATCAAATGAAAAAACGACTACAACACTTGCTTAAAACATAAGCACTCATTTTTGTGGTTTCGACGAATTTGATTTGAAACTTAATCTGTCGAAATTGTCGAAATTGGGTTTTAATGAGTTTAAATTGGACTAAAAACACAAATTTAATGTAAATATAACAAGTAACATGAAAAAAATGACAACAATACTTGCATTTGAAAACTTTTTTTTTTTTTGTGGTTTCAACAGATTCGGTTTGAAACTGAATCTGTCGAAACCACCGAAACTCGGGTTTTCATAAATAAGCTATAAATTTTGTTATGTATTTTTTGATGAAAAAGGAACACTGTGTTAAATGGATTGTAAGATCCTCTATTTTTATGATTGACTTATTTCATGACAAACCATATTAGGATGCTTTTATAATGGGTAGCTTATGATCTCTGTGACAAGCTTCCAAGCATCTCTGTGACTTCAAGAGTAAGAGCAAAAGGTATATCACTTGACTTGATTCGATTCTTGAAGAGATTAGGTGCACACACACACACACATTATTCATGCATATTTTGTTCATCTTGCATTTGTGTTCTAATTGTTTATATGTGTGCATCAATTACACATCTCACACATGCACATCATCATTAGATCTAAGTGTGGTTTTGTGTGGTGTAATTCGTTTCCAGTTGTGTGATCGAAATTGTCGCGTTTACACGATGGTGTGCTTGTCTTAGGGCGATGTGTGACCACTAGAGACGTCCTTTTTTCCTATCTTGGATTGGTCTTAGGTCACATGACCTTATACCATGCGTTTGAGCAATCTTATTGTTGTCCAAATATGGTCACTCAAATGACCATAATTCTTTATACGGACATCAAAATCTTGTTTTGTAAAATTGAGTATAAACTACACATTCATACATTTCTAATAGTATATTACACGATAGGTTTCGATATCGTTTGATCATGTTTTGGTACGTTCGAATATTGAGTTGTACGCCGTGACACGATTCGACAGACACCAACAGTCGATTTTGAACAGCTGAATCCTTCCAATGGATTTCAACGGTTGAGCATTCGGCGACCACCAACCGTCTAATTGCCTGTTTTCTAAGGAATCTTATAATATCACCTAGCTCGTGTTTTTGCCCTATGATTTCATAATTGGAAAGCCTACCAATACTCTACTGTATTATATATTATATTTTTTCTTTAAAAAAGTGGTTAAAGATAAAACTACCTGATTTCAAAAAAAGGAAAATACATTTAACTACATCAAATTACATAGCACCGATGAGTTTTCGGTCCGACGCACCAGGCAGGCGTGCGTCTGTGTGAGAGACTGAGCAATAAATATTCACGGATGTACTCTTTTAAAATTACAAAATTTAAAAAAATACAGAAGGCAGTCCAAGTTGTTTATTATATTTGTGAGAAATTATAGAAAACAGTCCAAAAGCAGACACTGAAACTGAAACCCCAAACAAAGGGCCCAAAATGAATCCAAAAAATGGCGGAATCTCCGCTTCCACTTAATTTTCAAAATTCCCCAAATCCCTTATAAAATTAAAACCACTTTCACTTCATTTCTAATTCTAGGTCTAATTGTTGAATTGTTGTAACCAAAAGACATGAAAGGGTCTTTGAAATTTCGTGAAGAACAAAAGCCACTCTTTAGAGCCAAAGTTCCTTTATCAATCGTAGGTTTACCGTTTCAGTCTGGAATCCTCGCCGGCGACGCCAAAGAGCTCACTCTCAATCTCTCCACCTTCTTCGAATCTGGACCCTCCATCAAGATCTCCTATCGTCCCAATGACACCTGGAATCCATTTTCTCTCGTCGTCAAGACCGGAACCGGTCCCTTCGGTTCTCCGATCTCCAGCTCCATGCAGATGAGCGCCGAGTTCAATTTGTTGTCCCGTGGAAACCCTACCTTCATGCTTCACTTCAAGCCTCGGTTTGGGGATTTCTCTGTCAAGAAATCTCAGTCTTCGGTTTTTGATAAGACGTCGGCGTCGAACAAGCTTAAGAACGGCGCCGTTTTGGAGGATGATTCGTTAATTGAGGTTGTGGAGGAGACGCCGATGTTGAAGAAGATCACCGTCCTGCCATCGCGAGCCGCCGGGGATTTCGCCGGTCTTCTTTCCGGCGTTGAGTTGACGGCGAAGACGTCTTTTCCGGTGAGATCGCGCGCCGTCGTGAATTTACGGTGGGGAATTAGGTTTCCGGCGGAGATGAAAAGTGGTGGATCGACGGGTGGGATCGATTTCAAGAAGATACCGTATTTGGTGATGAACAAGATCGGGATCGAACACGTGGACGGTGCAGATCCAAAGGGAGTCGCGAGCAACAAAGCAGAAGTGGGTAGTAATGGTGACGTGGCGGAGGTTTGCTTTAACGTGAAGAGACAATTGGAAGTGTTGCAAAGTGAGAATGGGTTACTAAGAAGAGCCGTAGAGGATCTAAGACAAGAAATTATCAAGGGAAAATCGAATGGTGGTGATTTCAATTCTGGGAAAATCGATAGAAATGGAATCAACAAAGCTTCGAAGAAATCGATGGAGGGAGATGTGAATGAGGAGTTGAAGAAGGCACTGAAGGGAGCTACTGGGGGAGCTTGATTGAATCTGTCGAAATGGCTGCACTTGTGTTGATTTCTACTTTTGAGTTTCGGTTTTAAAATATTGTAGATCTATTTTTGCTGTAATATTTTTGTGGGTTTTTGTTAGTATTTTTTATTTTTTTATTTTGTTTTAAGTATTGTTTTTTAGTTTATAGATGTAAAAAACGTGGGGAAATTTCTAGTTTATATTTTGCTAAATCATTAATTGAGTTAAAAATTTCAAATTGAAACTTGAGTCGGTGAATACAATGTGATAAAAAAAAAGAGTGTGATTCTGTATGTTTTTTTATTGTAAAGTGTGATTGAAATAGTGTACTCGAATAAGAATTCATCATTTAATGCGGTACTGGTATAGTAGCATTACTTATATAATTATATATTTAATTAAAAATATAATTTTTATTTAAAATATTTTTAAAATTGGTTAATTAAATAATATATGATTGAAATATTAATTTCATTCAAATAAATTAATTCTATTAATTAGTTATTCAATTTTGTATTTAATATATTATTATATTTAATCCAACCATATTTAACCGAATGAAGTATAATATTTATCCAGTTTAGTCTTATACTTCACATATATCACATTATTAGTTTATTTAGCCAAATTCATTTTGATCTTGATCCAAATCCAATCTTATCTCAACGAAAGTGAACTTTGACACAATTATATCATAGTATCATTGACTTAATTATTGACTGTTGTGCTGAAATACCTTATTTCTATTAGCTTTCTACATGTAAGAGCATATATGATGCTAATGTGATTTATATACAGTTATATTTAATAAAATAGTGATACGTGAACATTATCAAACTAATTGTTTTATATGTGGTATATAATTAAACTTGATAGATATTTAAATAAAAAAAATGATCTTCAATATTTTACTTGTAAAATATATATTTTTAATGACATAACAATTTACTATTGATCTCTTTCAATATATTTTAAAATTGTTTAACAAAATAAAATAGAAGACAACCGTGTTTGTTGACTGGACCAACAAAATAGTTGTCCAATAGATCCTTTGAAATCAGAGTCATGTTGACAACCTCTAAAAAAAAAGTTATTACCTTAGTTTGAAGTTGTAATAGAGATATTGCATTAGAGATGAATTTTTTAATAAAGTGGATGTTTATCTTACATTACATCTAATTTTTTCACAATCCACGTACCCATATTAATATCGAAGATGCTCTCGCGTATATAATGAAAATGGGTGAATGTGTAATCGTACTTTGTCCTTGCTAGGCAAACAAGGGGAATTACGTTTTAGTTCTTAAGTTTTAGAAAATGTCATATTTTAACATAACATATGCATATTAAATTATTTAGTCCTCAACTTTTCAAAAATGTATTAAACTTGACCGATTTCGTCTCATCAAAGAGTTAATATAAAAATAACAATATTTTATGCAAATTTAATTTAAATTGATTTTTTTTTTGAAGAATTGTATTAATTAATAAATTATAATACATATATATTTTTCTTATTTTTTAATTAATAAAATTGATTTGTGTTTCTTTATACTTTTTGTGGTAAAAAAATAATTACACCGATTATATTATACAATATTATTACTTAAAATAATTTTTTTAAATTACTTTTCTCAACTTAGCGTTATCATCGGTAGGAGTGGACATTTAATGGATCGGTTCATTTTTCAATATAACCGATGAAAAACTGAGAAAATTAAGTTTCTGAAAAAATGAATCGATCCAATAAAATTTACAAATATCAACAGATCAAAAACCAATCACCAATCGAATTAGATTGGTTCGGTTCAGTTCGGTTATTTCGGTTTTATGTCTATTGGGCCAAATGAATGGGCTTTAATTATTACACGAATTTTCATATTTTAATTCTTTTGAACATTCAACATTTCAACCAAATAAAATTATGACCTTGAATAAATTGAAACTAATAGTTTAAATTAATATTCAATAAAAAAACAAAGGGGAAAAAAATGATGTGACATATTTTCATGAACCGTTGAATATTAAACTAAAGTTTTTATATATATATATATATATATATATATATAAGTTGGATCTCTGTTCAGTTTTCCGGTTTATTCGGTTTTTCGTTTCGAGATAGTGAACAAGAAAAAAAACCGATCCAATCAATTTAATAAAAAACGAATCGAATTCAACCGGCCAACATAAGAAAAACGGAAAAAAACCGATTGGTTCAGTTCGGTTAAATTTAGTTCATTGGTATTTTATCCACCCTAATCATCAGACACGTTTTCAAATCTTAAAAACATAAATATAAATTTCTAAACACAAATATAAATAAGATAATTTAGAAATTTTAAATATAACAATTTGCTCAAATTTTGAATATTTTTTTCAAAATAAATTGACCCTATATAAATTAAACTTTATATTTCGACAATTTCGGCAGATTTACAAAATAAAATGGCCCTATATGAATTTCAGAATTTAGAAGACCCGATCGATTGGTTGGATCCAATGATTCCTATTGGACTTGCATACACCCCTGCTGCAATACATGATCCCAGAAAAGCCCAAGATCAATTCTCTCTCTCCCTCTCTCTGATTCTCAAAAACCCTAATCGGCGCCGTCCTCTTCCCTCTTGGCTGTTGCCGACCCTGGCCGTCTCTCAAACCCATCGGCAACCGCAGTAACGTCATTTTTTTGTTGTTGTTTCGAACGTCCGTCTCACTCTCTCTCTCACTCTGTTTTCTCTCTGGTTCAAACAGCCAACCATTTGTTAGGAAAAAAATGAAGTCGGTTGTTGGAATGGTAGTGTCGAACAAGATGCAAAAGTCAGTAGTGGTGGCTGTGGATCGACTCTTCCACCACAAGCTCTACAATCGCTATGTCAAGCGCACCTCTAAGTTCATGGCCCATGACGAGAACAACCAATGCAACATTGGTGACAGAGTCAGTTCCTCTCTCTTTCTCTCTTGCGCATAAACATACATTATAGCTGCTATTGAACTTGCTCTTTGATATGCATTCGCTTCTAAAGATGTTGAATTAATTATTTGTTTTGCTTCCAGAATTGTGGTTATTATTTTTATTACAACTAATTGATGCTGATGATAATTTACTAATGCTTCAGTTGATTGTGTACTGAATATTATTATTATAAGTGTAAAATCAAACAGTTTCTATGTCCAATAAAAACGAGTATCTCAATATCTAGCCTTGTGTGATTTACGTTCACTTGCAACGCCGATCTTCTCTAGATTTCATCGGTAACTACTGTTGATATGGGTTTACTGTTTGGGACTGTTTTCAGGTTAGGTTGGATCCTTCTAGACCATTGAGTAAGCGTAAGAATTGGGTTGTTGCTGAAATTCTGAAGAAAGCAAGAATCTACGAACCGCCATCAGTGGATAATGCTGATGCTTCAAGTACCAAGACTGAAACACTGGCATCATAAACCCAAGGTTTGACTAGAATACAAGCATTTCTTTTCCAAGTGTTCTTTAAGTTGGAGACTATATGTTAGATCCATAATTAGAAGATAGTTTGCATATATGTAAATCTTTAGCCAGTAAGGTGATTGGAAGTTTGAATCACTTTGAAGTTGTTTCACTTCAAGTTTTAAATTGCCATTTTTATTGTCTTGAAACTTTGGTGTTGTTATATCTACCAACATTTGACAAGTATTATATAAATTTAGAGGTCACATTTCCTTATCCTGGCTATTGGAAAGTACACATTTGCAACTTACGTATCAGTATAGAATGATCTGTTTTGATTATTAAATTAGGCGGACCGATAATGTTCTGATAGAAGTGTAGAACATTTAAATGAAATAATATATTGTTATGTTTCCTTGTCCACAATGGTTGAGATAAGGTCTTAATACACATTATATTTATTCATTTGGGTTAAATACATTATCTCTTGTAATAAAATTTGAACTTTATATTTTCACTGTTCTCTTGCCTTTCTTCTCTCTTGAGTCTTGTCCGTCCATTATCAACTCTGAACTCTTTGTTGGCACAAATGAAACAAAAACTTAATTTTAGTAAATCACCAATGGTATTGAAAATTGCAACTAGGATATTATTTTAGAGAGGACGGGTACCCAATTATAAGGCAGTGTTGATTGAGAGGAGATGGTATATGATCATGAGAGAAAACTGACAGGGGAAAAGTTAAAATATAAAGTTAAGCTTGCAAGAAACAAAAAACAGATGTGAATCATGTGATATTGTGATAGGAGAAAAGAGAGAGGAAAGAAAGTATTTCATATAATTGAATATATATAATGTGTATAAAAGCCATTATCTCCCAAACGAAGAGCTTAATTCAACCATTCAAAACTTTCTCATCTAAGGGTAAAAAGCTTGTTTATAAATTTTTGTGACAATGGACATAAGCTCCTTTGGGCAGTAGATAATAGTTAAGTTGGCATTCCCAAGCTTTTGGGAAAAGAGGAAGGTGCTTGTAAAGTGTTGTTCTTTTGTACATTAGAAACATCAAATTCCAGAATTTTAGAAGGTAATGCACAATAATAATCCTTCTCCGTTGATCTGTTCTGTTTTTAAATTGTCCAATAGTAGCCTTTTACGCGTTGACATGTATGCTTCAAATTTCTGGTAACATTTTCCCACTGCTTCCATGTTATTCTTTGACCTCTTGGTTCCTGCCTGAAACTGTTGTCATGTAGCCTACGGTTTGTCGATGGGGCATCAGAGGTTGACATTGTTGCACTTTGTTTAGGTGTGATTATTTTTGTGAACGTTGATTTACATCTGTCTTGTGATACTTTCTAAAGGCCATGTGTAATTGACTGCAATGATTAATAGTCTGTTGGTTTTGGTTGAAATCTTTTACAAATTACGATAGGCATTTGGAAAACATGGTGATATATCTTGTCTTTGGAATGATTTATTGATAACCCTCCTGTTGTGAACAAAAACATAGTAGGCACATTTTTCTATTTGATAAACTTTGAGGTGGAATATATTACTGGCTTTCTAATCTCTGTTCTGAACTTATATAAAATCTTGGTATGAATTGAATGCTGTATAGAAGGGTAGGGATTTTGGTTAGTGAATTGTGATGTCCATGCTAGATGATGGGGTTAAAAATTTAGTATCCATCTCCATCTTAATGCTTAACGCATGTGGCATGAACGGATTGCAGTCCAGGTATCTTGAGCTAACCATTGTTTTCTTTTTAATTTCTTTTCATTGCAATCACATGTAATTTAATTGCAAGCCAGAACTGTTTTACTGTACTCGGTTCAATTTCTAGGCCTGTAATAATCAGAATTGCTAGATATTAGAACTCTGCTGAAGTATCCAGCTTCATTGGATGTTGCCCTGATGTTTGCTTTCATTGTTTTTAATAATAGGTGAAGCTTTACTCAGGACGTACAAACAGAGGAGATGTGGATCTCGATGATGGCAGTTTTCAAGATTTGTTAGTAGAGATATTACATGAAGGGCTGATGCTTGAAAATTAAGACTTGCGTTTCTGTTTGTTATCGGTGTTTGTTTACCTTCGGAGATATGAACTTTTCAGATGTTGGTGTCTAATGAAATGGAAATAGGTAGTTAAATGCGTGCCGATTACTGCCGAATCTCTTGATAGTTATGTGGGAATTGGGAAATATCTTGTGATGTATCATTGTTTCATTGATAAGAAACATCTCCTTCGTCTCTAACAGGAGGCCACACCTTTAGTAATGTTTCCTTTCATTTTGTTAATAAATTATTATTGTAATTTATTTAATTATGAAAGGGCATTCATGATATGAAAACAGGTTTACTGTATATATATATATATATATAGTCATTTTCTTCTCGGTGTGTATATGAACTATTGATTATGAAGAAATTTTGACAAGTGTATACATTTTGAATCAAAATATATAAATCTAATAGTACATATCCAACTTGCTAATGAATTTACATCGGTGTTAATTATTTGGTGTTACTTATTTGAAATTATAAATATATATATATATAATTAAATTCATATCATATGTACATTTTGAATGGAAGTTGCACTTTCAACGCCTTTGCTAGAACCAGTCATAGGGATAGGGCACTTTTTGTATTGCTGGAGAAGCTTTATTTACTTGAAAGGAGTTACTTTTAATGCTTTTATGGTTAGATAACCATATTCATCCATCAGGCATTTTTTACTTGTTTGACGGATGGGAATGAACTTTGTTTCTCCTCTTTATTTGAATTTAAATACCTGACCTTTAGAACCCTAGGCCTAACGACTTGGGGTGGTGTCATCGTTTTTAAACCATATAAGTTTTTCAAGTAAAACAAAAAGTACCCTATCCCTTCTATAGAAATCCATTGTGTAAATTTTATTCAAAATGTTCATAAGATATGAATTAAGTCAAATTTTTCAACTTATTTTTTCAGATATTTTTGTATACTTTTATCAGATTTCAGACCACTTAAAAAAACAAACAAAACTTTGTAGTTATACTTTTTATACCATTGATACGAAAAACAAACAAGCCTTACTATTTACTAACTTCTGGTTTTGGGAAGAGAAGTGCTAATTCTTAGCTTCTGTTTTAGGAAGAGGAAGATGTAGAAGTGGTCTGATTGGTGCACATGTATTTGCTTATTGTCTTTTCAATTTATGGTACAACTGAGTACAACATTGAGACGTTGAGATATTACAGTGCTTCAACTACGTTGCGGTGTAACATTCATTTTGTCAAAGTAAAGAGAGATAAGTAGCTTCCAAAACTTCCACTTTTTAGGTGTTTGGTCACACTGAACGGCTGAACCCAGTGAGTGTACTAGACCTAATCGTATGTTCTTTAGTTTATAGTTGGAGTAGCCAGTTGTTTTTGTGGCCTGTGGGTTCCTTATAACTAATGATTTTGGTTTTGTACTGTTCATGTTATTCTTGTTTCGTATTTGAGCTATTCCAGATTGAATGTTACAAATTGATTCACTAGTGAAAAATAATATAATTGATCTAGACCTTCCATTTTTTTAATATATTTTTTTCTAAAATCTTTCCAAACTAATTTGATACATAAGTTGTTAATATCACATAAAACTTTCTCTTTATATTCTCATGATTGATATGATATTGACAACTTACGTACCACATCATCACGTTTGATCATGTATTTTTTTTTAAATAAAAGTTTATTGTTTTGGAAAATGTTATTGTAATGGTTTTTTATTCGTGGAAATTGTTGAAAATAACCACAAACAACATGAAAATTTTGTTTGTAATCACAAATAAAAATTTAATTGTTAATAACCATTTTTTTAAAGAAATTACTTGAATGTCCTTATATAAAAACCATCCCCAAATCAGAGCTCTTTTTTTTCTCTCTTTCTTTCTCTCCTCTCTCTCCTTGACAAAACTAGATAGTCGCCAGCGTCGTCGCGAATTGTAGCCGGCGTCGTCCCGTCTCCGGTGTCGCCCTCTCTCCCTATTGTCTCTCTCATCTCCTCTCTCTCTCCCCATCAAAACCAAACAGTCGCCAACGTCGTCCCTTCTCCGACATCGTTGTCTCTCTTCCCGTCGTCGGTGATGTGATATGTAGGAAAAAATGGAAGAAAAACCTAAACCTAATTTGAGGAAGAAGAATGGAAACATTCCAAGTTTCAACATTTCAATTTAGTCAAGATTTTAAGTTTCAATATTTCAATTTAGTCAATATTTAAAGTTTCAAGATTTCAAGTTTCGAGTTTTTAGTAGTGATTTCAAGTTTGGATTCAGATTATAGTCATGATTTCAAGTTTGCTTCCAGATTGTTAAAAATAAACTAAGTTCATGGGTAGGGGTGTGCGTTTTCGGTTTGGTTTGGGCTGAAGCTCAATGTCAAACCAAACAAATATGAATCGGTTTGACTATATTTCAACCCAAACCAAACCAATTTGATTTTTCAAACCAAACCAAACCAAACCAAACCAAAAAAGGTTGGGCTGGTTTGGATAGGTTTATCAGTTTAGATTTGAACTCAAAAAACTTTTATTTTTGGTATTATATTATAAAAATATTTAAACAAAATAATCATAACATGAATTATTAATTATATATATAAAGGAAGTACAGAAAACTCAAACGAGTAATTACCGATTAAAGACATATTTAACAGTATCTATACTTTTGAAATCTTAATACATCAATCAATTAGAAGAATTGTATTAAAACAAATAAATAAACTATAAAAGCTTAAAATATTCGGTAAAAGTTATAAAACATAGACTAAATAGTAATCTTTTTTAAAAAGTGGTTATTAATAATTAAAATTTTAAAAGTGGTTATTAACGAAAATTTAATGTTTCCGATAACTATTTTTGGTTTTCTTTCTTTTTATTCTATCTATTTTTTTTTATTTGTTATTATAAGTTGTTTCTTTAGAAATTATTTCATAAAGAAGAACTTGCTATCAATAATAGTTGATTAGTTTTTTTTTTTCCAACAATGTGTTAGAGGTGTATTTTATATAGTGTTTAGAGCATTTGGGTATGCATTACATAGTAGTTTGAAACTCAATCAAACACATATAAATTCATACTAGACTTTTATTTATATTAATCGTTTTAATAAAATTTTGATATTATATATATAAAAAATTAATTTTATTTATCAAAATCAATTGTTATATATATATATATATATATATATATATTATTTTCTCCTAAGTATATAACTTATATCAATGCGTTGTATATGGACCACTGATTATATAGAAATTTTGATATATGTACACACTTTGAGTTAAAATATGTAAATATAATGGTTCACGTCCAATGTATTGATAAAGTTATATCAATACATACTGATTTGAAAATTTATGTATTCTGATTTTAATATATTATTAAAGTTAAATCCATTAAAAAATCTATAGAGTAGGGCAATACTTGTCACAAGCCTTTATATTTATAAATTTCATTTAAGTATTTTAGTGGAATTTTTTAAAATCTGAATTGAATTCTTCGTACTTTACCCATTACAAATTTGAATTGTATTCCCCTGAATTGAATACACACTCCTTAAGGTGGCGTTTGGTTACCATGGTGGAATGAGAATTGGAATGGTAATGAGAATGAGAATTGGAATGGAAAACTGATTTTTTTGTTTGGTTAGGATTTTAGAATCAATATCCGAATCAGTAATATTTTGTTTGGTTAACAACTGAATGGAATGGAATCAACTGTATTTTGACCAAAATACCCCTAATTACAAAACATTTATAATAACATTATATATTATGGATAATATTAAAAAAAAATATGAAAGTATATATAATATAATATTATATATTATATATTATATGTTATATAATATATATCATATAAATATATTACATAATATATATCACATAATAATATATATTTTATATATTTTAATATATATTATTATATATTATATATTATAGAAATATTTATATTATTAATATTAATATTATTAAATATATTAATATTATATATAATTATATAATGTGTATATATATATACAATAATATATATAATTAGAAAATATAATGTTCATTTTTGATAATAATAATAAAATATAAAAGTATATATATTATTATATATTATATATTAGAAATATTATATATTATATATTATAAATATTATATATTATATATTAGAAATATTGATATTATTAATATTAATATTATTAAATATATAAAAATTATATATAATTATATTATATATAATTATAAATATTATATATTATATATTAGAAATATATATTATTATATGATGTGTGTGTGTATATACATTATGTATATATATATATATATACATTATGTATATATATATATATACATTATGTATATAATAATATATAATATATAATATAAATAATTAGAAAATATAATAAAAATATAAAAGTATAAATTATATAGTATAATATATATAAATATAATAATAATAATAATATATTTTGTATAATATAATAGTATGATATTTATAATATATATATATATATTATTTTTGGAAATGAGGATATTTTTGGAATTGAGTTGTGGCATAGAGGGTTATTTTTTGAAATAAAATGTGTTAATGGAATGGAATGAGCATTCTATTGGCTTTTGGATGGAATGCTCATTCCACCAAAATGGTGGAATCCACATTCCAATAGAATGCTCATTCCATTGAAATTTAACAAATCAAATAAATGGAATGAATTTCTTTCCATTCCATTCCATTCCATTACACCCAACCAAACACCACTTAAATTTGTGCTAATATTTGTGAGGTTTTGATTTTCCACCAATTCTATTTTTGGCCCCATCAAAACGTTCACGTAAGATATTTGTTCGGCTTGATTTGGACTCTAGGACCATGAATGCAAAAGAGCATATATATATATATATATATATATATATATATATATATATATATATATATATATATATATATATATATATATATATATATATATACGAGTAGGGGTGGGCACTTTCCACCCGACCCGAACTGACCCGAAATTTTCGGGTCGGGTCGGGTCGGGTTCACTCTATAAAATGAGTCATTTCGGGTCATAAAGTGATAACCCGAAATGTTTTTGAGTTGGGTCGGTTTGTGTAGTTAACCCGAAACCCGATCCGATTTTGTTATGTATAAAATGTAAACCCATCGCAGATTACCTGTATCGCACATAATACCATTTCAGATTTTCAACATTTCATTTCAACCCTAACTCTCACAGTCCCACACTCCCACAGAATCAGTCTTGAGTCTTCTTCTCTACTTCGATCACCACAAGTCACGACCGCATCCCTCGCTTCTTCTCTTCGAAATCGTTCCACGCCGGCGCCGATCTTTGCTTTCCACGGTGGTGCTTCTCTTCCAAGGCGTTGTCATCCAGCCACCATCTCTCTTCATCAGCTTGCTTTTTCCAAAACCATAACTGAAATCTTCTTCTTCCCTGTGTATCTCGCTAAAGTCTTAAGTCTCAACTGGTGAGTGGTGAGATTCTTAATTATTGAATTTAATAATTTATTACTATATATTTTTGTTATTTAGATGCTTTGCAGTGTGTATTTTTTTTTTGTTAATTTTTTTTGTCTTGATTATTGATTTGTCTCTAGATCTCTGTTTTTTATAATTTCTCTGAATTAGTGAATTGTCCATATATTGTCTCTAGATTCTCTTGTGTTCATGATGTGAAGAAGACGACAGTTTTTGGGGCTCTACAAGTGGGTTCACATTATTTTTGGCAAAAAAAAAATTTGGTTTCTAGAACATTTTTGAATTTTGATAGACAAAAGTTGACAAAGATTGGTTCTTTTGTACTTTGGTTTTGCTTTGATTCGTATCTATCCAGAATATCTGGAACATAACCAGTTTTGATGAGACAAAAATTTGATATAATGGATGCGGGTCTTAGTTTGATTGCTATTTTTGGATTCCATGGAATTGTTACCTTTTTCATGTTTTTTTTAATGCTTAAACTTTCAAATTATATCAAAATTTTGATCTAATGATAAATAACGTTTTGCTATCCATCCCGAACATATGGAACTAAAGCTAATGGTATATAACAACTTGATTTTAATGGGTGGCTTACGTGGATTGAGAGACAGAACTGGGATGTTGAGAGCAAAATTAGTTTATAATTTGAACTAGTACTGGGTTATTTTTGTTGGTAGACAGGAGGGCATAGCCCAGAACAAACAAACTAAAAGAAATTAAAAGAGGAGACAGAGACCTGTCTCAAACAAGAAAGGTCTTTGAAATCGGTCTCAAAAAATAGAGCAATCTCACAAGGGAAGGGTATCGAAGAAAACAATACCATTATCCATGCATTGACTGATTGACCAATGCTCGCCAGGCCATCTACCAATTTATTGCCTTCTCTATAAATGTGATTTATAATGAAATCCCAATCAGCCAGCATAGGATTTTTTGTCTTGATTATTGACAATTGTTTTTGAGTTCACTATATGACACTTAATCACTTATCGTGTGTTTTATTTATTTATTTGTAGATGGATGATGAAACATTGCCTTCAAACATTGGTGTGAAAAGAGGAAGACTGAAAAAGAGTCCATCAAACGTGTGGTTATTATTCACCAAGTATGGCGACTGCTCTAGATGTAAGTGTAATTATTGTTGTAAAGATTATGCTTGCTCTAGTAAATCTTGTGGCACTACTTCTTTATGGAATCATATAGAGAGTCAATGTACAAAGTATAAATGTGCAATGGCATCGGATGATAACAAATAGAAAGTCTTAACCATAGGGACATCAAATAATAATTTAGATTGTGGTAATGAAATAAAAATTGTCAAATCAAATCTTGTGGCCGTTGGTTTTGATAAGGAAGCATGTAGAAAGGCTTGTACTAGAATGATTATTGTGGATGAATTGCCTTTTTCTTTTGTTGAGAAAGATGGGTTTAGAGATTTTTGTAGAGTTGCTTGTCCGAGGTTTACTCTTCCCTTTAGAAGAACAATGGCTAGGGATATTTATCAACTTTATGTGGATGAAAAACTTAAACTCAAAAAGCATTTTATTGAAAAATCACCAAGAGTTTGCTTAACCACCGACACGTGGACTTCCATTCAAAATATCAATTATATGGCCATCACTTCCCATTTTATTGATTGTGAATGGAAGTTACATAAAAGAATATTGAGTTTTGGTATGATTCCAAACCATAAGGGGGAGACCATTGGAAAAATCATCGAGTCATGTTTACTTGAGTGGGGGATTGAGAAAGTGTTTATAATAACGGTTGACAATGCCTCTGCCAATAAAGTGGCTATAGATTATGTTAAAAGAAAGATGAAAATTTGGAATGAATCTAAGCTTGTGTTAGGTGGGAATTTTTTGCATGTGAGATGCTGTGCTCATATAATTAATTTAATTGTACATGAGGGACTGAAAGATATAAATGATTCTATTGTTCGTATTCGCAATGCGGTACAATATGTAAGATCTTCACCCTCGAGATTTCAAAAATTTAGAAATTGCATTGAGCATGAAATAATTGAGAGTCAAAGCATTGTGGTTTTAGATGTGCCAACCAAATGGAATTCCACATACTTGATGTTATCTACTGCTTTAAAATTTCAAAAAGCATTTGATAGGTTATTGGAGGACGATGGACGTTATGATTTATATTTTTCTGAACTTGATATTGGGAAGAAAATAGTAGGACCACCGAAGGATGATGTTTGGGGTAATGCTAAAGTGTTTGTCCAATTTTTGCATGTTTTTTATGACATCACATTGAAATTTAGTGCTTCCTTATCTGTTACTTCCAATATGTTTTTTCATGAGTTGTGTTCAATTACAACTGAGTTGAGTATATTAGCTAACAGTGGAGTTTTTTTTGTTGTGTGAAATGGCGGTTGAGATGAAATCTAAGTTTGACAAGTATTGGGGCAAAATCGAGGATGTCAATAAATTGTTGATAATTGCATTTGTTCTTGATCCGAGATACAAGTTGGATTATGTTAAATTTTGTTTTGGTGATTTGTTTGATGAAAATAAGGTAAATGAGATGACTTATGATATTAAGGAGCTTTTGATTAAACTTTATGAGTTTTACAATGGAGTTGATAACATTTCAAGTAGTGATCAAGTTTCTAGGTCAATTCCTTTGGAAAATGAGGGTGATATGGGAAAGGTTAATGAAAATGTGGATTTTCGCTTGGAAAGACTCAAGAAATAAAAAAAAAATGAAAGAGAAGAAAGATTTTGTTGATTTAAAAAATGAGGTGGAGAGCTATTTGATCGAGTCCGATGAAAATATAGATGATGATAGATTTGACCCCTTGAATTGGTGGAAAGTTAATTGTTCGAAGTACAAGATTCTATCTCGAATTGTAAAGGATATATTTGCCATTCCGGTGTCTACAGTGGCTTCTGTGTCCACGTATAGTACTGGAGGTCGTGTTCTTGATTCATTCAGGAGTTCCTTGTCTCCAAAGATGGTAGAGATATTGATTTGTTTGCAAACTTGGCTACAGTCTTCTAATATATGTTTTGATATTGCACCATCCACGGATGAGATATAATTTTATGAAGCACTTGAAAAAGGTAAACTATTAATTTGTTTTTATATAATTATGTTTAATGTATAATGCTTGTTCTTTAATAATACTAATTTTTCAATTTATGTAGAGGTTGGAATGACTACTTCCTCAGATGATATGGTTGTAGGTTGACATCCTATTTATAAGGTAATTATTTTCTTCACTTCATTTCTTTATAGACTTTTTTTTACCATACATGGAGGATGTAAATAAAAGAGAGAAAAGTGTTTTGATACTTTTGAAGTAATTTTTTGCCTTTTTTTATCAATAGGAATTAATGAAAAAAATGCTTGGATGAGGGTCACGGAAAAATGCTTGGATCAAGCTCAAGAAAAAATTTGAAATTATGTGTCATCTGTCCATGTTTTTTTTTTGTTATTTAAATTAAACATTTGAACTTATTTTAAGTTTAATTTTATGTTAAAGCATAAGAGATATTTGAATTATATTTGAAGATGTAATATTATTAGTATTGACTTCTCGTGTGTTTCAAAGCTATTAGTGAGTTAGTGGTGTTGCACTACTGCTATCTTGTGGCCACATCTTTTGTTGTTAATGCCTACTTGCCCTTTAGTGGCTTTTAATACTATGTGTCATTCAAAATAAAAATTTGATGGACTCTTTAATTTTTTTTTTAATATTTGACATTAGTTGTTGTAATTGATAGATGTAATAGATAATATTTCTATTGACGTGTGATATGATTCGTACGGAATTGATTTTTGTTTACATATGTCTTAACCCGATCAACCCAACCCAACTCAATCCGAAAAGTACTGGATTGAGTTGGATTGGATTGAAAATAATGTTGGGTTAAATTTTTCAAATCCGAAATATGATTGAGTTGAAAAAATATCAACCCAACCAAATCCAAACCCGAACCTGAAAACGCTAACTCCTTAATACGAGGCTCGGTCCTGCATAATTTCTCTCCTAATTTTGATTTATAGTCTCAAAAAGTCTAATAAAAGTCGAATGGAGACATGTCTAATCGATTAAAGATGATGTCAACTGTGACGCGCCTTCCCCTAGTCCCCTACCCTGGTCTAAAGAGGACGTACCCGTGATACACAACTGAATACTATACTTATGATAACAAACATTGACACGTAGACTCACGTAATCCAAACAAAACAACACCAAATACCAGGGACAATATCGTCAATTCACTTTGAAAAGTAAAGCAGGGTAATATGGTAATTCTGCCGATAAACACTCATCACGTCTTCGAGATCGGTGCCATGTTTGATGTTTTACAAATTACAAGTGAAAAACGTGAAAAAGGAAAAAACGTGACAAAGGAAAATAATAATAATTATAAAAACAAAACCCTAGACCTAGTCTAACAGAAAATTAATCAATTGCAGACGTGAAGATTTAACATGAACCGCGACTCTCCTCTTCATTTTCATGGATAAAACGACCACCAACTTTCCCGAGAAACAAACATGGGGTACGTGCGAGGAGCTTCTCTTAGCATGCGCCGTGCACCGTTACGGCACTGATAACTGGAGCTCCGTCGCCGCCCAAGTCCAGAAGCGAAGCTCCTCCACGCTTCAGTTCCTCACGCCCCATTCCTGTCGAGATAAGTACCACGACCTCAAGCGCCGTTTCGCTCACTACGACGCGGTTTCCGTAACTGATAATCCTGATATTCCCTGGCTTGACGAGTTGAAGAAACTTCGAGTCGCTGAACTCAAAAGCGAAGTTGAACGTTACGATCTCTCTATCGTGTAAATATATTCAGTTATATGCACGTTTTTGTTTAAAGATTTTAATTCTTTTCTGTGAACAATTTTTTTTTTGTCTTTTTTTTTTCCTTAGGTCTTTGCAATCGAAGGTGCAGAAATTAAAAGAAGACAGAGAGCAGAGTTTGATTGAAAAAGAAACTCAATATTTGAGTCCTGAGAAAACTGTAGAGCATGTTAACAAAAATAATGAAAGGAAAAATTCCGGTGAAGAATCCGACCAGGAAAACCGGTCAGTGAACGAGTCCAATTCTACAGATCCGAAAATCGAGGACACTGAGAAAGGACCCGAACCGGAGGAACCGGCTGCGCCTCAGGCGGAAAATGCCGGAGAGGATATTAAAACAGTGAAGGAAGATTCGTGTAACGTGAGCTGTGGTAGCACGGCAAAAGAATCGGCGAGGAACTCTGAGCGAGTTGACTCGACCGAGTTGCGCGAATCGGTGGCTGAGTCAAGAGACGGTGGAGAGGAGAGGAATGGTAAAGAGAGAGACACCAGTGATGTGCAGAGCTCTGCGAGCTTATCGAGGAAGGAGGAGAAAGGCGACGAACCGAACGAAACGAAGGAACCGGAGATTGAGGAGAACCAATCACTCACAATCAAGTGTGTGTCCGTTGAATCTCAGCCGTTGATCGAGTGCCTCGAGATCGTACGGTCTCATAAACTTTGCTCCATTTTCGAACGCCGGCTTCATGTCCAGGTAAATACATTAATTTTAAATTTTAAATTTTATCTTTAATTTTGTTTTAATTAAAAAAAAAAGAAGGTTTGTCTTTGATGATCGTGCTCTGGCGGTGAAAAATCACCATCGTTCAATGAGGCAATGACATGTCAGCTTTCTCATTGGTCAAACACTCTACAAGAGCATCCATTACGTGAGATCGATATACAAGATCCATTTATTGTCATATTATTGGGTTTTGTTTTTATTGAACCGAGTCTTAACGTTTGAAGCCATTTAATTTGGATCTCTTTCCCTTTGAAAAAGTAAAAATAGATTTACCCTTTTAACTTTTTTCTATACGATCGTTACTCTTTTTAAAATATTATATATATATATATATAAATTTATTTAATAAATTATAATTATTTTTAAATAAAATAATTTATTTATTTAAAATTATTATTTTTCATTTAAATTATTGTAATTTTATTAAAATAAAGTTTTATAATCGAAATTAAAATTATTTATATTTTTTCATTATATATAATTATTGAAATTAATAATAATATATTTAAATTATAATAATTTAAATTTATTTATATTTTTTTATTATATATATAATTATTGAAATTAATAATAATATATTTAAATTATAATAATTTAAATTTATTTATATTTTTTTATTATATATATATAATTATTGAAATTAACAATAATATATATACATATATATGTATATTAAATTTATTTATATTTTTTCATTATATATATATTTATATTGGAAACCCACTTTAATCATTGGGTAAGATCCAAATGGAGTTCCACGTTTGGAACCCAATTTGTGTTTAGTAATAGGATTCACGTTTAAGATTTATTTTTTGTGTCTTTTTGTACACCATTGTGGAGGCCACAAGATCCAAATATAAAAGGGTCCAACTAAATGGGTTTCTTTTTGCAACTATCGTGGATAAGACCATTGTGCAACCAAATGGGTCTCTATCCACAATGGTTCACAAAGAGACTTAAAAAATAAATCTAAAACATGAGTCCCATCACTCTAGATTCAAATTAGATTTTAAATGTGGAACTTCATTTGGGTCTTGTCCAATGATTGGAGTGGGTTTCTAATACCACCAATTATTAGGTTAGGCTTATATATATATTATTTAAATTAAAATATATTATTATTAATTTCAATAATTATATATATATAATGAAAAAATATAAATAAATTTAATATATATATATATATATTATTTTAATTTAAATATATTAATATTAATTTCAATAATTATATATATAGTGAATTTTTTTTGAATCCAAAATCATGTTTTGCGATCCAAACTCATTGCTCTCACCTGAAGCAAGTTATTAAAGCAATAAAAGGATATAATTAGAAAAAATAGTGGTGGTGGTTGTAATGGTAGTCGATCGTAAACACTATTTTGTTTTAAATATTTATTTTTATTGATGTAATTTGGTTGTGTTAATTTTAAATGAATAAATTGTTTTATTTTAAATTAATTATAATTTGTTAAATAATTATTCATAGTGTTATATATATATATAATATTTGAGAAAGAGTAATGGTTTAGAAAAAAGTTAAAAAAATGGATCCATTTATACTTTTTCAATTTACCATCATTACGGGGGGGGGGAACCCAAATTAAGGCTTAGTTTGGCATTGCTTTCCAGCTGTTTTTGGGGTCAAAAGTGATTCTGGACCTAAGACACGGTGTTTGGTAAAATCGCGAGGAAGTGCTTTTGGTCACTTTTAGCTTCTTCCAAATGAGTTTTTGAGAAGCTACAAATACATGCATTTGAATTTTGGTTTCTGCTTTTAGAAAACGTGCTACAGTGATATTAAATGAAATTTTACTAACTTTCCAACTTTGTCCTTACCTTTAATGAAATTTAACAAAAAAAATTGTTGCCATAACTGTATAAAAAAATTAGAATAATTAATTCAATAAAGTAGAATAAATATGAAATAAAAAAAAGTAGAATAAAATAATTAAATAAAAAAAAAGGTTAATTAATTAAATAAAGTAGAATAAAAAATGGGGTTAATGAATTAAATAAAGTAGCATAATTATATAACACTAAACACAAATAAACAAGAAAAATATAAAGTATAGCACATCAGTACCATTTAAATGTCTATGTCCTTTTAGTAATTTTACACATTCACAACACTTTTTTTTTTCAGTTTACCACACATATTGAAATTGTTTTTAGTTCTCACAGCACTTTTGAAAATCAGTTTACCAAACACTCAGCTGATTCTTCCCACAGCAATTCTAAAAGCAATTCCCCCCACAACAATTCTAAAAACACTTCTCCCCACAGCACAGCAATACCAAACTGAGCCTAAGTGGATTCAAATGGTAAGACCCATTCTTTAAAAATAAGACCTATTTTTGATGATGTGGTAACAAATGGGTCTTGTTTTTTTATCTCACCGTTGTGGATGCTCTTATTGTTTAGCTTTATCACACGTTTTCGGATTTTGGATTTTGGTGATGGTAAAAAAAATTGGGTGGAGCATGGTGCAAATGCATCTCTAGATGTGATCTTGCCACGTGGTGAATTTCTAATGTGGTTAGATCAAAACCCTGCACTAGCCGGTAACATAAGAAATAATAGTAGTTTCTTTCTTGACGTGGAGTAGGGATGGATGTGGGGGCCTATTAGGGCAGGGGAGGGTCCCCCCACCCCTACCCCCACCCCCATTCCCATTCCCATTCTCATTCTCATTCCTAAAACCTTTATCCACCCTTGCCCCCAAACCCCATTTGAGGAAAGTGGGGATGAAGGTGTTTGGGGGGAGGTTTCCCTGACCCTACCCCCGTTCCCTATTTCCCCCATTTCCTCCATTTTCTCAATTTTCAATTATAATATTTTTCAATTTGAAATCCGAAATTTAGAATTCGAGATTCAAGCATTCGAATCGTTCGATTCACACTATTTCGATATCCAATTCTATAAATAATCTAAAATATAAAATTAATTTAATTTAATAAGAAATTAGTACAAATAGAGTACTATAGTTTTACACATAAATAAATATGGAAAAATGGAAAAATGGGTAGAAAGTAAATGAGTAATAGAGGTAAAGTTATTATTTTTTAAGAAAATAAAAGTAAAAATATATAAATATATAGGGGGAAATAGGGGAAATGAGGCTTCACCCCACCCTTACTAAAAGAAATGGGGGAATGGGGGAATGAGGTGACCCTCGTTTAGATTTTGGAGGTAAAATTTTCTTCCACCCCCAACCCCTCCTCTAAACCCCATTTGGGGTAAAATTTGCACCCAAATGGGGGTGGGGGCCGTGGGGGAAATGCCCATCCCTAAACTGGAGATTGATTTTAAATTACCATGATGCTTATCAATAGAAATCAGGTGTGGCTCGGGACAACTAGACAAGGGTCCTCGCATGATTTTTGTGGATAAATTACGAATCTTTGGATAAAGAAATGGAGGGAAACCGTATTCTTTCGTTTTCTGAAAAAGATTTTCCAGCTTTTGGAGGGCCATAATCTTTATTAGAAAGAAAACATAAATATATTAATTATATATATATATTGAAGACACAATCTCACTTGGGCCATAACCAACCAATGTCTATAATTTTCTTCATTTTCGTTTTTAAAATGGCATGTTCCTGGAATATGATATCTAACTTCAGCAATTTTTTATTTTACAATCTTTAAATAATAAAATAATTTTTAAATATTTTTTAATAAAATTGTTTATCTTAATTATAATAATTTACTCGATTGATTCACACCTATAAGTTTCTACTTTATTTTTTTAATAATTCATCTCATCAAACTATTTTTACATCTAATAATTTTGATCTATCTTTTTTAGTGTTTAATTTTCGATGTACATGTATTTGTTGTAATATTTTAATTTGAATACGTTAATGTTATTGTTTTGTTTTACCGAATTATTTAGGGCTCTTTTGTAATTTTCCTTTTCTTTTGTAATAAATTTTTATTTCCTATCATAATTACATATATATATTGATGCTTTGAAAACATGAGTTTTGAATTAAAATGCTTTCATTGATTAATAAAAGGATGTAGTAAATAAAAAAATTTAAATATAGTCAATAAAATATTTCTAATAATATAATTTTTATAGTAATTAGATTTATAAATAAAAAGTTATAATAAATTAATTGACCTTTTTAAAAAATTTAAAAATGATACGGGAGGAATTCAATCAGTATGAATATAAGGGTAAAATGGGAATATATAAAAATTGAATAGTAATGGAGATTGGTGAAGAAAATCTTCAAAACAAAGCCTTTCGGTCTCCGTGTTTAAGAAATTGATCGGAGGTAAACTGGTCTTCATACGAAGACTTTGCCTACCATCGGTTTTCATGTTAACCGGTCATAATAGAGACCAGTTTGCCCCCGATTGATCTTTAAAACACGAAGATTAAGAGGTTTTATTTTGGAGATCATTTTTTTTTAATCTCCAAATTTGAGATTCGCATTACCAATCTCCATTACTTTCATTTTACCCTTGTGATCATTCTTTACACAAATTGAATTCCGCCCATATCTATTTTAATTTTTTTTATCTAAACTAAATTAATTTATTACAACTATTTATTTAAAATTCTAATTCCAATAAAAATTATACTATTAAAAATATTTTGTTGAGATCTTTCAATCGAGTATAATATTAACTATATATATATATTTTATTTTTTACTTTTATTAATTTAATTCAATATATATATATATACATATATATATATATATATATATGTATGTAATTAATATTTAATATAATAATTAACTCTAATAATTCAGAAAAACAAAACCATAACATTAACATATTCAAATCAAAATACTACTACTAAAAGAAAAACAAGTACATCGAAAATTAAATGTAAAGAAAATCGGATCCAAATCATTTGATGGCAAAATAGTTAGGTGTGACGAATTATAAAAAAAAAGAATACGAATTCGTGGTTTGAATCAATTGAGTAAATTATTATAATTAAGAGAAACAATTTTATTAAAGAATGTTTGATAAATAATATACGAAAAATAATAATATTTTATTATTTGAAGATTGTAAAATAGAGAATGTTTGGAGTAATAAATTTATAAAGATGGAATATTCCATTTTGGTTAGTTAGATGGCCTTATGTGGGTCGGTATCAATCTCATCTTGATATAATTTTTTGAGCTTAATTTTCATAATCCAATAATTATGTGTTCTGGTATTGAACATTGAATATGTGAAATGTTTTCAATAAATTTTCATTCATAAGTTTCTTTTTGTTGATGAATTTTTGAATTTTATGAACTAACTAACTAACCATTTATAAATTAAAAGAAACATAAATGGTCAACAAATGTATTTCTAATTACCATAGAATTCATGTATCATGTGTCTTAGAATGTTCAATTCTGATAGGATAACTATTATTATCAAATGATTTATAGAAAAAGGTTTTAACCATTGGATTGTAGAGCACATGTCAATGATCGAAAAAGTGAATAAAAACTTCGTATTTGTTATTTCAAGACTGGAAATAGTGTGTATGTATTGGAGAATAAATTTTATTAAATTTTTGGATCCTTAACATGTTAGGACACTCGACTATTAAACATAAAATGCTAATTTGTGTATTGTAGGATGCAGTTGGTTTCTTAACAAACATCTTTGTTTCAGTTGAATAAAACAATGTCCCACCAAGGAGAAACAAGAAAAAGGAATACACACTTAAATATACTAGTCTCTTTTCCATTGATTAAATGGAAAGTTGAGTTTTCTGGCTAACATAATTTCATTATTATTGCTTGATTCTCTTATTTAATAACTGAAGTACCAAACCAATTAGGATAAGACCATTCATTTGTGGAAGATGCTACTTTGTTATTGAACTAGAGATTTCTCAGGGAGAGCTCGAGAATTGGTATGGGATTACATATCAAGAAATTGTATATGCTACTTTGTAATTTGTCTGTGTAGTTTAATTTGGTAACCGAAGGATTCTTACAAACAAGCTACACTATGTCTCACTGTGGTATATACCGCTATGCTATGCTTAAGGCTTAAGCTTTCTTGCTGTTCGTGTACTTAAACACGTAACAAATTACCGTTATTTGTCTATAAGTTTGTTAATGTATAGTTTTATGATACCGTAGGAAACACCTGATTATCAAAACATAATTCGCCAACATGTAGACATTGAAACAGTAAGAATGAGAGTGGAAGAAAGTTGGTACTCAGGCTGCAACAGTAGTTTTTTTCGTGATTTGCTGCTTGTCTTCAACAATGCCATAGTTTTTTTTGAGAAAAATTCCTCAGAATACTTGGCTGCCATTGAGCTCCGACAAGTTGTTTTGAAGGAAATGGATCTCAAGACTTCTAACCCAAACCAGTTGCCGAAAGAAAAATCCTCAGTGTCTTCAGCATCACAGAATCTGAAATTAGATATCGAATCATCAGATTCTTTGCTTTTAAAACCAAATATTTCACTCCCTCTAATTGCTTGTCGGAAACGTAGCTCAATCTCTGCAAGAGGATTTGCATCATCTTCAGGAGCAGATAAGAAGAGAGAACTAACAGCCTCTTCGATTGATAAGAAACCAGTTCTAGATTGGAAGAAGCATGATAAATCTTCTGTTATGACTGATCTTGAACATGTCACAATGAAGAGAACAAGGGAAAGATCTGCATCAGGTACAAGAAGTTCAAGTAAAAATGCAAAAAGTAGAGCCAACCCAAAAACGAAGAGGAATGAAGATGTTAATACTAAGGTTGATCACTCAAGCGAATTAGGGTTTACGGACAATGAAAGTTCAGAGGCTAAAGCAGAGAAAGGCAGGAAAAACAACACCGATGTTAATGCCAAGAAGCGAAGTGCAGCAAATTTCTTGAGTAGAATTACTCGGAGTTCACCATTGAAAAATGGATCATTGCTAGAGACATTAAAGAATCCTGTGATTAGTTCTAATGGTAGAAAAGGAGCTGAGCAGAAGAAAAATAGCAGTGGTAAAAGTGATTCCAGGAAGGATCAAAACTTGCAGACACATTGTGATGGGAAAGGAGCAAAAGAGAAGGAAAGTCCGACAAAGAGGACTAAAGGGCGGCCAGCAAGGAAGGCTGCCGCACCACTCCCTCCGGTGTCAGCAGCTTGTGGCAAGCGGAGAAGGGAAGGCAGTGAATTGGAGTCAACTGCTTCAGGACGTGCAAGGAATCGGTCGAGGAATAGGTGATTTTAGTTTTTGATATTCTTTTGTCACTTTAAGAGGCCATCCTGTATTTTAAAGTTAATGCTAACTGGTTAATCTTATTATTATTATTTAATTATAACTAGCAGCTTGTAATGATGTGTTAGTCAAATCAGTATGGCCTGTTATTTCATTCAAGAATCTGTTTGAAGGTTTTAGATCAGATTGGCGTTGAGGGTGTAAATTTCTTTTTATATAGTGAATTTTTGTAGCTCAAGTATTAGTTTTTTTCACCTGGAGGGGTTTCTATGTAAAATTCATATGTTATCTAATTTCTGTATTTTACTTGATTTTTTTTATTGTTATTTGATTTGAGTTTTTGTATATTAATTTTGATTGAAAAGTTGGTAATTAATCGATTAACAATTCCATCATCTTAGGTTGTATTAGACATAACTCTTGTATTTTCAGATGAATTAAGTTTTGGGGCAGCCCAGCCTAGCTCAGAAGCATGACCATAGCTGGCGGGTCGGGTCAGGCCAACCTGAGAGCCTAAACAGGCCGTCCGCTTGTTTTTGTTTATTCAATTAAATAAATCAATTACATATAATTTATATAAAAATATAAAACAAATAAATAATTTATCAATTATTTGTTTTTTAAACAAAAATTCCTATTTTTTTGACCTAAAAATTTATTTATCTTTTAATATTTTTAGTTAAAAATTTATTTATTATTTTAACTTATGTATTTTAATTTTTAAGTTTAATTGTTTAAAATTTATTTCTTATTTTATTTTATGTTAAAAACTTATTTCTTATTTATTTCTTTAATTATTTATTTTAGTCATTAAAAAAAAAAGTCAAAAAGATGTAAGAATTAAGAAAGACCTTAATTTTACTTATTTATTCACATTTCATTTTATATGATTTGTGATTGTCTCGTTAAAAAGCTTATCAAAGAAACCCCAATAGGATAAAAACTTGTTCAGAGAAAAATTGTGCAATCGAATTACAAAATTATAAATACATGTATAATTGAAAATTTCAAATTAAGTCTCCAGTTCTACCGGTTACTGTCGAAACTGGAAGCCTTTTCGAAGTATATGTTGGAAAAACTTTGAATTAGTTTTTCATTCACCGATTGATGCTGCATTCTCATGTCTGTATGCTTCCAATCATTAAGGCATGTTAATACCTCAACATCTGAGGGGTCAAACAAGATCTTCTAGGTTTGATTATACGGCTACTGGTGCTGAATGCAAGTTCTGAAGAAACAGTGAACACATGGATAACAAGTACGTCCGTGCTAGTCGGGACAATATTGGATAACTCTCGGTATGGTTCTTCCACCATAACAACATATCACATTCTTGGAAGTCTTTTTGATCATTTGATGGGCTATGCCGAATTTAGTTTCAAAGAAAGTGTTCAGTTCGCAATGTTGAGATGATGAAGATGAATATGAAGACTCTTGGTTATAGCTAGGATTCTCATACTTCTATTCATCTGTCAGGTGTCCGATTGTTTCGACCGTTGCATGTTTATGTTGCTAAACCTGCGCTCATAAAGACGATAAACATTGAGCACCTAGGAGTGCATGTTAGTGAAATTTTGAGTTAGATCTAAATCCAAGTAACCACCAATACGTTGCATGTTTCTGTTGCTAAACCTGTGCTCATAAACACGATAAACATTGAAAACCTAGGAGTGCATGTTAGTGAGATTTTGAGTTAGATCTAAATCCAAGTAACCACCAATATACTCAGTAAAAGATTTTAAACTATTTAATTTTGTTCTAGGATCTACTATACAACCTAAGACATAGAGTAAAAGAATTACAGACCAGTATTTTTGAATTTTTTTCACCATTGCCGCATCTGCAATGCTTAATAGGACATCATCTTTATAAGTGTACAACATTTCAGGAATTTCTAAAATTTGTTGCAATGCAAGATGAGATGTGGGGTAATAGATATCGAAAAGAAATACAGTTGAATCGTAAAAACTCCTTAAAGATTTAATAAAAATTTCTGCACATACCAATCGTCCTCAGATATTGTTGGACCGCATACTAGCATTGACATGATCATATCTACACATCGTAACAGACCCATATGGGTTCCGTTGTAGTTGTGTCTGTCTAGTAGCATCTAACCGATCGTGATTAAGCATGCATGATTCTCCATTCCTTTTCAAATGTCTCGTTCCTTCCCTAGAACCGATCAATAAAATCTTACAGAATTTACAACGAGCCTTTGATTCTACTTGACCGTCCAGGTCCTGTTACGTCTTCCGGGTCAAATCAATCTCATACCATAGATTTCGTCTTTCTGGTTCTAGGTCTTGATATGGTTGACCCCGGTGTGGAGGTGAATGTACTAGTTTGTCCTTTAGTATCTTACCCGTCTTCCACTTCCGGTGACAAAATTTGAAAGTCATTATTGTACATGTTCAAGTCTTCAAAATAAACAAGAATTCTATAAGGATCCATATGATACAAAAAAAAAAAAAAAAAAATTACTAAATTAAAAATTAAGTCATAAATATTAAATACACTAAGAATAAATACTAAAATTAAAAAGTAAAAACTATCCCATAAATATTTAATATACTATATATAAAATCATAAATATTAAATATAAACATAAGAATAAAAATACTAAGCATAAATATTAAGATTAAAAAGTAAAAAATGTCCCATAAATATTTAATAAACTATCCCATTAATATTTAATATACTACATGTAAAATCATAGATATTAAATATATTAAACATAAATATTTAAATTAAAAAAAAATATCCCATTTTTTTTTAAAATACTACACATAAAATCAGAAATATTAAAATACCAAGCCTACATATTAAAATTAAAAAGTAAAAACCATCTAAATTTCTTAATATACTAAACATAAAATCATAAATATTAAACAGTACACATGCTAATCATACATATTAAAATTAATAAGTAAAACCAATACCATAAATATTTAATATACTACACATAAAATCATAAATATTAAATATATTAATACATAAATATTAAAATAAAAAAATAAAAACCATCCCCATAGTTTTTAATACACTACACAAAAAATCATAAATATTAAAATACTTGTTGACGTCGATTTCTCAATGGGTGAGAAAGTCAACAAGATTGAATTTAATTGTCCCGGCAAAGAGAAAGAGAAAAAGAATGCAATTTAAAGCTAGTTAGACCCGAGTTTACATGGTAAAACTCCGGTGATCGGAGAAACGTCAACGGGTGGTTGAGCAAACAACCGAGCTAAAATCCACTATTTGGAATAAAGGATTACAATAAATTGATCTCTCTTTTTTCTCTCTGTTCGTGATTCTTTATCTCTTTTTAGTGAGATTATGAGTCTATTTATATATATATATAACCATAATCCTTGTTGTATAAGTAATGAAAGGATTCGTATTTAATTATAATTGGTTACTTGTTGTAGTCTTTATCTTCTTTCCTATTTCGGAGATGGTAAGGAGATCAAATGAGACTCTGGTGATATAGTCCATTTAGGACTTATTTCCTTATAAATGTGCAATCTTCTTGAAGAAATAAAGTTGTTGCCTGATCTGGAACCTTTTTCCTGTTTGATATTTTATTCTTCTAGGAATTCTTTTCGACATGAATATCTTTGCGTATTTTAGTATGACTCTTGGTTCATATGCGAGTTATGTACTGGACTTCTTTATTCGGGTTTCTTCATATTTGTCCCAAGCATAACATGACGTCACTTGATCCCGAACAGGTCATGGCTTGCCGAATACTCATGTTCACACTTACTCGGGTTTTCATTTCTTAGTGTTGTTTTGAAGGGCATTTTCTGGATGCCTACTTGGATGTCTCTGGCAATATTTAAGGGATTGTCCACCTTGTTAGTGACATGTACATTCGATTAAAATATACATATAACAATACTAAGTATAAATATTAAAATTAAAAGTAAAAACTATCCCCTAAGTTTTTAATACACTACACACAAAATCATAAATATTAAAATACTAAGCATAGATATTAAAATTAAAAGTAAAAACTATCTTGTAAATATTTAATATGCTATACATAAAATCATAAATATTAAATATAGTATTATACTAAGTATAAATATTAAAATTAAAAAGTAAAATCTATCCCATAAATTTTTAATATACTAAACATAAAATCATAAAAATTAAAACACTAAGCATAAATATAAAATTAAAAAGTAAAAACTATCCCATAAATATTTAGTATACTAAACATAAAATCATAAATATTAAATATACTAAGAATATATATTAAAATTAAAAAGTAAAAACTATCCCATAAAATCATAGATATTAAATATAAACCTAAGATTCTAAAAATAAAAATACTAAGCATAAATATTATAAATAAAACCTAAGCCTAAATATTATTATTAAATTTACTAACTACTAAGCATAAATATTAGTATTAAATTTACTAACTACTATGCATAAATCAATATACTAAGCTTAAATTATAAATATAAAATTAAAAATAAATAAGAAATTCCCTTTTGTTAGTAGTATGTAACTCGTAGAGAAACGGTGATATTAGCCTCGGTCGAGAGTAGAGACTAGAACATGAGAGATAATATACTACTATAAATTTATAGAGGATTGTAGATTAATTACTGAGTATTAAAGTTTGTAGAGAGTAGAAAGAGTTAAGAGTAGAGAGACGAGAGAGAGAATGAGAAATTAGATATAGAGAGGGTATAGAGAGAGAGAGAGGTGTGAAGACATTTGATTTGGAAGGGGTATCTTAGTATCTATAGATAAATTGAATTGAGGTTAAAATGGTAGTTTTAACAGAAATTTTAAATTAATTATTCTTTTAAAAAAGGTTGTCCCTGGACTCCTGGAGTAAGACCAATGGGCATTTTTTTTTTTAAGAAAAAAGAAAAAGAAAAAGGTAGTTGTTGGCTACTGGGCTACTGGCCATCGGCTAAAAAACAAAAAATCATAACGTGGGCGTTGGCTTGACAGGCCGTCCGTTGGCCACAGGCCACATGCCGGTCTGTGAGGCTTGCAGGCCTCACCCATGCGGTCAGGCCTGACCTGATTGTGGGCCGAGCCGTGACAGACTCGAACTATTTGCCACCATTACTACACAGATTGAATCTCGATCGTTAGCCAATTTTATTTTTTTCTTGAAAATAGGAATTTTTAATATTATAAATTATTTATTAAAAAGATAACAGTTGGAAATCATCATTGATCATTAGAGTATCCATCATCCACTTTTCAAGCATTTTGATTTTCCCTTTAAAAAACCATTTTTATTATTAAAAAAAACTCTTAAACTTCTCCCCATTTTTTTTATCACTTACATATATATATATACTATAACTATAACTCTTTTCGTCTAAAAGTTTTTGTTCTTACAGCTTACAAGTTAAATATCTGCAATCATTATTTAAATATATTAGTTATATTATCTATTTATCTTTAAAAAGAGTTGAAGAGATTCCAACGGGTAAAATTCAAATTTAAAATTTTAGTTTTTGTTTTAATTTTTTCTAATTGTTTGAAAAATCATGTGGTTAATTTTCATTTCGTTATTACTTACTAATTGTGTTGTTTATCTATTACAGATTATATTGCAAGAAGAAAATTTTCAATTGCAATTTAGTTGGAGTCAGGTTCTATCGTTCATTTTGTAGTTATAAATTGCTTTATCTTTAAATATATATTAGCTTTAATTATATTTTGTATAAAAATGTCTGCTAGAAATTTTGAGTCTGGTTTTCAGAAACGTCAAAAGAAAAGAAAAATTGAGGAATTGATTGAATTGCAATGTATAGGTTTGTTGTTAATAAAAAATAAATAATAATTTAGATAATAATTCTTCTGATAAGGAGTTGGCACATAATGGAACAAGACAACTTGATAAGGTTGAAATTGAAGATGTGTGTGACAAAGATTTGGAAGAAGATACTATTAGAATAGAAACCCCTGACTTAGCTATTCAAGATATATATGATTTAGGACGATATAATAAAATAGATATGAAATTACGAGATTTATTTGTAGAAAAGGGTCCAATTACAGAAAATATTTTAGAATTTCCTAGGGATGAGATTGGTAGAAAATTTTCTAGCACATATTATAATCGAGTGACATCAAATGGAGAAAAATATGATAGGAAATGGTTGGTTTATTTAAAAGATTTGGATAAGGTATTTTGTTTCTGTTGTAAATTATTTAGTTCATATTCTAACAAACATCTAATGATGGGACTAATGATTGGAATAACATTGGTGCAAAACTTAAAAGTCATGAAACATCAAATGAACGTATCAAAAATATGGATCTTTGGATTGATTTGGAAACAAGACTAGCAAGGAACAAAAAGATCGACTCTAAAATCCAGGAGCAAATTGATAGAGAAAAATAACATTGGAAAAATGTGTTGGTTAGGATAATTGCTCTTGTAAAAAGACTTGCCAAAAATAATATGTCATTTCGGGGGGGGGGGGTGGGAACTGAGAAAATATATCAAGAAAAAAATGGAAATATTTTAAGCTTTATTGAAATGATAGCTGATTTTGATCCATTTATGCAAGAACATGTTCATCGTATCAAAGATGGTGAGATTGAGAATCATTACCTTGGACATAATATACAAAATGAATTGATAACTTTGTTGGCATTTGAAATAAAAAACACAATAATTAAAAAGGTAAAAGAAGCAAAGTATTTTTCGGTTATACTTGATTGCACTCCGGATGTAAGTCATCAGGAGCAAATGACTCTTGTAATTCGATGTGTAAATGTTTCCTTGCCTTCAGTAAAAGTAGAAGAATATTTTTTAGAATTTATTCAATTAGAAGATACACCAGGAAAAAGATTTTTTAATGAATTTATGAAAATAATGGAAAAACTTGATCTTAGTATCGATGATATTAGAGGACAAGGATATGACAATGGATCAAATATGAAAGGTAAGTGATAAGGTGTACAAAAAAGATTGTTAGATATAAATCCTATGGCATTTTATACACCATATGGATGTCAGTCTTAATTTCGTATTTTGTGATATGACAATGTCTTGTAATAAAGCTAGTTCATTTTTTTGGGGTTGTACAACGTATATATTCGTTATTTTCTTCTTCAACAAAATGGTGGAAAAATTTATTAGAATATGTTCCCTCATTAACTATTAAGCCATTGTCAGAAACTCGATGGGAGAGTCGTGTAGAAAGTGTTAAATGTAGGAGTTGTATGTAATCAAACATATATATTCGTATTAAATACATAAACATGAATTCATACCTGAATTTTCCGAATCCATTGAATAATCCAAGAAAACCAACCTGAAAATAAAACAAAGAAATAGTTAAAACGATATAAAGTCTTCTACTCTCTACTCACCTTTCTCAGATTGCCTAATGGGGAGACAAATCTATAATTCGTTCAATGTGAGTGAGAGTAGGGACCCCATATATATAATATAACTTCCTAGAATCCTAACCCATAAATGATTATCAAAACCCTAATAGGATGACTAGTTCTAATAGGAATACTAGACCCACACATATACAATAGCCCATACCATATCCTACATTTATTTAATGTAGCTAAGGTGCACTGAGCCTAACAAATATTGATCACAATCAAACGAGTTTTTCCGGTCAACTTTCAATTACTTAAACAATCCAATCAATTCGGTTTTTCATAAACATAAAATATAATTGCATATGTTGTTCACAATTTTATAAGAACCTTACATTAAAGCCACAAGATACCAATCATCACAAATACGAGACGCTTTAGATGAATTAGACGAAATTACTAATGATCTAAAGGCAAAAAGTGATGCAGAGAGTTTAGCAAAGCATGATGTAGGAAACTATGAGTTTTTGTTAGGTATTGTTAGGGGTGGGCATAAAAACCGAAACCGAATTGAACCGAACCGAACCGAACTGAAAAAGGGTATTTGGTTCAATTCATAGTTTTTATTCGATTCAAACCGATTTGAAATTTAAAAACCGAATTGAATTCGGTTAGGTTTCGGTTTTGGACAGACAAAACCGAACCGAATCGAATAAACCCAATTGTCTTAATTAATTATTTTGTAAGGTTCAATTTTATTATGGATTGTTTGTTGATGATGTTTTATTTTTGGACTACATATATATACTACATTTTTTTACTTCTATTTATAGAAGTTATGATGATTTTATATTTTGATTGAGTATGTAGACCGAATATGATTGAAATTTTATATTCGGATTCAAAATTGGATTGTATTTTGTTTAAATTAATTTTTACATATTATGCTTTCTTAAAAATTTTTAAGGCTAAATGCCAAAAATGCAACTTAAAAACCTAAAAAAATAATAATAATTAAAAAACCTTTAAATCCCATTAGACCCAAAACCGAATTGAATCGAACCGAACCAAGATAAAGGTATTCAGTTCAATTCGGTTTTCAAGTTCAAACGGTTCAAATCGATTCACATTTTTCAAAACCGAATATATATCGGTTCAATATGGTTTTGATCAAAATCGAATCGAACCGAACCATACCCACCCTAGGTATTGTTATTTGGTATGATATTTTATTTGCTGTTAATTTAGTTAGTAAAATTCTCAAAAAAAAGAGGAAGATATGTCTATTAATATTGCATTAGATCAATTGAGCGGATTGATGATTTAAAAAAAAAAACATTACAAAGAAGAAGAGTTTCAATCAACATTAATTTCAACAAAAGAGATTGCACGTGAAATGAGAATTCAACTTGTATTTTAACAAAAACGTATACCTCGTTGTAAAAACCACTTTGATGAAAATACTAACAGCGAGTTTATGAGCTTTCAATCACTTGAAGATTCTTTTAAAGTTAATTATTTTTATATATTATAGATCACGAAATCACCTTTATCCATAGTAGATTTGAACAATTTGAACAATTTAAAGAGGTTTTTGGTTTTTTTTTTATATTAATAAATTAAAATCATTAGATGATTATAATTTAAAAAAGTATTGTCTTAATCTTGAATGTATTTTAAAACATGATAGTTGTTTTGATATAGATGATATTGATTTACTTTATGAGGTAAAAATCTTAAGACAAATTTTGGATAGTAAAATACAAACAGGAGTTGAAACATTAATTTTTTAAAAGAAAATTGATTCTTTTCCAAATACATGTACAACCTTTAGAATATTATTAACAATACATGTGACAGTTCATTCCGCCGAAAGAAGTTTTTCAAAATTAAAACTAATAAAAACTTATTTAAGATCAACTATGTCATAGGAAAAATTAAATGGATTAGATCTTTTATCTATTGAAAAAGAAATTTTAGAAAATCTTGAATACAAAAGTTTGATTAAAAATTTTACATCTCAAAAGGTACAAAAATTTATTTTTTATTAAATTATTATTATTATTATTATTGAGGCCTCTTTTTTTTCCCTCCCTTACGGCCTCAAATACTGTTGAGCCTCCCCTGAAATAGTAATATTTATTGCAATATAAAATGAGTAAAAATGTCCTACGTACTTATCGGCAAGTAGGGATGACCATTTTATCCCGGGGTCCCAAACCTCTGCTCCCTCATCCTCATTTGGGGGATTTTTTTTGGAGGAAAATGGGGAAATGAAGGGGGGTGGGGTGATGATGACTTTTAACCCTAAATTTAAATGGGGTTGGGGATCGGGGGACCCGTCCCCATCCCTATTTCCTCATTTCCCCTACGAATTCCTAGAAATGGGGATGGGGTTAGGTGCCCCAATCCCCATTTTCCCATTTCCCCATTTCTCCAAAATATTATAATATTATATAAAAAATATATTATTTTTATTATATTTTTAATATTTTTATTTTACTAACTATATATACATATTTATAAACTATAACTTAAATTACACACCAAGCAAACTAACTATATATACATATTGATTTTCTTGTTAAATTACACACCAAACAAGCTCTATATAATTTATTAACATATTTTACTAACTATATATACATATTAAACAACTTAACTTTCATTTCAATTTGTATGAAATGTTATTTTGTATTTGAATTTATTGGATTATGAATTTATGTTTCTTTAATATATAATTTTTACTGATATGGGAATAATGGGGGAATGAGAAAAATGAGGGACTTTGGAAAAAAGGAAAAAAGGAAAAAAGGAAAAACGGGAAAAAAAAAGGAAGAAATGAGGAAATGGGAATGGAGATGGGGGGACCTCCCCCCGAAATTACCCCAACCCCATTTTCTCCAAATGGGGAAATGGGGGGAGGAAAGGGTTTGGAAAATGAGGTTGGGATGGGGGACCTACATCCGCCCCCATTTCCCCATTGGCCATCCCTATCGGCAAGAGAATCGTCTCTAATAAGTTTAGAGCCGCTCTACACTAAGAAAAATTCTCTAACGAAAGTAGCATCAATAATGACACCTATCCCAACGGTCAAACCATGCATTGCCTATATAATATAGGATTCGGCTCCTCTACTTGGTTGATCTCCTTCCTGACCTATCTCAGGATTGCAACACGTGGCCTTGGAAATATTGATGGCTGAGATTGTCCAGCCATTTTACTTACGTTTTGGATGACAAAACGACATCGTCTCTCTTCACTCTTCTTTCCCTCTTTCTCAGACAAACAAATTCGCACATCTCTCATTTTACCTTGATTTTTCTCTTCTTCAATCATAAGTCCACAACAGAAATTTCGTAGCAGAGAAGCCTTGAAGATCAATCAAGGGCAAAAACTCTCTCACAAAGGTATTTTTTTTGTTCTTTATTTACTAGAAAATTAAAATGATGGACATTTTTCATCTCATTGCAGTTAATCAAAGCAAGAGAAGTTTATAATTTAATGACATGGAAAGCATAAATTATATTTTCTTTGAAAACAAAATCAAAAAATGAACCGATTGAATTTTAAACAAATAACAAAGTTTATAGCTTTTAAGACGAGCAAGACAAAGAGATAAAGTTTGTGATTTTTAATGAAAGTTAGCTTTATATTCTTGTTTTACAACTTAATAGCTTAAATGGGAGTGGATTCGAGTGGTGATATAGTTGAGTAGAGGTACCCTTAGTGTTTGGTTTGTGTGTGGTGGTTGTGGGGTATCTTTGTGCTGCTCTGTTTTTCAATTGTTTGTATTGCACTGTTTTTAGTTTGGTTTTCCCTGTAGGGAAAAATCACACAACGAAAGCGTGAAAATTATAGTTTGGTATAAATAAATTTTTTCCCTTTTTAATAACAAGAACCTTAACCCTAGATTAATTGATGTATATAAAAAGTGTTGTACCTTTTTTTTGTGACAATTGAACTAGCGTCGAATTGAATCCGCAAGACCTTCCAATCCAATCACGAATGTGAATCACCTAGGAGTGTGAGCTTCCTTTCTTTAAATTGTATACCTCAGGATGGAAACAAACGAAATCTTCTTCTTTGTTAGTCACAATAATCCCCCATGAGAAAAACCAAGAATGTCAAGTAACTTGTGAATTATCAATCAATTTGATTGAAACTCGGTGAATCTTTATTCGATGTTTTACACAAAACCCTTTTGATGCAAATGATACTAGTGTACTATTGGAAACAAAAACGTTCTCTCGTTTCTCTATGCTTGGCCGAATTCTTCACACAATGAGTTGGACGAAGTTTTTTTTTATAACAATAAAAAACAACTTCTCAAACCAAAATTTTTATCTTGGTCGAAATTAATAGGTAGTATATATATGAGACCAAATCCTCTCCTAAGAAGGATTTACTTGATGGGTGAGAATCCATTCCTTAAGTGGATTTACTCAGTGACCAAGAATCCTTTTCCAAAAAGAATTTTTTCCTACACCAAGACTCATAATCTAACTCATTAGTGTATTTGTGACCATATTAAAGACTTCCTAATTTGACTAGATAAATAATTCCTTTTTATTTATATACTTATCAAATATAATCTTTAATATTAATTATACTACCAACCATAGTATAATATTATGAGACCTTCTCCTATTAGGAAAAAGATTTTGACTTTTAATTAAATAATTAATTAATCACCAAATTAATTAATTTCCATTTAATTAAATAATAAAATAAAAAACATTATAATTAAGCTAAAATACTTAGCCTTTGCCGCCCAAGACCACACATGGACATATATATTATTTTTCTTATTTTATTAAATCCATTGGACCTTAATAAAAAGTCCACATGTGAACTAGACCCATTCTTACAAAAATAAACAAGTTCACATGCCTCAATACAATTCTAAATGGACCCATAAATTGGTCCGGTAGAACATATCAAGTGATCCATGCAAATTCGTGTGGATTGAGGTCTTGGTGGACTATCTAAATTTAAGCTCCAATAGACATAACCTAATCACAATCAACAAATGATTCACTTAGATCAAATCTATTAATTTTAGTTCATTCCACTAAAGAACTAAAATTTAACTCTTAAATAAAGATAGAATAAGTTAATATTACTCATTCATACCCTAGACAACTTTATTGGAGATAGTGTATCCTCGTGAAGAATACCAGTAATCGCCAAGAGCTCATAGACCGCTTATAGCTCTCCAAGTTACCATATTTACTCATATGACCACATTTTGATGGATATTTTGACTTGTCCAGAAGCCATGTTTTAATATACACAATTGAAAACTTAACGTTAAGATTTTTGAACAGCCAAAGTTTATTACAAGCCTGGAGAAAACCAAGCAAAGCACAACAGAGCAACAAGACGACCCCATAAAACACTGATAACAGAGGCATTAAGCCAAAAAAACAGAGGAGTCCCTCCACAAAACAAAAACGAGCTAAAGGCAAAAGCTCAGGTTGAACCAACCAAAAGCAGAAACCTGCCAAAAACCCACAAGCCTAAACTAAAAGCAAGCAATCGATAGAAAAAACCACTGCAGAGCAACCAAAAAAAAAACCACAAAGAAAGGAAACAAAGAACACCCCATTCAATGACATCCCCCACCATACTTGGACACCAATCTTTGCACCAAATCATGAAACCTACTATCATTCTCCTTCCCTCTCCTAGCTATAATCTCTAACATCTCATTCTTTTTTCCATTGAAATCAAAACCCCGGGCTAGACCTCTCTCAATCACCTTCGCAATTTCATCATGAAGGTTCCACACCACTTTTATCTTCTACTCTGGCTTTTATTGTAGCTTAATATCGTAAGCATTAGAACTCCTTGTTTTCATGCTATGACTCCTTCTTAAATGCGAACTTTTCCTCCCTCTTCTCCTCCTCGAATTGCTTGGAAAAGCCACCAATAAAACTTTGTCCACACCTTTAACAGAAATAGAAGCCACTTACAACTCTTACCTTTTACACTTGTACACCTCTCATCAAACCTATCACTAAGAAGAACATATTGGCCACTCAAAGCACCCTTTTCAAAACCAGGAAATTTGGCCATCAGGCCTATTGATTTTTTTGAGTTTGGACGATCACCACTCAACAAAGCCTTAGAAACATCTTCATGTGGGCTTTCCACCAATCCAACCTTAAAGATTTCCTTCTGGCCCAAAGGAACATCTACCATATTTGAAGCTTCACCCCTCAAAAGTTGAAAATTTGAAAACAACCCCACATTTGAGCTTGTCTTAGAAAAATACAAGTTGACGCCTTCCTCACATGCAACACCACAATTCAGGCCTCTTCTTATTTCAAAATACACTTTATCATTATGAGAGCTAGGATACATAGCCTTTACTTTAATATCTCGCCACTCTTCTTTCCTCTGTCTACTGTACCTATGTCAAGGGCAACCACTGCCATCTTTTCTTCTCTAGGCTTAAAAAGGCTATGGTTGACAACCAACCTATCCACCATCTCGTTGTTCTTACCAGAGAAAATAGAAAACTGGTCCCTATCATCTTTGTACTTTTTCTTGAGCTGAACACCACCCTCTGGCCCTTCCTTTTCTTTAACCTCGTGATCAGTGAACGAAGGAGGAAGCACATTAACTCTTAAACCAGCTCTAGCACACACCAAATCCAGGCCCAAAATTCTTTCCAGCCAAGAGCTATGAGACAGAGCCGGAGAATCCACCAGAGATGGGACCTTTGAAATCTTAACACAAAATGAGCCATTACCAGCCATAACCTTAATCTTGTTAGGACACGACTGATTTAGCGGGATTAAAACTAGAACTCTTCCTCTGCCAAATCTCTTCTTAAGCAAAGTATCTTCTTCAACCATCAAAGGTTCACCAAGAATCCAACCAATCTTGTTGAAAAAAGCTACATTCTAAAATCTCAAAGGGTCTCCAAAACAATCTATCCATGCTAGACGAGATTGAGGGTTAAAAGAATCAGACCATCTCACCATTGAAGAGAATTTTTCATCCCAGAAAAATCTATTATAAATAAAACCCTTCCTTTCAAATTCAGATTAAAAAACCCAAAGAATACATTTGTCCCATAAATACACAAAAGAGAATGAGAAACCTCTAGATCTCAACCGACCATTAACAATAGAAACATCAGTGAACTCCCTAAGAGTACCCACTGCACACTTGGAAAGCCATTCCTTCTTATTGTTACCGTTATTCCATGACATATCTATCACCTTCTTTCCCACATCTACGACATCACCATCGCTATATTTCTGGTTTCTATTCACAACATATACAAATGATTGTTTTCCTTCAAAATCGGCTTTGTGAGAACTTCCCAAGCCTTCCTTATCGCTCGCCATCAACAACCCTTCCATTTCAGGCCCTCCATCTTCCTTATACACCGACTTTCTTCTACTTTTCTAGCCATACATGGCCAACTTCGCTCTTAAAGGCCAGCCATGAACGAGCATACCGTTCACCATTTTTACTACCTTGGTCTCTTCCTCCATTGTCTCAAAACGGATAAACCCAAAATAACTCCTTCATGAGCTCTTTTTCGAAGCTAAGAAAACGTCCATCACCTTCCCAAATGGCTTGAAAAAACCCCCACAAACCCAGCAAATCCGTGTTAGGATTCAAATTGTCAATGAAGATTGAGAACAATCCCTCCATAAAATCCTTCCTTCGAACCCAGCCGTTGAAATCAACCTGACTCTCTTCCCAGCCAAGAGAGTCAAGCCTCCCCTCCCCCCCACCCCCCCCACCCCTCTCTCATTTTGCAACGTTAAGATTTAATATCAAATACCTCAAAATATCCATATGATGGTATTCTACTCACATTTAATAAATGGAGTAACGATGCCCATATCTATAAATGAAGTCCTCTATCGATTAACAAATGAATACCGCCAAACTATCGAGGATAGACTATGCTATATAATCGTACTCATTGATAGCTCAAATGAAAACACCTACAACCATAAGTCCATCATTTATCAGAGGATTGAGATAGACTCTCCGATTGTCTTCAAGTGAAAACTTTTATCTAATGACGGTTCTAGATAAAGTATTTCACTGTGATCCAATTCAATGCACCCAGTGTACTAGATTCTTTTGCCTAAAGACACCACACTTTGATGATTTTAGACTCATCATAACACATTTGATCCCACTTAAATGCCATCAAAAGAATCTATAACTTTGACAAGATAAATGCGTCTAACCTTTATCTTAAGTTGTGAATATTATTCAAGACTAACTAAAGAATTGAGTCTACCTCATACATATCTAGATGTATGAACAATTCTTCTTTTCTCATAGTCTTTTGACCTTATGATTATTTACTTTTGACAATTATAATAATTAAACTATAAATTCTATAAGATTTGTTAAACTAGAAATCACTTTATTAATATGAAAAGATTGTCAAATATATTATTATACTCTTACTATCGAGCATAGCCCCAACAATCTCCCACTTGCTCTATATCAAATGTGTCATATCTCTCATCCCCATGTTCTGTAGATGCCTATCAAAACTCTTTTGTGGAAGAGCCTTTGTAAAGGGATCAACTAGATTATCTGTTGACGCGATCTTGGTAATTATCATGTCACCTCTATGCACAATTTCCTTCAAAAGGTGATACTTTCTTTCAATGTTTTCCCCTCTCTTATGACTTTTTAGTTCTCTCGAATTAGCCACTACTCCACTATTGTCACAATAGATATTGATCTGCTTATTTGCATCAGGAACCACTTCCAAGTCAATCAAGAATTGTCGGAGCCAGACAACCTCTTTAGCAGCCCCACATACGACAACATACTCGACTTCCGTGGTGGAATCAACAATACAAGATTGCTTGATACTCCTACATATGACTGCCCCTCCTCCAATAATAAACACAGATCCTGATTTTGATCTCCTAGAGTCAGAATCTGTATACCAAACGAGAATTAAATCCCCTAAAGAGTATACAAGTATATAATCTCTTGTTCTCCTGGGATATTCCAATGATCAGGACCAGGTTTCGATTGAAACCTGCTAACTATGCCAATAGTAAAACAAATATCTGGTATAGTGCAGAGCATTGCATACATGAGACTTCCAACTGCTGAGGCACATGGAACCCTACTCATGAATTGCTCTTCATACTCATTCTTAGGAACTTGTTCCTTAGAAAGTTTGATTCCATGTCTGAAAGGTAACATACTTTTCTTGGAATCTTGCATGGAAAACCTAGACAAGATTTTATCTATGTATAAAGCTTGGGATAATGCAATCGTTCTATTCTTTCTATCCCTTATGACTTGGATACCAAAAATATAACTTGTTTCTCCTAAGTCCTTCATATCAAATTGTTTTGATAACCATTCTTTTACTGATGTCAATACACCTACATCGTTTCTGATGCGTAGTATATCATCAACGTAAAGAACTAGGAAAACCAACTTGTCACCTTTAATCCTTTTGTATACATAGGGTTTGTCAAGGTTTTGAATAAATCCAAAACTTTTCACGGCTTGATCAAACCTTATGTTCCAGGATCTGGATGCTTGCTTTAATCCACATATGATCTTTGAAATTTGTATACCCTTTCCTCTTGGCCTTTTTCAATGAATCATTTTGGTTGCATCATATAGATGCTTTCATCAAGACTTCTATTAAGGAAAGCTGTCTTGACGTCCATTTGCCAAATCTCTAGGTCTAGAGATATCGCAATGGATAAGAATATCCTCATGGATTTTTAGCATGACCACATGATAAAAGGTTTCTTCATAATCGATACATTCCTTCTGTGTATAACATTTAGCTACCAATCTAGCTTTAATGGTTTCCACCTTTCCATCCATTCCTTTTTTCCTCTTGTATACCCACTTACACCCGATGAGTTTCATCCATTTAGGCAAGTCTACAAGAGACCGGACTTTGTTTTTGAACATAGATTCAATTTCGAATTGCAATGCCTTTTGCCAATGGCGACAATCAACATCTTCCATTGCTTCCTTGTATGTATAGATCATCATCGTCTGCGAGATTCTCTACAGATTCTCCTAGATCGATGTATCTCTCAGGTTGTCTACTAACCCTCATACTACGACGATGTATGGTGGATTATTGATCTTGTGTTGGTGCATAACTTACAATTGGGCTAGGTTGTGAAACCTCTTGTGGAATTGTATCTCCTGAAATCTCATTCAGTATAATTCTACTTTTAAGCACAAAATTATTCATATAATCCTCTTCCAAAAATTTAGCATTTGTCGAAACAAACACTTTAAGATTTAAAGGAGTATAGAAATAATATCATTTGATTCCTTTTGAATACCCTACAAATATACATATTTCTGAACGGGACTCCATTTTTTCTGTCTTTCCTTTTAACACATGGACATGACATCCAAATATCCTAAAATATTGTAAACTAAGCTTTCGTCCGATCCACAACTCATACGGTGTTTTAGGAACCGACTTAGATGGTACATCATTTAGAATGTATATGACAGTTTGTAAAGCATATCCCCAAAAGGAATTAGAAAGCGTTGAATAACTCAACATAGACTTAACCATGTCCAAAAGAGTTCTATTTCTCCTTTCTACCACCCTATTTTTTTTAGGTGTACCTGGTGCAGAAAACTGAGAAATTATCCCATTATCAATATAATATTGTTACTCTTCAGATAGAATTCTTCACCACGATCAAACCTCAAAATTTTTATGCGTTTCTCAAGCTGATTTTCTACTTCAGCTTTAAATGCTTTGAACATGTCAAAAGCATTCGACTTATGTCTCATGAGATACACATAGCCAAATCTTGAGTAATCATCTGTGAAAGTGATGAAGTATTCATATCCACCTCTAGCTTGAATGCTCATAGGACCACATACATCAGTGTGTATCAATCCTAAACATTTGATGACTCTTGTGTCAAGTGAGAGATATTTCTATGCAAATAGAATAAACTATTTTCCAATGTACCTTTGTAAATAATTTTGTCATTCTTACTAATAATAAAAGCTTTATTAAAAGTAACCGAATAACCAAATTAATTTAAACAAGAAACTGAAATTAAATTCTTCTTGAATTGTGGTACATAATAAACGTTTATTAAATCTAAATGCCAATAAGAATCTAAATTGATTATAATATCTCCCACTATACTAGTAAACACCAATGCTCCATTGCCTAAATACAAGATAAATTCATTCTCATTCAGTCTTTTCCTTTCTCGAAACCCCTTCTCGTTAGGCCCAAGTTGCTTTTTCTTCTGTTGTTTTCTCGACCTTCCTATGGGTCTTAACAGAAGCAACTTTACTAACTGTGTGAATCTCTTAATCCTTACCTTACATAAGGATTTTCTCGGTGCTTTGATCATCTTGCATCAGGTCATGCAATGTGCATTCCTTATTGTTCAAGGTGTAATGCAACTTGAACTGATCAAAGGAATCCGATAATGAATTGACAATCATGTCAATTTTCATCTCACAATTTATCTCAGCACCATTCAGTTCAGCAATGTTGAGATGAGCTATGACTTTCATCATGTGATGTTTCACAGCCTGTCCAGGTTTCATCCTAAGATTCATGAAAGCAGTCACTGCCTCTCTCTTAGTCGTTCTGGACTTCATAGCAAACATCTCTTCTAGAGACATCATTATATTGGCAGCAGTCTCCATTCCTTCATGTTGTTGTTGCAACACGTTGGAGATGGTGACCATAATGTAACATTTAGTCATCTCATCTGAAGACTTCCACTGTTGATACTCGTCTCTTTGCACCTCAGTAAATTCATAAGTAGGAGTATGTGGTTTAGAAGTACAAAGAACGAACTTATGCTTTTCAACTTGCAACAACAACCCAATTTTCCTTTTTCCATGTGACATAATTATCATCAGTTAAAGTATTATATTTTAGGATGTTGATTAAGGATTGGGTCATGATTTCTCGGTGCTTTGATCATCTTGCATCAGGTCATGCAATGTGCATTCCTTATTGTTCAAGGTGTAATGCAACTTGAACTGATCAAAGGAATCCGATAATGAATTGACAATCATGTCAATTTTCATCTCACAATTTATCTCAGCACCATTCAGTTCAGCAATGTTGAGATGAGCTATGACTTTCATCATGTGATGTTTCACAGCCTGTCCAGGTTTCATCCTAAGATTCATGAAAGCAGTCACTGCCTCTCTCTTAGTCGTTCTGGACTTCATAGCAAACATCTCTTCTAGAGACATCATTATATTGGCAGCAGTCTCCATTCCTTCATGTTGTTGTTGCAACACGTTGGAGATGGTGACCATAATGTAACATTTAGTCATCTCATCTGAAGACTTCCACTGTTGATACTCGTCTCTTTGCACCTCAGTAAATTCATAAGTAGGAGTATGTGGTTTAGAAGTACAAAGAACGAACTTATGCTTTTCAACTTGCAACAACAACCCAATTTTCCTTTTTCCATGTGACATAATTATCATCAGTTAAAGTATTATATTTTAGGATGTTGATTAAGGATTGGGTCATGATTTCTTTTTAATATCAAAAATTATATAAGTAAACAATCATGATAAAGCACTTTCGAATATTTATCTTGAATTAAATAAAATAATTCAATCGTAAAATTCAACGGTGATCCAACACCCATACATGTCACGCCTCCTTTGGGAGTTTGCACAATTTACTAGTTGGACTAGGTCCCACCTAATTGTTAACATATAAACCAGCGTTTTCAATTTTAGCCATGTGATTTTATTAACAATAACTCTTGGGAGGATATTAATAAACTTACATTGAGTGTGTTACCAAGTTATCGACCTTCAATATATTCCCTCACGAATATCTCTCTTTTGGGAGTAGATATCGTTTGGGATAATTGTCTAGTATATCCTTGTAAGGAAGTATCTTGTTAAATTTCATTCATGAATATCCCTTAGGGGGTTATTACACGAAACATAAAGCTCAACTAAACATGGAGGCCGTAGGTGTTTCGAAACACTTTTTCCCACTCAATTATTTAAGACGTGTGATCGAATTCCATGGAATGATTTATCAAGTTATCTAGATGCCAATTAGATACCTAAACCATTCAATGCATGTTCATACCAAAAGAGATATATGAGTGTCATTCCTATTCTATATGACATGTTATCAAATAATGACAAACATTGTAATATTTACAAAAATATAAATAGCTTCAATTTTGATCCATCCAAGAAGAGCAAGTAAATTACATATGTCTTGGAATACAAAAACTCCTTTCTTGAAGAACAAGTCTTCACTCGACCTTTGTCGTTTGGACTCCCTTGGCTGCCTCCCATGGGCGTGCACACCTTTGGCTCTTTCCCATGGGCATACGCATGCCATAACCCCATAAAGGGCTGCCATGCGCAACCTATGGCTTCCATAGAGCTGCTGTGCACAGCCCATGCCACAACAATCGTGGCTGTGTGCTCTTCGCACACACGTTTGTTGCTATGACTCGCATGGTCTCAAACTTGTTCCGGTTGCTTCTAATTCTTCAAAACTTCGAGTCTTCGATACTTGAATGTATTACAGAAGAATTTTAAATAAAAAAATACTGCATTTTTTAAAATTACAATATAGTGCATTTTTTTTAATTACAACAACAAAATAAAAAAAAACTTAGCAACCACCAAGAAGGAAATTATGGCGACGATAGGCTACCTTTCTTGTTACAATCCCAAAACAAAAATGCATCGAAATTCTAGGACCAAAATTGAGCAATAACAAACCACACACACACACACACACACACACACACACACACACACACATATATATATCCATACATTCCTAGAGTGTCATCTCTTTCTAAAACATGTATATATACAATAAAAAGAAAAAGATTCACGTACACATACATCAATTAATCAATGGTACAACTAGACTCTGATACTAATTAAAGGGAAAATCGCACAACGGAAGCGTGAAAATAAGGTTTGATATATTTTAATTTTTTTCCCTTTTAATAGAAAGAACATTAACCCTAAATTAATTGATGTATATAATAATCGAACATAATCCCAACATTCCCTTCCTCAGTTGCTTGGTGTTGTTCTCTGCCGAGCTTAGGTGTTTCTTTTGTCTTTTTTTCATCTTCGTTGGGTGTTTCATTACCACAATCACAACCATCGAATGTGATATAGTTTTACACATGAAAATCTATTAATTAAATGTAAGCTTATATTTGAGGTGCTGTGTTAGTTGTTATGATAAATAGTTGTGTTAGTACTAAATGTTCTAACTAGTATACGAAGCACATGCTTCTCTCCAATTGCTTCCCGTGGTTGGTAGTAATCTTTATTTACCAATGGTCTACAATTCATTTATAGTAAGTGTTTATCAATTATTATTAATATTAATTAATTATGTAGAGTTGATAATTTTTTGTCGACGTTACGTTAATTTTATTGGTTTGTGTAGCAAAATGTACACTTACAAGGTTACAATGTGCCCAATCCCAATCTAATGACATGGAATCCTCTTGAACAAACTCAACAACAAAGTTTTCAAGAATCGCTTGGATCGCAGGAAACTAATTTCTCATTTCCATTTCATGATTCTCAAGCTTCTACCAGTTCTACTCTATTTAAACAGATGGAATAGATCAATTTTACATGCTTCATGTAACCTGAATTTGCAGCAAGTTTATTGTTTAACGTTGATGGTAATTTATGGAAGCAAGATTATTGTTTAACCTTGGTGGTAATTTAGGTTTTAATTTGTTTTTCAAGCAGTTATGTATTGACAATATGGTTGATATTGCCTGAGATTAAGGGATTTTTATCATCTGTGTTTCCAATTTCGAGTTGTTAGACATGGATGTTTGATTGTGATTGCAATTTGTACATAGGTATGGTCATTTATATGCTAATAAATGTATTGTCATTTATGCTAAAAACAATGGCTAATGAACTGATTTTTTTTAATTATTATTGAATTAAGGTAGCTGGATGCATTTTTTTATCATTGAGTCGTACAAAAGACTAACAAAGTAAAATAACAACATAAAATCTTAATTGATGCCATCTCAATTAGCACAAGTCAGAACAACCAGAAGAACAACAACACAAATCTTCTTTGCTATACTGCCCTTCTTTGCTGCACAACCTTACCATCCACAACTCTTCTTTACTGCCTTCTCAATTTCCACAACCACACCAACACAAGTCTTCAATGTTGCATGCCTGCATTCTCAATTTGCATAACACAAGTCTTCTTTGCACATCTACATACTATCTACCTATATCCACAACCAAAACCATGTTTAAAAAAAAACTAATTTTGTTAAACATTATACATACATACATATCAATTCACAAGCCCCTACAAAATAAACTGCATGGGTTATATGAAATCCCTTTGTAATTTCATTCTTGAATCCCCTACGATTTCAAATGAAAGTCAAAATCAGTGGAGATAAAATTTAGTTTTTAAATGAAACCACATTCCATAAAATAAAATATTGAAATCCGTGGAAATAAAACAAACTATGACCTCAAATAATACAAACGAATGCATACTACCTTCTCAAGATTAAACATCAGAAGAGATGATTCATTTAAATCGGAAAATTAAACTGCAAACCAAATTATTATGATTCAAATTGTACAATTACACAACGGAATCACATCACATTTAAGCATAGAAAATAAAAAACATGCCAATTTCAGATCCAAAGAAAAAGTAGTATAACGAAAGAAACCCATATTAGAAAATCGAACAGAGAGATGAGAAGGGTCCTCCAACCGAAAGAAAAACACCCATGCTGGGTTAACAATAAAAAGATAACCCTTGTGAGAGTTTTTGCCCTTGATCTTCAATGCTCCTCTACTTAATTGTATTTTCTTTAGATAGGTGGCAATGGAAAAATCTGCAACATTGTGAGAGAAGAGAAAAATCAAGGTCAAATTGAAGAAAAATGGGAGCTGTGCGATCTTGTCGAGGAAGAGGTTACTAGTAAATAAAGAACATTAAAAAAAAAAACCTTTGGGAGAGAGTTTTTTCCCTTGATTGATCTTCAAGGTTTCTCTGCTACGAAATTTCTGTTGTGGACTTATGATTGAAGAAGAGAAAAATCAAGGTAAAAGGGGGGGAGCTGTGAGAATTGTTTGTCTGAGCAAGAGGTAAAGAAGAGTGAAGAGAGACGATGTCGTTTTGTCATCCAACACATAAGTAAAAAGGCTAGACAATCTCAGCCATCAATATTTTCAAGGCCACATGTACAATCATGAGATAGATTAGGAAGTAGAGGAGCCGAATCCTATAAGATAACCATCAGATGGGCACGAAGATCTGACTAACAAAAACGGCTTTGATAAATTCAGTCGCCAAACACAGTTGCTAGCCTACTCTCTACTTCTCTACAAGACATGTATCCGCCTTTTATGGTAATTAATTTAAACAAAATGAAAGCCTTCAGTTTTTATTTAATTACGTTATTGTCATTGTACTGTCCATTCTTATTTTACTTCTCCATTTTCTCTCTCTAAACAAGTCTACGAGGATCTATTCTGCCACAAATCCACAATCCAACCCAAAATCAACTGTAAATATTCACGCATTTTCTTCTACTTGACCTAGACTTGGTTTTCAAACATCAAACATCATTTTAACCCAGATTTTTGTTTGAGAGTTTAAAAATCAATAACCAAAACAATCTGTAGTTTGCTAGATCTAGTCCAACCATTCAATACGAAAGCAAATTCGAACTAGGCTTCTCAATCTATAACCACCGATGGAGAAAAACCCATCTTTTGTCATTGAATAGTTGGATTCCTTTTTTTATCCACCATAAAAAGAAAAAAAAACATTTGAAATACTATGTTTTTCATGGTTTATGAGATACGAAGTTGAGAAAAACCCATCCAAACACATTGGGCCCCATCATATTCTCTCACTAACCCGTGTTCTCTCTCCTTCAACTATTTCCCTTCCCCCTCATTCTCACCACTTTCCTCGCCATTTACTATTGTTAACAACCTTTTTAACGAGGGACCAAAGAAGAATTTTTTATCGGGCTGATACCCAGTAGAATCTAGATCGAAACCAGTTTCCAAGTACCAGGAAATATCGATACCACAATCTGGGAAAGTTCGGTGCCACATCATACCTTTACCTGGTATCAAGAAGAATCGGTACTGTGATACCTCATACCTGGTACCTAGGTACTGCGACACCTATCTGGAGCCCAAGTATCGCGATATCAGTCCAAGACCAATCCAATATGTGCATCTCATCAACCTAGTATGAAGAATGGTACCAAGAAGGTGCCGACATGCTAGAGTGAGAACCATGCCAGCAAATGAGGACCGGTATACCAGGAACGATGGACCAGTACCGAGCCCAAAGAAACAGAACCAACATTTGTCTCCAGCAAGGCAAAAAAGAGGGTTGACCTTGTCGACACTTAAAGCGCCATAAATGAGACGAAAAGGTTAACTCAATTAGAATTCAAATATAACGGAAACCATTATGTAATCAAATTGAGTAATTCCCTCGTTGATTTACAATTTCAATCAACGCCAATCAACTCCGCTGATTGCATATCAATTGACTAGATTTGAGGGGATTGACTAGAGAATCAGAGACCATAAATACAGTAATAGAATTCGAAGTAAAGGATCCTGAAATCGAAGAACTGAACACCTAAGAGAGAGTATTCGCCATCACCTACAGAAAGTCTTTTGCTATCACGATACAAAGATATATCCATTTATCGACTAGCACGAGATCGTCATCGCCATATGTATAAAGTGAGAGAGAGAAAATAGAGCCTTATATTTAAATTGTTATCACCATTGTATCAATCCTGTGAGTAATAAAACAGTCCATTTCCCTTTATTTTTTGCTTGATACGTGTTGCACCTCTTCCCCTGTTTACCATATTCACCTTGTTAAAATCACGGTTCGAGGTACCTACCCTGTTGCTACCTATCAGGTTGTGGTTTGAGGGTGTTAATCGAAATTCTATACCCAAATAAATTTGCGGTTAATAACTATTTTTCCTCCAACTCAGTATGTAATTCACTTTGCCATCAAGAATGATAATGTTAGGGCAATAAAGTAAATCCGTAATCAACATTAAATATGGTAATTACACTTTTTTAAATAATTGTAAAGAAATGGTTTTTATTAAAGTCGAATCGGTGGAGTACAAAATTAAAAGCAACATTACACATGTCATTAAGAGAGGTTTGATGAGCTTTGCTAAATTCAGTCTCTTGTTCACTCGCTAACTCTCTTAATAACACGTGTGTTGTTCCTTTTAATTTTGTACTCCACCGATTCGAATTTAATAAAAACCATTTCTTTTACAATTATTTACAAAAGTGCCATTACCACCGTTAATGTTGATTACAAACTTACTTTACTGCCTTAACATTTGTGTTTAATGGAAAAATTCATCTAACCCCAAGACAGATAGTAATCTAGGACCACACAAAGTTGGTTGGGATAATGCCTAACAAAAGTACGACTTGTATTCAAGCAGTCAAAAGGGTTCCCCCACCTTTCACCCACCCACCTTTCAAAGAAGTAGGATGACTAGTTGGGTTAAATTGATGTTTGATGTTTGAAAACCAAGTCCAAGCCAAGTAGAAGAAAATACATGAATATTTATTGTCGATTTTGGGTTGGATTGTGGATTTGTGGCAGAATAGATCCCTATATAGACCATGGTTGCTTTTCTTGATTCATTTAGAGAAAATGGAGAAATCTAATGAGAATGGGTAGCACAATGACAATAATGTAATTGGGGGTGGGCACGGTTAGATTCGGTTCGGTTTTGGGCAAAACCGAATTGAACCGTCATATATTCGGTTTTTAAAATTTTGAACCGGTTCGAACCAAATTAGACTGTAAAACCGAACCGAACCAGGATAAAGGTATCCCAGTTCGATTCAATTCGGTTTTGAGCCTATTGGGTTTCGAGGTTATTTTTATATGTTTTTTCATTTTTTTCATTTTTGGACCCTTTAACTACTTTTGCATTTAGGCCCTATGGCAACCCATTTTGGGCTTTTTTTTTACAATCCATTACATCTAAAACATATATAAATTAATCTTTGTATAATCAAATCAAGTAATTAACCAATTACATAACATTCAAAACACAATCCAATCAATTACATAGAATGATAGAAATCCAAACTACAGTCCAAAATACAATAAGATGTTAACCTGTTTGTCCTTCCTCCTAAAATCTTCACCTGTATCAAATATCATTAAGGAAAATTATAACTAATCAAGAAAAATACCATTATACCAAATTATCAAATTAAATTCTTATTTTCATTTCTCCTCAATCCTTATGGCTTATCCATTGCTTTACTCGTCGATCCACTTTCATGCTCTAGATGAAGATAATAAAATAGTAATTAGCTAACTTAGTAAATAGTAATCTAAATCCATTCCAACAAAAGCTCTTTCCATGACATCTTCAATAAAAAGTTTAAAACCCAAAAAGTCAAGTCAAGTTCCCAAATTCATTTTCGTCTTCATCAAAATTATAAGTAAAACACAACTTGGCAACCAACCAACAACACAGTTTTTACTTTTTATCAGACATTAGAGGGAGAGGGAGAGAGAGAGAGAGAAGGTACGTGAAGCTTGTTTGGTCCCCTGAGAGAGAATCGAAGGCTTATACTGATGTATTCAATTTACAACAACCCCATTTCAGTTTATCATTTTTTTCACAGTTTGATTTTTTCTTTTTTTTGACAGATTGATAATTATTCGTGGAAAACAAGAGTTATATATCTAGATCCGTAGATATTAGTTACATATGCAGATATGAAATCCATCAAATTATACATGTTCAAAATAAAATAAAACATCTCAAACACCCATGAAAGAAATATAAAACTTTCATAACGGATAAAACAAAGAGAACAAACTAGAATAAGAAAATAGAGAGAAGGAGATGCGAAGGAAAGAAGAAGAAATAAAACCTTGACGATTGACGATTAACGATTGACGAGTGTAGGTGGAGCCACAGAAGAGAGACGAGTGCAGTGGAGCCCGTGTGAGAGATGCTTCAATGTGTGACAGAGAGTGTTGAAGACATGGAGTGACTGAGTATGAGAAGACAGAGATGCGACGGAAGTGACAATACTCATGAGATAGGGTCTTTAATCTGGATGAGAGAAGTAAAATTAGGTTTTTTTTATATATAGTTCGGTTCGATGGGTTGGTTCGGTTTTGGCAGGCCCAAAATCGAAACCGAACCATATTTTATACGATTCATTCGATTCGAATCTAATTGAACCGAACTCATCTTTAAAACCGAACCGAACCGAACACTATTTTTCAACTCGATTCGGATCAATTCGGTTCGGTTCAATGAATCGTTCCCACCCATAAATGTAATTAAATAAAATCCGAAGGCTTTTATTTTGTTTAAATTAATTACCATAAAAATTGGACACATGTCTTGCAAGGAAGAACTTAGAGAGCGCGCCTCCCCCAGCGCTAGGTGAAAATTTGGTGTTAACAATTCTTTTCTTTATTTCTTGATGGTAGAATGAATTATGTACTGAGTTGAAAGAAGGAAAATGGTAAGTGGCGAGGAAGTGGTAAGAAGGATAGAGAAGGGGAAGAGACGAATGAGAGAGAACATAGGTTAGTGAGAGAATATGATGGGGGCCGATTGATTTTTCTCATCTTGGTATCTCATAAACTATGAAAAACAAAGCATTTTAAATGTTTTTTTCCTCTTTATGGTGGATAAAAAAGAAAGGAATCCAACTATTCAATGACAAAAGATGGATTTTTCTCCATCGGTGGTGATAGATTGAGAAGCCTAGTTCGAATTTGTTTTCTTATTGAATGATTGGATTGGATTTAGCAAACTACTGACTGGTTTTGTTTATTGAATTTTAAACTTTCAAACAAAAATTTGGGTTAAAATGATGTTTGATGTTTGATGTTTGAAAACCAAGTCCAAGGCAAGTAGAAGAAAATATATTAATATTTACAGTCAATTTTGGGTTGGATTGTGGATTTGTGGCGGAATAGATCCCTATAGACCATATTTGTTCTGTTTAGTTCGTTTAAAGAGAGAAAATGGAGAAGTCAAATGAGAATGGGTAGCACATTGGTAATAGTGTAATTAAATAAAAACTATAGCCTTTTATTTTGTTTAAATTAATTACCATAAAAAGTGGACACATGTCTTGGATGGAAGTAGAGAGTGAGCCGGTGACTGAGTTTGACGACTGAATATTGTAAAGCTTGGTAGCAAGTGAACCGGCGACTGAGTTTTGCAAAGCTCGGTAAGAAGTGAACCATCGACTAAGTTTGGCAACTAAATTTAGCAATGCTCTAAAAAAGGTAGGTACTCCAACTTGATTCATTTTCTTCCTATGCCAAACCTAACTTTAGCGTTAGAGGGTTATTGCCGACAATAACGCTGAGTCGCTGACACCCTAGACCGTTTGTCTGTTCCTTTTTCTTTGAAAACATTTTACTACTCAAACAATACCCAAATCTTTCTTCAAGCTTTTTTTTTCAGACAATCAAATAGAGTTTGACATCTTCGTTAAAGACATTTTCTTCAACCTAACGATTCTTTATTGTTGGATTGATTCTGATCGCCACTAATTCATAAAAAACCATAGAGTAAGTGAAAAAAGTATTCTAAATATATTCTTTAAAATTGACCATACCTGGTAAGATGAGGTTGATCCAATGATTTAATCCTCACAAATGAAGTCGTGGTTTCGAGTCTGGCCCTACACCAAAATCCCATAGCCCATTAAATTGCAAAGTGTGAGGAAACCCCTCATTTAGTTTAAGAGCTGCAGCAAGTTTCTCATTTTGTGATTGACTTATTTCGTTAACAAACCACATTGGAGCTTATATCGTAAGGGTAAACTAGGCATTCATTATGCATGATCAAGCTTCAAAATCACTCTCAAGACATCAAGCTCAAGAAACACTTCAAAGGTATATCACTTTGGCTTAACTCTTTGAAGAGAATTAGTTGCACACACACACACACACATTACTTCATGCACGATTTGTTCATCTTGCATTTGTGTTTCAATATTTATATGTGTGCACTCTTTATGCTTCTCACATGTGCACTTTGTTGTTAGATCTAAGTGTTGCCTTGTGTAATGTAATTCGTTTCCCGATGATTGTTCGAAAATGTCTCTGCATACATGATGGTGTGCTTGTCTTAGTGAAATAGGTGACCACTTGAGATAGTCCCAGTTCACGGGTCCATGTTCACGGTTCCTTACCTGTGAAGTTATCTTTGGTGTGTTTCTGGTCCCAGTTCGTGGGTCCCTACTAGCGAAGCCACCCGTAAAGTCATCTCTGGTGTGTTTCTGGTTTCTGGTCCCTGTTCGCGGGTCCAAGTTCACAGGTCCCTATGCATGAAGTCACCAGTGAAATCTCTCTAATAGTTTTCCTGGTCCCAGTTCACGGGGTATTTCGCAGGTACCTACCCGTGATGTTGACAAACAAACGACGTCATTTTTGGCCAATTGTTTACAAACTTTCCAAAGCGACCTAGTTTTGTCTCGACCTTATATATATATGTGTTGTCTTCTCTGTAGTTCGTTTTTAAGAGTAAAAAATCCTATCTTTGAGAGACTAAGTGTTCTTCAAGAGAGAAAGACTCACAATAACTCATCTTTACTCAACTGAATACCAATCCATGAGCATCTAACATCATTCAAAGCATCATCTTATCATGGGTTCTGCTTGCTTTCATTGACTAGGTAAATTGAACATGCACTAGAACTCTTTACATCATTTATGTGTTCTTATCTGCCTAGGATTTATTTGTTGATTAAATGCATGTCTCTTTGATTAATGGTGTTTTGAATATGGTTAGCCTTTAATTATTGGTTGAGATTATTTGTTCATTGATCGATTGTTTTTAATAAGATTGCATTGCATTTAGATATTGATATATATGATTGTTTTTAATTGTCATCATTGAATCTCTTGATAAACATTTAGTGTAGCTTAGCATTAATTGCATATTGGAATATTGTCATATATTTATATAGGTTGTTCATCTCTTAATTGTTTGTTAAACCTTGTGGCTAAATGGTTTAGGCTCTGTTTGGTAGAGTTTATTAAAATAGATCTTTTAAGAGTAGATATTTAAAGTAGACTTTTTAAAAGTAGAGCTTTAAATAAGAAGATGTTAATCATTTGATTGTCAATTAGAAAAAGCTTTTTAAAATGATAGGATTACCGTAATATTCAAAAACAATTTTAAATAATAGGGTTATACTAGACATTTGAGCTCAAAAAGATTTATTTGGAAAAACCTAAAATTTGAGTTTTAAGTAAACGTAAAACAACTTTTTTAATCATCTAAAAACTCTACTGAGTAACAACCAAATGACACAAAATTTTTAGAAAAGAGTTTTTTTAATTAAAAAATCTCGTTTAGTCGGTAGACAAGTTTTTCCAAATGGGTACTTAGTGCTCAAGCATTGGTCTAGGATCACTATTAAAGGTCCACGGGTAGAGTGAAAATGTTAGTGACCAAGGATTTTGATTTGAAATCAACCTAGATTGTAAACTTTTATTCAAATAGTAGATTTGAAGACCGTATCTGGCTAGATAGATAGCCCGTGAGTTTTTACTCGTTTGAGGTTTTCTCACATAAAACAAATCAACATATTTTTATTATTTTCCACATATTTATTGTTGATTGATTAATTATTAATACGAAATAAAATTTGTTAATATTGATTAATCGAAAAAATTATTAATTAATCTATTAAATCCTAATCACCGAGCCATAGGTTAGTTTAGACACACCTAAATTTATTTTCAAGATGCATATAAGACTGAATTTATAAAGCTCGTGAGATGATGGCAGACCCCGATCCAAATGGTGTTAGGTTAAAATAAAAAATAAAAAATAAAAAATAAAAAATTTTATATAGTACAAAGACAAAACTCTAGGTTTATACTAAAAGGAATTTGAGATGGATTAAACTCGTTTAAATAATAAAAGAGAAAATAGAGCAAATAGAAAGAAAAGTATCCTATTAAAAAGCCTACCCAGAGAATTTCTAAGAAATAGAACGCAAGTCCAAAGCTTCAATCCTTTCAAACAACTCAAGATCTGTACAAGCACGAAGAAGATGTTTGCATGGAAATCACTGGTTGGTTTATTTAATATATATTTAGTTGGAAAAGGGAAGTCCCTTTGTTTTTTTTTTTTTTGTTTTTTTTAATTATGAATTATTCTAATTTGAAAACATGACAGCCTTACAAATAATGAATCGATTGAATCTTCAAATCCACTAGCTGGATGGCAAGGCCTGACAACGGAAGATGGCTTTTAAATTTACTTAAATCGTTGGTTGCTTCTCAGGTATTGTTTGATTGATCTTTCTGTTGACTATACTCCTTTTATTTGGGTTATTTTGCTTTTATTTGGGTTACTTAAATTGGTTTTATGTGCTTTTAGGTGTGATTCTTTTCTGGGTATGCTGAATTTGAAGCCATTTGATGTTATTGTAAATTGTTGATAGGGGTTTGATCCTTTCAAGGTGATTTATTTTGCTTTATAATTGATATAGATTTTTTTTTGGAAAGGTTGCTTGATATGATTGATTAACTTAATCTTTATTTTTTTTTCTTTTTCTTTTTGCTTGATTGAAGCTTTTGCATATTTTGGATTATATGTTGACTTTTTTTTGCTCGAGCTAATTGTAATGTATCCACTTTCATGGATAAATGCATGTTAATAATCTGTCAAACAAGTTTAGGGTGAATAATCAAAATCATGCAGGTTAGTAGTTTATTGTCACCAGCTAAATGTCAATCTCTTTTCAATATGATATCCAAACATATTGCTGAAGTTCGAAAGAACCATGTCTCATCTTTGCTACCCTTTGTAGAGCCAAGCTGGATTCTTGAAATATAGTGACTGTATTTGGTTGGTTGTTGAATCGTTAGTGGCCTTGAGGATTTTTATTTTGGCTATATTTATTCGATGAAAGCATTTTTGTTGCAAGCTCATTAAATTATATATATTTAAGAGTTTTGCACTGTGGTAAGTGGTAACATCTTGTTAGTTGAAGATCAATATAAGAAATATGGAGCTGTTAGACATGGATGGGTTATCGTATTAGGAGTTGGCTCTCATATTGGATCATGAGGTTTATTTTTGCAATTAGGATTGGGGTATTTTATGAGGAGCTGGTTAATATTGACTATTTGTGTCCTTGTCTCCTGGCAGTTATGTTGAGTCTTTTGCTAGGTCATCCTAAGATTTTCATCAGTGTTTGAACCCTGCTAAAAGCTTTATATTTGTCAAACAGGATCGATGTTGGTCATGATGAGCAATTTATTTGAATTTTCTCCTCAGTATCAATAGGATTGAATACCCAAACACAGTAGAAGGCCTGCGGTTCAAAATGGCTAAGTAACATTAACACAAAACAAGTCCTAAAGTCAAGCAGGGTATTGTGGGGTTTTAAATTCTTCTATTGCTTATCTAAAAGAATTAGACCAAATGAAACTCAAGCATCTTTATTGCGCCTATTATTAAGTTGAACATCCCTAGAATTAACTACATACAAGTTGATGCAACTAACAAAGATGTTACACTTTCCTTATTTCTGGTGATTAAGTCATTCTCAATTTTTAGAGATACCGTGGAACAGTTTTCTCATATTTGAACCAGAACCCTGATATTCAAATCACAATATTTCTAGTCAGCACTGTTCCTCGTAAGACCCAAGAGCAAACCAAGTTCAATCTCGTGGAAACAAATTCAAGTCTTTAAATCATTTTGTTGCCACAATGGAGATGGTAAATAACGAGGGGTAGTGCACGGATGAAGCACCTAATGTCCATAGTGGCAGAAACCCCTGCTGGACTCTTTACTTTTCCTTTACATCGACTGTAAACTTACCTACTTTCTTTTCTTTTCTTAGTCGCATCACCTCCTCTTACAACCCGATATAGGGAGAAAATCTGTTCCTTTTTTATTTATTGGACCTTACCCCTGACCTTTTTTCTTTTCTTTTCTTTTCTTATACTGTTCTTTCAGTATTCCTGTTATAATTTCACCTAAGTCAATAGTTAACAAACATTAAATTTATTGATTTCTAGCTAAAACAATTCAAAAAGTAAAAAAAAATGTTTTTCTCACTCATTAGAATTTGGCTTTCCTGGTAACGTGGTTTTTCAATTCTTGATTATATATATAGATCTCTCAATTTTAATTCATAAAGTATATAAACTATTCGTGTGATTATCATGGTTGTACCATTAACCTTTTTATTTTTCTCTCTTATGTAATAGCTAGTATTTTATTTGAATAATAAAAATCAATTTCGCCACAATCTAAACTATGTTTTTATACTAGTCCAATAAATAGTTGTTACATACATGTATTGATATTATGGTAAAAATTATATATTGAATTACAATATATATATACATACGGAATTTTTCACATAAGTGCGTACTGATAGAATTATATAAGGACATTGAATGTAAACCACTCATTTTACATACTTTGACTTGTCAAAACACTTTTATATATGAGTGGTTCACATTCAATATTCTTATATAATTTTGTCAGTGCGTACTGATAGGAAAAGGATCATATATATATACGGAAATTTTCACATAAGTGCTCACTGATGGAATTATATAAGAACATTGAATGTGAGCCACTCATTTGACATACTTTGACTTGGTATGTATGCATTTGTCAAAGCATTTTTATAAATGAGTGGTTCACATTCAATATCCTTATATAATTCTATCGGTGCGCATTGATAGGAAAAAGATATATATATATATATACTTCAAATTGTTAGTTTTTCTTATTAATTGATTGTGATTATATCATATTTCATAGTATTCAATTCTATGAAAGACTTTCATATTAATAGTGTTTTTTTTTTTTTTTTGAAGAATTTTCATATTAATAGTGTTCTAATTCAAAATTACAAAGTATTTCATGCAAATAATATCTATTTCCATATTTTTTCTTACTGAAAATTTTGGTTAATATCATTACTAGAATTTCCCCTACTATGTAGGATTCTGGCTTCACCATTGATTGTAGGATCCTTGTTAATACTTGTCTATATTGTTATTATACCAGAATGTTCTTTGTAAATTATTTTACCAAGTATTCATATCTATTATTATGATGGTCTGTTCAAGACTTCATGCTCTTAGAAGTTTCTTTGTAAATGCAGATGTTTTATGATAACTTGTTCAAAGCTTGAAATATAGCTCTCCTCGAAATGAAAGCTGAGTCTACCACCTCCTGCAACATTTTGTCGTTTGGACTAGAGACCTGAAGGTAGGTATGCTTAGCAACTGAATCTATGGAACGTGAAGTGCCGTAACTTTTTTAATTTTCACCATCAAATTAATTTATTGAGCTAATGCTAGGGGAACACTAGCTTGAACTGAACTATTTCATCCTCAAGTTCAAAGCTCCTCAGCTTAGAATAACAGAAAGAATCAAAACTTAAAAGTTGTGTTGTCGTGATTTGTCTTTATTCTGGAGTTTGAGCATGTGAATTTGGGGTACTCTAATCGGAAACCCAACATACTAAACAACCATCAACCAAAAATATTGTTGCCCAATCACAAAAGTTAATAGAGATATATAGATATGCAATTTTTTTATGATAAATATAATTTGCATGCACTTAGATGATTCTTGTGCAGGAATGGTGGGTGAATGTCAGATTTTACAAGGTTTTCTTATGTTGAAATGAAGAAAAATAAATAAATAAAAGTGCCACTACAATGGAGCAGCTTCAGGACAACCACAACACTGCCAGTGTAGACCGTAGAGGGAGGATGGGGGAGTGATTTTACATTATAAACCACCTACTAGTTAGTTGGTTGACGAGCTACATTTAACATGCACTTGACTTTGACTGTGACTGCTACATATCTGACCCTGCTGAGAGGCCACCACCATCCAAAAAAATTGGGACAAAGCAAACACCCAGCAACATCAACTACAACCTTCCATTGTTCCATCGTCATTCATGATCCTGCTGCTGCTCTTGCCTTTCTCCATCTGTTTTTTTTTTTGGGGGCAAAAAGATAAAATTACACAGGATTAGCTACCCCATATTCTAACAACCATGTACATACTAATACATTATTATTATTATTATTTAATTTAAATATTTGTTTAACTATTTACTTGCATGACTTGATGCTTAAATTCCTCAAAAAAGAGTATACAATGTTGGACCGTCAATCATATGTTTTACATTTCCATTTCAGTCGTTAAAAAATCCCCAAAAGAGCCCCAAAACTACTAGAAAGAATGCAAAATTAGTTATGTAAACGTGTATGCATTACCGCTTTCACCATCTGAGGCATCTCCAAGCTTCGCAATTGCATCAACTAGTGCCTGCTCATGCTCCTGCACATTCATAATATTACAGTCAAACTTGCAATGCCAATCATTGATAGATCAATAAACATAGCGAAAATCTTACTTTCAGCATTTTCTTCGCCTTAGCAAGCTCGAGAGGGTCTGGATTAATAGCATCGACAATCCTCTCTACCTGTTTAACGTGGAAAAAAATTAAGTTTCAAGAACTGACATAGTAATCACGCGGATGAATTGGCTCAAATTCATTTCATACCTCCTTTACTAGTGTCTCTGTATTAAGTAATTCGATATCGTCTGAGATCTTTTCAATCCTATTTTGTGATGACACATATTCTTTTCTAAATTGACCCCTTGCAGATCCTCTCCCTTTTCCAGCGCCCGGAATATGGCCACCACGGCCAATATGTTTCTTCATTCCACGACCTTGTCCATTATGACCCCCTCGATATGATATGCCTGCGTCCTGACCTTCCCACCGGATATCCTCACGAGGAATCTGAAATCAGCAAGATATTAATACTTTCTTGACTTAAGAAAACTTTAATACGGAAAACAAATTTCATTCTAGAATATTGAGATCTGCCTTCTTACAACACAAGCCGGACAGCAAAAGTAATAAAATACCAACAGAAGTAAATGGGAACAGAAGACACGGCACTACACAAAAAATAGATAAGTAAAATAGGATTTAGGTGTGGGGGTTGACTCAATTTGGGATTTGAATGCGAGAATTATGAGACGTGACCACAAAAAATATATGAAATTTGTTTTTAACCACAGATGAAGCTTTGATCGTTAATAACCACATTGTCAAATTTCATTTCAGTCCAAAACCATATAACCAAAATACACCTCCAAAACCTTTTTCATTTTTTTTTTCAGAATGTGATACACGTTTTTTAACAAAAAATTACTAAACTCCCCTCCAAAAACCTTTTTCAATTTTTTTTACCATAGAATTACCGAAACCCTCCAAAACCATTTTCACATACTACTAAACATGAATCATGTTCCAACGTTTCACTTTTTTTTTTTCAAAATCATAACAGCATCAGTGCGCCACTGCAGCAGCTCATACCCAGGCAAGGTGCTGCCTAGGTGGCACCGTCACCAACAGCAGTACATTATAATGGAAAAAGTTTGGGGGAGGCAATTACTTGAGAGGCACTTGAGACATTTCACGTTTCAGTTAGTTGTTAAGAATTGAAACTTTCTTTGTGGTTAAAACGAAATTCTAATGATTCATGGGGCTACTTATGATTTTCTCCCTTTAAAAGCTATATCTACAACAGGAAAAATCTCTGATTCATTGACTAGGCGGTGTCATGACTAGCACATCAGCACTCAAAATCCTAGTGCACATTAGTTATTGAACAGGAAAATTTAAAAGCTATAATCTATATCCCAATCTTCACTTCCCAGGCCAAGGCTCCTCAGACATTGGTCGGAGGCTGCTCTACAGTCTATCAACAAATAAATATTCAATCAATCCAATATATATTGGCACATCTTGGCAAAAATCTAATCCACTGCATTGGCAATGTATCACCCCTTGTATATTGGAAAATTGCTAAGAGGACAAACTCTATCCATCCTTAAATTAAAAGAGAGAATGAAATAGTGCAGGAAAATAATTCAGTGGACGACATCCATAACACCACTTACATTACTTAAAATTAAATAAGAGATTTAAAGTAAGCCACTTTCAAATCTTCAGTCTGTGGAATGAGAACAAATCTGTTATACCAACAATATACACTAGGTAACAATTGCTTTAAAGTGTAGCTTTTCAGAGTCAATAAACTTTTGTCTTCCCATAGTGAAACAATTGCTAAGATGAAAGTCCAGTATCACTCTCGAGTGCTTTGAAATTTTAGCTTTTGGAGAAATATGAATGATAGATAAGTGGTGAGATAGGCAAGCGCATGAAATATTACAGATATGTTAGCATTTATTAGAGGGTTTCATTGAACTAATTTAAGAAAGAATATTACAGAAGAAAGAAATTCTGGCAACTTTTCATGCAGATCTTATCAAATTGGTAGAATGGGGGTATCTTCAACTCCTGTTTGAACCAACGTCTTTAATTTGAAAAGCTAAATTGTCTTCTAAAGGAGAATTCTTGGTCTTGTCAGTTGCTATTGGAAAGGTTAATACACACGACAATCTTAAAAAAAGCAGACCCTTTGTCTATTTCACTCCATTAGTGAGTTTTGTGTAAGAATGATGCCGAAAATGTGGATCATCAGTCCTCATGCTCTAAAGTTGTGGCAAATTATTCTCCAAGTTTTGGCTAAATTTTACAAGGCTTTTGAGGGAGGGAAAACGGGTCATAGAAATGTTTTGAGATGGATGTTTTTGGGTAATTTGGACAGATAGGAATTGAACAACCTTTGTGGATTTTAAAGGAGAGGTTTGCTGGTTACGGGATAAAGTCTTACTTTTATGTCCTTATGGGCTTGCTTCGGATAATTAGGTGTTTCATTACATTTCTTTTATCTTTAATCATAATGTCCGTGAAGGTTCAGTTGTGAGATGAATGGAGTGTTCTTTTTTAGATCTGTTCTTTTGTTTTTTGCATGATTTGTTATTACCGCATCCTTGTTCATACACAGTCAAAGGACCACTGGTTCACCTACTCTAGACTTGTTAATTTCACATTTATTAAAATAAATAAATGGATTTATCCTTGTTCAGTGCACAGTCGATGGACCATTGCGTCACCTAACCTTGACTTGTTAAATTCATATTGAAATGGATGCTGCACCAATGTATTAGCAGAAAATGGTCAAGAGTTATTTACCTCTTTGAGATCAACCCATTCCCAGGTCTCCTCTCTCGTACTACTATCATAATAAACCAGAGCATGTCGGCCCTGTAAGAAATAAAAAAAGTTGAGGATGACTGGATGACGGAAAATTCAACCAGTAAATATTAGATTTAATCCAATACAACCAACAGTCAATTACATACAATAATTCTAACAAGCAAAGCATTTTGCAATTGTGGGTCAATGCTCAGGCTGCAAGGGAGAACGAATCTCTTCCAAATTATCACTATATGATTATTAGCATGCAATATAACAAAAACAAATAGTACAGACTGGGGTGAAGGTGGTTGAGGGATGGACAACAATTAGTTTAATATGATAATAAGTAACAGGTCAACTTAAATAAAATAAAGAAAGGCATGGATGATATTCTATTGAATGGAACATTAAAAAAAGATGAAGATAAATTTGCTTTAGAAAATACCTCAGCAGGGTTGTAATCAGTAACTACAGCCTCATAGAAGTTGTTGTCTTCAGGCCATCTTGTCCATACTTTCCTTCCAATCAAGTTATCTAATGCTCCTGCTTCAGCAATGTCATTTGCGGAAATGGCACCACTAGAACTGCGGTTCATAAACGATCTACTTCCAACAAGACCTGTAGAAGGGTACTGCATGGAATTGATTCGGGACAAACCGTGCAATGGCTGAACCCGCTAAGGAAAATGGAAAACAAAGAAAAACAAACCAAATGTAGGTCAATCAACAGTCTTCTTTGCTCTTCTATTGCAAGTAATTAACATACACCTTTTGCCTCTAAATCTTATAGCAGCTCCTGAATTTGCAGCCAAAGATGATGGCTGCATAAACAGAGCCGCTGGCAGAGTTGGAAAGCTGGTGATGGTATAACAAGATTGTACAGAAGATACCGATTGAGATGTCTTCTGTCTTTTGCGGGATGCTGAAACACTAGGGCTGGGTAAAAGATCATGAACAGGCTGAGATGTGGCAAGCCTAGCAGCTTGGTCTCCATCTGCATTTCTCCAATCCCTGAAAAAATTGCCAAATGAACCTGTTAAAATGCGGAAATGACGGTTACCCTGGCTCATTAATTACTAATTTTAATTGATGAAACTTTTCCATGAAGTATTCTAACCTAATCCTTTTGATGATGTCATCAGCATTGACCTTAGTCAAAAGCTCTCTGTGTTCGTCATCTGATACTCTCAGTTCTTTCCTCAGTTCTGTTATCAACCCTTCCTTTTCCTGGAGAAGGAGCATAGAGTGGAGCATTTAACCACATCAGTAAGAATAGTAATGATATAAACGTATAAAACGACAGATGAAAAAAAAAAAGGCAAAAAGCAAATACCCAAGTAATGGCATCAGCCTGGGCTTTAAAAGCGCGAAGCACAGCACAGTAAGCTTCTTTCTCAAGTTGATGGATTTGGACTTCCATGTCAATATGCATCCTAGAATATGGGTTAGAAGCTACAGCAGATCTTCCGTTTACAGCAATGCGGCCACCTCTTAGAGCACTATTTTGGTGTTGAGGGAAATCATCATCAGTTCCTGCAATTATTTAAGATAAAGCATCGATGATGCCATGACATAAGCATCTGAAGGACAGCGACTAGTCTTCCCACGCACTTGTTTACAATATCATGAATCCTGTCAGTTAATATATGTAAATGTACAATTTTATTGATTTTCAATGCTTGGCAAGACATCTTAAGTCTTCAGACACTCTTGTAAAATTTTCAGAACATTTAATGCATAGTAAAGACAACAAAATTTTTTGAAATCAAATAAATAACAGATATATCATGAATCCTGTCAGTTAGTATATGTAAATGTACAATTTTATTGATTTTCAATGCTTGGCAATACATATTAAGCCTTCAGACACACTTGTAAAATTTTCAGAACATTTAATACACAGTAAAGACAACAAAATTTTTGGAAATCAAATAAATAACAGATGGTTAATGCAATAATAATAAGGTTAACATGGAAAAGAGCATAAATGAAGCACCAGAAACATGATAAAGCTGTGTCTTACTTTTGCTATAGCCAAATCCTAGAGTATGTTCAAAACCAAAATTATCAACGCTGTTACTGGTAACTTTAGCAAAAGTGACTGGTGAATATATAATAAATACAAGATTTAAATAAAAAATCCAGACTATTTGCAGGTGTTAACGTCGTGAACATTAACTTATTTTTCCTTATTTTTAACATAAACTAAAACTTGTATATGCAGGAGCATCATGAACATTAATTAGGATATGCATGAATGTAATATATGCTCTCTTGACTCTTCAGGCCTTTGTATACATGATTTGGGAATTAGTACTGTATGCCCTTCTCATTGTTTTAAAAATCAGTCGAGGTGGCCGCCTTGAGGCACGCCTCAGCCGCCTCGGCCATTCTTGAGGTGGGCGCCTCAAGGCTGTTTATAAATGACCCCGCCTTGGGGCAATGAGGCGACCACCTCAAGGCCGAACCGACTTGAGGCGGGGCAGTAAGGCAATGCCGTATCAATTTGCTTTTGGGTGGTGAAGCGGTGAGTTTTGGTGCCATATCAATTTGGTTTTAGACGGTGAAACAACGAGTTTTGAATCAAGACTTTTATTTTTATTTTTTTATCAAAAGTTCAAAACTCACCGTTTTGAGCTTGTCTAAGTTAGAATTAATATTTTAAAACCCTATCAACCCACTCACACTCCTCAAACTCCATCACTCACACTCATCAAACAACAACACTTCTATTATTTAATATTTCTAAATTGAGGCAGCCGATTTGTCCGCCTCGCCTCACTAGTACAAAATGCCTCAAACCACCTAACGCTTTTTAAAACATTGCCCGTCTTCCAAGTTCCAAGAGGAAATTTTGACAATTGAATTCCACTTTCCTTACGAGTTACATGTAACATGCTAAGAACATTTAATATCTTGTGATTTATTCTCTCAATTTAATTATCACATAAATGGTTTAAGAAAAATTGGAAAATCAAGAAAGGAGATTTATATAGTTCAGAAAATACAATACATAGAGAGCTGGTGCTTCAAAAAAGTTAGGATTCAAGCATGAAAGCACATTTAGAAATATGATAATAAAAAACCACATGCACAAAATGAAGCAGCATCAAACAAATATTGTCCTCCTAAGTAGTTTCCTGGTTTCCCTCTTTACATTTTAAGTACCTTTATGTAAATTGCCACTCCTCTCTGTTTCATCTTAATCTTCGATTTTAAGAACTTTCTAATTATCAATACCTTAATTTCCACATAGTTTTCGAACCAAATGTCATCTTTTTTTCGCTTTGTCTGTTGTGACATATAATCCTAAAACATATTGTCGTCATCCTCTTCATCTCCGCAATATCGTCTTCGTACTTCCAATTTTCCATGGCTCAAGTGTCATTTTAACTTTTTGATACTATTGCAACATGCTTTGGCAGCATAACCAATTGGAAAATTAAAAATGATGGTGACCACTGGATGTCTAGATTTTAATCTCTTAAACATTTCTACATAACAAGAAATCACTTTATTGTTGTTCCCTTTCCTGTCAATTCCCATGTGATGGGGAGTTAATTCAAATAGCTGGTGACAGTCTACAAATTGTCACTTCACTCATGGGAACTATCTAGATATTTAATCTGGAGAACAAAAAGATTGAACTTTGAAGCAAGATTAATGCAGGTTTCCATTGCTAGCAATATATATAAGGTTTTTTTCATGCTCAAAAAAATTCTCTCTGCCAAAAAATCCTAAATTGCATCGAATATTTGTGTAAGCATAACATTAACACTAGCTGCAAAGAAGCTCCCATCTAAAACCAAAACGGAGCAAGAAAAGTCTAACCTTCATTATATATCACCTAAAGGAATTATTTAGCCAAGATTATCCAATACTTAATTAAAACCCTAAATCCTAATTACAGAAATCAAATCCAAGAACGACAACAATGCATGCAAATTTACATAAAAGAAAAAGAAAAAGAAAACCTAACCCAGAAAGCAAATTACTAAGAATTACCCAAAAAGAGAAGGAAGCAAGCATAAAATTTTTTTTACGTATAATGATTCAAAATGGATAACCTCACCGCTACTGTCGCAAAACTCATATTCCATAAGAAGAACCACCACCGAAACGGGCCCAAATTAAACAAATCGAGCGCTGTGCCAGGATTCACAATAGCTTAAGCTGAAAAGAGAGTCAATTTGGAGAGGAGGCCAACGAGATTTTAAAGCATTGCAATGGGAATAATATTAAAGCATCGAATTCTGATAATTTTGTGAAGAAAGAAAAAGGTTTGATTTTTCGAGGCGGAAAGAGAGTGTTTTTAGGTTTTTAAAAGGGGATTATTTATAAAGAGCGAGAGAGGTTTTGCGAATTGAGACTTGAGCGAGAGCGAGGATTTGGAACGATTTTCCTTATTGGAGATCGACACCTTTCTTTATATTCAAATACTATTTTGGCCCTTGACTGGTTTAAATATTTCAATTTAATCCTGTAAATTTAAATTTTGAGTATTTGGTAGGAGTTTTATTTATTTATATTTTTTAAGTAGAGGCCATCAAATTAGATTCACAGGTCTATTTAGATCTAGGGGTGAAGCCCGGGCCTATAATCCGGATGAGTTAAATTAAACATAATTTTTTTTTTTTTGAAATATCATCTACAGTGTAATGATTTGAACCTTAGATATTGTTAGATTTTTTACTCGAACCATATTGATTGATAGTATAAAGTTTTTTTACCGTTTTTTTTTTAAAACAAACCTTATAATAAAAAAAATTTAATTAAAACACAAGTATGTAAATAAAAAAGATATAATGATCCTTCTCTCCAAAAACATTTATAATGATTAATTATAAAAAAAAAATAAAAAAAAATAGCAAACATATAAACTAAATGCATATTTGTTAGGACTTTAAAAAATTAAGTATGGAATTCAAATTTGTTTCTTTCATTTATATTTATGGAATGAACTAAGAGGAAATGAAAACTTTAATGTGTTTGAGTGTCAGTAATATATTGAATATATTACTCTAACTAATATATTGAAAATTATCTCAATTAATTAAATTATAAAATATATACCATTTTTGTGAATTATCAAGAATGTTGATTTTGTAAAAAAAAAAAATCTGTATTTTTACTTGGTTTTTTAATCAATCTCTTTAATTTAAACTTTACAATTATTTTTTGGGATAATTACCTTGATGACCATTAATTTGAATCACCACTATTAAAGTGATCATTTTTGGCGAACACTATTACGCTAATGTCATTCCATCTAATTCCATCCAATGAGTGTTAGTTTGATAACTAAGGGGATGCTATTAGTTTATTTTAAAGGTTTTTTGGAAATAATTTTTTTCTTTTGTTTTTTTTAAACAAATTATTATATTTAGTGTGTTTATATATATATAGCATTTATCTCACACACACACACACACACACACACATATATATATTCTTCTTTTAGAAGATTAAGGCTATAAAAACTAAAAATTCTAAAAAACATATTTAAGATAAGTTGAAAAGAAATATATATATATACTTGAGAAGATTAAGGCTATAAAATTTAAAATTTCTAATTTCTAAAAACCATATTTAAGATAAGTTGAAAAGAAATATATATACACACACACATATGTTTGGAAAAGCTATAGGAAGAGGATTTTTCATAAGAGCAAATATTACTCTTTGGAAGAGATTCATAAACATCTTCGCATTGAGGAAGAATCATGTTCAAGAGATAAGAATGTTGAAGAGTTCAATACTGGCAAGATAAATGCTGTAAACAAGCCCACCAATCCCAGAGGAAACAACCAAAAAGGAAATTCTGGAAATAACTAGAAAAAAGGGAATTCTGAAAATTCTCTTGGTCTAAGGCATGATCAAGGAAAATTCAAGAATAGCAAAAAATGAGCATGTTTTGTTTGTGGTAAATCTAGGCATTATGCCCGTGATTGCAAATTCTGAAAGAAACAAATGAAGAGGCTAAGGTTAATGCCATAGAAGAAGAAATCATTACTGTTGTGAGCAAGATTTGTGCCGTCCAAGGAAAAGTGCATGACTGGTGGTACGATACTTGTGCAACAATCGGTGTTTCTTATGGCAAATCTCTTTTCAAGACATTTGAAGAAGATAATAATGGACAAGAGATTCAAATGGAAAATGAAGGTCGCTCTAAGGTCCTTGACAAAAGAAGTATTGAACTCTTCTTCACTTTAGGAAGAAAAATCACTCTGGCTAACATATTGTATGTTCCTGATATGAACATAAACTTAGTCAGTGGTGTTTTGTTAGACAAACTTCGAATAAAATCCGTGTATAAATCTGAAAAATTAATCCTTACCAAGTCTGAGAATTTTATTGGAAAGGGTTATTCATGTGACAAGATGGTTAAGCTTTGTATTGTTGACAATGATATCAATAAAAATGTTTCAAGTTCTGCTTATATGATGGCTTCAAATTCTATTACTTTATGGCATAGTATACTTGCACATCTAGGTATTAATACAATTAAAATGATCATAAAGTGTGGTTTACTATCTTATGATGTTAGCAATTTTGGAAAATGTGAAATATGCACTAAATAAAAAATGGTAAAGAAACCATCTCATAGTATTGTTAAAAGATTTTCCCAATGACTTGATCAAGTGCATAGTGATTTATGTGAATTAAATGACATGCTGACAAGGGATGGTAAACGATACATCATACCCTTTGTAGATGATTGTTCTAGATGTAACAATGTTTGTTTGCTAAAGCATAAAGATGAGGCTTTTAATACATTTACAATTTACAAAGCTGAAGTTGAAAACCATTTAGGGAGAAATATTAAAATACTTAAAAGTTTGATCATGCCAAAATTGTAGTATGTTTTAGCCATCATTTTTATGTCTCTTCTCTTATTTTCGTATGTCTTTGTATGTCTAATAGGCAATTTTCTAGTGGTTATAGGCAATTGACGTAATTCAAGTGCTAGTGATGGAAAGTGGGACTTTTAGGAGCGAAATGAGTCTAAAAATTCAAGAAGTGGGGCAGTTGGTTGGTCACTGCATGGGTCCCAACCAGTGCAGTGGACCCGGGCACCGTGGATCAATAAAACAAAGTGTCAGTGCATGGGTAATACGCTAGTCAGCCTATCTGCGCACTTTACCAGATTAGCATACCACACCAGTGCACCAACCAATGCACCAACAACCCATCCGAGAGTTATCAAAATGTAAAAGTGCCCAGATGGCGGGTATCTACCCACGCACTATCTATAAACCAAAGGATATAAGATGGCCAAAAGCCATGTGCACAGGTCCATACCCGCGCACATTGCACACAACTCATATGGATGAAGCAAATGCTTATGGATTATGGATTCAATCAAGGTACTCTAACCCTTTATTATGATAACTTGAGAGTAATTCATATTTTAAATAATCTTGTTCAGCATTCTAGGATTAAGCACATAGACATTAGACATCATTTTGTTAGGGAATTAGTTGAAAACAAATACATTGCACTTAAGCATGTTGGAACCAATGATCAACTAATAGACTTATTCACAATGCCTTTAGACTCAACTAGGTTCAAGCCACTTAGTAGGTCTATTAGGATTTGTCACATGCCTTGATGTGTTTTGGGGACCGACCCTATGTGGGGAGCTCAAGCAAAGAGATCGACTTTGCATTCTTGTCAAATGCAAAAATTTGATCAACTTTATGCTTCTTCTTTAATTGCTTGAGAATCTTGGTTACACATATATGCTTATATGGTATTTTTATTCAACAAGTGTGAAACCTTACTTTGTTTGTAATCCATGTCATTTTAGTGTTAAGTAATGCATTTTTGGACTAGAAGAATTGATTAGGAAGTACACTTGAATTACTTATAAGTTATCTCCATGACATGTGAACTTGATTTTTTATGACAAGCTTAAGCAAATATGCATGAAATGTTCTTGATTGCACTAACGTGAATGCAAATGTGTGACAACAAATGAGAAGGTTGATCTCAGTAAGGATTTAGTATCCATTCAATCAATAAGGATTTTATATTCAAATTAGTCTTCTTCCTCTTCTTAATGTTTTGAACAAGACAACAATCAATAAGGATTTCATATCCATTCAATCAATAAGGATGCTATATCCATGTCTTGTTTGGTCATTAAGGATTGATATAGTTGCTTGTGTGTTACAAATGCTTTTAAAAAACTATATATTGTTTGCTTATGACAAAAGGGTACAAATTGGTTTTAATTCGTTTGGAAACTCTTTTGATGTTTTCTTTGCCAAATACCATTGCTTGGTCTTTGAAGTTATATGTCTTGCGTCCAATGCAATAATCTCGCACATTCCTCTTTAATTAAACCTCCTTGATCCTCTCTCAATTATTCAAGATTCATAAAGTTGTTGTATATGATTATGCACATATCTTATATATTTATAACTCTCTTTGCTAAAGTGGCTCGGTTGGGGATACTCTTTTGCCTATCTCATGACAAAAATGGGGGGGTAGTGTGTTGAAAGATTGGGGAGTTTTTAGCTTGTTATTTTTGTGGGAGAATTGCATGTTGAAGGGGAGTAACCCATTTATGGGGATCATTGCATTTCACTTCATTGCATGTTGCATGTTTTCATTTATGCAATTGCTTTTCTCTTGATCACCTCACATACACTTGTCTTGAAAACTGTAGTTTCTTTGTTTTAAAAGGATGATTATTCTATAAGATATTGATGAAATTGAAGATCTAGTATCTAAGCATCTCTTTGTAATGTAGAATATCTTTTGTTCATCTCTAGTTTTTTTAAAAAAAAAATTATTTGTGAGGATCAATTATGAGTGGTGGTTTTGTCACAAAATAACCAAAGGGGGAGATTGTAAGTTCCTCATTTTGTGATTGGCATATTTCATTGACAAATCACATTGGGACTTGAATTGTAAGGGTAGTCTATGTATTCATGGTGCATGGTCAATCGACAAAGGCACTCTCAAGACATCAAGCTCAAGAAGGTCTTCAAAGGTATATCACTTGTACTTAACTCTTTGATGAGAATTAGTTACACACACACATTACTTCATGTATGCTTTGTTAATCTTGCATTTTTGTTTCATTCTTTCATGTGTGTTTTCTTTACACTTCTCACACATTCACTTTGTTGTTAGCTCTAAGTGTGGCTTTATGCATTGTAATTCGTTTCCTGATGTTTGATCAGAAATATTCACGACCGCACGTTGGTGTGCTTTTCTTAGTGCGATGAGTAACCTCTTGAAAGGTCCCAGTGTGCGGGACTAGTGAGTTCTCATGCTAGTTATTCTCCTTCCAGTGTGCGGGTAGTGCACAGGTCCGTATCCATGCACTTACCAGTGAAGTCCATCTACTGGTTTTGCTTGTTTCGATACGCGGTTCATACACAGGTCTCTACCCGTACAATCTCAAGTGAAGAGCCATGTGCACGGATTCCTACCCACGCAGTAGACCCGTGCACTGCGTCATGTCTGCTGTTTTTAATTGTAAACTTTCCAAAACAATGCAGTTTCATTTCGACCTCATATATATATATATATATATATATATCCGTTGTCTTCTCTCTTGCTCATCTTTGTGAGTCCAGAATTCATATGTGTGAGAGAAAGTGATCTTTTAAAAAGAGAAACTCTTAAGAACTCACATTTACTAATCCAAACACAAAACCAATGTGCATCTAACATCTTTTATGAATAATCTCATCATGGGTCTTTTTGTTTTCTTTTACTAAGTATGTGGAACATGTTATAGAACTCTTTGCTTTACTTATATGTTCATGTTTGCCTAGGTTAGTGTTTTATTTGTTGATTAAATGCATGACTCCTTGCTTTATGTTGTTTTGAACATGGTTGAGTTGCTTTGTGTTGGTTAAGATTGTTTGTTCATTGATAACTAGCATTTATGACATATTTACCCTTGTAGCTAAATCTTATTGCTTTGTATTTAGATATTGATATCTATGATTGCTTTTATTGCCATATCTGAATCTCTAGATAAGCATATAGTGTAGCCTAGCATTATTTGCACATTGGAATATTGACATATATTCACATAGGTTGTTTATATTTTCATAGATTGTTAAGACTTGTGGCTAAGTGATTTAGTACTTGTTGACGTGCGTTTTTGGCTGAATGCAAAAAGTCAACATGAATTAGATTTCAGCTGTGTTTGTAAAGAGAAAGAGAAGGAGAAATAATCAGACGAGTATTTTACGTGGTAAAACTCCGATGAATGGAGAAACATCTATGGGTGGTTGAATTACCAACTAAGCAAAAATCCAATATGATCAGAGTTATTACAATCCTTAATCTCTCTTTCTTCTCTCTGTATTTTGCTTATGATTGTTGCGTATGCTCTATTGTCTATATCCTTTTTTTTGGACGAGATTATGGGTCTATTTATACGTTTATAGAACCCTAATCTGCTTTGTACAAGTAATAAAAGATATTTGCATTTAATTGTGATTCAGTTTCTTGTTCGAATTAGATTGTCTTCTTTCCTGTTTCAGAGACTTGTATTGAGGTCGAATAAGACTTTAGTAACATAGTCCAATTAGGACTTATTTCCTTATAAGGGTAGTCTTTTTGAGGAAATAGGTGTTCTCGGATAAGGAACCCTTTATGCTTGACATTCTCTTTCTTCTTTAGAGTCCTTTGATAAGGATCCTTGCGTGACTCAACTTGTGAACTATTCGACAGGCTTCTTACTCGGTTGTCATGTTCATCCCGAGTAGGATATGATGTGTGCTGGTCCCGAGTAGAAAATGCATTCTACTAGCCCCGAGTATGTTTAATTGATGCAGGTCTTGTTTTAATATTTGTTTACTTGAGCCTCTTCTCTTCGATGATGCCTTGTAGAATGTTTCTTGAGTGCCTATTTAGACGTCCACCTGGCAATTTTATCCTCTTTGTCAATGACGTGTACGTCTGGTAAAATTCATATACGACAATACCCCCTTAAAATATTTTTTGCCAAATAAAGTTTCGTTTCGGGCAAAAGTATTTTAATCATTTCAATTTTTATTTGTGTAGAGTAAATGTCTTATCATAATGGTGTGTTTTAATGGTGACCCTGCAAATTCGATTTACCCCCTTCACGCGAGATTTTTAATGATGGCGATTTTTTTTGAAATTATGACTGCTGGGGCTAGTTCTTGCTTTGACAAATGTACTTTACCTCTTCATTTTTCGAGGTTATTTATGAGAAACGACCTATGCGTCTTCCCATGCACCGTCTACGTCATCAAACCTCGTCATCGTTATTTCCCGCTTTGAAAACCTAGGGTTTCATGCCGTTTCTTCTTTAAATTCTTCGTCTTAGGTTGTGCTGGTTCATTTGGAAAAATTTGCAGCAGAAAGAACTTTTCTCTAACCTAGATTTTTTGCAGATAGTTGTGAGTCTCCGTTGAAGATCTTATAACAATTCTTTATTCAAGGTTAGTTTTTAATGGAGTCATCTTCCCGTCATCGTCTTTTTAATGTCACTCTTGATGCATTAGAACATGGTGATTTCCAGTCAGTTTCTTGTATTAGAATATTACTGGGGGAAATCCCTATAGACGAACCTTTATTTCTTGAAGTTGATGTTTCGGGACTTCACCCTAACGTCACTTTTATCCCTGTATCGAGTTCTTCATCTAGTTCTGATTCTGATATTTCTTACCACAAGGTACCTCTTCGAAGAATGAGAAAACATCAAAGTAGAAATACAGTCCGCAAACACAACTTGGGCGATATTCTGATCAGGGAGCAAACTGTCAATTGAGAACGATGTTGAAGAGGCGTTCATGGCGTCTCGTCTTACTTATCCTGCTGAACGCCCGTATGGGTTTGACATCGAGCCAAATGTGGTCGGGTCAGATGAGATAATGAAGTATCGCTCCCGATTCGATTTGCCTAATTCGGTCACTCTGATTCCAGCGGGTGAAAGAGCTATATGGAACCCCCATCCCCCGGGTATGGTGGCGATCTACGGATCCATGCTCTGATGTGGCGTCACTCTTCCCTTCCAGCCATTCATTGCCTGGTTTTTGACTGAAGCATGGATTGCTCCTGCTCAACTGACCCCGAATAGCTATAAAATTTTGATGTGCCTGTGGCATATATTCAGTCGGATGAACTTATCGCCGCCATCCCCGAATGAAATCAGGCACTTCTTTACGCTGAGGCAATCAGGCAAGTCGGGGACTTACTTCCTCATGTCTAATTCACCCGATTGCTGGGTCCCTAAGGAGACAAAAGTGAGTCGGGAGGCTGATATCTCCGATGACCCTAAGAAGAGGGGTTTTATATAGGGATTTCCCACGACCAATAAGTTCTGGAAAAACAGTTGGTTTTTTTCTATAGGGAGTCTCGGGCTAGAAGTCTTGAGCGGTGTTGAAGGTCCCACTTTTCTTCTGTTCCCCCAAGATTTGGAACAAGAAGAAAATCGAGTACAGTGATGCGGAGTTGACCAGAATTGCTCGGGCGGCGGTTCGTACTTTGGAGAAGAGACGCAAGACTTATCTCTTCATTGAGTCGAAGATGATTGAGTTCGGCTTCTTCGAAAAGGTTTCGGGCCAACGTAGGTGATGTAAGCGCTTTCTGCAACCTTTTCCTTTCATTACATATTTTTGTTTCGCATTCTGACGCGGTTCTTTTTCCCTTTTTAAGTGTTTGATACGGACTTCGTCTGAGATCTTCAGACTCGCCAAGTGAAGTCAATTGTTCAGGCGAGTCGGAAAAAGGTTTCTCCTCAAGGCGATGAAGGCATTGCCCCACCTGAGTCCGACGAGGAGACTGATGCGGTTGAAGAACAATTTCCCTAAGATGTCCCTGAGGACGTTTTTCAACCAACTGCTGGGGAAACTAATGGTCCAAGTGGCCCGACCGATACTCAGCTGCCTGTCGACCGGCAAGGGCAAATTGAAGGTCTCGGTGAAGAGCATACCGAGCGGGCTAACGCTGATGATGGAGGTAATACTTCTTTAGGACAGGTACCCATAGGTCTCGAATTTTTTGAAGTCTTTCGGGATGATATTCAAGAGGATCCCGCAGCTGATCTTAGTTTCCACCATTCTCGGGGTGAGAAACGGAAGACAATTAGCTCTCCAACTCGTCATCTCAAGGTTCCTCGGGTGGTTACTTTCATCGACTCCAACGATGAAGATATTGTGGCTGAGACATTTCCTAGTGCTGATGTTGGAGTACCGACGGATGTGGAAGCTTCGAAGCCGGACAGGGGTTCCCCTCTCCCCGAGTTTGAAGACATTGGGGCTGAACCCTCGGGGGTTCTTTCATGTCCTTCTCCCCAAGATATGCTGCGGGAGATGTCCTCCGGTCGAGCTTTCATCAGGGAAGACTGCTGGAGCAGTTTTTGGGATGGCTCATTGACAGAACGTCTTCAAAATGTCTTCAATGGTGCATCTTATGTAAGTTATACCCAACTTTTTCAATGTTTTCCTTGTCTGCTAGATTTTTAATTGTACTCCTTTACAGATGGTGGCCGAATTTGCTGAGCTAGTTCAGACATAGCAACATCAAGCTGATCGAATAAGACGTTTGGAAACTCAGCTAAAGGAAAATGAGGATATCCTTGCTCGGGTTGAAGCGGCTTATCAGCGGGAGGTCCGTTCTGTACAGGTTTTTATCGATCATTGTCTGGTAAAGCAGATGGAGGCCGAGGAGAGGGCTTCTTTGGCGGAAGAGATGGCATCATCACTCCAGAACTTGTTGTCCTCTGCCCAAGAATCAATGCCGAAGGCTGAACAGGAAGCAGAGCAGTCCAAGTCGGCATATGAACAGAAGATCGAGGACTTGGAACGCCAAGCTCTTACAGTCGAATCCCTATCTAAGGAGGCCAGGCTGAAACTTGAGGTTCAGGGGGTTGATTGTTTTAAAAGATCCCCTGCCTATGATGCCCTTCTCTTTCGGGAGTTTCATCGTGGGCTAGTTTCAGCCGGTGAGTTCTTTAAAGTTAAGAATAGGGCGATTGAGAAGGCCCGAGCCAACTGGGAGCTGTCGATCAAACATCATGTAGATCTGTCCTTGGAATCTCTTCGGACTCAAATGAAGGAATGAAGAGCTTATTTTCGTAGCCGAGGCAAAGAGCCCCATCCCATGCATTTGGAGATTCCATCTGAGCACTCCTTCTCGAATTTTTATGCTACTTAGGAGTCGGTCGCGGAAGGTGTGGTTCCTGATGTCGGACCGATCCCAGAAGAAGATTACAGCCAGTGGATGGATGACTCTGCTGATACAATCAGTTGGCCTTCTAACGAGAGTCTACTTTGTGAATATGAGATGGTGCCGGACCCGAGTATTGGTAAGGGCTCGAAATCCTTGCAACCTTAATTTTTGTAGGATTGTAGAAATTCTTAGAAATTCTTTGATTCTTTTGAAAAGAATTATACTTGTAAAGAATTTGTAACCCCCTTCTCTAAAATCAATAAAATTCCAAGTTTTTCTGAATGATTTTGATTTGCTTTAATCATTCAACTTCTTGATTGTTGCCGAGTACTTCTTTAAACTGGCATGTTCAGGTAACTTAACCGAGTGTCTTATTAAACCGGTTGTTACCCGAATAACTTTAATCTTCAAGTATCTTATTAAACTGGCTCTTTGATGTTCAGGTAACTTAACCTAGTATCTTATTAAACCGGTAGTTATCCAAATAACTCTCTTCGATGTTCGGGTTACTTAACCGAGTATCTTATTAAACAGGTAGTTACCCAAATAACTTTAATCACCAAGTATCTTATTAAACTGGCCCTTTATTATTAACCGAGTCATCTTAAAACAAGCAAGTTTATACTTTTGTTTCATACTCGGTTGCTACCCGAAAATTACATCAAGGCTCACTATGATCATATGTTCGAGTCCTTACACAATACCAAGGACGTCTCCCCAGTTTTTATGTGCAAGGATTTGCCGAGTCGTTGAGCTCTCTTTAAATAAAAATTGCTCAACACAGCTACGCATTTCACCGGAATTTCTCCCGATAGCGTCCCGAGCATTTTTCCAAAATCTGGTGCATCGGGTTTGCCTTTTTGCTAAGGTCGATTTGACCTTGCTCGGCTGGCATGCTCCTTTGAGCTTCTCCGCCCATTCGAGATTTAATGGTCCCGAGTATTTTATTTGCATGTTCTTATTATCATGCTTTTCCATATGCTCTTATTATCATATGCTTTCTTTCGGAAATCCCGAGTAATCTTTATTTATTACTGCAAAATCAAAAAAGATTTAAATTCCATAGCTAATATTTGACCTAACTAAAAATTGTCCTGACTAGAAAAGAATAAAATAATTTAAAGATAGAAAATCTTCAGGTATTGGGCATTGCATGATCGGGGTAAAACCCCTCAATTGGGTCGGACAATCCAATACGCTCCATGGCCAGCTATTCCCTCGATCTTGTATGGGTCTTCCCATTTATCAGCCAGGGAACCTGCAGCATTATTTTTCGTGTTCAATGACACCTTCCTGAGTACCAGGTCTCCTAGCTGGAATTTCCTTACCCGAACATGAGAGTTGTAGTGGCCAGCTACTCTTTGCTAATATGCCATATTTCTTATTTGGGACTTCTCCCTTTTCTCTTCTAGCTCATCTAGAATTTGTAATAGCATATCAACATTTTGTTCTTCATCGTATAGCCTGACCCGGGGTGATGCATACGACGTTTCTATAGGGATAACAACTTTTGTTCCGAACGCTAAAGTGAACGGAGTCTCTCCTGTTGAAGTTCTTGCTGTCGTCCGATATGCTCATAATACTTCGGGGAGTTTTTCAATCCAGCTTCCTTTCTTGGCATCTAGATTTGCTTTGATAGTGTGCTTGGTGATTTTGTTTACTGCTTCTACCTGTCCATTTGTTTGAGGGTGGGCTGGTGTGGCATAGTAATTGACAATCTGATATTCCTCGCACAGCTGTCTAAATTTCAGGTTATCGAACTGGGTGCCGTTGTCAGTGATTATAGTGTTTGGGACTCCAAACCTATAAAGTATATTCTTTTTCACGAAATTCATGGTATTTACTTTTGTGATGTGTACCAAAGCTTCTGCTTCTGCCCATTTCGTGAAATAGTCAACGGCTACTATTGAATACTTCGCTCCACCCCCTGTCCCAGCTGGCATTGGGCCGATTAAATCCAAACCCCACATGGTGAATGACCATGGGGACGTGAGGTTTCTGAGCTGTTCAGAGGGTTATCAGATATCGTTGGCAATCCTCTGGCAAATATTGCAGCTCTCCGAACACTGCCGTGCATCTGAGAACAAAGTAGACCAATAATAGCCTTGTCTGAGTACTTTGTGTGCTAAGATTTTTCCCCCAGTGTGTTTCCACAAATTCCTCCATGAACTTCCTGTAATATCGGGTATGCATCTTCTTCTGACACATATCTCTGGAGTGTTCGAGAATACCCCCTTCTGTATAACTCTCCACCAACCAATGTGTATCTTGTTGATCTGTACCTGATATGCTTTGCTTGTATATGATCTTCTGGGAGCACGTTTTCTTCTAAGAACCTTTTCAGCTGAGTCATCCAACCTTCTAGCAGTGTTCAAATTTCTGAAACCTCTAAGTGTTTCGGTTCAGCTGTACTCTATTTGAGGAGATGTGCGACCGAAATAGTCTTTGGTCTGATTGTGGTTGTTGCTGACGCTAGTTTAGACAATGCGTCTGCCTTTTCATTCTCCTCCATGGGGATCTGAGCAATATTGTATTCTTTAAATTTTTGGAGGAGCTGTTTTGTGATGTTACGGTATGCTATCATACCTTCATTTTTGGCTTGGTACTCGTCCAGAACCTGGTTGACAACTACATGCAAATCGCTAAATATCTCAACTTCATCTGTCCCGAGAGCTATGCAGACTCTGAGTCCAGCTAGTAACGCCTTGTACTCGGCTTGATTGTTGGTTGCTTTGAAGTCAAATCTCATGGCACATTCGACATCATCTCTTTCTGTAGTGCACACTACGATCCCTGCCCCGCTGCTATGAGTGTTTGAAGAGCCATCAACATACAATTTCCATGGGAAATTTTTGCCCATCATCTTTTTTACTTCTAGGTTTGGCTCTGTGAATTCTACTATAAAATCCGCCACTGATTGTCCTTTAAGGGATGTTATGGGAACATAGTGGATGTCGAATTCACTTAGCTCGATAGCCCATTTGGTTAATCTTCCTGAAATCTCTGGCTTCTGTAGAATTTGTTTTAATGGGCAGTCAGTGAGAACTTGGATTGTATGGGCTTGAAAGTACGACCTTAGTTTCCTTGGTGCTGATACCAATGCTAGAGCCATTTTCTCAACCTGTGAGTATATAGTTTTTGCTGGTAGAAGTGCCTTGCTGGTGTAGTATACTGGCTTTTGTACTCAATCTTCTGTTCTTACTAGAACTGAGCTTACTGCAGTTCTGTAATTGACAAGTACAGTTGTAGTGTCTCCCCCATCTGAGGTTTTGAAAGGATGAGAGTCTGTCTTAAGTACTCTTTAATTTTTAAGAATGCATGCTCGCACTGATCATTCCATTCAAGTCATTTCCATTTTCTAATTACTTTGAAAAATGGTGCACATCTGTCTGTGGCTTTTGAGAAGAATCTTCCTAAGGAAGCCAGAGGGCCTAGATCTTCTCGGGGTTGACTTAGATTCTTCTTTGATGGACTTGAAAACCCAGGAATCTTCCTGAGGGAACCCCGAATAAACACTTGTTCGGATTTAGTTTCATTTGGTATCTTCTCAAGACATCAAATGTCTCTCATAAGTCTGAAGTATGCTTGTCTGCTGTGATGCTCTTAGTCAGCATGTCGTTAATGTATACTTCCATGTTTCTTCCTATTTACCGTGAGAAGATCTTATTGACCAGTCTTTGATAGGTTGCCCCTGTATTTTTTAATCCGAAGGGCATTACTGTGTAACAGTATAAGCCCTTATCAGTTGTGAACGTTGTGTTTTTCCTCGTCTGCCTTATCCATCCTGATCTAGTTATATCCTGAGTAGGCATCCATAAAACTGAGCAATTCATGGCCTGATATTGCGTCCACCAACTGATCTATCCTCGGAAGTGGAAAACAATCTTTCGGGCATGCCTTGTTTAGATCTGTAAAATCTACGCACATCCTTCATTGCCCATTTTTCTTTTGGATGAGGACTACGTTGGCTACCCATTGTGGGTAGTTGACCTCTCTAAGTGACCCTACAACGAGTAGCTTCTCTACTTCCTGTTTTATCGCCTGACTTCTTTCAAGATTGAATGATCTTCTCTTTTGTATCACCGGTTTTGCATTCGGGTCTATTGTGAGATGGTGGGATATTATTCGAGCATCTATCCCGACCATGTCTTCATGACTCCAAGCGAACACATCCCTGTTTTCTTTAAGTAGATCAATGAGGCTTTGTTTGACTTTTCCTTCCAGGTTGGCCCCAACCTTGACCTTTTTGTCTGGTTCATCTTCTTTCAGGGCGATTTCTTCAATCGGTTCAGTTTTGAATTCATTCGGCTCTTCTCTTGGATCGAGTTCGAATGATAGGGGCTTTTCTTTCTGACTCGGCTGTGTTATAGTGCAAACATGTTCATTTTTGTCCTTGTATACTGATAGGTTAGCTCTTCGGACAATCTCTTGGGATCCCTTAACTATTCCGACCCCTTGTTCGGTCGGGAATTTCATCATTAAGGCATATGTGGCTGTTACGGCCTTAGTTTTATTCAGGAATGGTCATCCCAATAGTTCATTATATGGCCAATTCTCCAAGTCTACCACCACGAAGTCGAGCAATACAGTTCTCTGGCAGGGTGCTACTCCAATCTTCATATGTAGCTTTACCGTCTCGAGTGACCTGACCTCAACTCCCTCGAATCCTCTGAGTGGGGTATGGAAGGGTTGTAGGTCCTTTCGGTCTAACCTGAGTTGATCGTAGACGGCTACATTGAGAATATCTGCTGAGCTTCCATTATTTATCAGGATTCTCCTGACTTCTCGGTGACCAATCCAGGCACTTATGAACAAATCGTCATTTGACCGAACATTGACGCCATGAGAATTTACCTCTGTGAAAATTATTGGGTCCCATCCTTCTTTTACCCTTTTCGGGTCTGGCTCCACCGAGTTGACATCAAAGTTATTCCTCGCTTCTACTGCTTCTCAGATTTCTCGCGTCTGTTCTCGGTTACTTTTCCCAGTAGATGGTCCTCCAAAGATCGTATATTATCTGATTGGCCTCAGGACTGGCTCTTTGATTTTTGAGATCTGCCCTGACCTCTTTCTTTGTTTCTGATTTTTCATCATTTTTCAAGATTACATCCTGCAGGTGCCCTTCCCGAATAAGAGTTTCTATGTAATCTCTTAGCTGGTAACACTTGGAAGTCTCATGACCGGTTTCTTTGTAGAATCTGCAATATTTAGTTGTATCCCGCCTGGCGATCTGAGACTGTCGTCGTGGTTCTTGTAGCATATTCTTTTCCTCTAAAATAGCTAAGATTTCCTCCTGCTTTTTCCGAAGGGGGGTGTAATTGGTGTATCTTCCTCGGTATTTTTTCATGGTCTGCTCGGTATTACTCCCATTATCCCCATCCTTACTCTTTTCTTTACCATTTCCTTTCTGTTTTCCCTTCTGGTTTTGCACCTTGGACTCGACATCCTTCTGTTCGGGTTTCCCTCCATACATATAACATCCTCCGGTAGCCAATTCTTCTTCCTCGGCTAGTGCATATCCTCCCGCCATATCCATAATGTCTGCATATCTAGTTAGTCGGGCTCTCCTTAAATCAAAAGATAGCCGACCATTGTGCAAGTTGTTGATGAATGCATCAATTATTGCTTCATCGTTTGCATTGCCAAATTCTGACACTGCTTGGTCGAATCTTCCCAAGTATTTCTTCAGTGACTCATCATTCCCTTGCTTTATTTGAGAAATGTGAGCTACTGACTTTTTCCTATGAACATTACTCAGAAATTGCCTTGAAAAGCTCATACTCAATTAATTGAAATTTCTGATACCTGCTGGGGGTAATCTCTCAAACCACCTTGAACCCATATCTCCCAGAGTTTGTGGAAAGTTGAGACATAGTAAGGGATCATTGTGGGCATACTGAGCCATGGCACTTTTATAGCGTCTCACGTGCTCTTTCTGATATGTATCTTTTTTAAACTGCTCCACGTGTGGCATCCTGAACCTTTTTGGGAATGGGGTCCACAGGATTTTCTTGGTGAATGGACTGTCAGAATCGTCATTAGATAAATCATTATACCCGTAACGTCTGACCAGTGCATCCATTTGATGCCTATTGTTCTCGACTTCTTGAGTTAGGCTCTAGATTATAACATCTCTGTCTCCCACCGGGCTACCTTGACAGTTGAACCGTTGGGTAACAGTCATTCTTTCTAGCTCCTTACTTTGATGCCGGGTTTCTCGTATGACTCCGTGATAGCGCTTGCTATGGTACCGATCACTATCTTCTGATGACGACCGATCTCTGTACCGGTCATATTTACGGTGTCTAGCACGTACTGTCTGATCCTGGTTCTGTTTCTGGCGTGACCGTTCCTCTTCAGGTGTTTCACGTCCAGACTGATTGACTGGGGTTGAGTTCCTTCCGGCTTCTGGTGTATTTATTTCTAGCCCTACTACAACCGAACGAAGCCTTACCGGTGGAAGGTTAGGAGTTTGTGCTTCTGCAGCTAGTAAATCAACTCATTCCTTTGCTGCGTCTGCAACTAATTGCTGCAGCGCCTCTCAGAAGCTTAGTGTCAGGTCTCTAATGGTCGGAGAAACTTGCTGGATCCTTACTAGGAGTGTGGGTTGGCTCTCCGTGTTTGTAGCAGAATCCCGCGAGGTACTACCGACATGGAAGTTATCCGGAGATCTTTGGCCATTCCCAGAATTGCTTCTGCTTCCTGCCATGGCTGTTAATTAAGTCAGAGGTTTAAGCCCCTCCTTCTAGCTCCAATTGTTGACGTGCATTTTAGGCTGAATGTAAAAAGTCAACAGGAATTGGATTTCAGCTGTGTTTGCAATGAGAAAGAGAAAGAGAAATAATCGGACGAGTATTTTACATGGTAAAACTTCGATGACCGGAGAAACATCCACGGGTGGTTGAATTACCAACCAAACCAAAATCCACTATGATAAGAGTTATTACAATTCTCAATCTCTCTTTCTTCTCTCTGTATTTTGCTTATGATTGTTGTGTATGCTCTATTGTCTATATCCTCTCTTTTTTTTGACGAGATTATGGGTCTATTTATACATTTATAGAACCCTAATCTGCTTTGTACAAGTAATAAAAGATCTTTGCATTTAATTGTGATTCGGTTTCTTGTTCGAAGTAGATTGTCTTCTTTCCTGTTTCAGAGACTTGTATTAAGGTCGAATGGGACTTTAGTAACGTAGTCCAATTAGGACTTATTTCCTTATAAGAGTAGTCTTTTTGAGGAAATAGGTGTTCTCGGATAAGGAACTCTTTATGCTTGATATTCTCTTTCTTCTTTAGAGTCCTTTGATAAGGATCCTTACGTGACTCAACTTGTGAACTACTCGCTAGACTTCTTACTCCGTTGTCATGTTCATCCCGAGTAGGATATGATGTATGCTGGTCCCGAGTAGAAAATGCATTCTGCTAGCCCCGAGTATGTTTAATTGATGCATGTCTTGTTTTAATATTTGTTTACTCGGGCCTTTTCTCTTCGATGGTGCCTTGTAGGATGTTTCTTGAGTGCCTATTTAGACGTCCACCTGTCAATTTTATCCTCTCTGACAATGACGTGTACGTCTGGTAAAATTCACGTACGACATTACTCAAGCATTGGTTTAGAATCACTATTAAAGACCCGTTGGGTAGAGTGGAAGGGTTAGTGGCCATGAATGGTTTGATTTAAGATCAACCTAGATTGTAAACTTTCATTTAAATAATGGATTTGATGACCGTATGTGGCTAGATAGATAACCCGTGAGTTTCGACCAGTTGGAGGTTTCCCACATAATACAAATTGTTGTCTTTTATTGTTTTCCCCATTGTGTTTATTGTTTGAGTGCTTATCATCTTGGGGTAAAATTGATTAAAACGATTAAATCGAAATTTTAGTAATTAAACAATTAAAACCTATTCCTCTATGATAGATTAGACACATGTTTAAGTTTTTTTTTAAATAAAAAATCAATTTGTATTTTAAAATAAAATATAAAAATTGAGATGAAATGATGAAAATACGCTGCGAGAGATAAATTTTGACCAAATTTGGTTACTTACGGAGAAGGTGAATGTTAATTTTTGTAAAAGTTTTTCCTTCCTATGAATAGGTTTACCTCAAGCAGGTTTAGTGTAATTCTTCATCTTAAATTGAAATTGTTATATTTACATATTGATCAAGACATGTCAAATAATGACACAATCAAATACAATTTACTTTGTAAAATACGGTAAATCGTATTCTTGAGTTTAAATTATTACATAGATAGTAATAATATGACTCTATATACATATCCAACAGTGAGTCGTCCTCGCTTTGGTGTAGATATGCATGAAAACTCTCATAAGTTATCTCATGATTGAAATAATTGATCTTCCAAGATCTACCCAATATTTAGGCTGTAGTAGTACGACTGTTAATTAAGTTTGGTCAAGTGGAGATTATATAATGTAAATCTTCTTAATTAATTAAGTTGATAAAATCTATTTTAAATGAATTGTCACCACTATACAAAATATGGAATGATATAGTTAATGAAAAAATCTCTCGATACAAATTTGAGTTGAAATTTTTATTAAATTTTTAGATTGACCTGGTATTATTGCTTTAAATGTAATAGCTTCTTGACAAAAATGTACAAATAAATAGTGCTTTAAATGCAATAGCTTCTTGACAAAAATGTACAAATAAATTGTATCTTATCATATGAAAACATGAAATTTCGTGTTTAACTGACAAGCCAGCTAATTAGTAAAAGTTTTTTCACATGCTACCCGCTGGCCGATTTAGATATTATTATTTTAAGCATATATATATATATATATATATAACCAAATCTGGCTTTTCCAAATCTGAATTTACTCAAATTTTGAAGAATTTTGTCATGTATGATCATCATTAATAATTGGAATGATAGCTTTTCGTAAGTTTTTTTTTTCCTTGTATTAATTACTAGTTGTATATGATTAGGATTCACATGTTTAATCACATGAGTTGTAATAGTTTAATCTATGTTACATTTCATCAACATTGAAATGTCAGAAACGGTAGTAGTCAAATCATGTGCATGATACGCGGAGTAGCTTTCAAGTCAAAGTAAGGAAAATTATGTTTCAAATTATATATTCTTTTATTATTTATTAATTTATTAGGACACTTATTTTGTTCTATTTTTGAAGTAATTTAATTTGGAGTTTGTTGCTCTGATTTTATTAACTTTTAATGTTTTATTTCCAACTATATTATCTAGGTTCTAATGGTTCTATTAATTAACTGACCGAATTTTTCAATAACTAAATGCATCATAATCAGTAATATTATCATACCATATGACATATGTCATAAACAATGAGATGATATTAGTGTCAAGTCCCTATGGCGCAGAAGATTTTCTCTCATCTGGATAACCGCAATAAATATTTTGATTACTGAAATTTCATAATAGAAAGCATATATACTAATTTACAATAAAGACATAAAAGTTATCAGAAAGCACGTGTAGTGAACACACATGCAGGCTTGCCTTATAAAGTAGCTACTCCAACTTTTAGATCTTTTCATTTGAATGCTTTGATCATCTCACTTGCTCTCTCTTCTTCTAAACCAAAATATTGATGATGAAGATCAATAGAATCAATAATTGCAAGAATGTAAGTGGTTTGATTTGTTTGATTGTGATCCACATTCTGATAATGTCATCTTCGTTGTGTATGTGTCAGGAAGTCAGTAGTGTCAAAAGAGAGAGAAACCAGCAGGTGGTGTCAAGAAAGATGTTGCTTTCAATGGCTTCCATTTCTGCAGGATTAAACAAGCTTAAAGCAGCCATTTTTAAAGAGCCCAAGAAAGCTGTGGAGCCAAGCCTCAGGAAAGCCCCACCTAGCCTTGCAAATCCTATTCAGAACAAGTAGTCAGATCTCAATCATCCATGGAGAATTCTAACATTTTTCCCATTTCTAGCTTTAAAATTTTTGTAATTGTTTTTTTCTTTTTTCAATATGCTGCAATTTGGTGTTGTAGTGAAGAGAGATGTATCATGTATGTAAGGAAAGTGTAAAAAGGTATAGATAGATAGTAATTAATTAGTATTTAATTTATTTTGCAATTAATGCTCTCTTGGGTATAAATAAAATATGTTTCTTAATTTCCGCAAGTTCAGAAATTGATGAAAGTAAATTAATTCCATAGCATTTTATATTTGTCATTTATTTCAATTGTCTTTGAGCATAGAAACCTAGATATCAAAAACTTGAAATTAATCAGCTATTTTTGGTCAATTTGGAGATAAGATGATAGTAGATTTAGAATTTTAATTGCTATATTCCTACCACTTTCTTGGCAAGCAAACAGAGATGACCAATGATCTATCTTGTTTTTTAGATCCTCTAGTGGACTAGTATAATGTCTTAAACCTTGAAAAGTTCACTTGAATTTAAGGGAAAATAATGAAACAAAATTCTTGAGGTAAAAATCAAAATTTTAATTCATCAGGACCATCATTTAATTAGTTTACTATATGTATCATTTGATCTTGATCTTCATAAACAAATACTATAACACACACACACACACACATATATATATATATATATGTATAAATTTTGGAACTTATTATTAGCTAGATTTCTGAAAGAAAAGACATGTTAAATTTTGGACATTAAATTTTGTTTTCATGAGTTTTGAGAGTAGTGGTCATAGAGAGTTGGTAAGAGAGGATAGAAATCACATGGAGGGGCCTTTGTTTAAGTGCATAAATTAATGGAATTTCTTGGCTTGTACATGTTGTTTTGTCTGATGCTTTTGAGAGGGAAGTGAAATTCTTTGGAGGTCATGTGGCAGTGACAACCATCTACATGACTACAGAATGGAAAGTGATCAGTCCACGTTCGGCGTCTCAAAGTTTGATTATTGCTTCCTATTTTCCTATTTTCCTTTTAGGTACGAGGATGTCTTTTATTACTTATTTCAACTCATACACTTTTTTTGATTTTAATTACCTTCTCTTTAGACCTTAAAAGTTAAAACCAAGGAAACTTATTTTAGTACTTATAGGAATTAAAAGAGCAAATCAAATCTAATACACTAGATATATCCAACAACTGCTTTAAAGAATGAACAATAAATCGACAATTATAACAGAGAAAATAAGAAATAACACTTTCAATTATTAGTCGTTTATTTTTAATAACATATGAAAGTTTAACAATTAATGACCATATTTTTAATAAATTATCTAAATAATCTGTAAAACACTCCCAAAATCTCACTCACATCTTCCACCTTTGTTGGAGACGGTGCCACCGGGCCCAAGCGGCACCGCCGGTACGCTGCCTAGACAGCATTGCATCCCCAATCACGACAACAATGTCGTTGGGGCAAACCCATCACGACAGTGTTGTACTTTTGCAAAAGAAAAGAAATGAAAAAGTAATGGAAAAATTATTGAAACACCCTTCTCGCTGAGTGTTTCAGTAAGTTTCTCCTATAAAAGTTAAAAGCATGGTTTTGGATGGATTGTTTCAATAATTTCCAATTATAAAAAAAAAAACATCAAGATTTTATGTTTTCTCTAAAATATCAAATTTTCTTCAAGATATAACGTTTTCACCCAGATTTTACATTTTTTTTTTTCAAATATTATAGGAGATATTTTCGTAATTTACGGTTACATACCGAAAAGAAATCTTACAATGTGGTGGTTAATGGTTAAAACTTCGAATGTGGTTGAAAATAAATTTCTTATAATTTATATTGTGATTTTTGATAATTTGTATTGATTATGAACTCGAATCCATAACCGCATGGTTTAGGTACGAGAGATAAACCACTATACCAATCTCATTATATCCGGTAGAAGGCCTTCTTAAAACTACACATATCCAAGTTTGGGAGATTTTTATAGTTGAGTTGTATTAAAATTATGACTATTCATTTCAAAGAGAATAATCAGCTAAACAATCTTTTACTCTTTGTTGGTTTTTACCTTTCTAAATCATGGACATTGATACAGGCAGCCGAACTGGGAGAATGTTGCCACTGAAGCCCACCCAAAAGTGTGTCTGCCTAACGAAGAAGGCTTGGAAAATATCCTTGTTTGTCTACTTAGCGTTCAAGGTTAATTAATCTTCACGTTGAAAAGCTAAGCAAAACGAGGAAATTGCTTAATTCGGCAATTAAATTATTGATAATTTCAAAACTAGTTATCTTTAAAATGTTATTTTTTTTTCTTGTCAACATTTCCACTAAATTTACAAAAATGGCCCTACATAATAAGAGGAATAGCCAAGTTACCCATATGCTTCCCTCCTCTACATTACGTTTCTATTTTTCTCTTTCTCTTGTCTTTTTCATTCGTTTCTGTTTATCTATCTACAAAATGAAACTATTCGTTTCATTTTCTCTCTCTTCTCTCTACAACTTCTTTCTCCTTGTAAATTTGATATTGTTTGCTTCTCAAAAGTCATTCAAAAGTGTTCTACATCACGCTGAGAACAAGAATCGTTCACGGCCCAATAGTAACTAAAAAATGTTCACATGCAAAGAGTACAAGTGTTCACATGCCAAGAATAATGAAAAAGAGCAAATCAAATCTAATACACTAATATATACCCAACAACTACTTAAAAGAATGGACAATAAATCGACAATTATAATGGAGAAAATAAGAAATAACGTTTTCAATTATTAGTCTTTTGTTTTTATAACATATGAAAGTTTAACGATTAATAACCATGTTTTTATTAAATTACCTAAATAACCTCATAAAACACTCCAAAAATCTCTCTTACATCTTCCACCTTTGTTGCCACTTAATTTTTCAAAATGACTCAAATTAACCATTTCATGGAAAAAATGTATCAATTGTTGCCACTTTACCCATTAATTATTAAAGTTAGTTTGCTTATGTTATAATCTGTTAGAATATGGGTTAAAAATTAGTAAAACATGTTTTGTACTGGTTTTTTAACTGATTTTTAATAGATTTTAAACTGGTTTTTTTATCTGTATTTTGAATATATATATATATATATATTATCATGATTACTTTATAAAATAGAAAATATTGCCCATAAAATTATTATAATGAAATCATTACTATATATATAATTAAATAATAAATTAATCATGAAATAAATTTGATGTCACCTCAAATTAATCAAGATATTAATCAGGGAATAATAATAAGTTTAATGTCACCCATAAACAGAAAATATTACCCATAAAAAAATAAATTAATCAAATCATTAGTTTTTATATATAATCAAATAATCAAAATACATATAATATTACCCATAATTTTTTTTATAGGTGCCATATCACAGATACCGGTAACTTTCTGTCAGATTTGAACTGAATTTGGCTGCCAATGATTTTTTTTTATCAAAATGGTGATTTTGAAATAATGTATTGTCAAAATGATGATTTTGGAACAATTTAGACATTCAATGACCTTTTTGGGACTCTACCCATAATTAATGGAGTCTAGTGCTATTTTCTCTAACAGAAAACCGAAAAAACCGGTTGACTCATTTGGTTCGGTTTAATGGATTTTTGCCCACCTATAATTTTCCGCACTTTAAATTGTCGATTGATTGCTTTTTTTTTTGATAATTTTTTTTAATATTGACTAATCAAGAAATGTTGGTAATTAACTTAATTAAAATCTATTCACCTCTTTAGGTTGTTTAGACACATGCTTTATTGTAATTTCAACCTAAGAAAGAACACAATCAAAACCAAACCAAATTCATAAATAAAGAAACATTAAGAAAAGAAGCACACAAATGACTTTCAAAATCATTCAACAAACAACATACCTTCCTCCTCTCGAAACAACACTCGAAGTAAAAACCCATGAATGTACCATGCGAAACCGCACTTTTAGATGAAACGACGAGTTGTAAACTGGAGAGTCGATATTAGAGAGGATTAAAAGCGACGGTGTCGATGGAGTCTTAAGCAGTGGCATCGATTGCGTCAGAGTTTCATTAGCAATTACAAATTACTTAGAAAGATTAATAAAATTTTGATCGTTCTCCAATTAGGTCCTAAAAAATCAGAGCAAGAACTGCATGAAACATTAGTGAAATCAAATACAATTATAAACCAAACTCTTAACCCTTTTTTTTTTTTACAATTTACAAATCAAAATCAAACACAAAACCTATTTTTTCTTTCTGAACACAAAAAAGTGATTAAATATTGGTTTAGGTAAGAACTCACCTTAGATCAAAAATTATAGAACCAAAATTGCGGCGTCTTCGACAAGAGAACGTTCGCTTCTATCTAAGTTGCATCGTCGACGAGAGAAAAACGACCATGGGTGCAGCGCCGATAGACAACGAAAAAATGTACATCGGCTATGGACGACGGACAAGAGTGTGTTGAAGACGGAGAAAGGGTTCAACCGAAACCCTTTTTCTCATTCGTCTTTCTTTCCTTTTATTTTATGCTCATAACTTTACCAGAGTTTAAAAACATTTTTAATTTATTTTTTAATTTAATTCTATTAGGGGCAATTTTGTCCAAAAATGGTCAAAAATGATGAAAACAATAAAAACTATCATGATTGCTAAAAACAAAAAATCTAAATTTTTTTTGGTTGTTTATGAATTCACCTGTATATATATATATATATATATATATATATATATTGGCTATTTACGATTTTTTTATTTCTAGATTTCAGATTTACTATACATTCATGTTTTTTAAAAGATTTTTTATTATTTTTATCTCATTTTTAAATTTGTTAGTTTATTTAAAGTAAAAATACATGATATTTTAGACTTTTCATACGTTTGACTGTTGACTAACAGATCCATCTAATGAGAGGGGATGATTGTGTAATATTTTTTAAATATCGAGGGAAGTTTATGCTTATATGACCAAAATTGATATATGTATATTATTTTATCAAGTCTAAGGGATGTTTGTGCAATTCCCCTTTAAATTTTCAATTCAATCTCGAACGTCTTGATGATGCGATAAATAAAAAGTGATAATCTAGTAACTTTACCGGTCAGCTTATGACTTTATATTTGCCCTTGTCATTTCCCACAATATAAATAAATAAATCCTGATCAATTGGATTCCACTTCTTCTCTTAAAAAGTAAAAACCAAGCATGGCTCAACAGCAGACAGGCAGGCAAGAAGATATTGAGAGGGAGAATCGTTTCAGCTCTGAAGATGACCATAAGCTGAAAGCAGAAGCAGAAGGCGAAGTGTTTTCTATAGAAAAGGCTTTTGAAGGGAAGGAGATTCCATCATGGAGGAAGCAGTTGACAATGAGAGCATTTGTGGTGAGCTTTGTGTTGAGCATATTGTTCAGTTTCATAGTCATGAAACTGAATCTGACTACAGGGATCATACCTTCACTCAATGTCTCTGCTGGGCTGTTGGGTTTCTTCTTTGTCAAGACTTGGACTCAATTTCTTTCAAAATCTGGTCTTCTCAGACAACCCTTTACCAGGCAAGAAAACACTGTCATCCAGACCTGTGTTGTTGCTTCCTCTGGGATCGCCTTTAGCGGTATGTATCTTGTTTTGCCTTAAAAGCCTATCTTTGCTTAGATTTATCATTATTCTTGTGAATCATATTCCCACGTCGCTTCAGCATTAAGGGGAAGTGCAATTGATAGGTGTGAGGGCAGCCCTCACTCTATCAATGGATGGATCAAGCCCTATGTATCCAAGCCTGTCACGGGTGCATGTGCTGCCGAATGACCACGCTGTGCGTGAGGGAGGCACATCGCTCTGACATTAAGGGGAAGTGCATTTGATAGGTGTTAGGGTAACCCCACCCTACTGCTGGCTCTTAGGGTTGAGTTAGACCCAAGAACGCTTTAACAATTCAATTCAGGATCATAATTTTACTTAGTTTGAGAATACTAGAAGATTTTTTTTACAAAATGAGTCAAATAAGCAGCAACTTTTTCGAAAATATTGGTCATCTTGAAAGTTAGAATTTTCAAGTCTAATTAATTTATTACTCTGGAAGTCAATGTCTGAGTTTGAAAGGCAAAGCTTGTTGTTCTGGATCCTACAAAGCTTGGAAAAATTTAGTCCATGATGACACGCCAGTTTGAGTTGAAAACGATGACTTCCAAAGTAATGGCTAAGTGCTTATCCAAGAAGCTCTTTTAACGATATATGGAGGCTGCTGCTATTTTATTGTCTTTGTTAGGCACTGGCAATAGTGGTGGGGACTGGGGATGGCTCTCAAGTCTTAACCATGTATGTATATTGAATTCATGTCCAGAAGTCATGATTATTGATAAGGCCAACAGTAGATAACTAGATAACCATACACCCAACGCTGACAAAATAAATAAGAATAATAAAAACCATATATAAATATAAATAAAATCCTAACTTTTTGTTCAACCACAACCGCAAGAGATCCTACCAGCTAATTTCCAATTCCACCAAATGTAGATAATTTAAGATATTATTAGTCCTTTAGAAAAGAAAGAAAATATTGAAAATCCTAATTATCAAAAAATTTAAAAGTAAAAAAAATAAATGAACCGACAATTGCTTAAAAATAAGTGGCATGTGAATATAATAATTATGCGGTAGAAAGTCACGAGTGGTCCATGTGAGGTGGCACATGGTCCCTTTATGTCACCGCACCTTCCATGCTCAAGTAAACAATATGATAACTGCATATAATATGTACTATGTAGTAAGTTTTATGTAAAACACAAAAAAAAAAATTATATTGATTATTCATAAAAAGAAAAGAAAGAATATAAAACAAATCATGCGCATCCCCTTTTAGTCCATGTTACTGTTGGGGTTTGAGTCGAGTAGATAATTGTAGTGATTAAAATATTAGTTAAAAGTCTATATGTCTTACATAAGATGAGAAGTTTCTAATAGAATTCTATGATCGAATCTAAAAAAGGCTCCAAAAGAATTCTGAAAAAGCTTTCGAACAAATTTTATAAAGTCCCTTCTATATTTAATCTAAAATGAAAGGAAATTATTGTGATTATGGGTATCTGGAATTCATCCAATTCTGGTTTTATCTTTCTAAAGCGAATAAAATGTGCTTTTGTAGATGGAAAAAATTATGGATGTCTTGTCCATCCCTCATTATTGAATAATTTTCTAGTCAAATCTGGTCCTGAGGTTTTTGGTCTTGATGATCCTTAGAACCCGACAGATCAAACCTGACTAGAGAAGGTCCCTCTCATTATCTGCTTGCAGACTAAATTTATTCATGTGGTTTTTGTACTACTTTGAACAAACAGGAGGTTTTGGGAGTTACCTGTTTGGAATGAGTGAAAGAATTGCCATACAATCTGGAGACACCAAACTTGGTTTCAAGGATCCCTCATTAACATGGATTATTGGATTTCTCTTCATTGTTAGCTTTCTTGGTCTCTTCTCTGTGGTACCTCTTAGAAAGGTACATTCTTCTTCTGCATATACAAGTTTGAAATGAATAATTCTTTTGGTACTTGAATGTTTCTAAGAACTGCACATGCCTGGTTTCAGATCATGATCATAGACTTTAAATTGTCATATCCAAGTGGTACTGCAACTGCTTTCCTGATAAACAGCTTCCACACAACTGAAGGAGCAAAACTTGCAAAGTAAGTCACTATCTCACTCACATTGCAATTCACCTGCATTCTAATTGTTTTATATATCTATTCATCTCTGATAGGAAACAAGTGAGAACGCTCGGCAAGTTCTTCTCCTTCAGCTTCTTGTGGGGATTTTTCCAATGGTTCTTTACTGGAGGAAATGATTGTGGTTTTTCTAGCTTCCCTACATTTGGGCTCAAAGCGTACGAGAACAAGTACGTACATATACATGTTACTTAAAGAATACCAAACGTTTACTCGTGCCCTTACATTCATAATTATCTTGGCCTAATTACACTCCCCATGCTAAATGTACAGGTTTTACTTTGACTTCTCAGCAACATATGTTGGAGTTGGGATGATTTGCCCATACATTGTAAACGTATCAGTGTTGCTTGGAGGAATTCTTTCTTGGGGTACAATGTGGCCTCTCATTGAAACTCGTAAAGGCCAATGGTACTCTAATGATCTCAGCCAAAGCAGCCTCCGTGGTCTTCAGGGTTACAAGGTAAGGTTTCCATTAAGCTGGAAAAATTGCATACCTTACTGTCATATGCCATTTCTATATCTATTCCTCATCCAGGCTTTTGCTCTTCGTTGATTCTTGTCTTGTACACCCATGAATTCAGGTATTTATCGCTATTGCCATGATACTAGGTGATGGTCTTTACAACTTCTTCAAGGTGCTAAGTCGAACTTTATCAGGCTTGTTTCATCAAGTTCGAGCCAGAAATGTGAGCAGTGGTCTCCCCATAGACAATTCCGTACCTGAGTACCCTAAGCTGTCATATGATGACCAGCGCCGGACCAGAATCTTCCTTAAAGATCAAATTCCAACATGGTTTGCTATTGCAGGCTATGTCACAATTGCTGTCGCTTCCATTGTCACTCTCCCACACATATTTGATGAACTTAAATGGTATTATGTGTTGGTCATCTACATCTTTGCACCAACCTTGGCTTTCTGTAATGCATATGGATGTGGACTCACTGACTGGTCCCTTGCATCCACCTACGGAAAGCTTGCTATCTTCACAATTGGGGCGTGGGCAGGTTCTTCACATGGTGGAGTTCTTGCAGGCCTAGCAGCTTGTGGAATCATGATGAACATTGTCTCAACTGCCTCTGATTTGACACAGGATTTCAAGACTGGTTACCTGACCCTAGCGTCTCCTCGCTCCATGTTCGTGAGCCAAGTGATAGGCACTGCAATGGGATGTGTAATTTCCCCCTGTGTCTTTTGGCTATTCTACAAGGCCTTTGATGACCTTGGCATTCACGGAAGCGAATATCCTGCCCCCTTTGCCATTGTGTTCCGCAGCATGGCCAAATTAGGGGTGGAAGGTTTCTCATCTCTACCAAAGGACTGCCTCTTGCTTTGTTATGTGTTTTTCGGTGCAGCCATACTGATAAACCTGATAAAGGACTACTCGGGTAAGATGGGACGGTTCATTCCACTCCCAATGGCAATGGCAATACCGTTTTACATTGGACCGTACTTTGCGATTGATATGTGTGTTGGAAGCTTAATTTTGTTTGTGTGGGAAAAGATAAACAAGGCAAAAGCAGAAGCTTTTGGTCCAGCAGTGGCTTCTGGTTTGATTTGTGGGGATGGAATATGGACTCTTCCAAATTCTATACTTGCACTAGCAGGTGTTCAACCACCCATTTGCATGAAGTTTTTATCAAGGGGGACCAATACCAGGGTTGATAAATTTTTAGGGTCTTGAAGTTCAAATTTAGTTGTAGAAAATGCTGTAATTTAGTTGTAGAAAATGTTGTAACTTGTCCTTGTTAAAGCAATATTTATGTACTTGTAAAATACCCTTCTGTAGGCTTAATATAACATTGAAGTGAAGCATATATATATATATACCCGAAAGGAAAAACATTTGAGATAAATATATGTTTGTTTAAACTAGGCAAAGAAGGAACCAAAAATGAATGGTCTTACTGTTTCTATTTTTTGTTCACCCTTGTATGAGTCAGACAGAGCATGTGAACCTCCTATCTGTTTGATCTGCAGATAAAGACATTAAAAACAGGTTCTTAGGTCAATCCAACCCAAAAATCTATTTTGGTACAACTTTTAAATTAAATAATGTAATTTTCATATTATTTCACTCTTCTCTATCAAATCCACTGTATCAAATTTTATATTAAAAAGAATATTCCCTTGAATATTCCCTTTCTTTAATATTTCTCTACAATTATCATTTCACTCTATAATTAACATAATATTGTAGTACGATAAGAAATTATGAAATTATGAAATTGATACATTAAGAGAAATTAAATTTTATTTGGTAAAATATTGCATTTATTATTAAAATAACTTAAACATTATATTACACAAAATAAAAAAGAAAAAACATAAAAATAAAAGTACATATTGATCATCGATTTATTATCTGAATTAGTATATTCATCTAACAAATGATCTATTAATGCATTTCAGAGTGCAATGTGAGTCTCTTTATCCTTGATTTTTCTATGTCGAGCTAGGAATTCTTAAAATCGGATATTTTCATCTACCACCATCTCAACTTCTGGAGTTGGTATCCTCAATTGTTGTATCAACATCACGCTCATCCTCGATTACCATGTTATGCATAATAATGCACGCAGTCATTATATCATGTAAAACATGTTTGTGCCAAAACGTGCCGGTCATGCCACAATTGCAAACCGTGATTAGAGAACTCTAAATGCACATTTTATGTCTTTTCTACATCCTTCTTGTTTCATTGCTAATATTTTTTTTTTCGATCACGTGGATCGTAAATAGCTTTTACAAGCGTATACCATTTTGTTTATATAACATCAGCTAGATAATAACCCATATTATATTATTTCCCTTGAATGACATAATGAGTTGGAGGAGCTATACTATGAGCGAGGTTGACAAAAAGATTAGATGTCTCCAACACATTAATATCGTTGTTCGTACTCGGCAAACCAAAACAGGCATGCCATATCCACAAATCATAATAGGCTATAGCCTCTAGAATAATAGTTATGGATCCACTACGACCTGCATATTGTCCTGCCCAAGCTGTTGGATAATTTTTTCACTTCCAGTGCATCCAATCTAGACTACCTAGCATCTTTGGAAAATCACTATCTTTACCAATACGGAGTAGTCTGGCAACGTCAGTAGCATTAGGTGATCTTAGATACTCATCTACAAATTCCTCCACAACAACACAACAAAATCTCTTCCCACTTTCAATTGCTTTAGACTCTCCTATTTTAATATACTCGTCAGTAGCATCCGTTTGTAGACCATATGCTAACATCCAAAATACTGTTGTTATTTTTTGAAGAGCAGATAAACCCGGTCTACCCACACTATCTCTGTGATGCACAAAGTAGTTATCACGAGCTTCCATAACATTAACAGTACGAAGGAATAAACTTCTACTCATTCGAAAGCGTCGACGGAACATTTGATCGTTATACCGTGTGTTCTCGATAAAATAGTCGTTGAACAAATTACGATCATCACTTTCCCGGTCTTGATTGATCACTATATGACTACGAATTGAGCCTCCATTGGCCACTAGGTTGTTTTGTTGATTGAGATACTAAGCGATTGCCCGTTGGATGTTACCATGTTGGGTAATTTTCACTTCTTGTTCTGCATCAATTGCTTCAAGGTCTGTCATATGTTGTGTTTCATCATCGTCGACATATGAAGATGCGAAATTAGATGGACCTATAATATAGAAATTCATTTTTGCTTATAGTTGAATTGAATAAGTTTTAGTAGACTTTGGTGTAGACTATTTATCATTGTGAAATATATTGTTCTAGATAAGAAATCTGAGCATGACTAACTACTAACCATTGGATGGATTGCATCACCATCCAAACCGTAGGTCACCTATCAATTATAATATCTTAACATGAGTAGTGACAGATATAAACAAGTTCAAAATTAAGATTAACAAGAGGTAATTACATAAAATTGACCAATGAATCGTCTAATTCACATGCTTAATTGCATATTCCAACACTTAACTCGATCGAGTAGCTCCATATGAAAGAATCCCCAATTTGATCGAACAAGATGACCAATAAATCATAATGTCTAGAATATAATATTCGATTAAAAATAGCGACTGTAATACACACGCTTCTGAAAATGAGAGTGAATGATAACTGTATCCAACTGGTTACTGCTCAACGCGTGGCCAACAAAAGCTACAAGCCCACATGGAAAAAGTAGAAATCAGATCTACAACAGATAAGAACAAAAACACTTTAATTCAAAAAATCCAACACGTGAACCATATTCATTGAACCTAGACATCTAATACACATCATGGGGCCCACTCACTATGTGGCAAACCATGTAATTCCAAAAAATTTCTAAGGGTAAAAGAGTCATACAACCGAGTCTTTATCCAAGGGCAAAAGACTCTGATCTTTACTTTTCCCAAAATATCAAGATAAGATATCTGAGTTAATAAATGTCAACCATCGGATGAATTGCATCACCATCCGAACCGTAGAAACCTCTCTAAAATAATATCTAGACTTCTCCAGAATTTTTATCTTCACATTTCTTGAAATCTGATTTCAAATGTCAACCAATGGATGGATTTCCTCACTATCTAAACCGTAGGATTAAATCTGAAAAGAGTACCTCTTAGTTTATATAAATATCAACACACACTAAATTAAACCTATCCCTTCAAATCACTTTTCTCTTCAAATCTCTTTTCCTTTCAAATCACTTTTTCCAAAAAATGTCTTCTCGAAGTTCTTCATACACACTTGAAGAAGACACTTTCCTTTGTCACGTATATCTTGATAATTTGCAAAATTCGATCATATGTCCAAACTAATCGAAGTAAATGTTCTGGTCTCGAGTTGAGACAAATTACAACAACACCAAACCAGATCATATTAGTGAACCTCGTGGCAAGAGAAGTTTGCAGTGTCAATTGTAAACTATCCTTACTGCAATTGGAAAATTACGGGGATGCCTACGACAGATCGAAAGTCTTAATCCTAGTGGTGTTTCGAAAGTTGATATTGTGAGTATTTATTAAAATTAAAGTTGTAGAAAAATTATATTTAATATTGAATTTTAATAATATATATTTATATCATTTTGCAAATAAATCGGGCAAAAATATTATTAACACAAGATAACTGTTATCGATAAAATCTGGAAGGATGACATGTCAACATGATCTTCGGGATTCACGGTAATCAGAGACGTCGTGTCAAAAAAAGTCAATTAGACTAAATCAACCTAAGATGACCAAAATGATCCCACAATACCTGGTTAGGGTTACCTAGACGGTCGGGTGGAAATAACTCGATTAAGGTAATTAGATTGATCGAGTAAAGGTAATCCGGCCGGATCATTAAGCCGATCGGATCAAGGCCTCCGATCAGAATCAAGTAACTGGTCGGGGTGAATGAGGTTTGGTCGGGTCTAGAAGATAGTCGGTTGGGTGACACGTGGACAATATTGAATTCAACGCAAACATGGCTCAAATATGCAGAGAAAGAGTCTTACTCAAACAAGGTGTCTCGAAGCATACTTTGATAAGGAAATAAACTTCCTTAAAGATATCAGAGTTCAGATTATGCAAGAGATCTAATGCGTTCAACATGCAAGATACCTAGGATAGGAAAGGAAATAATCACGACTCTAGTAAGTTAGAGTTTTATTAAATATCGTCAACTTTCCTTACTTGTATATCAAGAATTAGGGTTTTATATATGCATAAATAGGCCCTAGAATACTATTGCAAGGGTTGGAGCACAACAATACGCAAGAGAAAGAGAGCTAGAGTGTTTAACAATTTCATTATAGTGAATTTTCCTTCTCGCCGTCAACGGTAACCATGGACATTTTCCCAACTTGGGGTTTTATCACATAAAATTGTGTACCTGCATGTTCTATTCTTTTCATAACAATATTAGCAATTGCAATAATTTATTGGGTGAGTGATTGACTTTACGTGGTCCCTGAAATCACCTTCAACAATAACAAATACAAAAAAGGATTCAAATTTGACCATGTGTGGCCCATCCTCAAAGATATACAAAAATTTACAGATAACGATACTACAACACCAGCCTTCGAAGGCAAAGTGGTTAGTTTGTATCATCACAAGAAGACTCTCCAGAGTCTCCCACAACGGCATCTCTTAGATAAACTTCATTTTCTCTGAATATAACTAGTGATGACGCTGACAGTTGTTCATCTCAATGGCCCGTTAGGGTGAAGAAAGCGAATGACAACAATAACTCATGGAAGTTTAAAAAAAAAAACCAGGAGGGGATAAGAAATTACAATATTATGGTGAGAAAATTGGACTTGAATGCAACCAAAATTGTAATGATGGATTTGAATACCATAACTGATCCAAAATACACGAGTTTATGCATCATGAACAATTAAGAATTGTGGTAAAATGAGCTCAACGAGGCCAGAGATTCCAAAATACATCTGGGGTATTTTGTTGATTTTTTCAATAATATCGGAGAATTTGGAAATGGTCTTCTGGACCATTATATCGTTATTGTAATTTATATTGTATTTTTCCTTAATTTTAGTGTCTTCCAATTAGTGGTAATTTATTTTATAACTATGAAGTTTGAATTTCATTTTTAATGTTTTTATTAATTAATGTTTTTTGCTTTAATTTCCACTATTTTGAATTAAGTGATTTAATTTAAAAAAATGCCTAACAATTTTTTAATTATACACTTCATTTTAGTTTATTATAAATGTTAATATCAATAAGAATTAAATCAAAACAAAATCATTAAATAATAAAAAGGACCAAATTGGAATAAATTTAATTGATCAGGAAAAAACTGTGATTAAATAAAATCTTTAAATAAAGGATATAATCAGAATAGATTTCAATAAATAGGATCAAACTGTGTTTTTATAAAAGTATAGGGATGAAAAAAAAAGGAATCTCAACAACATTTTTACCCCATATGAACAATGTGTTCATCGGAGCAAAAATGCCGCAGAAGATAGCGATAGGATAGAAGGGAGTTTTGGCTGCAAAATGAAGATGGTGTAAGGTGTGGTGCATGGTTAGAGATGACCTTAACAAGTGACATGTAACTGCAATTATTTGAATGAGAATACCACTTTATAACCTTATAAACAAGAGGTGTTCTGTTTTTATCACGATTCATTGTTTTGATTGTTTTTAGGGATAATTACCCCCGGTGACCATCAAATTGATGACACACTATCAAAATGACCACTAGATTGGAAAGTTGTTACAAAATAGTCACTTTAGACGAACTTTATGACATCAATGACCATTCCATCAAATACTGTTAACTTTGTGGTTAAATAAATGGACATTTTAGTAACTTTATCTATAATTACAAAAATAAAATATAAAATATAATACTTCATGAAAAGCTTTCTATAAATATCAAAATTTTGAGTTGAAAACAAAAGTATTATATGCTTACTCTATTGTTGGTTTTCGTATTCGGGTAATCTGGAGATATTTATCTTCCATGATTGATTCACTTCATAATAAGTGTTTGTGGAATTTGTTCTAGAAAAGGGAAAAAAAAATTGTTCAATATGCAGATCTAATTTTAAAGCTGAAATGCCCATCTATTTAACCGTAAGGTTAACAGTGTTTGATGGAATGACCATTGGTATCACAAAGTTCGCATAAAGTGACCATTTTGGAACAACTTTCCAATCTAATGACCATTTTAATAGTGTGTCATCAATTTGATGGCCACCAGGGTAATTATCCCTTATTTTTATCAACCTTTTTTCTGAACCGACAAAATTACCTTTAATCTTATTTTAATTTTATTTTTAAAATTATTTTTTCGTGCGAACTTTGAAAAAAAAGTTCTACGTTTTTAGTGTGTTTAATCAAAAAAGAAGAAGTTTAGCATGTTTAATTCCAACAAAAAATCCTAACGTGATTAATTGTAAAATAAAAACCCTAGCATTTTTAACAAAAAAAAAGAGTTAAGGATGCTTAATCCAAAAAAGAAAAAAAAATCCCTAGCATGTTTAGTTGAAAATCATTTCAACAAACCCAAAGATAAAAAGTTGGTGTGTTTAATCAAAGATTAAATATACCAATTTAGCTTTTTTTTTTTCTTCTCCTTCTCCTTCTTCTTCCAATAGAGGTTGCAGTCCTTCAACAAACCCAAAGATAAAAGGTTGGTGTGTTTAATCCAAGATAAATATGCCGATTTACTTTTTTTTTTCTTTTCTATTTCTTCTCCTTCTCCTTCTTCTTCCAATGGAGGTCTGCACACCTCCATTATATATATCCTTGTTGAAGGTTTCTCACAAAAAAATCAAGTGTCTATTTAATTATGTACTTTACATTTTATTTTTGTTGTTTGTTTGTTTGGGTTTGATAAATATTAACTAATAAAAAAAGTTGGAAAGTAATCAATTAACAACTCATTCACCCCCCATCTAGGTTTTATTAAACACACTACATGTATTTGCATCTAATACCATGACCCTATTACAACAAAATGAAAAAGTCCTAGGTGATCTTAGGTGAAGTAGGTGATCTTAGGTGAAGTCTAGCTTGGCAATATTAGTTTATGTATGTTCTTTCCACGTTCATGGTATATGATTATTTCATGAGGCTTATTAAAAAAAATAACGATTTTTCTAGATTATTTGTTTGCCACTAATGCTTGATTCCTTTACATAAACTAGATCGTATACATTTGCATGAGTATGAACCAAAGTTCTGAACAGAAAGAAAAGAGTGAACCCATTAAGGACCTAGAATCGAAGGGAGTTATGCTCGATGCATAAGAGTGTAGTTTCCAATGTGCAGATGCACTTGAGCATGGGAATTGTGTTTGCAATGCTTTCTTTAGAGTGACTTAGAGTTACTCGTAGCTAAGTGAAATTTGCATGCACTACTCTCCATTTGCACACAGCCTTGGTATCTTACTTGATTGATTTAACCGCTTTTTGTTTAGAAAGTTTTGGTAGTATGTTTGTCATTAATTTTTTTAGGCTTTCGTATGAATGTATGTTTGTTTCCCGATTGCTCGAAGATGAGTAAATGTTAGGTTTGGGGGTATTTGATCGAGCCACTTTTAGTATCAAAATTTGACCCTCATTTCCTTCTTCTTTGGCTCGATCTCGAGAGAAATCGGGTGTTTAATAGCTCATTTTAGTCAACGTAGGCAAAATAATGTAGCAGAGAACATAGAAGCATGACTTTGAGAATTCTAGGCCAAAACGAGGAAAAGAATGAAGAATTGAGGAGAAAAGAACATATTCCAGAAGTTGAAAATCGGCTACCATGATCTGCGGTTATAGATTGTCGTTTCAAACAAGAGAATTCGATAGCCAAAGCAATCGACGGTTAGCGACCACTGATATATTCCAGTGATTTCAACGGTTGCTTCACTCAACGGTTACAGACCGTTGATTTATATTAGAGCGGTTAGCGACCATCGATTTGTACTAGAGAAATTGACGGTTTGTGACCAGCGATATCAATGGCCGACCGTTGCCCGAGTCAGCATAAGGACGAGCATCAAACCTATTTTTGGCAAGTCATATAAATACCCCTTTTACAGATATTCTCTGTAAACCCTTACCTCTTCATTCCACAACCCTAGGTCTAGGAATATCCTATCTACACATTCAACCGTCTTCAACCCTTACATCACCATTTTTTATCACCAAAACATTCTTACACACATCTTTACTACTCAACCCCACCATACCAACCAGACCCAATATTTGCTGCACATTTGGAGTATTTTGGACAAGAATGAAGAGCTTGAAGGAAGAAGGATTCACCAAACATCATGGGTTTTCTCTACTTCTCTTCTTCTATTCTCTTTTGTATTTCTATGAGTAGCTAAACCTATAGGGGGACTTGTTTTGAATTGAACATCACTCTTTTATACAAATTGGATGTTGAATTAATTTGAGTATTTGATTTGACAAACATCATGCTATTTTAAATCTAAGCTCAATTTGAATGGTAAAGATACATAAGGAGAACATCACTCCTAATTATCTTGGTCATTTAATCTTTAAGCTTAAATGCAATTTCTCTACACTCGATCTAAACATCATAGTTAGGTTGTAGTTTAGGTGGTTCTTTGAATCAGACATAGGATAAGATTGACCCTAATTTGGTTGGATATGTGCTTAATGAAGGTTATAGGATTCATCCAATATTTAGACATGAGTTGCATTGATTCCCTGGTCCCCTCTCATATATTCACACACATTCTCTTTTTAGATTCTAGTTGCTAATTTAGCTTAGTTAGTTGGTAATTTCATTTTGTTAATTTTAGTTAGTTATTAAAAGCAAACTCTTGGAAATTACATTTCTGCACTAGATTGGTTTAATTTTTACAATTTGATCAATACTACCTTCCGATCTCTGTGGAACAACCATTGCTTGTCCCTGTACTCGTCTTTTGACTAATGTGTCTACAAGGCAACTTTTTAGAAAATACAAAAAAAATCTTTTGACCTGAAGAATGACATTGGGACGTTGTCAAGGTTGAAGACGGGAGACGCCTTGCAGCTCGTGGGGTCAGTTGGAGGCCCAAATATGTCTTCTAGTGTGGGTGCATAGCGATATAGGCTAGGGTTCAATCAGAAGCCCAAATGACTCATTAAAAGGCTCAAGTCTACAATAGCAAAACGCAAAGCATTAGTAATTGACGTGGCAGATGTAGAGTTTGCATGGCAAATTACGAAACCCCCTATTATGCCTTAATCATAAAATCTTCAATCTTCACTCTAAATTTCCTCTTTTACCCCTGATTTCAACAAAAGTATAAAATCTTTCCAAAACTTCCCAAATCACCTGAAATACTCATTTGAGCCCATTAAATACACAAAAATGTCCGAGAAACAAATGTAAAACATAGGAAAAAGGGGCAAAAAAATATGAACATTTTTAGCGCGATCAAATACCCCCACACTTATATTTTGCTCGTTCTCAAGCAAAACAAAAAATAGAACAACACCAACAAACAAACACAAAATAAAACTAACATGACTCAAAATTACAAAACAACAACAAACAAAACAAAAACACACATCAAAAAATTTACAAACAAATACACAAACTTTACGAAAACCAAATAAGATAAGATGTCAAAAGAGTTGTGCTAATGAATAAAACATGTGAGAACAGCTAAATGAGGGATAACCTAAAGTCATTCAAATAGAATGCAACACACAATGCAAACTCACACTCAAAATGGCCTAACATCAAAGACAACTTACCCAAATGCTTCGGATATAATTCGTCTCGACTCTAATCTTTATCGGATTTCACTCAATTTTTCTCTCAGTCCTATGCACACTCTATCAAACACATGCGATTTGGAAGTTATGTACATGGAATCAAATATATATCGCATATGAATATTTTAGAAATAACACCCATTTTCTGTAAATTGATCACATAAAAGGAATTGAAACACCATGAACGTAGAAAGAGCATGCATCGATTCATTCCCAAAATAGACTTCCTAAGAAATCAAATGGACTTTCCCTAATTTGTAATTTGGCCAAGGGTGATTTTTGTGGTGGATGGAATGGTAGGGATTGGATAAGGAAAACTACTAACCATGCAACGGTGTTTATATATTATACTTCACTACACTAAGCTCTATATAAGTCAAGCCATTCAAATCAAGCGTCTAGGCTACAACTTTAAGCTCTATACAATTCAAACCATTCAAATCAAGCGTCTAAGCTACAATTTTAAATTTCGACACATTGTGCTAACTTATTACTCTTATATTTTAAGTAACTTTACAATGAAGTATTTAATGCTTTAAGTGTTTTATTTTTAACACTTTTCTCTCTATTTTGTTTTATAAGCCTTTGCACACTTTACACATAATCGCCTAAGTACACGCTATTACACTTAAGAGCTTTACAATTGAATTCATCTAATTTTTACACCTTGACAAGATCAATAACTAAGGTAAGGTTAAGTGTTTAGGTTCATGGTTTGTGGTGGTGATGTGGGTAGGTTTAGGTAAGTGTTTTGGCCACAATTTAAACAATGATGCACACATAATACAGACATAGAAGTGTTTAGGCTATTTTAGTCATGAAATACTAATAAAGTCCTAAAATCATCTTTAGAAGTCCATCTACCAAGGGAATACAAATCAAAACATGTTAACCACATGATGTACATTCTATGGAAATCAATGCAAATGATGTACAATGAGATCACAATTAAGAACAAAATCAAAGAGTGATTATCAGTAGAAACAATAATTACCCTCGGAATCAAACGCTTAAGCACAAATATCTAGCATGGGTAGTCTCCACTATTGATCCTAAGAACTCGAGCAATGAATCTCATCCACTAAGACACTAAGAGAAAGAGACTAAATTCACTTCCAAGACTGACAAGAAGTTAGCCAAGACTAACAACTAACACATGTGAAAGACTCCTCAATGGCACAACACAAAACATCTCATTTAAACATTTTGTTCATAGATGGATCATTTCTGCAAAATATTTGAATTTTTTTGACAAAAACACAAAAACACAACACTAACAATAAATAAAACACCAAAACAACACTACGGTGTCAACACCCCCAAACCTAAACTCGACATTTTCCTCAATGTTGAAAAATTTAAGAACATGGAAAAAGAGCTCATCGGCTTGGAAATTCCGGGCACAAAACATACTAACACTTGTATATAACTAATCACACAGACAAAATATATACAAAACACAAACTTTAAAAACAAATTAACAAAAACAACATGCGAAAGAAGCATCTAAACGTGGAGGACAACATTCCAACAAAAATTGTTGACTTTCGTATTAATGCATATTTTCAAAAAATGCTTTATAAAACTTGCTCAAATTTTGATACAAGAAAATAGATATGCAATTGCACACTTTTCATTTAGAAAATATTTTAAAATTCGACTTAAAAAAGTGTGAAAACGGACGTCGAAAACAGGTAACATGCAGAATTTTCAAAACAAGGCATGTTCATGACCTTCGGTCGAAGAAACGGTCATAATTTTTGAACCACCGTACAAAATTTTACGTTCTTTATTTCGTTGAAATTGTAATGAAAATACGATGAATGCAACGTGGAGGGAATAATTTATTTCCTCGCCGATTAGTAAAGTTTTCGAGAGATATTTTGCCTAAAAAATTTCAAAATCATGCACTTACACAAGGATTGAATAACACAAAAAACAAAACAAAAATACAACGATAAAGAATCTATTAACACATATATATACAATCCTATCCACTAATTACAACACAACCACTCCTACACACAAGGCAAAAACAACCAATTTCGCACCCTTAAGCTCAGCAAAATAATCTTGAAGTAAAAGCGCAGAAGGGATTAGACCTGAGATTTAGCATTGCATATGCCAACGCAGCTTCTGGGTGCAGCTTGTTGCCTGTGATGAGCTCCTCACACATTCCTCTAATCTTTAATTGCGGCTTGGAAGTGCGGCTTGAAGCCCGCACTTTCTACGGATGTTTGGTACGGGTTATGGGTGCGGGTTCTAGCTCGTACTCTTGGCCGCACATCTTGTATCCAAAAAATTACAAATAAATTAAAAACATCTAATCTAAACCTACAAGACTAAAGAGTCTTCACTCCCAAACCTATATCTTTCCATATGTCACGTCATTTACGATTAAGCACAATTGCAACATGATAAGGAGATAAATAACGGACTCAAGACTCTTAGTTCTAACTAGTTAATATTCAAAATAATTACAACCCAAAAATAACAAAAGTACTAAAATAAATTATTTGGGCTCCATGGGCCATGAAAAAGAGCAACGTGCTAAAACTTCATCCGCCTCAAAATGAGCTTCCTCTAGAAGCCTTAGCATACCTTAACATAAACAACACATTAAAAAGTTCATTCACCTAAAAGGCCTCACTCCGGTTAATGGTTAGTTCATTACAAAATAATCCACACCTTTCTTCCTCGACATCGACTAAGTGAAATCTCTTTAAGCTTGGATTTCTCAACCTACACTTTCCTAACATGCATATAGTTCATTCTTTGTTTGAAATTCCCTTGTGTGCCTTGCCTTAAATATTCATGGCATATTGGTCTAATGTGACCTCTTCTCTGCAATGGTGGCTCACGGGGACAAAGTTAGGAGTTTTACCTTCTTGGTGGGTCTTTGTTGGAGGTGGAGGTGGAGGTGGAGCTTTCTTGTTCTTCTTGTTGGCTTTCTTCTTTTTTGCACTTGAATTTACTCGACTCAAGACAAGATTATATTCTTTTGCAAGTGGGATCACTTCCTTGGTCATTGCCTTAGTCTCTTGCTTAGCTTTTTCAAGCTTCGCAAGGTGGTCAAGCTCTTTTTTCTTCATCATCTCAAAAGACTTAACCCTTGCTTTGAGTTCGGCTTGCATAAGCAGCATTCTTTGAGCAAAATCCTCCTTGATTTCTTCCAACTCATTCAAGGATGAGTCTTTTCCCTTCTCAAGCAAGTCGATTTTTGGCATTAAGTCTACATTGAGATTTATCAACTCCTTGTTCTCTTTGATCAACTATCCTTTATCTACCTCTTTTCCTTCCTTTCTAGCTTTAGCTCTTCTTCAAACCTTAATAAAATTTCACCAAGGTTGTATTCCAAGTTATTTGAGGACTCCACCGGTTTGATTACCTCAACATCGAGACAATAAGGGTTCGTTGATTTGTGGAGTCTTGGAGGCTCTTTCTTCTCTTCTTGCTCAACATGGATTGAAACCTCCTCTACTTTTGTTTGGGAGTTTTCACCAATTGCTCCAATTGAGTTCCTACCCTCTCTATGAATGCTTCTAAGTCAAGCCTTCCTCGATCGATCATTGAAGGGTTGTCGACATTGCTCCATTAGTGGTCTTGCCACTCGTGATCGTAGCTTGCTTGATTGTTATATTGTTGATACGGATACATGGTTTGTACTTCTTCTTCCATTCCCGGCCATTGCTCTTTTGTAGGACAAAAGCTCATCATGTGTCCATTCCATCCATAAGGGGGGTAAACCACAGCCGGTTGCTCAAGGCTTTTCACGAGAATATTCACGTCTTTTGTTAAGTTGGCCACTTTCATGGCTAACACCGATTTGGCCTTCTCCATGTCGATCTAGAATCTGAAACAGCCAAACAAACCAAACAAGAATCAAGTCGAACAAGATAGGTGATAAACAAGTAAAGTTAAAACTAAAAGTAAAGATAAATAACTAAAATAAAATTAAAACTAGAACTAACAACAGGTAACGCTACACATCCCCGGCAGAGGTGCCATTTCTTGATGCGGAATTTAATCTGTCCTCTATTTATAACACCTTGCAAGAGCACGAGAATCGTTCGATTCTATAGTGCATAAGCAAGGGATTGTTCTGTAGGTAGGTGTGGTATACTTAAGCTAGTTCTAGTCTTAAAGTATGTACAATATATTAAAAAGCAAGAAAAGTAACTCAAGGATCGTTGATGGCAAATTAACAAACACTAATTTAAGCTAACTAAATTAACTACACCTCAAGCAAGCATATACAAAACTAAATCTCTACAATCACACTCATCACATAACAATTAAATTAACACTACTCAACAACATCTAGCACTAGAAATCACTAATTAAAATTAACAGCTAACTCAAGCAGTTAACTAACTAGATCACTAAGCTTAAACAACCACCAATTAACTAAATTAACACTAGCTACAGTAACTAAATACAACTCATGCAAGTGTGATAATATGTGAGGTGGTGAGATGGAAAATGGAGATGTTAGAACAATGATGTAACAAGTATAATAATCCAATCCACTAGTTGATAACAATTAAGCACCTCAGTTTCAAGGTTAAACCAAATTAAGCAAGGTCATGCATTAATCAAGTAACTCCTTTTCAATTGAACTGGGAAGTAATGCTCATACATGCACAAATGATCATTTCACAGATGAAATTCTACTTCTAAAATAGTCTAAAATCTTGTTACAAGTCAATAATTGTCAATCAACCAACATGCAAGAACACTTGAAGCTCAAATTAACAAGAAATTCAACTAATTCCTAGATAATAAACACAAGTACATTAAATCCTTAACATCAAGTTTAGTTACACATTAAAATTGAAATCAATGAGTAAAATAAAGAGAAGAAAACAACCATGAAGGTCTTCAAAGGTTCCAACTCCATCTTCTCCAAGAACTTCAAATGTGCAACAATGGTGGGTTTTGGTGAGATGATGAGCTAGAAAATGTGTGGGTTTCGGTTTGGTGTTGAAATGGGTGTGAAATGGTGAAGTTGGGTGGCTTGGAAACCACCCAAAATAATGTGAGGAAATGGTTTTTGTGCGACTTTGGATGAGATTTTAATGTTGTTTTGGATGCTAGGGATTGTGTTTTTCATACAAGAAGTGAGCTATATATAGTGGTGGAAGGCACGAGCTATGCATGAAAAGACTAGGATGCCCTTTGAAAAATGGCCGAAAACGCGGCTTGAAAGTCGCACCGTCGAAGCCGCAAAAATCACTGTGGACAAGTGCGGGATGAGTGGTGCAGGTTGGTGGCCACACAGGGAAGTCGGACAACTCATTGTGGACCGGTGCAGGATGGTGTGATGGGGTTGAAATCCGCACCAGTGAAGTGGCACATCTAGTTCGCAAATGGCGTGAAGTCTGGTGGTCCGAGGTTGAAAATGGTGGGGCAGATGGTGAATTTTCATGGCAAATTATGAAAAGGTCCTCTCTATTATGCCTTAACATAAACTATTCAATCCTGATTCTAAATTTGTTCTTTTACCCTTGATTTAACCACAAGTATAAAATCTTTCCGAAACTTCCCAAATCAATTGAAACACACATTTGAGCCCATTAAATACACAGAAAAGCCCGAGAAACAAATGCAACACGTAGGGAAAATGGGAGCCTGAACAGTGGAACTTTAACCTCTTCATTTAGAGTTTGTCTATAACACAAAATTTATTTAAATCCCATGATTCGTGTATTTTAATAACCATTTTCAAGATTAATCAAAATTTTCATATAAGTTATGTATATCGAAGAATAAGGATGATAAGGTGGGATAATAAATCAATAAATTAAAATTTTGACATTCAATTAATTAAAAAGAGCAATTTGGTAGTAACCAGAAGAAAGAGTTAGAACATTGACACATTAGAAGTGGAATCAGGAATGCATTTGCGACCAAGCCAGGTTATTATATAAGTTAACCAACCTATCTAATCGGTTTATAACTCGAAATATATATATATATATATATATATAGAGAGAGAGAGAGAGAGAGAGAGAGCGAGAGAGAGAGAAAGAGAGAGAGAGCTTACTTTAATTTCGGTAAGAATCACGATGAAATCACATCGATTTTTATAAATTTTGAACTGAATTTTTTTGTGAATGACAAATTTAATAAAATCTACCTATGAATAAAAATTGAGATTTTTTCAAATACTAGAACTACTTATCCCGAGTTTGTTAAATATAAAGACATCGAAAAAATGGGAGAAATATAGGAAAATTTTAAAAAAATAATTTTAATACTTGAAAAATTCTAAAATTTTATATATAGTCAATGAACTTATCATTTATAAAAAAAATCAGATCAAAACTCATAAAAATCGATTTGATTATATCAAGGTCCTTACCGAAATTAAAGTTAGGAATCCCTTACTTGAAAGTTATTATATACATAGAGAACAATGACATAGAAGAATAAAATCTTACAGACCAGGAGAATCTCAATATATTTATAATTTTGTATATAACTTGTTCAAGAAAGAACCATATACACCATAAAGAGTAGGGATGGCAATTGTACCTGGTCAGACCAGGTGCCCCGCGTTACGAGGGCCAGAATTTCCAGGTAGTACCCGAATATTCTTTACCTGGTATCGGGTAAGTAATTTTCGAGTACCCGGGCCGGTACACTATCGGCCCGAGTCCTGGTATACCCGGATACCCGGTCGGGTACTAGTTTTTTTTTTTTTTTTAAAATTTGTGAAATTAAAAGAAAAAAAAAACAAATTGACATGGCCATCATTGACGGAGCTCGTTGTTGCCGCCGGTGAGTGGGTTGTCACCACCCCAACCAGAATCTCCAGGAGGTGCTGGAGAACCGAAGTCCAAATCCGGCACTATTGACCGTGAAACAGAGGAGTTCAGTCAACGATTTTTGGCTCTTTTCGTCGTCTGAATCCGTTACCGTTTCAGACGAGTTGGCTGCCGTTGTTCAACTCAATCCAAAGAAAAGTCACGCAGACCAATGAGCATGTTTGAATGTTTTTTTTAAGGTTTTGGAAATATTCACACAGAGAAACAGAGTTACATTGAAAGAAGAGTGTTGTGTTTTGGTGATCTAATTTGGACCGCTAGGGTTGACGTGCCCTGATATATATATATATATATATTTTGTGTGGCAAATTACGAATAGTACCCCCTGTTTATTTATATTTTGGCAAATTACGAATAAGACCCTTCTTTGTAGATTTTAAAAAACATTCCAGGTAAAATCCGGGTGTGGATACCCATATTGCAAAATCTGGTTTTTTGCTGGGTGGATACCCGGACGCAAAAACCCGGGTACCCTGTCGGGTCTTGGTATAACCATACCCGACCCGGGTTTTTGCCATCCCTAATAAAGAGACAACATAATTTAAACCATAAACAACAATACCTTATATTAGGGTCCTTCTCTAGTTAGGTCGGTCCTGAAATTTTTCTTCAGTTTCTTAGAATTCCAACTCCAACCTGTTGGAATTCTTAAAGACCGATAAATTTCAGGATCAGACCCGACTAGAGAATTATTCCCTTATAAGTCATATCATATGCTTTTTTCTTCTACTTCATTGCCGTCTGCAATTTCACATGACAATGATGGAGGCTTAAGAATGAAGCAGCACCTTGAATTTGAAACTTCATTAGTCTTGGCAAGCACCAAGGTATTATAATAAAATGGTGCCACTTTCAAAAAGCGAGAGAGCTGCCTTGTGTTGAAAAAAACTATTATAACCAAGATACAGTTTATCATATATAAATTTGAAAGAGTCGGCAGAAAGACTCATTAAAGACTTCAATCCACAATACATTAGTGCAAAAACTTCAGGCAATTCTGAAGCATTGGCTTAAAGTCTTCCATGCAGCCTAAAAAATAAAAGAAACCAACGAAACTGTCATAAAGAAATGATTTCCATTCCATATCTATGCAATCATGGAACTATACAGTCAATAATTATTGGTTTATTCTTCAACTTATGGAAAGTCTAATTATAATTATAATGGGAATAGAATATATCATTGAGATCTACCAAAACTCCTAGTACTTACTAGTTACTACTTAGCTCGCTATTAGTTTCACAAATCCCCTCCTCTAGGTCTAAACTTAGCACCTATTTCACCCCACCTGTGAGTTTCTTTCTTTTCTAGAGATACAATTCTCAATTATCAAAAGCATGACAAACATGCGCACAATCACACACACCATTTTATATGAACCACAGATGTTATCACTCTAACCAGAGAGAGAGAGACTAACCAGAGTGTTTTTCTTTGATCACTTATGAATGTCTGCCTGCTGCAACAGCAACAGATTCTACTAGTTCAGCCTGGAACCATCACCGCATGGAACCCACACGAATGTCCAACATTAAGCAGTTGTTATAAAAAGGTAAGGATAACCACTTTGAATTGAAACTTGTGAAAAAAAAAGAAACAGAAAGGTCACTTGAACCTGATCACTACTCCTTTAGTCCTTTTCAAATCACTATGCCGCAACTTTTGGCCAGAAGCCGTAAAGAATCCATGGCAATTATCATTCACATGTTCTAAGCTGAATAGTCTTATAATATAAAAGCAATCTGAATGAGTAACCACCTTTTGATGCTGAAGATTTTCTCCATTAACTTGGTGCATTAATAAACACTAAACAGTTGGTATTTATAATTTATGAAACTATAGTCGGCATCAATATATTAAAGACAGTAAAACTTACTCCATATACTTCAAAAATCTTGAAAGAAATCTCCTGTGCAATTCCCATTCTCTGCAACAAATACCAGAAGTTTGCAAATGTTTCCAACTTATTAAGCATTATAAGCCAGTTGCCTTTTTCACCTCATTCAAAAAGATCGTTAGTTAGAGATTATAAAAATACGATAGATTTGCCCAAATGAATGTTGAAAAGCCAATCCTAATAGGAGAGTTAGTCACTCCAAATTTGCTACCCTTTCATGGAGATCATTTTTGAGTAACTAGCTGACGAACTGAAAGTTCTGTTGGGTTGTTTAGAAAGGGGCCGATTTATGCCAGACTACATTCCCATTTCCAACACCCCAGAGCTTTTGCGGTGATAAATTCCAAAAATGAGATCTGATTTCACAACTGATTCACATTTTAGATTCAGAAGGTATCATTTGCTCAATAATTGTCATTCAACAACACTATTTCCAGGGAGTTTTGACACCTTCCTATCTTTCAGCAAATTTCTCACCGTTTCCACATCATCCCATCTCTGTGCAGTTGCAAATATATTAGACAATAAAGCATACTTTCCACTATGTTGAGGATCCAATTCAAGGAGGCGCTTTCCTAGTTTTTTGCCAAGCTCAACATCCCCATGAATGCTACATGCATTGACAAGAGCACCCCACAACTCAGGATGAGGTTCGATAGGCATACTTTCAACAAATTTCAATGCCTCTTTAATCAAGCCTGCTCTGCCAAGAAGATCAACAATGGAACCATAGTGCTCTGCTTGAGGTCTAATACAATAATTTTGAGTCATAAGATCAAAAAGCCTAAGTCCCTCATCAACCAAACCCGTATGACTACACCCACTAAACAAAGCAACGAATGTCAATTCATTAGGAGCAGCACCAACCTGCTGCATTTTCCAGAACAGCGATAAACCTTGCCTTCCATACCCATTCATACCCAAACCAGCAATCATCGAATTCCACGAAAGCACATTCCTTTCAATCATAGAATTAAAAACTCGAACAGCTCTTTCGATACTTCCACACTTGCCATACATGTCCACCAGCACCGTACCCAGGACAACATCAATAAAAAATTTGTTTTCCACTATATAATTGTGCAGCCAAACACCTTCCTCCAATGCCCTCAACTGTGCACAAGACGAAACAGCACTCACCAATGCAGGCTCATTTGGAACCACCATGGCAACTTCAACCATGTCCTTGAAAACCATCAAAGCTTCCACACACATCCCACATTGTGCATAGCCAGATATCATGCCACTCCACGACGCCACATCTCGTTCAGGCATTTCATCGAAAAGCTTCCGTGCTTCCTCCACCCTCCCCATCCGCACATACCCATTGATCATTGCATTCCACGAAACGACATTCTTCAAAGGCATCCTATGAAAGTAGGAACTCGCCAGCTCAACCTCACCCGAATTCCAGCACCCAGTGATCAAACTAGTCCAAGACACAACATCAATAAACCCAAAACTTTCATCAAACATCTTCCTCGCACAACCAAGTTCGCCGAAACCAGAGTACATAGTCAACATATTGTTGATAACAAAAACATCAGAGTCCAAACCGAATTTAATAACATGGTCGTGAAATTGTTTACCGAGATACAAGTCTTTTGACATGGAACACGCGGGAACCAGAAATGGGAAGGTAAATTTATCAGGAATAAAACCGTGAACCAAGAGACGCTTGTAATATTGAATAGAGAGAGAGTATCGATTTGGGTGATGAGACAAAGCGCGAAACATGGTGTTGTACATGAAGAGAGATGGGTTATGGATGTTTTGGAAGATAGAGATGGCGTAAACGATGTCGTGGAAGGGAGAGAGGGCGGCGCAGGCGAGAAGACGGGTGGAGGTAAAGAGGTGGTGGTGCGCGGAGACGATGAGATGGGCATGGGTTTGTTTGAGTTGGGAGAGAGAAGCAAAGGCTTTGAGAGATTTGGAGAGTGATGGGTGGTGGAGAAGTGCGAGCGACACAGAAAATGAAGCCATTCTCTCTGATCTATTATCATGCTTCATGCACAGAAAACGTATTTGAAATGTCTTAGCTAGACTGGGCAATGAGTCGAGTGGAATCCAGCATGTGCCGAATAGTAAATGGGTGTAACCCAATTTTACTCGATCCAAACCCATCCGTTAGCGGGGGCGGAGCCCTTCAAGGGCTTGGGTGGACTACAGCCCACCCAGATTATTTATTTATTTTTTGGTAAGTTTGAGTTAATTAAAATAAAGCAGTAGTTAAACCCAAATTCAATATTTGCTCGACCCATAATATTTTAATTTTCAACTTAAATCTGAACTCACTAAAGCCCAATAAACAACTTTATAAAATCTGTTAAACTAGTCCAAAAACTTTGTTAAAATAGATCAACCAAAATTAAAAGCTAAGAAAATTATATAAACCCCTTCTCTTATTTCAACAATCATCGTTCGACAGATTCCCGAACCTCTCACTTTTTCTTTCTTTTCCACATTCCCAAATCTCAAACCCGATTCTCTCTTCTCTTAAATCTCCCAATTTAAAAGTAAATTTCCTCAACTTTAATCTTTTTTATTTATTTACTTAGAATGAATTTTGTTGACGGTGATTTTTGAATTACGTAAAACCTACCATGCGCCCAACAAATTAATAAGAACCAATAACTAAATTATTAAACGAAATAAGGAATTGATCATGCAAAACCCAGAGTTTTACGGAGAAAACCCAAGAAGGGAAAAACCCACGATTGCCGGAGATGGCGAGGGAAAAGTTTTCACTATGTAGAATATAAATTACACACACAATCTCTCTTATGCTTTTCGTACGTTTTTCGTAACCCTGTATAACGATATGTAAGGGTCTATTCATACATATATAGAAACCTAGAAAATAAGGAATATTGACAAGGTTTGGTAGGACTCTAACTTGTTGGAGTCGCCTTTATTGGCTTTAGTAGTCCGAGATTTCCACGGGGCGATGATGGTTACTAGTGCATAACGTATTCATGCTGGATACAACCCGATGATTGTTAAAGCAATGGCGGTTTACGGGGTATAACTTTGGCCATTGAATCGAGTTTGACGCCGTTTGTGATTGAGACAGATACTTGGTTGTGGTGAAGTTGATTCAGGTGGGAACACCTTCTCTCGGCTGATATTGGTATGATTATTGGAAAGATTTTATCTATGATCTAGTGTGTTGAGGGTGGTTCAGTTATGCATGTTTTTTGGAAAGCGAATTGTGTCGCTCATACCTTGTCGAAATTGGTTTTTTCTGTTTCGGAGGACAAATTTTGGATGGAGGATTACCTTCCGTGTGTAGAGAGGCTAATTCTTGATGAGGCCTCGACTTAGTTTTGTTGTCTCGTTTAATAAAGTTTCCCTTCAAAAAAAGAAGAAGAAGTAAACGAATTATAATATGTAAATATTTTATCAATAAAATATTTATTAGGGCCAAAGGCCCAAAATCATATTAAACCAAAAAAAAAAACAGATTCGAGTTAGATCGAATCAACTTGTTTTTTTGCAATTCAATTTGATTTTAAAAACATGAAAACCTAATATATGTGAGTTATGGACGGGGTTTTGACCGAAAACCGAATTGATCTGACTCGCGTCCACCTATGCCTATAATATTTTCGATTTTTACATGTAATGTTTTAGTTTATTCGTTTATTTTGGTTGAAAAATATATAAATTGAAATGGTTGTGAATTTTTGTCAACATTAACTGATTCTAATCGATGTTAAACGATGCTAACTTGCGTAACCGACAATAGCTGAGGTATATAAGTTCTTCGTTTTTCTATTTTTACCTGTAATTTTCCAGTTTTTTCATTGATTTTAAGTGAGAAACGTACGTATAAAATAATGTTGGTTATTAATTTTGGCAATAATTAAGTGACCATAACCGATTCTAAACGATGCTAACTTGCAATTACCAACACCAACCGACAATAAATGAGAACTATAATTTTCTCTATTTTTTTTTCATGTTTCCTAGTTGATTTTGGTTGAGAAATGTATAAAATTGACATTTTTGTGAGGTTTGTAAACATTAACCGACCCTAACCGACAATAAACGATGCTAACCTATGATAACCGACATTAATCAATAATAGTTAAGATCTATAATATTTTTCCGTGTTACCTTTAGGGGCCGTTTGGTATGGGATAATCAAAATAATGTGATTCCTGGAAAAGTTAAACATAGGAATGTGATTCATGAGAAACTTGTATATATGTGTTTGGTTGAACATGAGAATATTATACCAGAATCCTGGGAATATCAAGTAAAAGTGTTTGGTTGTATATGGGAATTTGTTTTTTTTTATCATAAAAACTTAAAAAAAATTTAAAAATAAAAATCAAAGTCCATTTTCATTGACTTCATACTTGAAAATAGTAGGTTCTAGATCAACAAGTGGGACTTCATACATTAAAAAAAATCAGATCCATTTTAAGAAAAGAAAAAAGTAAAAAGAAAAAATCTTCTCTCTCTTTCTCTCCAGAAGCATTTCATCTCTTTCTTTCCATACCTCTCTCTCTCTTCTCTCTCTCTCTCTCTCTCTCTCTCTTTGTCTTCTCTCCAGATCTCGATTTCTTTGGAAACTCAGATGAGTTCAACATAAATGTAATCCGTCGTCATCGTCGTCCTTGCCTCCACGTCGTCGTCGTCGTCGCCTCCGACCAGTCATCATCGTCGTCGTCATCATCGAAGCTCATCGTCGTCGTCGTCATCATCGAAGCTCGTCGTCGTCACCTCTACATCATCGAAGCTCGTCATCACCCGGATCTTGTTTGTTGCTACTTTTTGTATTTTTTTTTTCTTTTGGTGTTGATAATGGTGTTTGATGCTGATTTGGTAAAAGTTTAATACAAGATTATTTGTGAGTTATGATTGTGTTTTAATGAAGATGAAGATGAAGTTAGGCATTGTTTAGTTGATGAAAGATAGATTACGAAATCTGGAATTTTAGTGTTTGGTTAGTGAGAAAGTGCAAGAAAATGTGAGAATAAAAGTGGAAATTTTTTTGGACGATTTTTTTTAAAATTATCAATTTTTTAATTGAATGTGGATCCCACGATAGGAATCTGATGGAGGGTAATCTGAAACCCACCTATTGGTATGGGTTTCAGATTACCCCTTTGGAGGGTAATGTGATTCCCATAGGATTCACTTTCCTGGGAAACAAAAAGTCAAAACCTGCTACCAAATAAGGGAATGTTATGAGATTCTCATTCCCATATAAAGATGACCCCATTCCAAACGACCCCTTAATTCTTTTGTTCCTAGTTGATTTCGGTTGAGAAATGGCTAACTTGCGGTAATCAATACTAACTGACACTAACCGACAATTAATAGTTGAGATATATATTATTTTCGTTTTTACCAGTAATTTTTTTATATGTTTTTTTAGCTAATTTTGGTTGAGAAATGTATAAAATTAGCATGTTTGTGATTTCGAAATTCCATGAAATTGTTTGGTGAGGATGTACACAACAAAGAGATCCCTTATTTTAATTTTGGAAAGAATCACTATGAAATCAGATCTTTTTTTTTATGAATTTTGAAATGATTTTTTTTGTATGTGAATGATATGTTTAATGAAATCTATCCATGAATAAAATTTGAGAATTTTTCAAGCATTATAACTATTTATCCCCATTTTGTTAAATTTAAAAGCATTGGAAAATAGGTGAAATATAGGAAAATTCAAGAAAAATAGTTGTAATGCTTGAAAAATTCTCAAATTTTATTCATGGATAAATTTCATTGAACATATCATCCACAGAAAAATTCATAAAAATGGATGAGATTTCATAGTGATCCTTACTGAAATTAAAATAAGGGATCCCTTATGAGATAACCACATATATATATAATTTGAAAAGAAAACTATACAGTTGTAGTAGATGACCATTAAAGTTTTCTACTTTTGTCTTTATTTATTTAAATTTATCTATTTTTTTTAAAAATTATTTCCCAATAACATTATTGATGTAGAACATATAGCTGACTCCTACATGGTTTTGAGGGACCATCCTAGATTCAAGGGTAAGTGACTTCACGTGATGCGAATCAATAAGGTCTTTTCAAGTCACAGCCTTCGGTGGTGAGACACGTCGTTTTTCGGTCAAATTTCATCATTTAGGGTTCCGAAATTGCAGTTTTTCCATTTTAGGAAAGTTTCAATTTTAGTAATAAGTTGACTTTGACAAGTCAGAATTGTATACCGGCAATTCTGGCTTGTTTTGGGTTGTTAATATCTTTTATTTTCGCAACTATTGTAATTTCGCTATTTTTGGTATCTTTTGTTATTTTTGGTAAATTTTACTATGTAATCCCGTTTCTTGTCCAACAAGGATTCGGGTTAGGGTTTAATCGCTTTAAATAGTTTTGTAAGCTGAAAGGTTCATTAACTTTTGATTCAATAAAATTTTAAAGTATTCTTTTTAATTTATGATGGATTTCAGTTTTTACGAAATATAGACGTCGATATATTTCTTTTGTGTTTCTACTGTGCCAATTATCCAGCCTATATATGGTAACATTCTTAAACTTCGGCCCTCTTAAGTTTTCAAATATTCAAATCTTCCTTAAATGCACAATCTCATCTCTTTCTTCTATTTGAATACGTCTAATATTTTGATAATTAATTTTTAAAAAGTATGTCAAAATACAATTTATTATTTTATTTTGTAAGATTATACTTTTATAAATTATAATTTAATTAAAGCTACATAACTCAAAATATATTTAAGAGATTTATTACAAATAACGCGATAAGTGAATTATCATTATTTTATTAATAATGAAATGATGTAGTAAATGATAAATAATAAAAATCACTTGTCATGTCATAAAAGATAAATTTTGGGCTACAGCATCACTTAGGAATTACATTTCTCTTTAGTTCATCACCACCATGTTACATATATTAAGAGCATTAGTCATATGATGGTCGTTGTTTGTTAGTGATTTATGATTATAAACCAAAATGAAACAAGACAATCACTTAAAAAGGGTGAGAAACAAATAACTATGTTATTGTAATAACTCAAACATAGCATTACAATATCGCATAGAAGAGCGGCAAACATGAACAGAACACGACTCAAAATGAAGGAGACATAAAACAAACTCCAAAAGAAAAACAAATAAATTAGAACGAGACAATTGCATATAAACTCAAGGATTGAAATTATTAGGCCATTGTTTGGCAATATCATAGCGCAATCCAACATCACTTGTATCATTGTTACCTCTGAACAACTCAGAAGGCAACCCCATGTCACCACTAGTGACACTGCCACCAATTTCGACATTCCCAAAAGGCTGCAAACTTAGAGCAATATCACTTCCACTACTGTTGCCTTCAAAATGAGACGATGGAAGAGCCATGTTCATATCACTTTCTCTATAACCTTGATGGGCAATGAAACCCCCATGACGAGGCCCTAGGCCCAGAGAAAAATCATTTACGTTGTTGCTGCCACCAAAATGAAGAGGCATGGGCGGCGACGACAGTAAAATAGGCATATCGGTATCTCTAGTAGTTATCGAGCTTCTAAAATCCCTATGAGGATGCAGGCTCATAGTAGTTTCAGCACCACTAGAACCACCAAAATAAGAATTATAATTTTCAGGACCCATTACCCTCAATTGGTTTCCATTATTGGAACTTGCAGCAAAAGGTTGATAATAAGCATTCAACCCAACCACATGATTAAGTTTTGCCTTTTTACTGTTACCAGCGCTATTGTCGGTATTGTTCATCATATCGATGAACCACTGTTCGCACTGAGAAGACTCTGGAGGAGCCTTTTCATGATGATCATGGTTTGGTTCATCAAGGTTGTGAGCCATTTGGTTCGGTACAAACATTGGGGCTTGATTAGGAGTAGCAGCAAGATGAAGAGGAGGAGGATGAGCAAACAAAGGAGAACCAAGAGAGATAGAAGTTTGTTTACAGAATTCAAGCCTTCTCTCTATAATCTTGCGCTTTTCGTCCGCGAACAGAACCAAGGATCGTAGGTCGGTTAAATTCAGATCATCAATGCCATTGCCTTCATAAACAATGTGCATGATGTTAGAGACCTCCATTTCTTTGTTTTTCTTCTGTAGTTGAATGAATTGTTCTTGCAATTTTTTCACCTTTTTTTGTAAGTAAGTCTCTTGATTCTCCATCTTCTTGTTCCTCTCAATTTCTGGCATGTTGTAGAACCTCGCCAGTATCTCTTGCACTTCTGGGCGAGTGGGCCACATCACTGGTTGTCTATCATCTGGACTATAGATGATAACAAAGGTCTTGACACCACAAAGGGTGCTCAATTCGCTCACTTTTTTCAACAACCCAGCCGTTCTTTTCTTAAGGCTTGCTTTCCTAGCACTGTCATTCACGATCAATGAAAGATTCACCTTTTTCCTTGTCATATTTTGTGTGCGCCCTTCTTTTTTTTTGGAAATGATTTTTGCCCTACCTATAAGTGAGTTTTTATAGTAAAATAAAATACTCTTTCAAGGGCCAACTAGGAATCATACATGAGAGAGGGTTTGAGATAATTGTCAAAATTTAGAATGTAATTTATATTTGTTATGGAATCTATTTTCAGATTTAAAGATAATTGTACTTGGTAAGAAAATTTAGTATTGTTGCTGGCAATATGGTAGGATGATTCATTATAATTAATGTCATGTTTCTAATTTATGATTGTCCAACTCACATCCACAACCACAATTTTTATCTCAACTATAGTCTATTGTAGAATTTTAAATTTATATATTTCTATATAAGACCTAAACAATTTTTACTTCTAAATATAATACAAACACGATTTACTAAATATGTTAAATCTTTAATTGATATTCATCCCCTTAGAATTTCATATTAATTAATAGTAAGGTCATGTTTGGTTGGACGAGAAGGAATGAAAATGAATGTACAAATAACCATTCTTTATGTTTAGTTTACTAATAAATTTTGAAAAGAGCTGTCCATTAGAATGAGTTTTCCGATGTTTTGGTGGAATGGACTTTCCTTCCAAAACCCAAGGAAAAACTCTTTCCAATTGTGAAGTAAAATTGATTTTTCGAAAATAACCCTCCTTTACCATAATTCTAAAACTCATACAAAATATAATACATTATATAATATTATATTCATATTATTGTATTGAAAAGTTATTTTTAACCGATAGTAGAAAAAATATACAGTAGGGAGAGTGAATTAATTACAACCTAGGAACAACTTTCTTACTATTTAACTTACTATTATAAAATATGGTGGATTTTATCACCACACATCACCGTACACATGGAATGGTGGAAGGAGCCTTGCTTGACTAATTGGGTGACTAGTGTCAAGTATGATATCAATTTCTTATTGGTCATTAAAGCCAATTTATATGGTTAATTGACACAGATACCCCCAGACTATACTCCGATTCGCATATTATCCATTAGATTAATTTTTAGACACTAAACACCCTGAACTATAGGAAGTTGATAAAAGTTGATGAAAATCTAAAGTCATCCACTGTTCTGTCATGGTAAATTACACTAAGCATCCTTATTATATACATAATTGCATCAAATCAAAATTATATAATAATATGACATAAATACCCCTCTTACCAAATTTTAAAAAATCATATTTTAAAAATAAAAATTTAAATTTTAAATTGAAAGATTAGTTAAATAATAATAAAATTATGAACTTTTTGATAAAGAAAAATAAATAAATAGAGAAATGAAAAAATTAAATTGATTTTTTTTAAAATGATCTTTTTCATATATTTAAATATCCCTAAATATAAAACCTATATGAATATATAAATGGTTTAATACGAAATATCATTTAAACTATATTTTTTTATTTAAATATCTCTAAATATTACTTGTTCGTTTACAATAACAAGATTATTAATAATGTAAAAAGACAAAACTAAAAAATTAAATAATAATAATAATAATAATAATAATATAAATAATAAATAATAATGATAATAATGATAATAATTTAAATACCCTATATTTTTTTTTCGCCATTATCATTTTTATTTAAATATCCCTAAATATCACTTGTTCAATTACAATAACAAGGGTATTGATAATATCACAAACAAAAATAAAAAATGAAATGATAATAATAATGGTGATAATAATTAATAAATTAAAAAAATAAAATAATACTAATAAAATAAAATAAAATAAAATAAAATAATAATAATAATAATAATAATAATAATAATAATAATAATACTTTAAATACCCTATACTTTTTTGAGCCATTATCATTTAAATTATCTTTTATTTATTTAAATATCTCTAAATATAAAACTCAGATGAAAATATAAATTATTTAATGTGAATTATCATTTAAACTATCTTTATAATAATGCTAATAAAATAATAATAATAATAATACTTTATATGCCCTATACTTCTTTAGCCATTATCATTTAAATTATCTTTTTTTTTATTTAAATATCCTTAAATATCCTTACACCTTACACCTTATACTTTTTTTTTCACCATTAAACCCCTAAACTTTTATAATAATGGATATTTAAATTATTTATAGGGAATTACCATTTAAATTATCTTTTTTATTTTAATACTCATGTTATTGTAAATGAACAAGTGAAATTTACGGATATTTTAATAGAAAAAGATCGTTTAAATGATAATTCGTATTAAATAATTTATATATTCATCTGGGTTTAATATTTAGAGATATTTAAATATAAAAAAAGATAATTTAAATAATTATCAAATCAATTTATTTTTTTATTTCTCTATTTATTTAATTTTCTTTATCAAAAAGTTTAGAATTTTGTTATTATTTAACCAATCTTTCAATTTTAAATTTTAAATTTTTATTTTTAAAATTTTGGTTAGAGGGGTATTTATATCATATTATTATTTTTTTCTAATTTGATGCAATTATGTATATAATAAGGGTGCTTAGTATAATTTACCATGACAGAACAATGAATGACATTAGGTTTTCATCTACTTTTATCAATTTCGATAGTTTAGAGGGTTTAGTGTCTAAAAAATTAATTTAGTGGGCAACATGCGAATCGGGGTATAATCTGAGAGGTATCTGTGCCAATTAGCCTATATATATATCCTAATTTGGTGACCAGTGTCAAGTATGATGTCAATTTCTTATTGGTCATTAAAGCCTATATATATTCTTCATTTTGAGCTTGGTAGAACGATCTATAAAAATTTCCGCTTTGTATTTCAATAAGAATTAATGTAAGGTAAATAAGGCAATTCTCTCTCTACTTTTGTCTCATTTCATTTTGTTATTAATATTTATTATTTTATCTATTATTTCAATTTAATTATAACATGTTATTAGCACGATGTTGATATTTTTAAAACCTGAAACTTTTGAATTTATTACCACTAGAACATGAAGTTCTAAATTTATTCCTAGAACCCGAAATTTCTGAATTTATTATTACTAGAACCTGAGGCTTTTATTTTTTTATTTATCAATTCCAGAACCTGTAGCTCTCAATTTCGTTTCTTCTATTTTATTTACTTTTAAGCAATTTACTTTTTCGTATTTTATTTATTTTTATGTAAATTTTATTTAAAAAGTTTGGTCACTCATCCAAAAACCTAAAGTTTTTGGATTTATTTATTATTACTGGAACCTGAAACTTCTGGATTTATTTACTTACAAATATTTCTTTGTATATCTGAAGATTTAAATTACTTGGGTTTTTATCAGACCAAAAGTTCTGACTCCGATTGTGATTTTCAGATAACCAGAAGCTGTAATAATGTCAAAACTTGCAAGTTTGAAATTCGTTGCACTAGAAGTATCTGGGGACAATTACATATCCTAGGTAATTGACGCCAGAATATTTTTAAAATCAGAAGGCCTGTATTACACTATTGAAGATGGGGCTGAGGCAACTAAACAAGACAAGTCCAATGCTATGGTCATTATCCGTCTCCATCTGCATGAGGATCTGAAAGCCCAATACCTAACTGCACAGAACTATAAGTTCTATGGCAAGAACTAAAATGTCGATTTAATAACCAACCCGATGTTGCATTACCAAATGCTAAGTATCAGTGGCAACATTTACATTTTCAAGACTATAAATCAGTCTCTAAGTATAATTCTGCTTTATTCAAAATCGCTACGTAGCTGAAATTGTATGGTCAGGATGTAACAAAACGATATGTCGGATTTTTTTTTACAACTTTTCATGCCTTGAACATGATATTACAACAACAATATCGGGAGCGTCGATTCTCAAAATATTCAGATTTAATCTCATGTCTCTTGGTTGCAGAGAAAAATAGCGAGCTCTTAATAAAAAATCATGAATCACACCCGACCAGTTCTACAGCATTTTCAGAAGTGAATACTAATACTATTGGGGGACATAACCGTGACCGTGGTCGTGGTCGCGGTTGCGGTCCTTGCTGTGGTAGTGGTCAAGGTCACGGAAGAGCATATGGTTATTTTGGTCAGGGTGGTTATAATCAAAATAATGAAAATATTTCTAAAAAATGGTCAGACCAGATAAAGGGAAGAGTATCCAAAAAAGGCCTAAGAAAGATGATGGTATATGTTTCAGATGTGGCTGTCATAATTATTGATCATGTACATGCCGCACACCCAAACATTTGGTAGAGCCCTTATCAAGCATCGATCAAAAGAAAAGAAAAATGGGAAGAATCCTGAAACCAATTTCTTGGAGGATTCAGATTTTATGGATATCACCCAGTTTAATGTTTCTGATTTTCTGGATGATCCGAGTGATAAAGTGACCACTTCAGTTGGTGATAGAAATATCCATACCAATTAAGTGCTGCTTGTAATACTTTTTTTTGTTATCATATGAAATGCTTATGTAAAATACTCCTTATATAATATATACTTTTGATCACTCTATCTAATATGCACTTTATTTTTTTTCTTTGTGAAGCACAACACATCAACAAATATGTCTTTAAATGATAAATTGGGTGATATTGAAAAGCAAGGTACAAGAGATATATGTCTAGCCGACAGTGCAACAACACATACGATTTTTAAGACAAATGTTAATACAATATCATGTTCAGTAGATTTGATAGAAGGCTTCAGTAGAGTCGTGATATTGTTACCAAACAATACTAAAATATATATTAATGATGCTTTATATTCAAACAGATCCAGAAGAAATCTACTAAGTTTCAAGGATATACGGTGTAATGGATTTCACATAGAAACTACAAATTATGAGAATATTAAATATTTGTGCATTACTTCCCATGATTTAGGCCAGAAACTCATTCTGAAAATGTTGTGTGCTTTATCAGCTGGATTATATTACACTCTTATAAGAGGTGTCGAAGTTTATGCAGTTATGAACCAAAAGTTCTCAGACCCAAAAATATTTATGCTCTGGCATGACCGTCTTGGTCACCCGGGATCTACAATGATACGAAGAATCATTTAAAGTTCTTATGGACATTCATTAAAGAACCAGAAGATTGTTTTATCCCATGAAATTTTTTGTCATGCATGTTTATAAGGAAAATTAGTAATAAAACCATCACAATCTAAGGTTGGTTTTGAATCCCCGTCATTCCTACAAAAGGATTCAAGGAGACATATGTGGACCTATCCATCCACCAAGTGGACTATTCCACTATTTTATGGTCCTAGTTGATGCATCCATTGGATGGTCACGCTTTTGCTTATTATCGACATGTAATGTTGCTTTTGTAAGATTAATTGCACAGATTATCAGGCTTTGAGCACATTTTCTCGATCATCTGATTAAGTCAATACGCCTTGATAATGCTGGTGAATTTACTTCCAAGACATTTGATGAATATTGTAGATCAGTTGGGATTAATATTGAACATCTAGTTCCATATGTTCATACTCAGAATGGATTAGCAGAGTCACTTATCAAGCGTCTCCAAGTAATTGCAAGAACTTTATTATTGCAAACACAATTACCAATTTTTGTTTGGGGACATGCTATTTTATATTATGCTACATTAATTCGTCTTCGTCTCACTGTTTATCATCAATATTCACCAGTGCAACTTGTATTTAACCATCAACAAGATATTTCTCATCTGTGTACTTTTGATTGTGTAGTATATGTCCCAATTACACCCACACCTGGAACTAAAATGAGACCCCAATGATGTTTAGGAACATATGTTGGTCTAGATTCACCATCAATTATTAAATATATGGAACCTTTAACTGGTGATATTTTTACGGCACGATTTGTTGATTATCATTTTAATGAATTTTTTTTCCCATCATTAGGAATATGAAAAGGAAAAACATCTCTTGAAGAGAAGTGTGAACTTTCTTGGAATGTTCATAGTCTAATTCATCTTGACCCATACACATCTCAATGTGAGAATGAAGTATGCAAGATAGTTCATCTTCAAACAATAGTAAATTAGTTACCATATGCATTTACCGATGCTACTAGTGTAACAAAATCATACATCCCAGCTGTTAATGTAACAGCGCAGGTGATTGTTCCAGAAGAACGATCTAAATAAATGATAGCAAAAGAATCATCTACTGCACGCTAGAAGCATGGTAGGCCACTCAGTTCAAAAGGTATTGTTCCTCGAAAAAAGAAAAGAAATTATCAGGATTATGTTCTTGAAATGATAAACAAATCCACGTTCTTAAAATCAACTCCACAAGAGTTAGACGTCACTAAAAGAGCACAAGTCACTAAAGTGACAAAAACCCCTACAGGGGAAGGAATCCCTTAAGATATTCAAGAACATAGAAATGAGGAAATTTTTATAAATTATACAAGAGAAATGTGAAATTGTGAGGAATCAATCATCGATAATATATTTTCATATACAATGGCTACTGAAATTATAAATGATGATTATAAGCCTTATAGTGTTGATGATTGTAGACAAAGGTTTGATTGGCATAAATGGAAAGAAGCAATTCAAACAGAATTGAATTCATTAGCCAAATGTAAAGTATTTAGATCAATAACCCAGACACCTGAATACGTCAAACATGTTGGATACAAATGGGTTTTTGTACGAAAACATAATGAGAAAAATAAGGTGGTGCGATATAAGGCACAACTCGTAGCACAGGGTTTCTCATAGAGACCTAGTATTGATTTTGATGAGATGTACTCACCAGTAATGGATACAATTACATTTCAATTTCTGATAAATTTGGTTGTCTTAAAAAGACTTGAAATGTGTCTTATGGAGATCATAACTGCCTATCTATATGGCTCACCTGATTCAAATATTTATATGAAAATCCTTGAAGGATTTAGAATGCCAGAAGAATATAACTCAAGACATCACAATTTATACTCGATTAAATTAAAAAGGTCCTTGTATAGATTAAAGCAATCTGGGCGCATGTGGTATAACCGCCTCAGTGAATATCTGATTGAAGAATGATATATTAATAATCCTATATGCACATGTGTCTTCATTAAGAAATCAGAATCTGGATTTGTTATTATAATAATTTATGTTGATGATATGAATTTCATTGGAACTCCTGGAGAGCTCTTGAAAACGGCTGAATATTTATAAAAAGAATTTGAAATGAAAGACCTGAAAAAGATAAAATATTGTCTCGGTCTAGAGATTGAACATATATCAAATAGAATACTTATCCATTAATCAACATATGTTGAAAAGATTTTGAAAAGATTCCATATGGATAATGCTCATCCATTGAGTACTCCTATAGTTGTTAGAACTCTTGATCTTAAGAAAGATCCATTTTGACCACTTGAAGATGGTGAAAAGATACTTGGTCCTGAAGTACCATATCTTAATGCAATTGGTGCTTTGTTGTATCTGGCTCAATGTAATAGACCAGATATTGTATTTTCAGTGAATTTGCTTGCTAGATTTAGTTCAGCACCAACTCGAAGACATTGGAATGAGATTAAACATCTTTTTCGTTACCTTCGTGGAACGAAAAATTTAGGATTATTTTATTCGAAATATAATAATTTTTCAGGTTTATTTGGTTATACTGATACCAGATATGTATCTGATCTCTATAAAGCTCGTTCACAAACATAATATGTTTTTACATATAATGGTACAACAATATCCTAGCGCTCCACAAAGCAAACTATTGTTGTTATATCCTCCAATCATTCAGAGATCCTTGCACTTCATGAAACTAGTCGAGAATGTGTTTAGTTAAGGTCAGTTATTCATCATATTCAAAATACATGTAGATTCTCATTATCTATAAAAATGTCGACACCGATATTTAAAGATAACGCGGCTTGCATTGCTCAAGTTATAGGGGGATATGTCAAAGGAGATAGAACCAAACACATTTCTCCAAAATTCTTCTATACTCATGAACTACAACAGAGCCGACAAATTGATGTCAAACAAATACCGTCCATAGATAATCTTACAGATTTGTTTACCAAAACATTGCCTATATCAACTTTTGAGAAATTGGTATATGGAATTGGCATGCGTCGACTCAATAAATTCCAGGATTGATATTGAAGTTTTGTTCAGGGGGAGCGTTCAATCAGGGGGAGCAAAATTTGAATGAACATACTGTGCTCTTTTTTCTTTACAGGATTTTATCCCACTGGGTTTTAACGGAAAGATTTTAATGAGGCAGTTATGAACACGTCCAATATAACTTGATCTAGAAGATCATTGTATATATTTTGCTAAGGTTTTTATCCCACTGGATTTTTCCTAACAAATTAAGATACACATTGTGAAAATCCAAGGAGGAGTATTATAAAATATGGTGGATTTTGTCACGACATGGAGAGAAATCATGTCACCACATCACCATACACATGGAATGGTGGAAGGAGTCATGCTTGACTAGTGGCAATTGACTCCTAATTTGGTGACTAGTTTCAAGTATGATGTCAATTTCTTATTGGTCATTAAAGTATATATATATTCTTTATTTTGAGCTTGAGAGAACAATCTATGAAAATTTCCACTTTTTATTTCAATAATAATTATATAAGCCAAATAAGGCAATTCTCTCTCTACTTTTGTCTCATTTCATTTTGTTCTCCTCCGATAAAGGAGTATGTCCAATCCACTGCCTTGGACAACTGCTTGATTCCTGCATCTTCTACTAAACAATATGTTGACTTAGAAATTGGTCAACCTCTTATTGATCAGTGGATCAAAGAAGGATACTCCCATCTACACATCGGAGCTATCAGAATAATCCTTACCTTGCATGGTAGAAAAGGATTACCAGTCACGGCCAGAATTGCTCTTCTCAACACAATTTACAAGCAGTATGAACACGCAATCATTGGCACATGCCTTTCTACTTTACATGCAGGAAGCATCTCACTCACCTATTACCTGAACTTCAACATCCCGCTCAGGGATCTGAACCTTCACAACTGTCTCAAAATCCAGCTCCAAATCGTGGGAGCCCCTATGATGCCAAATTCCTATATGGAAACACTCCACCATCAGATTGCGTACAGGCTCCAAGATCATGCTCTTGATCTTCCCATCCCTGGACATACTGGAGATACCATCTTCATCAAAGCCGAAAGAGAAGATGAAGTTCCTACTATCATCCAGATTCCCAAGCAACTGCCCAGAGAAAAACTCACAGAGATCATGCCTTTAAAATGGATCACCAACTATGAAAAGGCTTTCCAGAACATCACACCAGTTGTGGCTACTGATACCAAGTTCACTAAGTTAGCTGATGGCTCTATCCAGACTACTTATGAACAAATCGGTACTTCGGAGACAAGTACTTCTGCCACCGAGACTGCACCAAGTGCCCCCTTGTGTTCCAAGTCCTAATTATTCGACCTGTTACGACTGAACAGGAAATTCCTATCCATCGTTTCGAGGCGGATGGAACTCCAGTTTACACAGACAAGGTCAACGGACATTTCATCTGGGACGTCGACCCAGAAATGTGTGATGCAGATTGCGAATACAGAGTTTGTCAAAAACCGGTGAAGGCATCTTGTAAACCAGTTCCTCCATTCAGGGATCCTAAGGACCCTCACAGTCCTTGGATCGGTCTGCGACCAATCAAAAACAAGCCCCTCCCTATCTATGATAGGGCCCTCCAGATCCTGAAAGAAGAAGGTTTACTTTTAGATGAACAAACAGAAAAATTGCTGCCAGCCATCCCGGTTCCCATCCCATGCTATATGGCCTCCCGTTATAATAAGGACTTCCCTCCCCTGGAATCCTCATCAAATCCTGAAAGAAATCTATTCTCCAAGCCGTTCATTCAATCAACAGAAGTCTTACCTGATGGATCTCTCAAACAACCCTCCCAGGCTGAACAAGTTCTCAACTGGCATACTCGTAATGCTACCTTCCAAAATAGAGTTCTTCACTCTATTGACCAGAAAATAGACAAAGTCTCTCACCATGTCTCCCAACATGACAACCAGCTGCAACATCTTGATTCTACATTACGCAACATGTATACGGACTTACAATCCAGAGTTTCTAGACTGGATGAAGATCTTCATCAGTATATCAGCCAAGGCTATTTTGGTCCTGAATTTGATAGCAAAGAAAGAGAAATCAGATTTCTCAAGGACCAGCTAGACCAGATAAAGAGAGACCACTTTACCAGTACACCTTACCTCCCGAGGCCACACCCCTATTCCCCATCTTTGATATTCCCAACTCAATCACCACCACCTCCTTCTAGACCCCCTGACCATTCCCAATTTTTCAAATCGACTGGTGACCTTTTCAGAAAATACACTCCTTTACCTACCGAACAACCTTCCACAAGTAATGACAAGAAAACCTCTTCCCAAAAGAAAAAGGCACATGCTCACCACAAACGCTCCCCACCACACCATCGAAAACATGCCTTTTACACATCTTCTCGCCAATTTTCCCCTTCAAGTACTTCGGACAGCCCCACCGAAACATAGCCTATAGAATCCTCTTCCGTTTCATCATGGGAAACATATCACACAAATGAAACACCAACATCTGACTCTCTAAACTATTCAGACCCAGATGCCCTACCAGACCTTTCCCAAATCTACCTGGCCAGTAGACCTGACCCGTAGCCATCTACCCAAACAGTTGACACGTCAGAATCCTCAGTTGAGACTTCCGACGAACCACCTCCTATGGTCGATGAACCACCAGACCAAAGGAATAGAGCACAAACGCATACTCCTCCTCCGAAACCTACAAATGGTCCCTGGTTCAATTTTGACGACGTTGCTCCCCGACAATGGAGGAAGAGAATGTCAAAAATGAGTGCATGGCTAGACCTCCAAATTGCCAAAGGAGGCGACAATACAGAATCCATCATGAGAGAGTTTGTCTCTAGATTCACCGGATCTCTCAAAGATTGGTACCAGGCACTCTGAGAATACAGACAATTACAACTGGTCAGATGTGGATCGGTTTCGATAGCAACAGGAATAGTCTTCAGAGAATTTCTCGGAGACGCTTCCCAGTTCTATAAACAGACCAGGCAAGAATTCTTCGAAATGACGGTGTGCTCTTTAAACAAAGAAGATATCGACTATCACTACAGACGCATGTTCTTCAGATATCATGCTCTCGGTGGAATCAATGATGAAACTCTGCGTTAGGTATATCTGAATTCTCTCCCCTCAGAGCTCCAAGGAGAACTTCAAAGATTGATTGAGCTCTCAGGAAGTAACCTCAGAGACATCACTTTAGGAGAAATCCACATGTTTACCCACACTGCCCTAGAAAAGGTCTGTGCTACACAACGAGTTTTCTCAAAAATGATCAGAGAAGGGAGAAAATATGATAAACATTGTAAATTTCCTCCTAAATACCATCTCAAGTGCAGCTCCAACGAGCATTGTAACTGCAAGGCGAACAGGCCCTACAGGAAGGAATCCAGAGCCCAAAAATCAAAAGGTTCCTCAAATCCTAGAAAGTACAAATACTATAGAAAGAAGGCGAGAAGGTCATGGAACAAATCCAACAAGTGTTTTGCCTGCGGCCAAGAAGGACATTATGCCAAACAATGCCCCAACAAAAGAACAAAGTCAGCAAAACTCATACAACAGCTCAGGCATGTTGCATACGAGATTCCCTCAGATGCTGACATTGAATCTTATTTCTCAGAACAAGAAGACGTCAACCAGTTGACTTCTTTCATGATCCTAGACTATGAAGATCATGACTCCAGCTCCTCAGAGCACTCAAGCTACCCAGATCCTGACTCTCCGTCAGAAGCTTACCAGGCCACCAACAGTGAAATTTCTGGCCCACAAATCAAGATTCAGATACTGGCCACAAAGTATTCCAAGCCTATCCCAGTCATTGCCTATTTTGACGCAGGAGCCCACTCTTCTATGGTGAATCCCAGCGTTCTCCCTACTGAGGCATGGAAAGAAGAAAAGAACCAGTTCTTAGCAGCAGACGGATAACTCTTCAACACCTATTTGGTCTCAAAAAACAAAATCGGCTTACAGTTTTTCCCATTGTTCACACTCTGGACCCATGTCATTGGAACCCCTTTTCCCGACAAGGATATCCTCATTGGATGAGATATCTACAGCCAGTCCAAATCCATCAGAATTTTACCTCAGGGAATTCGATTCAAAAGAGAATTCAAACCCTTTATTGACGTCCCAAAATTTTCCCCCCTTTCAATCATCAATCCAGACTTTCGACAAGTTCAGGAAAAGCTCTTACAATTCTCTACCAACAGTCATGCAGACTTCAAACATCCGCACCCACTATGGAAAAATCCTGACTTCTTCATAAAGCTTCCTTTCAAACTCAATGAAGATGTCAATCCCACAAAAGCAACTCATACTGGCATGTCTCCCTCCGACCTATCCCTAGCCACAGAAGAGTGCAATGACCTTCTCAGACAAGGTCTAATAGAGTCCACCTCTTCTCCTTGGGCCTGCCAAGCTTTTTACGTTGAAAAAAGATCAGAACAAGACAGGGGAAAGAAACGGCTCGTACTTGATTACAAACCCCTTAATCTCTTCCTCCAAGATGATAAGTTCCCGGTTCCCAGAGCCAATTCGTTATTTTCTCAGATTCCTGGGGCCACGATCTTTTCCAAGTTCGACTTGAAGGGGGCCTTCTGGCAAATTGGGATCCATCCTTCAGATCGGCCCAAAACGGCCTTTTGCCTCCCTAATGCCCACTATCAATGAACCGTCCTTCCTTTTGGGCTAAAGACAGCCCCTTCCCTATTCCAAAAGGCAGTCACGAGAATTTTCCTTCCAATACTACACACGGCCCTGCTATACATTGATGACATTCTTCTATTTTCGTCTGACAAAGAATCACACAGTGCTCTCCTACAACAGTTTCACCATATCCTTGATAAATATGGAATCATGTTATCAGAAAAAAAGAGCTCGATAGGTGTCACAGAAATTGAGTTTCTTGGCATGAAAATCAAAGATGGATCTTATGCCCCTAGACCCCACCTTGCAAGACAACTTCTTGTCTTTCCAGATTCCAACCTCTCGCAGAAACAACTCCAACAGTTTCTTGGCATTGTCAACTACATCAGAGACTTCATTCCACAAGCCAGTCGCTACACCTCCTGCTTATCCAAGCTTCTCAAGAAGGATCCTCCATAATGGACCATCCTCCACACCAAGGCAATATCCCACCTTAAAAGCGTTGCACAGAAGCCTCCACCATTGCATATTCCTTCATCAGGGAACCTCATTCTGCAAACAGACTCCAGTTACCACTTATGGGGGGCCATCCTCATCGAAGAAACCCAAAGAAAGCGTCATTACTGTGGCCACGCCAGCGGTCAATTCAAAGAAGCCCAGAAACACTATCACACCATCTACAAGGAGATCATTGCTGTAAAAAATGGAATCTCCAAGTTTGACTTCCACCTCAGAACCACCAAATTTACCATTGAAATGGATAACTCATCCTTCCCTAAGGTGCTTGAGTTCCGCAACAAGCTCCCTCCAAATCCCCAGCTCCTAAGACTTAAAGATTGGTTCTCCAGATATGACTTTTCAGTCAAACACATAAAAGGCCACCATAACATCATCCCAGATATGCTCTCATGACCTCACCCTGTTACCCTTCTCTCCCGTACCGGTCATGTCCCCTTGATTTACATGATGTCTTCCCAAGCCTCATCATCTACTGCTTCACCTTCTCCCCCATTGCCACCTATGTTCCCACCAGAGTTCATGTCCGCCTCTACACCAGGTCATCTCCCCACTGTCCAACAAATTCAAAATTTTGCAAGATTGTATCTTCCTAGGTATCTCTCTCAGATCAACAGTCAAGGCTGCCACCACCAGTTAGCCAACCCCAGTAAACCTTTTCTCGACCCTTTTATATCACCTCCGTTCTACTACTATTCAGACCAGGTGTTATGGTTTCTGTGGTGCTTATCGGTTCTCCATCACCATGCCATGGTTTTCCTTCTCCAGTCACTGTATGGCTTCGTCCAGAGCCCAACCTCGGTCAACCTCCAAACTTTTCTTCAATGGTTCAAGCCCCTATCGGTTTGGCAGACCGAACTTACCAGTCTCATGGGCCAATACCATCTTTTGAAAATAGACCCTGAACAGGCCTCCAAAGTCTGCTGTATTTGGATCTTTAACAGGCCCTACAGATATAGCCCACATACTCAGCTTCTTTGGACCCCTAACATCTCCTACGAGTGGGATACATCGTATGACTACGAACTATTATTTCATACCAGTATCCAGATACCCCTTCTTAATTTCCTTTGTGACGTCAACAATGACAATACGGATATACTCTTTATCCTTCCTGACATCCCAAGAGACCCCACGAGAAGTTTACATCCTCTCCTGAATTCTTTCCTTCAGGACTCCCAAGACCAGGCTGACACGTGGCCCTGTTTCATCTGTGGGGCCCTCGACTCGGATGACGAATATCACTCCACTTGTAATTTAAGCAGTCCGTGACTGCTCCGCCCGCCTCTGCTTTATTATTATTATTGTATCCTCCAGCTGTCCGACCAGTTTCCTGTTTTCTTTTTGCTTTGTCGTGTTTATCTTGTTTGTGTCGGCCATCGCCTTGAGCCTTATCTCTTGTAAGATATGCTTGCCAGCCAGATGAGGTCTCTTTTCCCTATATAAGGAACCGATCCTCTCTGTAAAAAGGCATCAGAAAATCAATAAAGCTTGTGTATTTGTGTTTAATGGCTTTCTAAATAGTTTTCCTCTCCTGATCTTCAGACGGTTCTATGTCTGAAACTATGATTCTTTAAGATCCTAGTATGCTCTATGCTTGCCTCGTATGAGGACCCAGCATATCAGAACAGATTTTGTATACTGGTTTAGTATATCGGCTGGACACCCTGGACACATCCAGAACCAGAATGTTGCTGGCTAGGATGAACTCAGGTTTAACAAAGCCCCGTACTGACTAGTTTGGCTTTTGAGATCCATCCATCTCTGACGGTATCTGGCCATCAAAGTACCCTGTTAAGGCCGTTGGAAGGCTGTCTGTGGGGAAAACATGGCCGTGGTCCTCTCTCTGAGATGGTAGTGGAGCTCTAACCCTCAATGGTATCAAAGCCTTTTGTCTGTTTTTTAGACAAGAAGAATCATAGTGTTAGATATAAACTAGAAGAAGAAAAGGAACCTTCAAACAATGTCAAACAACACTGATAACACTCCTACCCGGCTTTCTTCGGCTATTTCTATTAGGCAAACTCAAACAAACAAGATCCAACACCTTGTTGAATACACACATATCCCAGAATCTGCCCAGATCACTGAAACAGCCCTTCCCCTATTAAACCCCTTACACTATCTTTAAACGCAGTCGATCACTTTCTAGACGGGTCACGGCCTTAGTCCAACATTGTTCTCCTCGGATAAAGGAGTATGTCCAATCCACTGCCTTAGACAACTGCTTGATTCCTGCCTCTTTTACTGAACAATATGTTGACTTAGAAATTGGTTAACCTCTTATTGATCAGTGGATCAAAGAAGGATACTCCCATCTACACATCGGAGCTATCAGAATAATCCTTACCTTGCATGGTAGAAAAGGATTACCAGTCACGGCCAGAATTGCTCTTCTCAACACAATTTACAAGCAGTATGAACACGCAATCATTGGCACATGCCTTTCTACTTTACATGCAGGAAGCATCTCACTCACCTATTACCCGAACTTCAACATCCCGCTCAGGGATCTGAACCTTCACAACTGTCTCAAAATCCAGCTCCAAATCGTGGGAGCCCCTATGATGCCAAATTCCTATATGGAAACACTCCACCATCAGATTGCGTACAGGCTCCAAGATCATGCTCTTGATCTTCCCATCCCTGGACATACTGGAGATACCATCTTCATCAAAGCCGAAAGAGAAGATGAAGTTCCTACTATCATCCAGATTCCCAAGCAACTGCCCAGAGAAAAACTCACAGAGATCATGCCTTTAAAATGGATCACCAACTATGAAAAGGCTTTCCAGAACATCACACCAGTTGTGGCTACTGATACCAAGTTCACTAAGTTAGCTGATGGCTCTATCCAGACTACTTATGAACAAATCGGTACTTCGGAGACAAGTACCTCTGCCACCGAGACTGCACCAAGTGCCCTCCTGTGTTCCAAGTCCTAATGATTCGACCTGTTACGACTGAACAGGAAATTCCTATCCATCGTTTCGAGGCGGATGGAACTCCAGTTTACACAGACAAGGTCAACGGACATTTCATCTGGGACGTCGACCTAGAAATGTGTGACGCAGATTACGAATGCAGAGTTTGTCAAAAACCGGTGAAGGCATCCTGTAAACCAGTTCCTCCATTCAGGGATCCTAAGGACCCTCACAGTCCTTGGATCGGTCTGCGACCAATAAAAAACAAGCCCCTCCCTATCTATGATAGGGCCCTCCAGATCCTGAAAGATGAAGGTTTACTTTTAGATGAACAAACAGAAAAATTGCTGCCAGCCATCCCGGTTCCCATCCCATGCTATATGGCCTCCAGTTATGATAAGGACTTCCCTCCCCTGGAATCCTCATCAAATCCTGAAAGAAATCTATTCTCCAGGCCGTTCATTCAATCAACAGAAGTCTTACCTGATGGATCTCTCAAACAACCCTCCAAGGCTGAACAAGTTCTCAACTGGCATACTCGTAATGCTACCGTCCAAAATAGAGTTCTTCACTCTATTGACTAACTACTTAAATAAATGAAAAAATGACATAAAGTAAATAGTTACTTTCCATACTTCTTAACAACTACTTTCTAACATTTATCTCTAATAAATCCACTTTTGTTAACACTCTCCCCACAAGCTGGTATATACAAGTTGTGCATTCCTAACCTGCTCACTACAAAATCAAATGTGGAACTTGACGGTCCCTTTTTGAAATCATCTTCAAGTTGTTGGCTTGTAGGTACAAAGGGTGTTGTGATTTTTCTAGCTTTAAATTTTCCTTTGATGAAGTGTCGATCCACTTCAACATGCTTCGTTTTATCATGTTGAACCAGATTATGGGCAATACTAATGGTAGCCTTATTGTCGTAGTAAATCTTTGTAGGATCATTAAATTCTAATCCAAGTTCTTTGAGTAGACCTTGAATCCATAAAACCTCACAAATGCCTTGTGTCATAGCTCTACTTCCTGCTTTCGCACTTGATCTAGCCACCACATTTGGCTTCTAACTTTTCCAAGTAACCAAATTACCTCCAACAAATGAGCAGTAGCCTACAGTGATCTTCAATCCTAGATTGAACTAGCCTAATCTGCATTCGTATAAGCTTATGTGTTGTTCATCATTTTTCTTGAAGATTAGGTCGTTTCCCAGTGTAGTCTTCAAGTATCTGAATATCCGTAGTACTGCTTCCATGTGACATTCTAGGGGTGAGTGCATGCATTGAATTAAAATGTTAACAATGTAAGCAATATCTGGTCGGCTGTGACAGAGATAAATCATTCTTCTAACAAGTCACATATATTTTCCTTTGTCAATAGGTACTCCTTCTAGCTCAGCTCCTAACGTATGGTTCGGATCCATAGGTGTCTCATCTGGTTTGTAACCTCTCATGTCGGTTTCCTTCAATAGATCAAGTGTATACTTCCTTTGAGTAATCTAGATACCCTCTTTAGACCTTACCATATCCATTCCAATAAAGTATCGAAGATAGCCAAGATCTTTGATTTCAAACTTCTTGGCACGAAATGATTTCAACTTGTATATTTATGCATTATATTTACTTTGATTGATTAATTTGTTTTAATTTGCTTGGGTGATTTGTGATTAATATTGTTTAATAAAAAAAAGTTGGTAATTAATCGATTAACAACCCACACCCCCTTTAGGTTGTATTAGATACACTTTATGTATTTTTAATTGTATCATAGCAGGTTCCTACATATACTTACGTGATTTTTGATCTAGTCTAAAGTGTCTTGCATTGCATCTTGCTTTTGTTGCATTCATTTGCATGGAATTTGGCGGTTGGGGGGCACCGATTTGAATTGCCAAATGATTCCGGTGGATTCAGCGGTTTGTGTATTCGGTAACCCGTGGCCACTGATTTGCCCATTTTCTAGGCATTTTGGAAGTTTCATTGTTTCTCATTTTTGGATCATATAAATATGTCATCTTCTCTCTCTTTGTCTTCTTTAGAACTCCCAAATACAAAACCTTATAGTGTCTCTTAAAGTTCCATTGAGAGAGAGTCCAAGATATGATTTTAATTCTTCAAATCCAAAACCCTCATCCACTCATGCATCTTCAAACTTTAATTAAAGGCATGAGTTTTCATTGCATCATGACTTGGTAAGTTAGATTCTCCACTCTCATCATCTGGTGTCATATCTCCCAAGATATCTTATTGATTGCATTTCTTGATTGTAAATTTATTGTTTTTGTTACATGTTGTGACAGCATGTGCTGACTGGGATTTGTTTGATGACTATGTTTTAGATTTGCATATATTTATCTAGTTAGGTCTTTATGAATATTCATATAGACATATTGATATCTAGGATTGTTTTATTGCCATTATATATCTCTAGATAAGCATTTAGTGTTGCATAGTATTATTTGCATATAAGAATATTGTTATATATTCACTTAGGTTGTTTATCTCTTCATTGAGTGTCCAGACTTGTGACTACGGGAGTGTAATGCATAAGCAAGGTCTAGACTCACTATAAAAAGCATACATGTAGTAGTGGTGTGTTATGTTCCAAGAATAGTGTGACTAAAGATCAAACTAGGTTGTAAGCATCATTATATATAATGCATTTGAGGGCTGGAGTGGTTAGATGGATGACCCGTGAGTTTACCATATTGAGGTTTTCTCACGTAAATCAAATCAAAGTATCATTTATTTTTCCGAACTTTATTTACTTTGATTGATTAATTTGTTTTAAATTGCTTGGATGATTTGTGACTAATATTGACTAATCGAAAAAGTTGGTAATTAATCGATTAACAACCCATTCACTCTCTCTAGGTTGTATTAGACACACTTTATGTATTTTCATGAACTATAAGTAAAATTGCAATTGCAATAATTTATGTTGATCAAATTATAATAAAAGTAATAGCAAACATAAAAAAAATATTGATGCGAGGAATCACGGCGATTTGAACATATATCATTCAACATAGAAATTATACAGAGATTATAGAGAAAAGATAAAAAAAAAATATAGACAGGAAAACATTATTGATGTTAGTAATCATCAAGATTTTGAACATGAATCATTTAGCTTAAAAATTATAGAAAAATTATTATAGAGAAAAGATAAAAAAAAAACAATTAGAAACATGAAAACGTTATTGATTCTATGAATCCTATAGATAAGATAAAAAAAATTGAATCCTAAGTAATTTCATATTGATTTCGATACTAATCAAAACAACCATGGATGTATTGTAGAGATGCGATAAAAAAATAATTCAAATAATAAGTAATTTCATACTGAATTCAAAGCTAATAAAAAAAAGCCATTGAGTCGACAAACTTGTGAGTTTAAACTTGATAAAGCAAATAAGAATGGTTGGAGACACAATTTCAAATCGAACACAAATTGACGATTCAAAACACCATACCAAAATACTAATGAGGCAGATAAGTGATCGATTGAAGTGGATGTTCGGAAAAAGATCGATTGAAGTGGATGTTCGGAAAAAAATCGATTGATGAGTTTGGGCCGGTAACAAAGAAAATTGTAGAAGAGTTTTTGAGCTGGTAAACAAGAAAAGTTCAGAAGAATGGTGGATTGAAGTGTTTTTGTACGTTTACATAAAAAGAGTTGGATTTGAAAAGGAGAAAAGGAGAAAAAGATAGTGTTGGAAGGGAAACCTAACAAATGGTAACTACTGGGTTTTTTTTTTTTTTTTTTTTTTTTAAGAACAAACGATAATGTTAGGAGAGTGATCTACTAAGAAGGTAATATTAGGATGCATAGAGAATCACAACAACTTTAAAACATCACCATTGGATGTGTGTGTTAGACAAATCAATGGTCAATATTAGATGAGTTGGATTTTTTTTTAAAAGGTGTATAGAAACACCAGTGTTCTATAAATTGTCCCATATAATATATATATATATATATATATATATATATATATATATATATACTAAGAAGGTAATATTAGGATGCATAGAGAATCACAACAACTTTAAAACATCACCATTGGATGTGTGTGTTAGACAAATCAATGGTCAATATTAGATGAGTTGGATTTTTTTTAAAAGGTGGATAGAAACACCAGTGTTCTATAAATTGTCCCATAATATATATATATATATATATATATATTATATTATATTATTATTATTATATTATATATAAGGGCAAAGTTCATAAATAGCCTTAAAATGATAGGGGTATTCAAAATTGTATATTTTCAATAACTTTTTTTTTTATCCAAGAGAAATGTTTCTTCGACAAGTATGCCCCTTATGCATTTCTAATGTGGCACTCATGGCACGACGTTCTTTTGAAATTTGAAAACTAAAATAACGTTAAAAATATATAACAAATTGAATGAAATTAAAATCTTTTTGGTATGTGAACTTGGAAAACGAAACCGGTTTTCAGAGAGAGAAAAGAGTGAGGAGTGAGAAGATTTGATCAAGTGTAGAGACGAAATTTGTTCATCACCGATGAACTGTTCATCAACAAAGAGTTTCGTTGTGGAGAGAGGAAGATGGTGTGGGTAGGTGCTTTATTTGGATTAAAGATTGTTGAAATTTGGGTTTTAATTTTGTAAACAATGTTTGTGTTTTGAATGATTGAATAATTTTTAGTTTAAGCTTGAAATTACCCAAAATGATTACACGCTAAACAGACTTTACAATTGAGCGTGTAAACCCAGTAGAATTCGTCATGGTTGTTAAACAACGTGTAAAGATAGTGGGATTGACAACATGTAAAAATGCCCAGAATCGTTACACGGTAAAATCACTTTACAATCTAGTGTGTAAACATTTGTACAAGTGAGCATGTAACATTGTTTATTTTTTGGTGTGTAAAGATTCTTGATTTTTTTACATGCCAAAATGAGTTTACAATTGAGCGTGTAAACATATTTTGTAGTTAGATATTGTATGACTTTATCACATTTTATTTGGTATTAGATCAGTTGTTATTTTCATTGTACGAATGTACGACTTGTAAATTTTGTGGGTTTGATTTGGCATTTGATTTTTGTGAAATTGTAAATGACCCATAATGGTTACACGCTAACATGGGTTTACAATCCAGCGTGTAAAGCTTTTGGGCATTATTTGTGTGAACTTGACCTAGAATCGTTACATGCTAAATACGTATAAACCCTTCTATAAGTTAGCGTGTAACGATGTTGTAATATACAACGTGTAAAGATTTTGGGCATTTTTTGTATGAATTTGACCTAGAATCATTACACGCTAAATCGGTTTACATTGTAGCGTGTAACGATGTTGTAATATATTATGTGTAAAGATTTTAGGCATTATTTGTGTCAACTTAACCCATAATAGTTACACACTAAATGGGTTTACATTATAGAGTGTAAACCCTTCTACAAGTTAGCGTGTAACGATGTTGTAATGTATAACGTGTAAAGATTTTGGGCATTATATGTGTGAGCTTGACCTAAAATCGTTACACACTAAATGGGTTTACATTGTAGCGTGTAAACCTTTGTACAAGTCAGCGTGTAATGATGTTTAATATAATGCGTGTAAAGAATGGTTACACGCCATTGTTTAAGTGATCGTGTAAACCCTTGCATAAATCATCGTGTCAAGAGTCTTATTTAGCATGTAACGATTTTTAGTATGATTTGTTTGAGATTTTTTGTGTGTGTCATTATATTACCTAACTATTATGGAAATATTTTCAGACTGTAACCAGAGAATGATAACGTACAAGGTCTGAGAACGAACTAGAGAATTCAGAAGCATGAAGACCGGACAGAGAATGTGAATGTAACAGAGGCTGAGAACCTACCTGAGACTAGGTATGTAGCACAGACTGAGAACATAACATAGAATGAGAATGTAGTAGAGACTGAAAAGCCATTAGGAAGGAAGACCTAGATCAGTATTTGTTACACCCGAGGAATACGTGGGTGTATGACATAACGATAACAGTGGATTGCAAACTGAAATTGATCAATGACATTATGAAGGTGTTGGCTAGCTGCGGTGAGTTGGAAGAATTCAAGAAAAGTTGCTTCAGGCATTACTTGGATCTGCCACATTATATGAGGGGTTTATTTCAAATACAGTACATACATAACTTATTACTCTGCCAAATTCGGTTCCTAGGTGCCAATGACGACGAGATGTGGTTTGCTATGGGGAACACCAAGGTTAGAATAGGAAAGTGAGAGATTTGTTTATGCACTGGCTTTAAGTTTGGTGTATTACCGGATATCTTTTTGAGAGATTACATTCCGGTGCAAGATGGGATCCACATGAGATATTTTGGTGGGGACAGATATTTATTATTGGATCAGCTTTTGAAAAGATTCTTAAGGGGTGAGTTTATGAAGAAAGGTGATGGTTTAAAGACAACACTAATTTTGTTTGCGAACAACATTCTATTTGGCCAATATTACCGGAGACAAGTCACGTACTAGCTAATGTCGTTGGCTGAGGGCATGATGCTTTCAATTCATTCCTATGGGGACATTACGTGTTCAAGATGACATTGCACTACATCTGAATCAGTTTTAAGGTGCCGAAGTCAATGGGTCGTGCTAGAAGATACAACCTTTACGATTTTATTTGTGGAGTTCAGGTACTATGACAACACTGCGAGCGTATTATTATAATTATGAGGTTTTCCTTTTCTTGTTATATTTATCTATTTAACTATTTTTATTTTTGGTAGTTTTAGGCAATGGAGGTCATCCGATAGAAACATAAGAAATTAGGTTTTGCTCCTCGAGGTCGCCCCCGTTTAAAAAAAATGGGAATTTATCAAATGGGGATCAAATATGAGTGATTCATGGTTGAAGAAAGAGGCTGAAAGAAAGGTAAATATTATTTCGGTTTGTTATCTTAATTGGGTTAATTTTTTAACTGATTGATTTGAATTGATTGGTACACCTTTCATTTTTTCAGCTCACTAGATTAGCTACGATTTGTCCTACTCGACTAGAGGAAAAAGAGGACTACTGGTTAGGTATTGAGGAGGACATGTCCGAAGGTCCGAAGTTTGTACCGTTGAATGATTTTGTGAACAAAGAAGATCGAGCCGAGCTATCATAAAAAAATGTCCAAAAGAGGAAACAAAACCTCTATATAGGTCCTCATGAACCAATTAAATGATGACGGAACATCTGAGATGCATCACCACGTAGGCGCAACACAGGGGATGAGAGTGACAGTGACAGTGACAATGACAGACATGATACGTCACCCCCTTTGATGGAATCCCGTGATCCACTGTCACCTGTACAACACATAATGCAATTGGCTGTAGATTTTGAGAGGACTCCATCTCCTACCAGTCAGGAGCGTCATCCATCACCTGCTAGTCAACCTCATCCATCTCCTACTCGACATGATCCTCAATCTCCTACTCGGTATGGTCCCCCATATCATCATCGTCGACACTCATCGAAAAGATCAGAGGTGAGTGTTTTGTTTAATTTTAATCTATGTTAAATAAGGAACATTATCGTTATCATTATTATCATTTAATTTGAATTATATTTCTTAGGTATCGACCTCTACTACAATTTCATAGTAACTACTGGATCAACTGTACATCATCGTACGTGAAGAGGTCCAAAATTCAATGCAATCGCTGCAGTCTGAATTTAGGAAGTTACAGACCGACATGTTATAGTTGTTTTATTTTGAGGTATGTATAACTTCTTTTTCTATTTGATAAAATTTGGTGATATTATCATGACATTTAAAGTTATTGTTTTCCTTATGGCAGAAGGCCCCTCGTTTGAACACAAAAGATGATGCAGTACACGATAACATTGATAGGGATCCTGCATGTCATTTTGAGGTAGCCCCCACCACCGAGGCAACCCTCAACACCGAGACAGCCTCACCACCGACACAACCCCCACCACCGATACAGCCCCCACCACCGAGGTAGTCCCTACCACCGACACAGCCATTGAGGTAGCCCTTACCACCGACACAGCCCCTATTAGAGATTTTCAGGCAAACCCGAGTACCGAGACATGCCCCATCATAGAGATTTCCTTTTCCACAAGTCAACCACCACCACCCTCACATGACATAGATACCCCTCTACCATTAGCGCCATTTAACCAGACGGAAGTCGCTAGGGAGTGGCTGTTATCAAAGTGGTTAAGAAGTCCATACACGGATCCCTTTAGAGCACAGAAGAAGCAGAAAGTTGTTAAACAATATACCACATTTATGAATGATCTGGGCTTACAATTGTAAGTGTTTTAACAAGTTTTTTGGTGCTATGTAATTTGACTTGTTTGGTAATATACCGAGCGACTAATCTTAGTCATATGTTTTCATATGCAGACGTAGCATCGGTATTTATGCTTCTGTTTAACATTTTTTTTCAGAGAACTAGAAGACGCTATAGAATGGTTGGGCAATGAGCATGTGGATGCCTATTTAAATCTGCTTTGTAAACGGAAACTAGGCCCAGTCGAAGGTCAGCGATTTCCACACAAAGTAGCAGTAGTTGATGATATTCGATAGTTTATAGTTTTGTTACAGTGTTGTCATATATTCAACCCCCGCTTACGCGTTCTGTAACTTCATTGTAGGATTCACTAAGCAAGCTTTGGAGTAAATTTCAGTCAAATTTCCATAAACCGCTGTCAAAAACATTCTAGCCAAAAGATTTTGAAGTCCCAATAGACTTGATAACATATGCTATCGGACAGAAACCAGCATGGGGGAAGCCATGGGCTACTGTTGATGACCTATGCTACTTAACTCTCAATACTTGAGTACATAGGCTACATACTGCTATACATATTTACTGCTATTTGGAACATGTTTTAGTCCCTTGCAATGTGGGAGATAACTATTGGGTATTTTGTGTTGTTCGTCTCCACGATTAGGTAATCTCAATTTATGACTCAGCCGTAAAAAAACTGTCAGACAACCCGACGTTGAGACAACAACAGGTTTTACCTCTACGGCACTTGTTCTCACTCCTTTACACCACGTTTGGTTATTACCAAGACAGTAAGCGGAAGCCCCAAAAACTGAATTGTATGAAGGCTATGAGATTGGCTCCCACTCTATTCCCATGCTAGGATGACGGTAACAGTTGTAGTGTTTTCACGACAAGAGCAAGTCCTATCCAACAGATTTATATGTCTATCCTTACCCCCATCTTTAACTTTATATTTATTCCAATCAATTGTACACACCGTCTACAAAGTAGATTCTTCATTACATTTCGATAAATACTTTATTGCGCATGGTGTCAATTGTGTGTGCAGCGATGCTACAAAAGTTCGCTGATTATAGAACCATTTCTGCATCATATCATGTATGTACTCGATTATAACAGTAACTGGAAACTGTCGTGCATGTAGGAGACATTAGTTGATGCATTCTGTAATGTTTGAAGTCATTATGAAGTATCGTCTTACAGGAGAGTAAGCACGAGACCATCTTGTAGGCCCAATTGTCATAGATCATCGTATGCCTCCGGGTGCACTCGTAGCAATTCACTAATTTCTTTATTAAACTTAAATTCCCTATAAATCTTATATGTACGCTTGAAAATATCATTCACATCCTCCATTTTGAATGTAATCTTAATGTTCATAGTCATGTAGAATACACAGAGTCATGTGTTGTGCTGGTTAGATATGAACGTACAATATGTGGGACAATCGATGCACTTACAGACATGCCTCAAAAATCAAGTCCACGGTTCTTATTTTCCTTATGGCCTATCCCAAAAGCAAGTGGATATACTTGCTCATTTCCATCCGAACATGCTACCACAAACAATATACCATGGAATCTTCCTTTCTGATGAGTGCTGTCAATAGCAATAACGGGCCTAATAGTCGAACTAAAACTGTGAATACAAGCACTGTATGAGAAGAAAGAAAATTTGAATCGTCATTCATCATCCAACTTAAAATCAGTCACGGTGCCAAGGTTTTTCCACTCAAGCATATACAAATATGACGGAATCTGTTGGAACGACTCGCTTGGGTCCAAAAACAATAGACTCTACATGATCCTTCGCTCGCCAAGCTTTCATATATTGAATGAGGAGACCGTAATGTAGTTGCATCTCCGTCATGATATCTTTTGGTTTTAATGTTGTTCCATTAACCATAAGCTTCAGAGACATCAATTAACTAATAATAGAAGAATTAGCTTGCCTGAAACCGACATTGGAAACCCTCAATGGTGCAACTGTGTTCCTTTTCAAATTTTTGTATCCATCAATACTCTCCCTTATCCATTTTTCGTGCATGCACTCTAAAGAAGCAATTGTCATCCTTGCCGTAGCTTGAAATCTGGCCTTACTTAACCTCTTGATTTTGAATTCAAAATGTTGCTTCAGTTCCACCAAAGTCAATTTTGGTTTCAGCTCCATTTTGGATGCAAAAATTCTACCTTTGTACAATCAGCAGTTGGTAGTAGAAAACTCATGGATGATGGTTTGGAATGAGTATTGCTTTGACTCAAAAATGCTTCACGGGCGAGGGACTACAGATGAACCCCTTTTATGTTATAGTATTGCCAACTATATTGTCATCATGATCACTACTAGAATGATTATTATCAAAAGCAGCAGATTCATCGCCAATATCACCTTCACCATCAATGTTATGACTATCACAATTCACCCCCTCTCCATTGTCTTCTTCTTCAATAAAATCACCAAAAGTTTTATCTTCTATAAACTGATATTGTTCATCAAAGCTATTCATCCCATGATCAGTATTGGTTTCAAATTTAGGTGGACTCATACCATTTTCATTATCACGACCTATTGCACCATCAGTGTCGTTTCGGTCTGATTCTTGTGATGTCTCATGGATTGTGGGTATTGTTCGGGTAGGTTCGACACCTTGTACAGGTGACATTGACCCGCCCATTCTATTTCTCCAACGTGTGGATTTTAATTGTTCATAAAAGCTTTGATTCACTGGTTCAAAAGTTGGTATAGCTTGGTGATGGTGAGGTGTAAGTTTGCCACTATGTTGTTATGAAATCGGTTCAGATGTTTGGCCATATGTTGACTAGTATGCTTAGGAATATGGTTGTTGTATAAGCGTATAATATAGATTTACAAACTGATGGGAAAAATATGGGTATATTTGGGTTGGCATATTACAACCAGTACTTGGATCTCTTCTCACGATGGTAGAATATGCTTCAGAAATTACACTTTCTTCCTGCATCAAGAATGACATATCCCTGTCAATTGTTATGCGCACAACAGTATGCCTCCCATTCATAGTCAAAATAGTTCTTAATTCTTTGTTGAAACTAGACGAATTAAACGTAACAATATCTTCTACCATCTTTATCATCCCATTGTAAATCAAATCACGAGGTACCAAAGCCATTTCAGAATCCCCCCCTCCCCTATAATTCTGACCGTACCACTGCCTACAATGCGATATAAGTAATCGTAATTCTGCCATCAACCTGTGCATAATGAAAGATCAAAATTATTTTATATTGTTTAATAAAACATTTCATTCCTGGTAAACAAATGAAATATTCAATGGTTAAACAAAGGAAATGTTCATTGTTAACAACATGATAACATGATTACTGTTGACCAAATGCATGTTTACACACTAATACTTGCTTACACGACTCAAGTAAGAGTATGATTACATACTACACATGGTCTGTTTACACGTTCAAAGATGTGAATGCTTACATGCTGATATCTGTACATGTTTACACGCTGATATCTGTACATGTTTACACACTTAACAATCTGAATGTTTACACTCTACACTCTACACGTGTAAGCATGCATTGTAACAGCATGTAAACATGTCGAGCTAGCAATGTGAAATCAATCACATTGTTAACTCGACATGTTTACACACTACTACAATGCATGCTTAAACGATGAAATCGGGGAATTATTACACGATGCACATATAATGCATGAATGTATGGATGGTTACAAGAAGGAAAAAGGAATCAAGCATTCTACAGTGTAAACATTCTAGTAAACTAATTTATATGATTTTGTTCATTTTGGAAATTTACTTTCACTACAAGAACTCCAAAATGACCACTCCTAACTACTACAACAAATAAAATACAATAACAAATACGAGCTAACGTTACTGAAAGAAAATTAAACATAAAAAATACCATCTTTAGATCATAAATCCTTGAGAGATATGATGATCTGGTGATTTACGAAAACCTTACGAGATTTAAGACAAATTTAAGAGGGGAATACTCATGTTTGAGAAATAAAATCTGAGAGGGAAATAAAATATTAATGTTGTTTGAAAAGTAAAGGGCATACTTGTCCAAATATTATTTCTCTTGGATAGAAAAAGAAAACTTATTGGGATGGGACAGTTTCAAAATCTGCATTAATTTTTAAGTCAGATGGGGGAATTTAGCTTATATATAATAATAGATAATATTATATATACTTTTATTTTTTATTATTATTATCTATAATATATCATGTTATTATAAATGTTTTGTAATTATGGGTATTTTGGTCAAAATACAATTAATTCCATTCTATTTCATTATTAATAAAACAAAATATTACTTATTCAGAGACTAATTATAAAGTCCTAACCAAAAAAAAAAAAATCATTTTTTTCCCTTTTCATTCATATTGTCATTCCTATTACCATTCCACCATGATAACCAAACATCAGCTTATTACTGATTTTATATAATAGAGAATATGTAGTACAAGATTAGTTGTGCCATAAGTGATTTGCCCATTTAGTTAATTTTAAGTTCACCAACCATATTTATGCGTGTGTTGAGGATATGTGTATTTGTGTTGACTGAATTCCATAAATGTACATGACACGTCTTAAAGAAGTGTTTCTACTTCCAAGTATAAGAGTGTTATAGTAATAATTTAAACCGGTAAGACAGGGTCGAACCACATGGAGGTTGTTCAATTGTCTTTGTAGAATTAATTATCTAGATTAATTACTAAGCTTGTTATAAAAATGTAAATCAATTAAAATTAAAACTAAGGCTAAGGGATCCACTGTTGGCAATTCGAATATTATCCAATTATTAATATTTAGTTCAGATTTTAGGGGGGGGGGGGGGGTGGATTTCCACTCCTCTGTCTACTCTACTGATAGATATGGGTAAAATACTCACTTTGCCAAACAACATATGTCTGTCTACAGTGAGTCAAAAACTCCACAAAAATCAAATGAGAGAAAGCAAAAAAATAATAAACTTGCCAAAATTTGATCATATTTTTACTACCGATAGTATCATCTTTGACCTATTAAATTAGTCAGACATAATTTAACTAGCAAATAACTATTTTATTTAAACTGAGAATTCGAGAGCATTAAAGAGATAATTTCATAAATCTAAGGTCAAATTTAGATTCAGGATGTCCAAATTTGGGGGGAGGACCCCTATTTATACAAAATACAGATGAAAATTAACAATCGGATGAATTTAGAATGAAGCGTTCAGACTTGCCACGTCATTAGTGAATAGTGAACAGTGAACAGTGAACATTAACCGTGTCAGTGAAAGTCAACAGTCAACAGTGCACCGACATCTAGAATATGATTCCCTACAACACGTGTACGGTGCACTTATAATTCGGTCCAATAGAAATGTGCCACATCATCAGTCAACAGACAAAGTCAACAGTCTTCTAGAATGTGAATCCCATATAGTCGCATGTACGGAGCACTCGCAATTCGGTCCAATAGAAATGTGCCACATCATTAGTGAATAGTGAAAGTCAATGGTGAATAGTGAATAGTCAAAATTATAAAAATGCCCTTCGTGACATTCCTAGGGTTTTTGATGTTCTAAACTTGAAAAAGATGTTTGTTTTTCCATTTGACTTCTCCATAATTCTTAATTGACCATATGACCTCTGAAATACAAAGAAAAATACACTGATTACTACACAACACATTTATTTAAGCGAGTGAACGAAAATATATCTAAATTGGAGAATTAAGCATATTAGAAGTGTAAAATAATGATATTATCCCTTAGTAAACATACACTTTTCAGTGTTAATCACACACCCCAACTAGCTTATTGCTAGTCCCTAGCAACTAAAGCGAAAATAGTAAAAATTCAAATTCAAATATAAAAAAAAACTACCAAATAGACAAACTCTCTCAGACATCTTTTCTCAACCTCTGTCAACCAGTCATAAATCGAGATGTCAATCAAACTTTTTTGTGCTCAATGAAGATCAACACAATAACTATGAGATTCAATTGAAATCAAACAACATTTTCATTCTAAAATCTCATTAGGGTTTATTCCTTAGGTATCAGTTTTATTCTTTTTCTTTTTTTCTTTTCTTTTTTTGTTTTTTACTAATATAACAAAAGTAAAAACAAACATTCCATCCTTAATCCATGTAGTGAGCTTTAGGCCAATGACTTCTAAACCAGTTGGTTTTAGGGCATTAAGTGTTGAAACACTCCTACAAGCTTAATTACTCAGATTGCAGATGTTTATTAGTACAATTCCCCTAAGCTTTCTCTTTAACCCGTGTAGCAAGCTTTGGGTTAATGGCTCCCAGACCAGTTGATCTTAGGGCAATAGGTGTTGAAGCACCCCTCGGACGTAATTGCTCGAGTTAAAGAGACTACGAAACTACATTTTATTCTTATCAGGACTACCGTTTTGTGCGAACACTCTGTGCTTGCTGAGGCATGAGGCCCGGCTACTAAGTAAGAGTTTTGGTCAAAACATAAAAAATTATTATTAATAATAATTAATTTTTGTTTTTTTTAAACACTGCCTTCGGTTGTTACCTGATTGTGATCTCCTAATTAATCTGCCACTAGATGTTCGAGACCAACGTCTCATGCAAATTTAATGAGGGTTCATGGAGGTTAAATACATAGAAATGAAGAAAATAAAAGAAAACGTGATGAAAATAACATGCAAAAATTCTAAGGGTGTAAATGCAAATATGCATAAGTGTTGGGGAAAAAGTGTAAATAATTATAAATCTAAGGACTAAAGTGAAAATACAATAATTACAGGGACTGATATGCAAAAATGAAAATAAAATGACTTATATGCAAATACAAACTAGATCTAAGCTAAAATGCAAATAAAAAGTTGAAGGACTAAAATGCAAAAATGTGATAAATGATTACAAGTGCTTTTTTTTTTAAATTGATGAAGTTTATAACTGAGATGAGTGATGCAAAACTGAATACAAAATAAGAACAAAGAAGATAAACAAATAGTAAAACTAAAATAAAATTAAAAAGAAATTACTTCTACAAAGAAAATACGGACTTACCTCCCCGGTAACGGCGCCAAAAACTTGACACGTCCTAAAGAAGTGTTCTTACTCCCAAGTATAAGAGTGTCAAAGTAATAAATTAACCGATAAGACCGGGTCGAACAACAGGGAGGTTGTTCACTTGTCCTTGTAGAATTAATAATCTAGATTAATTACTAAGCTTGTTATAAAATGTAAATCAATTAAAATTAAAACTGGGGCTAAGGGATCCACTGTTGGTAATTCGAATATGATCCAATAATTAATATTTAGTCCAGATTAATAAGAGGGTATTCCACTCCACTGACCGCTCTCTGATAGATGTGGGTAAAAGTACCCACTGTGCTAAACAACATCTGTCTGTCTACAGTGAGTCAAAACTCCACAAAGATCAGAGAGGATAAACCACTATCTGATAGATATGGGTAAAAGTAATCATTGTGCTAGACAATATCTGTCTAACTACAGTGAGTCAAAAACTCCACAAAGATCAGAGGGGAGAAAACAAAAAAATAATAAACTTATCATAATTTGATCATATTTTCCATACCAATAGTATCACCTTTGGCTCCAGCTATATAAAATTAACTAGAAAATAGCTATTTTATTTAAACTGAGAATTTGAGAACAAAAGAGAGAATTTCACAAATCTAATATCCGATTTGGATTCAAAATGTGTAAATTAGGGGGGAGAGGTCCCCTATTTATACAAAATACGGATGAAAATTGACCATCGGATGAATTTAGAATGGAGCCTCCAGATTTCGCCACGTCGTCAGTAAATAGTGAACAATGAACAGTGAAAAGTGAACAGTAAACGCATCCGAGAAAGTCAAAAATGAACAGTACACCGGCTTCTAGAATATGATTCCCTGCAGAACATGTACGGTGCACTCACAACTCGGGACATTAGAATTGTGCCACGTCATCGGTCAAAAATCTTCTAGCAAGTCAACTATGAACAGTGCACCGACTTCTAGAATGTGATTCTCTGCAGCCGCGTGTACGGTGCACTTGCAGTTTGGTCAGATAGTAATGTGCCACATCATCAGAAACAGTGAAAGTCAACTGTGAACAGTGAAAGTCAACTGTGAACAGTGAAAGTCAACTGTGAACAGTGAATAATCAAAATTATAAAAATGCCCTTCGTGGCCTTCCTAAGGTTTTTGACGTTCTAAACTTGAAAACAATGTTTGTTTTTCCATCTGACTTCTCCATAATTCTGAATTGATCGAATTACCTCTGAAATACAAAGAAAAATATACTGATTACTACACAACACATTTATTTAAGCGAGCGAACGAAATTATGAAATTATGTCTAAATTGGGGAATTAATCATATTGGAAGTGTAAAATGATGATATTAGCCCTTAGTAAACATACACTTTTTAGTTTTAATCATTACCCGTGAATAAAGTTTCAGAACTAAATATCGTAAAATCTCAACTTACAACACATAATCACGTGTCAGTGTGCGTGTGTCTAGAATAGTTCAAAAAATCTCTCATGATGACTATATGAACAAAATTATTAGTCAATAATATCACAATAGAGAGATTATAAATTTGAATAGTCTGAAGAGAGGGAAAAAATGCATTAGATTTACAAAGATGTGTATCAGAAGTATCTAAAAGATCTTCTTACTCAATCATCTTTACAAAAAAAAAATGGTCAGAAGTTAGCTTGGTTTTTTTTTTTTTGAAAAACAAAAGTTATTAAATCCACATTAATGTCTACTATCCCCTCCCCCTAACCAGAATGAGTCATTGTCCCCAAGGTCTTTAGAAAGAGGTATGGTTTAGAAGATTTCACTTGAATAACTTAAAAGACAACAAAATCCTGCAAAAAACAACAAAAGTAATACAAAATAAAGGAAAATAAAATGCATAAAAACCATTGGATAATTACAAACTAAGATTCAAATAAATTATGCGCTTCTTGTTGTCTTCATCCATTGATGGGCTTCATTAAAGACTCAAAAGATTTGTTACAGAAGTGTTTGCCTCCATCACTGATAATGGCTTAAGGGATTCCAAATCGACTCAAAAGGTTTTTCTTTAAGAACTTAATCATCATTTTGTGATTATTGTTTTGACAAGGTGCCTCAACCTATTTTGACACATAATCAACAGCAACCAAAATGTATAAAAATCCAAATGAAGATGGAAATGGACCCATAAAATCAATTCCCCAACAATAAAATATTTTAATTACAAGAATATGGTTTAAAGACATCATGTTTCGCTTAGAAATGGATCCTAATTTTTGACAATTTTCATAGGTTTTACAAAGTGCATGTGCGTCTTTAAACAATGTGGGCCAGTAAAATCCATACTGAAAGATTTTTACAGCCATTTTCTTTGACAAAAAATGACCACCACATGCTTCAGAATGACAAAATTCAATGATGCTACTTACTTCATTGTCTGGAATACACCATCGAATGATTTGATCAGGACAATACTTGAATAAGTATGAGCCATCCCAGTAAAAACGTTTTACCTCGGTCAAAAATTATTTTTTATCTTGTATATTCCAATCAAGTGGCATCATTCCTGTTGCAAGATAATTAACAATGTCAGCAAACCAATGCATAGTTGTGACAGAGAATAAAATATCATCAGGAAAATAATCATTGATGGGTGCTTTATCAAATGCCGATTCAGCGGTGAGTCGTGATAAATAGTTTGTGACAACATTTTCAACACCCTTTTTGTCCTTAATTATGAGATTGAATTCTTGTAGCAACAAAATCTAGCGAATCAATATTGGCTTCGCATCCTGTTTAGACATTAAATACTTCATAGCAGCGTGATCAGTAAAAACAATGGTTGATGCGCTAATCAAGTATGACCGAAATTTATCCAATGCGAATATCACAACAAGTAATTCTTTCTTAGTGGTGGTGTAATTCATTTGTGCATTATTCAAAGTTTTACTTGCGTAATAAATCATAAAAGGCTTACCTTCTCTTCTCTGTTCTAAGACAGCTCCAACAGCAAAATCACTTGCATCACACATCAATTCAAAAGGCAAGGACCAATCAGGGGATTGCATGATATGAGCAGATGGTAAAAGGTCAATTATCTTTTTAAAAGACTCTTGACACTCTTGTGTCCATTCAAATTTTGCATATTTTAATAGGAGGTTACAAAGTGGTTTATATATGACACTGAAATCTTTAATAAGTTTCCTATAAAATCCTGCATGCCCTAAAAATGACCGCACATCTTTGAATGTTTGTGGTAGTGGTAACTTCGAAATGACTTCAATTTTTGCCTTATCAACCTCGATTCCTTTTGATGTCATAACATGACCTAAAACAATTCCAGATGTGGTTATATAATGACACTTTTCCCAGCTAAGCACAAGTCATTTTTCTATGCAAAGTTTCAGGATTCTTTCCAAGTTATTAAGACAATCATCAAAATAATTCCCAAACATAGTTAAATCATCCATAAAGACCTCTAAAGAATGTTCAATAATGTCACTAAAAATACTTAGCATGCATGTCACTAAAACATGGCTGGTGCATTACACAAACCAAATGGCATTCTTCTAAATGCATAGTCCAAAAGAACATGTGAATGCGGTATTTTCTTGGTCTTCTAATGCAATGAGAATTTGATAGTATCCTGAATACCTATCAAGAAAGCAGTAGTAGGGATGTCTTGTTATTCTTTCTAAAATCTGGTCAAGGAATGGAAGGGGAAAACGATCTTTTATAGTAGTGTCATTTAATTTTCTAAAATCAATGCACATGCACCAACTAGATGGAACACGGGTTGGAATTAACTCACCCTTTTCATTTTTAAAAACAGTGATTCCAGATTTTTTTGGCACAACTTGTGAGGGATATTGATCTTTACATGTTTGAAAATTTCAAAAATCTCTAGGGGGTGCTTCGATTTCTGTGAATTTTTAAAAGTCTATGGAAATTTGAGTGTATGTAGGGATTCAATTATTTATTCGTCAATAGTGGTTTCATCAAACCCTTCCTTACCTTTGAAAAATGACTCATTATCATTTTTACAAGATTCAAGAATAGGTTTTTTGATGACCTTATCACTACAAAGAGTGATAATTGATTTGACTTGGTCTGGGCATTGGTTATCGTTATAGGAATTTGACTGACTCTTAGGATTTGGTTATGGTTGAGTTGGAAACTTACCTTTTTCGTTTGTGGTGAGTGTAGAAGCAATTTTTACCAAAGTATCTTTAACATTTGTCAAGGTTTGTGCAGTTTAGCTGTTAATGGCTTCTTGTTTCTCAATGAATGAGTGCAAAGTGTCTTCAAGGTTTTTCCTAGATGGTGGGACATAATGTGCATAACCCTGAGGGTTTTGGAAATTCTGGTGTGTTTGTGGATGTGATGGATCTGGTGGTTATGAAGACTGGGTTTGATTATTGTTCCTCCAACTAAAGTTTGGGTGATTTCTCCAACCAGGATTGTAGGTTTGTAAGTATAAGTTGGAATTTGGCTTGTTGAAAGTGTGTAAAGCATTGGCTTGTTCATGAAAGCAATAAGGCTGGTAAAGTTGGGCAACTATGAGTGATATGATCATCAGAATCACATACATGTCATGAAATTTATTGTACAGATTTTATATGTTCACTCTTTTTAATTTCTAAAGCTTCAACTTTCCTAGAAAGGGATGCAAATCTAGCTTGATGGTTATGGTCTTCCCTAAGATTGTAAATGCCTCCACTAGACGGAGATGGTTGTTGAAATTCCCTAATAAGTGTGTCTAATAACCTATAGGGGGGTGAATAGGTTTTAATCAAGTCAATTACCAATTTTTCTTGATTAGTTAATATGCAAAATTCACCCAATAAAACAAACATACAACATCAAGTGTAAAGTGCGGAAATATAAACAACACAAGATGTATACGTGGAAACCCTCCAAATGGAAAAAACCATGGACTGTTAAGTGCGCCACACTCGATCGCAGAAATCCACTATATAAGTAAAAAGTTACACCCTCAAGTGATACTCGGACTCTTACTCTCGACAACCTCAGGCTATGGCTACCACCACTCACCACTCTTGGTTCAATCTCTAGTGATATCCCTTGATCCACTACTCTTGGCGTGAGCACCTTCTACTCTACCCCTTGGGCCTTTTACAGTGGATACCCGACCATTTGCTTGCCAACCTACTCTTGGTTGCAAGACTTGACTTGCTTGTGCAACTTCACCTAGAAGCCACAAGACTTTGACTCTATGAAGAGTATATGGTCTAAGTGAACAATCAATGAATGCTCAATGAAAAATATGTTAGACCAAACATACAATGCTTAACTAGGTGTAGATAATGCAATACAATAACCTAGTTATCAAACAATGCCTACATGCCTATACATAAGGACTCAATTAGATGAAAAAGGATTCTAGCAACCTAATTGTCAATAAAAGTCCAACCAACACAAGTTGTCACAACATATAATCAAGGGACATATTTTGCAATCAATAAATGCAATCAATAAGGCATAAACAATAATGTCTAAATGCAATGCATAAAGACTTAACTAGATATGGATATGCACTATTACAATCTAGTTATCAAACAAAGCCACTTCAACACAAGTTCTCAGTAAACATGGCATGGTTAATAAATGCAATCATCAAATGCAATCAACATGACCTAATTAGCTAGAGGGCAAATATGACCTAAATGCTAGCTATCACAATACAAACCCCGAACATGTCATAACTTCAATGAATATGCAATTAATATGAAGAAATGTTAATCTAAGCAATAGATGACATGTCTTGGAAGCTAGAACAATAAATGAATAATAATAGAGGTTATACTTACCAATCAATGAAAACCCATGCTTTAAAAGATGCTTGAAATGCAAGATGAAGATGGGTTTGGGGTTAGGAGAGTTGAAAACAAAGCTTGAAGCTTTCTCTCTCTCTAAGGGAGGTTCTCTCTAAAAAAAAATATGTTCTTTGAGCTCTAAAGAGGCAAGGAAGAGGAAGAGAACATATATATAAAATCCCTAGACAAAACAACGTCGTTTTAGATGAAGGGCAAGTGTCCAGACCGTGATCCATGCAGCATGGCACAACTAGACATTACCGCTGCCTAGGTTGCTGGCTAGGCATGTGCACCAAAAGTGGTTTAGACCGCGGTACACGCATGGGAACCTCTGCTTGGGAGACCGCTGTGCATGCAGCGTGCACAGGCAGCGGTAGAGGTAGCGTGCAACGCCTGGAGAACACCGATGTGCATATCGCGGTGGAGGCAATGCGTCAGGAGCGGTCCCAACCGCGGTCAAGAGGAAAATCCTTTTCTAAGGGAAAACTCAATGCATCAAATATCCAAGCAAGAGTTATGACCAAAAGACACACATATTGACATATAAACAAGCATGCAAGATAATTAAAGGAAAATGCATGTGTGTGTGTGTGTGTGTGTGTGCACCTAAACTCTGTAAGAGGCAAAGTCAAGTGAATATATCTTTTGTTCTTAAAGTCATGGAGATGCTTGGAAGCTTGCCAATGAGGACCTAAGCTACCCATTACACAATCATCCTCAATGTGGTGTGGTTTGCCATGAAATAAGCCAATCATAAATTCAAGGTCCTTACAGTAGTGGTTTGCTCATGGACTCATAGGAACCGATAATGTCCTAATTCTGAGCATTTTCAGCAATGTGGTCAAGGAAGTCAAGTGCTTCTTCAAGATTTTTGTCCCTGAACTCTCCATTACACATCATCTAATTGACTTGTCTACTTTGGGGTGTAGGTCCCTCGTAGAAATATGACACTATCCTCCATGTTTCAAAACCGTGATGTGGATAGACATTTAACAACTCTTTGAACCTATCCCAACATTGGTAAAGTGTTTCCCCAGGTTTTTGGGTAAATGAAGTGATTTGCCTCTTAAGAGAGTTTATTCTATGAGGTAGAAAAAATTTCTTTAAGAACTGTTGTTGCATATCATTCCAAGTTCGGATTGATCCTGGCCTAAAGTTTTGTAACCAGGTTTTAGCTTTATCTTTTAAGGAAAATGGGAAAAACTTAAGCCAGATTATATTCATGCTAACATTTTGGTCAGTGCAAGTGTTACAGAATTCCTCAAACTCCCTAAGATACAAATATAGGTTTTCAGATTCAAGATAGTGAAAATTGGATAAAAGTTGAATGATTCCCAGTTTAAAATTAAAGTGTGTTGCATTTGGTGGGAAAGCTATGCATGAAGGTGCTCCAGTGCGTGTGGGGTTCTTGTAGTCTCTTAGATTTCTAGGTGGATTTGGGTTAATGTGTTGGTCACGGTCAACATAAGGGGATGATTGTTGTGTTGAGACATGTTGTCAAGGTTATCTAAAAGGTTCTCTGCTTGGTTTTCTGATGGATGTCTAAGTGGGATTTCAACCATGTTGTTGGTGAATGTGGGTGATTGTGATCTCCTAATTAACCTACCGCTAGATGTTCGAGACCAACGTCTCATGCAAGTTTAATGACATAGAGATGAAATACACAAAAATGAAGAAAATAAAAGAAAAAGTGGTGAAAATAACAAAGATGCAAAATTCTAAGGGTGTAAATGCAAATATACACAAGTGTTGGGTGAAAGTGCAAATACCTATAAATCTAGGGACTAAAGTGAAAATATGAGAGATACGAGGACTGATCTGCAAAAGTGAAAAGTAAAATGACCTATATGCAAATACAAACTAAATCTAGGCTTAAATGCAAAACTAAATACAAAATGAGAACAAGGAAGATTAGAAAGAAAAAAATAGCAAAACTAAAATAAAATTAAAAAGAAATTACCTCTACAAAGAAAAGGCGGACTTACCTCCCCAATAACGGCGTCAAAAACTTGACACATCCTAAAGAAGTGTTTCTACTCCCAAGTATAAGAGTGTCATAGTAATAATTTAAACCGGTAAGACCGGGTCGAACCACATGGAGGTTGTTCAATTGTCTTTGTAGAATTAATTATCTAGATTAATTACTAAGCTTGTTATAAAAATGTAAATCAATTAAAATTAAAACTATGGCTAAGGGATCCACGGTTGAAAATTTGAATATGATCTAATTATTAATATTTAGTCCAGATTTAAGGTGGGGAATTTCCACTCCCCTGTCCACTCTACTGATAGATATGGATAAAGTACTCACTGTGCCAAACAACATATGTCTGTCTATAGTGAGTCAAAAACTCCATAAAAATCAGAGGGGGGAAGCAAAAACAATAATAAACTTACCAAAATTGGATCATATTTTTCGAACCAACAATATCACATTTGACCCCAGCTATATTAAATTAGCCAGACATAATTTAACTAGAAAATAACTATTTTATTTAAACTGAGAATTTGAGAATATTAGAGAGAGAATTTCACAAATCTAAGGTTAGATTTGTATTCAGGATGTCCAAATTAGGGGGAAAAGGACCCCTATTTATACAAAATACGGATGAAAATTGACTATCAGATAAATTTAGACTTGAGCGTTTAGATTTCACCACATCATTAGTGAATAGTGAATAGTGAATAGTAAACAATGATCAATGAATAGTAATCATGTTAGTGAAAGTCAATAGTAAACAGTGCACCGACTTTTAGAATATGATTCTCTACAGCACGTGTAAGGTGCACTCACAATTCGGTCCAATATAAATGTGTCAAATCATCAGTCAACAGATAAAAAGTCAACAGTCTTCTAGAATGTGATTCCCCGTAGTCGCATGTACGGTGCACTCGCAATTCAGTCCAATAGAAATGTGTCACGTTATCAGTGAACAGTGAAAGTCAATGGTGAATAGTGAATAGTCAAAATTATAAAAATACCCTTCGTGGCCTTCCTAGGGGTTTTGACGTTCTGAACTTAAAATTGATGTTTGTTTTGCCATCTGACTTCTCTATAATTCTGACTTGACCATATGACCTTTGAAATACAACGAATAATACAATGATTACTACACAACACATTTATTTAAGCGAGCGAACGAAAATATATCTAAATTGGGGAATTAATCATATTGGAAGTGTAAAATGATGATATTATCTCTTAGTAAACATACAATTTTCAGTGTTAATAAGTACACCTATTTGCTTGTTTATGCTTTAGTCTTAAGTTTTCCGTATCAATCATGTGCTTTTACGAGAATTCCAAGTAGGGGTACTGTGGTGCAGGATCCAACCCAATTCAATAGGGATCTATTGGATCTGATCCAATACATTGGATTAACTGGATTGGGTTAGAAAACAAAATTAGATTTTAAAATTTGAATTCTTTGGATTGAATCGAATATAATATTTCCGTGTGAAAATATGTCAGTTCTGCCAAAATATAAGACATAATTTATAAATAACCAATATTTTATCTTATATAGATGAACATCGATCAAATTTTAGGTATTATTGTATTTTGTCATGATAAATGATTATATGTTTATTTTAAACTATTTGATGATTTATTTATGTTTGTGTTGGAACTAATTTTTAATGTTTATAATTTGTTGGACTTTTTGAACTTGTATACAAATATATATTTCTTTTATGTTAATCATTAGTTTGTTAATTTTATTGGAAGTACGTTATGAATTAATAATTTGATTTTGTTAATTTTAAGAGTATTTTAATTTGTATATATATTATGAATTGTTTTATTTAAATCCGATACATTGGATCAGATCGACTAGATTTAAGTATCTTACAGTTGGATCGGATCAAAACTCGCTCTAATATTGGTTCATATCAGACTATAATTTGTTTTTGATCCAATCATTGATCTTGGATCATGACTAATCCAATGGATCTGGTATGCCGCACACCCTTGATTGCAACTTTTCAAGAGATTGATCTTCATTGCAAGCATTAGCTTGACATTAACTCTGTCAAGATTAATCTAGGTTGCACACTCACATATTTGCATAATCGTATTGCATACTTGTCTTGCATTGATAAGTTGAGTTTTGTTGACTCACTATGTTGATCATTCATTGTTATGGATCACAATTGTTTGTGTTGTGTTTAGTTAGGTGTCGAATTCAAAATATGAAAACAAACATCAATTTTTTTTTGGAAGCTTTTGGAAGCCACAACGCTCGAAGTTTTAACTTTTAAATGCATTAGAGGTCGTGCTAGTTACTAAAGGGTATTTCGATTCAAAAAAGTTAGGAAAAATAATAGCATACATGTGCTGTTTAGGGTGCATATTAAAGGAGATAAAATAAAGTGGAAATGGTGAAGAAAGTCATATTGTTTTAGTAGAGTTACGATGATGTCACTCATTTAATAACTTATGTTTAAAAGACATCTATTATGGTGAACTGTCCAAAATGCCCTTAAAAGTTATCTTTGCGCTTCAATTAACTCTTTAAAAATGAAAAGTTGTGTTGTCTCTCCAAAATTGTTGTCTGAAGATCGATCTATAACTATAATCTATTTTCAAGAAAACTTCTTGAAGTCTTTCGAATCTACGGGTAACATTCCTTTATGATCTTATTTTTTCATGCATTTATGAGTGGGTTTACCATGTATCCATTCGTGTATGAACTTGTAAAACCCAGAATTTGGTCGAGATTATTTTTCCTTTTGCCGAGCTTTTTTACCACTGTTCCGAGCTTTTATGACATTGGTTCGAGTTTTTTTCAACGGTTCCGAGATTGTTGTTGCAGTTTGAAAAAGGCTCGAACTTTTTTATAAAAAGCTCGGATCTTTTTATAAAATGCTCGGATCGAGGAAAAAACTTCTCGGGAACTTGAAAATAAAAGCTCGACGAAGGCCTAAAAACACTCGATCATGCAGTTAGCAAAAAAGCTCGATCAGTTACCAAGAAAATCTCGAGTACTTCTGAAAAAAGCTTGATCAGTTGTAACAAATTCTTAAGTACTTCTCGAAAAGCTCGAGGTTTTTTTAATTGTTATTTTATTTTTAATTAGATTTTCTAAACTTCTTGGGAACTTGAAAAAAAAAGCTCGACGAAGGCCTAAAAAAGCTCGATCATGCAGTTGGCAAAAAAACTCAATAACTTGCAAAGAAAATCTCGAGTACCTCTGAAAGAAGCTCGATCAGTTGCAACAAAATCTCGAGTACTTCTTAAAAGACTTGAGGTTTATTTAATTGTTATTTTAATTTTAATTAGATTTCTTAACAGGAGAATGAATCGGGTGTGAATAGTCATATCTTACAACTGTCGATGGGAGCAGTTACCCGATGAAAGTTAGAGGCATTTAGGTTCTGATAACCAAGGATTGTATGTGTCAAAGAATATGACTTACGATGAACTAGTGTCGATCGTGCAGACCGTTTTGAATTATGATGAGAATAAATACAGTGTTGATCAACAGTGTATATCCATCGTTCATGGGATTACATGTCGTACATTTATAAAAAACGAAGATGATATTCAGTTTATGCTAGGGGAAGATAGGGTGATCCCTCAAGTATGTGTTATTCTAATTAAGAAGCCAACAAGAGGTGTCACTGGTGAAGATATCCCTCCTCGTGATAACACCCAACAATTTCGATCGTCAAGCGGAAGCAAACAGTTGTTCACAGAAAGAAGTGAGATTGATGGTCGGGAAAACATGTATGGTGTCCCACTGGAAGTAGCCGACCACCGTGAATTAGTCGGACCTCAATACGATGATGTGTTTGGATGTCAAATTGAGATGAATGATTGGCAGTTCAACCACCATTAGAATGAGTTCTATAATAACATGAACAATGAGGAGAACACTAAACCGAATCTTGGACCGATTAATGAGTTGGGTAATGAGGAAAATTTTCATTCGGTAAATAATGTAGTGAACAATGTGGAAGAAGAAGAACTTGTCTAAACTAAAAGACGTGCAAGATGTGTACAAAGATTTAGTTCTAGTGCTCCAGATATAGCTGGGGCCTCTAAGGTCCGCCTTAATGTAACTCCATATGATTTTAATAATTCCACAACGTGGGTTATTCCCGGAGCAGATTCATACTCATTTGGTATGGGTGGAAGCAGAACTTGGTAGAAGAAGAACCTACAAGCATGATATATAAAGGGCAACTTTTTCCTACTAAAAAGGATTTGAAGAGACTAGTTGGTCATTTTGCAATGCGACAGAACTTTGAGTGGAAGGTAAAAAGGTTCAATAAGACAACGTTACATCTGGTTTGTTTGATGGACAATTGTACGTGGAAGTTAAGAGTCGTGAGGAGAGATGAGGGGACATACTTCCAAGTAAGAAGTTTTGTCAACGAACACACTTGTCCATAGGAGGAGATTCACCGTTGCCACCTACAAGCTAGTGCAGTCATAATTGGAGAAGTGGTAGCACCTAGACTTTAGCAACAGAATGGTCGTCTCATGCATCCGAAGGACATAATTACGGACAAGAAAAAAATGTATGGCATCCAAATCCTGTACAGTAAAGCACATCAAGCCCTACATGATGCGTTGTCACTCACCTATGGAACGCATGAAGAAAGCTTCCAACTACTGCCATATTTCGGTTACCTGTTGGAACAACAAAATCCTGGCACAATCACTAACTTACATTATGATGGAGATGGTAAATTTCTCTATTTTTTCATGTCGTTAGGTGCCTCACTTAGAGGATTTCGGAGGTATATGCATCCTGATATTGCAATAGATGGTACCCATTTGAAGGGAAGATTCAGGGGTATAATATTTGTTGCTACTGCACATGATAGGAACGAATAGGTGTATCCAATTGTTTTTGGGTACGGTGACTCAGAAAACAACATTTCATGGGAGTGTTTTGTAGATTGCTTGAAGGGCGCCTTAGGTCATATTGATGATCTGGTTTTCATTTCCGATTGGCATGCAAGCATTGAAGATGGGATTTCCAAAGTGTTTCCCGATGCAACCCATACGATATGTAACTCATAAATAATCAAAGAATGATAAAATTTAAAAAATGTATACAAAAAAATTATGGACAGTCCCTATAATTGGAATTGTGGCTAGAAGCTACAGAACACCTCCACAGCCATCTTCTCCCATATGGTGGGCATATCGTCTTCTATTCAATTGTACTGGACCTTGTTTTCCAGTACGTACTCTATCAACCTCAACATATGTGCCCCATAGTTACCGTTGCAATGCACGACAAGCACAACTATTAAGTTGATAATAAATTTTACAGGAAGTTATTTTCATGATCGAACACATATACCTTTTCTGCTGTTGCGGCATGGCTGATGTCCACAGCAGGCTTACCCTAAAGGGCCTATTCCACCTCTTGAACTTCTCCTCACTGAGTTTCCTAGCGTTATGAATCCCGAACTGATGCAACATCGAAGAGAGAAACCATCTCAATGGCCGTACTTGGTGTTTCATGATGTTGACGAGGAAGTCCTGTCTAAAGGGGTCTAGGATGTGTATCATCTCGGTAGCCAGGTCCACGCTGGCCTAGAAGCCAATGCTGGCATCCGACGTTGCACGAAATAAGAACCTGTACAACACATAGACATATGGTAAAATCATATTGTTCAGTAAAATTGTGGGAGAAACATATTGAGGCCTTCATTTAATAACACTTACCATGTCAAACTCGTGTCATGACCAGTTTCCTACGGGGAGTACTCCACGTACGGTCATAAGGTCTTCAACGGACCACCTATACTGCAACATCTTCCACCCCAGCGATTTCACTTCACCGTCAACATCACGAGGTATTTTTCTATCCCACTGATACTTAAACAATGAATGTAGAATCTTTTTTTTAGTGGAGTTAGGATCACAGAAAACAACGGAGTTACGAACAATAAAAAACACAACGGAGTTACGAACGCTAAAAAATATTTACAAAGAACTGGGTGCCCAGAATGTTCATCCTCTGGTTGTACATAGTGGGTTATGCTCGCTGACGCTTTCGTAAAATGTTCAGGTACGCGTCCATATGCTGAAACATAATTACAAAACAAAATTTGAGTGTGATGAAAGTGAAACCCTGTTAAAGTTAGGTACGTGTCATGTCAAACAACTCCATGTAGTTCACTTGGAATCGCTTGGAACCAACCCACGTCTACTGGTTCCATGAGATCAACATCGCACATGTATTAATTTTTTCAAAACATCAGAACAATGAATGTAAAATAAACTAAAGGTGCTTCAATTAAGTAAAAAGTCTGATACTTATAATTCCCCCGTCTTGTTCCTCTTATACGATTTGTTGGCCTCCAGCTGCTCAGCATCTACCAAAGCAGTAAGAGTGAATGCATGCTCTGATGCTGCTGGCACTGTCCTTGGCCTTTTCGGTCAAGTAGGGTCCATGTATGGGCTCAACAGCGACCACCTGCGCTTGCGAGCACAGGGGATACAAGAGGTGTGGGGGATCCCATAGGATGGTCTGGATGTGTCGATGGGAGGAGGAGGGTCCCACAGGAGGGTCTAGACCTGTCATTGAGAGGTGGAGGGGGACCCACAAAAAGGTGTGGACTTGCCCCTGATAGGTGCAAGGGACCGACCAGATGGTCTGAAGCTGCCCATCGGAGGAGTCGGGGACCCACGAGATCGATCAAACCTATCTGATCAAAGGGACCTGTCCCTAGAGGAGGGGACAGACGGAAAGGTCCGTATGTGTCCCTGGGATAAGGATGGGCGAGACATGATGGTTCAGATGTATCCCAAGGATGGGGGTAGGCCCCACGGGATGGTCAGAGGTGTCCGTAGGTGGAGGGGTCTGATCGGATAGGTCGAAGGTGTCCTTAGGAGGAGGGGTGCCACGAGATCGAACCATAGAGTCAACTCCAGTGGAGGAAACACTCAAGCGGCATGATCAATCAGACGAAGTCTCCTAGACCTCCATAAGTCGAGAAAAGTCAGGTGTACCTTCAGTACGAGTCTCCTGTTGTCGTCCTGTAACTCCAGTCCTAGTACCCTATGTCTTGATTAGGTACCCTGCATCTGACCTACGCTCCCAGGGTTTGTCCCCTCGACATGGCTACGTCGCCCTGTCTCTATCTCTTGGACTAGAATCTCCATCATGGGATAGTGTACCCTCTCCTGCTGTCAGTGATGTCGAACCCTACCGCCCTAGGACCAAGTCCATCAACTTCTGATGCTGCCTGTTTCGTTCTGTATCACTTCTCTAGAGATCATCCTGTAAAGCACGGACCGAAGCCTCTAAATCTTTGATTCTACGCTCTAGACGGCCCTGAAAATAATTACACATTGTCAGTCATGCACATGTAAATGCGTTTGAAACAAATAAATACAGAACAACAATTTGAACATACCTCGTTCTCCCCTCCAACGTCTCTTCGTGAGCTGGTATCTCCTAGCATCCTAAATCGTACCCTGTATCTGCCTTCGGTGTCTCCCATGAGCTAACTATGTGTCCGAACCCTTTGTTTCACTCAGTCCGGCGCTCATTGCATCCAGTATAGCCTCCTGTCCCACACTCAATGGATCTGGTATCGCCTCCTCTATACCCGCATAATGCGGTTCACCCCTCTCAGTTTCCGTGGGCACCAATTCCGTCGTCACAAACATTTCAAACTGTTGTTAGAACGTTGTAATTGTAACAACTATCAACATTAACAGTTAAGATACTTACCCGCGCTGTGAATATCTTCGACAGCTTATCCACCCTCGGTTGTTTATCTAACTCCCACTTGAGAATACGGGGAGACAAGTCGGTATCCTTCCTCCTCGCGAACTGGATGCCAACCTGGGGGATCACCTCAAAAGAAAAAATCTGCATAAAATACAAGTACGACAAGAATCTTTAATTTATTAAGCGATAAATAACGTAAATATTGTAATTCAAATTTCTTACCAACAGGGCATAAGATAGACCGTAAATGTTGTAGGTCTCCAGCATGTGTACGTCAGCGTCCTTCGTCTGCTGATGTTTCTCGAACCGCTCCATATCGCCCGTCAAGCGCATGCCTGAATGTGAATGTCGAATGACTGTACACGTGGGCACCCTACAGAACACATCGAGATCCTCCACCAGCCGGAACTGCCAAACTGGAATCTTCACTCTCTCGTGCAACCCATTAGTATCCAGTTCAACATATACAAGAGGTAAAGCTTCACATTATAGTATGCCTGCTGATACTGGTCAAGGCTCAAAACATCTTTCTACTCCCCAAACGAAATCTCATCCCTACCAACAAAGTAACGCTCATGTATGCCATTGTCCACGCTATCATACTGGCTCGTGCCCTGGTACTTCTCCGAACCGTAACCCGGTGATCAGGCAGAATTATACCTTCGAGAACCTCACCTCTTGATTCCCTAGCATAAAATACATCTCATCCGACGGCCCAGTATGATGCACCTCTCGTAAAAGCACCCGGTGGATGACACCACCTGAAAACTTCATACGCCTATGCATCGTCATGAAATGCCCAAAGCATGATGCCATGAACCGATGACGATCTTCAACAGCAATTTCTATAGGGACCTGGTTAAGTGTGTCGTCTATAACCCCAATAGCATCAAAATGGTCATGACGAGTGAGTTTGCCCTCGTACCACTCTTCCTTCGGAGTTTTAAGCAATTCCTTTAACCGATTCGTCATCTGGAAAATCACAAAAAAATATACATAAGTTTACTGTAAATGCCTCATAAATAACTGTAAACAAGGTCCAGTCTTTATAAAAAATCTCGGATCGAGTAAAAAAAAGCTTGAATGTATGAATAAAAAGCTCGAATATATACAACAAAAGCACGATTGGATAAAAAAAAGCTCGAATAAATACAAAAAATGCTCGAGCCTTCAATAAAAAGTCTTATATACTGGAAAAAGTGACAATATACAAAAAAAAAATCAAAATTCAATACAAAAATCTCTAACATATATAGAAAAAGCTCGGTTACAGGGAAAAAAACTCGATACGAGCTAAACCTACAATTAAAAATCTCGGCCCTTCAATAAAAAGTCTTGTAAAAACTGGAAAAAACCACAATATACAAAAAAGCTCAGAATTCAATACAAAAATCTCGAGCGTGTACAGAAAAAGCTCGGTTAAAGGAAAAAAAGCTCGATACGAGCTAAATTTACAATTTAAAAGCTCGGGCATTCAATAAAAAGTCTTGTAAAAACTGGTAAAAGTCACAATATACAAAAAGCTCGAAATTCAATAGAAAAATCTCGAACGTGTACAGAAAAAGCTCAGTTAAAGGAAAAAAAGCCCGATACAACAAAACCTACAATTAAAAAGCTTGGACATTCAATTAAAAGTCATGTATATACTGGAAAAAGTCACAATATACAAAATAGCTAGAAATTCAATATAAAAATCTCGAACGTGTACAGACAAAGCTCGGGTTACAGGGAAAAGAAGCTCGATACAACTAAACCTACATATTTTTTAAAAAACTCGGGCTCCTTTAAAAACATCTCGGAACTCTATCAAAAAGTCTCGGAAACCCAGAATACGCATCTTCCTCAAACTAAACCTAAATTTAAAAAAAAAGATCGGGCTTCTTTTAAAAAAGCTCGGGTTTTCTTTTCAAAAAGCTTGGGTCTCCGTCTCGGAAACCCAGATTATTCATCTTCTTCAAATGAAACCTAATTTTTTTTAAAAAGGCTCAACCACTTACTAAAAAGCTCGGATCTGAAACAAAAAGTCTCGAAAAACCAGTAAAAACTCATCTTCCTAAATATCTAATCCACCTCATTTCAAACTCTAACCGTTCCACATTCATTTTTAGATCGACAAATCAAACCTAATGTACCATTTCATTCAACATTCAAGCATGCACAACAACTTATCTAAAACAAAACGATACAAAATGGATCTCAACTTACCTCAAACGATTGCAAATAATATGTTGCAGTCTCCAAATTTCACTACTCGCCGTCAAAATCTAAACCATCGATATGCACTCCCGGTCGGTTGAAGTAACTTCAATTTTCTCTCTCTACTTTTTCTCTCAAACAGTCGCACATTCAAACGGGGTATTTTGGTCTCCACACATAAATTGGTGTCTTTTAAACATATATTATTAATATGGTGCTATTTACACAACAACCCCCCAAAAAGGTGCCATTAATTTTTTGAACCCAAAAAAAAATCATTCAAAAAAATAATACCCATTTGAACGAAATGGTTACACAAAGATTCAAACTCACTCTTTTCCAAATTAAGTTTTTTATTTTAGGAAGTTTTTGGAGGCAATATGTCAAGGGTAATGCTACACTTCCTAACAAATTGTCCTAAAAATATATATAATCCAATGTGATAATCCAGTAAAAGAGATAATGAGAGAAAAAACATGATAATTCATTAAATGAATTAGACTGCCACATTGGGTTGTATATATTTTTGGTACAATTTATTAGGAAAAATAGCATTTCTCATATGCCAATATCTGAAGTGATTAGAGGGTGACAAAGTAGGTGAAATGGAAAAATTATAATTATAATGGATAGCGATAGGCGTGGTGGCCTATTGGGGGTGGGGAGAGGGCGGGGAAGGGTCCCCCTACCCCCATCCCCATTCCTAAAACCTCCCCCATCCCCTACCCCCAAACCCCATTTGGGGGAAGTGAGGATAAGGGTGTTTGGGGGGAGGCTCCCCTGCCCCCACCCCCGTCCCCCATTTTTCTCATTTCCAATCATAAAATTTTCTAATTTAAAATCCGAAATTTAGAATTTTAGATTTGAAATTCGATCATTCAAATCTTTCGATTAACTCTATTTCGATATCCAATCCAATAAATAATTTAAAATATATAACTGATTTAATTTAATTCAATAAATAATCTAAAATATGTAATTGATTTAATTTAATTCAAAATTAATACAAATAACTATAGTAATATTATATTACACATGAATATATATAGGAAAATAGGGAAAATGGGTAGAGGGTAAATGAGTAATAGAGTTAAAGTTATCATTTTTTAGAAAAATTAAAGTAAAATATATAAATATATAAATATATATGGGGCTCCACCCTCACCCCTATTAAACGAAATGGGGGAATGGACCACCACTATTTAGATTTTGGAGGTAAAATTTACCCCCACCCCCAAATCCCATTTGGGTATAAATTTGCCCCCAAATGGGTGTGGGGTCCCGTGGGGGTGGGGTTCCATGGGGAAATACCCATCCCTAATAATGGTTGTTGGGTGACAAATTTTGCTGGTTATAATATATAATATGGTTCTACTAACTAGCTAGCTAGCTATTGATATGTGAAGTAGTAAAGTCAGAAGAGCAAGAAATAGTATTATTTGCTTGATAAGCAGCATCTCCTCCGCCTTATCCAAAATCTTAATAATAAGAATAAAATCCCAAGAAATTCCAAGCCTTTACTTTTATGTAAAAGGCAGGCTATATATAAGGATACAAAACGACCAAAGGAACCCATTTACCTCTGCTAATTATAAAGAAACTCCAACTCTTTCTCTCATATACAAAAAGTATATATATTGGAATAAAGAAGGGTGACAAGAAATCATAAAAGAAGCAAAATTGATGCCTTAACCAGTCCACATCTTCTTTTACACTCCCAACCCAACAACTCTGTACTCTAATTACTATATATTAAAGCATATTTTGCTTGCTTGACTGGTCTTGAATTTCTTTGACATAAGGGCAGTTAAAACACTAGGTCACTCGTATTTCCCACCACCACCTACTTCAATATGTTTTTTCATTATTCATCAATCATGTGACTCACACTGCACACATCTCCAACTCCAATGTGCAGCTGGGTCCTCACTTAATTTGCAATATTTCTTCTTTATGATGATGTTCTTTGATGGTTTAAACTTTTAGTACATTTGATTCTTTCCTGTCTATGAAATCACAATCGGAAGACTTTCTTTATAGACACATAACCTGGGGGACAAGTAATTGAGTCCCTCATCAACAGATTAAGTGCAAGAAATGCATGCAAATTTTAGAAATTTTCATCATCATCATCATCAACAACTTGTACTGTATATACAACCAAATTAAATGAACCAATTAAAGGTGTAATATCTATGCATACCCAGCTTGCAGAGCCAATTTATGTAACTACTACTATATATGTCATCAGCTAAGGATTACGGATCTGAGTTGTTGGAATTTCAAATAATTTGATGCATAGCTAACCATTTAATTTGATGCATCTAATCGAATCAGATTTCGAAACGTGGCACCGATTCTAACAATCTAAATTAACCTTGCAATTGAACTCACTTGTCTTCATTTTAATTTAAATTGCATATACATTTTGAGTTTTAGTGGTGCATACGAAACATGTTAGACTTTCTCTCCATACATAGAATATTATACGTTTGATCATGTTGAAGGGTATATCATGCATCATATGTCATGTGCATGTGCTTGTTGATGATATGTGATTCATCAAGATTTTACTTTTTTTTTTTTAAGAAATTGGAGTAGGTCCCACAAAAATTGAACCTTGTCTTTAATTTTGCTATATGCAATTCTTTTGAAAAAGAAGCTTCGACTTGCTGTTTCTGTGGGCACATGGAAAACGGTTTTGTATATATTAGAATGCACCTTTTCAAACTTCTTTCTTATTCTGAAAAATTTTCAACTTCTTTTGAATATGAGATTTATTGATAAATTTAGAACTGAAATTAATTAGGAGAGATCAGTTTCTCAGGAATGTAACTGGAGAGCGATTGAAAGTGCAAAAATATTGGTTCTGCAATATATATTTTTTTATTTAAATAAATATTACTTTTATTTTTAGTGGGTAGAGCCTGCAAAGTTTTCTTCTACTACTTCACTTATGTTGCCACTTGTTAAGAAATAATTTTTTTTTTTCCGAGGTTGGAGTTGATGAAATCAACAAAATGATTAGCACAATAACCAAAATTGTTTGTTGTAAAGTTGATAATAGTGTGGTATGTACCAAAATTATATAATTGACATCAGCAATGATAAGTACGAGAAAGTTGTTGAAGACCTGGTTTTCATTACTCGGAAACTCGGGTAATTTGTTCACTACTCCGATCAAAACTATTTTAGGTTAATTTAATCAGTATCGGTAGAGCTTTTAAAATAATTATATTAAGTTGTTTATGTGAAGTTAATTAATCAATTGATTTGAAATTATTGTATACTCAAAAATAGTATTTATATGTTTAATAAATTTTACTGTTAATTGCTGTGATTTTATATAATAACTCAAATATAATTACTAAAACATATATGAAATGAAAATTTGTTATATATTATTTGGTTTTCAAACCAAATCAATATCTCATTTAAATATTTAAAATGTAATATTAGATATAAAAAAAATGAAAATGATGAGAAATGTCATAATTTTTTTTTTTGTATTGCACTGATGTCACTATTGTAATAAGTTAAGTTTAAAACACATCTATTATGGTGAACTACCTAAATTGTCCTAAAATAATCAATTTTTGATTTTCTTTGTACTTCCATCTCCACATTTTGATCACTGAAAGCAGTAACTTATCTCTCTCTTTCTCTCTTTCTCTCCAATAAATTGTCTAAAAATCGATCTTCAATTTGTCTGACAGTCGACGTGTTTCAGCACAACAGTTTATCCATTTCTTATGATTTGTTGTCCAAGTTTTTGTATGAACATGAAGCTGACATTGTGAAGTTTGAACCTCTGAATTTTGAATATCTGAGCTTTTGTAAGCTCTATCCGAGTCTTTGTGTAAATTATCTGAGACTTTGTGTAAAGGTTTCGAGCTTTTTTGTAAAGACTCCGAGCTTTTTTGTAAAGGTTCCGAGCTTTTATTTTTTGTAATGGCTCCGAGCTTTTTAGTAATGGCTCCTAGCTTTTTTGAAATGGTTTCGAGCTTTTTTGTAGTGGTTCCAAGTTTTTTTTTTTTTTTTTGTAATGGCTACAAGCTTTTTTTATAATGGTTCCGAGTTTTTCTTTTTTTGTAGAGGCTCCGAGCTTTTTTGTAATGGTTCTGAACTTTTTAATAAAGCCTTCGAGACTTTTACTAAAGGCTCCGAGTTTTTTGTAATTATATTTCGAGCATTTTAAATACTTACCAGAAAAAAAAACTCTGGAGGCGCTGCCCCTTACCCCTCGCTGAGCTCGACCCCCAAATGCGTCTACGTAGCACCACTTCGTTGCTGTTCGAGTGATTGCCTAGGTTTCAATGAGACTTTGGGCCAGTTTGGTATTGCTGTAACTTTTGTAATAATCACTGTTAGCTGTGCTGAATGAATAATCAGCTGTGAAATAAATCAACAGATGTTTGGTTAATTGTATTTTTAAAATCATTGTGTAGCTCAAAAGCAGTATACATGTGTTTGGTAATTTTATTGAAAAAATGTTGAGATTAGTTACAAGACTAAAATGTATATAGGTTTAGACCATATTTCATTTTTTTTTCATTAATTACATATATTAAATGAATATTTAAATTGAAAAAAAAATTCATAGAAACAATAAAATATTTTTAAGAGATTTTATAAATCAAATCAATATTTAAATAGAATATTTAATTTTGAGATGAAATAAGAAATATAAATGATTTTAACTTGATTTCATAAGGATAATAACGATATTTTAAAAGAAGCATTAAATACTGAAATAGATTATTCCATAATCACTTTCAAAAATTAACCCCTCACTTACTTCTCAAAATCACGGTCAAAACTTGCTAAATTATCAATTAATTACTTTTGAAAGTTTTATCAAACATCATTTTATGTTAAAATTATAAAATAATCTGATTTTAACTTTTCAAAAGTAATACCAAACTGATCCTTAATTTCTCTATCTACTTTACAACTCTGTCACTGTAAAATGAATGAAAAAAAAATATAATGTAGAACAACTATTTGAGATATTTTTATTCGTTCACCATAATATGTGTCTTTTAAACATAAGTTATTAAAGTAGTAACGGTATTAAAATACAACCTCAAAAAAGTGTTATTTATTTGGTTGAACCCTACAAAAAGATATGTTTTTAAGTTTTAACTAAAACAAATATAGAATTAAAACACAAGAAAAATATGCTTTTTACAAAATAAAGACATCAACCGTACAACAGAAGGTTTGTTTATATATATATAATAAAACAGATAAAGACTTCCGTAGTATTACATAACAAACGAATAAATAGTCATTATCTATAAAGAGTGAAGCACTTGTTCAATACGTATAAGCACTTTTTTTTTTCTTTATGCCGTATAAAACTAAAACTATAACAGAATAATCCATGCATTTTTTTTTTCGGGTTTGTTTATGCCCTACAAAACAATAACAAAGTATTATTCATAGTCCTAATAAAAATTCTTCAACCGAAACCTAACAATATTCTTAGTTTCTTTTGTATTCCTTGAATCGGTTAAATTTTGAGAACAAATCTAATTTGAAAAACATTATAACAATTAACAAAGATAAATAAATTAAAAAAAAAATTACCGGTAACGGTGATTGGAAGATCAATCGGTTACAATGATCGAAAAGATTATGACAATGATAATTGACGGCTTATGTTGATAATGAAGACAATCAATGATAAACGTTTGTATGAAATTAAACCTAAGATATCAATGCCTTTATGTTAAATTAATATAAATAATTTAGTCTTTAAAGAGATTTATTAAATCTGATAACAGATTCTTTTATAATTACTTTATAAAAGGAAACCCACGTACTTTTTAAAATTGTTATCAAATCAATTCAAATTCTCAAATAGTCACTTTTGAAAATTTTACTAAATATTTTTTATATCCAAATTATTAAATAATCAGATTTTAACTTCTTAAGAATAATACCAAACGGACCTTAACTCCCGTATATTTCTTTTAATTGTCGAACCTGTTTTGATAAGATTTTGGACGAATTATGTTTTATATATTGACTTTATAATTAATATAAAAACTATTTGAACTTTTAAGGAGCTTTTCATCAAATTAATGAGTCAAGTTACAATTTACATGGATAATGATGATGAAATTATTATTTTTCAAATCTAATACCTATTAGTTTAAGAACAAGATTAATTAACCGCTACAAGTATAATATGAAATGATGACTTATACCGTAAGAGAAAAGGTTTTTTCATACTTTACGATTTAATGAGCTAATATATCGTAAGTGAAAGTGTTTGTTTGGTTGAGTTTTTTACTGCCTTAAAAGCTCTAAATATCTCTATTTGAGTTTTTTTAAGATTGTTTGGTTAGGTTTTTGATATTGTTTTTTTAAATTCATCAGAGGTTAATAGAGTTAAACCTCTACTTGACAAAAACTCATGGAGATGAACTTTTCCAAATATAATTTATTTATAAAAAAAAAATCTACCAACCAAACAACTATATTTTTTTTTTAAAAAAAATCTATTTATAATAAATTTATTATAAATAGATCTTTTATGCTACAAATTAAGGTTTTCAAAAGTCCAATCAAACAAAGAACCTATGTCATAATTCTTAAATATGAATTGAAGGAGTAATTGCACGGTAACTCTATTGCAATTACTATACATTATGAGTAACTACGTATGAAATGGTTGATACCATTAGATTTTAATATATAGTTTAGAAAAATCAGAAAATTTGAAAATTATATTGAAAACATAGATTATAATTAATGGGCTGGCGTTTCCTTTAATTACGGTGTATATAATTCCTGTATAATTGCGAACACAATAAATAAATAGATGCACTGTCAAGTGTGGTTTGGTTTAAAAAACGTATATATATATATTGTCGGATAATATTTTAAATTTAAATTGATATAGTTGTACATATATATACACATACACAAAGTAAAAATTATTAGGCTTGAAATTGATCAAGATTTTAGATTGAAATATGCGGTCCGAATCTGGTTAAAAAATAAGACGAATCAGGAGGTAGAAGTTAAAAACACGAAATTATTATGAAAAGGAAAGATAGAAAGAAAAGTCAAGTGGTAAGTAGAAGTGTAGAACCAAGTAGAACCAGATTTCTACTAATATATATATATAAATATATATAATTGACTCGTAGGTTGCAATCGCATCAACATTTCAAGATAAGAATTGCACAAATACCCAGAAATCCATAATTAAATGAACAATTCTTCATATCATATATATCCACCCATCACATTTGATATTGAGTTAGAAAAAACCAAAAATAAACCTGATCTAAAACCAGCCCAATGACTCTACTTTTCCTCACCCCACCAAGATGAATAGAAAAGCAAAAAAGAAAAAAGAAATAGATGAAAAAGAAAGAAAAATTACAACCAATGCCACTCCAGTGCCACACCCTCCTCATTACATGCTTCTAGCTAGCATTTCTTGGAATCTCCTATAAGACTCTTGCTTCTCCAACCTGAACTTTTCATGTGAATTTGCAATGAAAATATCTGCTAGTCGATCAATCTCATTAGCATTTGCTTGCTCATCACTTGCTGAATTATTATTATTATCACGAACCTTGTCTTCAAGCCAATGAAGATACCCAGAAAGCTGAGACTCTCCCATATCATCCTCCTCAGTTGAAATGACCGAGTTCCACGTGGAATCATAGTACAAATGGTGGTCTAGAACCGGGGCTGGCACTGGCATAACATGCGAAGAACACCAGTTGTAGTGCAGCCTAAACGAACCAAAGAATATCTTCTTCTTAGCTTTCTTCTTTCTTGTCATCATCTTTGTAGGAGATATGATGAAGTGATCAATGGGCTGAACATATTCTCTCATAATCTGAATCATAATGGATTTTGCTTTCGACACTGCACGTATCACTCGGTACACATGTGACAAAATGAAGGTTTGGATTAGGGTTTTGATTTTCATGTAACTTAAGGTAGAAGATGATGAAGATGAAGATGTTGAGAAAGCTTGAAGAGGGTGTAGGGCTTTGAGGTGTGATGGACTCACCATTTTTTGTTTTTTTTTGTTTTTTGTTTTAAATTTTTGGTGGTTGTGTGAGAGAGAATCATATTCATATATAGGGCCTTCTATCTTCAAATGGATTTATGATAAAGGGGGAATTTGATTACCAATATTGGCCCTTGACTTTTTAGTTATTTAAAGGAGTGCCATCAACTTTGCCTTAGTAGAGAGGTGTCTCATGACCTTTTCCATCTTTTTCTTGGATATGCAATCACTTAAAATAAAAATAAAAAACTATTTGGATCATTTTTTTTTCCACAAGACCCGCTTACAATATTTGAAAATTGAAGGAAGTTCCTGTCATATGTATGTATAATTATAATAATATTATTTTATTTAAATTTAGTGTTTAAATGATATCACATTGTTATAATTTATTAATTTAAATTTTATTAAATTTATATGATTTAAATAAATTAATTATAGAGATACTAACATTATATTTGGATATCAAATTTAAATAAAACAATATTACTTAATTATATATATATATATAGTTTTTGGATAAATATTTTATTAATCTGAGTTTAATAAAGAAAAGACAATGTTTGTGTTTGATAATAACAAATCTTAACTGTACATGTTGTACAAAATCTTTAAAAATTGGAGAAAGTTTTCTGTCCTACATATATGGATATGATTATGTATATCTGTCGTTTTGGACAAAGATGTTCTTTAATCTGAGTTTAATCAAGAAAATACACTGTTTGTGTTTGATGTTCAATTAATATATATGCAAGGTAATATTACAGATCTTAGCTGTACATGACATATAAAATCATTTAAAATTCAGTTTGAGTTCAGAGGTAGATCAGGATTCTGATCAATCCAGCTATCCTAGTTGTATATCATCATTATATTCAAGTGGTAATATGTCTTTGATAAAATTGTCATACATATATTTTTTTTCCTTAAATAATTAAGAGCAATTTTGAAAATAAATTATTCAAGACATTTTTATTATAATATAGATAATGAGAAAAACTTGAGAGATTGAGGCGTACTGATATGTTCATCCAATCATTTATTTATGTCTCATTAGTACGAGTAAATGGACACACAATTACACAAGTAATTCTCGTATATGTATATAGATATCATAAGTATGTCCTATTGAAAATATTCCTTGATGTGTCACTTTGTCATGTTGTTAACATTGATATCGAGGCAATTTTCTGTCAAAGTGATAAATTATTTTTGGTGAGGTGATGATATCTATGGAGGGTTTCAGATCCTATATAGTGTATAAAATGTAGTATATAATTAAGCAACTCGAGAACGGCAATTGTGGCTGAACCTTCGCAAAAATTACCAGCCCAAGAAATAATATATTGCAAATAACGTACTGGTGCTAATTAGAATAGATTCCCCTCGTATTCTAACCACTTTGTGCTATTTACTTATTTTCAATTGTTATGACGTAAATGTCACTTCTTAATTAAATTTATCGTTATATCAAAAAAAGAGTAAAATAAATTAAATTTAACGAATCTTAATCTATCTATTTGTCTAATAAAGTATCCCCATTTAGATAGCATAATAAATTCCTCGAAACTTCTTTTGCCTTTAATCTAAACTTAGCTATATGACTAGAAATTTTTAAGTAGAGAAAATGGTGTGCCCAGTTTGTGCCATTTAAAAATTGGATCATGCCACTTGAACAATAACCTAGAGGTCATTCATGTGCTACCTATCTTACAGTACAATCCGAATGTCTTATCATATACCTTGTTTTTATAGGATGTCTCGCATAAATTAGTGACGGATCGAGGGGGTTAGCAGAGATTATGACCCTCAAAACAGTTTTTTTTTTTTTAAACAAATATTTTTTTTTGACACTTTTTTTAAAAAATATTCTTTTATATATGTATATATAGGGGCGCGGTACAAAAACCAAAATCAAAACCAAATTGAACCGAACCGAACCGAACTAAACCAAAAAAGGGTATTTGGTTCAGTTCAAACCGATTTGAAATTTAAAAACCGAATTGAATTCGGTTCGGTTTCGGTTTTGAACATACAAAACCGTACCGAACCGAACCGAATAAACCAAATTGTCTTAGTGAATTATTTTGTAATGTTCAATTTTATTACGGACGGTTAGTTAATGATGTTTTGTTTATGACTACATTATGTACTATATTTTTTTACTCCTATATTTTTTTTACTTCTATTTTGTATTTTTATCGAGTATATAGACTGAATACGATTGCAATTTTAGATTTGAATTGAATATTGAGTTGTATTTATTTAAGTTATTTTTTACGTATTATGTTTTCTTAAAAAAGTTTAAGCCTAAATGCCAAAAAACAACAACTTAAAGGTCTAAAAAATTCAAAAACATTCAAAGCCCAATAATTCCAAAACTGAATTGAACCGAACTGAGATGAAGGTCTTCGGTTCAATTCGGTTTTCAGGTTGAAAACGGTTCAAACAAATTCACATTTAAAAAAACAGAATGTATGTCGGTTCGACTAAAACCGAACTGAACCGATCCATGCTCACCCCTATGTGTGTGTGTGTGTGTGTGTGTGTGTGTGTATATATATATATATTTAGTTTTCTTAAAATTTCTACTTTGACATTTAAATATTGTGTTTTAGTACATTGGTTTTCCTAAATAAAATGTTATGGTTGCACTACCTAAAACAAACTATGGGGTCGAAAAATAAATGACACTATTTCAGAGGGTTGTTGTGCAAATATCACCAGTTTAGTAATGTAAGTTTAAAAGACACCATTTAAGGTAAAGAGACGAGAATACCCCGACAAAATTGAAAAAGAGAGAAAGTTGTCGTTTTATGAGTCTGAGAAAAGCAACAGTGAGAAAGAAACCGACGAGAACGAAATCGACGGTGAGGAAATCGACAGCTTATTGACCGGAACGAGAATACAGTACATTTCGCAGCGATTGACAGAGGTAAGTTTAGTTTGTTTTATTTATCGATTTGTTGTTTATAACTTATCATTGCATTTTAGACTTATTCTGTTGATTGAAATTGTAGATTAGGGTTTACACTGGTTGTGGTTTTTGGTTTGGGTTTGAAATGATGTTCAATATTTTGGTATCGAGCATTTTTCTTTTGAAAATAAAAATAAATCGAGAATATTTCAAGCGAGATCGAGAATTTTTTTTAGAAAGATTAGAGGAATGTTATCATACGATCGAGCTTATTTCTCAAAGGGTCGAGAACATTTTAAAAGCATCGAGAATTTTTTTAAAGGATCGAGAAATTGTTTGGAACGATCAAGAATATTTTCCTAATGATCGATAATGTTTTTCAAAGTGACCAAGCTTTTGTTAAATGATCGAGAATATTTTTCAAAGAATCGAGAGGTTTTTCAAAGTATCGAGACTATTTTCAAAGGATCGAGAATTTTTTCAAACGATCGAGAATAATTTCGTAACGATCGAGAATGTTTTTGAAATGATAGAGATTTTTTAAAATAATCGAGAAGATTTTTCAAAGGATCGAGAGGTTTTTCAAAGGATCGAGACTATTTTAAAAGGATCGAGACTATTTTAAAAGGATCGAGAATTTTTTCTAACGATCGAGAATGTTTTTGAAAGGGTCGAGATTTTTTAAAATGATCGAGAAGATTTTTCAAAGAATCGAGAGGTTTTTCAAAGGATTGAGAATTTTTTTAAACGATCGAGAATGTTTTTCAAAGGGTCGAAAATTTTTAAAATGACCGAGAAGAATTTTCAATGAATCGAGAGGTTTTTTAAAGGATCGAGACTATTTTCAAATGATTGAGAGGTTTTTCATTGGATCGAGACTATTTTCAAATGATCGATACTATTTCCAAAGGATCGAGAACTTTTTCAAAGGATCGAGAACTTTTTCAAAGGATCGATAACATTTTCTTAGGATCGAGAATATTTTCAAAGTATCTAGAATTTGTTTCAAACGATGTATTGTTTTTGCAGTTTACTGATGTATTGTTTTTGTTACATTGCAGATGACAAGTAGGTTGAAGGAATTGCTTAAAACTCTAGAGGGAGATTGGTTCAAGGGAAAATTGACCCGATATGACCATTTTGAAGCCCTTCCCCATATAGACGATGCACTTAACCAGGTCCCTGAAGTTTGTTGATGAGGATCGACTTCTGTTCATGGCCTCCTGTTTCGAGCATTTCATGTCGATGCACCGGAAGCTGAAGTTTTCGGGTGGTGTTATTCATCAGCTGCTGTTGCGGGAGTTGGACCATGACGGGCCGACAGATGAGATATGGTTCTTGTTAGGGAACCATGTGGTCAGGTTTTCGAAGGTGGAATTTAGCCTCATCACCGGATTACGTTTTGGAGTCGTACCGGACACGAGTATGTATGTTACAGTTGAGAATGACATACATCAATGGTACTTTCCTGGACATGATGAGGTATCGTTGGATGACTTGAGGGTTTTTCTTACCCGCGGAGAGTTTCAACAGGCGTACGATGCTGTGAAGTTGTGCCTCGTTTACATGTTGAACTAGATATTGATGGGGGTGGACGAGAGATTGAAGATTCCAGTTTGGCAGTTTCGGTTGGTAGAGGACCTCAATGCCTTCGATGCGTTCCCGTGGGGTGCCCATGTCTATAGGCATTCTATATTTTCATTCAAGTATGCGTTACCGCGACGTCGTGAGGAGAGACGCTAGAGTCATAGAGCGATGTTGGACATTCCGTGGAGGGGTACAACATCTACGGTCTATCACACTCCCTTTTGGTAAGAAATTTGATTTCCAACATGTACATTAAATTTCTAATCCAAAATTGTTTTTGATTATAACTATACTTATCTTTGATGCAGATATTTGCTTTCGAGGTGATCCCCCAACCGGGCGTCAATTTTGGGACTCGAAGGGTTACAGACCTTTCTCCTCGAATGTTGAAGTGGGAGTTGACCAAACAACCTAGAGGGAAGAAGCTGGACAAGATTTTTAGTGCTAGGGTAATTATTTTATTTGTTAATCGTATTGTTATATTACTTACTATAAGTAACAATGACATGCATCTAACTACGCTTTCAGATGTCTGCGAGGACGGAAATCGTGCCCACAACAGCTGAGGCGGTGGCACCGTACTTTGCAGGCCTAAGTGAGGGGGGAGCCCGTATGTGCAGGACGACAGGGTTCACTTTTCTTCTGTCTTTGATCCGACTACAAGTGTAGTTCATCCCCGAGGAGGAGGGTGAGGGTCCGACTACAAGTGCAGGTCTGGATTTTAATGGCATGGACACTGGTAGATCTGAGCCATCTCCTTGGCGAGTGAGGCATAGAAAGGTTTGGTTTACCACCCCAGGAACTGGTGTCGATACAGGGGATTCCCGTGCATGTGTTGAACTTGATGGGGAGGTAGGTTGAGATGGTAGTTTTGTTTTTATTAACAAGATCTATTGATTGTTTTAGTATTAACAATGTTGCATGATTTCAGGCCCGTTTAGAACAGCAGTTGAACGAGTTGTGTGAAACCCTCCGAAAGAGTGAGGATGATCGATAACAACAACATCGAGAGTTGCTGGATTTGATCCGGAAGAGCGAGGAGGATCGATGGCAACAACATAGGGAGTTGCTTGCATTGATCAGGGGCCTTCAGGGCTTTGAGGCCGCATATGTATGAGCATACAGAGGATCCATATATCGGAGGGGCAGTTCTGGAGAGCGGGGCTCAGTCTCCCCCTCCCCCTCCCACTTCCCCTCCCCCTCCCCCTCCCCCTCCCCCTCGGAGCGAGCACCCGACCCCCCTCCCACTCTACCTCAGAGGGAGCAGCCTGCCCCGCCTCCCCCTCGGAGTGACCAGCAGGCTCCCCCTCCACCTCTGAGTGAGCAGCCGGCCCTCCTCCCACTCAGAGTGATTCGCAGGCTCCCCCTCCACCAATGACTGAGCAGCAGGCTCCCCTTTCCCCTCCACTTTCGAGCGAGCTGCGGCCCTCCATCCCTCTCGGAGCAAGAAGTAGGCTCCCCCTCCTCTATCCTCTATCCTCATATCAACACACCCCTGGTGAGGGGAGTTCGACAGTAGAGATATGTACTGAAGCACGGTTGGCAGTTGCTTAGCCCGTACACAGATCTGTGCCGACCTAAGAGGGCGAGGGTAATACTAGAGGGACCTGACCACATATTTAACCCCCAGGGACTGATGGACGGTGACCAGTTGAAGGCTTACCGAGACTTCAAGAAGAACGTAAACGGGAAACTGTAAGTAAATTTCTTTGTTATTTAGGTGGCAGTTTTTCTTCTAATGCATTATATAAATGTGTAGCTGATGGAACATTAATGCAGACGTGATGTTGATTTGCTGGAGCCGGTTGATGCTGCATGGTTCCATCGGTTGCAGACTAACTTCATGGATGTTGATGATGAGGTACGTGGGACCGAAAATTCCGTTTATTGTATTTTTCTTAGATGTGTAAGCCTCCTAACATATCTTTACGTGTTTATATTCCCAGCATATGGACGCGTACCTCCATATTCTTCGGAAGTATCAACGGGCTTTCCCCGAATGTGTACAGTCAGATGGTCAACATATTGGACTCGTAATTTTTTGTAAGTACTAAAATTAGTAATGATTACGCATGCTTGTAGAATTGTATGGAAAACATTAATAACTTTGAGTTTGTGTTTCTACAGTCTTTTCTGGAGCACCAGTACAGGAAAATGATACCTCGTGATTCTCACGGGCAGATCACCCCGAGGCGTTGGAATGTTTTAAGGTCTTGGTGGAAGGATGCCGACCTTACGACGGTGTTTGGAGGTGCCCCCGATTGGATGCCGTCCGTGGCACGAGATTGACATGGTAAGTGTTACTTGACATGGTTTGCAATTGTATATATAAATGTCTTTGTACATCCTAACACCTATTGTTTACGTTTACAGGTCCTGATACCGTGCAACATTGGGCGGCAACATTGACTTTTGGTGACTGTGGACCTCATATACGGGAAGATGTTCATAGTTGACCCCTGGAGACAGGAGGTCTCAGCTCATATCGGGAAGTAGCAGGTAGCCCCGTTGCGCTACTGTGTGCCCTCGATGTTGCATTAGGCTGGTTTTCATACTGCACGACCGGTTGGACTTCAGAAATTTGTGAAGACAAGTAAGCCCTTTGATGTCAGCGTGGTGTCGGAAAAACATGTCCCCCAGCAGAAGAAATCGTAAGACATTTCGTAATAGTAACTTCAAGATTGTATTATTACAAACATAATGTTTTATTAACGCTTGTTAATGTGTCCAACTGCAGGGGTAACTATGGTCCCTACACGTTGAGATTGATCGAGTACTTACTGGAGGACAGAAAGGATTTCGATTGTTACGAAAACGATATAGGGATCATTTGGGAGAAGATGGCCGTTGATATATGTGCAGACTCTCGGCCTGTTTAGATTTATGTAGTTATTTATTTGTATACGTACCAATTCTTTTGTATATGTACCAATTATTTTGCATATTTACAAATTCTTTTGTATATGTTCCATTTGTTTTATATATTTACCAATTCTTTTGTATATGTCCCAATTCTTTTGTATAAAAATGTTTACATTTGTATATATACAAATCATATTTAAATACAATTGCATTTTAGTTAATGAACAAGTCATACGAGTTTAAATTATCACAATGTCATCATGATAACGCCTCACATCATTCCACGGTGAAGTCTCTAGTAGGGCACATCTGTCTATTGTGACCAACTGTATGACAGATACTACACTTGCGTCTGTATTCCTCAGGAATAACTGTGCTCGGACCTTCATTACTCAAAGCTGGGTTAGAACATCTCCTCGAATTATGCCACGGTTGTCGACATCGTCTACAATTCTGTGTAGTTGTTCTCTCCGAAGACGAGATACAGCGTTAAGCCCTCGGGTGGCCTGCTTGTCTCCTGGAGCTTGGATTCAAAACGTCTCTCTCAGCGATGTCAGATGGCACAATCCAAGTGGAAGGATGTCTAACCGAAATAATAGGAATCGAGTACGCAACAATAAGTGTTTGTCGCTTGTAGTAGTCATCACAGAGGGATGTGAAATCCATGTTTCGGTCCCTGTAAAAACATTGAAAGTGATAGGATTCATGTTTAAGTAATATTAACCGTACACAAAATTGTATGATGTACCTTACAGTAGCGAGAGCGTGAGAACATGGAAGAAGGTTCATTTGGAATTTGTTGCATGTGTAGTTCTTCCGGGCTAAGTCAATGGTCCACTGTTTTCCAGTCCACTTCACCGAGAATATGTTCCAGTCAACTGAATTAACGGTCATAAAATTTCACTTATCAACACGTTTTATGATCACAAGATGTGCTGCGTCGATCAACTAATGACGCATGGATTGTGCAGCCCTATGACGATCGTGAAACCAACGTTGTAGCATATTCCTAATGAACTCTGCCAAAGTCAACATAGGCAGTTGCCGTGCAAATTTTAGGCATGAGTTTATGCATTCTGCAGCATTTGTTGTCATGACCCTATACATTCTGTCGGGGCAGTGTACACGGGACCACTTGTGTGGACCGGTATCAATTACATATTCATATGCATTCGGGTGCAAGTTTCGTAACTCTTCCATGTGCTGGTTATATTGCAACTCCGTGTACGCTCGGGTTGCTTTGTCCATTATTGCGGCAACATCCTTTCTATGATATCGCTTCATAATATTTTCATAAAAGTGCCAGCAACATATGGTATGGGTGGCATAAGGGAACACTTTAGAAATCCCTGCTTCAATGCTTGCATGTCGATCAGAAATGAAAACCAAAAAATCTATATGGCCAAGGGCTACTTTCAAGCAATCCAAAAACCACTCCCATGATAGGTTGTTTTCCGAGTCACCATACCCAAAAGCAATTGGATAAACCTGTTCATTCCCATCTTGTGCAGTTACAACAAACATTTTGCCCCCGAATCTAGCCTTTAAATGGGTACCATCAACGACAATAACTGTACGCATACACCTCTAGAATCCTCTGACTGAGGCACCCAAAGACATGAAAAAATATAGGAATTTACCATTTTCATCTCACTGTAAGTCAGTAATCTTTTCGGGATTTTGTTGTTCCAACACGTAACCGAATGATGGATAAGTTGTTTTTCGAGTCACCGTACCCAAAAGCAATTGGATAAACCTGTTCATTCCATATTGTGCAGTTGCAACAAACATTGTGCCCCCGAATCTACCCTTTAAATGGGTACCATCAACGGCAATAACTGGAAGCATACACCTCTGGAATCCTCTGACTGAGGCACCCAACGACATGAAAAAGTATAGGAATTTACCATTTTCATTGCATTGTAAGTCAGTAATCGTTCCGGGATTTTGTTGTTCCAACACGTAACCGAATGATGGCATCAGTTGGAAGCTTTCCTCATGTGTTCCATAGGTCAGTGACAATGCATAATCAAGGGCTTAATGTACCTTACTACACATTATTTGGATGCCATACATTGTTTTCATGTTGGCGATTATGTCATTCGGACGCATTAGTCGACCATCCTGTTGCTGTAATCTAGGTGCAACCATTTCTCCAATTATGACTGCACTAGCTTGTCCATGACGGCGGTGAATCTCCTCCAACGGACAAGTGTGTTCGTTGATAAAACTTCTTACTTGAAAGTATGTCACTTCATCTCTCCTAACCGCTCTTAACTTCCACGTACAGTTGTCCATCAAACAAACCAGATGTAATGTTGTCTTATTCGACCTTTTCACCCTCCACTCGAAGTTGTGCCGCATTGCAAAATGCCCAGCCAATCTCTTCAAATCCTTTTAGTAGGAAAAAATTGACCTTTATATATCATGCTGGTAGGTTCATATTCTACCAAGTTCCTGCTTTCACCCATACCAAACGAGTATGATTCTGCTCATGAAATAACCCACGTTCTGGCATTCTCAGAATCAGCTGGAGTTACATCAAGCCGGACCTCACATGTCCCAGCCATATGTACTGCAGTAGAACTACATCTGTGTACACGTATTGCACGTCTTTCCGTTTCAAACGGTTCTTCATCTTCCTCATTGTTTACTACATTATGTACCGGATGCAAATTTGGCTCATTAGCCACCTCATGGATTGGTAAGTTATGAGGTTCATTGTTTCGCTCATTGTTCATGTCATTGTACATCTCATTGTATTGGTGGTTGTACTGCCCAACATTCATTTCAATTTGACAACCAAAATTATCGTCCAATTGAGCTCCAACTTTATCAGCATGGTCGGCTACTTCCGGTGGGACACCACTTAGGTTTTCCCTACCGTCAATCCCACTTCTTTCTGTGAACAACTGGTTGCTTCCGTCTGAAGATCAAAAATGTTGGGTGTTATCATGATGAGGGATTTCTTCACCGATGACACCTCCTGCAGCCCTCTCAATTAAACTGACACATACTTGAGAGATCACCCTATCTTCCTCTAGCATAAAAAAAACATCATCGTCATTTCTTATAAATGTGTGACATGTTATCCCGGGAACGATTTGTATAGATTGTAGATCATCAATGTATTTGTTCACATCGTACTTCACAACGGTTTGTACGATCGACACCAGCTCTTCCTAAGTCATATTTCTGGACACATACATTCCTTGGTTATCGGAACCAAGAAACCTTTGACTTTCATCAGGTAATTGCTCCCATCGACCGTTGTAAGATATTACTAATCTTACCCGATCCATTGTCCTGTAAAAAACATCATCACAAACAATTATTAACAAATAAAAAAAATTACTCTTACAATTACTAAGAATTACAAAAATTTCTTAACTGTAACGGATCGAGAACATGTTCTTCGGAATCGAGCTTTTTTTGTAATGGATCGAGAACATCTGCAAACGGATCGAACTTTTTGGAAAGGGATCGAGAACATTTTCTAACTGATCAAGCTTTTTTTAAATGGATCGAGTACTTTTTATAAGGGATCGAGAACTTTTTCAAGGGTTCGAGAATAATTTACAACGGATCGAGAACTTTTATAACGGTTCGATTCGAGAACTTTTATCGAGAATATTTGTCAAATTATCGAGAACTTTTATCAAGGGATCGATAACTTTTAACAAGGGAACGAGAACTTTTTCTAAGGGATCGAGAACATTTCTAACGGTTCGAGGACTTTTTTAAGGGATCGATAATATTTGTCAAATTATCGAGAAATTTTATCAAGGGATCAAGAACATTTTCTAAGGGACCGAAAACTTTTTCTAAGGGATCGAGAACTTTTTCTAAGGGATCAATTTTTTTTTAAGGGATCAAAAACTTTTTTAAGGGATCGAGATTGTTTGTCAAATTATCGAGAACTTTTATAACGGTTCGAGAAATTTTCCTAAGGGATCGAGAACATATCTGAAATGCATAAAAGAATTTTAATTGAAGATCATAAATATTTGTTACCTTCTAGTGCAGAATCTGGATAGAGACAATTTTTTTAGAGACAAAGACAAGTTTTTCAAACAAGTTTTTTGGGGAGATACCAACGAGTTCAGAAAGTTGCTTTTTAAAAATTAAAGTTTAGGGGCAATTTCGGTAGTTCACCATAATAGGTGCCTTTTAAACTTAAGTTATTAAAAGGGTGACATCATCACAACACACCTTAAAAAAAGGGACAAATCTCACAATTTCCACAACAAACTTAAGTTATTAAAAGAGTGATATCATCACAACACACCTTAAAAAAGTGACATATCTCACCATTTCCACAACAAACTATATATATAGATCACTAACTCATAGTCGTTTAGATAAGAATGGCATTAGTGTAGATTATATGCCATAAAAGGAATTGAATAAGTTGATATTTTTCCAGGAAAAAAACAAAGTTGATCGAGCATATTAAAGCATCGACTTGTTAAGCCAGATACAAACAGAATGCATGATGACAATGGAAAACCGGAAAACAAAAAACCAAATTCATCCCTACCCACCAAAATTCTGCCTCAACACAATAGAACAGATTAAGATACAACAACTAATAATAAAATAATTTGTTGCAGGTGACTTGTGTTAAATGCATTGACTATTGACAATTTGAACAAAGTAGTTCATATAAAATATTAACGAAGAAAGTTCTAATGAATTTAAAGTAAGTGTAGCTTAATTAATTAGCAGCTCGTATAGGTCTGCCATGTTTCTTCTTATTAATTTGACTGATTTCTAAGCAAATTCGTCGGCCTATAAGATTTGGAGGTATGTGTTTATCTCTAATTAATGATTTTCACCATGTTCAGGTAATTTATTAAATTGTAATACTATTAAAATAAGAAATGTAAGTAACTTTTACTCTTTAACTTGCAAATAGTTTGAGATATAATTAATATATTGAATGAAAAAGAGCAATTTGTTTCTATAATTTTGTATATACAGGATAATTAAGTCACATGTACTGTTTATCTACATTTAACTAATTAACTTTGATTGGGATTAATATTAAGTTGTGAAAATACATGTCACATAATATGATCAATCTAATAGATGTGACTGTGATATATACCATATTAAATAATAATAAACAATTTTTTAAAAACAAATTAATTACATAAAAGCAAACGTGCTATCTGAATGATATAAAAGTGGTCTAATTATAAGTTTGTAAAAAATAAAGTGGTGACAATAAACCGAAAAAGAAGTACATAAGGTAAGATTGTAATGCGTTTCTTCTGACATGAGGAGTGAGGAGAGAATATAAAGAACACGAAAAGAAGAAATTAAAAGCAAGGCAGAGGTGTAATAATAGGAATAGAAAAACCCTAATAATCCAACTTTATTACTGTGTAGCTAAAGATATATACATTCACTGATTTTGGAAGATTATGGAATATATATACATCATCTTTTCTTTAATATATTCCCTCCCTCCGAATCACTTGTCACTGTCAGAGAAAGTACCATGTAATTCAACATTTCAACTTTTCTGGTGTTCTTGCCACTTTCAGTTTTTGAATTTATCTTTTATATATATAATATAATATGATGATTATTTGGTTCAAGTTTCTCTACTCTTTGCTAGAGTACAAAATTCTACATAAAACCTCTTTTGATGACTTGGTATGCATATCTGTACAAAACCATATCAATTAATTATGATAGGCCATTTTATGGTAGAGAGATATGTCATAGCTTGGGTAATAACAATTTTTTTTCTCCAATTAGCTTGGGTCATATTAATTGCATCCAAAAACTGTTAAGATGTGTCATTTGGTCTTTCTACAAACTCCCGTTGTAAGAAGTTTCTAAACTGCTTACATATATAAAATATAAGGAGTCCATATTCTAAGAAAATTTAGGGATGTTTCGATGTTCATGTTAAATTTCTATACTTTGTACATGGTAAATTCAAAATGGGCCTCCACGTTAGATATAAATTTTAAGTAGAGTGACTATTTTGTACTTTCAAAAACTGTATTTATATCTCTAATTTAATACATTTTTAAAAATATAATATTACTCTCGATTGAAATTACTAAAAGGAATAAATAGATTGTAAGTATATCCACACATTATTAATCGGTTTCTTATTATTTGTTTGATTTTGAACGTATGTCATAAAGCCATTTTACTTCACAAATCCTAAGTTCTATTTTCATTTTAGATACTAACTTCATATGTTTTTTCAGTTGTTTTTATAAAAATATAAATTGATATTGAAATACAAATTAATATATCATCATATATGGATTAGTACCAGCTCCGATGAGTATTATTTTTTGTAAAAATCTTAATGAAACCAATTGAAGTTTTTATGTTGATATGGATGAAGAAGAACCATATGGCCTACACCACAATAGTTGCAAGCTTTCTGCTTCGTTTGATGATCCAAAGCAGATCAAGGTATTTAATTTTTTGTACAAGTTTCTTTTATTCCTTCGAACCGGCCGGTTCTTGAAAAATGGGAACCGGAACTGGAACCTTCCCGACACCGATTCCGGTTCCATAATTTATTTATTTTTTTAAAACGGGTTGAACCGTTGGAGGCCCAACGACGTACGGTTCACTTTTTTTTTTTTTAAATAATTTCCTTTTCTATAAATACCGCCCCTCCCTTCACTTTTCTCCACTCCAATTTCCTCCCAATTTTCTCTAATTCTCATTTCTCTCTCAATTCACCAACTCTCCAAGTTTCCAATTTTCTCTCGATACTAAGTTATTAATATTTGTTTTATTTGCAATTTTTTTATTTACAATTACTAAGTTTCTAATTTATTTTAGGGTTAATAGCACCGTTACCCCTCATACTTATAGCGCAGTTGCATAGTGTCTCATGAATTTTTTTCTTGGAACTTAACCCCCTGAACTTCCATAAATTTATAAAAGCTGACAGAAGTGAAACGGACGTCAATGGTAAATTACACTTACATACCCTGAATATATAAATAATTACATTAAAACTAAAAAAATATAAAATATCATACAAATACCCCTTGGTCTGTTTGACTAATGTCCCAAAAAATAAAAATAAAAATATTAATAACATTAATTATTTTTAAATAAATAATAATAATAATAATAATAATAATAATAATCATGAACCCATATTTAATTAAACCCATATTCAATCCATCACCAACATCATGAACACCAACATCAAACCCAAACCCAGCAAATCACACAAACCCAAACCTAGCCACCACCATCAGGTACTAATACATGAAGATTCAAATGAACACAAACAAATTTAAACACCAGAAATTCATCAATATCGAACCAAAATGAAACCCAGAAATGAAACACCTAGAAACCACAATACCTAAGACTTAAATGAATCACAAAAATTTATCAACACCAAACCAAAATCAGATGACAAATTGAAAAACAAACCTACCACTTCAATATTATCTGATTTCACGTAGAAAATCAGAAACCAACATAGCAAACCCAAAACCCAACTAAACCCCATCAACAACCACCATCCTACCAAACCCAAAACCCAACTCAACCCTATCACCCAATTCATGTCGTCGAACATGCTCTCGTTGAAGAACAGATACAACACTCTCTTGAACTTCCGCAGTCGCCGCTGCCACTTCGGTGACCGAGAGAATTCCCGATGGTGCGTGGTGAGTGAACTTCCTCTTGAAGGGCGACTCGTCGCCACCAAGTGTTCTGCTTCCATCTCAAGCAGTACATGCTTGCGCACTACGTCGGTGAAGAACCCCATCATAGACTCGTCGTCGTCGTCGTCCGACCTAGACTCGGTTTTGAAAACAAGTGGGAATTCGAAGCTCATGACGAGAAGGTAAAGAAACAATACACCCATCAAGAACTAAATCATGTTGAGTCGACTCAGTGGCAACCGAATCAAACTTGTGAGAGAGAGGGAGAGAGAGCCGATAAGAGTGAGGGAGAGAGAAAGAGATTAAAGTTAGGGTTTGATTGGTTTGGTGCTAATGATTTTGATGATGTTGGTATCTGGAATCTGGGTCATAGAGATTGATGTTATGGAGTTTATATTACATTTTTTTTGTTTTATTTTTATTAAGAGATCTGGTGGATAATCTGGAATCTGGATTTTCAAATTTCCAGATCTGGTAGTGGCCACCAGATGATGGGTAGTTTAATTTATTTTTTCTTTATTATGGGTAGTTTAATTAATTTTTATTTAATTGGAATTATGGATAATTTAATTGTTTAATTGAAATTTGAAAATCTGGTTTCCATATATTATAATATATTAACAATAATAATAAGGATATAAATTAAAATTATGGGTAGTGTAATTAATTTTTGTTTAATTGAAATTATGGGTAGTTTAATTGTTATATTGGAATTTGGAAATCTGGTTTCCATATATTATAATATATTAATAAAGAAAAAAATAAATTAAAAATATGGGTAGTTTAATTAATTTTTGTTTAATTGGAATTATGGGTAGTTTAATTGTGTAATTGGAATTTTGAAATCTAGGTTCCATATATTTTTAATTTAATTTTTCTTAATTATTATTGTTAATATATTATAATTTTTAATTTTAAAAATTCATTAATATTATTATTATTATTATTTTCAAAGTTTATAATTATTATTAATAATTATTTTTTTAAAATTAATTAATGTTATTAATATTTTTCTTTTGATTTTTTTTATATTAGTCAAACAGGTCAAAGGGTATTTGTATGATATTATTATATTTTTTTAGCTTTAATGCAATTATTCATATATTCAGGGTATGTAAGTGTAATTTACCACTGACGTCTGTTTCACTTCTATCAGTTTTTATAAATTTATGGAAGTTCAGGGGGTTAAGTGCTAAGAAAAAAAATTCAGGGGCACTATACAACTGCGCTATAAGTATGTGGGGCATCGGTGCTATTAACCCTTTATTTTATTTGTATTTAATTTACAATTACGAAGTGTCCAATTTCATTTATTTGCAATTACGAAGTGTCCAATTTCATTTACTTGCAATTTATTTTATTTCCATTTTTTATTGGCAATTACTAAGTTTCCAATTTATTTTATTTGCAATTTAACTTATTTCGAATTTATTTTATTTGCAATTACTAACTACTAAGTTTCCAATTCTCTACCAATTTTATTTCCATCAATTTTTTAACATTTTTTGTTCAAAGAATTTTACAATTCAATTTTTTAAATGACAAGTAGAAGTCGTGAAGGTCATAGGCATTCAATTTCGTTGAAAGGTAAAGGCTGTATGACAGATAATCTCGGTTATGAAGATACGGCCTATCACGAGTATCTGCAATGCTAAGTCTATGCTGAAGACCTAGGCCTAAACTCTCCTCAATCTCATCCCCTCTAATAACTTCTGAACCCGATCCCAATTCCACCCCCAATTTGACAAGCCAATAAACAAATATGCCTAATCACCCTCCAGATTTTAAATTTTATCAACCTTTAAAAGAAGTTACTGAAGCAGGTCAAATATGATATCTTCGTACTCTGTATGAAGAAAGTTTCACAAGAAGATAGAAGCACTATAGTGATTTGCAATTACTGCAAAAGAGTATTTAAGTGGCATAATTCTGAAAGATATTACACATATTGAAAGCATGTAACGAACAATCATCCAGAAGCACATGTCATATCAAATTCATAAACCCAAATTTTCAGGTACGCTACCCCTAACCAACAATTATTTAAATATAGTGAAGAAAACAATAGAGAAGAATTAACTAGAATGGTTGCAACAGAACACTTATAATTTAGTTTTGATGAAAAAGTTGGTTTTATAAATTATTGTCAATAAGCATTAAATTCTGTTGCATGTCATGTTCCAAGAGCTACACTCACAGAAACATTTGAAAAAAAATATGATAGAGAAAAAAGAAAGTTGGAAAAATATTTTGAAAAATATAATGGTCGTGTTTCCATATATTCCGACATATGGAGTGACAATTGGAGAATACATTCATACTTAGGTATCACTTGCCATTATATGGATAATGCAGGGACTATCCAAAAAAGACCTTTTGCATTTAGAGATTTTGATGATGCAAACAGTGTTGCTAATATTTTTAGATATCTTTGAATTATTTTTGCAGAGTATAAAATTGAAAACGAAATTTTTACAATTGATTTTAATAATGCTTCCAACAATACCGTTGTTATTCCTGTTTTAATTGAGTTATGCAAACCTTATCTTGGTGGTTAAAAAATTCAACAACGATGTGCATTGACTATTGACGGTTCTATGGGAACCAGAACTGACGGTTCAGATTTCGACGGTTCTGGGGTTCTGGTTCCGAACTAGAACCGGAATCGGTGTCATGTCTAGATAGTGGAAGCTGCCACCATTAAAGCAGCCACCAAAGAATCAGATACTAATAAATAAGACTCTCAATAATAAATAAATTAGTTGTGAGATAATAAACTCCAGACAAATTGTTAGTAGTAGTATTAAAGACTATTAACTAGCCACAAACATTGTTATAAACATCTCAATGACTTGGATAAAGATTAATGTGACAAACATGATATTGAATAAAAAATTAATAAATCTCTATAATCATAACTTCTAGCAAGCAATTTATAAGTAGAATTCCAAGGTGTTGGAATATCACGAGGAAATCTAACGATACGCCTACCATTTTGTTTACAATATGTAGCCTCTGCTATCATTGCAGAAGGATGTCTCCATAAATAATCTAGAGCATCATTAATATGTTGAATAAACTGTTGAAGAATTTTTATTCCTATTTGAACACATAAATTTAAAACATGACATGCACATCGTTGATGAATATTTTACCACCAAGATAAGGTTTGCATACCTCAATTGAAGCAAGAATAACAACGGTATTGTTGGAAGCATTATCAAAACCAATTGCAAAAATTTTGTTTCAATTTTATACTCTGTAAAAATAATTCTAAGATGTCTAAAAATATTAACAGCAGTGTGTGCATCATCAAAAACTCTAAATGCAAGAAGTTTTTTTTTTGATAGGCCATGCATTATTCATATAATGACAAGTGACACCCAAGTATTAATGCATTCTCCAATGGTCACTCCATATATCGGCACATAAAGTAACACGACCATTATATTTTTCAAAATACTTTTTCAACTTTCTTTTTTCTCTATCAAGTGTTTCTATGAGCGTGACTATTGGAACACGACATGCAACATGGTTTAATGCTCGTTGATAATAATTAATAAAACTAACCTTTTCACAAAAACTAAATGATAAGTGCTCTGTTGTAACCATTCTAGCTAATTCTTCTCTACTGTTTTCATCACTATATTTAAATAATTGTTGGTTAGTGGTAGCATACCTGGAGGGGATCTCCGAATTGGGGACCTTTTAATAGGAAAACGGTTCCTGTTTGGGGGAAGTGGGGGTAGGTGAAATGAGGACTTGTTTGGGGGACACTCATTGTGCTTTGGGGGAGGCTCAACCCTGGAGAATTCTTTCTTGGGTCACTTCAAGGTCCGGGCTTCAACGTGCTCCATTTGGACTCGGAGTTGCTTATCTATATCGATTTGCTTAAGGGCTCTGGTGTTGGAATCTCTCCACATATGCTTTGAGCGGTTCATTACATACTTGTACCATATATTGGAGCATGTTGGGGTCCTTTAGACGTGGTTTCACTCCCTGGAACTAGGCTTAGAATCCCTAGACAAATGGGTAAAGGAGTTCACGCTCCTCAGGGGCAGCTTTCTGAACCAGGTTTTGGCAAAGTTTGTTAGAGTTCAGGGAAACATCTTGCACATGGCTCTTTGACATGTTGCCGTTTTGTATATATAAAATAGCTTGTCAAACAAAATTTATAAACCCGATTTACACTCAAATTTGACAAACAATATAGTGGCAAGTTGGGTATCGTCCATAGAGATCGTGTTATAGCTATGTGATCAAATTGTTGATCTAGACTAAATGCAATAAAAGTAAATTGCAATGGTTATTGTATTGAAATTAACTAAAATGAAAACTAAGTGTAAACTAATTAAGATGCAACCAAGTTAGTAGATGACAAATATATGATGAATGGACTAAGGGAATGATGGATCCAACATGCAAACAATGGATACTTATGAATTCTCATTAATGTTCATTAAGCTATTGTAACCAATATAGATGGTATAGAATTGATTGTATATCTCTTATATGTTTCCAATCTAGAGGGTATAGTATTAGCCACCCATAAGTGATTGTTCATTAAAGTGCATCTATCAAAATAAAGGACTAATCTCTTTATAAATTCTCCAACCTAGGGGTATAGAATTGATGCTTAATCTCTCACAAACAACCAATCTATACGGTATAGAATTGGTCACCCATTAGAGATTAGATTGAGATAGAGATTAATTTGTCTGAATTTCACTTGAAGAGGGTACTCTTGTTCAATCCTTTCATTCAAATGAGCTTAAGAGAATTGAATAGGGGGTATACCTAATTCTCTACTCTAGTAATTTCTCATACAATTTGCAAAGAAAGGAGGGTACAATCTCATACAGATTATCTTTGAAATCAATAAAAACAATGAATGAAATATATTTGATAGATTAATTAGAAAATATAGAATTCATTACAATACCCACAGTCCACAATAGAATCACATCAACCCCGTAGTGGGATGATTAGTTACTTATGCTAAATAAAAGGAAATACATAGGAGAAGAGAGTAAGAGTATACCAATGAGTGGTTCTTCTTCCTCGAAAGCTTGAAATCCAATATCATGAAACCTTAGTGAGTAGAAAATCAAAGATGAATGAATGGGTTTTTGGATGTAAGGGAAGATGATGATTCCTAGATCTAGAAAGATAAAATTGTGTTGTGAATGAGTGTGTGGGCATATGTGGGATAATAGTATCCATCTTGTATATAGGAGTCTTGAAATGGTCTGATTTTTGATGAGGTGGCACTCCTGACGCGTGAAATGCACGGGTAGGAATCCACATAGTGACCCACGCAATGACTTGATGCACTGAATTTCTTCTCCTGGGTTTGGTGAACTGTACGGGTTATGTAATGCTGTAGACCCGTGCATGGTATTGATGCTCATGCTCTGCTCTCTGGTCTACTTCTTGGTTTTCTCAAATGCACGGGTTGTGCGCTAATGGTGCGTAGGTTGAGACCCATACAGTTGCCAATCTTTAGATTCCTCTTCACGGTGCATGGGCAGTGTGCGGGTAAAGACCCACGTAGTACCAACGCACTGACTCTTCTATACTTCATCAATTATGGCTTGTTTTCAACACAACTCTGTATTTCCCATCCATTCTTCAAGAATGTACTTAATTGCATGTAAACATATCAAAAGAGCCATAAGGTAAGTAAAAATGCACGAAAACGAGACAAAATAAAATGGAATTGATGGCCAAAATATATGACAATTTTGGCATGATCACTCTCCTTGAAGCGTTTTGCACCTCCATCTGATGTACAAAGGATTCCATATGGCTAAGGGGGTATTGTGTACGTGACTACATTTCTACGGGCATCTCGAATTTTGGTGGGAATTTTGCCTTCTAGACCTCGTTGGATATCGGTGCTTGCATCTTATTCAAAGGGTTCTTTGGCTTTCCCCGATGTATTCCGTTTCAAGCTCCTCTAGGAGCTTTGCCTGTTCGCCATCTGGTTTTTTAGATACTTTGAGTCGATGTTTCTGGACTGGGCCTCGGGGCCCGTTTCTTCTCCAATGGTCCGGGATGTAACAATAACGTTTCTTCTTCACCTTATTGTCTTTCTCATGGTCGGGTCCGTTCTGCCTCCGTTTTGCTATCGGTTCCAGACCAGTTAGTCATGGTGGGTTGGCACGAGACAGTTTATCTATAGTGGACCTCGATTGAGGATCCGATGAGGTTTGATCGCGGCTGGCCTATGGATAGGCACCAGAGCGAGACCGATTTTGTCGAACACCGAGGTTCTTGTGCTAGGCCTAGCTTCATAGGCTTAAAGACCAGGGTATGGTATCTGAGCTGAGGGGACGAACATGTTACGTCGGATCTCCTCTATGAAGGCAGTAACCTGAAACTCAAATAAGTCTTGTGAAGTACGGCTGGAGAGCGGCGCAGAAGTGAGGGCGACCGAGGCTGATTGTGACAGAGTCTATACTGACGGTATCTCGGAATGCGCCTGCTCCAGTTGGACCGGTACATTTTCTCTAGCACATGTCTCTCGGATGAAGACGTAGGAATAGGGACCTAACGAGTCAAGCTGACCTTGAAAGGATCTTAACCTCATTTTCAAAAGTCTTGAGGCGGGATGTTGATGCAAGATTAAAGGTGTAAACCAACGTGTTTGAGGTTTCCTATAGACGATGACAAAGTGTTATCCTAGATATCGGTCGGAGACTTTTTGGACAACACTTAAACCAGACGAAGCGCAGCTCTATGGTTGAAGGGGCCCTAGAATGTACTGCGGAGCTGGGTTACAGTTTCATTGCGGTTGATGTATTGGGGTTGGAGCAACGGGGAGCTCTGATTTTGGTGGACCGGACTAATCTAGTTGCTTGCCATGACCGGTTCCTAGGGATACTGGTACTAGTCGTGACCGGGATGGGACACGACACACTATCAAATATATAGATACGACATTAACATGAATATTGGCAAATTGGAGGGGAGGGGGGGTGTATCTTTTCATTAAGTGGACTGGGCTACGATTCTAACATGGGGAAGAGGTACCACTTTATCACTTCTAATCAGGGGGTCCCTTTTTGAATATTGTTTTTTCTTGTATGACCCATGTGCCACTTTTTTGGTTAGGGATTTGCTTTCTGTGTTTTTATGGCAGGTTTGACCTGTACTATTCTTTGTTATCTTCTTTTATTATTTATATAATTTTGGATATGGCCTAGGGTTTTCCGCATATGATTACATGTGATGCCTTTTGCTCTCAAGTCAGATCATTTTATTAAAAACAAAAATGCCCTCACTCATCACTACACCATATTTATTAACCTTGATAAGTACTTTTTCCAATCAAGTTACCAAACAATTTAACAATGAAGTTAACTAAACACATATAACCGTCATCTTCCTCTACAACACTTTCTCTTATAATTTTTCTTTCTTTCCATTTTAGGTTTTAAAAATTTGAAGAAGATCATCTGCGAAAAACCTTTTCTTTGGCTTCAAGAAGTTTACTTTGGCTTAAAGATTATTGGTGTGCATGGTTCCAAGAAATTGAAATCTACAAATATGATGATTTATTCTTGTTTTCTAATCCATGATACACTTAGTAGACACCTTGAAGTATCATAGAGAGTTGTTTGGGGGGTGGTTACAGAGAATATTGATTGTGTAGTTATAACGATTTTCTACATAGTGATATTTTTCTTTCATCGTCTTGATGGTTGTTTTTTTCTTGTAAAATGCTTTGTTGTGTGATTATATTCCCTTCATTTTTCTTATTTGACATTATTTGTTTTGTTATGTATATCAGCAACACTTCTTGATTAACTTTTCTCAACACTAATCATCTACTCATAGGTGGAATGAATAGCCTGTAAGGGCAATTAGTTTGTAATTGGTTTATTTCTGCATCAAAATCATTAAGGTGCTTTCGTATGGGTAGTTGTACTTCTCGATCCGTCTCAATTGCTTGATCATGGATGACACTCATATACTCAGTTTAAGATTACATCTAGTAGTGTTGGATGTTTAGCACATATGATATACACGTATGCGTCTTATTTATTGAATGATATAACTACTTCTTTTATTAATGTTTTTCTAGCATTTACAAACTACAAGTTTTAGGACGTAAATCCCAACAACACTTGGACTGTGAAAACGATCGGAATGGTTTTTACGATTCAACTCGATGACACCAAGACAGCGATAATGAGATGAAGTGCCCTTATCATGCAATCTAACACACTAACGTATATGCAATATGTGCAAGTGTGTGAATGGTGAAATGCACACTTAAATAACAATAAGAACACACATGAATGAGTTATGTGTGTGTGCACCTAATCTCTTCAAAAGTATATGTCAAGTGATATACCTTCGAGGCACTTGATCTTGAAGCACTTGGGATGCCAGGAAGTTTTCCAAACACAATCACGAACTTGATCACCACATAAAAAAACCTAAGCTACCCTTACAACATATCCTATTGTGATTTGTCACAAAAATAAACCAATCACAAAATGGTAAGACTTACACACTGCATTTGTTGTTTGTACTCCAAAAACACACAGATGCACCGTGATTCCCTTGGTATTCATACACGTCACATAGTTCAGTTATGAGAATTCATTTGCTTGTTCTGAATCTGATTTTAGAATTACGTTTTGTGTGTTTGTGTTATAATTTGTTTTTGTTTGTTGATCGAAAACGTTCACACTTGCACGCTGGTGTGCTTGTTTTTCAAGAAGGATTGATCGCTCGAGAAGGCTCATTTCTTCACTTGGAACGGTCAAGCATCACGTGGTTTCGACCACGAAAAGGACCGCACTTCCTTTAAGGAAGTAGCACGGCTGTGAACCGCGTCAACAACTGCGCTTTTGCTCCAATGAGCTAGCGTGGTTCGTGAACTGCACGTGCACCCGTGTTTTTGCTCCATTGAGCTAGCGCGGTTGCAAACCGTATAACGTAACAACGCTTTTACTCTAGAGATTTGGTGTGGTTGCTGATGCATTACATGTACTGTGTTTTCATACCGTGCCTGACGGTAGCTTATGATATATTTTTATTTAGGGTTCTTATAAATACCCCCTTCCACTCTTTCCAGATGTTAAGGAACCCATTAATCACGAAAATATCACTCAAAAGGAGAGTGACTAGGATTTTTAGAGAGAAAAGCTCTCAAGCTTTATTAATTCACTCTCTATCCCTCTACCATGTGCATGTGAGGTACAAATCACTAATTGGTCTTCATTAATCATCTTTAATGTTATGTAAGAATAAAGTTCCCCTTTATTGATATATTGTTCTTTACTTATTTTACTTCCCATTTATTGCGTATATTTTGAAGTTTGGAGATTGTTTGATGAATTAGTTAATAATCAACTTGTTGGGTAGATTTCTCTACATCTAGTTAAACATTATATGTTTGTCTAGCATATTTTGCATTTTAGCATACGTTTTATGTTCACTTAGACATTAAATCTCTTTATTGAGTTCAAGTCTTGTAGCTACAAGTAGTGGTTGTACAATCAAATTGGAAGTCTTGTTGTTAGGAATTTCGATTAACACAATTAAAACAAAACCAACATGTTCAGACACAAAATTAATCCAAAAGTTTAACCTAAACATGTTTCTATACATACTTAATCAAACCCTAAATAATATAACATAACCCATATCAATTCAAGAGAAAATAATTAAATCTAGAAAGCGGAAGCGTAACTGAATCCATCGCTGGAGGTTTGTGAATGGGTTGTGATCTTCCAAATTATCACGATCCACTATGAACCCTACTGTGTTCTTGATGCTCTGTTGATGGGATATAGAGAAACAAAAAAAGGTATCGTGTAATTTGGGGACCATAACCCTAATTATATATAATAATCAAATTATTATATGTTTGCTATTTCTAATTCGGTCCCTCAACAAATTAGAAACAGCACTATGGTATCTACACATTAATTCCATGACAATTATACCCTTAAGCCTTAATACTTTAAATCTTAATTAGATCACTTTAATTTAGGCTTAACCAAAAGATAGCACAACACATTTAATGTTCACATGTGTGGCCCCATATGATGGAATTTTCCAACAATCTCCCACTGGGCCTCATATGTAACTTTACAAATGTGTATGACTTTATGAGCTCCAAAATTTTGCTATCACAATTTTAGGGTATATCCGAACAATCTCGTCCATTGATTATGCCAACATAGGATCAAAGCGGCTTTCGTCACATTTAGCGTGACTAAACCCATCAATGGTCACGTATACCAACATAACCAAATGACATAGATCAATCATGGATGCGTAGCATGGAAATTACATGCAATGTGATCTATACATGTCTATTCCAACTGGTCCTACTTTATTCCTTAGTGAGATCAAAACTTAACTCAATGTAACAAAGTGTAATTAACTGAATGCTTTATTTCTGATCAGATAAATATCCAAATACATAAATGCATAAATATATCCAAAATAAAAATATAGAGCAATACAATACATAATTATACAAACTCCCACTATAATGTGATATCCTCACACAAAATAACACCCATATGAGCAGTGTGCTCATGAAAGACCTTGGGTGATAATCCTTTTGTAAGCGGATCCGCTATCATAGAGTTTGTCCCAATGTGCTCTATGGATATATGTCCACTCTGTACTCTTTCCTTTACAACTAGGAACTTAATGTCAATATGCTTTGACTTAGATGAGCTCCTGTTGTTGTTAGAATATAGCACTGCTGACTTATTGTCACAATATAGTTTGAGTGGTCTTTCAACACCCTCCAGAATACGCAGCCCAGTGACAAAATTCCGCAGCCATATTCCAAGATATAGCTCCACCAGCCAACAGGTATATGTAGCCTGATGTGGATCTCCTACTGTCTTGACATCCAGCAAAATTGGAGTCGGAATAACCTATGATCTCAAATTGATCCGATCTCCTATATATGAACATGTAATCTTTTGTTCTCTTCAAATACCTCATAACCCGCTTGGCTGCTATCCAATGATCCATTCCAGGGTTACTTAAATATCTGCCTAACATATCAACAATATACGCAATATCCGGACGTGTACACACCTGAGCATACATTAGACTCCCTACAGCTGATGCATAAGGAATCTTCTGCATTTCCTTAACTTCAAGGTTAATTTTAAGGCACTAGTTGAGACTGAACTTGTCTCCCTTAGCGACGGGGGTGTCACCTAGTTTGCAGTCCTGCATGTCAAACCTTTTGAGCACTGTATCGATATAGCTCCTTTGTGATAATCCAAGAATACCTCGAGAACGATCTCTTTGTATCTGAATCCCTAATACAAAAGAGGCGTCCCCCAAGATCTTTTATCTCAAAATTCTTTGATAGAAATTTCTTGGTTTCATGCAATATGCCTATATCATTTATGGCAAGCAGTATGTCATCGATATATAAAACCAGGAATATGTGCTTACTCCCACTGAATTTGTGATACACACAATTATCAACAATGTTTATCTCAAAACCAAACGAGATAATCACTTGATGAAACTTATGGTACCACTGACGGGAAGCTTGCTTGAGTCCATAAATGGATTCTGTCAATTTGCAAACCATATTCTTTAGGTCTCCTGACTCAAAGTTTTCTGGTTGCACCATATAAATTGTTTCGTCAATGTTACCATTGAGAAACGCCGTCTTGACATCCATCTGATGAAGCTCAAGGTCAAAATATGCAACAAATACCATGATTGTCCTAAAAGAGTCTTTCGTTGAAAATAGGAGGGAAAGTCTCTTTATAGTCAATCCCTTTCTTTTGGGTAAAGCCTTGAGTTACAAGACGAACTTTATACCTCTCCACATTATCTTTCGAATCCCTTTGGTTGTAAATGGTTAAAACCAATGGGCTTCAGACCTTTTAGTAATGGGATAATTACCCAAACCTCATTGTCTTGCATAGACTTATACTCCTCATTCATGGCATCAATCCACTTTTGAGAGTTGGAACCCTGCATGGCTTGATGGAAATTGATTGGATCATTTTCCATCATTCCAATATTTTCCTCATGTTCCTGGAGAAATACTTAAAATAGTCTGGAATAGCATTTCTCCTTCCTATAGTGGATCACCTTAATGACACTGGTTCTTGAGGTTGTTGAGCTTGTTCATCAGGAACAATTACCTCATCTTGAATGGGGGTTTGTTCAACATTGTCTGGTTAAGGATCCAAATTCACTTCTTGATCAATGACAGGTATAGAAACCTGCACATTGTCAAAAGCAATAGTAGGAATCGAAACCGATTCTTCCTCAAAGACAATGTCTCTAACCTTATTTCTCCCTCCAAACTCAACATCCTCAAAAAATGTTGCAGTTCCAGTTTCAAAAATTGACCGAAGTGTGGGATCATAAAACTTATAGCCCTTTGATCGCTCAGAGTAGCCAAAGAAGTAGCTGCTCACAGTTTTGGAGTCCAATTTCTTTTCATGTGGCCTATAAGGCCTTGCCTCAGTTGGACATCCCTAAATGTGAAAATGCTTTAGACTCGGCTTTCTACCTGTCCAAAGCTCATAAGGTATTTAGCAGCTTCATTATTCTTCCTCTATTTGCCCTTATCATTAGAGGTGCTAGCCAAATGAGCACTTTTGGTCCTGTCTATCTTCAGTCTCTCTTCCTCTTGCACACAGTACGAAATGAGCTCATTAAGAGTCCATTTCTCCTTTTGACAGTTGTAACTGACCTTAAACTGGCTGTATTGTGCAGGAAGAGATATTAATACCAAATGCACGAGCAGGTCGTCAGACAGATCGAGATTCAGTGCCTTAAGCTTAGAAGCAATATGAGACATTTCCATAATGTACTCCCTAATGTTCCCTTTGCCTTTGTACTTCATGAAATCAAGCTTTGCAAATGCGTGCTTGTTTCTACCTTATCGTTTTTAACAAAATGCTTTCCAATTTCGGTTAGGAACTCCTTGGCTTTGGTTATCTTTTCAGATACCCCACCTCTAAATGCCTCTGGAATGCCGCGCTTGATGATCATAAGACTCATGCGATTTGAGCGATCCCACTTCTCAAAGTTCTTCCTGTCATCAGAAGAACTTGCATCCGTAAGAGAAGCGAGTTGCTCAACTCGAAGTGCAAGGTCTAGATCCATGCAGCCGAGAACGATTTCTATGTTCTCTTTCCAATCCTTAAAGTTAATCCCATTAAGCATGGGTATGGGTATATAGTTGGTATTAGCAGATATAGTAAAACATTAGCTTGAAAGAGAACAAAACAAACACACAAACATGCTCACATTAATAACCAAATACAATGATCAACAAATTCGAATAATGGTAAGTCCCATCTCAAGATATCTAGCACAACATTAATATCAAGTCTTTGGACAGTAATATTAATTGTAAGTGGTACTCTTGTTGTAGTGATCAAACATTGACAATAATTAATGTCAAATAATAAATCTATCTTTGGATCGACTTATTATTCACATATCAAACCTTATAATCGTCACATATTTATCACCACAGGTGTGTGTGTGTAATTCGGCCAAGTATTAACCTTCCTTTGGGCTGACTAATATTCGTATGAATTTACACACACAAGCATCCAACATCCCTTATGAATAATCTACACAAGAGAGGTCACTTTGGCGACATCTTGCTTCAATTAGCCCATTTAGAATGATAGACCAATTTATTTAACCATAAAAGATATACCAAATAATGGTCGGTCCCATCTTAAGATACCCAGTACAACATTAATATCAAGTTTTTGGACAATAATATTAATTGTAAGCGGTACTCTTGTTTTAGTGATCAAACATTGACAATAATTTATGTTAAATAATAAATCTATCTTTGGATCGACTTATTATTCATATGTAAAACCTTATAATCATCACATGTTTACCACCACAGATATGTTTACAATTCGGCCAAGTATTAACCTCCTTTAAGCCGGCCAACACCCGCATGAATTTATATACACACATGTGGTACTCTTTTAGTAGTGATCAAACATTGACAATAATTTATGTTAAATAATAAATCTATTTTTGGATCGATTTATTATTCACATGTAAAACCTTATAATCGTTACATGTTTACCATCACAGATGTGTGTACAATTCGGTCAAGTATTAACCTTCCTTTGGGCCGGCTAATACCCGCATGAATTTACACACACACACGAACATCCAACATCCCTCATGAACAATCTACAAAAGAGATGTCACTTTGATGACATCTTGCTTCAATTAGCCAATTTAGAATGATAGACAACTTTATTTTACCATAAAGGTATACTACCAAATATTTAAATTTGAGTTGATCCTTAAAATAAAATAAAATAAAAAAATTATTTTATTTTATCAAAATTACAAAAGTGCCTCTTATTTTGTAAAATTACAGAAATGCCCTTAAATTTCAGTAATTACAAATCAACCCCTGTATTTTTTCAAAATCATAGACTGACCCAGTGATTTGCAATAATTAAAATTTGGCCTCAAAACTTTTGAAATTTACAAATTGACCCCGTAACTTTTTAATAATTATAAGTCTGCCCAGAACTTTTTTATAATTGCAAACAGGCCCTGAAATTTTTGTAAATTATAAATTAACCACGAAAGTTTTTCAAAATCACACAATAGCCCAAACAAATTGCAAAACAGTCCCTAAAGAATATCAAATTCTCCAAAAATGGCCCAATGCAAAACCATGGTCTGAGACTTGATTCTTTACCATTCACCATCTCAAAGACCACCATCTTGTCGCCTGAAGGCAACGAAGCATGGCAGAGCAGCGGTCGATGGCCCGCAAACCGAGATCGACGATCAGCCATCGACGAAGACCAAAACCAATCCAAACCCAATCGAGCGACGGCGACAGTAAGCGGAGTGGATCACCCGATCTGGACGTCGACCTAACGGCGATCCTCCTCCTCTCCGTGAAATCGCAAGGGTCGATCGTAAAGCTCTCCTGAAAATTCAGACCTGGGACGGCGTTGTCCGAGAGAGAGAGAAAAACTGATTTTGGGCGAGGAAAACTGGGCCATCGGGACTGTGTGGGTTGAAGGAGATGGAATCGGGTATGGGTGTGACCCATCAAAGCAAAAACCACAGATTTGGGTTGATCTGATTCAATACCTTTTTCAACCCATATCCGTTTTTTTTTTCCTTCGAAAATCTGAAGAACACAATTTATTTCTTTAATTTAATATTTTTTTAAACTTAAAAAACAAAACTCAATCAGAAAATCAAAACCCAAATAAAGATCAAACAAATAATAGAAAACATTGTTGTTCTCTACCGATACATCAGATAACATATATTATATATCAGTTGTTAAAAACACAACAATTCTAAAAAAAATTCCTTAAATTCTCAATTCTCAAGAATCGATTATGGGTGGCTCTGATACCACTTGTTAGGAATTTCGATTAACACAATTAAAACAAAACCAACATGTTCAGACACAAAATTAATCCGAATGTTTAACCTAAATATGTTTCTATACATACTTAATCAAACCCTAAACAATATAACATAACCCATATCAATTCAAGAGAAAATAATTAAATCTAGAAAGCGGAAGCGTACCTGAATCTATCGCTGGAGGTTTGTAAATGGGTTGTGATCTTCCAAATTATCACGATCCTCTATGAACCCTACTATGTTCTTGATGCTCTGTTGATGGGATACAGAGAAACAAAAAAAGGTATCGTGTAATTTGGGGACCATAACCCTAATTATATATAATAATCAAATTATTATATGTTTGCTATTTCTAATTCGGCCCCTCAACAAATTAGAAACATCACTCTGGTATCTACACATTAATTCCATGACAATTATACCCTTAAGCCTTAATACTTTAAATCTTAATTAGATCACTTTAATTTATGCTTAACCAAAAGATAGCACAACACATTTAATGTTCACATGTGTGGCCCCATATGATGGAATTTTCCAACACTTGTTACCAAAGATGTTGGTTTACAAGCAAGTGCCAAGACCCACTATAAAAAGCCTGCAAGGTAGATTAGGAGGTGCTCAAGCCAATAGTAGTGAGTCAGGAGATTTCACTATGACTGAACCAAGAGTGGTTAGTGGTAAGTGACCATAACCTGAGGTTGTCGGGAGTGATATTTTGGATTTCTGTGGTTTAAGTGGCTAACAAGGCTAGTCTCGTGAGTTTTTCTCAGTTTGAGGGTTTTCCACGTAAAAATCAAATGTTCTTAAATTTTCGTATTTTATACTTGATTTTGTATTGTTGTTGGCAATTAATTGTGGTTAATCGAAAAATTGGTAATTAATTTTGTAAACAACGTTAACATATTCACGCCCTTAAGGTTAATTGTATTAGCAATTTAGCATAGACACATTTTCACAACCTATAACCTATCATATGTACTTATAAATTGATTCCCACTTCTAGATCATCAAATGATTCTTAAAAAGATAGACCTCATAAATCTAAAAATATTTTAAAAAAATAATAATAATTTTCAGTGGGGAATATATTAAATATTATAATATATAATATATTCTACAATGAAAATTAATTATATATATTATTAATTTTTAAATTTTTAATAATTTATCAAATATATAAATACAACTTACTAATTATCTTTCAAAATTAAACAAAATCAATATAATTGAATAAGCACATTAGATTAAAAAAACAATACAATTACATTATCAAATACAAAGAAGTATATACTCTATTTATAAGAATAAGTATCTCAAAATTTAACTACATATTCCCTCCTAAAAAGAAAAAAAAAATTACACTAAGTGTCAACACTAGCGATTGAAGTTGTTTGTAAGGAGAGTAAAACTATCCCAAGAATTTATTCTCTTTGAATGCCCTGCAAAACAAATATACAAATAGAAAGAAAAAAAATATTTTTTCAAAAGGTCATTAAAAAAAACATATACATTCTTCAAACTTAAAATTTAATTTACTACCAACAAGAACAACGCCCATTGGAATAAGATTGAATAAATATTTATCAAGAAACAAATTTTAAAAAATGATATTATTTTTATATCTCACATATCACAAATTCACAATCAATAAAAAAAATTACAAAAATCAAACTTTTTAAACCCAAATTAATATTACAATGAATCAAATTTAATTCAAGAATATAAAAATAAACTATTGAAAGGAGATATAACAAAAGAAATAAAGAAAAAGAAAAATCTGGATCATAGTAGAAGTAGAAGAAAAGCTCATTCACAAAAATGCCTTATGAGAAAATTTTGAAAGAAAAAAAATTTGATTTATATTAAAAAGGAGGTAGCTATTCGGCCAAAACTCTAAAAACAAAAGAAAGTTAAAAACTTACAAGTTAGGGTTATGACTTAATGGAGATGTTGAAACCTAATAGTAATGGTAGGACCCATTCATTCCCTCTTTTGCTTTTTTTTTTTCCCTCTTAGTTTTAAATTACTTTTAACTTTTTTAGTTTCCCTCCCTCCTTTAATTTTAAATTACTTTTTATCTTTTTATTTTCTCTCCTTCAATTTAGGTTACTTTTTTTACTTTTTAATGTAACATTCTTTAACTATACATAATCAAATTTTAATATTATTTTGTATTTTTATGGTATAATATAATTATAAAAATTGATTCAATAATATAACTATAAATGAAGTTTATAAAATGCTATAACTTTAAGTTTGAATAAAATATTTTATAATATCTTAGGAATTCACATAATTTTATATTTAAAAAATCAATTATATTTATTTACAATATCTATTTATTCAAAACCCATATATTTTTTTAAGTTTTTGTTTTTCCTTTTGGTAGGATTTGAGCCGCTAGCTTAGGAGTTATTTGTCCAAACCTCAAGTTCGTTCATCTACTAATTGAGTTAGAACAAAAATAGATAAAACATTTTTAAAAGGTTAAGTACTGGGTTATGACAGTAAAAACCGCCATCCACCTATGATATTTTGTTGTTTTTATTAAAAAACGTCACAAGTTACGATGGTTTTAAAAACCGTCATAAAATTATGACGGTTTTTAAAAACCATCATGATATGTTAATGGTTTTTAAAAAAGTGTCATAACGTTACGACGGTTTTTAAAAACCATCGTAACGTTGTGATGGTTTTTGAAAAGCGTCATAAGTTTTGACGTTTTTTAAAAAACCATCATTAATATGTGTCATAAATCATCATTTTTGTAGTAGTGTCACATAATTTTTGCATCACCGTATATTAGACGAGGAAATAGGGGGTTTTGTCACTTTTTTTAGTTGATGTTTCAAGACTGTTATCACTTTAATAATTTATGTTTTCAAGACATCAAAGTAAGTGACTTCTAAAAATACCCTTATTTTACATTGAAATTATATCTCTGACTTTAACTTTCTTCTCCTACTTTATGTTGTTTGAAACTTACTTTTCTCTCTCTAACTTTAAAAGCTCTGTAAACTGAAACTTAGTTTAATGGATTAATTTAGTTTAGTCACTTTAGTGGATTAGTTTAGTGGCGCTTCACTGACGCACTCGGGGCTCAAGATTTTTCTCTCATTTCCTGTGTTGTTTTGGTTTTGAATCTTCCATTGTTAAACACGAGAAACAACAATAGAACAGAAACAGAGGAGCATAGAACAACAACCCGGTGTTTCTGAGACTTTGTGATTGTGTTCCGAGACTTTGTGTTTGTGTGCTGAGACATTTGTGGTTGTTTTACGAGACTTTGTGATTGTGTTCCAAGACTTTGCATGTGTTTGTGTTCCGAGACTTTATGTTTGTGTTCCGATGCTTTGTTCAGAGACTTTGTGATTGCTTTTCAAGATTTCTAGATTGTTGTTCTGTGCTCCACTGTTTATGTTCTGTTCATCTTCTCCAACACCGAATCCTCAATTCGAAACCCCTTTATTTTCAAAGAAGGTTACATACTTCGTTTTTTCAGAGAAATCAAAAGTCCCTATTGTGTTTGGTCGTGGTCGTCGACAGCGACATACGTGTGCTCACCGTCCACTATCAAAGTTGGTGTACGTGTGTTCGTCGATTCGTTAGTTCCACCTCCATTGATGGAAGATTTTGAAAGGAAAAAATAACAAACAAAATGGTGAAGAAGGTTATTGTGGAGGTAATTTTGTCCATTCACCATAATATGTATCATTTAAACTCAAGTTATTAAGATAATGATAGTCTTAAAATACACAATCAAAAAAGTGCTAGAAATTGTTTGGACTTTATATTAGACTTTGGCCACCTACGCAGTCTTTTAACATTTGAATGATTCAATCATCGTAATGAATTGTTTCATCCACTTTGCGTGGTCAATCTCTTATATTGCATTTGGAATGTTTTCCAATATCATCAAAATTTCTCCAAAACACTCAAATTTATTTTTGAATTATTTTTTATTTTTTATTTTTTGCTTTAGCACACCGCACAACATATATATATATATATATATATATATATATGAAAAATTTCAACTCAGTATATACCGATAAATATTTATCAATGTATTACATGTGTACTATTAGATTCAATTACTTTGACCCAATATGTATATATTTATCGGTGCTATCCATAATCTATGACCCACATACAATGCACTGATATATTTTATATCATTACGTATTGAAAAGATATATATATATATATATATATATATATATATATAATATTAATATTTAATTAAAATGAACAAGTCCGTTTAATTTCTTGCTTTACCCCTATTCTCACTTTTAGAGATTGCAATTTAATAAAAAATCTTCAAGTCACCACAATTGTAATATCAATGAAAAATGATTATTATTGGAGAGCAGGTTTAAGGTTCAAAGGACAAAGAAAATAGACTAAAAGAAAAGTTAAAAGCACTCAAGAATGAGTTTTAAGAATATTATCAACTTGATAACCTGAGTTTTAATAGTATCTAAAATGTGGATCTGAGAAAAAAAAGTCTCGTGCTTTTTTTTAAGACTTATTTTGGTGTTTTTGAGAGTTATTTTAATGTTTTTAAGACTTATTTAGTATTTTTAAAATTTATTTTCTCATTTTCGAGACTTATTACGAAAAAATGAAATTTTTCAATGTTTTTTTGTTCATCTTCTTCTTCAAGACCTCCATTGGAGGTTGAACATACCTCCATTTGAGGTCTCTTATATCTCCATTGATGGATATGTTTTTGAAAAAAAAAACCTAAAAGTGATAAAAATGTAATAAAAGTAAGAGATAAAGGCCATTAAAATTTATTGAACTAATGATATTCTTAAAATTCAACATAAAAATAATGTTAATCATTTACCCAAACCCAAACTCATACATTTGCCAGCTGAGTTACACCCCTCGGGGCCACATATTTCCACTTACAATTTAAATCAAATTATCTAAATTGCACACTCTGTGCAAGCACCCTTCCAATATGGTGGCTACATAATAATAATAATAATAATAATAATAATAATAATAATAATAATAATCATCATGTTACACCCATATTTTTTAATAAAATAATAGCAGCTCAAAAACAAAAAATTATTAAAATAATTTATTTTTGAAATATCCTATATCAAATTAATTAAAAGAACATAACTATATAATTAGAATAACAAAATTTACTCAACTGCACCCATCAAAACCCTAAAATTTTAATCAAAATCAAATTTAAGTATCATCAAATTTCAAGCTTGAACATCCTTTACACACATCTCTTCAAAGAGTTCACGAGCTTCAACAATCTATCCTACACTAATAAGTACAAAAACCATTTTTATCCATGAAGTAACATATCTCGAGCACTTGTTTTTTTCTTTCGAATAAATCCAATTATACAACACAATATTTTTACATGGAAAGCCTAAAACATGGAAAAACCATGGCCGTCAAGACGATAAGAGAAAAAAAAATTCCTAGTATAAAATTGTTACAACAACACTAATATTCTTTCTCTAACCTCAAACCCTAATTACAACTAAACCTTACCTAGCCCAAGCTCAAAACAGAGCTTACATCCTAACCCTTAACTCACAGCTCTCTCTAGACCCCTCTTGAGTGTACCCTAATATATTACATTGATATCCTACCGGGTCTTCCCCAAGATATGCCTCAGGTCTCCTATCCCGGACATCCCTTGGGGTCTCCCCCTGGTTCTCTTCGGGCCTCACTCTCGGATTTACTTACTCTATGATGTTTCCAAGTGTCTTTCCAAGTGTTATCAACCAAAGAATAAACATCACTACTTATAGGGTCACTATTCTTGGTCTTAAGTAATTAGACTCCCATAAATAGTTGGAAACGACCTCATAAGTCTTTCCTAAAAATGAAATCCCGAACCGAAACCTTCCCAATAAAAAAACCGACTCCTATAAGCTTTCCTATATCTTCCATGAGTTCAACACGGCAAACAGGTGCCCCAAAAACATGTATCACATGCCCTCACAGGCCTCAACACTTTCGGCACGCAACAACACGTAGTTTTTGCGCAGCAATCATTCGACGGTTTGAACGGGGGCATCAAAGACCGGATTCTGGCACCTTTTTCATCGTTTAATTTGGACCAATTTTCCACCAGTCGAATATGTTTGATTCATTTGGAGATACAAGGCAAAACCTAACAAAATTTCCTTTTAGAATAATTAGTCATACAAAATATGTTTGTGTAGATTATGAAGAAAATAAATATCAATTTGAACTCAGTCAAATTGCAAGAGAAATTTGAACACAAATATATTATAACTTCTATAAATTAATAATATTGGGATGACATGAAATTTATTAAATAATCGAGATATTTAACGTATATTAAAGTAAGTCTGTTACATGTCAAGAAGCTCTCAAGGCATCAATAATGCTAAATAATCTCAAGGCATCAATAATGCTAAATAATTTCTTGCTGTAATATGAGAGGTCAACCTCGAACTTATAAGTGCATTATAAAAGGTTAGAGTTGAATCCAACTAAATTTTAATTTAAGAAAAAACAAGTAACAACATATTCATATTTCAATAAAACAACGTATTCAAGTGGAAATTGCTAAAACTAATCATAACTATTATGAAAATTTTGTTTTTAACCACATACGAAAATTTGTTTGTTAATAGCCGTTTTTTTGAGAAATTACTTGAATGCCCCCATATAAAAATCATCCCCAAACATTTTCTCTCTCTTTTCTCTTTTTTTTTCTCTCCTTTCCTCTCTCTCCCTGATCTCTCTCTCTCCTTTCCTCTCTCTCTCTCTCCTGCCGGCGAACCGTGCCGGCATCCTTGCGAAGGCCGGCGAAGCCTCCTCTCTCTCACCCAACCTCTCCTCTCTCTCCCCGTAGCTCTCTCTCTCTCTTCTTTCTCTCTCTTTCACTCACAACTCTTTCTCTCTCCTTTCCTTTCTCTCTCACATGTCGTCGACGGCTTGCCGGAGTGCCATCCCTAGGCTTCACAACCGTCCAGCAACGCCGTCGAGCTCCCCATCCGCTGTCGATTAGATCTACTGGAAAAAAGGAAAGAAAACGAAATACTATAAACAGAACATTTCAAGTTTGAACATTTCAATTTAGTCAACATTTCAAGTTTCAACATTTCAATTTAGGCAACATTTCAAGTTTCAAAATTTGAAAACGAAAAACTTAAAAACCCAGAACATTTCAAGTTTCAACTTTCAATTTAGTCAAAATTTCAAGTTCATAGCCGTGATTTCAAGTTTGGTTCCAAATTGTAGTCAGGATTTCAATTTTTCTTTTAGTTTTAAAGAAAAAATCAAATGCAGAGGTATTTTTGTAATTTACGGACATACACTGATTTTTTTTTTAAAAGTGGCTATTAACAAATAAATTTTCGTATCTGGCTAAAAACAAAATTTTCATAATAGTCGTGATTATTTTTGATTTTCTCTCCATATTCAATTATATATGTACTTTTTAACAAATTATTAATTTATGAAATATATTAGATCACATTTATTTAAAGTTTTTTTAATGTTTTATCTTATAATTTAATCGAAATTATTAATTTATTTCGTTGGGTCAAGTAGGGATCGAAAAATTATATATATTAAAGAGATTATTAATTTATTGAGTATTAATGTATAAAGGTTATATTATACATAAGTTAAAAAGGAAAATTACATTCTATATTTATTTATGAATTTATAAAATAATATATGTGTAAAATGTTGGGACATTTTCACCAATATCTGGGTCTGTCCCAACTGTTTGTAGAATGGGCTGGCAACCCACAATGAAACTAAATGGATATTGGTTAGGTAAACTATGGATAAACGGATCCATTAGTGAGCCCAAAAACTATAACAACACCATTTATATCGATGACCATCCAAAAAATATTCTTAACACACCTATTTACTATCTACACCCACATAAAAAAAAAATCGTTTATCACTTTAATTCTATAATATCTCTCTAAACTCATTTTATTAGTTCTGACACCGAATTTGAAGGAAATGAACAAAAATAGTCATAGCCTCATGGAAAACCAACAAATATGCAAATATATACACAAAAAGGAGATCAAAGAATTGAAGAAGGGAAAGCACCGGGAAAGCCGAAAAGATCCCTTGGGCGAGGTAAATGCCCCCTTCTCCAGAAGAATCAGGGAACCAGAACTTCTTCCAAAATTCAAGACGCCTGTAGATAAGTACTTCTGGATAGAGGATCCTTTGAGCCACCTAGAGAGCTTCATTCAACAGATGGAGGTACAGAATGCAACTCGGGCCGTCAAGTGTAGGATGTTCCCAACCACGCTAGCAGACTATACTAAGACGTGGTTCCGAAAGTTACCAGCAGGTAGTGTTGATTCATTTTCTAAGCTATCTAGTGATTTATGTGCTCAATTCCAGGGAATCAAGCCACGTCCCAAGGACCTCATCCACCTGTAGTATGTGGTCCAAGAGCGGACTGAATCACTTAGATCTTATATAGAGAGATTCTATAAAGAAGTGATCTAGATGGGGGTCTTTGCAGAAAAAGATACCTTGACAAATTTCAGAAAGAACCTCTAGGCTGGAAGGTTTTTCTGATCGTTCACAAAGCAACCACCAAAGACGTACCATGAGGCCTATGATAGGGCACTCAAGCAGGTGGAGATAGATGGACAACTTCGGGTCTAGATTGAGCACGATGACCCGAGGGTTGGCAAACGGCAAAAGAAAGAAACAACCAAGCATGCATCAGTTCAGAAGGCTCATAACAAACCTCCCATCCGGTTTACATACTGTCCCCTACCTTTTCAACCTCAGCGGGGGTAGTACCTATCAAGGAGAACCCCACATTGAGCTTTACTTCCCCTTAGAGAGGCAGCCTCGATAATCCAGAAAGATAGAGGGTACAACCAATACACCCCCCTCTCAATGTATCTCGTGAGACGATCTACCTCACCATCCGAGATAATGGGCTACTCAGGAAGCCCAATCTCATCAAAGCACCAGTTGACACGAGGAATCGCTACAAGTATTGCGACTTTCATAAGCCTCTGAGTGTTATAGCCTATGTAACGAGATTGAGGCTCTAGTGAGAGGTGACTGTTTGGAGGAATTCCTAAAGCAGGTACGGGACAACATCCATACTGGAAAAGGGGTGCAAGCAGAGATTAACGACGATGCAGAAAGAAGGAAAGTGAAGGGCAATGATCTAGTGCACCAGATCCAAGTCATTCACACCATCAGTGAGAATCATACATTGGCAGAGACTTCCAATAATTCTAGGAAGAACCATGCCAAGAAGGTACCCCGGATGGAGCAGGGGCGAGAGGTTTTCAATGTTGTTCGTGGCCCAGCAGAGACCTTCCAGTCAGCACAGATTATCTTCACTGAAAAAGACGTGTACAATACAATGCAGCCTCATGACGACCCTATGGTTGTCACCGTAAAGATTGCTAACTGTTAGGTCCACCATGTCTTGATAGATACTGGTAGCAGTGCTTCTAAAAAAAATGCACCATGTCGCTATACGAATTCACCGGGGACTCACTAATGCCAAACCGGTCCAAGATCCTACCGGTAATAGTAGAAGATGCCCCTATCTAGTAGAACATCGTGGCCGGTTTTGTGGTAGTATACACTTCATCTGCTTACAACTTTATCATTGGGAGGCCTTTCTTATCAGCCCACAAGGGGTTTTATCCATCTACCATAATGTCTTGAAATTTCTAGTAGGTGACAAGGTGGGCGAGCTGCTAGATGACCAACAGGCAACTTGAAAGTGTTATGCGGTGTCCACCAATCCAGCAGCTCTAGGCAAGCTTTGTGCATAAATAATTATTGTGTAAGAACAAGAGTCGCCGATGAAAAGCCTTAAAATTCAAGGTGCCACCAGAGAAGTTAAAGTGACAGAGGAAGAACCTGAGGCAGAAGACCCAATTAGAGGAGAAGCAAAAAAGATAGAAGTGGAAGATAAGAGGTGGGCCAGTGGCCACCCAATAGATAAATTGGAAGAGATACCGATCAGGGAAGATGACTCCTCCAAAGTAATCAAGTTTGAGGCTACATTGGAAGCAAGTGTGAAAGAAGGGTTGATCAGACTTCTCCCAAGTACAGTGATATCTTCGCTTGGAGTCATGAGGAGATGTCAGGGATCCCCATCTCCTTGGCAGCTTATAGATTAGCAGTTGACCCCAAATTCAAACCAGTCAAACAGAAGAGGTGGCATTTCAACCCTGAAAGAATGCCACAATCCAGGAGGAGGTCTACAAGATGTTGAAGGCTTAGTTCACCAGGGACTCCCCGATACCCTGAATGGATCATAAATGTGGTAATGGTCACCAAAGCCAATGGAAATTGGCGTATATGCGTTGACTACACGGATCTCAACTGCGTCTTCCCGAAGAATAGTTTCCCATTATCAAAGATTGATCAGCTGGTAGACCCAACTGCAGGGAACAAGCTCCTCAATATCATAGATGCATTCTCGGGGTATAACCAGATTGTGATGCACCCTACTAACCAAGAAAATACCAGTTTCATTACTGGGCAAGGCCTCTACTGTTATAAGGTAATGCCCTTTGGTCTCAAGAACGCAGGTGCCACCTATTAGTGTTTGGTCAATCGTTTGTTCAAATAGGAAATAGGAAAGATGATGGAGGTTTACATCGACGACATGATTACCAAGTCCCAGATGGCTGAGCAGCACTCGGACCACCTCCATCAAACCTTACAGATAGTGAGAGAGAACTAGAAGCGGTTGAACCATGCTAAATACGCCTTTGGTGTAGCAGCAGGGAAATTTCTCGGATTCATGGTCCACGAAAGGGTGATAGAAGCTAACCTAGAGAAAATCCAAGCAATCATGGATCTCGAATCTCCCAGCTCTTTTAAGCAGGTACAGGTTTTGACTGGTCGGATAGCTGCTTTCAACCGCTTCATATCATGGTCCATCGATAAGTGTCTTCCTTTCTTCAATGCTATTAGGCAAGAGAGAAACATGAAGTGGGATCAGGACATTGAACAGCCTTTCAAGTCCTTGAAGAAGTACCTAGCAAGCCCACTGTTGTTGGTCAAGCCAGAACCCGGGGAAGAGCTACAAAAATACCTAGTTATTTCAGAGACAGCGACTAGCAAGGCCTTGGTTAAGGAGTGTGGAGATGGAGTTCAGCGGCCTATTTACTATATGAGTCGTGCCTTAACCAAACCAAAGAGAAATTTCATCTTCCTGGAGAAGCTTGTCTTTGCCTTGGTAACGGCTAAGAAGCTAAGCCCATACTTTCAGGCTCACACAGTTACGGTTGTTACCAATCAACCTCATCGCCAATTCTTACAAAGACCAAATGTGTCAAGGAGACTGGTACTCTGATCTCTCGAACGTGTACCCAGTTTTATATCAAATACAAAGCCAGGATTACCATCTAAGCCTAAGCATTGATAGACTTTCTGGTTGAGTTAATCATAAATCCTGATTCTGGTACCCCTTCAAGCCTGGATCCAGTCTTCATGAAGATCAATAGCTATTAGACTGGCTGACTGACTGACCAAATTGTTTGGATAATATATAGATAGGGCATCCAACCAAGCAGGTAGCGGAGCTGGAATCATCTTAACCGATTCTGAAAAGGTCAAGTGTTGCCATTGTTTTAGGTTCGAGTTCAGCCCCACCAAGAACGAAGCCGAGTGTGAAGCTTTATTTGAAGAGATAAGAGTGGCAACTGAGCTCAAAGCAGACTATCTTCATATCAAAAGTGACTTACAGTTGGTCATTAACCAAGTAACCGGACTCTATCAAGCCAAAGGTGACAATATGGCAGCGTACATTGAACGGGTCCAGCAACTTAAGGTTCAGTTCAAGGGATTCAAAATAGAGCAAATTCCTCGCCAATAGAACCATCGAGCAAACGTCTTTGCCAAGATAACAGCTAGCGGAGGCCAGGCCCTACCTAAGGAGGTACATCTTCAGGTTGTCTCCTAGTCCGGTATAGCAAGTGGTAAGGAGGTCAACCCGGTGGACCGACTCCTGTGCTGGATGGATCTGATAACGGACTATCTTTAAGAAGAGAAGTTTCCAGAAGATCCTGATCAAGTCTTTAAGCTTAAAAGGGTCTCAGACGGCTATTTCCTTTACCCCGATAATGATGTTTAGGCGCTTCGAGAAGTGCATTTGGGGAATTGTGGCAACCACATGAGAGGAGAAGCACTAGCTTACCAGGTGTTACACATGGGATACTACTGGCCGACCCTGCACCATGATACGAGATAGTTCGTCCAATCATGCGAACTTTTTCCAGAAGATAGCCAATCTGAACCACTTACCACATAAACAGCTCTATTCCATCAGCTCACCATACCCTTTCGCTATCTAGGGGTTAACTTGATCGAACCTCTCCCTACCGTTCCTGGACAAGCTAAGCATATCATAGTCGTGATCGACTACGTCACCGGTGGATAGAGCAAAGCTACTCTCTAAAATAACAGAGGAGAATACCACCAAATTCATCAAGAGGAATGTTGTTTACAGGTTCGGGGTCCCCGATGATTATCATTACCGACCTTGGCAAACAATTCGATAACTCGAGGTTAAGGGAGTTCTGTGAAGATCTATGTATCAATATTCACTTTGCCTCTGTAGCTCACCATCAAACCAATGGCCTAGTAGATACTACAAACAAAACTATCAAGAAGCTCATTAAGAAGAAGCTACAACAGAAGAATGGCAAATGGGTGGATTAACTCTCTGATGTGTTATAGGCATACCGCACTACCAAGAGGACTGTGACTAGAGCCCTTACTCCCTAGCCTTTGAGGTGGAAGCAGTCATACCTATCGAGCACAAGCTGACCTCATTCAAGGTTCAACAATTCAAACCATAAAGCAACGAGGTCAAGCTGAGGGCCACACTGGACCTCTTGGAGGAAAAACAAGATAAGCTGGTAGAAATGGTAGCAGTCTACCAAAGCCAAATTGTGAGGTACTTCAACAAGAGAGTCAGAACCCGCAGTTTCAAAAAGAGGGACCTAGTACTCAGAAAAGTAAACCAGAATACCCGGAAGCAGTCAGACGAGTTACTAGCACCAAACTAGGAAGGCCACTACCTAGTGAAAGTAGTGGTTCATAACATAGCCTACAAACCGGAAGACATAGAAGGATGACCTATCGGCTACACTTGGAATTCTTACCATTAAAAAAAGGTTCTACCCATAGAAGATTGGAGACACCCAACTTGACTAGTACCATCTAGGATAGGTACCGGTACGTGCACAACCTAAATGTTATGTATTGTTATCTGACCATCATTAAATATTCTCCATTTCTCTACATCTCCACTTGTGTTATTTTTATCGCCATACAAGTTTGCCATGATCGCCATGAACCAGAAAAGGCAATATGGATATCCCGATGCCTTGGCCAGGCACTACCCCCCGCCAAGAAGGGTCTGGACGTAAGTGCATAGTTACCTGCCAGATCATGAGACCAGGATAACCAAATAGGTCATCCTAATGCCCTTGATCGGGCAACCCCTATCATAAAGGGTTTGGTTGTAAGCATAGTTACCTACCAAACAACGAGACCATGAAAAGCCAAATGGCATTCTTGATGCCTTGATCGGGCTACCACCCCCAAGAACGATCTGTGCGTAAGAGCATGAATGCTTATCAGATCACGAGACCAGGTCAACCAAATAGGTCATCCTGATGCCTTGGTCGGGCTACCACCCCCAAGAAAGATATGTGCATAAGAGCATACTTATCAGCCAAACATAGATTGTTCGAATACCGGATTTTCTTGGTACAAGGATGACAGGTACCCTGATAGGTGGATTAGACTAGTCTTATACCTAAGTACCGAAATCCCCAAAGTAGGGAGCCCGGTATTATGATTCTCCTAGAAAGGAAAATCAATTTTGATAAGTTCCTATAGGGATCACTTTAATTAAGTACCTCTGTAACCTGGTACCTATCACATACGCTAATTACTCCTTACACGTTTTTTTTTGTATTGCCAGGATTAATTTAAGGCAACTCTACACATGGGACTTGGTAAAAGTACCTCGATCGCGGTACCATATAAGTATCATGGTACCATGCATATGAGGATCCCTGAGATATAAGTTCTTTTGAGAAATGTTTTCATCAAAGCAAGGAAGATCTAGATGCAGGAATGATTTTATGCTGCAATCGGGGTATCATCAAGGTACATGGGGATCTCAGGTATCAAGATTTGTTGAGCTAGATTTTCACCTAAGTGCCAAAATCCTTCGGATAATGGTGCTTGCTTATGTGTTATTCCTAGAAGAATTATTAGTGTTGATAATCTTACTTGGGGAAATTTCCTAAGACTCTTTTTGATTATGAACCTTGGTAACTTGGTACCAGTCACTTGATACATTTGATTTCTTATATTTGATAAATTATAAGTATTATAGAATTTGTTAAGTCAAGCGTATACAGGCGATTGATTTCTAAATCAAACCCGTGATAGATGTGAAGTTATATAAGTTCAACCAAGGAAGAGATAAGTTGGGTATAAATTCAAAGAAATATGAGAGGAAAATTTCATTCAACAAACCAGTAAGCCCATTCCCTAGTTCCGGGCTACATGCTTGTAAAAAAAATAAATGATGAAAAGATTGATTTTCTGATATAACAGGGAGCCCGCCCCTATTTTTGGGCAACATACAAGATGAATTCATACCACTGCTTCATGCATCAGCTTCCTCCTAGTTGCCCTCTTCTTATGCTCCTCCTCCAACACCTCTCTCTGCCTTCACTTGCGTCCTCTTGTCTGAGCTGGAACAGTATAGAGTTCCAGCATGACATTCAGCCCAACCTTTTCCACCACTTCTTTGGTAGTAGGCTGATCCTCTACCACTTCATTAGTAGCAGACTGATCAGCTACCACCTCCTTGGAAGCGGGTCGATCCCCTACCACTTCAACGAGTCTAGATGGAGTAGTAGGCAGAATAGAGGCTCCTCTTATGGTTTGGAACGTAACATCATTAGGGGACTTCAATGAGGGATCTGCTCAAACAACTTCATTATCTAGAAGAAGACAAGAAATGGGCCGTTGGTCTTCAACATAATCCTCTACACCCTTAACTCCAGCAGCTCGAGAGGTGTCAGCTTTATCAGTAGCAAAGGCAACCATCTTCTTGGTCTACTTTATTTTCTCCACCCAGTCTCAATTCTCTATGGTACACAATTTGAATGGTAGAGCAAGGGCCTGAGTTATCTGGTAGGCTTCGTAGAAATTTCCATCTCCAAAAGAGGCGTCCACCTTGGCCTCCAGACTCGCTACTTTGGAAAGCAGAGCCTAGTTCTCTCATTTCAGTTCTTTGACCTTCCCCCTCTAGATATCCCTCTCCAAGGCATGACATTTTGACTTGAGGGCCTCCGTGTGATATGCACGCTTGTACTGTTCTGTGTCGCGTTAGAACTATTTAAAGGATTTCTCGATATGCTCTAAGACCTGGCTCAACTCTTATCTGGTTGCCTGCGACTGTGCGAGCTCCTTCTGGGCTGCTCCGATCTCTGCCTCAACAGTCTTAGTACGCCCACTGGGAGAGATAACCTGACGGCTCATAGCAACATTGAATTTAAAGCCCTGTAGGTTACAACACATATGTTAGGTACCTATAAGGTATCAAGCATGCACATATGAAAGAAGAAGGGAGCAAGGAGTTTTACCTTGGCCAAGAGGGTAGAACCCTTGGTTATCAGCACATCCATTGGTATGGAAGTCATAGCTCCTAGCCCCTTGCCAAGGCAAGAAGCTATGAACTGATCCAAAACCTCACACTGACCACTAATCCTTGTCCAGGATCGGGGTTGTTCTTGGGGAGCAACGACTGCAGTAGTTGCAACAGAATCAAAACCCTCATCTGTTCTAGTAAGAATTGTAGCATGTGGGGAAAAGAAGTTACAGCAGAAGCAGTAACAGCAGTAAAGGGGTAGTAACAACAACATCAATAGAAACAACAGGGGCAACAGAATCTTGACCCCCTTCCTTCACCAATATAGATATATATACATCCATCTGTGATCTGGGTTCAGAGGGAGAAGGAAAGGGTGCCCTTGGTACCCTGACTGGGACAGACCCACATCTGATCTGCCCTACTAAAGTCGAGTGAGGGGTATCTTTTAAAACTCTGGTAGATGGAGAAAGAGTTCTAGCAGTCTGAACGATATAAGACTAGGGAGAAGTAGGATGTAGAGAGAAAGGCAGGTCGTCAGAAGGTTCAAGCTCTTTTTGGACCAGTAGGGAAACCGTGAAACTGTAAGGAACAAGATAGGGTTAAAGACTACCAAGATCGATAAAGAAACACAATAAAGCAGACTAAAAAAAATTCATCTACCTGAAAAAGTAAGGGAGATACACAAATAATGGTCTACCCAATCATCATTTAAGGGATCCGAAGTAGGATACTGTAAGTTGACAAAAAACCGGTCAACTATGGCATTCAGGATTGCTTTAGATTTTACGGAGAGGGTGCTTTTTCCCAGGCTTGTTTACCGCTGAATCAGGTGGGAACCTCAAATTTTATCCCCCTAATATGGACCAAGCTGCCCCAATCACCACCCACTATAACCCACTCCTCCTTCCAAGAGGTGCCTTCTTTTTGGCTCCTAGTACTATGAACTTCAAATCGTTCTTGGCCCGAGCATAAAACTGGCCTCTTGGACTAGAAGAGTGGTGGTAACCTTGAATATATATCTCAACATATTCATCCTAGGTTCTCTATTGAGATTATCTTTCTCGTACTGCTCTCTTCATAATACGAGAAAACCAACCAGGTGTCTCCAAAACCCTTGTGTTAGCTAAAAGAGAGCGAGTTGCAAAGCGTGGAGCGCTCTGCGAAGTGTAGGGTGGAAAGACATCCTAACTCCACTATCGAATGCAATAGTATGAATCGAAAGCTCTCTTGGAGGGAGGGTGTACACATCGTACCCCCGATGTGGGATGGTGATCGTGAAGTTATCGGTAATCAAGAACTTCACACTTAGAAGTCGAATTAAGTCGGTCGTAGCAGTGGAATCGGGAATGACACGAAAGTCATATGGAAAAGTAAACGCCCCTCATGGTATGGTTGTGGTAACTCTGGCTAGGTCTCAATCGGCTCTGACCTCATCTGACACCTCGCTGAGTCCTCATCGACTATCTTAAGTGGGGTATCAGGGTTATTCAAAATCCCGACCCCTATAGCTACATTCCGATTTGAAAGATGGCGTTGGAGTAAGGGGCGTCGCTTCCACCATTATCTTTTTCATGAGCCCTCTTCCCTTGAGTAAGGTTGGAGGAGCCACCATCGACAATCCTATCAACGTTGTCATTCTCCAAAGAAGACATAGTAGCAGTGAAGGTTTGAAGAGAGATTAAATGACATAATGTTGGAGATGAAAATGAAGAGGGTTGGTTAAGCTAGGTTTTTGGTTTTTGAAATTCAAAATAGAAATTTTAAGGCCTGAAGAAGACGAAGGGGTCCGCGTGCTAAAATAGAAGGAATGGAACAGTAACCGATGATGAAAGTGTGATCCGAGGGATGAGATTTTTAGCTTATAGAAAGGGCAATCTCGGGATACGCAAGACTCCAAAACAGTTTTCGGTTTTTCAAAATAGGTGAATGAACCCTAGCTCGACACGTGGACCACGCATTTAGTTTGAATATGTCCTCCCAGATCCTAAATACTAGCCATAAACAAAAAAAAAAATATTCTAAACCATCCTGAAAACCTAACTCCAACCCCAACTAGTCACCGGTGTTCAAGTTATGGGGGACTTCTGTTAATGACCATTTTTGGTAAGGGATCAAAAAGAAAATTTTCACCCGTCTTCACCTGGCAGGATGTACCTCCTGATACCGGGTAAGGTCTACCTGTTGTGACCCACCTCGAGATACCGGGGTCCTACGCTGCCCAAGTACCTCGACATCACTATCTGGAAGAGGATCAATATTCACATCTCCATAAACTCCGAGGTACCTAGGCAATCTAGTATCGCGGTACCTTCTGCTCTATAACCCGATACTAGGATTTTTGACTGGTATCCGAGTACCTTGATGCTATCACGCCACCTCTATAAGGTAAATATTTTACCCATCCAGTAAGAAAGAGGTTAACCGAAAAGATCCAATACAATTGATCAAGCGCCACATCATCGGACCGATACCTCGAAGTACCTCGCCATCAGTACACAGAGTCAGAATTCATCTCCAAGCTATAACAGAATAAAAGGTTGACCCCTTTCACCGTTAAAGCTCCATTTGATTGATGTTGGAGAAGGATTAAATGGCGACGTCAGGATCCAGACAAAGCATCGAAAAATCGAAGATTGAAAACTTGAGTCCCGAAAGTCATACTTGAGATTTCTACCTGAGTATTCAATTTTGCACCTAGAATTGAGTGAGATTATTGCCGTTATTGATGAACATTTTTTCCGTCGTTAAGAAATTGCGTATGAAAAGAATATTTATAAACATTCCTATGCAATGTGTTCTAAAGTTTTGAAAACTAGTGAAGCGGCAAGCGATGGTATTGTCCATAAAGAGGTGTTATCCGTCAATTGTCTTTCGTTTTAGTTATTATTGAAAGCAATGTAAATAAGAACATGGCAAGGGTGAGAGTGATATGTGTGAAGTATAAGCATTTGAGTATGTGTGTATGAACAAGAACAAGTAAAGAAAACATAAGAGAACATAGAGAGATTAGAATGGTGATTAAAATGATAAATATAAAGTAGATGGATAAGAGAGATGCAAGAAGATGGATACATATGGTATTCATGACCATCAAAATATTTGCCCTACCTAAAATAACTAACCGCAAAGACACTCTTATATTGCGTTCAACCTAGCCTTAAGTGCGACCTCTAGATATAGCAATGAGAGAGTCGACTAGTCCTCTAATGCTACTCACCGGGAGTGTATCGTGTGAGCAACTACTAAAGACCGAGTTTAAGCACCTATAATAAAGAAATAAACATAAGATCGACCATCGATTGTTACTCATCTATCACGTGTAAGCAACAACCAATAGAAGCATTAAGCATAAATGGACCCTCGACCTCTACTCGCCTAGAGGGTATCATACGAGCAACGGCCAAAAGTCGTAACCCGAATGCTACTTGCCCAGAGGGTATCGTACAAGCAACGCTCAAGGGTCACGTAAGCATGCAGGTTTATGGAATCGAAACCCACAAATGGAGAGTGTATGCTATTCATGAGTTCCATCCAAACAAACAGAAGAACTCAAGCCAATCCAAAACACGCATTTTGAATAGTCCATCGACATATGAGTTGTCATGGGATGCTTAATTAATCTACTCCTAAATTACATTTATTTGCTCCTACTCTCAATCATAAACACACATCAATTTCTACTCTACATGCCATGAATGTGAAGACAAGAGCTATTCCTAAACATGCATCAAGTGTTGGGTCGTCAATCCTACTCAATACAAGTCAAAAATCAATTAAGTGCAAATTGAATGGGACAATAAAAAAAGGAATCAATACAAGTCAATCAAATAAATTGAACTAATATTAGGGTTTACATATTTCCCAAATGGGGATACACATCAAAAAAGAAAATAACAAGAGAAGAGTAAATAGAAGAAACTCAAGGTTGTCAATCCCGGATCTCTAGGCTCGAAAAGTGGCCCAATTGTCATCTTGGATCTCCAAGCTCCATTGAAGCTCATTCTCCTCATAAACAAGGTAGGGTGCTCTTTCCTTTTGAAACTCCTCCAAAGATGGGTGGTTGAAGATAGAAGGTAATGATGAGGAGGCATCTATGGAGGAAAACCTTCATGGATGCCTTTGGAAGCTTCTCTCTCTCTTGATTTGGTGGAGATTACTCTTGGATTGGGTGGATGGAAAGGATGAAGTTCAATCCCCCCTTGGTCTTATGGAAAAATGATGTATTTATAGGTTTGAGAGGCTAGGGCACGAAGTAGGCATGAATGGACAAGTTTGCCCTTCCAAAATCGTGACATTTGCTCAACTGGAATGCACAGTGCGTGGGTATGGACCAGCATAGGGACCCGTGCATAATCCTGATGCTTGAAATCTTGCTCCCGGGTTTAGAGAAATGTACGGACACTTGTGCGATGGTGCACGGGTGTAGACCTGTACAATCCCCTGTCTTCATAATCCTCTTCACAGTGTACGGTTAATGTGCGGGTTATAACCCGCACAATGACCAACACACTGACTCTTATTTCCTTAATAATTTGGCTTGTTTTTCACCCGAAAGTTCTGGTTTCTACCTCCAGCACCTGAATTCCAATGAATGCCTGTAATCACTATAAAATGAGCCATTAAACACCGAAATATGCTCAAAAACAAGCTAAAGGATATGGAATTGAGGGCTAAAATGTATGGTACTTTTGGTCTGATCAATTATTGAGCGTATTTTCCACTTACCGACAAGAACAAATTTTCCATCTCCAGCCTAGTTTGAAAGAAAAAAAGAGTTTGAGAGACTCATATTGTCACTGTACATGTTTCTTTGAGTTATTCAATAAAACAATATCGTTCACTTATCCACTGATATCTCTTTGCATTTCCTTCATCTCAAACTCCATATTCTCATATCAAAACCGGTACCGAAGGTATCTACCTCGATCATAACCTAACCGGTAGTGGTCTTGAGGGTGTTAATTGGAATTCCTCCCCTTGAGAGAATTTTCGACTAACACTAGGCAAACCTCCTATGAATTATGGAAGGGTAGGAAGCCTTAGAAGCAAATGCTACATTCTTAAAGACCAAGATCAACTAGGCAAGTTTGATGCTAAGAGTGATGAGGGGATTTTTATTGGATATGCCCTAAATAGTAATGCCTATAGAGTTTTCAATTTAATGACTTGAAGTGTCGTGGAATCATTTAATGTTGTCATAGATGATTGTAGGCCTAAGACTAGTAATCATGATGAGGAGGTTATTTTGGTTGATGATTCTTTCTTGGAAAAGAATGGTGAGACTTCTTGTGGTGTGAAGTCAAACCTTGACGAAGAGGTTATTCAACCTCTTGATAGAGATCCTTCTTTGGACTCTAAATAACCCGTTCCTTAGGTTGGGCATCTCCACAACAAGAATGACATTTTTAGAGATGTGAATGAGGGTATTAGGACTATGCATTAATTAGCTAATCCAATTAGCTATACTTGCTACACCTATCAAATTGAACCCAAAAAGGTTGATGAAGCCTTGAGTGATGAGTTTTGGGTTCTTGCTACGCAAGAAGAGCTAAACCAATTTGAAAGAACTAAGGTTTGGACTCTAGTTCTTAGACCCAAAAACACTAATGTCATTGGTACCAAATGGGTTATAGGAACAAGTTGGATAAGAATGACAACATTGTGTGAAACAATGCTAGACTTGTAGCATAAGGATACTCTCATATTGAGGGTGTCGATTTTGAAGAGACATTTTCTCCTGTTGCCCATCTTGAGAGTACATCTTCTCTTATCCATATCATGTGTGCATAAGTTCAAATTGCAACAAAAGGATATTAATAGTGCCTTCCTCAATGGCATCTTGCAAGAGGAAATGTTTGTCGAGAAACCCAAGGGGTTTGTGGATCCACACCATCTCAATCATGTATATCGCCTCAAGAAGGCGTTATATAGGTTGAAACAAGCACCGAGGGCTTAGTATGAGCGACTCATATTTTATCTTGTTGACAATGGCTACTCTAGAGGTAATGTTGACAAGACCTTGTTCATCAAGAGCGACGAAGATGAGTTTTTCATAGCTCAAATCTATGTTGATGACATTGTTTTTGTCTCCACTAACAAAGCCAAAGTCCAACAATTTGTTGATGCTATGTCTTATGAGTTTAAGAGTTTTGTTAGAGAGCTCAATTACGTCCTAGGTTTGCAAATTAAGCAATTGCATGATGGTTCTAACTGCTTGGTCAGTAAGAGAATTGCCACCCCCTGGCACAACTGCCTCGGTTTGTACCTCCACCGCCTCAGTTGGATCAGTTTGGGCCTCCACCAACTCAATTGGATCAGTATGAACCTCTGTCTTCTTCGTAGGGTCGCTTTGGACCTCTGTTTCCTTGGTTGGTTCATGTGGAGAGGTATGTGGGTCTGGAGTCTTTCCTTCAGCCTGATCTTCTACAGCGGTTGGGGACTGTAAGCTAGGTCCCATTTCAGAATGGCTCTACATCAGGGTAGAGATGGGTACCAAGTTATCCTCATCAACAAGGGTGCCAGCAGCTCAAGAAGGCTCTACTTCGGTTAGAACGATTTTAGATAGTTGGGTAGCCTTGACAATGATTTCCTTCCGTTCCTATCCTCCATTTAAGCTCATATCGAAGAGAGGAGGAAGTGTATATGCCACTTGGTAACTAGCAAGGAATTATCCCTCTGTGAAGGAAGCGTCTACCTTGGCTTCCAAAGCAGCTAAGCTGTTGCACATGATCTGGGTCTCCTCCTCCAGTTGCTCTTTCTCTTGTTACACCTTGTTTCTTTCAAAGGCACGATGCATGGATCTGAGCCGCTCCACATCATTGGCATACTAGATTAGCTCCATATCAACTTTCACCTTGGCCTCGGTTGCTTCAGCTTCATCCATGGCCAGATTCAAGATGATCACGCCTCTCGCTATTTTAGTCAGCTCATTTTTGGCCTCTCTAAGCTCAGCCTTGGCAGCATCGATTTTTTCTCGATGGGCCGCTACCTGCTAGCTCATCACCATGTTGAACTTTAAGGCCTGCCAGACATAAGACACAGATTAAAAATTTCCCGATACCTAATCTAGACAGAAAACTCAGTAAGGTAGCACACCTCAGCCAGAAGAGCAAACCCCATGGTAATCAAGTTATCCACTGGCATTGAGGCCATAGCTTGCAACCCTCTGTCTGGATAAACATCCACGAACTGAGATAGAACTTCATCATGAATGGTGCTTTTTGACCCTGCTTGGTTGATCAGTGGTCACCTCAGGAAGAGGATGAGGGATCGGTTGAGAAGCTCTAATATCAATGGCAGCATGGGCAGTAGAGGATTAAGTCTGCGCTTGGCTATGAGAGGATGAGGAGGAGATTTTATTGGTAATGGGATTGGACTCGCCGCAGATCTAGCTGGTCTAGTCGAGGTACTAGCCTCTACAGTAGAATCGAGGTGAAGTGGAGACATGATAGGGGAGGTTTATCGAGTGGAAGACTGATGGAGGTACAGTAGAAACTGCCAAAAACAAGAGAGTTAGTACATGTCAATCATCATAATTCACAAAGTGAGTGAAGGTAAGAGAGAAGACTATCTACCTAGGGAAGCATGAAAAATCTGGAGGTAGTAGTCAACCCTCACTGACTCAAAAGGATTAGAGGTAGGGTACTTCTTGTTAAGGTAAGACCGGGCGATAATGTTCTTCAAAATTCTCTCTGTCTCGGTAGAGATACTAACTTTCTCCAGCTCGGTCCTAACATTGAATCATGTGGGGACCTCTAACTCAGACCCCCCGATATGGATTGAGATTCCTTAGTCACCTCCTTCAACGACCCACTCGGTACGCCAATAGTTGTCCTTTTTCCTGGTTTTGGGAACCATGAACTTCAGGAGGTTCTTCAGTCGTAGGTAGAATTAGCCCTTTAGACCGGCGGTGTTGGTAGCAATCTAGAAAACTAACTTGAGTTCATCTACCTTGGTTCCTTGGTGACCCGATCCATCTCGTATTGCTCCCCTTACTGTACTAGGAATCCCATCAGGTTCCTTAAGAATCCCGACGTTAGTTAGAGAGGGGCAAGCTGGAGAGCGTGAAGCGTCCTACAGAGAGTGGGGTGGAGAGGTAGTCTGACCCTGTACTCGAAAGTGGAGGTGTGAATTGGTAGGTGGTTAGGCGGATGGGAGTACATATCATACCCTTTGATATGGTATAGTGAGGGAGATCAGATGAGATCATGAAATCCCTCCTCCAGCTCTTGATTGTATCAATGGTGCAAGTGGAGTCTGGGACACATCGAAAGTCGTTGGGAAGGGTGAGTAGCACACCAATCAAGGCCGCTACGTCTTCGGCCAGTTCTCCACTTTCTTCTCTTGGTCGACCTCGTTGATTGAGTCATCGTACCATTAACTAGGTTTTGGGTACATTGCTAAAACCTCATTTGATTGCCACGTTTCGGTTCGATCAGCGGCGTTGGGAGACGGAGGCTCCTTCACAGTCATCACCTCCTTGACGGTTCCTATTTCACCGATGGGTGGAACTCAGGCTGTTAGTAGAATCACTATTGAAAAACTAGTCTAGGCTATCAGACAACATGGTTACAGAGATTGGAGATTGAAGTTTGAAGAAGGAAGGATGCTATGGTTCAAGTGATTAGGGATTTTTTTATTTTTCTTTTTTAAGGAAAAGGAATAGTAAAAGTAGCGTGAATGATTTGTGAAAGGTTGAAGTATAAATAGGGAAGGTAGACGGTTACTGATAATGGAAATGAAACATCATCAATGAAGTGAGATACTCAAAAATCGGGAAAGGCAGTTCGAGAAACGTGCGACGTTAAAATCTTTTCATTTTTCAAATCATCGACCATTCTTGGTTCGACACATGGAAGACTCATTTGATTCATGATTTCTTTCCAGATCCTGGTTACCGGTGAGAGATGATAATTCTTCAAGTGTCGTAGAATCCTAACTCCAAGCCCAACCAGGTACCGGTGTTCAAGTCAATGGGACTTATGTCAACAACCTTTTTGGTAAGGGTTCAAAGAAGAATTTTTCATCGAGCTAATACTTGGTAGGACCTAGATCGGGACTGTTTCCAGTTCCCAGGTACCATAAAAATTCGATACCTCAATCTAGGAAGGGTCGGTGCCACATTTTGTCTTTCACATGGTATCAAGGAGAACTTGTACCACGATACCATCTACCTAGTATCTAAGTATTGCGACACCTACCTTGTATACAAAGTACTGAGATATCAACCCAGGACCAGTCCAATAGGTGAGTCCTATCTGCCCAGTAGGGAGGATGGTATCAAGAAGGTACCAGTATGCCAAGATAGGAACTGGGCCAACAAAGTGGACCGGTGCACTAAGGACAATGAACCAGTATTGCGTCCAAAGGAATATAACCAGAATTTGTCTCCAGTAAGGCAGAAGAGAAGGTTGACCTCTCCATCACTTAAAGCACCATGAATGAGACAAAATGGTTAACCCAGTCGAAATGGTTAACCCAATGGAAACCATTATGTAATTAAAGGGAGCAATGCTCGCGCTAATTTATAGTCTCAGTCAACGCTAATCAACTTCAATGATTATAGACAATTGGCTAGATTTGTGGGGATTGACTGGAAGAATCGAAGATTATAAACAATAGAATTAGAACAAAGAGATCCGGAAATTGAACACCTAGAAGAGAGTATACGCCGTCACCTACAGAGAGTTTTCGCCATCACGATATAGAAAACTATCCACTTATCGACTAGCACGATATCGTCATCACCAACTATGTGAGAGAGAAAGAGAGAGAAAGAGAGAGAAAGAAAGTCCCATAGTACGAATTATCAGCATCATTGTATCAGTAAATCCTGCAATCAATAAGATAGTCCATTCTCGTTATTTTCACCTGATACGTGGTGCACCCTTTTTATGGTATCTTTCTTATCGAAATCACGGCACCTAGAGGTACCTACCCCTTTGCGACCTCCCAGGTTGTAGCTTGAGGGTGTTGATCGAAATTCTACACCCAATGAATTTTCGGTTAACACATGTAGTTCTTATGTTTTATAGTTTATTTTAGTTGGGAAGTGTATAACATTTACATGTTTTTAATTATTTGTAAACATTAACCGATGTTAAATGATGCTAACCTGTACTAACTGACAGTAATTGACGCAAACTGAAAATAGTTGAGCTATATAATATTTTCCGTTTTGACCTGTAATTTTTATGTTTTAATTTCTAGTTAATTCAGATTCTGAAATGTATAAAATTGACATGTTTGTGATCTCGAAATTCCATGAAATTGTTTGATGATAATGTACACAACAAAGGGTAGTGCTTTTTATAACTTGAAAAACAAGTAAGGTTTTCTTTTTTTATGAAGTTGTAGACTTGGAGTATAGGACTATTAAAGATATTGTTTTTAAAAATAATATCATTCAACTTATATATGGTAACATTCTAACATTTAAAAAAAATATTTTTTTTTTAAATATTTTGTTTTCTCCGATTTATTTTCCTATAGCATTATTCAACTTATATATGGTAACATTCTAAAATTTCAATCTTTTAAGTCTTCCACAAATGCAAAATCTCAACTCTTTCTTCTATTTGAATACATTTATTAGTTTGATGATTTATTTTTAAAACTGTATTTCAAAATACAATTTATTATTTTATTTTATAAGATTATACTTTTACAAATTATAACTTAATTAAGTAATGATACATAACCAAAAATATTTTCAAAAGATTTATTTCAAATGACGTGACAAGTGAATAATCGATATTGTATAAATAATAGGATGATGTGTTGAATCATGAATGATATGCAATAAAAAATCATTTGTCATATCATATAAGATGAATTTTGGATTATAGCATTACTCATGAGTTACATTTATCTTTAGTTCATCACCACCATGGTACATAAATTAAGTTTAAGTTATATGATTATCATTAAGTTTAAGTTATATGATTATTTTTGTTTATTTGTGATTCATGATTGTAAACCAAAAATGAAGCAACCTATTCACTTAAAAGAAAGAGACAAAAAAAAAAAATTATAGAGACTCAAATATAGAGCCACATTATAGCACAGAAGATCCTCTGTGGAAAACATGAACCAAACATGACTCAGAATGAAGGAGCCATAAAACATAAGAACTTAAAACAAACTCCAAAATAAAAACAAAGAAATTAAAACTATACAATTGCATATAATGTCAAGGATTGAAATTATTATGCCATTGTTTGCTTATATCATAACGCAATCCAATGTCACTTGCAACAATGTTCCCTCTAAACAACTAAGAAGGCAGCCTCATGTCACCACTAGTGACATTGCCACCAATTTCTACGTTCTCAAGAGGCTTCAAGCTCAAAGCAATATCATTTCCCCAATCGCTGCATTCAGAATGAGACGATGGAAGAGCCATGGTTGGATCACTTTCTGTATTACCCTGTGGGGTAGTTAAACCTCGATGATGAGGCCGTATGCCCATAGAAAAATCATTTTCGCCACTTCTACCCCCAAAATGAAAAGGTAAGGGCAGCGATAAAATGGGCATATCCATCAAGCCTCTTGAGTCCCCATAAGGATGCAAACCTAGAGTAGTTTCAGCACCACTATTGGAACTTGCAGCAATCGGTTGATTATAAGCACTCAACCCAGTCGTATGATTAGTTTTAGCTCTTTTACTACAACCAGCGATATTATCAGTTTCGTTCATCATATCTATGAACCACTGTTCGCACTGGGAAGTCTCTAGAGGAGCATTCTCATGGTGATAATAATCTGATTCACCGAAACAAGGAGCAATTCGATCCGACACCAACCCCGGGGCTTGATCAGGAGCAAGAGCAAAAGGAGAAGAAGAAGAAGGAGCAGTCAAAAGAGAATCAAAAGAGAGTGAAACTTGTTGACGTAATTCAAGCTTCATTTTGATAATCGTAAGCTTCTCATTAACGAACCGAACTAGAGATTCTAGGTCAGTTACATCAAGGCAATTACCTTCATAAACATTATGCATGAGATTAGAGACCTTCAATTCCATGTTTTTCTTTTGTTGTTTATCAAATTGTTCCTCCAATTTATTCACCCTTTCTTTTAGGTAAGTCTCTTGATTCTCCATCTTCTTGGTTCGCTCAATCTCTGGCATGTTGTTGAACCTCGTTAATATCTCCTGCACTTCTGGGCGTGTGGGCCACATTACTGGTTGTCTATCATCTGGGCTATAAATGATAACTAAGGCCTTTACACCACAAAGGGTGCTCAATTCGCTCACTTTTTTCAACAACCCAGCCGTTCTCTTCTTAAGACTCGCTTTTCTATCACTATCCTTCACAATCCATGAAAGATTCACCTTTTTCCTTGTCATGTTTTGTGTTTTTTTCTTTTCTGATTCACTATATTTCTGTGATTGTTTGCTTACCCATAAGTGAGATTATATAGTAAAATGAAAGACTCTTTGAAGGGTAAATTGGGAATTATACGTGAGAGAATGATTGGGGATAATTGTCAAAATTTAGGATGTAATCTATATTAGTTAAGGAATCTAATTTTATATTCACAGATGATTGTATTCGGTCAGAAAATTTTGTATTTTTGCTGGTAGTATGGTAGGATGATTCATTGTAATTAATGACATGTTTCTAATTTTTTATTGTCCAACTCACGTCCATAATTTTTATCTTAAATTCAGTGTATCGTAGATTTTAAAATTTTATATCTCTACATATAAGACCTAATTAATTTTCACATCTAAATCTAATATAAACACGGTTTACTAAATATGTTATATCTTTAATTGATATTCATTCCCATGTATTTTCATATTAATTGAGAATCTATTGATTTTATGTAATAGAAAATTTCCAGTACATGATTAGTTGTGATGCCGCAAGTTATTTGCACTTTTTTTTTGGTATTGAATTAGGATTATCGAGGATGTTGAAAGACTTTATAAATCCGAGTATATTCAATTCGGACATTTAAAGACTTTAAAAGATCTATATTAATCCAGTGGTATTCAACTCAGATTTCTTCCAAATCTAAGTATAATGAAATGTGACTTTAAAAATGTCTACAAAAATCAAAGCGTATTCAATTGGGACTAGACGGTGAGAGATATAAATATCAAAGGTCATAACAAGTCCAGCCTACTCCTTAAATATTTTGAGTTTTTCTTGTTGTTAGGGCTTGTTGCTTCTATTTTCCTTTGTTTATCTCTTTCACGGCTGAACTTCTAAAATATGCTAGGTTATGATTCTTGATATGCTTAACTTGATAAAAGTAAAGACTATGATGACGATTTATAGCGTATTTAATTGTGTTTTCGAACAATACAAGACCTGTTGGAACTCCCTTTATTTTGACAAATTGCCAGAATTTGTAAATTTATTTGGTGAGTTCCTCTTTCTAGAAAATTATAAAAAGTTATACGTAGATAGAATATTATGTCTACTATTATTATACAAAATGTTGTGATTTATAAATGACTATAAAAATTATTATAATATTTGGAGTGGACAAATGTCAATATTGATTTCTGTTTGACAGATTCAGAAAAAAAAATATGTTTTCATATACAAATGATCATAAATTAAATTGATAATTTTACTATAGCATGTACTATATGTCTAAATTATCTGAGTCAAATTTTGTACGATTTGGTGCTGTAGAAAACAAATTAAAAATTGTGAATCAAAGGGTGGTCAATTGTGACAAGGTTTGGGTTAGGGATATGCTCTTTTTTTTTCAATATTTCATGTATAGCTTTGCTTGGTTGTTCGATTAGTTGATTATTGTTTGTTTAAATGATTAGTATAATAACAATGAGAGTCAGTAAAGATAAGTTATGAATGTTGAGTATTTTCCTTTTAATTTTGCTCTCAAAATTGTTATAAACTATATCACTTTTTTTTTTCATTTGTTATTGACTTTAGTAATTGAGTGGAAATTATTGTTGTTAGTTTTTTTTTTGGTGTGCAACGTTTATTCATACGTGAATTTTTATGTATTAATAAGTTATTTTTTTAGGTTTATCATGAAAGTTGACATCTTTGTGAAAATTGAGCTTTGAAATGGAGCTTCTCTTTGGTTGACTGATATGGCCGATTGAGCCATATGCTAGTATAATTCATCCATCCATAATAGAAGTCTGAGATAACAAATCCATAAAATTCTGAGATAGATGTCTAAGTAAATCCATGAAAGTCTGAAATAAGTGTCTAAACAAATCTATACAAGTCTAAGATGGATGTCTAAACAAATCAACGAAAGTCCATGTGGATTTATAAAAGTCTGAGAAATCCATAAAAATCTATCACTTAAAAAATATCTTTAAATATCCTCGAGAATCTTAATTGAATACACCCCCCTTAGTTAATTATAAGTTCACCAACCATATAAACGCATGTGTAGAGTATATGTGTTTTTGTATTGGCCGTATTCTGTAACAAACACCTATTTGCTTGTATATAAAGTCTTAAGTTGTCCATGCCAATCACATGCTTCAAGTTCCGAGCCTTTACCATCATTGAAAGTCTTCAATAGATTTCTCTTAACGGTAAGCAATTGATTGACATTAACTCTCTAAAGACTCTAGGTTGAACACATTTGCATACTTGTCTTGCCTTGTTAAGTTGAGTTTTTTCAACTCGTTTGTTGATCAATTACATGGTTAGGGATTACAATTATTGTTTTTGTTGTGCTTAGTTAGTCGTTGAATTCATGGAAACAAAAATCAGTTTTCATCTGGAAGACTATTGGAAACCATATCACTCGAATTGTCCCTATGCTAGCCATAATGCTAGAATTGTGATGGTATGTGTCGATTTCAAAGAAGCTTGATATCATGCTAGGCTATGGGAAGAAGCCTAATAATAAGAGGGGTATTGGTTTTATCAACAACAAGGAAACACCATTCTTAGACAAAACAGTGTTTGTAAAAGGAAATGACACTAAAGAGCCTTCACTTCTTTAACACCTCAAAAAGACTTTTGAAGTGGGTGAATCCTCAAAGAAAGCCTCCTTGTAGATACTTCAAAGGAAACTTGCTCAACCTCAACCCATAAAGATGCCTCAACCTAAGCAGAGTATGAGGCATGATCAACCGACTCAACCACCGATAAGTGAAACCTCAAAGGCACCAACCATCGACCCAATTTCAAAAGAGAAGCCAACCAGTGCATCACCAATGGTAACATAATTTGAATGGCCAAAAAAGAAGCCAACTGGTGCACCACAAAAGTCTACCGATGAGGACTCAAGGCAATGGTATGTTCTCTCATTTTGTGCTTATATGTCATATTTTTGGTAAGATTAGTCATATAAAATAAGATTTCTTTAAATACATTAAAAGGTGTAGAATATAGAGCATGAAAGAGAACAATTTGAAGCTTAAGGAAGATTTGCATGATCCTAGGGAACATAGGGACTTGAATACATTGACCACTAGAAATGAAAAAGAAGTAACTAGGCTGAATAGGAAAAGAGTAACACTTATGTTATAGTGTTCATCTGACACCCTTAGATGCAACTAGGTCTAAAGGACTTAGTAAGTCTTTAGGGACTTGTCACTTACCTTGATATGGTTTGGATTGACCCCGGTGAAGGAAGCTCAAGCAGAGAGCAAACAAGCAAGAACATGAATTTGAAAAGCTTTAATATTTTTAGGCTCTTCTGTAATTGCTTGAGATTCATGGTTAGTATATAGTATAATAATTTGTTAAAACTATGCACTAGTTGCTTTGTTTGGAAATGTATGCTATATTTTAGTCATAATATGTGCTTATTTGCATGAGAAAGTAGCTTTCGGGAAGTACATTTGAATGACCCATAATTTATCTCCATGAACATTAACTTGATGATGTGCGTTCGTAAGCTCTATTGAAAAAGGCTACTATTGCAAGTTGTGCAATCATCTAATGTAGGAAAGGGCTACTTTTATAAAGATTGAGTGTAAGCCATCTAGAGAGTTACATAAGCATGAAAAACATAAAACATGCATTCTAGGTATTATTGATGCATGAAAAATAGAAAACATGCTCTATTAAAGGAGAAAAACAGAAAAGTTGAAAATGAAAATCATATAAAAACATAAAAAATATGCTTGTATTTTGATCGTGGATGTTATGGTAAAAGCAATAACAAGACTAAAAATTCAAAGGATAAATCATGTCCATGTCTTGTGAATAAATAAAGTTGATATAGTTGACACTTTGCACACAAATGCTATATGAATCTATATCTACCTTTTTTTTCATGACAAAAGGGTGCAAATTGGTTTGAATTCATATGGACATCCTTTTTATGTTTGATTTGCCAAATTATTATGCTTGAGATTGATATTATATGCATTGCATGCCAAGCAATGCTTTCAAACACATAGGTTGTTCTTTGAATAAAATCTCTTTGAATCTCTCTCAATTAATTAAACCACATAAAGTGTGTTTATGTGATTATTCATCTATATGATTGTGCAAAATGACTTATGAGAAACTTTCTTTGCCAAGGCCACCTAATAGGGTAGTTATATTGTTTTATGCTTTGGAGTTTTTGGGGAAAGTTTCTTATTGAGAGAGTAACCCATTTAGGGGGAAGCGTGCATACTTTTGCATTGTTTTGATCATCTCACACGTGCTTGTTGTCTTGGAAAAGTAATTTCCTATTTGTCTGTCACATGTATGTTTTACTACAAGAGATTGAAAACATTGAAGAACTAATTACTAGGTATCTCTTTGTAATGTAGTAAGAACATTGTTGACAATAGCTTCTTTTCCACATTTTTATGCGAGGATTGGTTTTGTCACAAAATAACCAAATGGGGAGATTGTAAGTTTTACCACTTTGTGATTCCCTCATTTCCCTAGCAAACCATAAATGGGGTTAATGTTGTAAGGGTAGATTTAGGTTATTGGACTTGATCGTGATCATAGCATGCTCCAGTATCCCCAAAGCTTCATGAGCAAAGAGTTACAATGGTATAACACTTGACTTGTACTCTTGATTCTCATGAATTTGTGGTTCTTTAGTTAAGTGTGCATATATTACACTTTCATACTTGCGCTTCATTCATAGTTTTAGGTGTGGTGTAATTCATTTTTGTTTGATGATAAAAAATGTCCATGCTTGCATGTTGATGTGCTCATCTTTACGTGAAAGATAGACCGCTCGAAAGACCTCTTACTTCTCCTCTTAGTGTTCTTGGTGGATCGTGAAAATATAGTGTGAAATTCTCACCTGAGAAGTTTGTTGTCTAGCTTTCGCTATCATGGGGGAGAACTTTGAAAATACAATTACGGTTAAATGCTCAAGGCTAACCTAGAGGGGGGGAGGGGGGGTGTGAATAGGTTATACTCCTTTTTTGACTCCCTTAGAAACAAACAAAAGTTTGTCCCTCTAGATTGCTTGTATCACAATATATATATATATATATATATATATATATATATATTAATTAAAGACATTTAATCAATATATAAACACAAGTAAAGTGTGATACAAACAAGTAATTGTTACACATACACAATCAATATTATAAAGAGGAAGTCAACATACATAAAGAGTTCTATCCACAATACAAATATTAGAGAGATAGGGATAGAGAAAAGTTGACACAAGATATAACATGGTAAACCTCCGAAGAGGAAACATCCACGGGCTAGCAGCCACCGGTAAACAAAATCCACTAGTAGATAAGACAAGTACAATCTCTCAAGTGATCTCTTAACCTAGAAACTACCCTCATATCCTACTCTAGAAGTTGTCGCCCTATGCTCAACAATCCGAGGCTTCACACCTCTTGTCAAGACTTCCATGCTCACCTTATCCGGATCTTCATAGCCCAAGGCAAGACTTCTTGCTCAACTATCCGAGTTTTCCCGACTCTAGTCAAGACTTCCTTGCTCACCTATCCGAGTTCTCCCAACTCTAGGTAAGACTTCTTGCTCGACTATCCAAGGCTTCACACCTCTAGCCAAGACTTCCTTGCTAGACAAACCGAGGCTTCACACCTCTTGTCAAGACTTCTTGCTCAACACCATAGGTCTCACACTTATTGTCAAGAATTCCTTCTCACAAGGCATCTAGGTGATCATGAATGCAAAACGTAAACAAGCACGCAACATAGAATGCTATGATCAACACATCCTATGGAAAATACTAGACATGAGCATGAATGCACAAATGACATATAGTCTAGTTTATCATGCATGTGTAATCAATCTAAATTATGTAAGATATGATCAACATTAATCACAACCTAGATACATGCATATGTTTAAACTTGAATCACAAGATAAAATCAATAAATCACAAGATCAAGTTTAAATCACAAAAACCTAAAACATGCTAAAATCATATGACAATGTCAAATAGATTTAAGCAAAAGTTCTAGAGCATATTCCTAATCATAGATTCAACAAATCACATGAATAGCTCAAAAGAACATAATCACATGTATTATATGAGAATTTCGGCCAAGAGATCCTAATACATGTGAGGAACTATTTTTACAAAATCAATCAATCGAAGATCACAAAATAGTCCTAGAATCAAATCTAAAACAATACAATCCCAAACATGTGATAACATAGGCAAAATCAAAACCTAACTCAACATGTATGATTTCAATTGAAATTCAACCTAGCTTTGAAAGTGTTCAAAACACAAATCAAAACATTCACAATATACAAATATATGTAGAAGAAGAAAACCCAAGGCAATTGACCAAGTTTTAAAAGAAAACTTTGAGAGAAAATCAATACCTTAGTTGATTTAGGTGCAGTCCCGTTTTTGTATGATTAGACACCAAAAACAGCAGCAAAACTAACTCAAACCTTCAGAGAAAAGATGGAGGATGAATAGATGAACACTATCAACTTTGAATCACTCAAATCGAAGTTCAAATGAAGAAGTTATGGTGTTTGGAAGATGAGAAAATTTAGAGAGAAAATTTCTGCACACTTGATTTGAATTTCTTCTTAGAATGAAATGTGAGAGGAAAAGAGATTATAAAGGAGAGAGATAAGAATGAAAGATGAAAAGACAAAAATGCCCTTCTTTGGAAGTGCTCCCCGGAGATGGCCCGTGGTCATCTCGGGGCAGCAAGTTTGTGAGGCTGATATGGCCACGCGTCATCTCGGGCTTGCACACCTCCATGGCCTTTTGGCCATGGTGCAATCCCTCGTGCTCCCTTCTCGTTCTTCGACCGTTCTCCGGCCTTTGAACTCAAAATTCTAATCCGTTTGCGGATTACGAACCGTAACTCTCACACAGACATGGAAATATAAGATACTCAATACAGAAAATAAAAATTCAACTCGATATATGAAGACGAAGACAATGTATGAAACATGAGTTGAAAGTGTAGTATCTTTTGACTTAGAACTTGAAATCAGTAGTATGAGTAACCGAAATGACCGGAACTCAATTAAGAATGATTTAAGACTAAATCCAAGTTCAATATCCATGTTATACAAACATATACACTCATAAACACAATTCACACTAGAATGCAAACTATATAGAGATAGTTTCCAATCATGCATATTCTAAAACATGTTATTTCCAAACCAATGCATGAGCATTCATATTAAAGTGTGTGAATGTGTTATACATGGTGCACAATGATGTAGGGACACATATGAATGAATTGTATGTGTGTGCCTATAATGGTGCACAATGATGCATGGACACAAATGTATGATATGTGTGTGTGTGCCTAAGCCTTGTAAGAGAAAGATAAGGTCTTAGTATACCTTTGTAGAACCAAATTACATCATTTCTCTTTGAAGACTTAGAACTTGCTTTGACTTGTTGTTTCTTCTACCTTGAAGCTTGAATCATCATGAACCTAAACAACTAAGTCATTACAAGTAAACATTATTTTGATATGGAATTCATGCCAACACAAACTAAAACCTAACAAACCTTGTTGGCAAAAATCTCACAATAGAAGTGTGTTGTCTAGCTTTCGCTATTATGAGGGTGACCTTTTGGGTGAAAAACTCAATAGAGAAGTTTGCTATCTAGCTTTCAATGTCGTGGGAGGCAAACTTGGGAGCCAAAAATTCTGTTTTTTTTTTCAAAACAACATAGTTTTGATTAAAGCTTCTAAATATACTTCTCTTCTTCTTTCCAGTAGCTAAAAACTCTGTATTTATGACTCCTTGAGAGAGAAATAATTTTTTTAAAGAGATAAATTCTATGAGAGTGTCTTTAACTCTCTAACCCTAAAATCCATGCATGTTTAGCATTTTCAAGCATCATTAAAGCATGGTCTTCATAGTTTTCATCACTTGGTAAGTTAGAACAAATCCTCTACTTCACTTATTGTTCTACTTAGTCAAGACATCTCGTTATTGCATTTTGTTTGCAAAAACTTCATCTTTAATGCATATATTTTGACGTCATGATGATTGATTGGGGTTCATGAATAACTAGTATGTTAGATTGCATTTTCTTCATCTAGCTAATTCTACTTCTATGTTCGTTTTGGTATCTTTGATAACTAGGATTGTTAGAATGCATTTCTATCTTTCTAGTTTAGCATATTATATGTTGTTGAGAACTTTATTGCATCTAGGACATTGTTACATGTTCACTTAGACTTCATTCTTTTTATTAGTGTCCAAGTTTTGTGGCTAGATGTGGTAGTTACACAAGTACCGTCAAGACCCACTATTAAATGCCCACTGGTAGATTGAGTTACTAACCTTGAGAAGAGTGAATAGGAGTAAACTTAGGTTGTAATAAATTATTCAAAAGGTGGATTTCTATGACCAAATGGCTAGCGATGACAGTCCCGCAGTTTTTTCCAATGGAAGGTTTCCCATGTAAATAATCAAATGTGTCAAAATTCATATTTTAATTTTGATTATTTACTTGCTTGTGTTGGGTTTGGTGTTTAATATTGTTTAATATTGGTAATTAATTTTATTAACAACCTATTCACCCCACTCTAGGTTTTTTAGATATTGTAGGGTAGTTTCACTTTTTATTACAGGTATATTACCCACAAAGCCTTACAGAAGGAACAAAATACAACTCCATCTATCTCGGCTCGACCAGTTATTCCTCATGCTACCTTACTCAATGTGGTGACATCATCCTCTTCACAGCCATCCGAACTGTTGACATCGTCACACAGCTATTGTATATCCACTTCACCATCGGGCATATCATAATGACACTTAGCAGGGGGACCAACATCAAAATTTTCTTTCAAACAGTGTTGGTGATACCATCGAGATACTCATCCTTGGAACACTGAGGCCACTCTCATTTCATTTTTCAGTAACACGTCCCTTGACCGAATAGAACTTGTGTGCCAACTTTTGTTCAAATTTAGATTTGTTTTAGCTTGATTCTGTAACAAAACGCTCCTTGTTTGTATTGTATGGTTGCTTAGGTGGTTCGTGAGTGGATCGAGCTTCAAAGGAGGAAAACAACTTCACATGAAAGTTTCGTCTTCAAGAGGACAATGCTTAATTGGACGCTTAGAAATTGAGTTTCTTTCTCCTTTTGCAAGGCATAGGCACACACACACACATTACATAACATGTGTGTCCTTATATTATTGTGCTCATTTGGTATAACACTTACACATACATATTTTTGTATGCACATTCGTTAGACTTAAATTAACAATGTACATGGAAATGCATGTTCTAAGACTATTTTTAGGAAATAGCACACTTGTAAGTATTTGTGTTTGTTTGATTATATTAACTCGGTATCAAAATTGAATATGTTCTCATATTATTCCTTATTGAATTCCAAACGTTTCGGTTACTCATACATAGGTTTTCGAGTTCCGAGTTGGATTTAAAGAATCTTTTCGTGTGTTTTATCGCACATGGTTTTCATCCTTGTGTATCGAGTTAAATTCTAAGTTTATGATTAAAGTTTCATAGAGTTCCATATCCATGAGTGAATAAGGGTTTGTAATCCACAAACAAATTTGAATTCTGAGTTTCGAAGTCGGAGCATGGTCGAAGATCGTGAGAGGGGCGCGAAAGGGATATGGTAAATTGCTAGAACATCCCCTCTCTAGTGGGGGTGCATGGCCTCCACAAAAAAAGAGGTCCCTTGGCCTATATGGCTGGCCAAATTCCTCCACGGGTTGTTGAGGTTGGGTGCTCTCTTTCCTCTCCCGTGGTCCCTCCAACGCCACATCATTTCCTCCCTCATTAAGTATAAATTTTGGGTAAAAATTTCTCAAGTTTTTGTTATTGTGATATCTCACTCGTTTTAGATCCGATTTTAGCGATCCAAAAGCCAAAAAAAAATCAAAGGAAAACAAGTCCTAAGTATTTAAAGAGCTGATTAGAGTCCGGATATTTGATTTGCTTGTCATTTCATGAAGTTTTCATGAGGCTGTAAGTAAATCATCTCCCCTTCATCTTTTTATGTCATTATTTCTTCTAATCACTTGGTTTGATTTTGAAATATGATGATGATGTTTTGGATCCTATTTTCGGGCTTGTTTTAATTCATTTCGAATTAGCTTGTTATTTTAATTGAATTGCTAATTTTGAGAAACATGAACTAGAATCTAAAAAGGTTGTGTTTGTGTTTGATTATTGATTTCTAGGTTTTAATCATATGTTTTAGGACTAGAATACTTTAATTGTGATTTTCATTATATGAATCTAGTTCTTGTAAGAGTGAGTTTTTTTGTGGAATTCATTTTTTGAAATTTTCCACTTGATTTGAAGCTAGTATTATGCTTGATATTGTAGATTTAATATCCTAGCTTTAATTGATATGTTTTTAGTTTTCTAGAAATATTTGTGTACGGATTTAATTGCGTATTCTAGATTTCTAATTGCATGTTATTAAGAGTTAGATATTTTTTATTGTGAGCTTAATTTGATTAGATCTAACTCTACATAGAGTGTACTTGATCTATATATTTATTTGCTTGTGTTTGCATGATGTTTGCATATTTACACTTCACTTAGATCTTTGCCTTGTGAAATGTTGTAAAGGAATCTCGAAGAAGTTTTCAAGTAGAAATCTAGGAATTGAGTTTGCGAGCTTCCATTAATAAAAGGGCATGTGGGTAGGTTAGGGACATTCCAATAAAGTAGATCATATGAGTTTGGTCACATGATGGTATACCAATATCCATATTAATGAGAAGTGGTATCGCAAGAATGGTTGTAGAGCGACATTTGAATGTTTCTTCTTAGGAGGTTTACCGCGATTAAAAAATCTTTGTGTTGATTTTTCTCTTATTGAATTCATTTACTTTGCATTGTAGTTGGTACAACCCCCCCCCCCCCCCCCCCCCCCCCCCCAGATATCCTTCTCAGGAAGTTTGAATATGAAAATACAACTAAGTGTGTGTCTAAACAACTCATATAAGAGTGAATAGGTTTTAATCAACTGATTACCAATTTTTGACTTAATCAATGTTAACAAAAACTGCCCCATATTAGCAAGCATTCAAATAACAATAAAATGCGGAAAAATAATAAAAACACACGAGTTGTTTTAAGTGAGAAACCCTCCAACTGGACAAAACTCATGGGCTATCCTTCTAGCCATATACGGTCCTCAAAATCCACTATTTTTGAATGAAAGTTTACAACCTAGGTTGACCTCAAGTCACACCATTCTTGGTCACTAACTCTTTCACTCTACCCAACGGGCTTGTAATAGTGATCATAAACCAACTACGTTGTGCACTAAACCACTTAGTCACAAAGCTTAACAATCAATAAAGTGATATAACTGAAAATGTACAAACACAGTTAAATTGCCTTAAGCTAACCTAGGGGGTGAATAGGTTTTTACACCTTTTTCATTCCCTTGAAAACAATCTTACGTTTGTCCCTCTAGCTAGCTTGAATAACAATTCTTAAGATAATAAAGCATATGTAAATAAACAATATGTATTATCAAACAAATAATTGTCAAACAAGCTTACAAGTTGCTAGTGAAAGGATTACAATAATAAAAAAAAAAGATACGTGTATTCCCAATAGTGTTCAATATGTACAAGTACTCAATCAAAGATAGTCATATACAAATAAATCTAAGTATACATAAAATGAAATTTACACCTTTGATCAAATGAAATGTTTGTATATCACATATTACAACAATATTGTTTTTCAAGAATATCTAGAAATGAAGATTGTGAAACAAGATACAAACATTCACATACAAGTATATAAGAGGGATTGGAAGAATTAAAACATCGATTTTTTTGAACGTGGTAAAACCTCCAAGGAGAAAACATCCACGGGTTGAATACAACCATCGGGTATTTTTATTATTGGAAAGTAGACAAGACATTCCTCAAAAGTGACCAACAAATGACACACTCTATATTGGACTCGACGTCTACCTAATCCCTATTGATCAACTGGAAATTCCTCAAAAATGATCAACAAACGACACACTTTCTATTGGACTCCACTTCTACACAACACCATTAAGAAGTTGGAAATTCCTTAAGAGTCATCAACAAATGACACACTCTCTATTGGACTTCATCGCATCTTAATATCCCGGGTCTACCAATAAAAAGTCCACTTTCTATCCAAGGTACCCTTGCCTCTATGAAGTCTCCCTTGCTTGCTTATACGGACCTCATGTCCTAAACAAGGTCCTTGTTTAGCTATCCGGACCACATGTTCTAGCCAAGACTTTATGTCTTTTACAAGGACTTCCTAATGTGATCAATGAATGCAAAAATACAAACAAGCACTCAACATAGAATATGATGATCAATACATCATGTGGAAACTAGACATATGTATGTAAGTTCACAACACAAAAATAGTCTAGTTGCTATTCATGAATGAAAATTCTAGAACATGTGAAACAACACAAACACATTTGATTTCCTAGAATCATTCATGTAACTGAAACTTGAATCAAGGAATTTACACTAAGCACACATTCAAGATTTTAGTAACAAACAAAAACATGCTAGATTCATGAGATATGATCAATCAAAGTTCTAGCAATTATATAGAGCATATTTTTCTTACAATATTCGATCAAAGTCAAAATAGCTCTTAAAACACAATCAATGTGATAATCCAATATATGTTCAATTTAAAGAACCTAGCACATGCAAAGACTATTGATCATGAAAAATTAATCAATATGAAGCACAAATAGTCCTAAATGAAAAGCTAGCACAAGACGATTCCCAAACATGTGAAAACATAGATTTTAGAAAAACCTAATTCAACATGTGAGAATATTGTTATATTTGTTTTTTGTCAGCATGACACGTCATCGAAGGTTACGGATAATGCGAAAATATAGTGATTCCCTGTCATCAAAAGTCAACCAGTCAACGAGAGGGACATTGGCCAATGACATGTCATTAAGAAAATTAATATGGAAGTTAGAAGCGTATTCGCCAAGTAAAGTCGTCCAATAAAAGGATTTTTAACAAGCAAAGATCTCTACTCAGCGAGATCTACTCGGCCAAAACAGGAAATATGACCTTATCAACACATGTCGTATCAAGCGAAGATTCACTCAGATACTAAATCTAAGAATCATAATCCAATAAGGAAATATTTCTATTTCCTCTTCAGTATCATAGAATTCTAATCAGAAAGAAACGCATAGCTTCCAAAAGGATAAACACCAAACAGGAAATAAGTCCTAAATGGACTATATTACTATAATCATACAAAGATTCTAATTAGTGAATCCACCACTCGTACGACAATAACTAGGGCAACCCTAGATCGAACCATATAAATACAGACATGTATTCATTATAATAGAACAAGGTCATCATCAAAAATTTACGCTTAGATGAGAAGGATAAGCAATCATATGAGAGAAAAATGAGTATTGAGTGTTATAATTATTCTATTCATAGTGGATCTCGTCTCGCCGTCACCGGCACCATGAATGTTTTCCCGTCTTGGGGTTTTACCAAGTAAACTTATGTGTGCATGATTTTCTTCTTTTTCTATCTTTCTAATAACAACTTCGACAATCTATAAAAACATGTTAGAGGCGTGATCAATCATATACGGTCCAAAAATAACCGCCAACACTAATCATGTTCAATATAGCTTTAATAGAGTCTAAAACTCTAGTAAAAGTATACACAATAAACATACATATATAGAAGAAGAAAATCCAAGGTAATTAAAAACTTTGAAGAACAAAACGTAAGAAAATTTTCAATACCTCAAGACAAATATGCAGTCCCGTTTTTTAATGAAGAACCACCAGAAAACTAATCAAATGGCCTCAAACCTTCTTGGAAATGTTAGAGAATTGATAGACGAACAATCTCCAACTTGAATCACTTGAATCGGAGTTCGATTGTGAAAGTTATGGTGTTTGGAAGGAAATAAAATTTGAGAGGAAAAATTCATGCACACTTAGAAAATTCTCTTCTTCAAATGAAAATGAGAAAGGGAAGGGAATATTTAAATGAGAGGGAAAGAAAGAGATTGGAGGGACCAATGGCCACATGCCACCTCCTATCCTTGAGACAGCCACACGCCTCCTCAGGGAAAGGTGGCTTGATGGCCTTTGGCCACCGACACTTCCCTTTGCGCTCCATTCATGTTCTTCAACCATTCTTCGGCCTCCGAACTCTGAATTTGAGTCCATTTTTGGATTAAGAAACGAGAATCTCTCATGTAAGTTCCTCAGCTTTTGATTGTCTCATTTCGTTGACAACCACATTTGGGAATTAATGTGTAAGGGTAGTTTAGGCCATCATTGCTCAAGACCCAGCTCAAGCTTTAAAAGGTAAATCACTTGCTTAACCTTTTCTGAAAAGTTTTTAGTGCACACACACACTCTCATGCATGTTTTTGATCATCTTGCATGAATGCTTAATTGTCATAATTGTGTGCCTTTTTGCCATAACTCTTGCTTGGGTGTTTGATGCATTTTGTTTGCCCTTAGAAGAGGATTTTCCCTTTGACCGCGGCCGGGACCGCTTTCCTGAGCATTGCCTCTGCCGTGGTGTGCACATCGGTGTTCTCCAGGCGTTGCAAGCTGTTGCTACCGTGGCATGTGCACGTTGCATGCACAGCGGTCTCCCAAGCAAAGTTTCCCAGTGATGCACCGCTTGCTCTACCGCGGTCTGGACATTGCCTGTACCGCGGTCCAGACAACGGAGATTCCCATGCGATGCACCACTCGCTCTACCGCTGTCTGGACACTGGCCTAGGCCGTGGTACGCACAGCGGTCATAACGGGAATCAATTGCCCTTTGTCCAAAATGATGTCGTTTCGTGTAGGGCACAATATATATATGTTCTCTTCTCTTCTCTTTGGCTTGGGGAGTCCAAGAAACCATTTTTGAGAGACCAAGTTTTTTCTTGAGAGAGAAATTGACTCCAAGAGAGAAAGAGAGCTCCCAAGAACCCATTTTGACTCAACCAAATTCCAATCCATGAGCATCTAGCATCTTCCAAGCATGGATTTTCTTGTTTGTCATTGACTAGGTAATCTCTACATGCCCTAGAATTTCTTGTTCCATTATTATGACATGTATGCCTAGGTTTAGCAATTATTGTCCATCAAATGTATGTTATTGAGTTTAATTGCATTTATAACATGCTTGGGTTTTCGATTGTTGGTTGAGATTTATATTTTGTGATAGCTAGGGTTTGTGACCATTTTGCTCTTCTAGCTAAATCTCTATGTTTTGCATTTAGATATTGTTTAGGACTCATTGATTGCATTTTGTGATTGCATTTTGTGATTGCATTATAGTCCTTGCCATGCTTAATGACAACTTGTGTTGATTGGCTCTTTGTTTGATAACTAGGATATATTGTTGCATAACTATATCTAGTTAAGTCTTTATGAACATTCATTTAGACATTGATATCTAGGAATTGTACTTAGTGACATTCTTAAATTCCTAAATAGGCATTAGTGTTGCCTCACATTACTTGCATGTTTGAATATTTTATCATATTCACTTAGGTTGTGTTTGACTCTTCATTGAGGTTAAGTCTTGTGACTAAGTGGTTAGTGCACAAGCAAATAGATCAAGAATCACTATTAAGGCTGTTGGGTGGAGTGAAAGGGTTAGTAACTGGAGGGTGTGACAGGAGGTCAACCTAGATTGCAAACTTTCATTCAATAGTGGATTTGAGGATCTAGTGTGGCGCACATATCAGCCCGTGGTTTTTCCCATTTGGAGGGTTACTACGTAAATATTGTGTGTTGTTATTGTTTTAAGCATAATTGATTTTATTGAATGCTTGTTTATTCAGGGTAATTTGTGTTAATATTGATTAATCAAAAAATCGGTAATTGATTCGATTAAAACCTATTCACCCCCCCTCTAGGTTATAGATAAACACGTTTTTAGGGGAACTTTCAATTGGTATCAAAGCTGGTGCCCAGATATACTTAGGTGATCCATGCTCCGTGTGTGTCTTGCTTGTGCATTCTTGTTATTTGCATCTTTTGTGGTGCATTACATTTGCATCTCATTCATTTAACCCAAACACTATGAGTGAGCTTGGCATGAGCAAAGAGGGAATATCAAGTATAAGACCACCTTTGCTTAAAGGTGATAATTATGCCTCATGGAAAGGCAATATGGAGTCTTATATTTGTGAAATAGATGATCGTGCGTGGATGGCGGTTGAAGATGGGTACATTCTTCCAAAGATGACCAATGATGATGGAGATGAAGTTCTCAAGCCTAAGTCTCATTGGAGCACACAAGAATTTGAAGCTTCCAAGTGGAACAACAAGGCTATGCATGCAATCTTGTGTGCTATGGATGACAATCAATACAAGTTGGTTCAAAATATTAGGCATGCAAATGAGGCTTGGGAGATTCTACAAACGGCTCATGAAAGAACCGAAGTGGTCAATGACTCCAAGCTTTAAGTCCTTCAAATGCAATTTGAGACAATTTGGATGGAAGAGGACGAGTGCTTTAATGACTTCCAAGTGAAGTTGATAGACATCGTAAATCAAAGCCATCAACTAGGTGACCCATATTCGGATAGAAGGATCAAGCAAAATATCATGAGGTCACTCCCCAAGAGATTTGAGTCCAAGGTGACGGCACTAGAAGAAAATAGCAACTACAAGACTATGAAGCCGAGTGAAGTGATTGGAAGGCTTCTAGCCTATGAGTATAGGTGGACTTCTACACCTACATCTCCTAAGAAGCAAAAGAGCATAGCTTTGAAGACATCCAAAGTAAAGATGGAGGAGGATGACTCAGATGAGGAGATGGCTCTTATGGTGAAGAAATTCAAGAAGTTTATGAAACTTCACAAGAATGACTCAAAGAAGAAGATTGAGCCAAGGCAAGAGAAGCCTACAAGAAACGGCATTCAATGCTATGAATGTAGTGGGTTTGGTCATATAGCCACCGAGTGTAATAATTCGAAGAAGAAGAAGAAAAAAGGAAAAGTGGTGGTTGCCTCATCAAATGAGAGTGGAAGTGAAGAAGATTCCTCAAGTGATGAAGAGGTTATTCTTAACTACATGGCTTTTTGAGCCTCATTTGTGGAAGATGTAGAAAAAGGCAACAAATCCTTAAGTAGTGACCTTGAAAAAGGAGTAGATGAAAAAGTCGCTAAGAGAGTGATAAGTGAAGCTACTTATGTTGATGATGCCATCGTGGCAACAAGTGACACTAGTGAAGACTCTAGTGATAAGAGTTTTTCATCTCACTCTACAAATGGAAATGTAGAGAGTATGAACCTTGAAGGGTTCATTGAGCATTTTCAAAGATCAAGGTTGAATATAAGGAAAGAGGTTCGAAAGCTAAAGGAAGAGAACCTCAAGCTATCAACCGAAGTGACTCACTTAAGTGAGAAAGTGAAGAATGGAAGAAAGGTGGAAGAAAGCTTGAAAGAAGAGCTTAGAAAAGCTAGAGAGTTGATTGCTAAGATGACTTCGAGTACGGAGAAGCTTGACCATATGTTGGGAGTTGGCAAGAAGCCAAGTGACAAGAGAGGTCTAGGGTTTGAAGATGACAAGGAGACCTTAACTCCTAGCAAGACTGTATTTGTCAAGAGCATGGACTTCAAAGAACCTCTTCCTCAATTTCATTCTAAGAAGAAAATTGATCTAGGAGAGTGTTCTAGAAATGTCCAAGTCAAGATGGCACCAATAAGTCAAGCTCAAGCTCAACCAATGAGAGAACTTCAAGCAATTATCCCTCAAACTAAAAGCCATCAAGCCAAGAAGCATTTCCTGCATGCTCAACAAAGGAAGCAATCTTCTCCAACTCAACAACAAGGGAGAAGAGAATCAATACCACACCAGAGGAAAACTCAAAGACATGGGAAAACACCTTTGTCCTCACAAAGGAATGGTATGACCTCTCATTTTATTCCTTTATGTCATTTTTATGGTGTTGATGGTCATATTAGACCAAATTACTTCAAGTACATTAACATGTGTAGAACTAAGAGCATGATTGAAAGAAAAAGGGGTAGAGCCAATATGCATGTGCCTAGGAAAGCTAGTGTTAATGATCCTAGGAGTAATATGATGATCTTGACCACTAGGAATGACAATGTGTCACCTAAGTGGATTAGAAAAGATGAACCCACATGCCATTGTGCTAAGGTTTCACCTATAGGCTCAACTAGGTCAAATGGACTTGGTAAGTCTATAGGGACTCATATCCCCTCTTGACTTGGTTTGATTGAACCCATATGGGAAGCTCAAGCAAAGAGAGCAAATTGGCAATGCATTGTGCTCATTGATAATATTTATGCTTCTTTATTAATTGCTTAAGATGATTAGTTGTACATATTTTTTTTAATAAGTGTGCAACTTTGCTTTACTGCAATCCATGTCTTATTTATGACCAAACATGCATTTTTGGACTAGGAGAATTGATTGGGAAGTACATTTTAAATGACCTAGAATTGATCTCTATGACATGTTGATTATTTCTATGACATGCTTTAAATTGATATGCAATGAGATTTTTTTAATGCTCTAAAATGAATGCAAAATTTGTGTGTGAAAGCAATTATGAGACTTCAATCAATAAGGATCTTGTATCCAATTCAAGGATTTTACAATCCAAAAGTATCTCTCTCTTTACTTGTCAAACAAGGCTACTACTATATGGGCATTCCCCCCGGAAAAATCGAAAAGGGTGCAATAGTCGCTCATGTCTTGTTTTGCTTGTAAAGTTTGATATAGTTGTTCTTAAAATGAATTTATTTTACAGTCTATATCTTGCTTACTCCATGACAAAGGGTGAAATTGGTTTGAATTCTCTTGGAAACCCTTGTCATTTTGCTTTGCCAAATACCATGTTTTGATATTGAATACAACTTGTCTTGTATGCAAACCATTCGTTCAGACATTTTTTTTAAAAATAAAACTCCTTGTTTCTCTCCTCTTAATTAAGTTTCATAAATTTGGTTATATGATTATGCATATGTCTTGTGCCATAAGCTCTCCTTGCTAATGTCTTCTTAAGAGGATACTCATTTGTCTATCTCATGACAAAAAAAGGGAGTAGTGTGGATTTAGGGGGAGTTGAGTTTGACTCATTGTGGGGGAGTTAACCTATTTAGGGGAAGAATTTGCTTTTGCATTGTTGATGCTTGTTGCTTGTTTCTATTGTATGCAAATTTCTCTTGTTTTTATGTCTTCGATCACCGCACATACACTTGTCTTGGAAAGTGTAGTTATTTTGTTTTGTAGGGATGTTGATTCTCTAAGAGATGGATGACTTGAAGATATAGTTTAGTAGGCATCTCTTTGTAATGTAGAAAAACTTTGTTAACCCCTGTTTTTCTTTTGTTTGGCTTATTGGTGAGGATGAATTGTGAGTGGTGGTTTTGTTATGAAATAGCCAAAGGGGGAGATTGTAAGTTCCTCAGTTTTTGATTGGCTCATTTCGTTGACAACCACATTTGGGGATTAATGTGTAAGGGTAGTTTAGGCCATCATTACTCAAGACCCAACTCAAGCTTCAAAAGGTAAATCACGTGCTTAACCTTTTTTGAAGAGTTTTTAGTGCACACACACACTCTCATGCATGTTTTTGATCATCTTACATGAATGCTTAATTGTCATAATTGTGTGCCTTTTTGCCATAACTCTTGCTTGGGTGTTTGATACATTTTGTTTGCCCTTAGAAGAGGATTTTCCCCTTGACCGTGGCTGGGACCGCTCCCTGTGCATTGCCTCCGCCGCGGTATGCACAGCAGTGTTCTCCAAGCGTTGCACGCTGCTGCTGCTGCTACCTCGGTATGTGCACTTTGCATGCACAACGGTCTCCCAAGCGGAGTTTTCAAGTGATGCACAACTTGCTCTACTGCGGTCTGGACATTGCCTGTACCAAGGTCCAGACAGTGGAGATTCCCAGGTGATGCACCGCTCGCTCTACCGCAGTCTGGACACTTGCCTAGGCGGCGGCACGTACATCGGTCATAACGGGAATCAATTGCTCTTTGTCCAAAATGATACTGTTTCATGTAGGGCACAATATATTAAATATGTTCTCTTCTCTTCTCTTCTCTTCTCTTCTCTTTGGCTTAGGGAATCCAAGAAACCATTTTTGAGAGACCAAGTTTTTTCTTGAGAGAGAAATTGACTCTAAAAGAGAGAGAGCTCTCAAGAACCCATTTTGACTCAACCAAATTCCAATCCATGAGCATCTAGCATCTTCCAAACATGGATTTCTTGTTTGTCATTGACTAGGTAATCTCTGCATGCCCTAGAATTTCTTGTTCAATTCTTATGACATGTATGCCTAGGTTTAGCAATTATTGTTCATCAAATGTATGTTATTGAGTTTAATTGCATTTATAACATGCTTGGGTTTTCAATTGTTGGTTGAGATTTATATTTTGTGATAGCTAGGGTTTGTGACCATTTTGCTCTTCTAGCTAAATCTCTATGTTTTGCATTTAAATATTGTTTAGGACTCATTGATTGCATTTTGTGATTGCATTTTGTGATTGCATTATAGTCCTTAACATGCTTAATGACAACTTGTGTTGATTGTCCCTTTATTTGATAACTAGGATATATTGTTGCATAACTATATCTAGTTAAGTCTTTATGAATATTCATTTAGACATTGATATCTAGGAATTGTACTTAGTGACATTCTTAAATTCCTAGATAAGCATTTAGTTTTGCCTAGCATTACTTGCATATTTGAATATTTTATCATATTCACTTAGGTTGTGTTTGACTCTTCATTGAGGTTATGTCTTGTGACTAAGTGGTTAGTGCACAAGCAAATAGATCAAGAATCACTATTAAGGCCGTAGGGTAGAGTGAAAGGGTTAGTAACTTGAGGGTGTGACAGGAGGTCAACCTAGGTTGTAAACTTTCATTCAATAGTGGATTTAGGGATCTAGTGTGGTGCACATATCAGCCCGTGGTTTTTCCCATTTGGAGGGTTTCCACATAAATATTGTGTGTTGTTATTGTTTTAAGCATAATTGATTTTTTTGAATGCTTGTTTATTCGGGGTAATTTGTGTTAATATTGATTAATCGTAAAATCGGTAATTGATTCGATTAAAACCTATTAACCCCCCCCTCCCCCCCCCCCCCCCCCCCCCCCCCCCCCCCCCCCCCTCCTCCTCCTCTAGGTTATAGACTCACACGTTTTTAGGGGAATTTTCATCTCACACACATGAAGGACTATGAAATTTAGACTAAAAATTATGAATTCAACTCTATACATGAAGACGAAGACAATACATTTTAAGTGATAGGAAAGTTTCGTAACTCAAAATCAAATGAATGAGTAACCAAAATGACAGGAACTCAATAAGAAAAAATATATGACTAGATTCAAGTCCGAAGCCCATGAAACATAAACAAACAAACACATGAATACATAAGAATGTCATATCCTAGATATAGTCCTAGAACATGCAATTTACAAAATTTTTCAATTTAAGTCTAATGCATGAGCATTCAATATCAAGTGTGTGAATGTGTTATACAAATTGAGCAAAACGATACAAGGACACATATGGATGTAATGTGTGTGTGCCAAGCGTTGTAGAAGAAATAAGGTCTAAATATACATTTGTTGAGCAATGAAGCACACATCTCTTTGATGACTTTATCTTGCTTGATAAGTTGCCAAATTTTCTTTGAAGCTTGGAGAGTGTAGAATAGGAGTTGATAGCTTGGAGAGTGTATCATGTGTTTATTTCTTTTTTAGTGTTTATCTCTTATTCGACATAGTGGATTGCGGTTTACCGGTGGTTATGGTATCAACTCGTGGATGTTCCTCTTTTGAGGTTTTACCACGTAAAAATCTCTTGCATTGATTATTGCATTTTTTAGTTTCTTTACTTACATTAACTTGTATTGTTAACACTTGCTTGATTGAATTTACATTGACTTGTTAAAGTACTTTACTTGTTAAAGGCTCTAAGTGTACTTTACTTGGTTGTGTGAAAAAAAAGTGCAAGAATTTAAGCATTTACCTATTCACCCACCTCCCCCCCCCCCCCCCCCCCCCCCATTTCTCCCTTTCTAGGTATATTTTACATTATAATTGGTTAAGGAAATTTCAATTGGTATCAGAGCGGGTGTCTAGAAGTAATTAGATATATCCATTTTATAATGTTTGTATTGTGTTTTGTGAAAAAAAAAACACGGTTGATAATATGAGTGATTCAATGCCAGAAAGTGCTTCTAGTGCTAGGCCTCCACTCTTGAAGAGTGGCAACTACTCCTTTTGGAAAAGTATGATGAAAGCCTACATTAGATCTATGAGTGATGTAGAAGAGGAAGATGAGTCCTCGGATGATCAAGAATTTGCTAGCAATTACATTGCTCACCCAGCCATATATGAAGGAAGATAGTAGTGAAGACTCCTCAAGTAATGAGGAAAGTGAATACTCTTCAAGTAATAAAGAGAGTAAAGTCTCCTCAAATCATGAAGAGATCGAAGCTTTCTTAAATCATGATGAAACAATCTTCAATGAAAAGATCCTTCAACTAACAATTGAATATGTCTAGAAGAATGATATAATGAGAACAACAAGTTGAAGTTGATCAATGTCAATCTAGTGGTTATCATCAAAGCTCTCAATGAAAAGAAGATGTCTTTAAAGAAGATGAACAAGCAAAGTAAAGACATCAAGGAGCATGAAAAGACCATTGAAAAGTATTTTTTGAAGATAGAGGAAAGTGCTCAAGAGCTAGATGAATTAAAAGAAGACTTTACTATGAAAATGTTTGCCATGGAGGGAGAGATTAAGAAAAAAGAGAACACTTTAACTATCTTGAGGACAAAGGACTGTGAGCTTAAAGATTAAGTCAAAGCTCTCAAAGAGTTTATTAATGGCATGGAAATTGGAGCCATTGAGCTTGATTGATAACTCTCATTTCTACACTCGGTGTAGCCTCCATATCCTGTCAATTGCACTCGTTCCTGAGTAAAAATCAAGTATTTAATGGTGTATTAAGCTTGTGCAGATTCCTTTAGCAATCCCAGGGTAATAGTGAGAAATTGAGAAAATTTGGGACCAAAACGAAAAAACCGAAGTCATAGGCCAAAGCATGTGTTAGTGAGGCGCCACTCGATCAGCGCAACCCTCACCAGCGCATAAGATCAATAGTGTTGCACTGGTGAGGCGCCACTCGACCAGCGCAACCCTCACCAGTGCACAAGATCAGTAGTGTTGCACTGGTGAGGCACCACTTTACCAGCGTAACCCTCACCAGCGCACAAGATCAGTGGTGTTGCACTGGTGAGGCGCCACTCGACCAGCACAACAGTACAACTCAGTAGAACTTCTAGGGTTTCATGCCTCATTCCTAAACATATAAATAACCCTTCTTGAGCTATCCTAGAGACCTCTAGCACAACCATAAGCTCCAAATCCTCCCTTTACAATCCAAAACCCCAAAAACACTACCTTTCACCCAAATCCTTTACCTTCCACTCAAATCCTTCACCAAATCACTTCATCAAACCTCTAATCCATCATCCAAACTTCAAATCCACTCTACCAAACACTAACTACCCAACCTTCCCATCATTTTCCACTACAAAAACACAACCTTGGAGCAAGAGGGGAGCATCAAGAGAAGGATCAAGTCAAGCATATTCCACCAACCAAGAGAGAGGACATCTATACTTAGTTTATTCTTAATCTTTCTCTCTTTCATTTAGCACTTATATTTGCTGATGGCTTGTATGAAAATCACATATTTTGTAGCCATTCCTTACATTATGAACTGAACTCATCTTGGCTAAGGCCAAGATGAAACCTTTACTATGATTTACTAATGAAGACCACCACTTTATTCATATTGCTCGTGTTTTTGTATATGTATTTCATGCTTTAATTTACATTGAGTGTGTAGCTAGCATTTGATGTGTATTTGGTTGGTGTGTGATGTACCGAGAGGAGAAGCACACAACGTGCTCGATGAAATACATGATAGAGGTCTAGTAAGGTAGAAATACTCAAGGCTAGTCTCTAGGACTCACTTAGTGAACCACTAAGCTTAATGAACTTGTGTGCATTTCGGATGACAACCGAGAGATAGGTTATTGGTACATATAAGTGTTGTCTCTATTACTCGAGAGAGAGTAGAGACTAATAGAGGGTATCACGAGTCTACATTCATATTTGCATAATTTATTCATAATGGTGTGTCTATAAATTGGTGATGATTGGTTAGGTAGATTCAAGGTCCTAGCCTAAGTTCCTAATAGCAATACAAATACTTGCTTGTGTGTGACTTTGTCTTGTTTGCTTGTTGGTTAAGTTTCATTAGTTGCATTCTAGGAGTAGTTTATAGTTAATTAGTGTTAGTAGTATAATTGAATCATCAAGTATTTGGTTTTCTAAATAGTAGTCTAATCAATCAATTGTGGTAATCAATTCATCAATCCCCGTGGAACGAATCTTATTTATCATTGTACTACTCCCACGGCTCTGTACTATTGCGGGTGCTTATTTAGGAGTGATCAATTTTTGGCGCCGCTGCAAGGGATTGAGTGGTTTATTGATATCACTACTAGTTGATTCATTACTAATTTAGACTTTTTACTTTGTGTTCATTTTCTTGTGCATTGTAGGCGGTTGCTCTTGTATTCATCATAGTACAATGAGTAACAATTTATAGGATTTGAGATTTGATCAGGATATTGAGGGAACGGCCCGGAGAAATAGAAGGATTCGAAGGCTAGCAATGGAAGACGGGGTGGGGGATCAAGATCCCATACTAGCTGCAGCCCAAGGGGGGCAAAATGAGCAAAATGGAGAAGATGATAGGGCCATGAGAGATTATGTGATGCCAAGGATGGATTCAAACGTATCACCAATTCAACTCCCAACGATAGTCGCGAACAACTTTGAGATCAAATCCCATGTCTTTCAAATGTTGACAATGATGGGACAATTTGGTGGTTTACCAAGTAAAGACCCCAACAAGCATTTGAGGAATTTTGATCAAATTTGCTCAACATTCAAGATCAACGGGGCTACGGACAATGCAATTCGGTTGATGATCTTCCATTTTTCATTGAAGGACCAAGCTAAGGCTTGGTATGATTCATTGGCACCAGGATCGATTACTACTTGGGATGAGTTGTCCAAAGTATTCTTAAGCAAGTACTTCCCTCCCGGAAAGGCGGCACAATTGATGAATGAAATTTATGAATTCTCCCAATTCGAATCGAAATCTTTGTATAAAGCATGAGAGAGATACAATGAGTTGTTAAGGAAATGTCCATGTCATGGGAGACCGAAATGGTCAATTGTAGAGAAATTCTACCGGGGTATGAACTTATCCACTCCTCAATTTGTGGATGCTTCGGTGGGTGGTTGTTTGATGAACAAGTCGATGGATGCAGTTTATGACTTAATTGAAGAAATGTCAATTGCAAATAGTTGTTAGGGGGATGACCGAAAGGTACCAAGGAATGCACCCGGCGTGGTGGCAGTTGATCAAATGACTGCAATGCAAGCTCAAATGACCGCAATGCAAGCTTAAATAGAGGCTTTGTCCAACAAAGTTAGCAAGTTGGCAAGCTCTAGTGCAACCCAAGTGAATATGGTGAATTGTGATTGGTGTTCGGGGCCTCATGCAAGTGTAGATTGCCAAGCCAGAAACCCATTCGCAAACGGACCCACAGAACAAGTTTCCTTTGCGAACTACAACAAAAAATTTCCCTACCACAACTCCAACAACCAAAACCCTAACCCAAACAATAACCCTTATTCCAACACCTACAATCCCGGGTGGAGAAATCACCCTAACTTCTCATGGAAAGACAACCTACAACCCCAACAACACCAATCAACTTTCAAACCACCTGGATTTACCATACCATAACAAGCCTCTCCTAATCAACAACCCCACTTCCAAAATCAACCCCACCAACATCTAGCTGAGAGAAAGCCGACAATTGAAGACTTGTTGTCCAAGTACATGGTTAAGCCTGACAATCGGATGGAGACCCAAGACTTGGCATTGAAGAGACTAGATACCAAAGTTGATAACATTGCACAACATTCACAAGCCGCAATTCAAAATCTCGAAACACAAATTGGGCAATTGGCTAGAGAGTCTCAAGTTCGCCAACAAGGAACCTTGCCAAGCGACACAGTGATTAATCCCAAGAAGCAATGCAAGGCAATCAATTTGAGAAGTGGTAAGGAAGTTGAGCTTCCTAAGGACTTTGGGAAAGGACAAGAAGTTATGGTTGAAGACGAGGAGACGATTGAAGACCTATCGGTGGAGGAGAACCAAGTAAATGTGCTCTCAAATACTTCTCATGATTTACCTCCACCACTACAAGTGAAGGCATATGTTCCTCTCATTCCCTACCCACAACTATTAAGGAAGCATAAAGATGCCCAACATTTTGCCAAATTCTTAGAAATTTTCAAGAAGCTCCACATCAATATCCCATTCACCGAAGCCTTGGCACAAATGCCCAAGTATACCAAGTTTATGAAGGAGCTCTTGGCGAACAAGAAGAAATTGGAGGATTGTGAAATGGTGCCTCTAAATGAATAGTGTAGTGCAATACTACAAAACAAGTTGCCTCAAAATTGTAAGATCTCGGGAAATTCACCATTCCATGCACCATTGGCACATCAGAGTTCAAAAAGGCTTTGATCGACTCTGGAGCAAGTATTAATTTGATGCCCTTTTCGGTGTTTGAAAAGTTAAATGTTGGAGAGGTGAAACCAACACACATGACACTTCAATTGGTGGATCGGTCACTCAAATACCCAAGAGGGGTCTTGGAAGATGTACTAGTGAAAATGGAGAGTTTGTACTTCCCCGTAGACTTTATTATCCTTGAAATGGAGGAAGATGTTGAAATTCCGTTGCTTTTGGGAAGACCATTCTTAAAAACGGCGGGTGCATTGATTGATCTGAAGGACGATAAAATGACTTTACAGGTCGGGGAAGACAATGTTGAATTTGATTTGAGGAAAGCTATGAAAATGCCTTGAGAGGCCGAGAGTTGTTCAAGAATTGAAGTGCTCAAGAGCTAAATGAATTAAAAGAAGACTTTACTATGAAAATGTTTGCCATTGAGGGAAAGATTAATAAAAAAGAGAACACTTTAACTATCTTGAGGACAAAGGACTGTGAGCTTAAAGATGAAGTCAAAGCTCTCAAAGAGTTTATTAATGGCATGGAAATTGGAGCCATTGAGCTTGATTAAGTTATAAAACTTGGAAAGCATCATGGAGATATGAGTGGCTAGGGTTTTGTAGAAGAAGTTAAGAAGACTCTTACAACCAAGAACAAGTCAAGAAAGTCCAAGAAGAAGAAAGACTAAACTACCATTCCTTCCAAAATCAAAGACAAAGACAAGAGGAGCTATGGAACTTCTTAACCGAATTCTCAACCAAATCATTCACACCAATAAGGTAATTTTTCTAAATTCATTCTGGTTTGTCATTACTGTAATGTTATGAATATATTAGGCAATGCAAACTAGGAAATGTGAAACATGACAAAGATGTGAAAAAGTTACCTAATCATTCTTCTAAGCATGAGTTTAAGTCTAGAGCCAAACATAACATCTCTAAGTTTATCCCGGCTTATTTTTACAATGTTGTTGGGCATATCAAACCAAAATGCTACAAGTATATTAGACAATGCAAACTAAGAAATGAGATGCATGCTAGTGAGATGAAAAGACTTTCTTTGGTTGTTTCTAAACATGTTAGGGCATTAGAGACTATGAATGATGAACATGTTAATGAAATAAGCTCAACAAGTAGAGTTTGGGTTAAAAAGAATAATATGCATGCTAGTGAGATAAAAAAAACCTTCTTCGAAAGTTTTTAAACATGATAATGGCTTTGATACTTTGAGAAATGTGCACATTGATCATATTCATGTGAAGAAACCTACTAAAAAGATTTGGATTGAAAAAAATGGTGTGCATGTTAATAATAATCATGTTAGAAAAATATTGAGAAGAGGCTGGTAAAGAAGAGTGTTAACCATGATCATTTGAAGAGTCTCGATGAAATAATTATGCGTGGCAATAATGATGAGTTTAATATGAGTGATATTTTCATGAAAAAGACATTTGATGATTTATCTTCTAGATTTCATATTGCCATGTGTAATGATCATGATGTTGTTTGTGTTGGTTCACCTAGACCAATATAGTCAAAAGTGAGTGCTCTCATACTTGAATGAGTAGCACATATGAGATATTTTTTTGTTCTTGTTTGATAAGAGTTCTAAGTTTGATCTTTGACTAAACTATTTGTAATATGCTTGATTTAGTATTCAAATTTGGTGTCTCTAGTCGCTATATGAACTTAATATTCTCATATTTTCACTATGATGATCAAAATTTGTTGATTGACTTTAGAGAAGTCCAATTTTGAAATCTATTTATTGTAATTTGTTAAGATTTTTGGAGAAAGTCGTTTTATATGTTTGTTTGAGTTGAGATGTTTAGTCTTTATTCTCTTGGGAAGATACACCAACAACTTGTTGTCATAAGGATAAACAAGTCAAGAGAGATTATAAAAAAGGCGAACGTTTTACATTGATGAAAAAGCATGCTAAGGTATATCTCTATTCTAATGCTTGCTTTCTTGTTTCATCTTTTCAACTTTTTGTGTGCATGACATCATGTGGCATATTATTTTAGAGAACTTTGTTTAGAATACATATGTTTCTCTTTAAATAATTGTCATCTAGAGATCATTTAGTGAAACTGTTCATAAAGATCTTTTACATGATGCATGTGTTATATCTTATACTTGTTTGATTGATGAGTGGCATATCTTTAAAAAATTATGAGTTTCATATTCTTTGAAAACTACTCTTTTAAGAAGTAATGATTTTAAGTAAGGCTCAGTTTGGCATTGTTGTGCTGTGAGGAGAAGTGCTTTTGAAATTGCTGTGGGGGGAATTGCTTTTAGAATTGCTGTGGGAAGAATCAGCTGAGTGTTTGGTAAACTGATTTTCAAAAATGTTGTGAGAACTAAAAGCAATTTCAATGTGTTTGGTAAACTGATATAAAAAGTGTTGTGAGTGTGTAAAATTACTAAAAGGATAAAGACATCTAAATGGTACTAATCTGCTATATTTTACATTTTTCTTGTTTATTTGTATTTAGTGTTAAGTGTTATATAATTATGGTACTTTATTGAATTAATTAGTCCCATTTTTTTATTCTACTTTATTTAATTAATTAGTCCTATTTCTTTATTTCTTTATTTCTTTATTTTATTATACTTTATTTTTTATTTCATTTTTATTTTACTTTATTGAATTAATTATGGAAACATTTTTTGTACAAAAATATAAGCCCATTTTTTTTTGTTAAATTTCGTTAAAGGCAAGGACAAAGTTGGAAAGTTAGTAAAATTTCATTTAATATCACTATAGCGCGTTTTCTAAAAGCAGAAGCCAAAATCCAAAAGCATGTGTTTGTAGCTTCTCAAAAACTCAGTTGGGAGAAGCTTAAAGTGACCAAAAGCACTTCCCCACGATTTTACCAAACACCCTGTCTGAGGTCCAGAATCACTTTTGACCCCAAAAGCAGCTGGGGAAGCAATGCCAAACTGAGCCTAAGTCTCTTTGTATTGCTTTTAGATCATGTGTTTTTAAGCCTTAAAACTTGGTTTTTAAAAGTGCACACTTTGCTTCTCTTATATGTTTAGTTTTAGTAAGTTGAGTTTGAAGATATGTGAGTTATGGATGCATCTTGAAGTCTTTTGAATAGTACATTAAAGATAACTTATGGTCAGTTTCCATTTTGCTTCGGCAACTACTTAGAACTCAACGAGCACCTTCGTGAAAAGGGCTACATATGTTGGTTATGCATCCACCCAATGTAGCAAAGGGCTACACCATTATGATGAGTGAAAGCCATCGTGAAGTGTTTATGTTTATGTTAGAAAAATCAAAGAAGTGTTGAAAAGAATCAATAAAAAAAATCTTTAGGGCTAAAAGGAGTATAGTTGAAAATTGTGATTGCTCGGGTTGAAAAATAGAAATGGGATGACGATCCACATGCACACACACTTTCATATGTTGAATTCTCTTCTCTTAAAAGCAAAGATTCCGGATGATAATCGAATTGACTTTTTATGGAAAAGCTTAGGATGAATAGATGTTGATATGGTTTGCATGTTAATGATCCAATTACTCTGTTATATATGTTTGAAGCAAATCCACACACACACTTGTTTTGTTTTCAAGTGAATTTTATATGCTAGCAATTTTAGAAGAATTATGAGAGAAATTGAAAATCTTTGTGTATCTCTCATAGTTTGTGAAGCTTATTTTGTTGAATTTCTTTAAAATTGCTTGATTGTATGATTTTATGGATATTATTGTGAACAATATCCTATCTTGATCTTAGATAGAGCATTTATCAAGGGGGAACATGGTATGCTAGACTTTGTTCTCTTTTATGATATGTTCACATGATTTTATTTTGACAAAAACATGACCTAATTGAACATTAAAAATGCATGTTACTTATCTCATATATTTTCCTCTTTCCCCTTGATTATCCCTTGTTTGTTTCTTTGGACTATTCCTTGACAAAAATGGGAGAAATGTATACCTCACCATGCGTGGGAGAAATGTTCCTTATGTAGGAGAATGTACCTCTTTATGGATTATTGACCTTCTTGTATTAAGAGAGAGAATTCTTTTCTTAATGAGGAGTAAAGAATTCTTGTATATTAAGGTTAAGGAACTAATGGAGTGCTTTAAAATGAACGTTTATATGAGATAGGGGGAGTCATGTTTATTTTTTTTATGGATATATCTCACCAATCTTCCTTGTAGAAGATTTCTTGTTTCTTTGGTTGTGTGTTTCTCACTGGTGCCTTGATGATTAAAGAGGAGAATCATGACGACTCATGAAGACTTGAAGATATTTTAGTTTAGGGTTTTCTTTGTAATGTGAAGATGTGAGAATGCAATCAACTATGATTTAGTTTAAGTGAGCATTGTATGGTGAGGGTGAGGTTTTGCCATGAAACAGCCAAATGGGGAGATTGTTAGGTTTTAGATTTGTGTTGGTTTGATTCCATAACAAAACGCTCTTTATTTGTATTACTTAGTTGCTTAGGTGTTTCATGATTGGATCGGCCTTCAAAGAAGGAAAGCGATTTCGCATGCAAAGTTTGTATTCTAAAGGATATGTGCTTACTTGGATGCTAAGGTATCAAGATTCTTCTTTATCTTGCAAGGCGTAAATGCACACACACACACATTGCATCTACATGTGTCCCTGCATCGTTGTGCCAAATTTATATAACACATTCACACACTTATTGAAGTATGCACAATCATTAGAGTTAATTTGACAACGTTTGTAAAATTGCATGTTCTAGGACTATCTCTAGGGAAAAGCATACTTGTGTGTTCTTGTATTTGTTTGCTTATGTTTTATGGACTTTGGACTTGAATCTGATCTTATTTTATTCATTGCTGATTTCCAGTCGTTTTGGTTACTCATTCATTTGATTTCAAGTTCCGAGTAAAAAGTTATGAAATTTTTTAGTCACTTACTATGCATTATCTATGTCTTCATGTATCGAGTCGAATTCATAGTTTCTGGTCAAAGTTTCATAGTTTTCCATATGCGTAAAAGAGTTACAGTTTGTATTCCATAAACAGATTCAAATTTAGAGTTCGGAGACCAGAGAACGGTCAAAGAACGCAAAGGGAGCACGAATGGGAGTGACGATGGCCAAAGGCCATCAAGCCACCCTTCCCCGAGGAGGCTCGTGGCCATCTCGGGGAGGAAGGCTTCCTATCCCCGAGATGCCCATGCGCTATCTCAGGGAAGTGAGGTGGTGAGGCGGCCTTTGCCACCCGAGATTCCCATCTCTCCACGTTATCCTCTCTCCCTTTAAAAACTCATTTCCGTCTCATTTTTCATTTGTGTGAATTGAAGAACAAGTGTAGAAATTTTTCAAAGGATTTTTGATTTTTTGTTTTGGTGATAACTCTCTCAATTCAACTCCGATTTGATTGATTCAAAAGCCAGAATTGTTGGTCTTGAAGAGAAGAACAAGCCCAAAGCATTTTCAGTACCAAATGATGTCTTAATTTTTCACAGTGATCTGATTTCTACTCCTGTGTTCATCATTTGTAAGTGAATCATTTCCTTTTCATTTTTCTTTTATGAACATCTTCATGAACGTTCTTATTTGATTAAGAAAATGTCTAAAATGATTTTGATTCAACTTTGGTTAAGAAAATTTCAATCACCACACAATTCATGGGGTGATATAGTGAATGATATGGTAAAAACAAATCACTTATCACATCATTCAGGTTGGTTTCTTGGTTGACTAGTATTTGTGTAAATAAAATTATCACCAATTTTTTTTATAAACAAAATTGTTAAAACAATCATGGTGTCTAGTTTTTTTTTTTAAGTAATAATCAAATTTTAAAAAATAGACAATGGAGACCCAACAGTGGGTTGCATATTACCTCCATATTCTTTGATTAGCTATACATTAGATTAGATCTATTAACAAAATTGAGATGAAGTTACATTTGCTTCGGAATTAGTTGTTGCGTTTTCAAAACTTGGTTTGCTATCAGGTTGTGAGATTGAGCCGTTGGTGAAGAGAGATTTTCTTGTATTTCTTTGATTTGGAAATCTGGGTTTCTTCTGTTTTAATCGATGAAGAGAATGCGAGCTTTTAATGGAAGTTTTCGAATGATGAAATGACCGGTTGTCATGGATGCCCACCAGCACCAAGTCAACAAATTTTTGAACATGTATGGTGGAGATCATAAAAGTTGTATATAGATTACACTAAATGCACAGACTTGACATGTTGAACAACTGGAGAATAGTTGGTCCACATGTTTTTCAATTTAATAGAAAATTAAACTTAAACTATCTCTACACATATTTTATTAAAACTTTGAATTGTTTAATCGGATCCCTAATCATCTTCCATGGAAAACACTACCTTGCCCAAATCAGATGACCAAATCCAAACAAACGACCGAACCCAAAAAAATAAAAATAAAAATAAAAATAATAACCGAATCAGAGAGGGAAAAAAAAAACTAAGAGGGACATGATAGAGAGAGAGAAAACCAAGAAAAACAAAAAACACTAACAAAATAACAGACTGTAGTCAAAGTGAAGGTTTTAAGTAATGGTAGGATTAATTTGATTGATTCTTAATTATATAAGGACCAAATTGATGAAATTTGAATTAAAGAGTAAAAAAGTGATGTTTCCCAATTAAGTTGGAACCAAATTGTAAGAACCGCTAAAGTTTGATTAACATCTATCTAGGGGTGGGCATGGTTCGGTTCGGTTCAGTTTTGACCAAAATCATAATGAACCGATATATATTCGGTTTTTAAAAATGTTAATCGGTTTGAACCGTTTGAACTTGAAACACGAATTGAACCGAACACCTTTATCTTGGTTCGGTTGTGTTCGGTTCGGTTCAATTCGGTTTTGGGCTTAATGGGCTTTCAAGGTTTTTTAATATGTTTTTTTAATTTTTTAGGTTTTTAAGTTGCATTTTTGGCATTTAGCCTTAAACTTTTTTAAGAAAGCATAATATGTAAAAATTAATTTAAACAAAATACAATCCAATTTTGAATCCTAATATAAAATTTCAATCATATTCAGTCTACATACTCAATCAAAATATAAAATCATCATAACTTCTATAAATATAAGTAAAAAAAATGTAGTATATATATGTAGTTCAAAAATAAAACATCATCAACAAACAATCCATAATAAAATTGAACCTTACAAAATAATTAATTAAGATAATTCGGTTTATTCGGTTCGGTTCGGTTTTGTACATCCAAAACCGAAACCGAACCGAAACCAAACCGAACCAAATTCAATTCGATTTTTAAATTTCAAATCGGTTTGAACCAAATAGAAACTATGAACCGAATCAAACACACTTTTTCGGTTCGGTTCGGTTCGGTTCGGTTTGGTTCAATTCGGTTTCGGTTTCGGTTTCGGTTTTTATGCCCACCCCTACATCTATCTTACGGAGTGAAGCTTTTGCAATTTACTAGGGACTTCTTTTTCCCAACAAACCAGTTTTCTACAAGTGGAGGTTAAATCTGATGCGACAGCTGTAGTGGGCTGGATTAATGTTGGAGATTTTCGGAACCGATGAATACGGAATCGTCGTGCCTAATATATGTCCATAACTCATAGCAATTAATAACGTCAATAGCAGAAAAATAGATGAGAGAAAATAAATCAATCACAACACAAGATTTACGTGGAAAACCCGAGTCGGGTAAAAAACCACGGGCCGTCAGGACGACAAAGAAAATTTCACTATATGATAAATTGTTACAACCATATATTCTAAGATTCTCTCACATACCCAAACCTCAAACCACGCTCACAAGATCCTCACCAAGAACCCCACAATATCCTCTAGGTCTCCCCTGAATATCACCCACGGATTTCTAACTTGATCCACTGATATTCCCTTTGATCCCTCCCGGATATTCCCACGGGTTTCTCACCCGGATCTCTCCACTACTCTATGATGTTACATGTTGTTCTTTTTCTCCACACAAAATAACCTAGATACAATGTCTATTTATACTAGTTACAGGGAGTTTAACATAAAAGGAAATCATACTCCTAAACGTACAAGACTTACTTGTTCCACATAAATATTATTTCCTATTTATGACAAGTCTTCTTGTTAATGATAAATCATTTTCCTTCAAGTACAGGACTTTTCTATTCTTCATGAAGATAAACTCTTTCCTTTTCTGATTAGCACAAGAACTTCCAGAAGAAAACGTCTTTCATATTTTCGTGCAACATTCCTAATTTGGGCAAGATCCGTTATTGCCGCGGTTTGGGTCGCGGTTGGCCACCCGCACCCAACACCACTGACCAAAACTGTCGACCACCGCTCTGAGTACCGCGGTTGGTGCATTGCCTTCGCCGCGTAAATCCACAAGAGTTCGACCGCTCCCTGTGCCGCGGTCTGTGCACGTGTCCGCACCGCAGTCCAGGTCGCGGTACCTACCAGACTTCGTTTCTTCAGTTCTTCTTTGTCTTCAAACCTCCCTCAAACACCATCTTCAACTTCCAAACGTTATCCCACGTCTCCATGAAGCTCCACATCAATTGAGTCTTGTTTGGTTAACATTGGGTTCACTTGAAAATATGAGTCAAAATCTAACCATTAATACGGGGAAGGTAATTGATTCAGAATTGAGAATTTGAGATTGGGTCTCGGTGATTTACAACTTTTGGTACAGAGGCTAGTAATGTTAATTTTGTCTCTAGAAATTTTAATCGTGTTCTCATTGTTTAGTGAAACTAGCCTTGTCCAGTATTAATCAAGATCAGCTCTGGTTGGAGGAGAATCCGCCATGGAAGTTAATGAGCACGAATACCATTAAAACAAACACAATTAAAAACTAATATTTCGTCAAAAGTAAAAGTCTAAATTGTAAGTCCCTTTCATTTAAATAATAATTTCAAATAATTTTATTTTGTAGGATTATACCATTATAAATTACAGTTTAATTAAGCAATACATAGCCCAAAATATTTTCAAGAGGTTTATTCTAAATCACGTGCCAAGTGAATTATCACTTCTGTATAAATAATGAGATGGTTTTGTGAATGATATTCAATGAGAACTTACGTGTCACGTTAGAAAAGATCGATTTTGGACTATAGCATCACTCATGAGTTACATTTATCTTTAGTTCATCACCACCATATTATATAGATTAAGCTTTAGTTATATGGTTATCTTCGTTTATTTGTGATTCAAGATTGTAAACGAAAAATGCACATCATCTTTTAGCAGAGATGGTTGTACACCTTCCTTCAACACCTAGTGTTCAGGTGTTTGAATCTTACCATACGTATTTTACAAATATGTGTGAGGAGTTTTCTACCTGTTTGTAGGAGCAGCTCTCTCTCCGATTGTGAGAGTTGTAGTCCAGATGTAACATCTCTCCGATAGTGGGAGTATTATTCTGGACTGTACTTATAAAGTCTGATTAATCTCGTCAGATCGCGATATATGTATTTTCAAAAAAAAAAATGTAAACGAAAAATGAAGCAAGGCAGCAGGAGAAACAAATAACAATGTTATTGAACGGACACAAATATAGCACAGAAGATCTTCTGCGGCGTACATGAACCAAACACGACTCAAAATGAAGGAGGCATAAAAAATAAAACATAAAAACTATAACATACCAAAAGTAAAACAAAGAAATTAGCACTTGACAATTGCTTATAAACTCAAGGATTGAAATTATCAGGCTATTGTTTGGTAATATCATACGGCAATCCAACATCACTTGTAGCAATATTTCCTCTGAACAGCTCAAAAGACGACCCCATGTCACCAGTAATGACATTGCCACCAACTTCAACATTGTCATAAGGTTGCAAGCTTAGAGCAATATCACTTCCACTGCCTCTGCCTTCAAAATGGGACGACGAAAGAGCCATTGTCATATCACTCTCTCTATTACCTTGAGGGGCAATGAAACCCTCACGATGAGGCCGCATGCCCACGAAAAAGTCATTTATGCTGCTGCTGCCACCAAAATGAGGAGGTAAAGGCGGCGATGGCAATAAAATGGACATATCGATCCCACAAGTACTTTTCGGGTCTCTAAAATCCCCAAAAGGATGCAAACCCATAGTATTTTTAGCACCACTAGAACCAACAAAATAAGAATTATTATTTCGAGGACCCACAAACCTTAATTGGTTTCCACTATTGGAACTTACAGCAAACGGTTGATAATAAGAACTCAACCCATCCTCATGGTTTGTTTTTGCCCCTTTACTACTGCTAGTGATATTATTGATATTGTTCATCATATTGATGAACCACTGTTCGCATTGAGAAGACTCTGAAGGAGCATTCTCATGATTATCGTTATTTGCACTGAGGTTGGGAGCCAATCGGTCCATTACCAATGCTGAGGCTTGATCATGAACAGGATCAGGAAGAGGAAGAGGATGAGCAAGTAAAAGAGAAGCATGTTGACAAAATTCAAGCCTCCTTACGATAAGCTTGTGTTTCTCTTTAGCAAACCAAACCAAAGATTCAAGGTCGGTTACATTGAGATCATCTAGGCCGTTACCTTCACACACATTGTGCATGAGATTGGAGACCTTCATTTCTTCATTCTTCATCTGTTGCTTATTGAGTTGTTCCTTCAATTTACTCACCCTTTCTTGTAGGTAAGTCTCTTGATTCTCCATCTTCTTATTTCGCTCCATCTCTGGCATGTGTTGGAACCTCGCAAGTATCTCTTGCACTTCCAGGCGAGTGGGCCACATCACTGGTTCTCTATCATATGGGCTATAGATGATAACAAAGGCCTCGACACAACAAAGGGTGCTCAGTTCGCTCACTTTTTTCAACAACCCAATGGTTCTCTTCTTAAGACTTGCTTTCCTAGGACTATCATTCACAATCAATGAAAGATTCACCTTTGTCCTTGTCATGTTTTGTGCTTCTTCTTCTTTTTTCAGATTCACTCTATTTCTATGATTTTTACCCTACGCATAAGTGAGTTTTTATAGTAAAATAGAAGACTCATTCAAGGGTAAGATGAGAGAAGGGTTTGGGATAATTGTCAAAATTTAGAATGTAATCTATATTTGATAAGGAATCTTTTTTCATGTTCTAAGATAATTGTGTTCAGACAAATCATGTAGTATTGTTGCTGGCATTATGGTAGGATGATTCATTGTAATTAATGTTATGTTTCTAATTTTCATTGTCCAAATCACATCCACAATTTTTATCTTAATTATTATCTTAACTATAGTCGATCTATTGTAGAATTATAAATTTGTATATCTCCATATATAAGACCAAATAAATTATTACTTCTAAATCTAATATAAGCACGGTTTACTAAGTTGGTTATGTCTTTAATTGATATTCATTCCGTGGATTTTCATATTATTTAAGACTTTATTGTTTGTATGTAAAAGAAAATATCTAGCTCGTGATTTGCACCTTTAGTTACCTCTAAGTCCAATATATATATATATATATATATATATATATATATATATATATAAATTTCAAGTCAGTACGCATTGATATAAATTCGTCAGTGCATTGGATGTGAACCATTAGATTTACATACTTTGACTCAAAGTGTATTTACTTATCAAAGTTTTTCCATAATCAATGGTCCATATGCAAAGCACCGATAGGAAAACCACTATATATATATATATATATATAGTATTTCTATTATCAGTTCGAACTTATATAAGATATATCAGTTCATTAAATGTGGAACATTGGATTTAAATGATTTGACTTTGCTGTATGCATTTGTCAAAGCACTGATATATCTTATCAGTTCGAACTGACAACAGAAAGACTATATATATATATATATGAGGGTCGAAAAATTATTGACACTATTTGGGGAGGGGTGTTGTACAAATATCATCACTTTACTAATGTATGTTTAAAAGACGTCATTTAACGTGATCAGATAAAAATACCTCGAATTATTGAAAAAGAGATAAAGTTGTCGTTTTCAATGTCAGAGGAAAGCAAGAGTGAGAAAGAAACCGATGAGAAGCTAATCGATTACAACGAAATTGACGGTGAAGTGACCGGAATGAGAGTACACCAGTTTTTTTGTGATCGACAGAGGTAAGTTTAGTTTGGTTTTTTTCTCGTTTTTGTTTTTGATAACTTGCATTGCATGTTAGACTTGTGTTTTGTTGATTGAAATTGTAGATTAGGTTTGAAATAGAGATCTGAGAATGATTGTAGTTTAGATTAAGATTTGAAATGAGTTTGAATATCTGTTGAAGAAGATAAAATTTTGGGTAACCGAGACTTTTTGAAGGAGATCCGAGTTTTTTCGTAGTTGAATCGAACTTTTTTGATAGATTTCCGAGCATTTTGTGAAATATAGGATTTGGTAAATCAAGCTTATTTTAAGTTAAATCGAGCTTTTTTTTTAACATGATCGAGCTCATATTTCTCAAAAAACCGACTTTTTTTGAAAGAGATCGAATTTTTTTGTAAAGGATCGAGTTTTTTTAGAAAGGGATCGAGTTTTTTTTTTATAGGTTCGAGGTTTTTTGTTATTGGTCCTAGCTTTTTTTTCATTGTTTCGAGCTATTTTTTCACTAGTTCGAGCTTTTTTTTTTCAAATTATCAAGCTTTTTTTGTCAGCCCAAGCTTTTTAAAAACATAATCGAGCTTTTTTTTTAGATAATTTTGGGTTGGTTACTGTCCGAGATTATTTGTCAAATGTTCGAGTTTTTTTATCAAATGACCGAGCTTTTTTATCAAAGGGTTGGACCTTTTTTCCAAAGGCCCGAGCTTTTTTTCAATGGCCTGAGACTTTTAATATTGTTTCCTAGCTTTTTTCAGTTTAGTGATGTATTATTTCTGTGACATTACATTTGAGAAATAGGTTGAGGGGTTTGCTTAAAACTCCAGAAGAAGACTGGTACGAGGGTAAACTGACTCGATACGACCATTTTAACTCCCTTGGCCATACAGACAATATATTGAATCAGGTCTGTGCAGAATTTGATGTGGAAGATCGGTGTCGTGTTTCAGGCATTTCCTAACAATGCAACGGGAGAAGAAGTTTTCGGGCGGTGTTATCCATCGGTTACTTTTGAGGGATCTGTATCATAAGGGCCCAACATATGAGATGCAGTTCATGTTAGGGAATCGTTCGATGAGGTTTTCGAAGGTGAAATTTTACCTGATCACTGGATTACATTTTGGAGTCGTACCGGACATAAACATGTATGCAGAAGTGGAGAATGACGTACATCAGCGGTACTTTCCTGGAGTCGATAAGGTTTCGTTCAAGGAGATAAGGGTTGTTCTCACCCTCAAAGAGTTTCAGGAGGCGTACATTGTTGTGAAGCTCTGCCTCATTTATATGCTTAACTGAATACTGATGGGGGTGGACGAGGGATTCAAGATTCAAGTTTGGCAGTTTCGGATGGTAGAGGACCTCGATGTGTTCGATGCGTTCCCGTAGGGTGCCCAAATATACAAGCATTCCATTTTCTCATTCAAGCATGTGCTTGACGGGCGACGGGACAGGTCCGAGAGACGCCAGCAGGAAAAGGGAGCTCATGTACATAAGGTGAAGAACTACAACGTTTACGATCTAACTCACGCTCTATTAGTAAGAACTTTGAATTACAACATGTACTTTATTGTTGGTGTCCTAAATTGTATGGATTCTTATCATACTTATTTTTTATACAGATATTTGCTTTCGTGGTGATCCCAGCAGCCATTTAGGCAATCGAAGGGATACGGACCTGTCTCCCCGTATATTGAAGTGGGAGTTGAGCAAACAACCGAGAGGGAAAAAGCTGGCCAAGATTTTCAATGCTCCGGTATTTATTTAATTTGTACATGTTTATATTGTTCAGTAAGTATACAATTACATTGTTCTAACTAAGGTTTCAGACGTTTGCGAGGATGAAACTTGTGCACACACCAACTGAGAGAGAGGCACCGTACTAGACAGGGCTAAACGAGGGGGAAGCCTGTATGTAGAGGAGGACAGGCTTCAGATTCCTCCTCCGGTCCCTGATCAGACTACCGTTGGGGGGAAAATTGGGATAGAGGTTCGGGGTTTCATGGCCAAGGCCAGTAACAGTGAGGGATCTGAGTCAGAGGCTGAGGCTTTCAAGGCCAGTGACAGTGAGGGATATGAGCCGGACCCTCAGTGAGAGAGGCATAGATGGGTTTAGTTTACCACCCCCTGACCTGCAGGGCATTGGACGTGATGGTGAGGTAAGTTGAAATGACAGTTTTATTTTTTATTAACACATGTTAATAGTTTTGTACTAACAATGTAGACATGATTTTAGGGCCCATGGGAACATCAGTTCAACGAGTTGTGTGAAGCCCTAAATAAGAGTGACGAGGATCGACAGTAGCAGCACCGGGTGTTGCTAGATATGATAGAAAAGAGTGACGAGGATCGACAGCAGCAAGACCAAGTGTTGCTGGATATGATTAGGGGTCGACGTCGATGCATATGCACAGGCATGGTCCACTACCTCCTAATCCAGACTTTAGTCCTGGAGACAGGACATGTGGGTATATAGAGGGGACAAACAGGATAGGTGGACGTAGTGAGCATCCGTCAACCGAGGGGTAGGTCCGAAGAATGAGGTTCAGCCATGTACCTGCGATTCTAGGCCAACTATATATACAACAATCCAGTCGGACCTCCCTACAGTCCAGTCTGGGTCGACCCAGGCCCAGACCCAGCTCCCTCCACCACCCAGCACAGCGACCGAGCTCCAGAGCTCCCCCTCACCTTGGTCATCGATCAATGCCTAGAGATCCCCTTCACCATGCACATTGATCCAACCGGCCCAGCTACCCCCACCAAGCACAACGACCCAACTCCAGAGGTCCCCCCCACCTCGGCCATCGATCGATGCCCGATGATCCCCTCCACCCGGCACATTGATCCAGCCAGCACAGCGACCCAGCTCCAGAGCTCATCGTCGCATCATACCTAGCCACCGCCCAATAAGCGTTTACTCAAGCGCAAGTGGCAGTTGCTGAGTCCTTACACAGATCCATATCGACCGAAGAAGGTGAGGACATGACCTCAGTCAACAGACCACATATTTGACCCCCATGAACTAGTGGACTCTGACCAGCTAGCAGCGTACAAAGCCTTCAAGATGAACATCTACAGGGAACAGTGGGTACAAATTTATCTATAAATTTGGCAATCTTTTATTGTTTAATAAATTTATTATTAAGCTAAACCAACAATTAAGCAGGCATGATGTGGACGTGTTGGCGCCAGTCGAAGTCAATTGGTTCCAGCGGATGCAGTTCAACTTCATGGACTTGGAGGACACGATATGTACTTACATAGGGATGGCCAATAGAGAAATGGGGGCGGATATAAGTCTCCCATCCCCAACCCCATTTTCCAAACCATCCCCTATCCCCCCCCCATCCCCATCCCCATCCCCATCCCCATCCCCATCCCTATTTTCCCATTTCCCTTATTTTTCCCCGTTTTTCCCCATTTTCCCAAAGTCCCCCATTTTCCCATTCCCCCATTTTTTCTGTATCAGTTAAAATTACATATTAAAGAAACACATAAATTCGCAATCCAATAAATTCAAATACAAAATAGCATCTCATACAAATTGAAATGAAAGTTAAGTTGTTTAATATGTATATATAGTTAGTAAAATATGTTAATAAATTCTATGGAGCTTGCTTGGTGTGTAATTTAACAAAAAAATCAATATGTATATATAGTTAGTTTGCTTGGTGTGTAATTTAAGTTATAGTTTATAAATATGTATATATAGTTAGTAAATAAAAATAATAAAAATATTGAAAATATGATAAAAATATATATTAATATAGTTTTTATATAATATTATAATACTTGGGGAAAATGGGGATGGGGGAACCTAACCCCAACCCCATCCTCATTTATAGGAATTTGTGGGTGAAATGGGGAAATGGGGAAATGGGGATGGGGACAGGTCCCCTCATCCCCAACCCCATTTCAATTTGGGGTTAAAAGTCATCCTCATCCCCCCCATCCAATTTCCCTATTTTCCCTAAAAAAAAATCCCCCAAATGGGGATAAGGGAGCGGGTGTTTGGGGCCCCCTGGGTAAAATGGCCATCTCTATACTTACATGATTTTGTATTTGACGTTTGTTTAAGTAATGTTGTTTTGCTAACAATTCTTAACATTTATAAATTATCAGCATTTGGACGCATACCTCTATATTCTTTAGAAGTGTCAGCGAGGATTCCCCACTGTGTACAACCAGAGGATCAATGTATTGGATACGTAATTCAATGTAAGTATTTATAACTTATTGGTTGTGTATATATTTTTTTGGTTTTTGATTGTTGATAACTTCCTATCAATGAATGTATGTACAGTCACTAATGATGGTACAGTGGGAGAGAATGATGTCTCGTAATGGTAACGGGGCTATGACCACAGCAAGATGGAATGTGCTACATTATTAGTTGTTGGCTGAGGACCTTCAGACGATCCATGGAACTACCATGAGTAGAAATCGATCGTGGTACAAGGTTGACTTGGTAAGTGTTACACTATGTAACTAATTAAAAGTAAAATGTGTTCGTATATCCTAACATCTTATGAATACTTTTACAGGTCCTGATACCATGCAACATTAGGCTCTAACATTGACTCTTGGTAACCGTCGACCTTACTCTCGAGAAGATGGACATATTGGAGCCCTGGAGACAGGATGTCCCCTTGCATATCAGGAAGCAATAGGTCCGCCTGTTGCGCTGGTTTTTACCATCAATGTTGAATAACGCGGGGTTATACACTGCGCGACGACCACACTGTAAGACTTTTCCTAGGAAAAATAAGCCATTCCCGGTCAACGTGGTGCCCACATCAATGGTCCCCTAACAAAACCAATCGTAAGACATTCAATTTCTTTAACTAACTTGATATTGTTTTATTAAAAATGAATTGTAACGCGTGCTAATGTATCCAATCGCAGGGGTAATTGTGGTCCCTATACATTTAGATTGATCGAGTCCATACTGACGGATCGGTGGGCTTTCGACTGATCGAAAGACGACATGGGGATCAATCGTGTGAAAATGGCTATGGAGATTTTTTGTAACTCCAAGCCCTCCTAGAGATTGGTTGTATATTAATAGTTGTAAATTATTTATATTTTGTACAATTTGTTATGTACAAAGACATTCTATTTTAGTTATATTATTTTTACTTTTTTTATTGTTTCTGTTTCAAGTGTCTGGTATCAAAAGTATGACACACATTGCAAACCTTAAACAATATTACAAAATAAGTTAATGAACAAGTCATACAATTCCAAATTATTACAATGTTATAAATGGAAACGTCGTCATTCAATCCCCGATAGAGTCCCTATTAGGGCACATTTGTTTGTTGTGTCCAATTGAATGACAGATGTTACACTTGCGGTGGTATTCATTGGGAACACCTCTGCTTGGACCTTCATTAATCAAAGGTGGGTTAAAACACCTCCTGTAACTATGACTCGATTGTCCACATCTTCTACACGATTGTGTGGATGTCTTTTTTGAAGACGAGACATGTCGGCTCGCCCTCGGGCATCATACTTGTCTCTTAGAGATCGGATTGAAAACCACCCGTTCAGCGAAGCCAGATGGCATAACCCTTGTTGAAGGATGTCCAACGGGTACAATAGGAACCGAATACACATAAATAAGTGTCTTTCTCTTGTAGTAGTCCGCACACAGGGATGCCCAACGCCTAGGCGGCATCTAGACAAGCAACTAGCCGGTTGATTTATATTTATATATATATATATATATATATATATATACTTTTTACTTTACTTTTTTTAATTTCTTTTTCAAAATGAATCACCAGTGACTCACCACATTAATGATAGTTAATCCTCTTCTAAAAAACTTTTCCCATATTTTATATTATTTTTCTTTAGTTTCTCGATAAACCTCCATCTTTCTTTTTCAACACAATTAATATTACAATACGTTGTCTCTCTTTCTCTATCTCTCTCTTCATCGTTCTAACTTCTTTTCAATCTTCAAAATTCTAATTTTTTCTCTCTCTCTTCATCCCTCTCTTCATAAAGAAACTCATGTTTTTATTTTCTTCTTTGAAACTTATCTTCACCTTTGTTTGTGTTTATTTTTTCCGCTGTGAATGGTGTCGGATCTAGACACCGGGCACCTAATTTTTAATCTTCGACGCCTCCTGAAACTTTTGGTTAAGGCGGTGATAACCCACTCACCCACAGCGACACCCTTTCGGAGACGGTTTGACCAGTCAAATGACTTCTACCATCTGCGAGTTTTGGAACGACTAAGCAGAGTCAACAACTTTGACTCAGATTTGCCCAATTTTCCAACCTATTTGGTCGATTTTTGCAGTCAACTTTCTTTCAACTGTCTAATATGGTCGATTTCACTAGGGATGGTAAAAGTACCTGTGTGGACCCGCACTTTTGGGGTGGAGATGTGTTTCAATTTAATAGAGATGGGGCGGGGATGGGGATAGATAGTCTAACCTGCATTGGGTATGGGGTGGGGATGGGTTTTATACTCCCCGCTCTGCCCCACTCCGCCCCGCTTAAAGTAATATTTAGTTAAACTACGTAGTTTCAAAGAAAATAAATATATCTAAAAAAAGGAAATATATATAAATATATTAACCCTAACTTTACATCTTTTTGTCGATATTTAACATAAAGTGACAATACAAAATACTAATAAAAAAACCCTAGCCGCTAACTGCAACTCTAAGTCTTTATTCCTTAAACAACTCTAAGTTCATCATTCAAGTTTTAACCTCAAATACAGTAAGTTTTTTATCTTATGATTAGTTTTATGTTTTTCTACTAGAACTGAGCGTTCCACATGTCTTGAAGAACCAGATTTTAATGAGGTAAATAAATCATGCATATCAAATCAAATTAAGTTATTGATATTCAAATCAGATTGAATACAATTTATTTTTTTGGTTCAGAATGTTTCAAGAACCATGTGAGTGAGTGTCAATATCTTGAGAAGATGTCAGATGAAGTTGATATTACGAAGAGAGAACAAGAGAAATAGATATAGCTATTAGATGATTAGCGTTACGAATTTCGAACATTTTGACTTCATACTTTATGTTTATGTTTGAGAATGATTGGATTTACTTGTGAGAATTATGTTTACGAGATGTTTTTTTAATATTTTCATCGAAATACTTACTACTTTATATATTTTATCATATTCAATGGTTATATATTTGTAATTTTAATAAATAAAAAAATTATAAATAGGGTAAATGGATGGGGATGGGGATGGGGATGGGGAAAGCACTCCCTGTTGTACCCTGTCACGCCCCAACCCCACTCCATCTAAGGTGGGGGTTTATGAGAGGATGGGTTTTCACAAAATAAATGGGGTAGGGTGTGGGGAAGACCACCCCGCCCCGAACCCGCCCCATTGGCATCCCTAGATTTCATCGAAACAAGATTACGGGTGTCCGCCAACGTATAGACAGTGCCTAGGCAGTCGATTTTACCTATTTTCGAACACTGGTACAAAGTGAAAAATAAAAAGCATGTAAGTGACAATATCTTATTTTAATAGATCTTAAAAAATCTATTTGGTTATAAAAATATACATCATATATAAATGTTATATTATTTTATATTATCTTATGCCAAAAGCATAAAATTGAGTCTATCCTATAGAATTTGCATATTCTTTAGTGAAAGTCTTTGAAGTACAATATGATAGTACAATATATCCTTAAATAATGATGTAAAAATATAAATATGTCTTAAAATGACATTTTGATGATGCAAACAAATCCATGAAAGATAACGAGATAAGACCAAGTGACCAAATAAATTCACGTTATCAACGGGAGAAATATACAATTAGAAAAATTAACAACATGAAATTGCAGTTGTCATGCATCATCTTTATCTTATCTTGATCCTTGTATAAATTCACTTGCAAATTGTATATTCGAATGAATTTATTCAATCTCAATATATTAACCCGGGTGATTATTCTTAAAGAACAATTTATGAAAATGACAATAAATAGATTGTTTGTTGCACACTAGAAGTGAGAAATATGACTTTTATCTAAAAGTTATCATTCTTTGAAGCGGATATAAAAAATCATGATCATGTTAATTAAGAATAATGCTCGACCTATATGTAATCCTCATCATAGCTCCTGAAGAGTTAAATGTCATTGAAGAGACAAAAGCCTTTTTGAAGAGATACAAAGTAATGAATTCTGGTCTCCCCCTCTGAGACTCATAAATTAAAAAGATCTCAATTGCCCATACAAAGGCACATATACTTGAAGTATACAAATTTTATATTTTTCAACTGTAAAAGTTTATGGTAGCCCTTGAAGAGGCGTGTATACTGTAAAGTGAAAATTGAGATCTTTTATAGTGTTGCTCTGCATATTATGAAATGTTAAGGAGCTTAAACCATAAATCCTGGATGAATGTTGACATAATACTATTGTAAAAAAGACAGATCTATATTTATTTAAAAACTTCAAATGTTTTAGACATATGGGGTAGATGTTTGAAGACGTCAAACTTTTTTTGTTAAAACAATTATTCGTAGGAAAAATTAAGATAACGAGATATAACCTATACCTCGAAACGAAGGGTTTACTATAGAAACCCAGTATTGATCATAAAAAAATATTTTGTTGCATGATTAATATTTCTATAATCAGAATAATTTCTGATTGATTATAAATAACATAAGCGTATAATTCAAATTCTCATAACTTATACTCATTAAAGTTACAATGGTTTTTATATGGTTTAAAGCAATTCAGAAGAATGTTGTATGATCCTCTTAGTGAACGCATCATAAAATGGGTATATAATATAAAGTTCCTATATGCATCATATATATTCCTAAAGATATCGGAATTTGGATTTACAATTGAAACAATATATGTCAATTTGAAACTCCTGAAGAGCTTCTAACACTATTGTATATTTGAAACGAGAATTTAAGATGAAATTTTTGAGGAAAAACAAAATATTGTTTCGGTCTGAAGATCGAGCATAATTTAAATGGATTACTCATTTCAGCCTCAATATGGATGAGTTTCATTCATTGAACATCCATATGGTTTTTGAACTTTAGATCTTAAGAAAGATCCATTTCGATCTAAAGATAATGATGAAATGATACTTCGTCCAAAAGTATCGTATCTTATTGGTGTTGTATTATATTTAGCACAATGATACGGTCTATAACTAATGTTGCTGATTGATTTACTTAGATCTTATCGACAACAACATTAGAGAAATTGATCTATGGTATTGGAATGTGTCAACTTAGTAAACAACAAGATTAAGAACATAGCATTTTTCAAGGGGAGAATATTCTTCACTTTTGGATATTTTTGCATTGCATTCTTTTTTTCTTGATCAAGTTTTGTCTCATTGGGTTTTTCTGGTAAGGTTTTTACCGAGACAGTATATAAGCACGTCTAATATTTTTTTTAGAAGAATCTCATAAATTATTATCAAGGTGGTGTGCGTCCAAAGGGGAGTGTTGTGATATAATTGACTTTCACCATTTAGAGAATAATTCGTAATAAATTTTCTTGATCTTATTTCCTATTTCATTATAGGGAAATTACATCTTTTGATCTTATTTCTTATTTTATTGTAGATTCAATTCTCCTTATACCTATACGTAAGCTTATTGTGTAAGCATTCAAAAGATATGGAGAAATAAACTAATAGAATTGGTTTGTTCTCATTCTTTCTCTTTTTAGTTAGTATTACTTTCTAAGCTTTTATGCTTTTATTTATAACAATATATGGTTTATTTTAACAATTCACGCCACTTAAGTCTTAGGGGTCATTCATTTTTTTAACTGAAAACTGAATAGTTCTGAATTTTATTGAAAACTGAATAATGACTGAAACATGAATTTGAATTACGTGTTTGTTTTTTATTTTTATCACCTCTGAATAGAATATCAATTTTATTATTTTTTAAATATAAAATGGCTTTAAAACAATTAATTTGATATGTATACCCTGTTACTAATAATTGTTATGTATTTTCATATTATATGATACAAACAACTAAATAAAAATATAAATATATGGAGAATAATCTATTCTATGAAGTTATGTCCTTTATTTGTTATTTTGATAAAGGTGATAGTGTACAAACACCATAGGAAGAAGTCTATAAATTTTGACAATTTAACATAGAAAATCAAACGAATACTGATGACATAAAATAATTTGCTATCGCAAGAAAATGTATCTTTTGCTTTATGTTTTGAATATTTGATTGATTATCAATTAAGAACTTAGTGGGTTGTTTCTTGTGATACATTTTATATTATAAATTCTTCCAAGGAACTCAGTATTTAAAAGGGACCAAGTAGTTTAGAGGTTTTATTAGAATTCAAAATTCATGATAATATTTAGATTATCTTTAACCCCTAAACGTTTTATTGGATGATATTTCTGATTTTGGTTCTGAAATACGTACAATTTTCATAATAGGACTGAGAATTTAAATTAACATCTTGATGCTTATTCAAAATAATAGATTCTTGCTTATGATTTCACCTAGTGAGTTATATAGTGATTTTGTAAATAATATTTTTTATGGGTCTTCGAACTCTTCTCATATTCTAAATTCTACTTTTGGTTTTAGAATTAGATTGATGATTGTTCTTGTAGTTTAGTTATAATTCTTTTTAATCGTATGACCGAAGGTATAATATAGATAATTGATTCGTTGGACATTTTGATTATTTTAAATTCTCGGTTTTAAGTCCTTTTGATTAATTGTATTAAAATTGATCTCATAAAATATAAGGAGAGAACTGTAAAAGTTAGAAACTATTGGTAATAGTTCATAAAATCTGTTATGTTTTATTTATGAGAATAAATTTGTCTATGCATTATACATTCTTAAGGGGGGAGGGGTGATGTTGTTAAGAACGTATAATTTTAAAGACTTGCGTTTAAGGAAGAAATCGTATGTTTGTGATATTTATGTTGAATAAAGGTCATGTTTGTTGAATTGCAATTTTGAATGTCATTGAAGTTAAGATTTGACTTAGTTGTCAAATAGTTGCAAACTTATTGGTCGAAAATGATTTTTCAAAGTAATAATATTTTCAACTTGAATGCTGAAAGTTATGTGGTCATATTTATGGCTAGAAGGTTTTATTTGAAAATTAGTATTAAGTTTGCATACTTGAAAACTTCACTGACATAGTTAATCAAGTTTCTAGACAATGGTGTTTAGTGTAATAAAGTATTGGTATTTCATGATTTTGTTAAAAGTTTTATTATGCCTTTAGACATAACCAAGGGTCAGTGGGAGTAAATTTATTTTCCAGGTGCTCTGTGTTGTCATTTATGTGACATTAAGAATTTTATCTATAGTATTTCGAGGTGAAAAATTTTCAACAAACTTATTGTGATAATGCTATTGAGAAAATATAATAAAGGAGCGCTTAAAGCATTGATATGATTACAAGTTTACTTGTTTGAGGTACCTATTGGTAAAAGTGATAAACTTACATAAGTTTTTAATTTCTCAAGTAAATTGGAGCGTTCTCATAAGAAAAATGTCATATATGTATCCGCATATGATAGTTTGATGTAAGCTTAATATATATGTATTGATTCTATTATTACATTAGTAAACTTTGCGGGTTTCAAACCAATTTGGCATATATCAACAGATAGTGATAAAAAAAAAAGGTTTCATCGTATGGATAAAGAAATATGTGACTTAATATATTGCAACTCTAAAAAATTTTGATTGTGAAATCATATTTTATGGTAGATTGTGATAATTTCATTTAATTTAATTTCTCTAAATATGATAAGATATCTCAGAGGTTGAATCATATATATATTGTGGTGAGAGAAAGATTTAAGAGTTACGAGTTTCTAATAGCCATAAGTAAAATAACTCTTGTTGACGTTGATTTCTGGATTGTATCAGAAAAGCCAACAAGGATTGGATTTCGGTTGTGATTTCAAAGAGAGAGAGGAGGAGAGTAAACAATACGAGTTTTTTACGTGGTAAAACTCTGATGACCGGAGAAACATCCACAGGTGGTTGAATGATCAACCGAGCCAAAATCCACTATGAATTTATAATATTACAAGCTCTCGATCTCTCTTTCTTCTCTCTGTATTTTTCTATGATTGTTCTCTATATCTTTTTTGGCGAGATTATAGGTTTATTTATATGTTTATAGAGCCCTAATCTGCTTTGTACAAGTAATAGATCTTTGTATTTAATTACAATTATGTACTTGCTTGAAGCTGATTGTCTTCTTTCCTATTTCGAAATCTTGTATTGAGAGTGAATGAGACTCTAACAATGTAGTCCAATTAGGACTTATTTCCTTATAGGAGCAGTCTTTTTGAAGAAATAAATTTGTTGCCTGATTGAGAACCTTTCCTGTTTAATATTCTATTTTCTTTGGGATTCCTTCTTTGTATGGATATCCTCATGTATTTAATGACCTAATCTGTGTGAACTAAGTGCTAGACCTTTTATTCGGTTTTCTTCATATTTGTCCCGAGCAAGTATAATACCCAGTGGTCCCAAGTAACATCATTTGATCCCGAATAGAAGCGTCATTTAACCAGTCCCGAGTGTCGTTAGCTGATCCCGAGTAATAAATGATGTTGATTGACCCTGAGTAGGTTTTGTTCAATATCTGCTTACTCGGGTTCTCTTCTTCGGTGATGTCTTGTAGGACATTTTATGAATGCCTATTCGGATATCCACCTGGCAATTTATCCTCTTTATTGATGACGTGTAAGTACGATAAAATTCTCATATGACAATACCCCCTTAGAATATTTTTGTTGAATAAGGTTTCTTCGGGCAAAAGTATATTAATTAGTTTTCAATATCTTTTCAGTACCCCGAGTAATTATCTAATCATAATGACCTGTCTTAATGGTGACCCTGCAAATTCGATTTGTCTCCTTACACGAGATTTTTAATGATGGCGATATTTTGGAGTTCTGACGGTGAAAGCCAGTTCTCCTTCTGACACGTGTCTTTTACCTTTTCGTTTTTCGATATCATTTATGAGAAATGACTCATGCGCTTCCCCGTGTGCCGTCTACATCATCAATCCTTATCATTATTTTTTCTCTCCTTGAGATCTAGGGTTTCATGCTTATATTTCTTTAATTTCTTCATTGAGACAGTTGGTTCATTCTTAAAGATTTCTCAACATAAAAAATTTCTTAAACCCAGATTTTTCAGTAGAAAAAATTTCTTAAACCTAGATTTCTTTACGTAGAAGGTCGTGACTTTCCATTGAAGATCTTGCATCAAACTTTATTCAAGGTTAGTTTTTAATGAAGCCATCTTCCCGTCATCGTTTTTTTAATGTCGCTCTTGATGCATTAGAACTTGAGGATTTCCAGTTGGTTTCTTGCATTAGAAGATTACTGGGGGAAATCCCTGCTGATGAACCTCCATTTCTAGAAGTTGATGTTCCTGGGCTTCACCCTGACGTCACTTTTAGCCTTGTATCGAGTTCTTCATCTAGTTCTGATTCTGATATATCTGATCACAGTGTAACTCTTTGAAGGATGGGAAAACATCAAAGCATAAGTGAAGTCCATAAGCACAACTCTGGCGATATTTTGATCAGGGAGCAGATCCTCAACGAAAATGATGTTGAAGAGGCGTTCAGGGCGTCTCGTCTTACTTTTTCTACTAAACGCCCGAGTGGGTTTGACACCGAACCGAATGTCGTCAGGCCAAATGAGATAATGAAGTATCCTGCCCCGATTCGATCTGTCTAATTCGGTCACTCTGATTCCCCCGGGTATGGTGGAAGTCTACGAATCCATGCTTTGTTGTGGCGTCACTCTCCCTTTTCAGCCATTTATTGCCTGGTTTCTGGCTGAAGCATGGATCGCTCTGGCCAAACTGGCCCCGAACAGCTATAAGGTCTTGATGTGCATGTGGAACATGTACAGCCGGATGAACCTATCGTCGCCTTCCCCGAGTGAAATCAGGCACTTCTTTACGCTAAGGCAGTCTGGTAAGACAGGGACTTACTTCCTCATGTCGAATCCGCTAGAATGCTAGGTCCCTAAGGGGACAAAGGTGAGTCAGGAAGCTGACATCCTGGCCACCCTAAAAAGAAGGGTTTTATATGGATATTCCCTACATCCAACAAGATCTGGAAGAACAGTTGATTTTTTCGACTAGGGGGGTCTCGGGTTTGATGTTACTGTTTCAACTAGGGGTACTCGGACGGTGCTAAAAGTCCCCAGTTTCTTCTATTCCCCCGAGATATGGATTAAGAAGAAAATTGATTTCAGTGATTATGAGCTGACCAGACTTGCTCGGGTAGCGGTTCGTAATTTGGAGAAGAGAAGCAAGACTTATCTCTTCGTTGAGTCGAAGATGATTGAGCTCGGCTTCTTCGAAAAGATTTCGGGTCACCGCAGGCGATGTAAGCGATTTTGTAACCTTTTTCCTTTCTATTGTTATATATTTTTTGTTTTGCATTATAATGCGGTTCCTTTTTTCTTCTAAGTGTATGATACGGACGTCGTCTGCGATCTTCAGGCTCGCCAAGTGAAGTCAATTATTCAGGCGAGTCAGAAAGAAGCTTCTCGTCAAGGCAATGAAGGCATCGCCCAGCCTGAGTCCGACAAAGAGACTGATGCGGTTGAAGAGCAAGTTCCCGAAGATGTCCCTGATGACGTTTTTCAACCGACGACTGGGGAAACTAGTGGTCCAAGTGGGTCGACCGATACTCAGCTGCTTGACGACGGGCAAGGGCAAGGGCAGGGACAGGGGCAGAGTGAAGGTCTCGGTGAGGAGCCTGTCGAACGGACTGACGTCAGTGATGGAGGTAATACCTCTGCGGGACAGGTACCATTAGGTCTCGAATTTTTTGAAGCCTTCCGGGATGATACTTAGGAGGATCCTACATCTGATATCAGTTTTCACCTCTCTCGGGGTGAGAAACTGAAAGAAATCAGCTCTCCAACTCATCCTCTCAAGGTTATTCCGGTGGTCTCTTTCATCGACTCCAACGATAAAGATATTATGGCTGAGACTTACCCGAGTGCTGATGTTGGAGCATCGGCGGATGTGAAAGCTTCGGAGCCGAACAGGGGTTCCCCTTCCCCCGAGGTTGAAGATCTAGGGGCTGAACCCTCGGGGGTTCCTTCATATCCTTCTTCCTAGGATATGCTGCGGGAGATGTCATCTGGTCGGGCTTTTATCGGGACGACCGCTGGAGTTATTTTCGGGATGGCTCCATTGCTGAATGTCTTCAAAACATTTTTAACAGTGCATCTTATGTAAGTTATCTTTAACTTCCTTCAGTTGCTGTTTGTTTGTTTGGCAGATTTTTAATTGAACTCCTTTGTAGATGGTGGTAGAGTTCGCTGTGCTGGTTCAGACTCAACAACATCAAGCTGATAAAATAAGGCGTCTAGAAGCTCAGCTGAAGGAAAGTGAGGACCAACGTGCTCGGGTCGAAATGGCTTATCAACAAGAGGTTGGTTCTGCCCAAGTTTTTGCCAACCACTGCTTGGCCAAGCAGGTTGAAGCCGAGAAGAAAGCTTCTTTGGTAGATGAGAAGGCAGCATCGCTTCAAGATTTGTTGTCCTCTGCCCAAGAATCCATGCTTAAGGCTGAGCAGGAAGTGGAGCAGTTTAAGTCGGCGTATGAGCAGAAAATCAAAGATTTGGAACGCCAGGCTCTAACAGTCGAATCCTTATCCTGATAAGCCAGGCTGGAACTTGAAGTCCAAAGGGTGTATCATTTTAAAAGATCCCCTGGCTACGACGCCCTTCTCCTTCTGGAGTTTCAGCGGGGGCTAGTTTCAGTTGGTGAATTTTTCAAAGTTTAAAATAGGGCGACTGAGAAGAACCGAACTAACTGGGAGCTGTCAATCAAACATCATATGGATCGGTCCTTGGAATCTCTCTGGATTCAGATGAAGGAATGGAGGGCTTACTGCCGCAGCCGAGGCAAGGAGCCTCATCCCATGTATTTGGAGGTTCCATCTGAGCATTCACTCTCGACTTTTTACACCAGTGGAGAGTCAGTCGTAGAAGGTGTGGTGCCTGGTGTTGGGCCAATCTCAGGAGAGGATTACAGCCAATGGATGGACGATTCGGCCCACATAATTGATTGGCCTTCTAATGAGAGTCTGCTCCGTGAATATGAAATGGTGTCAGACCCGAGTATTGGCAAGGGCTCCAAATCCTCACAATCCTGATTTTTGTAGATAGGATTTTTTGTAGACTTAACAATTCTTTGTAAAAAATTCTTTGTATAGAGTTACTGTAACCATTCTTTTGAAAGATCAATAAAATTCTGAGTAGCTTCTCTGATCCTGGTGTTTTAATTCTATTGCTCGTGAAATTTCTTTAACTTGACTATGGTAGCTGAGTATCTTATTAAACCAGCTTTTTCTGACGTTCGCGTAACTTAACCGAGTATCTTATTAAACCGGTTGTCACCCGAATAATGCCAAGTATCTTATCAAACTGGCTCTTGTAATCTTTATGCCAAGTATCTTATTAAACTGGCTAACTCTGATGTTTGGGTAACTTCACCGAGTATCTTTATTAAACCGGTTGTCACCCGAATAATGTCAAGTTATCTTATTAAACTGGCTCTTGTAATCTCTATGCCAAGTATTTTATTAAACTGGCTAACTCTGATGTTCGGGTAACATCACCGGGTATCTTATTAAACCGGTTGTCACCCGAATAATTTTAATGTCAAGTATCTTATTAAATTGGCTATTGTAATCTTTATGCCAAGTATCTTATTAAACTGGCTAATATTATTAACCGTGTCGTCTTAAATCAGACAAGTAGGTTTATACTTGTGTTTCATACATGGTTGCTACCCGAACATTACATCATGGCTCACCATAATCATATGTTCCAGTCCTTACGCATTACCAAGGACATCTCCCCAGTTTTTATGTGCAAGGGTTTTGTCGAATGGTTAAGCCTTTTTCTGAATTGCTTAACACAGCTACGCATTTCACCAGAATTTTTCCCGATAGCGTCCCGAGCTGGTGCATCGGGTTTGCCTTTTTGCTAAGGTTATTTGACCTTTCTCGGCTGGCATGCCCCTTCGAGCTTCTCCGCCCATTCGGGATTTAATGGTCTCGAGTATTCTATTTGCATGTTCTTATTATCATGCTTGTCTTCCATATGTTCTTATTATCATATGCTTTCTTTCGAAAATCTCGAGTTCGATGCTTTTCTTTCGGAAATCCCGAGTTTGATTTTTTATTCATAACTGCAAAATCAATAAAGTTTTAAATTCCACAGTTAATATTTATCCTAACTAAAATTGTCCTGACTAGAAAAAAGAACAAAAAATAATTTAATGATAGAAAATCTTCAGATATTGGTCATTGCATGATCGGGGTAAAACCCCTCCATTAGGTTGTTCAATCCAATATGCTTCATGGCCAGCTATTCCTTCGACTTTATACGGGTCTTCCCATTTGTCAGCCAGGGACCCTGCAGCTTTATTTTTTGTGTTCAATGACACCTTCCTGAGTACCAGGTCTCCTAGCTGGAATTTTCTGACCCTAACATGAGAGTTGTAGTGGCGAGCTACTCTTTGCGGATATGCCATATTTCGTATTCGGGATTTCTCCCTTTTCTCATCTAGCTCATCTAGACTTTGTAATAGCTTATCAACGTTCTGATCTTCATCATATAGCCTGACCCGGGGTGACGTATATGACGTTTCTATAGGGATAACAGCTTATGTACAAAACGCTAAAGTGAATGGAGTCTCTCCTGTTGCAGTTCTCGTTGTTGTCCTATACGCCCATAATACTTCGGGAAGCTTTTCAACCCAGCTTCCTTTCTTGGCATCTAGCTTTGCTTTGATTGTGTGCTTGATGATTTTGTTCACTGCTTCCACCTACCCATTTGTTTAAGGGTGGGCAGGTGTGATAGTAATTTGCAATCTGGTACTCTTTGTACAGCTGTCTGAATTTCAGGTTGTCGAACTGAGTGCCATTGTCAGTGATTATAGTGTTTGGGACTCCAAACCTATAAGTATATTCTTTTTCATGAAATTTGTGGTGTTTGCTTCTGTGATATGCACTAATGCTTCAGCTTCTACCCACTTCATGAAATAGTCAACAGCTATTATGGCATGCTTTGCTCCACCCCCTGTCCCAGCTGACATTGGGACAATTAGATCCAAACTCCACATGGCAAATGACCATGGGGATGTGAGGTTTCTGAGCTGCTCAGGGGGCTGTCTGATGTCATTAGAAATCCTTTGGCAAGTATTGCAACTTTCTGAACACTGTTGTGCATCTGAGAATAGAGTAGGTCAATAGTAGCCTTGCATGAGTACCTTATGTGCCAAACTTTTACCCCCAGTGTGGTTTTCTCAAACTCCTGCATAGAATTCCTGTAATATCCGATATGCATCTTCCTCTGACACACATCTTTGGAGTGTTCGGGAATACCTCAATCTGTATAATTCTCCTCCAACGAATGTGTACCTTGTTGATCTATACCTGATACGTTTTGCTTGTAAAGGATCTTCCGGTAGCACGCCTTCTTCCAGGAACCTTTTTAGCTGAGTCATCCAACCATCTGGTGGTGTTTGAATTTCTAAAATTTCTAAGTTTCTTGGTTCAGTTGTGCTCGGTTTAAGGAGGTGTGCAACCAGAATAATCTTTGGCCTGATTGTGGCTGTTGCTGACGCTAGCTTGGACGATGCGTCTGCCATTTCATTCTCCTCCCTGGGGATCTGGGTAATCTTATATTCTTTATATTTTTGGAGGAGCTGTTTCGTAGTATCACGGTAGATTATCATGACTTCATACTTGGCTTGGTACTCATCCAGGACTTGGTTGACAACTACCTGTGAATCGCAGAATATCTCAACCTCATCTGCCTCGAGAACTATGCAGACTATGAGTCCAGCTAGTAGCGTCTCGTACTCGACTTGATTGTTGGTTGCTTTGAAGTCAAACATCATGGCACATTCGACATCGTCTCCTTCTGGAGTGCATACTACAATCCCTAGTGTTTAAAGAGCCATCAACATACAGTTTCCATGTGAAACTTTTCCCCAACATCTTTTTTGCTTCCAGGTTCGGTTCCATGAATTCTGCTATAAAATCTGCCACTACTTGCCCTTTGAGAGATGTCCTGGGGATGTAGTGGATATCGAATTCACTTAGCTCGATTTCCCATTTGGTTAATCTACCTGAAATCTCTGGTTTCTGTAAAATCTACTTCAATGGACAATCGGTGAGAACCTGGATTGTATGAGCCTGAAAGTATGGCCTTAGCTTCCTTGCTGCTGAAACTAGTGCCAGGGCCATCTTTTCTGCCTGTGAATATCTGGTCTCAGCTGGTAGAAGTGTCTCAGCTGGTAGAAGTGTCTTGCTGGTGTAGTACACTGGCTTTTGTACTCCATCTTCTGTTCTGACTAGAACTGAGCTTACTGTCAGTTATGTAATTGATAAGTAATGCTGGAGTGTCTCCCCCATCTGAGGTTTTGAAAGAATGGGAGTATGTCCTAAATATTCTTTAATTTTTAAGAATGCGTGCTCGCACTTTTCATTCCATTCAAATCCTTTCCCTTTTCTAAATACTTTGAAAAAAGGTGCACATCTGTCTGTGGCTTTTGAGATGAATCTTCCTAAGGAAGCCAAACATCATGTTAGGCACTGTACTTCTTTGAGTGTTCTCGATGAAGTCATTTTCTGCAGGGCCTGAATCTTCTCAGGGTTGACTTCGATTCCTCTTTGGTGAACTTGAAAACCCAGGAATCTTCCTAAAGGAACCCAAAATAAACACTTGTTCGGATTTAGCTTCATTTGGTATCTCCTCAAGACATCAAATGTTTCCCGCAGGTCTAAAGTGTGCTTGTCTGCCGTGATGCTCTTGGTCAGCATGTCATCAATGTATACTTTAATGTTCCTTCCAATTTGCTGTAAGAAGATTCTGTTGACCAAACTTTGATATGTTGCTCCTGTATTTTTTAATCCGAAGGGCATTACTGTGTAACAGTACAAACCCTGATCAGTTGTGAACGCTGTTTTTTCCTAGTCAGCCTTGTTCATCCGGATTTGGTTATATCTCGAATAGGCGACCATGAAACTGAGCAGCTCATGGCCTGATGTAGGGTCTACCAACTGATCTATCCTCGAAAGTGGAAAACTATCTTTCAGGCATGCCTTGTTCAGATCTGTGAAATCTACGCACATCCTCCACTGTCCATTCTTCTTTTGGACAAGGACTACATTAGCCACCCAATTAGGGTAATTGACCTTTCTAATCGATCCTACAGCAAGTAGCTTTTCTACTTCCTGTTTGACTGCCTGACTTCTTTCGAGATTGAATGATCTTCTCTTTTGTATCACCAGTTTTGCATTCGGGTCCACTGTGAGATGGTGAGATATTATTCAGGCATCTATCCCGACCATGTCTTCATGACTCCAAACGAACACATCCATGTATTCTTTAAGTAAATCAATGAGGCTTTGCTTGACTCTTCCTTCCAGGTTGGCCCCGATCTTAACCTTTTTGTTTGGTTCATCTTCTTTCAAGGTGTTTTCTTCAACTGGTTCAGTTTTGGATTCATTCGGCTCTTCCCTTAGAACGAATTCGAATGATAGTGGCTTTTCGTTCTGACTCAACTGTGTTATAGTGCAAACCTGTTCATTCTTGTCCATGTATACTGACAAGTTAGCTCTTCGGGCCATCTTTTCGGATCCCTTGACTACCCTGACCCCTGTTCGATCGGGAATTTTATCATTAAGGCATAAGTGGTTGTTACAGCCTTAGTTTTATTCAGGAATGGTCATCCCAATAGTGCATTATATGGTCAATTGTCCAAGTCTACCACCACGAAGTCGAGCAATACAGTTCTCTGGCAATGTGCCACTTCAATCTTCGCATGTAGCTTTACTATCTCGAGTGATCTGACCTCAACTCCCCCGAATCCTCTGAGTGACGGAAGGGCTGTAAGTCCTTTCAGTCTAACCTGAGTTGATCGTAGACGGCTACATTGAGAATGTCTGTTAAGCTTCCATTATCTATCAGGATTCTCCTGACTTTTCGGTGACCAATCTGGGCACTTATGACCAAGACGTCATTTGGTCGAACATTGACGCCATTTGAGTCTGCTGCTGTGAATGTTATTGGGTCTCATCCATCATTTACCCTCTTCGGATCTAGCTCGACCGATTTTACATCAAAGCTATTTCTTGCTTCTACTGTTTCTCTGATTTTCTGAGTTCTTTCTCGGTTACTTCTTCCAGTGGATGGTCCTCCAAAGATCGTATGTATTACTTGATTGGCATCTGGATTGACCCTTTGATTTTGACCAGAGTTGTGATCGGCCCTGATCTCTTTCTTTGCTTCTGATTTTTCATCCATTTTTAAGATCACATCCTGTAGATGTCCTTCCTGAATGAGGGTTTCAATGTAATCTCTGAGCTGGTAACACTTAGAAGTCTCATGACCGGTTTCCTTGTGGAACCTACAGTATTTGGTTATATCTCGCCGAGCAAACTGAGATTGACGACGTGGCTCTTGTACCATATTCTTTGTTTCCAGAATGGCCAGGATTTCCTCCTGTTTTTTTCGAAGAGGGGTGTAGTTGGTGTATCTGCCTCGGTATTTTTTCGTGGTCTGTTCGGCATTACGCCCGTTTCCCCCTACAATTCTCTTTTCTTTGCTGTTTTCTTTCTGTTTTCCTTTTTGGTTTTGTACCTTAGACTAGACGTCCTTCTCGGGTTTTCCTCCATGCATGTAGCTTCCTCCAGTGGCTAACTCTTCTTCTTCGGCTAACGTATACCCTCCTACCATGTCCATCATATCTGCATACCTGGTCAGAGGGCTCTTCTTAAATCGAAAGATAGTCATCCGTTCTACAGGTTGTTGATGAATGTAGCAATTATTGCTTCATCGTTTGAATTGCCAAATTCTGATACTGCTTGGCCAAAATCTCCCCAGGTATTTCTTCAGTGACACATCTTTCCCGTGCTTTATTTGAGAAAGGTAAGTCACTGACTTTTTCCTGTGAACATTGCTCAAGAATTGCCTTGAGAAGCTCCTACTTAGTTCACCAAAACTTCCAATGCTTGCTAGGGGCAATCTCCCGAAGCATCTTGAGCCCATGTCTCCTAAAGTTTGTGGGAAGTTGAGGCACAATAAGGGATCACTATGGGCATACTGGGCCATAGCACTTTATAGTGTTTGACGTGCTCCTTTGGGTCTGTGTCCTTCTTGAATTGCTCCACGTGCGGCATCCTGAACCTCTCTGGGAATGGGGTTCGTAAGATTTCCCTGGTGAATGGACTGTCAGAATCATCATCAGATAAATCGTTACACCCATAACGTCTGACCAATGCATCCATCTGTCGCCTATTGTTCTCGACTACTCGAGTTACGCTTTGGATTACGACGACCCTGTTTCCCACCGGACTTCCCTGATGGTTGAACCGATGGGTGATTGTCATTCCTCTTTCAGGTTTTTCACTTTGATACCGGGTTTCACGTATGATTCCATGATGACGCTTCCGATGGTGTCGATCGACATCTTCTGATGACGATCGATCCCTGTACCGGTCATGTTTACGGTGTCTAGTATGGATTGTCTGGTCCCGGTTCTGCTTCTGGCATGGTCGTTCCTATTCAGGTGTTTCACGTCCAGACTGTTTGATTGGAATAAGGTTCCTTCCGACTTCTGATGTATTTATTTCTGGCCCTACTACCACCGAACGAAGCCTTACAGATGGGAGGTTAGGAGTTTGTGCTTCTGTAGCCAGTAGATCAACTCCTTTCTTTGTTGCGTCTGTCACCAGTTGTTGCAATGCTTCTCGAAAATGTTGTGTTAGATCTCCGCTGGTTGGAGGAACTTGCTGGATCCCCGCCAGGAATGTAGGTTTGTTTTATGTTGTTGTAGAGAGATCCCTCGAGGTACTGCCAACATGGAAGTTATCCAGAGATTTTTGGACATCCCCGGAACTGCTTTTGCTTCCTGCCATTGCTTTTAATCAAGTCGAAGGTTCAGCCGCCCCTCCTTCTAGCTCCAATTGTTGACGTTGATTTCAGGATTTTATCAGAAAAGCCAACAAGGATTGGATTTCGGCTGTGATTTCAAAGAGAGAGAGGAGGAGAAAGTAAACAGGATGAGTTTTTTACGTGGTAAAACTCCGATGACCGGAGAAACGTCCACGGGTGGTTGAATGATCAACCGAGCCAAAATCCACTATGAATTTATAATATTACAGGCTCTCGATCTCTCTTTCTTCTCTCTATACTTTTTTATGATTGTTCTCTATATCTTTTTTGGCGAGATTATGGGTCTATTTATATGTTTATAGAGCCCTAATCTGCTTTATACAAGTAATAGATCTTTGTATATAATTACAATTATGTACTTGCTTGAAGCTGATTGTCTTCTTTCCTGTTTCGGAATCTTGTATTGAGAGTGAATGGGACTCTAGTAACGTAGTCCAATTATGACTTATTTCCTTATAGGAGCAGTTTTTTTGAAGAAATAAAGTTGATGCCTGATTGGGATCCTTTCCTGTTTAATATTCTATTTTCTTTGGGATTCCTTCTTAGTATGGATATCCTCGTGTATTTAATGACCTAATCCGTGTGAACTAAGCGCTAGGCTTTTTATTCGGTTTTCTTCATATTTTTTCCAAGCAAGTATAATATATGTTGGTCCCCAGTAACATCATTTGATCCCGAATAAAAGCGTCATTTAACCAGTCCCGAGTATCGTTAGCTGATCCCGAGTAATATATGATGTCGATTGACCCTGAGTAGGTTTTGTTCAATATCTGCTTACTCGGATTCTCTTCTTCGGTGATGTCTTGTAAGATATTTTCTGAATGCCTATTAGGATATCCATCTGACAATTTATCCTCTTTGTTGATGACGTGTAAGTACGATAAAATTCTCATATGACAACTCTTGATACACTAACCAAGATATTTGACTCCGGAGATTTTATGGAGCATGTTGTATCATGCATTGAATGATTGATATTTTGATATGTTTGGTTAGTGGGAGTTGTCTTTAATTAGATTAACTGCATTTATTCTATACATGTTTGTTTCATATTCTCAAGAATATATTGTATATGCATGTTAAGATGTTTGCCATATTTGTTATTGTGTGCACACGGATGGTTGGTTATGATAAGAAATCTCAAGCTTTTAACTTTGAAGGGGAAATTCACTCATAAGGTATAAAGTTTTCACTGATGAGTGAACATTACTTATGATAGAAAGATTTGTTCGTCTTTAGGGAGGTTTAACTCATAGTCAAAATGTTTGGCAAATGAGTGTAAGATACTTAAGATATTAAGTTTCTCATCTTAAGATACTTCGCTTGAAGCGAAGGTGGACCTATATGGAAATAGGCATGATGATCACACCTGCATGTAATTTCCATACCACACATACATACCATTTTACTCGCGTAGGTAGAGCTAAGGGTACTTTGATTACATATGGTCTTATATCGATTAAAGATGTAATGATCTTTATAGTTGGATACTTAAGTTTCTATTGGACTAAGGGGAAAGAAGGTGTTACTCTCTTAAACGTTCTTTATGACTACATATAATTGTTTGTCAATTCGGAGAGTCCATTTTCTAAAATCAATTTTTAAATATAAAATAATAATGTCTATGTAGCTCAAGTGGGAGAATGTAAATTTTTTATAAAATTGTGAGCAACATATGACATTATATTTTGAGTTTATGAAAACCGAATTGATTGGAATGTTTAAGTAAGTGAGAGTTGACCGGATAAAGCCCGTTATTATTGTGATCAATATTGTTAGGCTCGGTGCACCTTAGCAACTTTAAATATATGTAGGATATGGTATGGTTGTATATGTGTTAGCCTAGTATTCCTTTTAGGACTAGCCAACCTATTAAGGCTGAGAATCCTTTATGGGTTCGGATTCTAGGAAGTTATACTATTTATAGGGGGTCTCTACTCTCACTCATAGCATGTGTTATAGAATTGTCTCCTCATTAGGCAATCTGAGAAAGGTGAGAAGAAAGTAGAAGATTTTCTATTGTTCTTTTCAGGTTATTACGCTATTATGGATTCGGGATTAAGATTCTCTATAACTTGGATGTTTTCTGTTGTGTTTCCAGGTACGCGTCTATTCATACTTATGTATATAATATGAGATTTAATTATTTCTTTATAAAATGCTAACAGTACTATCTAAAAATTATACATATCAGAAACCATTAATTATGACTAACATAAGGACTTAATTGATATATTTATAAAACTGGAGGGATCACAGACAATAAAAACAAAAACTTTAGGGTCGTTTATTTTTTTGTCTGTAAACTGAACAGTCTTGAATTTTACTGAAAACTGAAAAATGACTAAAACATGAATCCGAATGACATGTTTGGTTTTTATTTTTATCACCTCTTAATAGAATATCAACTTGCTTGTTTTTTAAATACAAAATGGTTTAAAACTAGTAATTTGACATTTATACCCATGTTATTATTAATTGTTATTTTTTCTCATTGCATATGATACAAATAACTAGATAAAAATAATTTAACAAATCTTGAACCATTTTATGTAATAATTGCAATATTTTATTCATGATTAAGTTGTTTGGACTGGGCGAAAACATGTCGGTCCGTCCGGCACGCGAAGAGAGACGGGTCATGCCAAGCACGGCCCTCGAAGGTGGTAGGCCGAACCAAGCCCGACACGTAGGAAAGCCGTGTACCGTGCCATAGGGGCCAGGTCCAACGGACCGGCCCGCCACGGCACGTGGAGCCGGTGTGCTAGGCCTAACGGGTGGCACACCAGCCCGCCGGTTCAACCGTTTGAATTGTTTTTTAAAAAAAAAATCCCTCCAACGGCTGAATTTTGAATTTCAGCCGTTGGAGCCAAAAGAACCCCCCCCCCCCCCCCTAAAGTCTTCTAATTTTTATTTTGACCTACACAGTTCAAATTTTTCTATAAATACTTCCATCGATTTCATTTTTCATTCACCCTCTCTCATTCTCTTAATCTCAATCTCTACATTCTCCAATTCTCATTTCTCTATGCATTTTCATTCAATTTCATTCTTACTCTCTCTCTCACTACAAAATTTGTAATACTAATTTTCTATCTTATTCTATAAATTTTCCACCAACACACCAAAGTTTAAAGGTACATTTTTCTTTTTATTTTGTTGAAACATTTTTTGTTTGTAAATTTCTAATTTTATGTATAGACTTCAGTTATTAATTGTTATTATTTTTATTTATTTTGTAAATTTATAATTTTATGTGCATACTTAGTTGTTAATTTTAATATTATTGTTTAGTAAAATAAGATTTTTAAGTTTAAAATTAATTTAAATATTTGTTGTTAGTAAATTTATCAATTTAATTTGTATTAGTGGATTTTAATATTTTTTGTTAGTAAATTTATCTATTTAATTTGTATTAGTGATTTTTAATATTTTTTGTTAGTAAATTATTAATTTTAAATGTAGTAGAAAATTTTAATATTTATTGTTAGTATATAATGAATTTTAAGTGTAGTGGTTAATTTTAATATGTTTTGTTAGTAAATTATGATTTTTAAGTGTAGTATTAATTTTAATATTTGTTGTTAGTACATTTATCAATTTAATTTGTATTAGTGAATTTTAATATATTTTTTTATTAGTAAATTTGTCAATTTAATTTGTATTAGTGATTTTTAATATTTATTGTTAGTAAATTATAAATTTTAAGTGTAGTAGTAAATTTTAATATTTGTTATTAGTATATTATAAATTTTAAGTGTAGTGGTTAATTTTAATATGTTTTATTAGTAAATTATGATTTTTAAGTGTAGTATTAATTTCAATATTTGTTGTTAGTAAATTTATCAATTAAATTTGTATTAGTGAATTTTAATATTTTTTGTACGTAAATTTATCAATTTAATTTGTATTAGTGATTTTTAATATTTTTTGTTAGCAAATTATTAATTTTAAGTGTTGTAGTTAATTTAAATATTTGTTGTTAGTATATTATGAATTTTAAGTGTAGTATTAATTTTAATATTTGTATTTCAGGAAATAGATTATAACTAGCAGCCTTATTTTCCGGACAGTTTGAATATGTTGAACGATGAATTTGATCTTTCCGAGCCGACCCATACCCAAGCGGGACCTTTCTGTTCCGTCGTTACACCAATATCACGTCCCAAAAGATTAACATCAGATGTCTTGCAGTGTTTCGACATAGTCCAAATGACACTCCCAAACAGGATGACCGAACTCAGAGCTAAATATAAGTTTTATCATAAGGACTATGCCAAAAGTAGAAAGGAACCGGTCATTTGAGAAAGTATATGCTCAAACGTATGCCTGCACATACAACAGCACCTAGACGTGTCCGTTACGACATGGCGATACGACAAAGGCCAAGCTAAAGATTGCTTGGCACGATACATTGCACAAACTGATCAACTGATCAATGTTGGTGACAATGTTTTTTTTTTCAAGAATTAATCACATCTGCATTCAACCCCCAATTTAAAACTGTTTCTAAAACCACCACTAAAAACGATTTGATAAGATTGTTTGAAACCCAAAGAGATGACTTGATTGCTGAATTACGACATCTCGGTTTCTTTGTTGTATTAACTTCTGATATTTGGAACCATGTTCCAAACAGGACAATTTATGTGTCACGAGACACTATTTAGATTCTGAATGGAGGATAACAAAAAGAATTCTTGCTTTTCGTACTATGGATTTTACACATACCGTAGAAAATATTTTTAATGTCATTCTTTCTATTAGAAACTTTTCATATAACTCATCGCATCCTCTCTATCACATTAGATAATGCATCTGCAAATACTAGCTCTATTGCATTGTTTGTTGAAAGAAATATATGGCAAGATGGAGGTTATTTCTTCCATCAACGGTGTTCATGTCATATCATAAATTTAATTATACAGACTGGTTTAAAGCAGGTAAGCGACCAAATAGATAGCATCAGAGATGTCATTTCTTGGATTGACAGTTCTAATCCTAGATTCCAAGAATTCAAGAGACACTGTATATTAAACGGTCTCAAACCCTGATGATTACAAACTGATATGCCGGTAAAGTAGAACTCTACTTACTTAATGCTAGATAATTGTTTGGATTATGATACAACCATTACATGTTTTTATAACATAGAATTGGCCGAAACTGATCATCCTGAAACAAAAGCACTTACCTCAAACGACTGGTATGTGGCAAGGGTTTTTGTTCAATTTTTATAGATTTCTTACAATGTCATTGTAACTCTTTCCGGGGTCTATTACCCCACATCTTCACATGCAATCCATCAGATAGTGAAAATGTTTGAAGCGTTAAACAGTTATAGGGAAGATGAACATCTAGGCCCTGCAGTTGTTGTCATGGAGACAAAGTTAAAAAAAAAATATTGGGCTAACATTCCTCTACTTTATGCCTTAAGTGTTATAGTAGATCCTAGGGTTAAATTATCTGGTTTAGAAGTTTAGCTTGATTTTATCGGTACTAATTTGGCAATATATTATTTAGAACAGGTTACTGACATTCGAAACAAGTTGTTCAAAGATTTTCGTATTTATGAGCGCAAGTTTGGCAACATTGACCATCTCCTGTAAGTTCATCGGTGTTTGATTGGCTTCTTTCATTGACAACCACATTTGGGGATCAATATGTAAGGGTATTTTATGGCTTCATTGTTCGTAATTAAGTTCAAGCATCAAAGGTAAAATCTCTTGCTTAACTTTCATTGAAGAGGTATCAGTGCACATACATTGATGCATTCTCCTTTAATTATCTTGCATGCATGTTTGTTTGCATCTTGTGTGCCTTGTGTGTCTTAATTTTTATTTGAGTGTTGAATGAATTTTTGTGCCTTAAAAAGAGGAGTTTTTTTCCTCTGTTCCGCTGCTCAGACCGCTCTCTGTGCAGTGCCTACGTCGCGGTCTGCACAGCGGTGTTTACCAGAGGTTGCACGCTGTGGCTACCGCGGCATGTGCTTGCTGCTTACACCGCGGTCTCCCAAGCGAAGTTTAACAGGCATTGCATGCTGTCCAGACCGAAGCGAAGTTTAACAGGCATTACACTTGCATGCACAGCGGCCTACGAAGCGGTGTTGTCCAAGCGATGCACCACTCTCGGTGCCACTGTCTGGACACTTGCCTGTACCGCGGTACAGCTAGCGATCCTGACGGGATTTGATTGCCTTTCTTCCAAAACGACGCCACTTTGTGTAGGGCACCATATATATATGTTCTCTTCTCTTCTCTTTGGTTCTCAAGAGTCCAAGAAGCCATTTTTATGTGTTCTTAGTTATTCTAGAGAGAGAAGGACCCCCAAACACTCATTTTTACTCAACCCAACTTCATCTCATGATCATCTAGCTTCATTCTAGGATCATTCAAGCATGGAGCATCATCTTCTTCTTGACTAGGTAACTTCTACATGCTCTAGACTTTATAGTTTCATTACAAAGACATGTATACCTAGGGTTTTAGTCTCTATTGCTTATTAAATGCTTGCTTGTATGGTTAATTGCTTTTATGACATGTTTGTGTATTGATTGTTGGTTGAGATGCATTAATTTATGATAGCTAGAATTTAGGACGGTTTTAACGTTCTAGCTAATTCTTCTTGCCTTTGCATTTAGAACAATGATATCTAGGATTTGCTTTAATTGTCATTATTAATCCTAGATAAGCATGAATGTCTTGACCTAGCATTTTTGCATATAGAATATTCTTGCATATTCACTTAGGTTGGCATTATCTTTTCATTGTGGGTTAAGCTAGTGGTTATGTGATTAGTGCACAAGGTTGGTGATCCAAAATCACTATTAAGGCCCGTTGGGTAGAGTGAAAGGGTTAGACGGGAGGTCAACCTAGGTTGTAATCTTTCTCTCAATAGTGGATTTTGAGGATCGAGTGTGGCGCACTGAACAGCCCGTGGTTTTTCCCATTTGGAGGGTTTCCACGTATATATTGCTTGTTGTTACTGTTTTATGTTTGTTGTCTCTTGCTTGAACACTTAGTAGAATGGGGTAGAATCAATAATATTGATTAATTTGCAAAATTGGTAATCTATCGAATTAAAACCTATTCACCCCCCCCCCCCCCCCCCCCCCCCTCACTCCATCTAGGTTATAGACACACACTTTCTAGGGAACTTTCACCCCCAATCAGTAGAATCAGAGACAAAGCCGAAGCAAACAAGTTGGAGCCTTCACAAACGGTGAAAAAAGGACAAATCAACAAGTACTTCTGCCGGGCAAAAATCTGGTCCATCTTTTTGTGCTGAACTGAATAAGTACCTTGAAGCACAGTTCGATGTTGTCGAATACAAAGAAGAGTTTGATTTGTTGTTATGGTGGAAGACCTATACGTACAGTTATCCGGTTCTGTCACACCTAGCATGTGACGTACTGGTTATCTATGTGTCCACGGTATCTTCAGAACAAGCATTCAGTACCGGCGGACGCATAATTGAACCAAGAAGAAGTTGTTTGTCTCCAGAGATGGTAGAGGTATTAACATGCCTTCTGGATTTGGAGCATGCTAAAAATGGGTTGTAAAATCAAAGTATAGATAATGAACTTATTCTAAATTTCAACAATCTATATGTTGATGAGTCTTCCGGTAGTGGCCAAGGCCAGAACTAGATTATACTTTTACATGTACATGTACTTGTAAGTTGTAATACGATCGCACTCTTTTTCTCTTACCAAGTTTTTAATGAGGCAATCATGTAAATATGTAATATTGAATTTCATAATTCAGAAATAAATAAATAATTCTTCATTTCATGTTATCGTAACTTCACCTATATTTTTTTTTTGTAATACTTTATCTTTATTCAATTTTTTCATTATTTTAGTATTTTACTATAAAAAATTATAAATCTATCAAACTAATAAAATTGGAATGAAAAATAAACACTTTATTTTTCATAATAATCAATCAAAAGGATAAACAAATTGCAATGAAAATTACATTGAAATAATTGCATTGTTAATTTGATATTATGTATTTTTCTTAAACCCTAATGTCTAAACCCAAAACAAAAAAAAAATAAGGTCTGGTCTGTGGGGCACGCCGGTTGTGGCCTGTGTTCCGGCCTGGCACGGCACTCCGGCGACAGGCCCATGTGCCTTGTCGGGCCCTAGTTCCAGAAAACGTATCGAACCAGCACGACCCGTTTTTAAAAACGGGCCTGGACAGGCCGGATCACTTAAGCCTAGACATGACCACGGTTCGGTTCGAACCTTGGAACTGAACGGAATCGTGGAACCGGTTCCGAAACTATAACTAGAACCGTGGGGGAGACGGTTCGGTTCCGGTTCATCATCTGAAAAAACCGGCCACAAACCGACGGTTCGGTTCCTGGCCTTTAACTTTTAAAAAAAAATTGAATTAAAAAAAAAAAGTCGTTGGGCTCCAACGGCCTGCTTTTCTTTTCCCCTTAAATCTTTAATTTCATATCAATACCCCACCCCCCCCCCCCCCCCCCCCCCTAATTCATTTCCTTTCACACAATTGCTCTCTCAACTCTCTCTCAAATCTCAATTCTCCTAATTCTCTTCAATTATCTCCCAATTAGTCAATTATTTATTTGTTTATATTTAGTGTATTGCAATTTTTATTTTTTTAAATCATTTAAAAATCCTTGTCAACAATTTTTAAAATATATTTCCAATAAAAAATTTAATTTAAATTTCATCCATTTATCTTAATTTTTTTGAAAAGTTTTATTACAAATTATTTTTTTCGATGGCAAGTGGAAGTGGAAGTGGAGTAAGAGACATTCCACCAAGGCATTCCGTTTCCAGGACCGGTAAGGGTCGTATGTCGGAGCCGGATCCAGTCTAGCCGGATAATATCAATTTTGATGACATTGCTTACCATGAGTTACTGCAACGGCAAGCCTATCTTGAATCTCTAAACTATCCAGTCAATCCAAATCCCCCTTTAATAATTTCTGAACCCAATTCTAGCTAGCCTAGCGGCCCTAGCCCTAGCCCCGGTAATATGACAAGCCAATCAGAAAATATACTCGATTTTACTGCAGATCCAAATTTTGAAAAGGCGGTAGAGAAGGATAAGAAGCAGCTCAAATCTAATCTATTCGTTCTCCACATGAAGAAAGTTACGAAACCGAATGGAACATGTTGGGCGGTGTGCAATTATTGCCCTAAAGAATACAAGTGGACTAAATCTGGAGGATACGGCACATATAGGAAGCATATTACGACCCGTCATCCAGCAGAACTTGCCAAGGGGAATGCATAATCTCAAATTTTCAGGTTTTCTACCTTTGACACTCAATTATTTAAATATAGTGATCAAGCTAATAAAGAAGAATTAGTTAAGATGGTAGCCATAGAACATTTACCTTTTAGTTTTGGTGAAAAAGTTGGTTTTATTAAATATTGTCATAACGCATTAAATCTTGCTGCATGTCGTGTCCTTAGAACCACTCTCACGCGTACAATGTATGATATTTATAAAAAGAAAAAAATGATTTTGAAAAAATATTTTACGAACTGTATAGGTCGTGTTTCCGTATGTACTGACATATGGACTGACATATGGACTGACCATTGTCGAATGCATTCATACTTGGGTTTAACTTGTCATTATATGGACAAAGCATGGACAATACAAAAAAGAATTCTTGCATTTAGAGTTTTTGATGATGCACATACTACTGATAATATTTATAAAAATATGAAAATCATTTTTAAAGAGTATAAAATTGAAAGCAAATTTTTTTCAATTAGTTTTGATAATGCTTCTAATAATACGGCAGCTATTCCTGATTTAATTGAATTATGCAAGCCTTATTTTAATAGTAAATTTTTTCATCAAAGATGTGCTTGTCATGTTTTAAATTTATGCGTTCAAAAAGGTTTGGAAATTCTTCAAGTTTTTATTAAACCCATTAAAGAGGTCATTTCATATTTGTGGAAACATCCTAATGTTATGAAAGCATGGGTATGATTTTGTAAACCGGCAGGTAGGCATCCCATTAGATTTTCTCGTGATGTTCCAACACGTTGGAACTCTACTTATAAATTGCTTTGTGAAAGTTATGAATATAGGGATTTATTAGTTTCTTTTATGCAATATAATGTTAGTCAAATCTATCTTTATACACACTATTGGAATGTTTGTACAAAATTTTGTAATTTGTTAAAAGTTTTTAATAGTGCTACTAATAATTTGTCAGGTATTTATTATCCTACTACTCAATTATTTATTATTGAGGGTTGTAATATTGTTGGTGCATTTGCTGACTGTTCATCTGATATACAATTACAGGCATGCATTGAAGCTATAAAAAAAATGGTTAGACTATTATAAGGAGTTTCCAATTATTTACCTGCTTGCGTTATTTTTTGACTCACGTTGTAAACTAGATGCATTGACAGATTATTTAACTCTTTATTATAAATGTTTAGGTATACAATTAGAAATTAATACTTATTGTGTTTCAATTAAGACATTATTTTATCAGTTATATGATGAATATCGTAGAATTTATGGTCCATCATTGAACATTAATGTTCCACAAAATGAAAATGTCTCTCAAACTCGATCTTCTGGAGTGTTGGGGGCAGGGTCTGCACTTTTATCCCAAAAGATCAAAAGATTACGAGGTTCTTCTTCTTCTTTATCAAGTTCGGTCTCGTATGATGAGATAGAAACTTATCACAGTACCAATTTTGAGTTTATAAGAGACGATGATGTCAATAAATTTGATATTCTACATTGGTAGAGAGAACATCAAAACACTTCCCAATCTTGTCTATAATAGCCAAACAGATTCTTGCAACACCGGTTTCTACAATGGCTATGGAACAAGAGTTTAACGCGGGTGAAAATATTTTGGACGAAAGACGGTCGCTTTTGAGTCCAGAATCAATTCAAGTCCAAGTGTGTGTTGATGATTGGACAAAGGCTGAATATAGACAACAAGAAATGGAGCCATAAGTGATTTTCGATTTCTTCGATGATGATCACACCACCGGCACCGGAACGGAAGGCAGCGATTAGTTACAGACTTACAGAATTACATATGTAAAAGACAATAAAATGTAAAAGAACTACGTGGTCTTTGATTCCTCTAAACCCCGAGAGGATACGTAGGCAACTTAATTTTGGTACAAATTAAGTGCAAGACCAATTTTTTTCATTTTTAGTTTTATACATTTATTTCAATTTATGTATTTAGTATTATTACTTTTAATTTTAATTTCGGGTTACGGTCTTACACAATAAAATTCATTTACAATTTCACATTATTATATGTCTTATGTTTTCGTATTTTTTTTAAAATGAGTATAAACGTATAATAAGAAGAAAAAAAAAGGAACCGAACCGATGGAACCGGCTGAACCGGAACCGAAACCGAAACCAAAACTGTGGCCATGTATACTTGAGTCTGGCCTGTCCAGATTTACACCTATAGATTAAGATATGATAAATAAGCTTTTTAAAAGGATATATAATGATTTAAAATTGATTTTGGTTTTAAAAATATATATAATTGAAGGTTCACGATGGTGTTGAAAGTTACGATGTGATTTATAAAAAATTATTGAGATGTTTATCATAGGTAATAGGTTAAAATAAATAAATTTATACAATATAAATTTATGGTAAAATTGGAAATATGTTATCTTTGGTATGATAATCTTGGAATAAATTATAGTAAATGCAATCCAGTGAATTAAAATTAAGTTAAAAATTAAGATTTTTATTTTTTATTTTAAGTTATTTTTTTATTTTTAGTATTATTAAGTTGTTTGACCACTTAAAAAAAAAACAATTTAATAATTTTATTTCAAACTCACTAAGTTTTAAGTTTAAAAAACAAGACTCCTTAGGAAACAGATAAAAAAGTTGAGCTTAATTGTGTGATGTGGTTGAAACTCTCCATAACTTGTGATGAAATATTGATGCAGTTTGGAAGGAAGCAGCAAGGATTGTAGAAGAAAGAGAGCTAGAGTTTGTGCATTTCGTTAATAAGCATAAAAATAATAAGTTTTAAAATGAGAGGATTAATGGAAGAACATGCTAATTATTAAATATCCAGGAAAGAGAGAGTTGGGTTGTTCTGAGATTCCCATGCAAATGCAACAACCATGACTTTACATTGATGCTTTAATCTCTATTATATTGCCAATGCCAGCTTACCCTTCGATATTTGTCTGTTTCTTCTTTTCTATTCTGACTTCAATCATATCCCTCTATATTTCTTTTGTTTATAAATATTTTTATTTTACAGACCAACTTTTCTTTTCTTTCTTTATATATATTATAGAGGAATTTATTCTTTCGAAAATTTGATGGAATAAGTACACGCATTAAAAAAAAAAAAAAAAAAAAATTGGATTACATAATTTTTATTAGATGCGGCCGTGCCATCTTGTAGCAATTTTCATGTATCATAAAAAAACATAATTAGTTTAATGTAAAAATAATTAATTCTCTGTACATCGATTTAATTTACTGCAAGACAAAAATTTAGACACATTTTTCAAAAACAAAAAAAAAATCTTTCATCATTCTAAAAGAGATTTTTTATTCCAGTTTTTTTTATATATAATCGGAAATTAGAGAATGTAACAAAACTCACACACACAAATCTCTTTGATACGAATATAAGAAACTTATCAGTTGGTTGTAGATTTTTTCTTATTAAATTGTGAGCAGTATATGACATTATAATTTTGAATTTATAAAAATCGAATTAATTGGAATGTTTAAATAAAAAGGAATTGACCGAATAAAGCCTATTATAGATATGATCAATATTTATTAGGCTTTGTACACCTTAGCTATATTATTTATGTAGTTTATATGGTATGTGATAAACTATTATATATGTAGGTCTGTGGGCATGATGGTTCCTTTTGAGGTTTACCTCCCATTTGGAATGTGAATCCTTTATGGGTTAGGATTCATGTAACCAATATATATATAGTGGTTTTTCAGTCGGTGTGTACTGATATAAGTTATATCAGTGCATTGCATGTGGATCATTGATTATAAAGAAGTTTTGATAATTGCATACATTTTGAGTCAAAGTATGTAAATCTAATGGTTCACATCCAACGCACTAACAAATTTATATCAGTGCTACTGACTTGAAAATTTCTCTCTATATATATATATATATATATCATTCTTCAGTACAACATTACACGATGCAACAATATATATGATTACATACGATTGCATGTGATCACAAATATATATAATGTTATTGTATGTGATCACACAATTAAATTATTGTGATTGCATGTTAGAACATACATTCACATATTAGTTGATGTGGTTATACAAAAGAAGACATGATCACAATAAAAAAAATTATGTTACACCCAAGGTCAGCCATATATATAGTCATCTCCCCATTAGATGCTAGAGTGGAGAGTAAAAGACTCTCTATAATTTAAGATTTATTATACGTTTACATATACACATTTATTCATATTTATCCATTCTTTTACCACGAATGGCAAGAATGTTCACCTATGGCATTAAGATCTCAATACGAGAAAAATACCAAAACCTCACTGCAGTGGCTTGTAGACTTGCTGCCGAAAGCTCTTTCGAGATTATTTGTGCTATGCATACTTGGGACATCTTAGAATTCGGAAAATAACATTTTATATTTCTATTCAGACTATTTTTATTGGAACTCTTGTCAATAAGATCTTTCCTAAAATGCGCTTCAAATCCTCAATAGTTTGGGCACCACACGTCCTTTCAGATTCATTAGCTTCCGATTTCTGACTTTTATATTTGATTAGTATTTGTTATTAATTACTCCAAAATTGCATTATTATTATAAAAATATAAATATAAAAAAAAAATAGTTGAACAGTGTGAAATTGGTTTTTTCAAGCATAAAAGGTGTTTGAACACGTTTAAGAATCTTATAGTTGCAACTCCACTGAGATTTGAGATGACTATATAATACTAGAGGAATTTTTCTGGTAACTTGAAGGTACCCACTCTTGAAGATGCAATATTATGGGTAGGGAGGTGATTTCTTTTGAGGAAAAAAAATATTTTTTATTTTTATTTTATCAATTTTTTAAGGAATAATTATAGGTTTGTAGTTGTGAATTTATGCCCGTATCTCTTTTATAGTATTATTAAGCCATATATATATATATATATATGCCCAATACCAATATTCTCCAATTTTTTTGGTGATAAATACCTTCATCACTTAGGGAATAGTACTCTTATCCAATGAATGAGACTTTGTTTAACCGAATATCCAACCTAAATCCCCATTTTACTTGGGAATAGTCTGTTTTTTACACTTAGGTCTCGTTTGATGTGTGACATTGAATTGGACTATTTTATGGGATTAGATTGAATTAAGATGGGATTAGGATTAAATGGGATTGGATTGGACTAAATTAATATTATGCTATGTTTGGAGAAATATGGGACTGGATTAAATTAATATCATGTTTTGTTTGGTGAAATATGAGATTGGATTAAATATAATAATTTATTTTTAAAACGGAAAAAACAATAAAATAAACTAATTAAAATAAAAATATAAAATAACTAATTAAAATTAAATTAAAAAATTAAAAAACTATAAAACTTTCTCTTTTCTTACTTCGCTATCATCATCACCATTTCTATATTATCGTCATCATATGGGTTGGGTTTGATTTTAGATCTAGGTTGAATCTGGAATATGAAGATATTTAATTTGTTTTTTTTTTTCGATTCTAGATATAGGTGGTTTGATTTTTTTTTTTTAGATTTCCAAAATATTATGTTTATGGGTTCGATTTTATTTTTGGTTTCCAAAATATTATGGTTCTGGGTTTGCTTTTTGTTTTTTTCTAGGTTTTGATTTACATTTTTTATTTTTGATAGTGCATTAAAAAATATGAAAAAAAAAAGAACTTAAAAAAAAATCTTAAAAAATATGTAGTCCCATGACAACTAAACCCATCAATTTGGTGGGTTTATTTATCCCACAAAACATGAGACTATATCACTACAATTGGTCCCCACTAGATTATTTTATCTAGTCCGGTGTTGCTTCCAAACATAGGATTGGACTAAGATTAGTCCAATCCAATCTCAGTCCAATCTTATGTAACAAACAGGGTCTTAACGTATAAATGGGTCTGAATTTAATCCATTAAGTTTTTTATATTTTTTATAAAATAATTTAAAAATATATAAAAACAACTAAAAATAAAAAATAAAAATAATTATGACTTTTCACTTAATACTAAATCACTAAATTGCATTTAATATATTTTCTTCCAAAAACATCCTAAAAAGATAACATATTTTTCAAGAATATCAAATGAAAATACATAACAATTAATAATAAAATAGTATATAAATGCCAAATTAATTGTTTTCAAATAATCTCATCTTTTAAAAAAACAAACACGTTAACACTAACAATGTTATTTAGGTTTCAGCTCAATCTTCAGAAAGAGTAGGAATGACAACAGGTTGGATCGGAACTAGATCAGCATGCACCATACCCAGTTTAGGCAAGGAGCCCTATACCTGATCCGTGCTCTGAACGGGTTTTCAATTTCCTACTCCTACCCGAACCCGTTTGGAGTAGGGTGACCTATGCAAAAAAAATGTTCAAATCATTAAATATGCAAATTTATTATACAATTGAATTTTATGACAAAAACTTAAATTTTAACATTCAATCAAATTTTAAAATACGTTTAAATTGAAAATTATATTTAAATTTAAATATACACTTAAATTTAAACATAACTTGCAAATAAATATTAAACTTAAAAGTTTAGCATAGACAAGTAAACTTAAAATTCATATATAAACTTAAATTAATAAAATATAACATATAAATTATATAAGGGTGAGATTATATCAACTCAATTTTTTGATTTTAATATCTCAACAACCCCTTTATTCATATGCTCTTAAATCCAATGGTTGAGAGGGTGAATTCAAAAAATTGAGTTGATATAATCTGACCCATTATATAAACTTTAAATTCAAATAAAAAATACAACTAGATAAAGAGAGAAAAAAAATTAGAGATTTGTTTTCCATTTTATATTTTTAATATTTAAAAATATATATATAAATACTGGATCAACCTTGAACAGATCGTATCCCTAAGAAAGAGATACCAATCTCACAATTCCTACTTAAATTTAAGGGTTCAATTACTATATAGGGATCTATATAGTTGTCGGATTCATTTATAGTATTTGGCCTATATAGTTGTCGGATTCATTTATAGTATTTAAATTTCAATCCAAAGATCTATAAAAAATAAAATTTTGAAAATTAAAACAAAAATAAACTAACTCTCTGTCACATAACTATCCATTAACAATACAGTTTCTATATTTCTGTTAAACCTTAAATTTAATAGATTACAACATTTAAATTTTAAAAACCTTAGATTCAAACAAAAAATATTATTAGGCAAAGAGACAAGAAGATTAGGGTTTTGCTTTTGTTTTTATAATTTTAATTTTAAAAAAATAGTTATAAAATTACCGGGTCAAACAGAGTGAGTCAGGACATAATGGTTTGACTCATCTCCACTCATCTCCCACCTCCGACCACATTATCTAACCGGTAGAAAAATTTGACCTAATCACCTTAATCTGATACCTGTTTGAATCTTTCCAAACCACCCGATTTGATACCCATGAGTTTGGGGTGGGTTGAGATTATTGCAATCCCAAGGCAGGCAGGGGTTTTCACCTAATTTCAAAATTGCATTTAAAAAATAAATAAATATTGATAGAGCGATTATTTAATAATTTTGGTAAAAAAAAAAAATTGTTTGGTGAAATTTTCAATAGTGATTATTTAAGAATTTGGGTTGATTTGACAACAATTTTAAGAGGGAAATGTTACTTTTCCCAAGAAATTATCCTAACAATATGTACAATCCAATATGGCAGTTCAACTCATTTAATGAATTGTCATGTTTTTTCTCTCAGCATCTCTTTTATTGGACTGTCACATTGGATTGTACATATTTTTAGGACAATTTGTTGGAAAGTGTAACATTACCCATTTTAAAAAGTAAGTGGGGTTAGAGCATCTCCGATGTAAACGTGGCTTGTGAAAAAAAAAATGTAATGTAGGATTAATAGACATTCTGTAAAAAAATTGTTATCTAATGCAGCTGTGTATATTCAACCTCAATCTGACGTGGTAAAAAAAAAATTAGATATTGTCAACTTAGCAAACATTTAAAACTGACATTAATTTTTCATCTATTTTTGGTAAGGAGATAAAATAAAAAAGGAAACAGAAAATAAAATTGGACACGTCATTGAAACAAAATGTATTTTAAATGGAAGTATCGGAGACCAAATTTTAAGTTTCTCGCCTATCAAGTCTATATTTATGTCATATAGGAAACAAATCTCTTGACATTGTCGTCATGTCAACAATAATACATATGCAAGTCATTTTTACATTGGAGATGGTCTTAGTTTTACAAAGTAGTTATGAAGGAATTTAATAAATCTTTTTAAAGACTAAATTATCCCTATTAATTTAATATAAAGATAGTTATATCTTAGATCTAATTTCATATAAATCAATTTTATTACAAGCATATTATCTCTATTAACAATATAAGCTGTCAATTATCATTGTCATAATCTTTCTTGTCATTGTCTACGATTTCTCTTCCGATCACCGGTAATGTTTTTCTTGTAATTTATTTTTCTTCATTGCATATGTTTTTCAAATTAGATTTGTTCTGAAATTTTAACATACACGAAGAAAAAAAAAGTCTAAAAATATTGTTAGGTTTCGGTTGAAGAATTTTTACTAAGACCATATGAATAATCCCTTGTTATTGTTTCATGTTTGTTTTAGTACTTAGGTAAAATAAAAGAATTAACAGTAAAATTTAACATAAGCATAAATACTGTTTTGGAGCTCACATCAATTTCAACAATATCTTTAACCAAATAGTTGTCTAGATTAACTTCACAGCACATTATTTATTCAACATAATTAAAAGCTATTGGAATACCAAAATGGTCATAAATTTACATGTCTTTTACAAAATTTACTAAAAAGAGTTTTTCCTTAATGTCTAACCTAAAAAATAAAAAATTTGCATAATCCTTATAATTATTTTATTCTGTTGGTGATTGAGACAAGCTATAATGGACAAAAGTTTGTGAAATTATTTGTTTTATGTTGAAGGGATTTGTTTTTGTTTTTGTTTTTATAAATATTTTGAGCCTTGTTAATGTCAACAGATGAATGTTGAGGAATAAATCAAAGAAATTGCACATTCATATTAATATTCATATACATCTTACTCTGGAAGACTTATGGAATATAAGGTAGAATTTCATGACATTCATTTGATTTCACTATTCCTGTTCTTCATTCATCTAATCTGCATCTTTTTCTTTTCGGATTTTACGTGTCAGTTGCGTTGCTTTTTTCTTCTCTTTTTTAAGTATTTCATTGCACAATGAATTCTGATACACAAACTACTTAGCAGCCTTTCAGGAATTCTGTAAATGAACACTCAAAAGATCAATTTCCAGGAAAGAATTCAACAGAAAAATGGACTAGTTGGTGACTGTAGTATCGAATTCGGCAATTCAGATTATTTTGGTATACAGCAGCAGCAGCAGCCTTGGAACATGAGGATTCGGATGCAACCACCGCCTGTGGAGGCCGGAGGATCACAGCACCAAATCCCGGAGCCTGTTAGATCATCATCCAGTACAATTTTGAGCCGATTCGAGTCTCCTGCTTCAGCTTTTTACGCAACCGAAAGATACATGGGGTTTCCCGATCAGTATGATTGTCAAGTTGGTAATCCTTCTCCTTGCTTCCAATTTTCCAGGGATAGTGACTCAGAATTCCCTACCTGTCAATTTTCCAGGGAAAATTTTCCTGTAATATCACCTGAACCCAGTATTGAATTGAGAAATAGTACTTTACAATCAATACCAAAATCTGATTTCTGTAGCAACAACAACCAATATTATACATCCTCAGAAAATTCCTGCAGAAATCCACCCAGCAATAGGCCTTTTCGTCCTGAACAAGTCAAGTTGCTTTCGGGTCCATTCGAAGAGAATCAAGATCATAGAGTAATATTTTCCCATTCCAGGAAGTTTCTTTATTGTTTATTTAAGGAAGAAAATCATATTGTTTGTGGGTCTGGTTGTTTATTTTTCAGGTTCGTAATAGTTCTTATGGCTCGATGAATTACGGTTCTCAGCAAGAGAAGCAATCACCAAGATTTTCCTTGGGAGGAGTCTCTTCTGGAAGTTCTGTTTCATCTGGGGCAGTACTCTCCAGCAAAACCCGAATTCGATGGACCCAAGATCTTCATGAAAAGTTTGTTGAATGTGCAAATCGCCTTGGGGGTGCTGAGAGTAAGAATCAAATCTGTTTGATTTGATATGAATTTTTATGAGTTGAAGAAAGAAACTGTAGAGAAATAATATGTTGACTTGTTATTGACGAATTGCAGAGGCAACTCCAAAGGCAATACTGAAGCTGATGGAATCTGATGGATTGACAATCTTTCATGTGAAAAGTCATTTACAGGTACCAATTCTAATTAAACATATTTGGATGCGATTTCTATTCTGATGATCAATATTGTTCTTTTAAGAGAATCTAAATTATGATATTTACATTTTATTGTTCTATCTGTATGTAGAAATATCGAATGGCGAAATACATCCCAGACTCTGCAGAAGGTACACCTTCCTTTTTTGTTGATTTGTCACACCTTGGTTTTTGTTCAATGATCTACTTTGACATGACAAATACTATTTCCCATTTTAGGAAAATCTGAGACCAGAAATAGCAGCTTGAATGATTTACCTCAACTCGATGCGAAAACGTAAATGTCTAGACAAAAATGCTCTCTAATTAAAGAAACTATTGTATTTCCTAGCAATTTATGTTACCTCATAATCTCTTTGCAGTGGCTTGCAAATCAAGGAGGCATTACAACTTCAATTAGATGTTCAGATGCGTCTTCACGAACAGTTAGAGGTATTTGCATCGAATTGTTTTTTTCCTGTTTCCTTTTCATGTTGATAGATACTATCATGAAACTTTATGAAATGAATTTTGATCGAGATTTTGTTTCCCGGACAGATTCAGCGAAATTTACAGTTGAGAATTGAAGAGCAAGGGAGGCAGCTAAAGATGCTGTTTGATCAGCAACAAAGAACAAACAGCAGCAGCCAGATGAATGATCAAAGCTCGGATAGTACTACACACCAAGATGAACCAACATTTAGTCCTGAAGATATCGAGGACTCAATAGCCGAAAATTCTGGGAATACACACTTCCCATCCAAGATCAGTTAGCTAATCAAAACATATAAATTGTTTGATATTTCTCATTAACGGACAGCATAAAATTTCCAGCATTCCCACAAATAGAATCAAGCACTACACTCTATGCTGAAGGGCTAAACAACAAATACATCTGAAAGGATTCATAGATAGATCCCCTGCTTGTTGATAAATCAATCATACAGTGGTATTCTGTGATTTTTATTTTTATTTTTTTGCCTTTTTCTTTTGTTTCTTGTATATGTTGCGTTATATATATATATATATACATATATATACAGGGTGGTGTTCACCTCGATGTATTTATATGGGGCAATGCATATTAGTCGGTTGAATTTAACTACTTTGACTTGGTCTATATTAACTTATGTTTACTCAATAACTCACATGTATTGGACTGATATAAATACATCAATACGTACCGATACCAGATGAGTGTAGGGACCTCATGTTAAACAAATATTGACTCATCCCATTATGAGTCCAAAACATAAAACCCAAAAGGGTCCCACCAATACAAAATCATAGTGCTGGATAAGTGGATATGGGTACACCAAAATGTTCCGTTAATAAAAGTGATGGCAAGTCAAATGGAATTAACACATACGTACTATTCGGATGTCCACATAATAGGTAATAAGATTGATTAGGCTAGTACAGACTACGGACTATGTATGAAATAAATACAACAGAAACGGGAATGAAGAACAAGTCTTTAGGAATTAGAAGAATATATTGTATTTAGTTAAGTATAGATTACAATTCAACTATGCATCTTGTGCTGTATATCATTATTCTTTTGCATTTTTCAAACGAATAATATATATATATGATTGTAGCCCCACTCACCAAACTACAAGAAGTTGTCAGAATGGAGAGGTACTATCGACATTAATGTTGATAAAATGTTGTCACTCCTTGTCTTGTTTTTGTTCACATTCCTGCTACATGTGAAATAAGGAACATCTTTAACATACAAAAAGGCTTGGCTTTTCAATGAAAATTCACAAGATAGCTAGCTAAGCTTAACAAATTCAGGACAACATTGATTCTTAGTGATCAATCATTCTTCTTCCATGTGGGGAGGATCAGAACTGCTAAACTTGGAGCCTAGTACTTTATCCTCCAGCATCATTGCCAATCGTTTCGAAGAAATGGCCTCTGATTTTAATCTTACTAACCATCAACCCTACACTACAAGCTGTCCATTACAGTTTCCCGGGACTAGTAATGTATACTCGTATCAATCTTCAGGCGATAAATTTGGCATCATCGGATTATCAGAATCAGAACAAGACACTTTACAATCAGTGGTGAAACCCCACTTATCTAGCAGGGATTGCAATGGATCCTGCTACTTGGATGAAATATCATGCAACAATTTTCATGGAAGTGGGCATGTCTTACAAGACCAAAACAAGCTGCTGAAGAACAAGGTAAGTTCCTGACTTCCACAATAAATCTGGGGAAATACCCTGCGTCGATCAAAATATTGTCAGATCACGAAACAAATGCCCTAACAATAATTTTATCTTAAATTTGACATGTTTTTCCCACCATGACAGTTCCCTTGTGCTTGTGCTTCTACTGGACCAACTCCAATTCTCTCCGGTAACAAACGCATTAAATGGACTCAGGATCTTCACAAGCAGTTCGTGGAGTGTGTTAATCGCCTTGGAGGTGCAGAGAGTAAGTAGATAGATACAATTTTAATTTCGTACACAAAAATTTAATCCAATTCAGTTAAATGATTCTTTTATGGATCGATCGTAGAGGCGACTCCAAAGGCAGTGTTGATGCTGATGAAATCAAATGAATTGACAATCTATCATGTAAAGAGTCATTTGCAGGTGACATATGATTGCCTTCTAAATTAATACTACATATATATTAGATCTGACCATTTTCAAGTATTCCAATTATGATCTATCTCTACATACCTGAACACTTTTTCTTTTCAGAAATATCGATTCGAAAAGTACAAGTTAGAACCTCTGCCAGGTAACAATTGTTGTTTAGCTGGATGTTCTGGAAACAAGAAATAAACCACATCATCTAAGTTTTGATGTTGAACGGACTTATTGGTTTACAAATTTTTTTAATTGAATGTCTGGTTTCACATTTTTCAGGAAAACCTGAGAAAGGAGTTGTTTGTACCGGTGATATACATCAGCTTTTCATGAAAATGTAATACTTGAACTATATCAAACAGAAGAAAATGTATTTCTAATTTTGGCATAAACTTATAATTATATTCTGTAGTGGCAAGAAAATCCAAGAGGCACTGCAAATGCAACAAGATGTGCAAATGCATCTACATCACCAATTAGAGGTACATCTTTAAAGTCAAGTTTGGTGCGCATGACTAAATTGGATTGAACTGAAACCTCTCACATGAACGGTGTAAACTTGAAACGATTAACGTTCTAAAATCGCTAAAAGACAAAAATCTATATCATAACTTTCTTCCTGTAATTTTCTTTCTTGAATTTAAATTTTATTAGGAAGATGTATAAATGGTGGTCCGTGGTTAAAGTGTTAGACTTGTATTCATATATTGGTTTTATTTTATGATAATGATTGTTTTGTTTCCTCTCATGATTACTTTATTTATTGGGATAGATTCAACAAAACATACAGATGGTGATTGAGGAACAAGGTAAGCAGTTGAAGATAATGTTGGAGAAGCAGCAAGAAAAGAGAACTAATTAGAAATGAGCTATCACATCTCCGCTTACTATGAATCAGTCTTCTTTCTAAGTTGATATTATAGACAAAAAATCATGTATTTTATCAAAATGTTTATCATATCATATGATATTCCTTTCCTTCTTTTTTTTTTCTTCTTTTGAAAGGATCATATGATATTCTTGATGCCCAACAATATCGAATTGTAATTTCTCTATTATACTGTCTTTGAGGAAAAGTAATCTAGAAAAGTGAGAAAAGTTTAGGAGACTCACCAATAAGCCTCTCAATCAAAATCTATGAGGAATTCGATGTGATTAGAAAAGTGAGAAAAATTGAGAGACATTGCGTACATTTTTTTTCCTTAAAGTTATTGGCGATCGGGAATATGGATCGGTAGGTGTACTTGAACATCCCAGTTAAGCTAGCACCTTTTTAGGCCATCTTCGATCAAAAAATTCATTTTGGTGCAACTTTTGTATTAAAATAGTGCAACTTCCACACTAATTCAGTACTATTTCATCTCAAACTAATTGCATCAAATTTTACACTAAAAATAATATTCTCTTTCTTTCCTTTTTATAATATTTCTCTACAATTAACTTTTCACCTCCGTAATTAATATAATATTACAATACGAAAAGAAATTATGAAATTAATACATTAAATGTTAATATCAATAATAATTAAATCAAAACAAAATCATTAAATGACAAAAAGGACCAAATTAGAATAAATTTAATTGATTTAGGGTAAAATTGTAATTAAATAAAACCTTTAAAAATAGGATATAATCATAATAGATTTTAAAAATAAAGTGTTTTTTTACATAAAATGAATAGTATCGCGCTTGATATTGTACGACAGCGTTCATTAAAGAAACAAAAGCGCAGAAGATAGAGCTAGGCTAGAGGGGAACTGTTGTTGCAAAATGGAGATGTAGCAGCCCGCAGGGAATGCCGTCGGGTCAAGTGAACACCACAATGTAAATAAACAACCAAATATTTATATTGCAAGAAACACGACCAACATTTTTTACTATATGTAACATTACGCGCTCAAAATTTTGAATTTACACTATAGAAAAGTCTTTCTTTTGTTCTTAAACGAACTTGATTGATTGAGAATTAAAATTGATTATTATATGAACTGATTTGCTCTATTGGTGCCATTCTGGATTTTAGTCATCAATTTATCAGTTGATGCATTTACAACTAAAATGTCTCTCAAGCTCTATATATTACCCCATAGAGAAACTACTTCCAAAGCCTAAATGCAAACTATACTATTATGTTGATGCTGGTATGTCTATTGTACCCGTATCCATATCAGTGAGGTTGTGGGTTCGAGTTATGACTCGAATCCCACTACACCAAGGTCCAAGAGTCATGTACATACTAATCCATTTGTATCCAACCTCAATTAACCTAACTCTAAGAAACAATGTATGACGTAAACACCATTTGTCTAAATCAAATCCACCACAACCAAATCCAAACCCTACCAGGCTAGTAGGATACCACCTTTCTCTTCCAACATGTGGCGATTTTTGTTTATTCTTAGTATTGCGTCACTTTTTCAATCCGGGCCCAAAAAATAAATGACATTATTTCAGAGGGGTATTGTGCAAATATCACCAGTTTAGTAATGTAAGTTTAAAATGCACCATTTAACGTAAAGAGACGAGAATACCCCGACAAAATTGAAAAAGAGAGAAAGTTGTCATTTTGTGAGTCTGAGAAAAGCAACAGTGAGAAAGAAACCGACGACAACGAAATCGATGGCAAGGAAATCGACAGCTAATTGACCGGAACTAAAATACAGTACATTTCGCAGCGATTGACAGGGGTAAGTTCAGTTTGTTTTATTTATCGATTTGTTGTTGATAACTTATCATTGCATTTTAGACTTGTTTTGTTGATTGAAATTGTAGATTAGGGTTGACAATGGTTGTGGTTTTGGTTTGGGTTTGAAATGAGGTTGAATATGTTATGAGGAAGATGAAATTCTGGTATCGAGCATTGTTTTTTTTTTAATAATAATAAATCGAGAATATTTCAAGCGAAATCGAGGAAATTTTTTAGAAAGATTCGAGGAAATTTATCATACGATCGAGAACATTTTCAAAGCATCGAGAATATTTTTAAAGGATTGATAAATTGTTTGAAACGATCGAGAATATTTTTCTAACGATCGAGAATATTTTTCTAACGATTGAGAATGTTTTTCAAAGGGTCGAGATTTTATTAAATGATAGAGAAGATTTTTCAAAAAATCTAGAGGTTTTTCAAATGATCGAGATTATTTTCAAAGGATCGAGAATTTTTCAAAACGATCGAGAATATTTTTCTAACGATCGAGAATATTTTTCTAACGATCGAGATTTTTTAAAATGATTGAGAAAATAAGATTTTTCAAAGAATCGAGAGGTTTTTCAAAGTACTGAGAATATTTTCAAAGGATCGAGAATTTTTTCAAAGGATCGAGAATTTTTTCAAAGGATCGAGAATTTTTTTCTAACGATCGAGAATGTTTTTCAAAGGGTCCAAATTTTATAAAATGATCGAGAAGATTTTTCAAAGAATCGAGAGGTTTTTCAAAGGATCAAGAGGTTTTTCTAAGGATCAAGACTATTTTCAAAGGATCGATAATTTTTTCTAACGATCAATAATGTTTTTCAAAGGTTGAGATTTTTTAAAATGATCGAAAAGAATTTTCTAAGAATCGAGAGGTTTAAAAAAAGGATCGAGACTATTTTTAAAGGATCGATAATGTTTTCAAACGATCGATAATATTTGTCTAACTATCGAGAATGTTTTTCAAATGGTCGAGATTTTTTAAAATGATCGAGAAGATTTTTCAATAAATCGAGAGGTTTTTTAAAGGATCGAGAGGTTTTTTAAAGGATCGAGAGGTTTTTCAAAGGATCGAGAACTTTTTCAAAGATCGAGAACTTTTTCAAAGTATCGAGAATTTGTTTCAAACGATCGAGAATATTTTTCAATTTTTTTCCAGTTTACTGATGTATTGTTTCCGTGACATTGCATATGACGAGCAGGTTGAAGGATTTGCTTAAAACTCATGAGGGAGATTGGTTCAAGGGAAAATTGACCCGATACGACCATTTTGAAGCCCTCGCCCGTATAGACGATGCACTTAACCGGGTCTCTGAAGAGTTTGCTGTTGAGGATCGGCGTCGGTTCATGGCCTCCTGTTTCGGGCATTTCATGTCGATGCACAATGAGCTGAATTTTTTAGGTGGTGTTATTCATTAGTTGCTGTTACGGGAGTTGGACCATGACGAGCCGACAGATGAGATGTGGTTCTTGTTAGGGAACCATGTGGTCAAATTTTCGAAGGTGGAATTTAGCCTCATCACCGGATTACGTTTTGGAGTCGTACCGGACACGAGTATGTATGTTGCAGTTGAGAATGGCATACATCAACGGTACTTTCCTGGACACGATGAGGTATCGTTGGATGACTTGAGGGTTGTTCTTACCCGCGGATAGTTTCAACAGGCGTACGATGCTGTGAAGTTGTGCCTCATTTACATGTTGAACTGGATATTGATGGGGGTGGATGAGAGATTGAAGATTCCAGTTTGGCAGTTTCGGTTGGTAGAGGACCTCAATGCCTTCGATGCGTTTCTGTGGGGTGCCCACGTCTATAGGCATTCTATCTTTTCATTCAAGCATGCGTTACCACGACGATGTGAGGAGAGACGCCAACAGTCACAGGGCGATGTTGGACATTCCGTGGAGGGGTACAACATTTACGGTCTATCACATGCTTTTTTGGTAAGAAATTCGATTTCCAACATATACATTAAATTTTGTTTCCAAAATTGTTTTGGATTATAACTGTACTTATCTTTGATGCAGATATTTTCTTTCGAGGTGATCCCCCAACTGGGCATCGATTTCGGGACTCGAAGGGTTACAGACCTTTCTCCTCTTATGTTGAAGTGGGAGTTGACCAAACAACCTAGAGGGAAGAAGCTGGACAAGATTTTTAGTGCTAGGATAATTATTTTATTTGTTAATCGTTATATTACTTACTATAAGTAACAATGACATTCATCTAACTACGCTTTCAGATGTCTGCAAGGACGGAAATCGTGCCCACAACAGCTGAGGCGGTGGCACCGTACTTCACAGGCCTAAGTGAGAGGGGGGCCCGTATGTGCAGGACGATAGGGTTCACCTTCCTACTGTCCCTGATTCGACTACAAGTGCAGTTCGTCCCTGATGAGGAGGGTGGAGGTGGGAGGTGTACTCAGACGGAGCTTTCAGACCCAACAGATCTAGATTTCAGTGGTATGGACACTGGCGGATCTGAGCCGTCTCCTCGGCGAGTGGGGCGTAGAAAGGTTTGGTTTACCACCCCAGGAATCGGTGCCACTACAGGGGATTCTCGTGCAGGCGTTGGACTTGATGGGGAGGTAAGTTGAGATGGTAGTTTTGTTTTTATTAACAATATCTGTTGATTATTTTAGTATTAACAATGTTGCATGATTTCAGGCCCTATAGGAACATCAGTTCAACGAGTTGCCTGAAGCCCTCCGGAAGAGTGAGGATGATCGACAACAACAGCATCATGAGTTGCTGGATTTGATCCGAAAGAGCGAGGAGGATCGACAACAATAACATAGGGAGTTGCTTGCATTGATCGGGGACCTTCAGGGATTCAGGACGTATATGTATCAGGATAGGGAGGATCCACATACCAGAGGGGCAGTTCTGGAGAGTGGGGCTCAGTCTCCCTTCCCCTTCCCCTCGAGCAGCAGGCTTCCCCTCCCCCTCCGAGCGAGCAGCCGGCCCTTTCTCCCCCTCGAAGTGAGCAGCATGATCCCCCTCTACCTCCGAGAGAGTAGCCACCCCCCTCCCGCTCGGAGCGAGCAGTGGGCCCCCCCTTCAGCTCGAGCGAGCAGCAGGCTCCCCCTCCACCTTCGAGTGAGCAGCATGCCCCCCTCCACCTCCGAGAGAGCAGAAGGCTCCCCCTCCACCTCCCCTAGAGTAGCAGGCTCCCCCTCCATCGTTTACTTCGATCCAGTCACATATGGAACGAATCTCATCATCTCAGTACACCCCGGTGGGAGGAGTTTGACAGCAGAGACCTGTACTGAAGTATGGTTGGCAGTTGCTTAGCCCGTACGCAGATCTGTGCCGACCTAAGAGGGCGAGGGTAATACTTGAGGGACCTGACCACGTATTTAATCCTCACGGACTGGTGGACGGTGACCAGTTAAAGGCTTACCGAGCCTTCAAGAAGAACGTAAACAGGGAATTGTAAGTAAATTTCTTTGTTATTTAGGTGGCAGCTTTTCTTCTAATGAATTAAATAAATGTGTAGTTTATGGAATATTAATACAGACGTGATGTTGATTTGCTGGATCCAATTGATGCCGCATGGTTCCATCGGATGCAGACCAACTTCATGGATGTTGATGATGAGGTACGTGGGACCGTAAATTTTGTTTTTAATATTTGTTTTAGATGTGTAAGCCTCCTAACACTTTATTACGTGTTTATATTCCCAGTTTATGGACGCGTACCTCCATATTCTTCGGAAGTGTCAACGGACTTTCCCGAATGTGTACAATCAGATGGTCAACATATTGGATACGCAGTTTTTTGTAAGTACTGAAATTAGTAATGATTATGCATGCTTGTAGATTTGGAAAACATTAATAATTTTGAGTTTGTGTTTCTAAAGTCCTTTCTGGAGCACCAGTACAGAAAAATGATGTCTCTTGATTCTCGCGTGGAGATCACCCCGGTGCGGTGGAATGTTTTGAGGTCTTGGTGGAAGGATGACGACCTTACGACAGTGCTTGGTAGTGCCCCGATTGGATGTCGTTCGTGGCACGAGGTTGACATGGTAAGTGTTACTTGGTTTGCAATTACAAATATAAATGTCTTTGTACATCCTAACACCTGTTGTTTACGTTTACAGGTCATGATATTGTGCATCATTGGGTGCCAACATTGGCTACTGGTGACTGTGGACCTCACATGCAAGAAGATGTGCATAGTCGACCCCTGGAGACAGGAGGTCCCAGCTCATATCTAGAAGCAGCAGGTAGCCCCGTTGCGCTACTTTGTGCCCTCGATGTTGCATCAGGCCAAGTTTCATATTGCACGACCGGCTGGACTTAAGAAATTTGAGAAGACAAGTAAGCCCTTCTCATTCAGCGTGGTGTCGGAAAAACATATCCCTCAGCAGAAGAAATCGTAAGACATTTTGTAATAGTAACTTTGAGATTGTATTATTATAAACTGAATGTTTTATTAACGCTTGTTAATGTGTCCAACTGCAGAGGTAACTATGGTCCCTACACGTTGAGATTGATCGAGTACTTACTGGAGGACAGAAAGGATTTCGATTGTTACGAAAATGATATAGGAATCATTTGGGAGAAGATGGCCGTTGAAATATTTACAGACTCTCGGTCTGTTTAGATTTATGTAGTTATTCATTTGTATACGTACCAATTCTTTTGTATATGTACCAATTATTTTGCATATTTACAAATTATTTTGTATATGTACCAATTGTTTTATATATTTACCAATTCTTTTGTATATGTCCCATTTCTTTTGTATATTTATCAATTCTTTTGTATAAAAATGTTTACATTTGTATTTATACAAATCATATTTAAATACAATTGCATTTTAGTTAATGAACAAGTCATACGAGTTTAAATTATCACAATGTCATCATGATAACGCCTCACATCATTCCACGGTGAAGTCTCTAGTAGGGCACATCTGTCTATTGTGACCAACTGTATGACAGATACTACACTTGCGTCTGTATTCCTCAGGAATAACTGTGCTCGGGCCTTCATTACTCAAAGCTGGGTTAGAACATCTCCTCGAATTATGCCATGGTTGTCGATATCGTCTACAATTCTGTGTAGTTGTTCTCTCCGAAGACGAGATACAGCGTTAAGCCCTCGGGTGGCCTGCTTGTCTCCTGGAGCTTGGATTCAAAACGTCTCTCTTAGCGATGTCAGATGGCACAATCCAAGTGGAAGGATGTCTAACCGAAATAATAGGAACCGAGTACGTATCAATAAGTGTTTGTCGCTTGTAGTAGTCAGCACAGAGGGATGTGAAATCCATGTTTCGGTCCCTGTAAAAACATTGAAAATGATAGGATTCATGTTTAAGTAATATTAACCGTACACAAAATTGTATGATGTACCTTACAGCAGCGAAAGCGTGAGAACATGGAAGAAGGTCCATTTGGAATTTGTTGCATGTGCAGGTCTTCCGGGCTAAGTCAACGGTCCACTGTTTTCCAGTTCACTTCACCGAGAATATGTTCCAGTCAACTGGATTAACGGTCATAAAATTGCACTTATCAACACGTTTTATGATAACAAGATGTGCTGCGTCGATCAACTAATGACGCATGGATTGTGCAGCCCTATGACGATCGTGAAACCAACGTTGTAGCATATTCCTAATGAACTCTGCCAAAGTCAACATAGGCAGTTGTGGTGCAAATTTTAGGCATGAGTTTATGCATTCTGCAGCATTTGTTGTCATGACCCTATACCTTCTGTCGGGACAGTGTACACGGGACCACTTATGTGGACCGGTATCAATTACATATTCATATGCATTCGGGTGCAAGTTTGGTAACTCTTCCATGTGCTGGTTATATTGCAACTCGGTGTACGTTCGGGCTGCTTTGTCCATTATTGCGGCAACATCCTTTCTATGATATCGCTTCTTAATATTTTCATAAAAGTACCAGCAATATATGGTAAGGGTGACATAAGGGAACACTTTAGAAATCTCTGCTTGAATGATTGCATGCCAATCAGAAATGAAAACCAAATCATCTATATGGCCAAGGGCACCTTTCAAGCAATCCAAAAACCACTCCCATGATAGGTTGTTTTTCGAGTCACCGTACCTAAAAGCAATTGGATAAACTTGTTCATTCCCATCTTGTACAGTTGCAACAAACATTGTGCCCCCGAATCTACCCTTTAAATGGGTACCATCAACGGCAATAATTGGACGCATACACCTCTGGAATCCTCTGAGTGAGACACTCACCGACATGAAAAAGTATAGGAATTTACCATTTTCATCGCACTGTAAGTCAGTAATCGTTCCGGGATTTTGTTGTTCCAACACGTAACCGAATGATGGCAGCAGTTGGAAGCTTTCCTCATGCGTTCCATAGGTCAGCGACAATGCATAATCAAGGGCTTGATATGCCTTACTGTATGTTATTTGGATGCCATACATTGTTTTCATGTCGGCGATTATGCTCTTCGGACGCATTATTCCACCATTATGTTGATGCAATCTAGGTGTAACCACTTCTCCAATTAGGATTGCACTAGCTTGTCGATGGCGGCGGTGAATCTCCTCCAACTGACAAGTGTGTTTGTTGATAAAACTTCTTACTTGAAAGTATGTCGCTTCATCTCTCCTAACCGCTCTTAACTTCCACGTCAAGTTGTCCATCAAACAAACCAGATGTAATGTTGTCTTATTCTACCTTTTCACCTTCCACCCGAAGTTGTGCCGCATTGCAAAATGCCCAACCAATCTCTTCAAATCCTTTTTAGTAGGAAAAAATTGACCTTTATATATCATGCTGGTAGGTTCATCTTCTACCAAGTTCCTACTTCCACCTATACCAAACGAGTATGATTCTGATCCTGGAATAACCCATGTTCTGTCATTCTCAGAATCAGCTGGAGTTACATCAGGCCGGACCTCAAATGTCCCAGCTATATCTACTGCAGTGGAACTACATATGTGTACACATCTTGCACATCTTTTCGTTTCGAACGGTTCTTCATCTTCCTCATTGTTCGCTACATTATGTACCGGATGCAAATTTGGCTCATTAGCCACCTCATGGATTGGTAAGTTATGAGGTTCATTGTTCTGCTCATTGTACATCTTATTGTATTGGTGGTTGTACTGCCCAGCATTCATTTCAATTTGACAACCGAAATCATCGTCCAATTGATCTCAAACTATATCACCATGGTCGGCTACTTCCGGTGGGACACCACATAGGTTTTCCCTACCGTCAATCCCACTTCTTTCTGTGAACAACTGGTTGCTTCCGCCTAAAAATCAAAAATGTTGGGTGTTATCATGAGGAGGGATTTATTCACCGATGACACCTCCTGCAGCCCTCTCAATTAAACTGACACATACTTGAGGGATCACCCTATATTTTCCTAGCATAAACAAAACATCGTCGTCATTTCTTATAAATGTGCTACATGTTGTCCCGGGAGCGATTGATATAGATTATAGATCAGCAATGTATTTGTTCACATCGTACTTCATAACGGTTTGTACGATCGACACCAGCTCTTTGTAAGTCATATTTCTGGATACATACATTCCTTGGTTATCGGAACCAAGAAACCTATGACTTCCATCAGGTAATTGCTCTCATCGACCGTTGTAAGATATGAATAATCTAACCCGATCCATTGTCCTGTGAAAATCATCATCACAAACAATTATTAACAAATAAAAAACATTACTTTTACAATTACTAAGAATTATAAAAAATTCTCAATTGTAAGGGATCGAGATCATGTTCTTCGGGATCGAGCTTTTTTTGTAATGGATCGAGAACATTTACAAACAGGTCGAGCTTTTTGGAAAGGGATCGAGAATATTTTCTAAGTGATCGAGCTTTTTTCAAATGGATCGAATACTTTTTATAAGGGATCGATAACTTTTTCAAGGGTTCGAGAATATTTTACAACGGATCGAGAACTTTTATAATGGTTCGATTTGAGAACTTTTATCGACTGATCGATAACTTTTATCAAGGGATCCATAACTTTTTTTAAAGGATCGAGAATATTTGTCAAATTATCGAGAGCTTTTTATAACGGTTCGAGAACTTTTAATAAGGGAACGAGAACATTTTCTAAGGGATAGAGAACATTTCTAACGGTTCGAGAACTTTTTTAAGGTATCGAGAATATTTGTCAAATTATCGAGAACTTTTATCAAGGGATCCAGAACTTTTTCTAAGGGATCAAGAATATTTGTCAAATTATCGAGAACTTTTTATAACTGTTCGAGAACTTTTTTAAGGGATCGAGATTATTTGTCAAATTATCGAGAACTCTTATAACGGTTCGAGAATTTTTATCCAGAGATCGAGAACTTTTCCTAAGGGATCGAGAACTTTTTTGTCGAGCATTTTTTTCAAATAATCGAGCTTTTTTCAAACTAAACAAAAGCTCGTTCCAATATAAATTAAGCTCGATTCATCTTTAAATCTTTTCGGTCACACAAGAAAAAAGCTCGGATGTTTTCAATGTTCATACATGTTCTTATAAAGACGGGAAACAACATATATTATCAAGGAATGGATACATTGTTAACCTACATAGAAATGAATGCAAAATATCTGAAATGCATAAAAGAATTTTAAGTGAAGATCATAAATATTTGTTACTTTCTAGTGCAGAATCTGGAGAGAGACAACTTTTTTAGAGAGAGAGACAAGTTTTTCAGACAACTTTTTTTGGGAGATACCGACAAGTTCAGAAAGTTGCTTTTTAAAAATTGAAGTTTATGGATAATTTGGATAGTTCACCATAATAGGTGCATTTTAAACTTAAGTTATTAAAATAGTGACGTCATCACAATACATGTTAAAAAATGCGACATATCTCACCATTTCCACTTAAATCACCCATCACCCAATTGCATGCTGCTTCTTGTAAATTTCTTCTAGCATATTTTGTTGGTATCAGCATCACACTGATTTTATATGTACTGACATACAAATCTGTAGTGACTGGTGTCACCTAAAAAATCTTGGAGCATTGTTTTTTTTTTTTCCTTTTTTTTTTTTGGTTTACACCATCCGGTTTCCGGGTGGGACGAATCCACCATACGGTGCAATCGGCCATGTCCACACCCCGACTAATCCGGACTCGCACCGGGTCGGCCCACTTAGGAGTAAAGTGCTACCAATATGTGTAGCTCCGTTCACAAGGGGGGTTGAACCCACGACCTTGCTTAAGGGATGAGAGTGCCGAACCACTCACACCAACACATGAGTGGTTTTTTTTTCCTTTTTTGACTTTATCTATATATTCACATATCTAAACAATGTAATCTTTAAATAAAAAAAATAAAAAAAATTGGTATCGGTAGGATTCGAACCACTATCTTAGGAGTCATTTATCCAAGTCTCAAACTCGTCTATCTATCGGTTGGGGCAAGTCTTGCAATACTTTATATTACAGTAATTTTATTATACAATTATAGTAATTTTATCATGAGTATTTAACATATAGAATTCATTAGATTGTGAAATTAATTTCTCGAAAGGCTGTTATCCAGAAAATACACTACAAATATCAAAAACAAAAATGCAAAATATATGTTAGTCTCGAACCATTTATTTACATAATAAAATTAAATATAAATGATCGGTCACTAGCTAAGTCCTAATTAAAAGATAGATTATAAATTAGTTACTTTCAATATGTCACAAGAAAATTAAACCCAAGACATTCGAAAGATCCACACCAACTTTTGAAAACAAGACAAAGCTTTCTCAAAGTGAAATGATTTATCGGATCCTTATATTCCAATCAATAAATATATTTATAATAAGAATAAAATAAGGATTTTTCTGTACAGTCAAACAAATGCAATTACCGACCATATTATTAGCATATGTATAAAATAGTAAAATAAGTTCTTAACAAAAATAAAAAATAAAAAAATAATCCGATACAAATTATATATACAAATGTACCCATGCAAATTATATGTTTGTTGCCTTCCATTGACTATGGTGATGGAAGATCTTATTCTGGTTTTGTATTCTACCATTTGTCAGTTATGATTGTAGAAGATTTTCATTATTCGATTCTATTCGTTGTCGTTGAATTTGTTGAATTTGATTCTTGTTGATGGTCTTAGCACCCTCTTCATCTATCCAAACCTAACATATTATTAAAATAAATAAAAAGAGTCCATAAAAAAACAAAAAAAAACAACGGTCCAACATAACTTGAAAGAAGATTTACGATAAATATCATTATAAATAAAAGAAGTATAAAATTATAGAATTCACCACCATGTTAGAGTAATAATATTGGGCTCTAGACGTTAAGCAATCTGCAACGATATTGCTGCCACTATTTTTTTTATCTTATATTGTTTTGAATTTTTGAGGTCATGCATTTATAATTAGACAAAAAAAAAAAAGAAACATAATTAGTATGGATGACAGTTTGACACGTACCCGTGGATATCCATCCGAACCCGACCCTATAGGGTCGAGTTCAGGTGGTGAATTTACAACCCGCGAACCCATTTATAAAAAACCATCGGGTTCGGATACTGGTTGGAAAAACGAACCCACGGACGAACCCGTAAACCTACATAAATAAAATTTATTTAATATTTTTTATTTAAAATATTATAAATTTAACTTCAATGTAAACATTTTAACCTATAGAAAGAAAATTATAAAAACTTAACTAAATCTAAATTTAAGAGTTACAATGCTCAACTTTCATTTATATATAGTTAATAGTAGAACATTGCATTCTTTTTTTTTTCAATGTAAAAAAATATATTGAAAAAGAAAGAGTGCAAGGTTTCACCATTAACTATATATATATATAATGTGTTTTCCGCTTGTCTCAACTAAGAAACATACATGAAATGAGTTGATATTTTTACTTTATTCAGTGTTTTTAATTTTTTAAATCATAATATTTCATATGTATAAATAATATAAAAATACTATTAATAAATTTTATGGGGTTTGCAGGTATGGGTGCCCCCAAAACCTGCGGGTGAAACCCGTTAGCAAACCCGTGAAAATAAACGGGTTCGCAGATGGGTGTGGGTGACAGAAAGTTTAGCGGGTGTGGGTTTGGATTTTATAAAATCCGTCCAAACCTGATCCGTTGTCGTTCCTATTAGTTAGACCATTTTTTGAAAAATCCCAAATATAGGAGATTAGGAGTAGTTTAATGGGTTGGAAACAACCTGGACGAGGACAGGACCACACCAGTCGGGTGCAAATAAATCCCAAAACCTGAAACCAAACAGAGCTCAACGAAGCCCAAAACCCATAAACCACTCTATTACTGTACAATTATACGTCGCGCACACAGCTAGAGAAACTGAACAAAAAAAATGGAGGATTTGAAGAAGAGGAAGATGGATGAGATGATCAACGGCAACGAATTATCCTTATCATCATCGCAAGAACAGTTGCGTTTGTTGCTTGACCCTCTCTCTAAGTCTCAGCTCGTCGATCTTCTCTCTCAACTGTATGTTCTCTCTCGCTTTATCTTTCGATTTATACAAATTTGATTTCGAAATTTTCGATTCAATCTAGTTAGTTGTTTCGATTATGTTTTCTGTATTGTTTATAGACAAATTGGGGGCTCTCTTCAATTTCCGTATTGTTTATTTTTGTTGAAGGATTTTTTTTTTTTTACTGAAATAAGTAATAGCTAACATTTTATTGAGCTTAGAAAGTTTGGATAAGAAATTTTGCATAACAATATTTATGAGTTTTAATCTCAACGTCGATAGCAGGTGTAGAGCTATGCTATGTCTAAGGTAGAAATTGCCTGTCTATCCCACATAATTTTTACAAACAAGGAATATTCTTTATAGATTAATCGCTTATCTAACAGTTGAGAAATTGTCATAATTTGAGGCAAAATAGAGGGCTGCTATTACAGTGTATTAAATAGCATTGAATTTTAAGTCATATTCTTAGTGTACCATTGATCTTTCAATGAAATTCCTGAGCTTCCAATTGATTATAATAGAAAATGAAGTTATTGGTACAAAAATAATTGAAAAGCATGTTAATGTTCATCTGTATGCATGATTCATTAATTTTTTATTATCAGTGTCAATTAAACATAAAAAATTGTAGTATTAATGCTAGGTCATTCCTATCTTTGTTCGTATTTTAATTTTAGCATGCAGCAGTGGCTTATTTTGCATGTCAGTATGTTCTGCATGTGTTAAGTGAACGGGTGCCATATGATGCTGCTCCGAATTGTATGCGGTGTGATTGACTCTGTGCATGTGTGTTTGTTTGCATGTTGATGTATAAAGAGGATCCCAAAATCCTTCAATTGCAGAAGAAATTAAAAGTGTTGCCAGTGCAGATCCAGTTCATCGAAAGCTTTTTGTTCGTGGCTTAGCCTGGAATACATCTTCAGAAACCTTGTGTGCTGTGAGTGCATTACTGATTGGTGATTGTGTTTTGTGTGCTGTGGTGGTGATTGCTCATATGTTATGAGTTTGGAAAAATATAGATATATAAATTAATAAAAATACACAGGAGAACCGATACGCTAGAGTATTGCACCTTTCATACTGAATGGTTTATGGTTATGTTCTCGACTAGGCATTTCAAGTGCATGGTGAAATAGAAGAAGGGGCTGTGATCTATGACAAAGCAAGCGGAAAGTCACGTGGCTATGGTTTCATCACATACAAACATATGGAGTCAACTCAAACTGCACTGAGTGCACCTAGCAAATTGATTGATGTAAGTATTTGTCACTTCTTAATCATTTATACAGGTCACTCTTGTATTACTAAATGGACTGATTTTTGTCATCTTATTCTTTTCAAAAGATGTTCGTTTTGTGTGGGTGTCAGATATATCTGCTAGTAAAGTCTTTGTCTCTGAACAAGAGGCTCAATGGGCCTATAGTGGACCTAGAAGAAAGTAGAAACAAGAATTTGCTTTTACATATATATAAAGATGGATCTTTTGGGAGAATTGAATTCTTTTCGCCACTTGTGTATCAAATTTTCAATCTATTTGGACATTAGAAGAGTGTATATCTTGTTAGACAATTGTGACCGTTCACTTTGGTTCATCACTAGTATGTACGTTTCTTATTTGTTTATTTATACATTTGTTACAGGGTCGGATGGCTGTCTGTAATTTAGCCTGTGAGGGATTGAATGGGGTGAGTACTATACCTGATCTCGCTCAGCGGAAGCTTTATATAGGGAGCCTGTCCCCAGATATTACAACTGAAATGCTGCTGAGCTTTTTTGGAAGGCATGGTGAGATTGAGGAAGGCTCAGTCGCATATGACAAGGATACAAATGAATCACGGTATTAAGAGTGCTATTGTTTCTCTGTCAGAAATGTCTTATTTATGTATTTTATATATATATATATTTTATTACATTTTTATGCTGTCACCAGTATGTGGAGATTCATTGTGTTTTTGTTTTCTTTCATGTGTAGTGGTTTTGGCTTTGTTACATACAAAACAGTTGAAGCTGCAAAGAAAGCCATAGTTGATCCACACAAGATTTTTGGGGTAAGTGAACGGTAATAAGTCCCATATTGAGTATACCTTGTTCTATATAAGTTCTTAGTGAGAAGAATTTATGTTAAATAAATAAATTTAAAGCATGTTTATCCAGTGTAAAATCTACTGCTTGAATGCTGAGCTTTAGTCAAAAATGAAATTGCAGTGCCATTTAATTTATGTAAACTGAATTCAATGACCATCATTGTTATTCTGTGAATCAAAAATCTACAGCTGGACACAAATTAGGAGAGGAATTGACTGATAATCATTCTGATTGTGTGCAATGACTCGATCTATAATAACATGAGAGGCTACATTACATGCCATGTTTCATCCAGTGCCCCTGCATTTGATATTCTGCATGTTGGCTTTGAAAAGATTCCAGCTAAGATTTTTTAATCAGCGTACTATTGATTATGGTCTCATAGTTTCATGATTCAATTGCATGGATTTCCTTGTTTGGTCACAGGGCAGGACTATTATTGTGAAGCTTGCTGACACCCACAAGGGAAAACTAGCACAAACACAACATGCAGCAGTGGCTCCTTTGACCTTACCTTTGGCACCGGGATATACCCAGCCTGGAAAACCACATGGCGGCACGCTCCCTGTTGGCTACACTTACCCGCAGACTGTAGCACCATATCACAGCTCTGCCTTTCAAAGTCCTCCTGCAGCTGCTGCACCATATCCAACACAAGCTCCAATTTCTTATCATCCGGTTCCTATAAAGGACCCTCTTGGACTTCCACCGACAAATCCTATGGGAATGGGCCGGTATCCATATTATTAGCAAACAATAATAAGTCCATTTTCTAACATGGTAATATTCAAGATCTGCCTCCCTTTTCTTGGTATTCTCTTTCCCAGTGATATCAGTTTTTCAATTTTGTATCTCATTCACTATACTATCTTTTGACTTTTACAGCTGATCAAGTGATTTTGTGGATGTGGGGGCCAGTTTAATGAAAGAAGGGATTAGAATGCACAAGCGAAGAAAATCTAAAGTATGGATGTTGGAGATGTTGATAGTGGGATGTTATTAAGGTTATTAGAGGATTCTTTGTAATTTTATACTAGAGTAATAGAATTTACAAGTTTTGTGGAGAATGATATTTGAGGCTTCTTTGTAGTTTAGTGGAGAATAATATTTTCACTTTTTTTTAGTATTTAAACTTGGATGGAGTTGATAGAGTTGGTTATTCTAGATTTCTAGTCTTAAATGATGATATTGAGGGAAAGAGCATATGTGCACCCACCCTTCAGTTGAAGAAGCGATTCTCAATTTTAACAAGATTTTTCAGGGTTCAGGTTCAAGTTCAATTCAAAGGGAAGCGTTCAGATTCAAGTCACGAGTAATAAGCCTCAGCCCCTATTCCTTATTCCCCTCAATTACTGCTAATGATGGAATATAGATCGAGTGGGCATCTATTTGAATGAAATAAAGGTAAAATTTTATGAGATTTTCTTTTTGAAATTTTGTCACCTTAACATTTATGATTAAACCTTGCAAGTTACAGCCAACCACAGCCAATCAAACTTTCACCATTCACTATTTTACCCATTGATAATAATATTAAGCATTACTCGTAAAATCTAAAGAAAATAATCAAACATGTAGTACAAAAATATCTCAAATATAAATCAAATCAAATCAATATATATATATATTGTTATATCAATTATAATTCTTTTTTCTAATCAAGATTACACGTACTAAATTCTATCTTAGCTAATTTTATATGTATATTGTTATATCAATTATAATTCTTTTTTCTAATCAAGATTACACGTACTAAATTCTATCTCAGCTAATTTTATTATATATTTAAAATTATTTTCTCCATTACTTATTTATTCACTCTAATACCATGTCATACTTTTATAGCGGTCATGAGTTTTTGGAGATCTAGGTGAAAATTTTTAAATGGGAGCTTTTGTTCAATTCTGACACATTTTAAAATGGATCTAAAAAAAGTACAATTATGCCTCCAAAACAACAATAAACTCCCTTAGAATCCAAACACATACTAACCAACTATAGATCTTTCTTAAGAATTCAGATCCAAGCAAAAGCAAATACAAAAAAAGCACAAAAATCAAATATAATATAGTTATACAAAAAGAACAACAAAATCAGAAAGAAAAAAATATAGTATAATACAAAAAGACATTTCTTGGACGATTGGTCCTGAATGAGTGAACGTCAAGACTCGAGAGAGAATTTTTAACGAATATTGAAGTGAAATTAGGACGTAGAGAGATGAGTATAACAAACTAGAGTGTTTAGAGCCTGAGACTTAAAGAGAGATTGAAAGAAATCGAATTTGAGAGTCGGTGGAGGGAGAGAAAAATAAGAAACTCTAAATCATTTAGCCATTTATATGATATATTGATATGTCTAGAAAAAAAATGAGTTTTAATAAACATTTCTCTTTGGACATTTGTTTGTCCATTTTGGAACATATTTTATATATATATTTTGTTTTGTTTTATTTTAACGTTTGGGCTTTTGATATAGGCCTTTTTGTTTTGCATTATTTGGATTAATATTTAAAACAAATATTTGAAATAAAATAAAAATTGACTCTTGAACTAATACTCAATAAACGTAAACATGACCCTTTAAAAAAAGGGCCCAGGGCGGCCACTCCTCCAACCAAACAATAGAGATTGCCCTATACTTTTGTTAGGTTATTTATTTAGTTTTACTTATTTATTTTTTAGAAATTATAAAAATGTGTTGATTTAATAATTTATATAATTAAAACACTGTAAACATAGATATATATTTATGTTTAATTATTAATAAATTTTATCAAACAAACATTAATAATTTTTAACAATTAGAACGGTTTTCGATATTAGAATAATATTAGAAGTACAATTTAAATTTCAATTTGTTTTCTAACTCTTTATATATATTTTTTCAAAGTTTTAAACACTATTATTGAATCTTGAATCTTGAATTAATAATCTACATTTTAGTATATATTATTTTTAAAGTAATGATAGACCTACCGCTAACTTTATATTCTAAATAGCAATGTGTCAATTTATAATTAGATATATATTAATTACGATTCATTTCACATGTCACATTTATATGGATTAAATTATTTACCATTAAACCAACAACATATGCCACGGGCTGGTGGGTTCAATAATTACTAAAAAAATTAATGTTTTAAAATATAAATAATATTTTTTAATTAATGTCTTCTTTAAGATAACCTCTAAAATATATATTGATATAATTTAACTCATTATTTCACTGTAACCCACCACCCTAAATAAAAGCCTGGCTCTATCCCTACTCACAGGTACACCACAAAGTTGTGGATTCAATAATTACTATTTTTTTTTTAATGTTTTACAATATAAACAACATTTTTTAATTAATGTTTTCCTTAACATAATTTCTAAACTATATGTCAATGTGATTTAACTCATTATTTCACGGTGTGCCTCTAAAACAAAATCTTAGCTTCGTCCCTATCTATTGTCTAATCATTTTTTAATAAACTAATCAACTCAAGTGATATGTTTATCTACATAAATAAGATTATGGATTCAAGTCAAGTCTTCTCCTTCAACCTTTAATTTTAACCGCCTCAAATCTCAAATTTATTGCAATAGTTTGCATTTTAAAAAATCTTATAATAAGTATGAAGTTTTTATTTTATTTTGTAATTTTTTTATTTTATTTTGTAATTCTTAACTAGTATCATATATATATATATATATAGTAATTATCAAGTGATGTATACCTTAATTTAATTTCGGTAAAAACTTTGATGAAATCATATCCATTTTTATAAATTTTGATCAAAAATTTTTTATGGTTGATATGTTCATTGAAATCTACCTATGAATAAAGTTTGAGATTTTTTCAAGAACTAATTTTTTTTTTGAATTTTTCTATATTTATCTCATTTTGCTGATGCCTTTAAATTGAACAAAATCGAGATAAATATTTTTAGTGCTTGAAAAATTATCAAATTTCATTCATATATAGATTTCACTAAGTTTATCATCTATAAAAAATTCATATAAAAAATCATAAAAATCGATATGATTTAATCAAAGTTTTTACCAAAATTAAAGTAAAGTATACCTCACTTTATATATATATATATATATATATATATATATATATATATATATATATATATATAAAATTTCAAATCAGTGCACACTGATGTAATTATATAAGGACATCGAATGTGAGTCACTCATTTTACATACTTTGTCTTGGTATGTATACACTTGTCAAACTTTTTTTATAAATGAATGACTCACATTCAATATCCTTATATAATTTCATCGGTACGCACTGATAGGAAAAAGACCGTATGTATATATATGCTAATTGAGATTGATGTCTACTAAACTCTTTAAAAATATGTATTATGCCCACTGTATATTTTTTTTCACTACTAAACCCATCGAATTCTTGTTTTTTTTTTTTTGTGTAAACATTTGGGGTTTTTACCCTCTGTGTGGAGACATCTACAATCGATTATTGCCGGTTTCAACAGATTTAATAGTGAAAAAATATATATATGAGGTAGATACAAATTCAGACATAGTTTAGGGGGCATTAGCCTGTATATTAACTAATATACTAATTTTATTTATTTTCTTTACATAATTTCTGCATCTCTTGTGAACAAGCAGAAGAAGGTGGAAATGCGAATAACCGATAATTAGCGAATGACGAGAATGCCCCGATGAACCCTCCTTGGCTCCTTAAGCTTGATTCAAGTTTTCTATGATTCAACAAATGAAACCCCATGAGTCTTGAAAGCCACTTAATCATCCATAGAAGACAGAAGAGCCAGCCCTGCCCGCTGCTAAAGCTTCATTTCGTATTAAGTTGAGGTAAGCTAAAGCACCCAACCACTTCATTTTCCATTTCATCTTGGTCTCTTTCTCTGTTTCTTTTCTCTTGGGAGAGAGGGGAAGTTCTCTCTCTTTGTACTTCATATCTCATGAAAGCAGTGATAACCCATTTGCAGAAACAGAGAATAACATCTATTCTCAACTGGGTTTCTTCAAATTTTGTCGAAAACCGCTTTACATCATCAAATACCCCATTTGAATCTATTTACATTGCTCAAAACCCTAGGTTGTATAGGACCAAAACAATGGTTTCTAGTGACTGCTATGTTAGCCAAGTATCGCCCGCCATTAGAAGAGAAGCTCAAGCTGCGCTATTAGAGTATTTGCATTCCACTAGGAGCTTACAGTTTATGGATGCAGAACATATGAGCAAAAACTCCCCACATTTTATCGAACAACTGTTAAAACAGGTTCAAAATGCTGCGGATATTGAGTGGTCTATTTCCCGGTATTTGCGGTACCATCCTATTAATGAGTTTGAGCTTTTCTTCGAAAGTTTGGGATTGAAACCTTTCGAGTATAGTAGTCTGCTTCCGCATGATTTGATGTTTTTAAGTGATGATGAGTTGTTGCTGGAGAACTATTATATTTTGTGTAATTATGGTATTGCGCGAAGGAAGATAGGGAAGATTTATAAGCAAGCAATGGAAGTTATTCGATATGATTTTGGAGTTTTGCAATCAAAGCTTCAAGCTTATGAGGAACTAGGGCTTAATCAGTTTTTTATATGTAAGGTTATTGTTTGTAGTCCTTATCTCCTAATTGGGGATGTGAATGGAAATTTTGTTGAGGTATTGACGATATTGAAGAGTATGGGAATTGAATTGAGTTGGATTGAGGAAAATTTGTTGGAGCAAGATTCTTATAATTGGAGTATGATATTTAGTGTTTTACGTGTATTTAGCAAAATTGGTTTTAGTGAGGAGCAGTTAGGTGGATTAATCAGGCAACACCCGGGACTTATCTTTGAGGGTTCAGGGAATCAGGTACTTACGCTGATCGCGTTTCTACTAAAATTTGGAACCACAGTGAGTGAGATACATTTGATGTTTCTTCAGTTCCCACAAATTCAAGTGGGAAATTTCTTTTTGAATTTGAAGAAATGCCTTATGTTCCTGTTTGAGATTGAGATGGAGTTGGATGAGATTGGAAAGATTATCTGTTCTCATGCCATGTTTATGGGTTCATTAACTTTAAAGAAACCTAATAGCATACTTTCTTTGTTGAATGTTGGGAGAAAGAGACTATGTGAACACATCCAGGAGAATCCTCTAGAAATGAAGAAATGGGTTATGGGTTCGAAAATGGAGGCATTACCAAAATCAGGTGAAAAAGAAAGATCACAAATGCTGAAGACTAAGTTCTTGATTGATGTGGGATTCGCAGAGAACTCCAATGAAATGGAAAAAGCACTGAAGGCTTTTCGAGGCAGAGGAGGGGAGCTTCAGGAGAGATTCGATTGTATTGTGAAAGCTGGCTTGGATAGGCAGGATGTTTGTAAAATGATCAGAGTATCCCCACAAATTCTTAACCAGAAAAAAAGTTTAATCGAACTGAAGATTGATTTTCTTGTAAATGGTTTGGGTTATCCTGTATCACAATTAGTGATTTTCCCATCATATCTTGATTATACGGTGCAAAGGATCAAACTTAGGTTATCAATGTATAATTGGCTTAAAGATCAAGGAGTTGCAGAACCTATGCTGGCCTTGAGTACTATAATTTCATGCACACATAAAGTATTTATGCAGCGATATGTAAATCAACATCCTGAAGGCCCCCAAGTTTGGCAGAATTTAAAGAAACAAATTTGTACCAAATAAGAGAAATCTGTCTCGTAGGAGTTGTGCTTGGGTCTAAGTGTGTTTGTTGCACAGTTTGAGGCAGGAATATAGTAGTACTTCTTTAGGCTGAGAGATGGATCAAGCTGTTATTTATCCCTGTGTTCCTCAAATGGAGCATAAGTGAATATATGAAGCATAGCTGACTCCAGAGATTTTTTTTTTGAGTGTTATAAAATTACATCAGTTCAGATTGCAGAGAAATTTGAAAACATTTTCATTGTTTCTAACAGCAATATTTGTATATATTCATATTGTTAATAATAATTTTAGAAATGTATATCATCATTCATGCAATAGTTTGTTTTTTCATCTGATTCGTTATTGTCAAATTTATTTTCATACTAAGACAGGTGGTTAAATGCCATTTGAAATTTGTGCATAATACTAACAACAATTTCTGGGTGATGATTATGAGATTATGTTTTCATTTGTAGTTGTCAATCTTGTCTTGGATTTTAGTAGGTATTATGACTCATGCAGAAGAAAAAATCAATCGCCTATAATTAGGTCATACTAAAGAAAAATATCGATAAAATTTAAGGGGAATTAGACAAACATACCTTACCAAAATTACACCAATCTCCTCTGATTTTTATTATCAGTTTGTTTATTTTTCCGACTTATATTTTATTTTAAGATGTATATGTTTTTAAGAAAAAAGTGAATTTTTTTGACTTTTGTATTATTAAAAAAGTGGTCCAGTAAAGTTTTTTAATAAATTTTACAAATGTTCTATAACAATTCATACATTTATAATTTTATCCGTACATGATAAAATCCTAAAAATCAATTTTCTAAAAATTCCTAATTTTGAAGAATCTCTAACATAACCTAATCAATTTTATATTTATAATAAGTCATTAAAAATGAAAAAACAATCATATCATAGTATCTTAATTTATAAGACTTATCTATATATGTAACAAATTAAGGTCTTATAAGACTTTGGATAAAAAAATAAACATTCCCTAATATATTAAAGGGTTTTTAGCAAAACTGCCATATTTTAGGGATTGAATTGTAAATCTATCCTAAAACCTAAATAGATTGCAAAAATACCCTCAAATTCTCAAAATGCCCTCGCTCATAACTACACCCTTTTTATTAACTTTATTTACTACATTTACCAACTATCAACTAAAAATTTACCAAGAAACTCACCAAAATCATTTTTCCAACCTCCCAATCCTTATTTTGATGAAGGTATTCACATATATATTTTTTTTCTTAAAAAAAATCGAATAAGGTATAAAAACCAAGGAAAAAATCCATCAAGTCGAGCCAGGATGACCCGACATGACCCGATGGTTTTTTCATGGTTAGAAAACTTATGAAAAAATACATCGGGTTACCTCTTCTCAAGGAAAAAAAGCATCGAAATAGGGTTCACCCTGACCATATGTCTTTTTTTCTTCCGATCAGGGTGACTTGATATCGGGTCTGGATTTTTTCCTCGATAGATTTTTTCCTCAGGTCACCTTGACCCGATAGATTTTTCTTTAGGTTTTATACTCCATTCGATTTTATTTTTTTTTAAGCAAAAATATGTGAAAACCATCCTTAAAATAAGGATGAAGGTTGGAAAATAATTTTGATGAGTTTGTTGATAAATTGTTAGTCAATGGTTGGTAAATGTAATAAATATGGTTAATAAATGGGATGTAGTTATGGGTGAGGACATTTTGGAATGTTAGGGCATTTTTACAATTTATTTGCGTTTTAGGGTATATTTGTAATTCAACCCTGAAATAGGGCCATTTTGCTAAAAACCATATATTAAACTGGAGGGAGTTTTTAATAATATTTCTAAAAAGAAATTATGATGGACAACAAAAACAATAAATTCTAAGGGCCCGTCCTGTAAGCGTTTTTCAGTTGCTGTTTTTCGAAAATAAAAATGAAAATGAAAACAATGTTTTTGGTTTCAGTTTCGAATTCCAAAAACGCGTCTGGTAGCATATACTGAAAGCTGTATTTTGAAAATGAAAACGAAAAAAACGCATCTGGTAGGTTAACCGAAAACTATCAAAAATTGATTACATAATTAACCAATATAATTTTTATATTGTAATTTTTAAATTAAACAAAAGTAACACATAAAAAATCAATTCAAAAAAACATATCAAAAAATGAATTAATCAAAACTAAACTCTTAAATTATAAATAAATAATTACAATATATATATATATATGTATATGTATATATATATATATTACTATATAATAAAAATATAACTGTATATATTATATTAATATATATATAATATATTAAATATTATTACATATATTATAATTATAAATATTATTATATTTTTATATTATATTATATTGTATTTTTATATATAATATATTACATTATATACCATATAAATATATGATATTTGATATTATATATATATATAACATTATAAATATATATATCTTAATATATATTATATACATATTATTATATAATATTGATTAATATTCTATAATATTATAAACTATATTAATTATTATAATATATATATATATATATTATTGCATGAATGCTTTTAGTTTTAGTTGGAAATAAATTATTTTAGAATATATATAGGGGCACTTTGGTCATTTAAAAATATTGTCCCATCTTATCCTAGCCATATGAAACGTATTATAGAACTAAATGAAACAAAATGAAAAACAAAATATTTTTTTATATATAAAGAGGTGAAAAAAAAAATGAAAAACTAAAACGAAAAACGAAAAATAAATATTTTGTGTTTTTTAAATCTTTCACTTTTAACATTGATTTTGTTTTTTTGTTTTTTGTTTTTTTGTTTATAAATAAAATAAAAAACGGTTAACGAACGCGTTTTCGAAATCGTTTTTAAAAAATAAAATCGAAAACAGATCGAAAAACAGCCGCATGACGGGCCGAATTGGCCGAATTGCCACCTACTTTAGAGTCATTTTTTAGAAAACCCTCGCTAATCTCTTGTGAGTAACCAACCGTTGTCCAGCAGAAGCCCCATTCGTTAGCAGCAACCAGGTCATCCAAAGAAGAGCAAAGCTCTCTCAGTTGACAGTTGAGACCTGAACCCACATCAGTTTAAAATCCAAGGTAAATTACTCGACCAAACACTTTTATCTTCATTTTTATTAGTCTTCAACTTGTCTGTGAGCCGCAATAATGATCCATTTGCAGAAATTTAGGACATCCATCCGCAGATGGGTTTCTTCTAATTTGTTTGAAAACCACTTTAGATCATCAGAAGCTCGATTTCAACGAATTGGGTCATCTTACATTGCCCAAAACCCTAGGCGCTCCTATAGAAGGGAAAAAAATGTTGATGAAACTTCATTGGCTTGTGATGGTAATGTTCATAGAGTATCTCCTGATATTAGAAGAGAAGCCCAAGCTGCAATATTAGAATATTTGCATTCCACTAGGAACTTACAGTACACTGATGCAGAACATATGAGCAAAAACTCACCTTATTTTCTTCAAAAGATTTTTAAAAAGACAAAAATTGAGGGGAATATAGGGCAGTCTTTTGTCCGGTATTTGCGGTATCATCCTATTAATGAATTCGAGCCTTTCTTTGAGAGTGCTGGGTTGAAACCTTGCGAGTATAATCCTCTTCTTCCTCGTAATTTGATGTTTTTGAGTGATGATAATCTGTTATTAGACAACTATCACGTTCTGTGTAATTATGGCATTGAACGGAATAAAATAGGGAAGATCTTTAAGGAGGCAATGGAAGTTTTTCAATATGATTTTGGTGTTTTGCCATCAAAGCTTCGAGCTTATGAGGAACTAGGGTTTAGCCAGTCTTTCATAGGTAAGTTTATTGTTTGTAGTCCTCAACTTTTGATTGGCAATGTAAATGTGGAGTTTGTTAAGGTAATAGACATATTGAAGAATATGGGGATTGAATTCAGTTTGATTGAGGAACATTTGGGGTGGAATTCTTGTAATTGGAGTAAAATATTTAGTTTCTTAAGCTTATTTAGGCAGATTGGTTTCGGTGAGAAGCAGTTGGGTGGTGTAATCAGGCAGCACCCAGGACTTCTCTTAGATGGTTCAGGGGATAGGGCTCTTACACTGATTGGGTTACTACTAAAATTTGGATGTACAATGAATGAGACACGCTCTATGTTGCTGCAGTTCCCACAAATTCAAGTGGCAACGTTTGTTTTGAATTTGAGGCAATGTGTCCAGTTCCTACATGAGATCAAGATGGATGTGGAGAAGATTGGGATTATTGTCCGTTCACACCCCATATTACTTGGTTCTTGTACTTTGAAGAAAACTAATAGCTTATTTGTTCTTTTGAATGCTGGAAAAAAGCGTCTTTGTAAATACATCCAGGAGAACCCTCAAGAAATAAAGAAATGGGCTCTGGGCACAAGAGTTAGGCAATTACCAAGTTCCGGAGAGAAGGAGAGATCAAAAATGCTGAAGTTTAAGTTCTTATTGAACTTGGGATTTGTAGAGAACTCAAAGGAAATGGAGAAAGCGCTTAAGCTTATTCGAGGCAGTGGAGGGGATCTTCAGGAGAGATTTGATTGTATTGTGAAAGTCGGTTTGGATAGAAAGGATGTTTGTGAAATGATAAGAGTATATCCTCAAATTCTTAACCAGACAAAAGGTGCCATCGAAACAAAGATTGATTTTCTTGTAAATGGTTTGGGTTATCCAATATCATCTTTAGTAATTTTCCCATCATATCTTTACTTTACGGTGCAAAGGATCAAGCTTAGGTTATCAATGTTTAGTTGGCTTATAGACCAAGGTGCTGCAGAATCTATGCTGGCCTTGAGTACTTTAATTTCATGCTCACATAAAGTATTTGTTCAGCGATATGTAAATCGTCATCCTGCAGGGCCACAAATTTGGCAAAACTTGAAGAAAGAAATTTGTACCAAGTAAGAGAAATCTGCTTCTTATTAGTTGTAGTTTAGTGGCTAATGTGCATGGGCTGGGGTAGAATTATTACTTGAGATTTGATGGGATTGGATTGAATAATGTCCTTTTGTTTGATCTTACCATTTGTAACAAAGGGTAAGATTGTTTATAAATGAATTTGTGTTTGTGAAGGTAAAACATAAATAAATAAAGATAAAAATCATTTCTAACATCATGTATTATCTTAATGACACTTTAAGATAAAAGGCATTATACAGTCTAATGGATTTATTCTGTTTTATAAACTTATATCATCATTCTTGCATTAGTAATTTGAATTTGATTTATGATTTCTTATTGGCAGTTGATTCTCATCAGAGAGGTGATTTGCGTATTGGGATTGTGATATCAAATTTGTGCATGATACTAACAACAATAACTGGGTGGTCAGCTTCGTGGTAGATTGTTCTTTCTTCTTTTTTTCATATGCAATTATCAATCTTAGTCTTTTCTTGCCTTGCATTTGTAATTTGAATTAAGGAATGATTCCGTTAACATATATATTAATTTGACCTAAAGACATTAACTCACTTCAAATAAAAAGAAATTAAAAAAATTACAGATGGACTCTAATGATTAAGTGATAGCATATACTTCTGCAATCAAGTGGTAACTGTCAAAATTAATGGAGAAATTATGGAAAATAAAATGATTAAAAAGTATATTAGTTTGCGGATTCTTGTAGGCACTAGGCATACTAACAAGGCAGGCACTAGGCATATCCACAAGCTAGAATGGAAATTCATGTAGATTTCCTTATGACTCTATGATCATTGTAAAGTAAATTTATTAATTTTGTGCGATTAATTTAAAGAGTAATGCTATACAACTCAAAACATTAGCTCATAAAATCATCATTTATCAATTCAAATGATGCGAGAAGTGGTTTGTCATTACTACATCATTTGATTTGATTTTTGGATAAATTTTTTCGGTCGTATAGCATAATTAATTTATTTAACTCTTTTTCAAAAAAAATTAAAAAACCTCTTCTACCATCATAGAAATTAAATTAATCGGTTCTACTTTTAAAGTTGATAAATTAATCATTGTAAATTATTGAAACTTGAATGGATGATTCCTCGGACCAAAATCAAAGAATAATTTTACAGTTTCAAAAGTAGATAAAACCATTTTTGGTTATTGTAAAAGGATGTTTACCTAATTTTAAAATTATGAGATTGTTTCTCCTTTTTAATTCAAATCTTAGAATTCTCCCCCCTTGTAAATTTGACGATCTATATCTATTTTTTATTATAAAATTATTAGTCAAATTCTGTAGTTTAAATAAAAGAGAGTTCTACAAATTACTATCAGTTTTTGTCGGCTTGACACCACTTGAATTGTTGAATAGGACCCTAAAGTTGAACTGTTCCAAAAATACCCCTCATATCAATTAACTCGTCGCCTAAAGAGTTTCGGAGATGGCGGCTGCGAGACTGAGACCATGACAACAGTGCACACGGCAAGAGGAGACAAATGAAAAAATCGGGCTTTGGGGAATTAAGTGCATGGAGAAAAATAACTAGCGCCACTTAATTTTTTTCTAGAAAAAAAGGTGTGTTTTTTGTTTTTTAAAATTATTTCCTTTAATTTTGTTTCGAGATTTTAGGGTTTTTTTTCTTTGTTTTTACATTTCAATTGGAATAGTTGGATTTCAAATCTTTGTGATGATTATATGTTGATGTAAAAACTGTATTCGATCTCTTATTGTTGGGTATATATGTGTTAAGTAGGAAAAGATAAATAGTACTTTGAATGTAGAAAAATAATCTTATAATCGAGACTTATTAGAATGATCGAGAGTTATATGTTTACACATCGAGATTTAATTTGCCGTAACATCGAGACTTAGTTTGGTACTTATTTCGAGATTTAGTTTTTTTTTTTTTTTTTTATAGATTGAGACTTAATTTTTGCTTGTGCAAGACTTAATTTCTTAAAATATAGAGACTTATTTTAGAGAGTTTGAGATTTAATTTGCTCAACAAGATTTAGTAATAGTTATATGTTATCGAGACTTGATGCTCTTATTGAGAATTATTATCGAACCTTAACATGACATCGAGATTAAATTTATGGAATTTATGCAAAATTAATTTAAAGTAAATCGTTAATTATTTTGTCAATTGAGACTTATTTTTAGATAGTTTGAGACTTATTTCGTTAATTCGAGAAATTACTAGGCATATATTCAAAACTTATTTTGTTAATTCAAGATTTATTGTGTAGTTGTTGATGTTATGTTTTTTTTGGTAATGTATGTAGATGATGAATCTGAAGTTGAGCTTGAAAACTCCAGAGGTGTCTTGGTACGAGGGAACAATCACTCGCCATAATCACATTGAAATTCTCGATGTAATCGACGATGCACTTAGTCTCGCAGACGATACAGGGGTGCAGAAACAGAGATTCATGGAGTCATGTTTCGGGCATTTTCTACGTATGCACCGACAAATGCAGTTTTCTGGGGCAATTGTGCATCGTTTGCTTTTGCGGGAGCTACATCACGATGGACCCAACGATGAGATGCGGTTCATGTTAGGTAATACTAGTGTTAGGTTTTCTAGGGTTGAGTTTTGTCTCATCACCGGGTTGAAGTTTGGAGTTGTGCCCGACACGACCAGATATTTGGCGGTGGAGAATGGCATACACCAAAGATATTTTGGTGGTCGAGATGTTGTCAAGATTGAGGAATTGAAGGCGAGGGTTCGACTGGGTCAGTGGACAGAGCAGTTTGATGTTGTGAAGCTATGTATGTTGTCGATGCTTCACATCTTTTTGACTGGAGTGGACGAGAGGGGAGATGTCCCTATATGGCAATTGCGGCTTGTAGAGAACTTGGATGTGTTTGATGTGTTCCCATGGGGTTCATATGTATACAGTTACTCTATATACGGGTTCATGAATGCGTTGTATGATCGGAAAATGCGATTTGAACACAGACAGCAGGTCAAAGGAAAGGCAAAGCACCCGAAAGAAAAGTACAACATTTATGGGTTTGCCTACTCGTTATTGGTGAGACATAATATTTTTGGTGACATTATTATTCCCTTCAATTTCTTTTATCTATTATTATATTTTATAACCTAAATTTCTCTAAATCGTGTAGATTTTTGCTTTAGAGGTCATTCCAGACTTGGCCACAAATTTTGCCCAGCGCACGAACAATGACCCCTTTCCTCGTATTCTGAAGTGGGAGTTCTCTAAACGACCCCGGCCAAACAAAATCGTCAAGATTATTAAGGATAAGGTAATGTATTTATAACTGTTTCGACTTGTTGAATAAAATTTGTGTTGGTTGGTTTGTATTTCTTATTCTGTTTTTTACAACTTCAGATGTTCACGGATGAGAAATTAAACCCAATGGACCAGGAGCTTGGTAAGTGGTACTATGAGGGGATACAGGATGTGGAGGATCTGTACCCTGTTGATGCTGCTTTGGAGAATATGCCAAAAATGTCTAGTGTTGAGGATGATGGTGATCGGGTTGAGGGACTAGACATTCCTACACCTTCACATTCTAGATACACCAGTGGAACTACAACCAAAGGGAGGCGGCGTAAAAAGAATAAAACGGGTAGGGAACATGTGAGACCTTCGCATGCTGGTTCAACGGTTCCGAACCCTCTAATCACGTCTATGTCGCAGCCGGTTGAGAATACGGGGAGACTACGTCATGTTGTACAGGATATACGTACAGTGATGGGTGGACCTACAGAGCCACAATCTTCTGTCCAAGAGGTATGTTTACCGGTTGTGTTATTTTTGGTTTTAAAATAGCAAGTATTGATATTTTTCTTTGTAATTATGTGGTATGTGTGGTTAGGGAGTATCAGAGGTCTGTGGTTGTCGATTTGACGTAATTATGCAGTCTATACAACAATTACAGGAGGATTTTCACGATTTTGAGTCACGGATACAAGATCGTATGGAGGTTTACTTGGGCGAGCTCCGAGAGAGCGAAAGGCGTAAGGATGAACAACATGCCGAGGTAATGTGTATTCTGCGTACATTTCAGGGGCCATCGACTTATATGCACATGGGTAACTGCTTCTCTTCTCCTTCGTCTGACATTCGATCCATTCCCCAAGACCCTCCGCCTCCTCCACGGGATCCAGCGGACCCCCCACAAAATCTGGCTAACCCTCCTTCCTTGCCCCAGGACCCTCCCCCTCCCTGTCATGTATGTGAGCCCATCTCTACTTCACAGGTTATACTGCCTAGTCCAAAAGATCCGTTAACACCATCATCGCAACCCACCACGAGAATGGATCCTAGTCGACCAGTCCGCTTGCGCAAACGTGGCCGGCCATTGACTACGTCATAAATTGACCAAGAACATATTGTAATTTTGAATTCCGTGGCATTGTGGAATCGTGTCGAGATATATTGTAATTTTGAATACATAATTAGATATTGACTTGAAGAAAACTAGTGCTTGGGTAATGTGACTTGCCCAAACTAGTGAAAGTCAAAGTTTGGCCGAGTCAAAAGACTCAAATTACGTCTCCAAACTAAATCAATGAGTCTCACTCTCTAGTTATAATTTCGAGACTTCCTTTTTAAAAACAAGTGCGCTCTAAATGCTTAGAAAGTTTCGAAATTGAATCATCTCGATCACCGTACAATATCAAGGCTTATTTTATGAAAAACCTGTGAATTGCCGAATGAAAAAATAAAGTTTAGAAATTCAATCTAGAAAGTCTTGAATCTTGATCACTTGGTATGGAAAAATATTTAGTGGGACGATTTTAATGATACACGGTGAGATAGTTCAATAAAAGTGTAACATTTTTATTGAAAACATCTAAATATATTTTAAAACTTAAAAAAACTGCACTTCTATAGGACGGCGTCATTCCCACCAATGAATTTCTTCACTTTGTACACTCTCGAGACGTGCTTTAAAAAACTGGAGAGGGTCAAATGTTCAGAAATTCTGGATATTGTACACTTGTTTTCTGAATATTAATCATTAGGTTCCTAAATCGGTCAAATTAAACACAAACGGGAATCTAGAGGGAGAAGACTTGGACCATCTCCAACCTTTGCTCTATTCTCTAAAATGGAGCCAAAATCATCATCTCCAACCCGGCTGCATTCTTTGTAACGAAATAGCATCACCCTCTTTTTTGTGTCAGAATTAGCACAAACCAACGATTGCGCTACTTTGCTGGCCTGCTGTGTAATTGTTTTTTCATCCCTCGTATTTTCTTTATTTACACTTTAAGTAACAATCTTTAAAACTTTTATGATTTGATCCCTAATTTTATAAATTTATTAAATTACAATTTTACCCTATCAAATATAATTTATTATAATTGTACCCTTACAATTATCTAATGCTTTTGGTTAATATATATTTGTTTTAATTGATTTTTTTTATATGTAATATTTATAATAAACTAAAATAAAGTATATAATACAATAATTACTAAATGTCATTAATAAGATAAAACATGAATATAAAACTGTCGTATGTGAATTTTACCAAGCATACATGTCATCGACAAGAAGGAGAAAATTGACAGGTGGACACCCAAATAGGCATTAAGGAAATATCCTATGAGGTATCATTAAAGAGAAGAAAACCCGAGTAAACCAATAGCATGGCAAGACCTACTCGGGATCAACTAAATTACACCAAATCAATTAAAAGTACTCGGGGTAGACAAAAAAGCATCTTCTACCCGGGCTTAAACGACGACACTCAGGGACCAACAAGTGTTACTTACTCGGGATAAATGCGACCCGAGTAAGAAACTTAGTGCTTAGTTTATACGGATTGAGTCATTAAATACACGAAGATAGCCATCAGGAAGGAATCCCAAAGAGAACATAATACTGAGCTAGAAGAATCCTCAATCAGGAAACAACTTGATTTCACTGCAAAGACTACACTCTTATAAGGAAACAAGTCCAAATAAAACTGCACTACTAGAATCTAACTCGATTTCCATAAAGAGACTCCGAAACAGGAAAGAAGACAAATCAACCTCAAGCAAGTAACCGAATCACAATTAAATACGAAGATATTGTATTACTTGTACAAAGCAGATTAGGGTTCTATAAACATATAAATAGACCCATAATCTCGTTCCAAAAGATATATATGCAATATAACATACACAACAAGCAACAGAAAAATACAGAGAGAAGAAAGAGAGATTGAGAGCTTGTAAACATCATATTTTCATAGTGGATTTTGGCTTGGTTGATCCTTCAACCATCCGTGGACGTTTCTCAGGTCATCAGAGTTTTACCACGTAAAACTTGTCTTCGTTACTCTCTCTGAATCTCTTTCTCTTTCTCTTTCTCTTTCTCTTTCTCTCTTTCTCTTTCTCTTTCTCTTTCTCTTTGAATTAATAGCCGAAATCCAATCCTTGTTGGCTTTTCTGATACATTCCAGAAATCGACGTCAACAATTGGCGCTAGAAGAATGGGTTGAACCTCCGAACTTGGTAAAAGCGATGGCAGGAAGCAGAAGCAGAAGCAGAAGCAGTTCAGGGAATGGCCAAAAATCACCAGGCGATTTCTATATTGGCAACACGTCACAAGATCCTGCAGCAAACACTGAAAACCAGCCTGCACACCTGGCAGGGATCCAGCAAGTTCCTCCAACCAACAGAGATCTTACGCTATTTTTCCAAGAGGCATTGCAGCTATTGGTGACAGATGCAGCAAGGGAAGGGATTGATCTACTGGATGCAGGAGCACATACTCCCAATCCTCCACCCGTAAGGCTCCGTTCGGTGGTGGTTGGGCCAGGAATAACTATGTCAAAAACCTGAAGGAACTCTTCTCCAATCAACCCGGCTGGACAGGAAACACTTGAAGAGGAACAACATCACCAGAGGCTGGACCACAATCAAACAGTTCGCACTAGACATAGTAAATATGACCGGCACATGGATCGGTCGTCATCAGAAGATAGCGATCGACCTCATTGCAAACGTCATTACAGAGTCATGCGAGAAACTCGGCATCAAAGCGAAGAGCCAGAAAGAATGATAGTTACCCAACCGTTCAACCATCGAGGAAGCCCGGTGGGGGACAAAGATGTCATGATCCAAAGCCTAACTCAAGAAGTCAAGAACAATAGGCATCAGATGGATGCATTGGTCAGACGTTATGGCTATAACGATTTATCTGATGATGACTCAGACAGCCCATTTACCAAGGAAATCTTACGGACCCCTTTCCCAGAAAGGTTCAGGATGCCGCACGTAGAGCAATTTAAAAAAGACACGGACCCGAAAGAGCACGTGAGACGCTATAAAAGCGCCATGGCCCAGTATGCCCACAACGATCCCTTATTATGTCTCAACTTCCCACAAACTCTGGGAGACATGGGGTTGAGGTGGTTCGGAAGGTTACCTTCAGCAAGCATCAAGAGTTTCAGTGAACTAAGCAGGAGCTTCTCAAGGCAATTCCTGAGTAACGTTCACAGGAAAAAGTCAGTGGCTCACCTTGCTAAAATAAAACAAGGGAAAAATGAGTCATTGAAGAAATATCTAGGGAGATTCGGCCAAGGGGTATCAGAGATTGTCAGTGCAAACGATGAATCCATAATCACTGCATTCATCAATAATTTACAGAATGGACGGCTATCATTTGATTTGAGAAGAGCACGACTGACCAGGTATGCTGACATGATGGATATGGCAGGAGGATACGCACTAGCCGAAGAAGAAGAGTTAGCTACAGGAGGGAGCTATATGCACGGAGGAAAGCCTGAACAGAAGGATGTTGAATCCAAGAGGCATAATCAAAAAGGAAAGCTAAAAGGGAACGACGATGAGAAAAACAAGGATGGGGGTAATGGGCTCAATACTGAACGGTCCACGGAGAAATACTGAGGCAGATATACCAATTACACCCCTCTTCGAAAAAAACAAGAAGCAATTTTAGCCATCTTGGAAGAGAAGAATATGGTGCAAGAACTGCGCCGACAATCTCAGTTCGACCGGAGAGATACAACCAAGTATTGCAGATTTCACAAGGAAACCGGGTACGAGACTTCAAAGTGTTTCTAGCTCAGAGATTACATAGAGAATCTTATTCGGGAAGGGCACTTGCGGGATGTAATCTTAAAAAAAGATGAGAAATCAGAAACTAAGAAAAAAGTTAAGGCAGATCACTCTGGACGAAATCAATGGCCTAGTCCCGAGGCCAATCAGGTAATACATACGATTTACAGAGGACCCTCTACCGGGAAAAGCAACGGAGAACGAACTCAGGAAATCAGAGAAACAATAGAAGCAAAGAATAACTTTGACGTAAACTCGGTTGAGCCAGACCCGAAAAGGGTGAAGGAAGGATGGGACCCGATAGTCTTTCCAGAGGCAAATTCCCATGGCCTCGATGTTCTACCTAATGACGCCTTGGTTATAAGTGCCCGGATTGGCCATCGAGAAGTTCGGAGAATTTTAATAGATAATGGGAGTTCAACAGACATCCTCAATGTGGCCATCTATGACCAGCTAAGGCTAGAACGAAAAGATTTACAGTCTTTCCATACTCCATTAAGGGGTTTTGGAGGGATAGAAGTCAAGTCACTCGGGACGGTGAAGCTGCCCGTGAAGATTGGAACAGCACCTTGCCAGAAGACTGTCCTGCTTGACTTCGTGGTAGTTGACTTAGACAATTGGCAGTATAATGCATTATTGGGTCGTCCATTCCTGAATAAAACAAGGGCTGTAACCGCCATTTATGTATTAATGATCAAGTTCCGACAGAACAAGGGGTTGGGATAGTCAAGGGATCCCAAGAGATGGCCAGAAGAGCAAACCTGTCAGTATACAAAGGTAAGAATGATGTTGAACAGGTGTGCACCATAATGCAGCCAAATCAGTGTAAAGAGTCCTTGTCATTCGAACTAGATCCGAGGGAGAACTCGAATGAGCCCAAAACAGAATTGGTTGAAGTAGTACTTAAAGAAGACGAACCAGATAGGAAAATCAAGATCGGGGCTAACTTGGATGGAAATGTCAAGCAAGACCTAACCAATCTGCTTAAAGAGTACAAAGATATGTTCGCTTGGAGTCACGAAGATATGGTGGGAATAGATGCCCGAGTAATATCCCACCACCTCACAGTTGACCCGAATGCAAAACCAGTAATACAAAAGAGAAGATCGTTCAATCCTGAAAGAAGTCAAGCAATCAAACAAGAGGTGGAAAAGTTACTGGCAACTGGATCAATCAGAGAAGTCAGGTACCCTCGGTGGGTCGCCAGCGTAGTCCTCGTCCAAAATAAAAATGGACAATGGAGGATGTGCGTAGATTTCACGGATCTAAACAAGGCATGCCCAAAGGATAGTTTCCCACTTCCAAGGATAGACCAGCTAGTGGATGCCACAGCGGGACACGAATTGCTCAGCTTCATGGACGCTTACTCGGGATACAATCAGATCCGGATGAGCAAAGCTGATGAAGAAAAAACAGCTTTCACAACGGATCAGGGTCTATATTGCTACATAGTAATGCCCTTCGGTTTAAAAAATGAAGGTGCTAGGTATCAAAGGTTGGTAAACAAAATCTTCACTCAGAAAATAGGAAGGAACATGGAAGTGTACATTGATGACATGTTGACTAAAAGCATCTCGGCATATGAGCATGTCGGGGACCTCCGAGAGACATTTGATGTTCTGAGAAGATACCAGATGAAATTAAACCCGAACAAATGTTTATTCGGAGTCATTCGGGGAGATTCTTGGGTTTTCAAGTCCACCAAAGAGGAATCGAAGTTAATCCCGAGAAGATCCAGGCTTTGCAAGAAATGACCTCACCTAAAACATTGAAAGAAGTACAACGCTTAACAGGGTGTTTAGCTTCCTTAGGAAGATTCATCTCGAGGGCTACAGACAGGTGCGTACCTTTTTTCAAGATAATCAAAAAAGGGAAAGGACTCGAGTGGAATAAAGAGTGCTAGCAGGCATTCTTAAAAATAAAAGAGTATTTGGGACATGCTCCAGTTCTCTCAAAACCGTAAAAAGGGGAAATACTTCAGCTGTATCTGTCAATAACCGAGCTTGCAGCAAGTTCAGTCTTAGTCAGAACAGAAGATGGAGTGCAGAAACCAGTGTATTATACCAATAAGGCACTCTTACCAGCTGAGACCAGGTACTCACAGGCAGAGAAGATGGCCTTAGCATTGGTTTCAGCAGCAAAAAAGTTGAGACCATATTTTCAGGCCCATACAATCCAGGTTCTCACCAATTGCCCATTAAGACAAATTTTACAAAAGCCATAAATATTAGGAAGACTTACTAAATGGGCAATCGAGCTAAGTGAATTCGATATTCATTATGTCCCCAGAACCTCCCTCAAAGGACAAGCTGTGGCAGACTTCATAGCCGAGTTCACAGAACCAAACTTGGAAGCAAAAAGACTATTGGATAAGAGTTTCTCATGGAAACTGTATGTTGATGGCTCTTCAAATACTCATGGCAGCGGGGCAGGGATCGTAGTTCGCACCCCAGAAGGAGATGATGTTGAATGTGCTATGAGATTTGATTTCAAAGCAACCAATAATCAAGCCGAGTACGAGGCATTGTTAGCTGGAATCAGAGTCTGCATAGCTCTCGGGGCAGATGAAGTTGAGATATTCAACGATTCACAGGTAGTTGTCAACCAGGTTATGGACGAGTACCAGGCCAAAGATGAAGGTATGATAGCCTACCGTGACATCGCGAAACAACTCCTCCAAAAATTTAAAGAATTCAAGATCGCTCAGATCCCAAGGGAATAAAATGAAAAGGCTGACGCATTGTCCAAATTAGCGTCAGCAACAAACACAATCAGACCAAAGACCATTCCGATTGCACACCTTCTTAAATCGAGTACAGCTGAACCTAAGCATTTGGAAATTTCAGAAATCTGAACACCGCAAGACGGTTGGATGGTCCAGCTGAGAAGGTTCCTGGAAAAAGGAATGCTCCCGGAAGATCCGGTACTAGCAAAGCGCATCAGGTATCGATCGGCTAGGTATACCATGATCGGAGGAGAATTATACAGAAGGGGGTTTTCTCGAGCTCTCCAGAGATGTGTACAGGAAGAAGATGCACATTGAATACTTCAAGAGATCCAAGGAGGAGTTTGCGGAAACCACACTGGGGGTAGAAGTCTGGCGCATAAGGTACTTAGGCAAGGCTATTACTGGCCTACGCTTTTCTCAAATGCACAACAATGGTCGGAAAGTTGCAATACCTGTCAAAGGATTGCTAACGATATCCGACAACCCCTAGAAAAGCTCAGAAACCTTACCGCCCCATGGCCATTCGCCATTTGGGTCCTAGACCTGATCGGCCCAATGCCAGCTGGGACAGGGGTGGAGCAAAGCACGCCATAGTCGCTGTCGATTATTTCACAAAATGGGCAGAAGCTGAAGCGCTGGTGCATATCACAGAAGCTAACACCACAAATTTTGTAAAGAAAAACATACTTTATAGGTTTGGAGTTTCGGACACTATAATCACTGACAATGGCACCCAGTTTGATAACCTAAAGTTCAGACAGTTGTGCGAGAAGTACCAGATTGCTAATTACTATGCCACACCAGCCCACCCTCAAACAAATGAGCAGGTAGAAGCAGTAAATAAAATTATCAAGCACACCATCAAAGCAAAGCTGGATGCCAAAAAAGGAAGCTGTGTTGAAAAGCTTCCAGAAGTATTATGGGCATACCGGACGACAACGAGGACTTCAACAGGAGAGACTCCGTACATTTTAGCATTTGGAACAGAAGTTGTTATCCCCATAGAAACATCGTATGCGTCACCACAGGTCAGGCTATACGATGAAGAACAGAATGTTGATATGCTACAACAAAGTTTGGATGAGCTAGAAGAAAAAAGGGAAAAGTACCGAATAAGAAATACAACATATCAACAATGAGTGGCTCGCCACTACAACTCTCGTGTTCGGATCAGAAAATTCCAGCTAGGAGACCTGGTGCTCAGGAAGGTGTCATTGAACACAAAAAATAAAGCCGTAGGATCCCTAGCTGATAAATGAGAAGGTCCATACAAGATCGAGGGGATAGCTGGCCATGGAGCTTATTGGATTGCTCGACCCAATGGAGGGGTTTTACCCCGACCATGCAATGCCCAATATCTGAAGATTTTCTATCCTTAAAATTACATATATATATTTATTTTTTTTCTAGTCAGGACAATATTAGTCAAGATAAATATTAAACTGTAATTTGAATCTTTGTTGATTTTTTACAGTAATAAATAAAACTACTCGGAATTTCCGAAAAGAAAGCATCTAGCTCGAGATTTCCAAAAGAAAGCATATGATAATAAGAACATATGGAAGAAGAGCATGATAATAAGAACATGCAAACAGAATTCTCGGGACCATCAAATCCCGAATGGGCGGAGAAGCTCGTAGGAGCATGCTAGCCGAGCAGGGTCAAAATGACCTTCGTAAAAAGGCAAACCCGATGCGCCAGACTCTGAAAAAATGCTCTGGACGCTATCGGGAGAAATTCCGGTGAAATGTTGAAGCAATTTTTTTTAAAAAAGCTCAACGATTCGGTAAACCCTTACGTACAAAAAATGGGGAGACGTCCTTGGTATTGCGTAAGGACTCGAACGTATGATCATGGTGAGCCTTGATGTAATGTTCGGGTAGCAACCGGGTATGAAACACAAGTGTAAACTTGCCTGTTTCAAGATGACTCGGTTAATAATAAAGAGCCAGTTTAATAAGATACTTGGCAATTGAAGTCATTTGGGTAACAACCGGTTTAATAAGATACTCGGTTAAGTTACCTGAACATCGAAGAAGCAGTTTAATAAGATACTTGGCAATTGAAGTCATTCGGGTAACAATCGGTTTAATAAGACACTCGGTTAAGTTACCCGAACCTCGAAGAAGCCAGTTTAATAAGACACGTGGTAATTGAAGTCATTCGGGTAACAACCGGTTTAATAAGATACTCGGTTAAGTTACCCGAACATCGAAGAAGCCAGTTTAATAAGATACTTGGCAATTGAAGTCATTCGGGTAACAACCGGTTTAATAAGACTCGGTTAAGTTACCCGAACCTCGAAGAAGCCAGTTTAATAACACTTGGCAATTGAAGTCATTCGGGGTAATAACCGGTTTAATAAGATACTCGGTTAAGTTACCCGAACATCAGCCAGTTTAATACAGCACTCGGCAACAATCAGCAATAAACAGATCAAGACCATTCAATTCAAAATAAAAATAAAATTGTATTGCTCCTAAAAGAATGGTTACAGATCAAAGAGTGGTTCTTTACAAGTAAAAGATAAATCAGAATTTTCTACAGTTCTACAAAATTAAGGTTGCGAGGATTTCAAGCCTTTGCCAATACTCGGATCTGGCACCATTTCGTACTCACGAAGCATGCTCTCATTAGACGGCCAAGCGATATTGTCGACAATATCATCCCTCCACTGGCTGTAATCTTTACCCGGGATTGGCCCGACATCTGGGACTACACCCTCAACCGACTCTTGACTTGCATAAAAGGTCGAGAGTGAATGCTCGGACGGAATCTCTAAATGCATGGGATGAGGCTCTTTGCCTTGACTACGATAGTAGGCTCTCCATTCCTTCATCTAAATCCGAAGAGACTCCAAGAACCGGTCCACGTCATGTTTGATTGACAGCTCCCAATTAGCTCTAAACTAACTTTGAAGAACTCGCCAGCCGAAACTAACCCGCGTTGAAACTCCCGAAGAAGTAGGGCATCGTAAGCAGGGGATCTTTTAAAACGATCAACCCCTTGGACTTCAAGTTCCAACCTGGCCTCTCGGGATAGGGATTCAACTGTCAACACTTGTCACTCCAGATCTTCAATTTTTTGGTCATATGCCGACCTTGACTACTCCGCCTCATGCTCGAACTTATGCACGGATTCTTCAGCAGACGATATGAGATGTTGAAGTGATGCAACATTCTCCTCTGCCAAAGATGCCTTCTCATCGGCTTCAACCTGCTTCGCCAGACAATGGTCGGTGAATATCTGTACAGAACCGACCTCCTACCGATAAGCTTCTTTAGCTCGACAACGACCTTCCTCACTCGCCTTCAACTGAGCCTCAAGACGCCTTATTTTATCAGCTTGATGTTGCTGCGTCTGAACTAACTCAGCGAATTCGGCCACCATCTGCAAAGAGATATATTCAGAAATCTGACAGAAGCAAAAAAATAGAGGAGTCGGACTTAACTTACATAAGATGCACCGTTGAAAACATTTTGAAGACGTTCGGTCAGGGAACCATCCCGAAAGCCGCTCCAGCGGTCTTCCCCGATAAAAGCCCGACCGGAGGACATCTCCCGTAGCATATCCTAGGGAGAAAGGAATAACGGAACCCCCGAGGGTTCAGCTCCCAGATTTCCAAACTCGGGGGCAGGAGAAGCCCTGTTCGGTTCTAAGGATTGGAGAAGGAACACCCGAAGGTTCAGCCCCTATATCTCCAACCTCGGGGGTAGAAGAAGCCCTACTCGGTTCTAAAGCGGCCTCATCTACTGACGCTCCAGCACCAACACTCAGAGCAATCTCATCCGCAACATCTTCATCATTGGAGTCGATAAATGAGACTACCCGAGGAACTTTGAAAGGACGAGATGGTGAACTAACTGCCTTTCATTTCTCACCCCGAGAACGGTGGAAGTTAAGGTCAGCAGCAGGATCTTCCTGCGGATCGTCTCGAAAAGACTCAAAGAATTCGGCACCTGCAGGCACTTGATCAGTCAAGACGTTATCACCGTCGCCGGCTACAAACAGTCCAACAGGCTCTTCACCCGGGCCTTCACATTGTCTCTCCCTATTATCAGGCTGTTGGGTGTCAGTTGGCTCACTTTGGCTACTTGAACCAGCAAAATCCTGAGTAGAAGGCTGAGCACCTTGATGAACGAACTCGGGGATCTGTTCCTCAGCAGTGTTGGTTTCCTCATCAGGCTCGGGTGGAGCAATACCCTCATCGCCCTGACGAGAAGCTTCTTTTCTACTCGCCTGTAGAATCAACTTCACCTGGCTAGCCTGAAGATCACTGACGATGTCCGTATCGAACACTTAAAAAAAATGATGTCAGAAGATGAAAAGCAAAAAAAATAAAATAGAAAGGGAGCCGGGTTACTTACATCGCCTGTGATGGCCTGAAATCTGTCTGAAGAAGCCGTGCTTTATCAAATCCTCCTCTTTAAAAATGTAGCTCTTGCTCCTCTTCTCTAGAGTACGAACAGCTGTCCGAGTCAGCCTCTTCAGCTCAGAATCACTATAATCGATTATTTTCTTGTTCCACACTTCGGGGGAACAGAAGAAACGGGGAACACTCAACACCTTTTGGGAATCCTCAGATCCAACAGTAACGTTGAGCTCGAGAGCCCCTCCAGTAAAAAACTAACTGTTCTTCCAGAACTTGTTGGATGTAGGGAATCCCCATACAAAACCCTTCTTTTTTGGGTCATCAGAAACGTCGACCTCCCGATTCACCTTTGCTTCTTTGGGGACCCAACCGTCCGATGGAGTAGATGCAAGAAGATAGGTCCCCGTCTTGCTAACCTGCCTCAGCGTAAAGAAATGCCTGATTTCATTCGGGGAAGGCGGTGAAAGGTTCATTCTACTGAACATATGCCACATGCACATCAAGACTTTATAACTATTCGGGACCAACTGAGCTGGGGCTATCCCTGCTTCAACCAAAAACCAGGCAAGAAATGGTTGAAAGGGAAGTGTGACACCACAGCATAGCATTGATCCATAAACCGCGACCATACCCCCAGGAGGATTCCATACGACTCTATCCCCCGCAGGAACCAAAATGACCGAGTCAGGCATATCGAATCGGGAGCGGTATTTTTCTATTTCAGCTGTCCCGACCACATTCGGCTCAGTATCAAAGCCACTCGGGCGAGTATCAGAAAATGAAAGACGAGACGCCCTGTACACCTCATCAATATCACCCTTGTTAACAGTGTTTTCCCTGATCTGAACGCTGCTCGAGCCGTGCTTGTATACCTTACTTCTGCTCTGATGTTTACCCATCCTTCGAAAAGATACCCTGTGATCAGAAATATCAGAATCAGAACTAGATGGAGAACTCGATACAGGGCTGAAAGTGACGTCAGGGTGAAGTCCAAAAACATCAACCTCTAAGAATGGATGCTCATCTATTGGGATATCCCCCAGTAATCGTTTAATGCAAGAAACTAACTGGAAATCCCCACGTTCTAATGCATCAAAAGCGATTTTAAAGAGACGATGGCGGGAAGATGGCCCTATTAAAACTAACCTTGAATTGAGATTGATGCAAGATCTTCAAATGGAGAATCATGAACTTCTGGATAAAGAAATCTAGGTTTAAAGAAATTTCTGCTGAAAATTATTGAGAATAAACCAACGATGTCTCTCAGTTAAGAATTTAAAAAGGAGACGGCACGAAACCCTATGATTTTAAGAAAAAAAACTTATGATGAAACTCGATGACGTATACGGCGTTTGAGGAGACATAAAAATCATTTCTTATAAATGATATTGAAAAACGAAGAGACGAGGGACAAGTGTCAAAACAGGAAGTAGCCCTCGACCATCAGAACTTCAAAACGTCGCCATCATTTAAGATCTCGCGTGATAAAGCGAATCGAAATTACAGGGTCACCATTAAGACACGTCATTATGACAAGACAACTATTCTGACGAGTCAAAATTAAGATGATTAAAATACTCTTGCCCGAAATGAAATTTACTCGGCAAAAATATTTTAAGAGGGTATTGTCGTATGTGAATTTTACCAAGCATACATGTCATCGACAGGAAAGAGAAAATTAACAGCTGGACACCCAAACAGGCATTCAGGAAATATCCTATGAGGCATCATTAAAGAGAAGAAAACCCGAGTAAACCAGTAGCATGGCAAGACCTATTCGGGATCAAATAAATTACTCCAAATCAATTAAAAGTACTCGGGGTAGACAAAAAAACCTCTTCTACTCGGGCTTAAAAGGCGATACTCGGGACCAACAAGTGTTATTTTTACTCGGGATAAATGCGACCCGAGTAAGAAACTTAGTGCTTAGTTTATTCGGATTGAGTCATTAAATACACGAAGATAGCCATCAGGAAGGAATCCCAAAGAGAACAGAATATTGAGCTAGAAGAATCCTCAATCATGAAACAACTTGATTTCACTGCAAAGACTACACTCTTATAAGGAAACAAGTCCAAATAAAACTGCACTACTAGAATCTAACTCGATTTCCATAAAGAGACTCCGAAACAGGAAAGAAGACAAATCAACCTCAAGCAAGTAACCGAATCACAATTAAATACAAAGATCTTGTATTACTTGTACAAAGCAGATTAGGGTTCTATAAACATATAAATAGACCCATAATCTCGTTCCAAAAGATATATAGGCAATATAACATACACAACAAGCAACAGAAAAATACAGAGAGAAGAAAGAGAGATTGAGAGCTTGTAAACATCATATTTCATAGTGGATTTTGGCTTGGTTGATCCTTCAACCACCCGTGGACGTTTCTCCTGTCATCGTAGTTTTACCACGTAAAACTTGTCTTCGTTACTCTCTCTGAATCTCTTTCTCTTTCTCTTTCTCTTTCTCTTTCTCTTTCTCTTTCTCTTTGAATTAATAGCCGAAATCCAATCATTGTTGGCTTTTCTGATACAATCCAGAAATCGACGTCAACAAAAACAAAACAATTCAAGCAACAAAAATATTAAATAAAACATTAAAAACATTAATGACAAATACAATAGAAATGACAACAACAATTTAGTAATCTGGAATATCATTTGTGGATCCTCCAAGATCATTGAAATATTGGGTAAAAGAAGGATCATTGATTATCATCATTTTAGTTAATTAAATTTAATTTTGGAAATTATTAAATGCAATATTAAATACAATATTTTAGTTAATTCGGAAAATATTAAATGCAATATTTTAGTTAATTTGAAAAATATTAATGAATTTATAAACTTATCGTAATATTATGTTAATTGAGGGGTGGAATGTTAATTGTTGATAATCAATAAAAAAGAGAATATTTAGGGAATATTCATTTTAGAATAAAATTTACTACAATGGGTTGGAGATGGTGAAATGAAAGTTGCTGTATTTTACTGTAAAGTTACAACAATATAGTGCCAAATGTTAGAGATGACCTTATGAAGACCGTATTTTTCATAAGCAAAGGAATAAGACTTAATACTAATTTTAGGACCGGTGTGGCATGAATTTATTGACAAATCTATTATTCCCTTTATTTATTTAATAACACAAAAAAGAAACCAAATTGCCCTTTGAATGTTAGTGAATAATGGTGCTCAACCGTTAGTTAATGTTATTATGATATTTGTCATGGTTTTTGTGTAAATATGGCAATAATTAGGGTAACTAGTACAATTTGCCCTTATTTTATCTTCTTTTTTTTTAAGTATTTAATATTTAAACTAAATGTAGTAAAAAAAATACATCATCCTTTCTTCCATTATTATAATCATCTCCTCCATCCAATTTTTCTCAACAGAGTTTAAACATATTTATATCATATTAATACACATCATTACACTTTTATCATATAGTATACTAATAAATATTAGTATATCACCATATTTTTTTCATGTAAGTAGAGCCGACAGAAGAACTATGAAAGCTAGGCAGTTGCTTAAGGCCTCCTATATTTCTCCAAAATTTTAGAGCCTCGTTTTTTTTTTTCAATTTCTACTTATAGAGAATATTAAATTAAAAAGTCTTCTAATATATAGGAATGAAAATATAAATATCTCCTAAAGTTAAGGATAAAAATTCATTTTAAATATATATTTACATCTTTTATATAACAACTTATTATATGTATCTTTTTTTTCTTAGAAAAAAATATTATTTATTTAAAATTTAATTGATTTCTATTTCCAAAACAGCTCTTTATATTTTTTTTTATGGAAGACTCTTTATTTAGAATTTAATTATTTCATGGTTCCAAAAACCCTTGATACTTTCGTACTTTTAAACTGTCTTGAATAACATAGTTACAAAGAAAAAAAAAATATTCAGTTAATGATCATAATGCTTCTTTAGAACACATATTTCTGAATTTTTTTTTTCTTTTGAAAAACAAATCATTAGGTCATTGGGTTAAAACTTTTATCTTACATCTATTTTATTCATTTATTTTATTTTTTACTAATTTTGTATTCACTATTTATAAACTCTATTTTCTCCATAACTTAGCCCCTAGTTGTTTAAATAACTTTCTTCATAATCAAATCTTAATATTTTGAGTTCTTTAAAGATAATTTGTTTAGAAGGATCATTCTTTCCACTTTGGTATTTTCCGGACTCTATAGCTAATATTTTTGTATCACATGAAGGAAGAAAAATAAATCTTTAGCAATTTGTTTTATTGAAAAAAATGATTTTATAATAAATATAAAATAAGGTCTCATTCAAAGTTTTCGCTTAGAGCCTCCAATATTGTTGAGCCGGCACTGCACGTGAATCACATAACTTCAATTATAATAATACACACATCAAAAGTGTATACTATAAATATGTCTAAATTGTGTGCCTATTAGAGAAATTACACCTCTATTATAGTCCTTCAATATGGAAACACAATTTTAATCAAGCCAGTTTTTTCTTTTAAAAATCAATTCTACAAACACAATGTAACAATCCATTAACAACTCTTCATCGATCCAAACCTAAATCTTCAATCAAATCCCAAAGAGAAAAGAACCAATCAAATCCCCCAAAAAAATAAAAACAATTTGGAAAAGCTCCAATGATGGAGCTCTTGGAAAAGCTTGAAGCAATCGAGATCTTTTGAGATCTGTTCAAGCGTTTTTATTTTTTAAAATTATTTTGTTTGATGATGTTGTTTCAAATCTCTTTAAGGTGATTCCATTTTTTTTTATAATTATTTTTCAATAATTTATAAATTAATACTATACAATTCAAATAATTAATCCAAATATCAATCTAAATTATATGACAAGTGAGTTATCATCACCATACATAATATGAGATGATGTTGTTAATGAGAAAACCATTTATCATATCATTTATACTAAGTTTTTAGGTAGATGGACTTGATTTTTTTTTTACTTAAAAAAATTATTTGTTTTATTTTGAGAAAAAAAAAAAAAAAACCGTCTGCCTACTAATAGTAGGGATGTCCGTGCACTTATGAGCAAAAGTGAAAGTTACACGTGTATTAAATTAAATCAAATCAAATAGCAGGGATGTTTGAACAACTTGCCCATTTAAGGCTAGGGTTTTAGAACTACCACCTGAAACCCTAACGGTTCTGCAGCTGAACCCCCATTGATGGCAGCAAAGCATCCAAATCATCCAAAGAAGAGCAAGCTCAGCAAGTAAGCTCCAAACCATTTAAAATCCAAGGTAAATTACTTTATCTTCATTTCTGTTAAGCTTCAACTTGTCCTTTGCTGTGGTATATAAAGTCCCCTGCATTTCGTGTCAGGCCACAATAAGCATGATTCATTTGCAGAGACTTAGAACAACATCTATCCTCAAACGGGTTTCTTCAAATTTTGTTGAAAACCACGTTAGATCTTCAAAATCCCCATTTGAACGAATTGGGTCAATTTACATTGCCCAAAACCCTAAGAGGTTCTATGGGAGGAAAAGAAATGTTGAACCAGAAAATATTGAAAATGTTGATGAAACGACAGTGGCTTGTGACGATAATGTTCGTAAAGTATCTCCTGCCTTTAGAAGAGAAGCTCAATCTGCGTTATTGGAATATTTGCATTCCACTAGGAGCTTACCGTTCGCGGATGCAGAACATATGAGTAAAAACTCACCTTATTTTCTTGAAAAGATTTTAAAAAGAATAAAAGATAAGGGGGATATTCGGAAGTCTGTTGTCCGGTATTTGCAGTATCATCCTATTAATGAATTCGAGCCTTTCTTTGAGAGTGCTGGATTGAAACCTTGTGAGTATAATCCTCTTCTTCCTCGCAAATTGATGTATTTGAGTGATGATAATCTGTTATTAAACAACTATTATGTTTTGTGTAATTATGGTATTGATCGGAATAAGATAGGGAAGATCTTTAAAGAGGCAATGGAAGTTTTTCGACATGATTTTGGCATTTTGCCATCAAAGCTTCAAGCCTACGAGGAACTAGGGCTTCATCAGTCTTTCCTAGGTAAGGTTATTGTTTGTAATCCTCAGATTTTGATTGGGGATTCCAATATGGAGTTTGTTAAGGTGATAGAGATATTGAAGAATATGGGAATTGGATTTAGTTGGATTGAGGAACATTTAAAGTCAAATTCTTGTAATTGGAGGATGATGTTTAGTTTCTTAAACTTGTTTAGCCAGTTTGATAGCGATGAGAAGCGATTGAGTAGATTAATCCAGCAGCACCCAGGACTTCTCTTAGAGGGTTCAGGGGATAGGGCTCTTACACTGGTTGGGTTACTTCTAAAATTTGGATTCGTGATGAATGAAATACTTCCAATGTTTTTGCAGTTCCCAGAAATTCAAGTGGGGAAGTTTGTTTCAAATTTGAGGCAGTGTGTTCAATTCCTAAATGAGATTGAGATGGAGATGGAGGAAATTGTGAATATTGTTCAATCTCACCCTATATTGCTCGGGTCTTGTACTTTGAAGAAAACCGACAGCTTACTTACTGTTTTGAATGTTGGAAGAAAGCGCCTTTGTAAATACATCCAGGAGAACCCTCAAGAAATAAAGAAATGGGTTATGGGCACTAAAGTTGAGCAATTACCAAGATCAGGAGAGAAAGAAATGTCACAAATACTGAAGACTAAGTTCTTGTTGGACTTGGGATTTGTAGAGAACTCAAAGCAAATGGAAAAAGCGCTCAAGCTTATTCGAGCCAGAGGATCGGAGCTTCAGGAGAGATTTGATTGTATTGTGAAATCAGGTATAGATAGGGAGGATGTTTGTAAGATGATAACAATGACCCCTCATATTCTGAACCAGACGAAGGATATCATCAAAATGAAGATCGATTTTCTTGTAAATGAGATGGGTTACCCAATCTCATATCTGACTTTGTTTCCACCATATCTTACCTATACAGTGCTGAGGATCAAACTTAGGTTTGCTATGTATAATTGGCTTAAAGACCAAAGGGTAGTGGACCCTAAGTTGGCCTTTATTACTGTAACGACATGTTCAGATGTTAAATTTTTAACTCGGTATGTAAACCTTCATCCTAAAGGCCCTCAAGTTTGGCAGGATTTAAGGAAACGATTATGATCTGAATAAGTATATCTGTTTCAGTCTCTTATACTTTAATCAATTCTCCCGGGTTCTCAATTCTGTATCGTCTATAAATCAAGAGATACATCAACTATAATTTATCCTTGCATTATTAACTGCAGCCAACTCTCCTCAAGTTTAGTAGTATAAGCAAATATATGAAGCCAAGCAGATGCAAAACTGGTAATTTTTGTTTTGGTTCCTATCTGTTTACAGTTTAATTAATCTTTTGACCTTGAGCATCCTCTGAGAATTTGTTTAGCAGGAAACTTGATATCAGGCTTCTACATTTGTTACAGCAATATTTGTGTTTATCTGTTTTCTTAACAATTACTTAAACGTGATTACAGAGTTAAATAGATGACAACATTTCAGCTTTTATTTTATTTGGCATCATCTTTAGGTTCAACTGTATTTTAGTGATTTAGGAAAACAATGATTCAAAAAGTTATTATTCATTGGGGATAGGATTAGGTTATTTGTTTATTTTGCTTGTATAGTTTTGTTTTTGTTGGTGGACTGCTTATCTGCTTTACTACTCGTTTCTTATTTATGAATAAGATTTCCTAAAAAGTTAAGGTTATATTCTAGGATTTTCATTTAAAGGACTTCTGATATTTAGGGATTTTTATTTTAGGAACTTCTGTAAATCTTTTTAGATTTCAGTGTTCAACATCAAGAAGTCATTAAAAGTCTTTTGAAATCCAAATCTTTTTAGATTTTCTTTTTGTTATTATGAGTTTTGAGTTCATAATTTCTGAGCTATTCTTCAACTCATTTAGTCTTCACCTTGATTTGGTGAAGGGATGTGGAGTTTGGCCTATCTGGACTTGTACAACCTACTCCATCTTATATGATTTACACTTGAAAAATCAAATCATCTGTGAGGGTTTTCACAAATCCAGATTAGTGATGACTCTGTACTCACATCCAATGGATCCAAATAGCTGAATGTTATTTCTTCTTCTTTCCCTTGTATGTGTTATGAGCTTTAGGAGTAAAATTTTTAACTTGAATGCAGTCATTTTATTGATGCAGTCTTAGAATTTGAAAATGAGGATGGCTAGAGATTGTATCATATTTGTATTATATGTAGATTGCTGAGATTTCTCAGTCAAAAGGCATATGGAAGCATTATTAGTACCTGAGATTAGAACTGAGAAGAGGGTACAAATGTACAAGTGTGGAGTGTTTCTCACGCTCGTTACAGCCACACGTGGGACTATGCCCATTTTGCTCTCACATATCAATCACCAAGCTTGATGACTAACATAAATACATTGGTATCAAACTACCAATGTTATGTTACAGAATATTCACTTATAATATTTTTATATTTATTTATACTAAAAATAAATTTAAGAAGTTTTAAAAAATAAAACATTTTATAAAATATTTGTTTCATGCCATTATTATAAAATTATTATGTTTTGTAAGAAATATATAAGAAATTACAAAAGAGGGAGAGAGAGGATAAATATACTTGGACAAGTGGTTTGCCCCTTACACTTATATAAGCATAGACGAAACCAGTATTTTAAATTTAATCAAGTTTGGGGGTCTAACAAATAAATTTTCATTTTTTATGAAATAAATATAAAAAGTTAGATAACATTCGAGTAATAAAAAGAAATTTTCCAAAAACCTATAGCTTTGTCTCGATATATATGAGACTTTTTAGTTTTTACATACAAACCTCTTGACATAAGGTTATATATAAACCTATTTTTCATCATTTGAATGAATTTTGATATGAATTTTTTTATAAGTTATAAGTTCAATGTATATATACATATATATATATATATATATATATATATATATATATATATATATATATATATGGCCGTCTCTAGACATTTTAAGGCCCGAACCATTTAATGATATTAACAAAAATCGGGGCTCCACATCAAAATTAGAACAATGTCAGTCAGTATCCAAAATACTGACCCTACCAATGGAAATGCAGTACGAGTCTTTTTTTTTATTTATATATTTTTCTCACAAATTGGGTACTGAAGGGTCAGTATCCGAGTATTGTTCTAAAAAATTATTATCATTAAAGAAATGTTAGCAATTCAATTGGACTAGGTTCGCAAATAAAGTGGACTATGACGGAGTCAAGAAGTGAGTGAGTGGCGATTTTAACTGGGTTAGCAAATAAATGTAGTTATTCAATTGGACTCTCTTTAAAAATAAAAATTGGACTCTCAAATAATATAAAAATAAGTTTGATATGTTGAATCAATTGAGTTTTGATGTTTATTTATATTAAATTGAACCAGATATAGATATTTGGGCCTTATTAAAAAAAGCAGAACAATGTTTGAAATTGGACCCTATTTATACTAAAATAAATTGGATTTGAGGCCCTAAAAGAAGAATAAGCGAATTGAGCCATTTGGGGGCCCTAACAAAATGCTGGGCTTGCTGTCCATATGAGCCGGCCCTATATATATATATATATATATATATATATGGATTTGGAGCTCCTCACCTCACATTATCCTCGTCTAAATCAATGATCTTGATTGATTATTTGGGTAGAGTAATGATATAAAAATTAATATAAATAATCCAGACTATTAATTTGTTATATTATACACGTTGTAATAAATTATAGAGGTGAGAACGATGTGAGCACAATTAAGGTGAAGATCGGATCCAGATTCAATATATATATATATATATATATATATATATATATAATCATTTTGAACTTAGAGGGAGAATTATACTTAATGTTAGAAAGAGAAATCACATATTGAAGACAGAGAGAAACTCGATGTAACAATAGAGAGAAAACCGCTAAATATTATAAGAGAGAAGCAACGTTTTTGCAAGTGAGAAGATAAAGAATCGTGAATTTTCGACTTTAAATCTCGCATTTGGATTTGAACTTTGAAATAAGCAATTAGCATCAAGTTAATTATACTTGAACATTTTTGTTCTTGACTTGTATTTTTTACGTAATGTTGAACACTTTTGAATGATTTTTAAGGGAGTAAAAGATATTGGATTCGCGGTCATAATATGTTGTTGGAATTGTTTTGACGACGAGAATGAAGCCATAGAGAGAAATAGATAAATATAAACGAGAGAAGAGGAAAACCTAATTGAGGAAGGAAGAAAGTTATAATGATAGAAATCAACGGGTGAGAGGGATGAATACCTCGAATTTTTAAGAGAGAATAAGGTTAAAATCAATCATCATATGGGTAAATTAATCATTCATTTTATTATGAAGGGCTTTTTTTTGTCAACTTAGTGGTAAATACTGACAAGAAACGAAGGGTAACTAGTTTGAAAAGATGCAGATATTGTCACCCATAAAATTAGTTAGTATATCCGTTTTTTTTTAAAATATTAAAATACAAAAACACCTTTAAATAAAAGGAAAATTATCATTTTGATCTCTATAGTTTTTTAAATTATCTATTTTTAACTATATTTCCTTTTTCCTCTTTTCACTCGTACGACTCCTATATTTTCAAAAATCAATCAATTCGGTCTCTCTATGAGTCAGACGTTAGTCAAATTTAACGATTTTAAAGGTAATTTTATCTTTAAATAAAAAACATACCGCGTGTGAATATTAAAAAGTCGAATTTTTAAAAAATATTTATATAATACAAAAAAGTAAAAAGTTTTAAATCTCTATCATCGAAATCTCATATGGATGGTTGAGATTTATTTATTTATTTAAAAATTAATTTATATAAAAAATTAGTTAATTTTTTTTCTTAAAAATTATGTTGATTGATCTCCACCGTCCATTTGGAACGGTGGTGATCAAATTACAAATTTGTTTTTAGATAAAAATGAAAACAATAATAATAATAATTGAATAAAAATAAAGTCATCAACAGAAGTCAACGCACCACCTTGTATGATTGCTGGGGATGATGGATCTCTATCACAGATCAATGGAGACCCAAGCGAATTGCCGAGCTCCCCATCTTCTCCCCGACCATTTTCTCCGATTCAAAAACCTAAAATAAAAAATTCTCTCCTCTACGCAACCCAGATCTGGTTCTCTGTGTCAGTTATCGATTTGCGTTGGACCTCAAATCGGTCTTAGATAGGTCTGCGATTATAACAGAATGTGAGATTTTGGGCTTATAATAGCCGTTGATGTTTTTAAAATCAACACCGTTTAGAGAGCCAAGTCAGCCGTTGTTTGTTGTTGTGTCAGTGTGCTGCAGATAATCAAAATACACAATCAGTTATCCTTCTGGCACTGTTTTTCTCTTGCAATGTCTATAACTCAGTTTGGTATTGCTTCCTCATCTATTTTTAGGGTCAAAAGTGATTCTGGACCTCAGATAGGGTGTTTGGTAAAATCGTGGGAAAGTGCTTTTGGTCACTTTTAGCTTCTCCCAACTGAGTTTTTGAGAAGCTACAAATACATGCTTTTGGATTTTGGTTTCTGCTTTTGGATTTTGGTTTCTGCTTTTAGAAAACGCGCTACAGTAATATTAAATGAAATTTTACTAACTTTCCAACTTTGTCCTTACCTTTAACGAAATTTAACAAAAAAAAAATTGGCTTATATTTTTGTACAAAAAAAAATGTTTCCATAATTAATTCAATAAAGTAAAATAAAAATGAAATAAAAAATAAAGTAGAATAAAATAAAGAAATAAAGAAATAAAGAAATAAAGAAATAAAGAAATAGGACTAATTAATTACATAAAGTATATTAAAAAATAGGGCTAATTAATTCAATAAAGTACCATAATTATATCACTTAACACTAAATACAAATAAATAAGAAAAATATAAAGTATAGCAAATTAGTACCATTTAGATGTCTTTGTCCTTTTAGTAATTTTACACACTCACAACACTTTTTATATCAGTTTACCAAACACATTGAAATTGCTTTTAGTTCTCACAGCATTTTTGAAAATCAGTTTACCAAACACTCAGCTGATTCTTCCCACAGAAATTTCAAAAGCAATTCCCTCTACAACAATTTCAGAAGCACTTCTCCCCACAGCATAGCAATACCAAACTGAGCCTATATTTGTTTACTTTTGCTTTTGGAATGGAACAAGAAGAATTACAACATTCTCTTTCTTGCTATTTTTCTCTTTCTCTCACTCTACTAACTCAATCTTCTTTGTTCTATTTTATTCTCTTACTCTGTTCTTATCAACAAATTCTCTTTGAAAACTAAGCAAATACAATCCACATGTAAGTTCCACCATTTTCGGTGAGGGATCAAAAATTAAATAGCACTTTTTGGAGGTGGTATTTGAACATTATCACTGCTTTAATAATTTATGTTTAAAAGACACCTATTATGGTGAACGGATAAAAATACCCTCAATAGTTGTTCCATCAGAGTTTTTTATTCAATTTTTACAGTGAGAGTTTTGAAATATAGAGAGAAAGTTTCGTTGAAACTCAGACGCTACGCAGACGCATTCGGGGGTCGAGCTCCCCGTCGAGCTCCCCGTCGAGCTTGCAGTGGTCGAGCTGCTCGGTCAGCTCACGGGGGGTAGGTGGCAGTGCCCATGGAGCTTTTTTTTTTCTGGTCAGTACTTAAAAGGCTCGAAACCTTTACTAAAAAACTTACTCGATTTAACTAAACCAATTTTTGATATGTTGTGTGTTGATAAGAACTCGAAATCTTTCCAAAAAAGCTGGGAAATAGTCAAAAAAATAAAAGCTCGAACCAATAGAAAAAAAGCTCGAACTAATAGAAAAAAAACTCGGATCAATACAAAAAAAGTCCAGATCAATGCAAAAAAACTCGAACCAATACAAAAAAAGTTCGAAAATAGTAAAAAAAAATAAAAACTCGAACCAATAGAAAAAAAACTCGAGCTAATAGAAAAAACCTCGGACCAATACAAAAAAATCTCGAAATCTTTCCAAAAAAGCTCGGAAATAGTAAAAAAAAATAAAAGCTCGAACCGATACAAAAAAAGCTTGAACCAATAGAAAAAAAGCTCGACCAATACAAAAAAAGCTCGGACCAATACAAAAAAAGCTCGAACTAATGAAAGAAAAGCTCGAACCAATACAAAAAAACTCGGACCAATACAAAAAAACTCGAACTAATAGAAAAAAAGCTCGAATCAATACAAAAAAGCTCGGATCAATACAAAAAAAGCTAGAACTAATAGAAAAAAGCTCGGACCAATACAAAAAAAACTCGAACCAATGAAAAAAAAGCTCGAAATAATAGAAAAAAGCTTGGACAAATACAAAAAAAGGCTCGAAATCTTTCCAAAAAAGCTCGGAAATAGTCAAAAAAATAAAAGCCCGAACTAATACAAAAAAGCTCGAACCAATACAAAAAAAGCTTGGATCAATACAAAAAAAGCTCGAACTAATACAAAAAAGGTCGGACCAATACAAAAAATGCTTGAACCAATACAAAAAAAAACTCGAATTCTTTCCAAAAAAGCCCGCAAATAATCAAAAAAATAAAAGCTCGGAATAATGTAAAAAAGCTCGAATTATTAGAAAAAAAAACTTGAACCAATAGAAAAAAAGTTCGGAAAAAAAATGGAAAAAAAAATGTCAGAAAAGAATAAAAATAAAATCATACAAATTCTGGAAACTACATATTCATATACGGATTGATACATTATTAAACCAGTCACAAATGCATGAAATAAAATAAAGAGAATGATTTTCAGATAAAAATTTTTAGAAAGAGAAGATAACTTTTCTTTTTGAAAGTGTAGATGGAAGCACAAAGATAAATTTTAAGGGCAATTTGGGTAGTTCACCGTAATAGGTGTCTTTTAAACATAGGTTATTAAACTGGTAACATCATTACAACACGACAAAAAAAAGGTGGCATTCCTCACAATTCCCACTTTTTAGTAATTGGTTTATTTTTATGACAAACCACATTGGGTTAATGTTGTAAGGGTAGATTAATTGTTCGTATGCTCGTTCTCGTGATTGTGATCACTATTTTTAGTGATTGGCTCGTATGATTATGTATATTGACTTGTAAGTAGCTTTCTAGAGGTTTTCGTTGTCTTTGTCTCGTCTCAGTGACTCGTGAAAATCATATGTGAAGTTTTCACGGTCATGCTCTCATCTTGTTGGGCCTTGAAAATTGACTGTGAATTATGGGTGACCTTTCGTCTGCCGTTTTCGCAGTTGTTTTTAATCTTGGTGAACCGCGAAATGTGGACCACGAAAAACAATTCTTCTCAAAACGATATAGCTTTATGAGAATCCTATAAATACTCCAAGACACCATCTTTTTGACAGGGAACTCTGATTTCCAAAGATTGAGTGATATAGTAGAGTTGTTAAAGAGAGAAATGTTCAAGAAACCATCTTTAACTTTATATTCCCCATTCATGTGTATTTAAGGCATCATCAAGCATGAGTCTTAATTGTATCTTCACTTGGTAGAACAAACATTTCATCTCATTTATTGCATAGTCTTTGAAGTTATGGTGATTGTAAGGGATTAGCTAATAACTAGGATTGTTAGGTATTTATATTCACATCTAGTTAAACATTTTGTGTTAGTTTAACACATATTTGCATTGGGCATTCATACATGTTTACTTAGACATTAATTCTTTTCTAAGAGTCCAAGTCTTGTGGCTACATGTGGTAGTTGCACAAGAAAGTATTAGGAGTCACTATAAAAGACTTACGTGTAGACAGATTTAAGTTACGATCCTTAAGAAGATTGATTAGGTTGTGAATTTATGATATAATTAAACTATCATATAGTGGATTTCTTTGACTAAGTGGCTAGCGAGGATAGTCCCATGGATTTTTCTTAGTTAAAGGGTTTCCCACACAATATATATTAGGCTAACTATTGAACTGCTTTTATTCATAACATAATATTACTACTTTTCTATGTTCTCTCTATAGGAACTCAGATTTACGTTATGTAGCGAAATTTTTTTTTATGCAACTTGTAAGCCATATACAACATATAACTATATAAAAAAGATGGATTTAGATCATACCCTTGATGCTAACTCCTTCGTTTCTTTAAGTTTTATTATGATTACGAACCACTAAGTCATCTTCACTATGTCCCGCGATCCGGTAACTGTGTGTGGGCACTCAGGATCTTCCAAGAGCGTACATGAGAATTTAAAGGCTTGAAGAATAAAACCCTTTCTTTTCTTCTTGGCAAATTCAACCACCACAAGCAAGAATAATTTTTCTTTTTCTTTTGGCCGAAATTTTCCTAGACTTTTTAGGGTTTTTGCTTCTTGTGTTTTTGAAGTTTTTGGTTCAAAGAATCATACTTAGTCCTTTTTTTTCCTTGTTATGTATGTGTGTATATATATATATATATATAAACTAGATACAAATCCTTTTTTAAATATATTTCCATATATTAAAAAGGATAAGTAGTATTTTAGTGTCCTAGGTAGAGTAGGATTCTAGCTCTCATATAACCCTAGTTGACTTGAACTTAAACACTTGACTTTTTAAAGAATAAAATAATCTAATTATTTTATCTTTGTTTCAGTCATGATTTGAACATGCAACCTCAAATTAATAATTAATTAATAATTAATAATTAATAATTTATTAATTAAATAATCTAATAATCTAATTAATTTAATTATTAATATATTAATTAAATAACCTCATTATTCAATTAATTCCTGAATAAATACGTGTCACTTACGTAACACAGTTAATTGGACAATCCAATTAATTAACCGTGACCCTTGTTACCTTTAATCAATCGAGCTAGCAATGAAACCTAATGTACCCACAGTTTTGAGCTCCAATAATACTTGGAAATAATTAATTAAACTATTTAATTAATATTTCATGATCATTAACCTCGGAGTTATTATATTAAAAACCCGAGGTTGTACTCTCGCAACTGTAGATGTATTACACAAACCAAAATTACAGTTGTTCATCGATATAACTATTACATATGGTATGATCCTCTACAAGTAGTTCACAATTAAAGATAGGTCACAAAGTCCGTTATACCTCCCTAATTATATCTTTTCCATTAAGTACCATTGATTCTCTAATAAACAATCAATCCTAACTTCCTTTACGGAAGAAGGAGAACGCTCATATTGTTCAAGCCCCGATTCAACACTTAAGGGGAACTGTCATCTACTTCTCGCAAGAAGGAGTGGATTCCACTATTATGAATAAACCTTCTCAGCCACAAGCCAAAATGCGATTCCAACATACGAAGTTATTGACCGATAATGAAACTCTGATCTTACCCATGGTATATAAAAAATCATGATCTAACCTGAAGGAGTCGATAAGACACTTAGGATTAAGATCACCCATATATAACCATCATTTGTTGATATATATGAATCTCATCTTGTAACGGATTTTGGTGAGAGATTCATATAGATCATGACCCAGTCATATATGATCACATCAGATAAGGTGTCTCCATTCTCATATCACTATATGAATAGTATAGGTTAAGATCATCGTACATTATAGAATGTACCGTAGCTGTAGATTGACCACAAATAAAGTACCAAACTCTACTTGCTATCTACAGACTCTTTAGATTACTCATCTCAAACTGAATACATCTATATATGACACTCATATACTCAGTTAGAGATTACATCCGGCAATCTTGGATGTTAAGTACACGATATAAATGTATGAGATAAGTATACATAATGAATAAACTACTTCTTTTATTAATATTTCATTCACATTTACAAATTACAAGCTTCAGAAACCCCAATAATCTCGATGTGGGATCCTTGGTTAGAAAAAATAGATGAAGTTTCTACCCTTTAACCATCTAACTTCATCAGGTTTCAGCTCATTTAATTTGAGCCACATGAAGCCACAACTCATAAATTTGATTTTATTATGGACTTCTTTGCACTTCAAACTCCAAATTTATAAGAGTAAATGGCAATTCAATGGGACTAAACTCAATGATCTAAATGCAACTTTACAACAACAACAAAAACTGAAGAGCTAAATATTGCACTTTTATAGAGTTTTTTGAGCATATTGTATTTGAAAAGACAATCAAGACCCAGCCTAATTAGTATGTTTGCACCTGACAATCCGATATTGATGAATAATGAATTGAGGAAACAATCATTACACATAAATATTTTTGTCCCGTATGTCTAAAAAATGAAAAAATGGTTCAACGATTCCCTGTGAATAAAGAGCCTTTGATAATTAAAACACCAATCTTGAAATCAGTGGAATAATTCTTATTATATTTAATCTTTAAATTTTTTAAAAATTTACGGTTTCATGGGTTCAGGTGCAGGTTCTTTCTTCAAACCTGCACCCAAACTTGTTGCGGGTTCAAATTTCAGACCCGTATCCTCCCTTGAGTTATAAAATAATAACCTAAATCCGACCCTACAGGGTCGTGTTCGGACGGGTATCCACGAGAGTGGGTCAAATTGACATCCCTATATTCGATTCTAGTCTAAAACACCCAAAATAACTTTTCTAAAATTTAATGTGGAAGACCTAAAGCATGGATCCGAAAGAGTAAAAGGTTTTTCTTAATTCATCATGTTGCACACGAATAGAAAGTTATAGCAACTTCGATACATTTTGAAAAGAAAGCTGGGGCTTGGTTCCAGACATTATATACCTTAAGAGAAAATATAGGGTGGGAAGAATTCACTAAATTTGTACTTAATAGGTTCTTAGATGTGGAACAAAAATATGTGGTCGGAGAGTTTCAAAGGCTTAAACAAACAACTACTATGACTGAATTTCAAAACCGATTTGTGGAGATTTGGTCTAGGCTGTTTGCCAAAAACCTGGGTTTGAGTGAGAAGTTCTTCTTTTCAAGTTTAATTAGTGGACTCAAGGGTGAGATTAGGCATCAAGTAAGGATGTTAAACTTTCGGATCCAATATGGATCTCCACCTAATTTTTTTTTTTTTTTTTTTTCTGTAAATTTTCTTTTATTATATTTTTAAAAGAACATAAATATCTAAGGGTTAAATAGCCATTCAATGTTTTTTTGTGACCGTTGACGGTCAAAAATATGATCAGAGTGACCAACTTAATTAGTTTTTGAAAGCATAGGGGCTACGTGAGTGAAATAGAGAAAGACAGTTAAAAACAAATAATTCGATAAAATATAAGAACCGAAATGATAATTCCCCTAAATAAAATTACTCTTATATACAAATCAATTTAATTGAAAAAAAATTGATATCTATACCGGCTAACCTAAACATTATTCGTTAAATTTTAAATTTTTATAGTATGAATTTTTTTCTTCTATATCAATATGTTAAAATGGAGATAAAATTTTGTTATATGAGAATATGAGGCAGGCCTGGGCATAGACCCATCAGGCAGCCGCCTAAGGCCCCCATTTTTTAGGGGTCCTAAATTTCAAGTTGAAAATAAACTTTGTGTATTTTGTTTTTAAATAAGTCTGGAAGCCTACTTATTAATTTTTTTTATATAAAAAAAAACAATTAGCCTGTATATCATTTAACCAAATATAAGTAAGAATGCCCATGTACTAACTTTTTTTATTTAAAAAAAAACAGGCAATATATACCTACCCACATAAAAGTCTAGAGGCATACCTTATACATACACACATATATATATATAATAATAATAATAATTTTCCTATTAGGACCGTCGGAACTTTATTATATCAGGACCTTCAACCACAACTACACATTTACAGTGGGCCGGCAACTCCACATTAATAAATACCCACACTCATACCCAAAGTGTGGTTGTGGTTGGGCGTCCTTACATCTTCTATCAGGACCGTCATTACCAGAGAACCACTATATATATATATATATATATATATATATATATATATGTTTTTTTAAGACCTACCAAATAAATACAATTTTCATATATAATTACATCCACAGCAGATTAAATAGTGTATCAATCTATCAGATTTTTTTTATAAATGAAATCAATTCTATGGTTCTTAAAAGAAACGCATAAGTAGGAATGCCCATGTACTAACTTTTTTTATTTAAAAAAAAAACATGCAATATATACCTAACCATATAAAAGTCTAGAGGCATACCTTATATACACACACGCACACATACAAACAAATATATATAGAGGCATACCTTATATATATATATATATATAATAATTTTCCTATCAGGATCGTCGGAGCTTTATTATATTGGACCTTGAACCACAACCACACATTCATAGTGGACTGACAACTCACATTAATAAATACTCACAGTCTCACACCCATACTCAAAATATGGTTGTGGTTGGATGCCCTTATCTCTTCTATCAGGACCATCCTTACCAGAGAACCATTATATATATATATATATATATATATATATATGTATATATGTACACGTGTGTGTGTGTTTTTTTAAGACCCACCAAATAAATATAATTTTCATATATAATTACATCCACATCAGATTAAATAGTGTATCAATCTATCAGATTTTTTTTTTATAAATGAAAGCAATTCTATGGTTCTAGAAAGAAACACAATTATAATACTTAATTAGTATTTTTATTTCTAAAAATATGAAACATATAATATTTAAGTGATACATTATTTGATATAATTATAATATTTTTATTTCGATGACTTTTTATTTATTATTTTATTATGTTGTAGTCTTGATTTTTAATTATTATATTGATTTTATAAGTATTTACTTTTTATTAAAAAAAAAAGAGTTAAAAGTATATATGCATATACCATCGAGAACCTCATGTTTTATATTTCATCTCGGGCACTGATACGAGACTACGCTAGTTACAAGAAGTTTGTTATATGATTTTTAAAATTTAATAATAAGTGTATTTATAAATCGGATGTACTGATTAGTTTTGAAATTGTCAATAATTTGAGGGCAAAGCAAGCAATTTCCTCTATGATGAAACCCCTGAAACATTACAATAACGTAATTTTTTTTCACACCTCATTTTCATTTCTCGTCCTCCATCTCTGCTTTCTATGGCTTATAGTCATTAAGTGACCTCTAGTTCTCTACAAGTCTCAATCTTTTTGCTAATTCCTGCCTTGGCACACATCATTTTCTGATCTGGGTCATCTTTATTTCTCATTTTAGATCACAGTTTCAACCACTAAACTCTAAACTGGTCATAGCTACTTCACTGTTGAAACCAATCTATCTGTTTTATGGGGGATTTGTTGATTTTTTAAATCTTGTAATCGGCTTCAGAAAAATGGGTTTTGTGTCAACCATTCAGAAGGTGGATATATGTTGTGAGGTCTATTTCTTTTTCTTCTTCCTCCCTCTTTCTTTCAACTATCAGACAAGATTATATTGATTTATGTTCTTGAGTTTTGGGTTTATGAGAATGTGAATGCTTAGTTTAGTTACTGATAATATATACTACTGTTTTAAATCTTAGTTATCTTCCTTGTTTGGGACCTGAATGAAATATATATAAATTTCAGTGAGTCTGGATGTGCCTTTCCATCTGGGGAAACATAATAGCATAAAAACAAATAGAACTTCTTTCCCTCAGTAGCTGAAAAGAGGGACTATAGAATTTATTTATTTTTCTTTTTTAATTCAAGTAGTATGCATTTTGCTTCATGTTTGGCTTTGGATTATATACATGGAGACTATTTGATTTGGATTTCACTTTTAAAGAGGATGATTAGGTTTGTTTGTATTTTCTCTTTTAAGTCCGTTATCTTGATGCCATATTTATCTGGTTTCCCATGTTGTGCTGATAATGTGACTTACTAGACTTGGTTGCTTGTAAATGATAGGAAAGGGAAGGAATTGGAATTTTGAATGTGTATTGCTAATTTGTTTAGGCCAGGGAAAGAAAACATCAACTTTCACATGCCCTATTGAACATTTTGATAGGATTGAATTAAGAGATCATAAAATCTATGAGTGAAACTTACATTCTTGTTCATATTATCCCAGTAATCAAGCTGGGCTTAAGAAAATTTAAATTTGCTTTTGTGTGAAATGATTCATGTAGCTGAGCCCATTTTTACTTGGATCAAAGCTTAGTTGAGATGTGTTGACTTCTCAATATGGAGCAGAAGAATTTATTTGTTTGCCCTCTTGGTTTTAGTAAGAAAGATTGAAGATATGTCCTGCTCCTTCAAGCTAATGCTTTTGGTGCGGAGAACATTTGTCTCAATCTTGAATTTCTTATTGGCATTAGGTCAATCAAACTTTTTCTTTTTTGGTCATGGATAATGGTACATGTTCTTTACTTTGTCACCTATAAATATTGTAGTTCTTCCTGTTGTCGGCATCATTTTCTGACTCAAATGCTGTTTCCATCGTCTGAGCTTATCTGTTTTTCTTTGCAGAAGTCATTTTAAGTTGCTGGAATTTTTCCTTTAACATTGCTTTGTGCTTTGGAGTATGAGACGAGGTAGGGGAAAGGGGAAGAAGCCGACTGTTATTTCTTCCCATGAGGATGCTGGAACTGCTGAAGAGGAAAAGCTTCCAGCAGCGTATAGGAGAAGAGGAAGACCACAAAAGCCGTTGAATGATGATGTTGGAGAAGAAGAAGAAGCAGAAGCTAAGAATATAGAAGAAGAGGGTGATGATAAAAAAGGTTCTATCTCTACCAAAGATATAAAAATTCAGGCAGCGACAGCAAATGGAAAGAAGAGGAAGAGGTCCACACAGGCCAAAGAAGATAAAGATTTTAACAAACATGAGAATGGCATTGCACTAAAACCAAGCAGTGATGACTCAACTAAGTCTGTTGGATTCCGACAAAATGGGAGTAGGCGAAAAAACAAGCCTCGGCGAGCAGCTGAAGCTGGTGTTGAATGCAAGTGATGTTTGTTTGGTTTTTGGTGATGGTTTTATACCTGCATTTCCACAAACAAATATATGATTAATATAGAGTGAAGCTTGTTGGCAAGCTGCTGAAGGGGTGGTGTCAAATGCTAGTGAGGTTTGCTATTTTTTATGATGGCTTTATTTTACACCTTCATTTCCATCACCAGATAAATTGTTAAGAGTATAGAACAGAGCTTGCTGGTTTGCACATGGTTCTGGATTTTCTTTCGTTATGATTTCTTTTTCTTTTGTTTTGTTAATGTTTGAACTTTGAAAGCTATCTCTCACAGGGATAACTTTGGTTGGGAAACTTTTTCCGTTTTGGAACATGCCATACCACTTGTAACCCACCATGAAATTACCGTTAAAAGTTCTTTGATGGTCTTCTGCTTTTGACATTTTGATAGTGGCCAATTAATCTTCTTCTGTAACTTGCATTTCATATTCTTTTGGTAGAATGAATCATTCATGCAGGTTGAGGCTGAGAAATAAAACTGTAGACCTGAAGCTGGAAACAAATGTGTAAATATGCTGTGGGTATTTACCGATAATATGAGGCCTTTATAGAAGATTTGACTGTTGTAATGGATTGCTAGAGCTGGTGTAAGTTGCAAAGACATCAAATGAAGTTACACCTTTCTGTATCAGTAGCACTAATAATATTATTGGTTGTATATTATGTGACTGAAGATCTGACTGTTGTAATAGATGGAGTTCTTATCTTGACAATGATACATTGTTTTGCATCTAACACTTATTATAATATCTGCTTCTTTATTTTTATTTTTTTTGCCAATAGTGAAATTGATAGATGTAGTTTGCATGGTTAGTACAGAAAAATACTTGTGTGCTGTTGTGATGTTGTCACTTTTGCTTATATATGTTAGTTCATAATGATCTATAGTCAAAAAGCATATATGCATTCCCTTCATTATCAGTAGTGACAACTGACAATCAGGTTACATTTGGTTTTGCTTTGCAGTGCTTAATGTTGTGCAATTTTTCTTACTTTACTTAGTTTTGCAGTTAAATAATGAAATACAAGCCTATCGATGAATATTTGAGGCACAACATTTTAGTGGTGTGGTTGTGGTGTCCCTTTCTAGGAACACCGTGCTTGCTTGGAGTTGTCAGGGCTCGAGTACATAGGCACCACTTTGAATGGATATGTTAATAACTACACACTTATTTACTTGACTTGTCAAACTTGGGGGGGACCAACTATGGTCCAGTTTGGTATTGTTTCCCCAACTGTTTTTGGGGTCAAAAGTAATTCTGGATCTAAGACAGAGTCTTTGATAAAATCACGGGGAAGTTCTTTTGGTCACTTTTAGCTTCTCCCAACTGAGTTTTTGAGAAGCTACAAATACATACTTTTGGATTTTGGTTTCTGCTTTTAGAAAACGCGTTACAGTGATATTAAATGAAATTTTACTTTCCAACATTGTCCTTGTCTTTAACGAAATTTAACAAAAAAAAATTGGACTTATATTTTTGTACAAAAAACAATGTTGCCATAACTGTATACAAAAATTGGGATAATTAATTCAATAAAATAGAATAAAAATGAAATAAAAAAATAAAGTAGAATAAAATAAATAAATAAATAAATGGGGCTAATTAATTCAATAAAGTACCATAATTATATAACACTTAACATTAAACACAAGTAAATAAGAAAAATATAAAGTATAGCGCATTAGTACCATTTAGATGTCTATGTCCTTTTAGTAATTTTACACACTCACAACATTTTTTATTTCAGTTTACCAAACACATTGAAATTGCTTTTAGTTCTTACAGCATTTTTGAAAATCAGTTTACCAAACACTCAACTGATTCTTCCCACAACAATTCCAAAAGCAATTCTCCCCAGAGCAATTTCAAAAACACTTCTCCCCACTGCACAACAATACCAAACTGGGCTTATATTTCACTATTTCACTCTTCAACTACAAGATATGGAACTTATAGAATTGTTTAACACTTCTTTTTAAAAATATATATCTTCTTGAAATAATATAATAATTTAGGGTTTAAAGATAAAAACACGATTCGAATCCATGAATATACATTTATATGGTAGGTGACCCTTGTGGTCACACTTCCGGCGACCAAACATCAATGAAGAACTATTATTTTTACATCCTTAAAATGAATGTGCAAGCCTTTGGTAAGTAATATTCATAAGATTTTTTAAAACTTTTTCATTGTAATTGCAACTCAATATCAAAAATAGGGTTTATTTAATTTTATTATATTATATTTAGTAGGGTCAAATGTTTCCTTTTTTTTTTCAAAAGCTCAAATTATCGGTGCAAGCGATACCATATTAAAGTCCCTTACACTCGTATCATGAGATTATGGGTTCGAATCTCTCTTATATCCCTACAAAATGGTTAATATTAAAAATCTCTCATCACCTTTGAACTATTATTGGATGTATAGTTACAAATATTTTTATTTTATAAATCTTCCATGTAAACTAATACAGTTAGCATTCCGTTTGTATCGACTGAGTTTGAGTATTAAAAGTCTAAATTGTCCCTATTTAAGCTTCAAGTGTATGAATTGATCATTATACCCTCGTATTTTTACCAAATAAATTAATAAAATGATACAAAAGGCAGGAATGTTAACATTCCCGTATTTTGTATCATTTTATTAATTTATTTGGTAAAAGTACGTGTATATAATGGTCAATACATACAATTGAAGATTAAATAGAGACTTTTTAGACTTTTTAATTGTCAAACTCAATCCAGATTGGGAAGTATTCCCAAACGTGGCCTAATACATGTCATAACTTTCAGTCCATAGGTTGATCACTACCCTTCATAAGACCAACAATACATGGGTTCAAAAAATAAATAGCACTTTTTGAATGTGACATTTCAACATTGTCACTGTTTTAATAACTTATGTTTAAAAGGTACATATTATGGTAAACGGATAAAAATACTCCCAATAGTTGTTCCATCAGAATCTTTCATTCATTTTTTTACAGTGAGAGTTATGAAATAGAGATATAAAGTTTCGTTGAAACTCAGGCACTACGCAGACGCATTCAGGAGTCGAGCTCAACTTTTTTTTTCTGGTCAGTACTTTAAAAAAAATATTCTCGATCCTTTAAAAAATATACTCGATTCTTTCTAATATATGCTCGAATTCGCTACAAATATACTTGATTTAACTAAACCAAATTTTCTAAAAAAAAATCTCGATCATTTGAAAAAAAATCTCGATTCTTTGAAAAAAATCTCGATTCTTTGAAAAAAATCTCGATTCTTTGAAAAAAATCTAGATCATTTGAAAAATATTCTCGATCCTTTGAAAAATATTCTCGATCCTTTGTAACAAATCTCGATCCTTTGAAAAATCTTTTCGATCATTTGACAAAATTTCCCGATCCTTTAAAAAATATTCTCGATCCTTTGAAAAATGTTTTTGATCCTTTGAAAAAAATCTCGATCCTTTGAAAAATCTTCTCGATCATTTGACAAAAATTCTCGATCCTTTAAAAAATATTATCTATTTTTTGAAAAAAAATCTCGATCCTTTGAAAAATATTCTCGAAAATTCTCGATCATTTGAAAAACATTCACGATCCTTTGAAAAAAATCTTGATCCTTTGAAAAATATTCTCGATCCTTTGAAAAACATTCTCGATCCTTTGAAAATTTCTTGATCCTTTGACAAATACTCGATTCTTTCAATTCTCTCAAAAGTATACTCGATTCTTTAAAAATTAAGCTCGATCATATTAAAAAAAAGGCTCGATTTGGCTACAAATATGTTCGATTTAACTAAACCTTATTTTTAAAAATAAAATGCTCGATCATTTGAAAAATAAAATGTTCATAGATATTCATACAAAGACTGGACAACAAATCATAAAGAATGGATACATTGTTAAACCACACGAAAATATAAAAAATATATAAACGAAAATCACTAATATAGGTTATCTTCTTGTGCAGAATCTGGAAAGGGACAAGTTTTTTTTGGAGAGAGTGAGAAGTTATCGTTTTCAAAGTGTAGATGGAAACACAATGAGATTAAAAAATAGATTATTTAAGGGCAATTTGAGTAGTTCACTATAATAGATGCATTTTAAACTCAAGTTAGTAAAACGGTGACATCACTGCAACACACATAAAAAAATGACATATCTCACCATTTCCACACAATATATTTGTTAAAATAAATTTCACTTAACTAGTGCTATTGTTTTTTATTCCTTTTTGAGAGTTTAATTTAGGTTTCTATGAAATAAAGAATTAATGAAAAAAATATAAAAGCTACCCTGTCCAAAACTTTTAAGAAATAGAAATAAATTAAGCTTTCATTACACATAATCTCTATTCAATACAACACATCCCATATTCAATTTTACCCTTCTGTCACGGGCCGCAAGCTTATAAGCCCAGGAGTCCAACAGAGGCCCTTAATCTGCCAAATTCCTGGAAGATTCTAGAGACTTCTCCACAATTCCAGCATTGGTCAAGCTTCTAGAAGTCTCTAGCAACCCAACCATCTCTACACCATTCTTGTGCTTAGATAGGTGTAGAATAATCAAGAACCTTGTAAAGACATGTAAATAAATGTAGAGTATTCTAATTAGGTGTAGAATATTCTGGAGACTTAATCTCCACTATTATACTAGATTAGTCTAGAACATTCCTTAAGGAGGTGGCTCAACTATAAATAGCCAACCCCTCTCATTTGTAAATCATCCTAGAATTCTTACATTAATACAACTCTTCCTTTGAGAGTATTTGTGAGCATTCTAGTGATCTAGAGCATCGTGGTCTTCCTTCGTAAGTCTCACCGATGCACTGTCTTCGGGCTCCCCATTTCAACCCTCTCCCGACTCTCCTCACTCTAAATCGCTTCCGTATCTTCACACTCGGCAACTTTCATCCAAGAACTTGCCCGAGTGTCCCTCTTACAAGGCTTACTTAGCAACGTTCCCACGGAAGTTGCCTAAGTGCCACACGAGTGTGCCTAGATGAAATTCTCACCCCGTGACACTTCGCTGCCAATATAATTAAAAAAAAATCTACAGATATTTGATGCAATGTTAATTTTAATATTTATATAAAAATATATATTTAAAAATATATATATTTATAAAATCCATTAAACTATTTTCAATCCTGTAAAAATAAACTTTCCAGAATTTATTATTAAAACTATTTAAAAAAATTAAATAAACAACACAAAGTATATTTTCTCAAATATATATATATATAAGGGAAAAAAAACTAATAAATCATATAAAATAATATTTATTTATTGGGTTGAAAAATTATATAGTACATTTTAGGGACTGACTTGCGCACTTCGCACTACTTTAATGACTCTAGTTTAAATAGCACCGAAGATGGAATTTGGATAAAAATAACTCCATTATTCTATTCTTTTCTCTCATCGGTCCTTTTCTTTTTTCTTTTTTTATTCAAAAACCACCATTGATAGAGCTTAGAGAGCTCCATCAATGGAGTTTCCGTCGCCGACCGGTGAGTTGACTGATAAAACTACTAGGAAAACGTTCGTCGAGTGTCAATCGTTGTAACAGAAGATTTCGTTTTTAATTTCGAGCTGTGTGGAGAGAAAAACAAAGACTAACCTAAACCGTCGTCGAACCTTCATCGTCGGATCTAAGGGTGGGCCAAAATCCATTAAACCGAACCGAACCGGTCCAATTGGTTTTTTTTTCCGGTTTTTCAAAAAAATCGGTTCTGCTCGGTTTAAGAAAGTAAAAAACCGGATTTTTCGGTTCGGTGGCTAAAACCGAAAACCGAAAACCAAAAACCGAACCGAAAAACAGGGTATAAAAACAAAAACCCATATTTTTTCTTTCGTTCTCTCTCTGCCTCTCAACGTCTCTACCAAAAAAAATACCCTAAATTTCTAAAGTTTCTTTCGTTCTCTCTCTTCCTCTCAACGTCTTTGTCTCTCCCGTCAACCCCATCTCTCGTCCGGCATCTCTCGTCCGTTGTCCGCCGTCTCTGTTGTCCAACGTTCTGATGAGCCACCTTTCTCTACTTCTTCGATCCACATTTGTCGATTTGCTTTTGGTATGGTGAGCCACCGTCTCTTGCTCGTTGACTTGGTCTTCGAAGTTAGATCGACGTTATAGTTGGTCTCTTCCTCCACCGATCGTAAGTGATTTTGATTTCTTTCGATTTCGATTTCTATTACAATCGATTTTGATTTTTTGATTTTGATTTCAATCCAAAAACTTCTGAAAACTGGTTTGACCCATTTTGTCGATGAAATGGTTTCTGCCCGTTAGTGTAGATTGTATCGAAATCGAAATCGAAATCCCAAACCAGTCGGATTGCAAATGATTTTTGTTTTGTTTCGATTTTGAAATATATGTCTATATAAACACAAAGTTTGTTTCGTTCTGGTGAGCTATGTTTTGTTTTGTTTTGTTTTTGGATGTTCCTCTGTTTCGATTTTGTTTCAATTATTTATTTTATTTTTTCTGTTTCACTTGTCATGGAAACACATAGAATTGACATAAATATGTTCATTTTCCAGAAGTTGAAGCTATTATTTTTCAGAAATATGTTTATTTTATAGCCTCATTCTACAGTTGGAATTCAACTTGTGGCTACTATTTTAGTAATAAGTTAGTAGCTTGGTTTGAGTGGTGCTTTATTTGTTGGTTGTGCTGGTTTGGTTTGAGTGGTTCTGTTGACAAAACTGATTACTGACTTGTTCTGTTTGCTTTACAGTGGTTTGGTTTGGTTTGGTTTGGGCATTATTGTTTGAAGGATTCAATGGCTGCTAGGCATTATTGTAGTTTGGATTCAAGGGCTGTTTATTTTTTTTTTTTTTGTATTATGGACTTATTGTTAAAATAATTTCTAGTTGTTTTTATTTGTATTATGGACTTATTGTTTGTATAATTTGTACTCGTTTTTATTTGTATTATACTAGTATGGACTTATTGTTTGAATTATTTCTAGTTGTTTTTAATTGTGTTATGGACTTATTGTTTGAAAAATTTGTAGTTGTTTACTTGTTTTTATTTGTATCATGGATTTATGTAGTAATTTAATAATATTCAGTCCAATAGATCCCAATATATGAAAAACTTGTGTTTTTTATTTTATTTTTCAGACCATAGCAAATTTTATAAATTAAAACCTATTAATTGGGCCCAATCGGCCCAAAACCAAACCGAATCGAACCGGTACTGTTCAATCGGTTGACAATTGTATATCGTATCCAATCGGATCAATTTTTCAAAAACCGAATAGTATCGGTTTTTTATCAGTTCACTCCAAAAGTGAACCGATCCAATCAACGCCCACCCCTAATCTCTACCATCTTCATTTCCTTCTCCTGAGATCTCTCTCTCTCTCACTCACTAGCCACACCAAACGACCCAAACCATTGATCCAAACCATTGCCACCACCACCAAACCTTAGCCACCACATAACCACCACCACCAACCTAAATTAAACACCCAAATCGTATTTCTCATCATCTCTTCTACCAACATATCTCCCACACCCAAATCCTAGCCACCTTTCATCATCTTCTTCATCTTCTACAACACCCAAACCTTAAAAGATTTCTCTCTCCTTACCATCAATGATCTCTCTCTCTCACTCATTCAATTTCGTGGGTAAGTTTTCTAGATTCAAGAAACAAACATTAAGTTTACAAATTATTATCATTCAAGTCTTTTTCTCTATGTTTAATTCTTATGGTTTGGAAATTCGATTATTTTCCTAGAAACAAAATCTAGATTTGAAATGTTAGGGTTTTTGTCTTATGCTGCTCGGTGGTCATGGTGGCAACGATGGTGAGCTCGACTAAACGTTTACTTGCAATGTTGAACGAAACCCATCCTATGTTAGTTTATTCTTTTCTACTGCTTCTCCCTTACATTGTTTTCAACCTCTCTCTTTCTTTGTGTGTTTCTTGTTTCCCATCTGCTTAGTTTCTGGGAATGTAAAATTTGAATCTTTATGGGTTTAATGATGTTTAAGGTGGGAGAGATGAGATCTGTTCATTATTAATCTTCATCTCGTCAGAGATGGAACGGTCGGAGATGGGGTTAGAGATGGAGCGGCGCTAAATTTTGTGCAGATTGAAGATGGACCAGCTAGAGACAATTCAGAGTTGGGTTTGTAAATTTTTATTTTGGTTTCATTTTTTTTTCAAAAAAATAAATAAATAAATAAACCCAAAAACTGATGGTGTGTGTGTTTGGTTAAAGCAAGAGAACAGGATCATGCAAGAGGGTGTCAATGCTAAACTCCTTGAATGCCATGGTCGATTGGCTAATCGTCAACCTGGAAGAGCTTTCTTGGAAGCTATATCATTAACTTGAAGAATTTTGCTTCTCCAAGATTGTAGAAACATTTTTCAGAGATCTTTTGTTGAACTATGCTTCTAGATTTTGATAGTCCAATTTTGTAATTTTTAGTAGTTGAATCGAATTTTTTCTGTTCACATGCTTGTCTGGTGGTTAAAAATATATGACATGTCTTCGATTTTACAATTTTGGGAATGAATATTTGCTATTTGAACCCCTTTTAGATTATTGTTAAAAAAAGTCTGTTTGATGGATTTGATAAGAACTTATTATTGAGAGCAGTGTTTTGTTTTTGTTTTGCTATGTAGTTTATGGATTATTGAATGAGATTTGTGGATATTGTGAAGATTGATGAACTGGGTTTGGATGATGATGATGGTGTTCTGGGACCAGATTGATATGGTGAATGGTGTTGGAAACCCGAAATTAGGAACCCAAACATTTTTATTTATTTATTTCATTTTTTTAATTGTTTGTATTTTTTATTTTAATAGTTTAAAACAAAAGTCAGGTGCAGCAGGGTCATTTGAACCTCTATCCTGTCAGATTTCAATTTTCAACAGAAAATTTAATAAAATGATTAAAAGAGGTAATTCTCAAAACCGGGGGTCCAGTTTATGTATTATATCAAACTAGATGGACGGAAATGAATTTCACCCTTAAAACAATGATACTCTTAAAATTACATCTTAAAAAAGTGTCTTTTAATTTTGGGCTCGAAAAATAAATGGCACTATTTCATAGGGGTGTTGTGCAAATATCATCAGTTTAGTAATCTAAGTTTAAAATGCATCACTTAACGTAAAGAGAAGAGAATACCCCGATAAAATTGAAAATGAGAGAAAATTATCGTTTTGTGAGTCTGAGAAAAGCAACAGTGAGAAAGAAACCAACGACAACAAAATCGATAGCGAGGAAATCGACAGCTTATTGACCGGAACGAGAATACAGTACATTTCGCAGTGATTGACAGAGGTAAAATCAGTTTGTTTTATTTATCGATTTGTTGTTGATAACCTATCATTGCATTTTAGACTTGTTCTGTTGATTGAAATCGTAGATTTGGGTTTACAATGGTTGTGATTTTGGTTTGGGTTTGAAATGAGGTTGAATATGTTATGAGGAAGATGAAATTGTGGTATCGAGTATTTTTAAAAAAAATAAATAATAAATCAAGAATATATCAAGCGAAATCGAGGAAATTTTTCATACGATCGAAATTATTTCTCAAAGGATCGAGAACATTTTAAAAGCATCGAGAATATTTTTAAAGGATTGAGAAATTGTTTTAAACGATCGAGAAAATTTTCCTAACGATTGAGAATGTTTTTCAAAGTGATCGAGCTTTTGTTAAATGATCGAGAAGATTTTTCAAAGCATCGAGAGGTTTTTCAAAGGATCGATACTTTTTTCAATGGATCGATAAATTTTTTAAACGATCGAGAATTTTTTTGTAACGGTCGATAATTTTTTTCAAAGGATTGAGTTTTTTTAAAATGATCGAGAAGAGAAGATTTTTTATCGAATCGAGAAGATTTATCAAAGAATCGAGAGGTTTTTAAAAGTATCGAGACTATTTTCAAAGGATAGAGAATTTTTTTGTAACGATCGAGAATTTTTTTCAAAGGATTGAGTTCTTTTTAAAATGATCGAGAAAAGAAGATTTTTTATCGAATCGAGAAGATTTATCAAAGAATCGAGAGGTTTTTAAAAGTATCGAGACTATTTTCAAAGGATCGAGAATTTTTTCAAACGTTCGAGAATGTTTTTGAAAAGGTCCATATTTTATAAAATGATCGAGAAGATTTTTCAAAGAATCGAGAGGTTTTTCTAAGGATCGAGACTATTTTCAAAAGATCGAGACTATTTTCAAAGGATCGAGAGGTTTTTCAAAGGATCGAGACTATTTTCAAAGGATCGAGAGGTTTTTCAAAGGAACGAGACTATTTGCAAAGGATCGAGACCTTTTTCAAAGGATCGAGAACTTTTGTAAAGGATCGAGAATATTTTCAAAGCATCAAGTTTTTGTTTCAATGATCGAGAATATTTTATATTTTTTTTTACAGTTTACTGATGTATTGTTTCTGTGACATTGCAGATGACGAGCAGTTTGACGGAATTGCTTAAAAATCCAAAAAAAGATTCGTTCAAGGGAAAATTGACCCGACACGACCATTTTAAAGTCTCGCTCGTATAGACGATGCACTTAACCGGGTCCCTGAAGAGCTTACGGTTGAGGATCAGCGTCGGTTCATGACCTTCTATTTTGGGCATTTCATGTCGATACACCGGGAGCTGAAGTTTTCGGGTGGTGTTATTCATCAGCTACTGTTGCGGGAGTTAGACCATGACGGGCCGACAAATGAGATGCGGTTCTTGGTAGGGAACCATATGGTCAGGTTTTCGAAGATGGAATTTAACCTCATCACCAGATTAGGTTTTGGAGTCGTACCGGACACGAGTATGTATGTTGCAGTTGAGAATGGCATACATCAACGGTACTTTCCTGCACATGATGAGGTATCGTTGGATGACTTGAGGGTTGTTCTTACCCGCGGAGAGTTTGAACAAGCGTACGATGCTGTGAAGTTGTGCCTCATTTACATGTTGAACTGGATATTGATGGGAGTGGATGAGAGATTGAAGATTCCAGTTTAGCAGTTTCGGTTGGTAGAGGACCTCAATGCCTTCGATGCGTTCCCGTGGGGTGCTCACATCTATAGGCATTCTATATTTTCATTCAAGCATGCGTTACCGCGACGTCGTGAGGAAAGACGGTAGCAGTCACAGGGCGATGTTGGACATTCCGTGGAGGGGTACAACATCTACGGTCTATCACACGCCCTTTCGGTAAGAAATTTGATTTCCAACATGTACATTACATTTCTAATCCAATTTTTTTTTATTGTAATTGTACTTATCTTTGATGCAGATATTTGCTTTCGAGATGATCCTCCAACTGGGCATCGATTTCAGGACTCGAAGGGTTACCGACCTTTGTCCTCGTATGTTGAAGTGAGAGTTGACGAAACAACCCATAGGGAAGAAGCTTGACAAGATTTTTAGTGCTAGGGTAATTAATTTATTTGTTAATCGTATGTTATATTACTTACTATAAGTAACAATGACATTCATCTAACTAGGCTTTCAGTTGTCTGCGATGACGGAATTCGTGCCTACAGCAGCTGAAGAGGTGGCACCATACTTCACAGGCCTAAGTGAGGGGGGAGCCCGTATGTGCAGGACGACAGGGTTCACCTTCCTACTGTCCCTGATCCGACTACAAGTGCAACTCATCCCGATGAGGAGGGTGGGGGTCCGACTACAAGTGCAGGTCCAGATTTCAGTGGCATGGACACTGGCGGATCTGAGCTGTCTCCTCAGTGAGTGAGGCGTAGAAAGGTTCGGTTTACCATGCCAGGAAATGGTGCCGATACAAGGGATTCCCGTGCAGGCGTTGTACTTGATAGGGAGGTAAGTTGAGATGGTAGTTTTTTTTTACCTGATGACGCATGATTGTTTTAGTATTAACAGTGTTACATGATTTCAGGCTCGTTTAGAACAGCAGTTGAACGAGTTGCTTGAAGCCCTCCGAAAGAGTGAGGATGATCTACAACAACAGCACCGGGAGTTGCTGGAGTTGATCCGGAAGAGCGAGGAGGATCGACAGCAACAACATAGAGAGTTGCTTACATTGATCGGGGGCTTTCAGGGATTCAGACCTCATATGTATGACCATACACAGGATCCACATATCGGAGGGGCAGATCTGGAGAGTGAGGCTTAGTCTCCCCCTCCCCCTCCCTTTCTCAACGAGCAGCCGGCCCCCTCTCCCCCTCATAGCGATTCGCAGGCTCTATCTCCACCTCGGAGCGAGCAGCAGGCTTCCCTTTCACCTACGATGGAGCAGCAGCCTCCCCCTCCCCCTCCCCCTCCCCTCCACCGATGAATGAGCAGCAGGCTCTCCCTCCCCCTCCCCCTCATCCTCAGAGCGAGGAGCCGGTCCCCCATCCCCCTCAGAGCGAAAAGCAAGCCCCCCCTCTACCACCTCCCCTCTAGCAGCAGGCTCCCCCTCCTCCGTCCTCATCTCAGCGTACCCCAACGGGGGGAGTTCGACAACAGAGGAGTGTACTGAAGAGCAGTTGGCAGTTGCTTAGGCCGTACACTGAACTGTGCCGACCTAAGAGGGCGAGGGTAATACTAGAGGGACCTGAGCATGTATTTAATCCGGAGGAACTGGTGGACGGTGACCAATTGAAGGCTTACCGAGCCTTCAAGAAAAACGTAAACGGGAAACTGTAAGTAAATTTCTTTGTTATTTAGGTGGCAGTTTTTCTTGTAATGCATTATATAAATGTGTAGCTGATGGTACATTAATGCAGACGTGATGTTGATTTGCTCGTGCTGGTTGATACTGCATGGTTCCATCGGTTGCAGACCAACTTCATGGATGTTGATAATGAGGTACGTGGGACCGTACCGTAAATTCTGTTTATAGTATTTGTTTTAGATGTGTAAGCCTTCTAATATATCTCTACGTGTTTATATTCCCAGCATATTGACGTGTACCTCCATATTCTTCGGAAGAGTCAACGGGCTTTTCCGAATGTGTACAGTTAGATGGTCTACATATTGGACTCGCACTTTTTTGTAAGTATTGAAAATAGTAATGATTACGTATGCTTGTACATTTGTATGGAAAACAGTAATAACTTTGAGTTTTTGTTTCTACAGTTCTTTCTAGAGCACCAGTACATGAAAATGATGTCTCGTGATTCTCGCGGGCAGATCACCTCGAGGCATTGGAATCTTTTGAGGTCGTGGTGGAAGGATGACAACCTTACGATGATGCTTGGGGGTGCCCCGAATGAATGTCGTCCGTGGTACGAAGTTGACATGGTAAGTGTTAATTGACATGGTTTGCAATTGTATATATAGTTGTCTTTGTACATCCTAACACATGTTGTTTACGTTTAAAGGTCCTGATACCGTACAACATTGGACGGCAACATTGGCTACTGGTGACTGTGGACCTCACATGCAAGAAGATATTCATAGTCGACCCCTGGAGACAGAAGGTCCCAGCTCATATCCGGAAGCAGCAGATAGCCCCGTTGCGCTACTTTATGCCCTCGATATTGAATCAGGCTGGGTTTCATACTGCATGACCGGCTGGACTTAAGAAATTTGAGAAGATAAGGCGTTTGATGTCAGCCTGGTGTCGAAAAAACATGTCCCCCAGCAGAAGAAATCGTAAGACATTTCGTAATATTATCTTTAAGATTATATTATTATAAACATAATGTTTTATTAATGCTTTTTAATGTGTCCAACTGCAGGGGTAACTGTGGTCCCCACATGTTGAGATTGATCGAGTACTTACTGGCGGACAGAAAGGATTTTGATTGGTCTGAAGACGATATGGGGATCATTGCGGAGAAGATGTCCGTTGAAATATTTGCAAAATCCCGGCCCATTTAGATTTATGTAGTTATTCATTTGTATACATACCAATTATTTTGTATATGTATCAAATATTTTGTATATTTACAAATTCTTTTGTATATGTACCAATTGTTTTGTATATTTACCATTTCTTTTGTATATGTCCCAATTCTTTTGTATATTTACCGATTCTTTTGTATAAAAATGTTTACATTTGTATATATTCAAATCATATTTAAATAAAATTGCATTTCAGTCTTGTCGTATGTGAATTTTACCAGACGTACACGTCATTGACAGAGAGGATAAAATTGTCAGGTGGACGTCCAAATAGGCACTCATGAAACATCCTACAAGGCATCATCGAAGAGTAAAGGCTCGAGTAAAAAGGTATTAAAACAAGACCTGCATCAATTAAACATACTCGGAGCTGGCAGAATGCATTTTCTACTTAGGATCAAGAGACGTCACTCGGGACCATCACACGTCATATCCTACTCGGGATGAACATGACAACCGAGTAAGAAGCCTAGTGATTAGTTCACGAGTTGAGTCACAGAAGGATCCTTATCAAAGAAGGGACTCTAAAGAAGAAAGAGAATGTCGAGCATAAAAGGTTCCTTATCCGAGAACACCTCTATTTCCTCAAAAAGACTACGCTCTTATAAGAAAATAAATCCTAATTGGACTACGTTACTAAAGTCCCCTTCGATCTCAATACAAATCTTTGACACAGGAAAGAAGACAAACTACTTCGAACAAGAAACCGAATCACAATTAAATGCAAAGATCTTTTATTACTTGTACAAAGCAGATTAGGGTTCTATAAACATATAAATAGACTCATAATCTCTTCAAAAAATACAGACACAACAATCATAAGTAAAATACAGAGAGAAGAAAGAGATTGAGAATTGTAATAACTTTGATCATAGTGGATTTTGGCTTGGTTGGTTATTCAACCACCCGTGGATGTTTCTCCGGTTATCGGAGTTTTACCACGTAAAATACTCGTCCGATTATTTCTCTTTCTCTTTCTCTTTGCAAACACAGCTGAAATCCAATTCCTGTTGACTTTTTACATTCATCTAAAAACGCATGTCAACAACTGGCGCTAGAAGAAGGGGCTGAACCTCCGACTCAATTAACAGCCATGGCAGAAAACAGAAGCAATTCCGGGAATGGCCAAAGATCTCTGGATAACTTCCATGTTGGCAGTACCTCGCGGGATCATGCTACAAACACTGAGAGCCAACCCACACTCCTGGCAGGGATCCAGCAAGTTCCTCCGACCAGCAAAGACCTGACACTACGCTTTCGAGAGGCGCTTCGGCAATTGGTGGCAGACGCAGCAAAGGAAGGAGTTGATTTACTAGCTACAGAAGCATAAACTCCTAACCTTCCACCTGCAAGGCTTTGTTAGGTTGTAGTAGGGCCAGAAATAAATACACCAGAAGCCGAAAGGAACTCAACCCCAGCCAATCGGTCTGGACGTGAAATACCTGAAGAGGAATGACCATGCCAGAAGCAGAACCAGGATCAGACAGTACGTGCTAGACACCACAAATATGACCGACACAGAGATCGATCGTCATCAGAAGATAGTGATCGGCACCATCGCAAGCGCCATCACGGAGTCATACGAGAAATCCGGCATCAAAGTAAAGAGGTAGAAAGAATGACAGTCACCCAACGGTTCAACCGTCGGGGTAGCCCGGTAGGAGACAGAGATGTTATAATCCAGAGCCTAACTCAAGAAGTCGAGAACAATATGCGTCAAATGGATGCACTGGTTAGACGTTACGGGTATAATGATTTGTCTGATGATGATTCTGACAGTCCATTCACCAAGGAAATCCTGCGGACCCCATTCCCAGAAAGGTTTAGGATGCCACACGTGGAACAGTTTAAGAAAGATACATATCCAAAAGAGCACGTGAGACGCTATAAAAGTGACATGGCTCAGTATGCCCACAGTGATCCCTTACTATGTCTCAACTTTCCACAAACTCTGAGATATGGGTTCAAGGTGGTTCGGGAGATTACTCCCAGCAAGTATCAGAAATTTCAGTGAACTGAGCATGAGCTTTTCAAGGCAATTTCTTAGTAATGTTCACAGGAAAAAGTCAGTAACTCACCTTTCTCAAATAAAGCAAGGGAAGGATGAGTCACTGAAGAAATACTTGGGAAGATTCGGCCAAGCAGTGTCAGAAATTGGCAGTGTCAGAAATTGGCAGTGCAAACGATGAAGCAATAATTGCTGCATTCAGCAACAACCTGCAGAATGGTCAGCTATCTTTTGATTTAAAAAGAGCCCGGCTGACTAGATATGCAGACATGATGGATATGGCGGGAGGATATGCACTAGCCGAGGAAGAAGAATTGGCCACCGGAGGATGCTATATGCATGGAGGAAAACCCAAACAGAAGGATGTTGAGTCTAAGGGTCAAAACCAGAAGGGAAAATAGAAAGTAAATGGAAAAGAAAAGAGCAAGGACGGGGGTAACATGCATAATGCCGAGCACACCACAGAGAAATACCAAGGTAGATACACCAATTATAACTCTCTTTGAAAAAAAAACAGGAGGAAATCCTAGCAGTTCTAGAAGAAAAGAACATGGTACAAGAACCACGACGACATTCTCAGTTTTCCCGGTGACATATAACCAAATATTGCAGATTTCACAAGGAAACCATTCATGAGACTTCTAAGTGTTACCAGCTCAGGGACTATATAGAAACTCTTATTCAGGAAGGACATCTGCGGGATGTATCTTGTAAAAGAATGAAAAATGAAAAACAAAGAAAGAGGTCAAGACTGATCTCAACTCTGGACGAAATCAAAGAGCCAGTCCCGAGGCCAATCAGATAATACATATGATCTTTGGAGGCCTATCTACAGAAAGGAGTAACCGAGAGCGAACATAGAAAATCAGAGAAGCTGTAGAAGCCAGACATAACTTCGATGTGAACTCGGTAGAGCCAGACCCGAAGAGGGTAAAAGAAAGATGGGACCCAATAATATTCACAGAGATAGATTCCCATGGCGTCGATGTTCGGCCAAATGAAACATTGGTCATAAGTGCCCGGATTGGTCACTGAAAGTCAGGAGAATCCTGATAGATAATGGGAGTTCAGCAGACATCATCAATGTGGCCGTTTATGACCAACTAAGGCTAGACCGAAAAGACCTACAGCCTTTCCATACTCCACTCAGAGGATTTGGAGGGATAGAGGTCAGGTCACTCGGGACGGTAAAGTTACCTATAAAGGTTGGAATGGCACCTTGCCAGAGAACTGTGCTGCTCGATTTTGTGGTAGTCGATCTAGACAATTGGCCATATAATACATTACTGGGTCGACCATTCCTAAATAAAACTAAGGCTGTAACAGCCACTTACGCCTTAATGATCAAATTCCCGACCGAACATGGGGTCGGGGTAGTTAAAGGATCTCAAGAGATGACCCGAAGAGTAAACTTGATAGTTTACAAGGACAAGAATGATGAACAGGTGTACACAATAGTGCAGTCGAGCCAGAGCAGAGAATCACTATCGTTCCAATTGGATCTGAGGGAAGATCTGGATGGATCAAAAACTGAACCGGTTGAAGAGATTACATTGAGAGAAGATGAACCAGATAAGAAAGTCAAGATTGGAGCTAGTCTGAATGGAGAAATCAAGCTAAGCCTAGCTGGCCTACTCAGAGAATACCAAGATGTGTTCGCTTCGAGTCACGAAGACATGGTTGGAATAGATGCCCGAATAATATCCCACCATCTCGTAGTAGACCTGAATGTGAAACCAGTGATACAAAAGAGAAGATCCTATACAAGTAAAACATTAAAGAAGTCGGGCATAACTTATATAAAATGCACCATTGAATACATTTTAAAGACGTTCGGTCAAGGAGCCATCCAGAAAACTGCTCCAGCGGTCTTCCCCGATGAAAGCCCGACCAAAGGACATCTCCAGTAGCATATCCTAGGAAGAAGGATATGAAGGAAACCCTGAGGGTTCAGCCCCCAGATTTCCAACCTCAAAGGTAGGGGAAACCCTGTTCGGTTCTGAAGTCGCCGCATCTACTGACGCTCCAGCACCAACACTCAGGGTAATCTCATCTGTAACATCTTCATCGCTGGAGTCGATGAATGAGACCACCCGAGGGACTTTGAATGGGCGAGTCGGTGAACTAACTGCCTTCCATTTCTCTCTGTGAGAACGGTGGAAGAAGAGATCAGTTGTGGGGTCCTCCTGGACATCATCTCGGAAAGATTCGAAGAAGTCGGGACCTGAAGACACTTGGCTCGTGGAGGTATAACCTCCGTCTCCAGCGTCTGACCGCCCGACAGGCTCTTCACCTGGACCCTTACACTGTCTCCCCCCACTATCAGGCAGTTGAGTATTAGTCGGCTCACTCGGGCCGCTCGAACCGGCAGTCTCCCCGACAGTCGGCTGAACATCCTCCGGAGCATGCCCAGAGATTTGCTCCTCTGCAACGTCAATTTCCTCGTTAGACTCAGGCGGAGCGATACCTTCATTACTCTGACGAGAAGCTTCTTTCTTACTCACCTGAATAATTGACTTCACTTGGTGAGCCTGAAGATCGCAGACGACGTCCGTATCATACACTAAAAAAAAAAGGAACCGCATCAGAATGAAAAACAAAAAATATACAATGAAAGGGAAAGGTTACAAAAATCGCTTACATCGCCTACAGTAGCCCGAAATCTTTTCGAAGAAGCCGAACTCAATCATCTTCGACTCAACAAAAATATAAGTTTTGCTCCTCTTCTCCAAAGTGCGAATCGCTGCCCGAGCAAGTTTGGTCGGCTCCGCATCGCTGTACTTGATTTTCTTCTTGTTCCAATTCTCAGGAGAACAGAAGAAATGAGGGACCTTCAACACCGTCCGAGCACCCCTAACTAAATAGTAAGTTCAAGCCCGAGACTCCCTCCTACAAAAAACCACCTGTTCTTCCAAAACTTGTTGGATGTAGGAAATCCCCATATAAAACTCCTCTTTTTAGGGTCATCGGAGATATCAGCTTCCCGACTCACTTTTGCCCCCTTAGGGACCCGGCAGTCTGACAAATTAGACATGAGGAAGTAAGTCACTGACTTGCCCGATTGCCTCAGTGTAAAGAAGTGTCTGATTTCATTAGAGGATGGTGGCGATAATTTTATCCGGCTGTACATATTCCACATGCACATCAAAATTTTATAGCTGGTCAGGGCTAATTGAGCAGGAGCAATCCCTACTTCAGCCAGAAACCAGGCAATAAATGGCTGAAAGGGAAGAGTGACGCCGCAGCAGAGCATGGATCCATAGATCGCCACCATACCCGGAGGTGGATTCCATGCAGCTCTATCACCCAATGGAATAAGGGTGATCGAGTTGGGCAGATCGAATCGTGAACGATACTTTTCAATCTCGTCTGCCCCGAAAACATTTGGCTCGGTATTAAACCCACTCGGGCAAGTAGCCGAGAAATAAAGACGAGATGTTCTGAATGTCTCTTCAACATCGTTCTCGTTGACAGTCTGTTCCCCGATCAGAATATAGTCCGAGTTGTGCTTACGGACTTCACTTCTGCTTTGATGTTTTCCCATCTTTCGAAGAGGTACCCTGTGATTAGAAACATCAGATTCAGAACTAGATGAAGAACTGGATATATAAAATTAGATGTCAGGGTGAAGCCCAGAAACATCAACTTCTAAAAATGGAGGTTCATCCGTAGGGATTTCCCCCAACAATCTTCGAACGCAGGAAACCAGTTAGAAATCCCCACTATCGAACGCTTCGAAAACGATAGTAAAAAGCCATTGACGAGAAGAAAAATTCATTAACACTAACCTTAAAATGAAGAAATCTGGGAATCTCCCACTGAAAAGAGGCGATTTGCTGCGAAAAAACCTTGGCTGGCAAAGAATTTTCTGGTTTTCAAGTTTTTTAGAATGCACAAAAGCAACCTCTCAGTGAAGAATTTAAAGAAATAACACGAAACCCTAGGATCTCAAGGAGGGAAAAGAAAAAATGATGAGGATTGATGATGTAGGCGGCACACAGGGAAACACATAAGTCGTTTCTCATAAATGATATCGAAAAACAAAGAGGCAAATGACACATGTCAAAGAGAGAACTAGTTTTCACCGTCAGAACTCCAAAACGCAGCCATCATTCAAGATCTCGCGTGAGGGGGAGAATCAAATTTGTAGGGTCACCATTAAGACAGACCATTATGACAAGACATTTACTCTGACACAAATAATAATTGAAATAATTAAAATTCTTTTGCCCGAAACAAAACTTTATTCGTCAAAAATATTTTAAGGGGGTATTGTCGTATGTGAATTTTACCAGACGTACACGTCATTGACAGAGAAGATAAATTGCCAGATGGACGCCAAATAGGCACTCATGAAACATCCTACAAGGCATCATCGAAGAGTAAAGGCCCGAGTAAACAGGTATTAAAACAAGACCTGCATCAATTAAACATAATAGGGGCTGGCAGAATGCATTTTCTACTCGGGATCAAGAGACGTCACTCGGGACCAGCACACATCATATCCTACTCGGGATGAACATGACAAACGAGTAAGAAGCCTAGTGATTAGTTCACGAGTTGAGTCACGCAAGGATCCTTATCAAAGAAGAGACTCTAAAGAAGAAAGAGAATGTCGAGCATAAAGGGTTCCTTATCCAAGAACACCTCTATTTCCTCAAAAATACTACGCTCTTATAAGGAAATAAATCCTAATTGGACTACGTTACTAAAGTCCCCTTCGATCTCAATACAAGTCTCCGAAACAGGAAAGAAGACAAACTACTTCGAATAAGAAACCGAATCACAATTAAATGCAAAGATCTTTTATTACTTGTACAAAGCAGATTAGGGTTCTATAAACATATAAATATACCCATAATCTCGTCAAAAAATACAGACACAACAATCATAAGCAAAATACAGAGAGAAGAAAGAGATTGAGAATTGTAATAACTTTGATCATAGTGGATTTTGGCTTGGTTGGTTATTCAACCACTCGTGGATGTTTCTCCGGTAATCGGAGTTTTACCATGAAAAATACTCGTCCGATTATTTCTCATTCTCTTTCTCTTTGCAAACATAGCTGAAATCCAATTCCTGTTGACTTTTTACATTCATCCAAAAACGCACGTCAACAAGTCTCAAATCAAATTTAAATACAATTTCATTTTAGTTAATGAACAAGTCATACGAGTTCAAATTATCACAATGTCATCATGATAACGCCTCAAATCATTCCACGGTAGAGTCTCTAGTAGGGCACGTCTGTCTGTTGTGACCAACTGTATGACAGATACTACATTTGTGTTTGTATTCTTCAGAAATAACTATGCTCGGACCTTCATTACTCAAAGTTGGGTTAGAACATCTCCTAGAATTATTCCCTAGTTATCGACATCGTCTACAATTCTGTGTAGTTGTTCTCTCCCAAGATGAGATACGGCGTGAAGCCCTCGGTCGACCTGCTTGTCTTCTGGAGCTTGAATTCAAAACGACTCTTTTAGCGATGTTAGATGGCACAATCCTAGTGGAAGGATGTCCAACCGGTATAATAGGAACCGAGTAGGCATCACTAAGTGTTTGTCACTTGTAGTAGTCCGCACAGAGAGATGTGAAATCCATGTTTCGGTCCTTGTAAAAACATTGAAAACGATAGGATTCACGTTTAAGTAATATTAACCGTACACAAAATTGTATGATGCACTTTACGGCAGCGAGAGCGTGAGAACATGGAAGAAGGTTCATTTGGAATTTGTTGCATGTGCAGGTCTTCCGGGCTAAGTCAACAGTCCACTGTTTGCCAGCCCGTTTCACCGAGAATATGTTCTAGTCAACTGGATTAACGGTCATAAAATTGCACTTATCAACACGTTTGGGGATCACAAGATGTGTTGCGTCGGTCAACTGATGACGCATGGATTGTGCAGCCCTATGCCGATCGTGAAACCAACGTTGTAGCATATTCCTAATGAACTTTTCCAAAGTCAACATAGGCAGTTGCCATGCAAATTTAAGGCATGAGTTTATGCATTCTGCAGCATTTGTTGTCATGACCCTATACCTTCTGTCGGGGCAGTGTACATGGGACCACTTGTATGGACCGACATCAATTACATATTCATATGCATTCGTGTGCAAGTTTCGTAACTCTTCCATGTACCGGTTATATTGTAACTCGGTGTACGCTCGGGCTGCTTTGTCCATTATTGCGGCAACATCCTTTCTATGATATCGCTTCTTAATATTTTCATAAAAGTGCCAGCAACATATGGTATGGGTGGCATAATGGAACACTTTAGAAATCCCTGCTTCAATGCTTGCATGTCGATCAGAAATGAAAACCAAATCATCTATATGGTCGAGGGCACCTTTCAAGCAATCCAAAAACCATTCCCATGATAGGTTGTTTTCCGAGTCACCGTACCTAAAAGCAATTGGATAAACCTGTTCATTCTCATCTTGTGCAGTTGCAACAAACATCGTGCCCCGAATCTACCCTTTAAATGGGTACCATCAATGGTAATAACTGGACGCATGCACCTCTAGAATCCTCTGACTGAGGCATCGAACGACATGAAAAAGTATAGGAATTTATCATTTCATCGCACTGTAAGTCAGTAATCGTTCTGGGATTTTGTTGTTCCAACATGTAACCGAATGATGACAGCAGTTTGAAGCTTTCCTCATGAGTTCCATAGGTCAGTGACAATTAATAATCAAGGGCTTGATGTGCCTTACTGTACATTATTTGGATGACATACATTGTTTTCAAGTCGGCGATTATGTCCTTCGGACGCATTAGTCGACCATCATGTTGCTGTAATCTAGGTGCAACCACTTCTCCAATTATGACTGCACTAGCTTGTCGATGGCGGCAGTGAATCTCCTCCAATGGACAAGTGTGTTCGTTGATAAAATTTCTTACTTAAAAGTATGTCACTTCATCTCTCCTAACCGCTCTTAAATTCCACATACAGTTGTCCATCAAACAAACTAGATGTAATGTTGTCTTATTCAACCTTTTCACTTTCCACTCGAAGTTGTGCCGCATTGTAAAATGCCCAGCCAATCTTTTCAAATCCTTTTTAGTAGGAAAAAATTGACATTTATATATCATGCTGGTAGGTTCATCTTCTACCAAGTTCCTGCTTCCACCCATACTAAACGAGTATGATTCTGCTCCTGGAATAACCCACGTTCTGGCATTCTCAGAATCAGCTGGAGTTACATCAGGCCGGACCTCAGATGTCCCAGCTATATGTACTGCAGTGGAACTACATCGGTGTACACGTTTTGCACGTCTTTCCCTTTCGAACGGTTCTTCATCTTCCTCAATGTTCGTTACATTCTGTACCGGATGCAAATTTGGCTCATTAGCCACCTCATGGATTGGTAAGTTATGAGGTTCATTGTTCCGCTCATTGTTCATGTCATTGTACATCTCATTGTATTGGTGGTTGTACTACCCAGCATTCATTTCAATATGACAACCGAAATCATCGTCCAATTGAGCTCCAACTATATCACAATGGTCGGCTACTTTCTGTGGGACACCACATAGGTTTTCCCTACCGTCAATCTCACTTCTATCTGTGAACAACTGGTTGCTTCCGCCTGAATACAGAAAATGTTAGGTGTTATCATGAGGAGGGATTTCTTCACCAATGACACCTTCTGTAGCCCTCTCAATTAAACTGACACATATTTGAGAGATCACCCTATCTTCCCCTAGCATAAACAAAACATCGTCGTCATTTCTTATAAATGTGCGACATGTTATCCCGGGAACGATTGATATAGATTGTAGATCAGCAATGTATTTGTTCACATCGTACTTCACAACGGTTTGTACGATCGACACCAGCTCTTCGTAAGTCATATTTCTGGACACATAAATTCCTTGGTTATCAGAACCAAGAAACCTCTGACTTTCATCAGGTAATTGCTCTCATCGACCGTTGTAATATATTACTAATCTAACCCGATCCATTGTCCTGTGAAAATCATCATCACAAACAATTATTAACAAATAAAAAAATTACTTTTACAAGTTCTAAGAATTACAAAAATTTCTCAACTGTAACGGATCGAGAACATGTTCTTCGGAATTGAGCTTCTTTTGTAATGGATCGACAACATTTGCAAACGGATCGAACTTTTTGGAAAGGGATCGAGAACATTTTCTAAGTGATCGAGTTTTTTTCAAATGCATCGAGTACTTTTTATAAGGGATCGAGAACTTTTTCAAGGGTTCGAGAATAATTTACAACAGATCGAGAACTTTTATCGAGAATATTTGTCAAATTATCGAGAACTTTTATCAATGGATCGAGAGCTTTTAATAAGGGGACGAGAACTTTTTCTAAGGGATCGAGAACATTTCTAACGTTCGAGAACTTTTTTAAGGGATCGAGAATATTTATCAAATGATCGAGAACTTTTATCAAGGGATCCAGAACTTTTTGTAAGGGACCCAAAACTTTTTCTAAGGGACCAGAAACTTTTTCTAAGGGATCGGGAAATTTTTTAAGGGATCGATAAATTTTTTAAGTGATCGATAAATTTTTTAAGTGATCGAGATTATTTGTCAAATTATCGAAAACTTTTATAAAGGTTCGAGAACTTTTGTCCAGGGATCGAGAACTTTTCCTAAGGGATCGAGCACTTTTTTGTCGAGCACTTTTTTCAAATAATCGAGTTTTATTCAAACTAAACAAAAAATCGTTCCAATACAAAATAAGCTCGATTCTTCTTTAAACATTCTCGGTGACACAAGAAAAAAGCAAGGATGTTTTCCATTTTCATACATTCTAGTGCAGAATCTGAAATGGATACATTGTTATCGAGGAATGGATACATTGTTAACCCACACAGAAATAAAAGTAAAATATATGAAATGCATAAAAGAAATTTAAGTGAAGATCATAAATATTTGTTACCTTCTACTGTAGAATCTGGAGAGAGACAACTTTTTTAGAGACAGAGTCAAGTTTTTCGGACAAGTTTTTTGGGGAGATACCAACGAGTCCAGAAAGTTGCTTTTTAAAAATTAAAGTTTATGGACAATTTGGATAGTTCACCATAATAGATGTCTTTTAAACTTAAGTTATTAAATGGGTGACATCATCACAACACACCTTAAAAAATGTGTTTTTTCTCACCATTTCTATTTTAATTTTTGAATCCCTCAAAAGTACCTCTTTAAAGAATATTTTAAAAAAGTGTCATTTAATTCTTAAACCCCCAACACCTCTTCAAAGAATGTTATAAATTTAAAGAACATGTCTTTTAATCGATTATTCTTATTAATTTATTACAAAGATAATATTATTCCAACTTAAATCTAAGTTATTACGATATCATTCATCACTTAACAAGTTGCCGTCAATTGCCATTTCCAATAAATTGTTCTTCTTGTAGTTTTTTCTTCTATTGTATTTATATTTTTCAAGAATTTAATTTGTCTGATATTTCATTCGATAATTAAAACATAAAATTTTAAAAAAAAATATAAAGTAGATAAATCATAAATGGAACCACAAGCAAAAGAACTTCACAAATGTAGGTCAAAATGGTTTTTTATTCATTCATGTGGTTCTCACACATCATTTGTGTAGTTCATAAAGTTGGTATTGGCAGATATAGTAAAACATTAGTTTGAAAGAGAACAAAACAAATACACAAACATGCTCACATTAATAACCAAATACAATGATCAACAAATTCAGATAATGGAAAGTCTCATCTTAAGATACCTAGCACAACATTAATATCAAGTCTTTGGACATTAATATTAATTGTAAGTGGTACTCTTGTTGTAGTGATCAAACATTGACAATAATTAATGTCAAATAATAAATCTATCTTTGGATCGACTTATTATTCACATGTCAAACCTTATAATCGTCACATATTTATCACCACAGGTGTGTGTGCAATTCGGCCAAGTATTAACCTTCCTTTGGGCCGACTAATACTCGCATGAATTTACATACTCACAAACATCCAACATCCCTCATGAATAATCTACACAAGAGATGTCACTTTGGCGACATCTTGCTTCAATTAGCCCATTTAGAATGATAGACCATTTTATTTAACCATAAAAGATATACCAAATAATATCTGTCTCATCTTAAGATACCTAACACAACATTAATATCAAGTCTTTAGACAATAATATTAATTGTAAGTGGTATTCTTGTTGTAGTGATCAAACATTGACAATAATTTATGTTAAATAATAAATCTATCTTTGGATCGACTTATTATTTACATGTAAAACCTTATAATCATCACATGTTTACCACCACAGATGTGTATACAATTCGGTCAAGTATTAACCTTCCTTTGGACCGACTAATACCCGCATGAATTTATATACACATACGTGGTACTCCTTTAGTAGTGATTAAACATTGACAGTAATTTATGTTAAATAATAAATCTATCTTCGGATCGACTTATTATTCACACATAAAACCTTATAATCGTCACATGTTTACCCCCACAAATGTGTGTACAATTCGGCCAAGTATTAACCTTCCTTTGGCCCGGCTAATACCCGTATGAATTTACACACACACGAACATCCAACATCCCTCATGAATAATCTACACAAGGTCACTTTGACGACATCTTGCTTCAATTAGCCCATTTAGAATGATAGACAACTTTATTTAACCATAAAGGTATACTACCAAATATTTGAATTTGAGTTGATCCTTAAAATAAAATAAAATAAAAAATTTATTTTATTTTATTAAAATTACAAAAGTGCCCCTTATTTTGTAAAATTATAGAAAGGTCCCTTAATTTTCAGTAATTACAAATAGACCCCTGTATTTTGTCAAAATCATAAACTGACCCAGTAATTTGTAATAATTACAATTTGGTCCCAAAACTTTTGAAAATTACAAATTGATCCCGTAACTTTTCAATAATTATAAGTCTGCCCCATAAATTTTTTATAATTGCAAACGGGCCCTAAAATTTTTGTAAATTATAAACTAACCATGAAAGTTTATCAAAATCACACAATGGTCCAAACAAATTGCAAAACAGTCCCTAAAGAATATCAAATTCTCCAAAAGTGGCCCAACGCAAAACCATGGTCTGAGACCTGATTCTTTACCGTTCACCGCCCCAAAGACCACCATCTTGTCGCCTGAAGGCAACGAAGCACGGCGGAGCAGCGGTCGACGGCCCGCAAACCGAGATCGACGATGGACGAAGACCAAAACCGATCCAAACCCAATCGAGAGACGGCGGCAGTAAGCGGAGTGGATCACCCGATCTGGACGTCGACCGAACGGCGATCCTCTTTCTTGCCGTGAAATCGCACAGGTCGATCGCAAAGCTCGCCTGAAAATTCAGACCTGGGATGGCGTTGACCGAGAGAGAGAGAAAAATTGATTTTGGGCGAGGGAAATTGGGTCATCGGGACTGTATGGGTGTGGGTTGAAGGAGATGGAATCGGGTATGGGTGTGACCCATCAAAGCAAAGAACCACAGATTTGGGTTGATCTGATTCAATACCTGTTTCAACCCAGATCCGTTTTTTTTTCCTTCGAAAATCTGAAGAACACGTTTTTTTTAACTTAAAAAACAAAACTCAATCAGAAGATCAAAACCCAAATAAAGATCAAACAAATAATAGAAAACATTGTTGTTCTCTACCGATACATCAGATAACATATATTATATATCAGTTCTTAAAAACACAACAATTATAAAAAAAATTCCTTAAATTCTAAATTCTCAAGAATCGATCATGGGTAGCTCTGATACCACTTGTTAGAAATTTCGATTAACACCAAAAAACAAAAAAACAAAAAAACAACATGCTTAGGCACAACATTAATCCGAATGTTTAACCTAATATGTTTCTATAAATACTTAATCAAACCCTAAACAATATAACATAACCCATATCAATTCAAGAGAAAATAAGTAAATCTAGAAAGCGGAAGCGTACCTGAATCCATTGCTGGAGATTTGTAAACGGGTTGTGATCTTCCAAATTATCACGACCTTTATGAACCCTACTGTGTTCTATTTTGCTCTGTTGATGGGATACAGAGAAAATAAAAGTATCGTGTAATTTGGGGACCATAACCCTAAATATATATAATAATTAAATTATTATATGTTGGCTATTTCTAATTCGGCCCCTCAACAAATTAGAAATAACACTCTGGTATCTACACATTAATTCCATGACAATTATACCCTTAAGCCTTAATACTTTAAATCTTAATTAGATCACTTTAATTTAGGCTTAACCAAAAGATAGCACAACACATTTAATGTTCACATGTGTGGCCCCATATGATGGAATTTTCCAATCAATGTTTGATCACTACAATAAGAATACCACTTACAATTAATATTATTGTCTAAAGACTTGATATTAATGTTGTATTAGGTATCTTAAGATGTGACCGACCATTATTTGGTATATCTTTTATGGTTAAATAAAGTGGTCTATCATTCTAAATGGGCTAATTGAAGTAAGATGTCGCCAAAGTGGCCTCTCTTGTATAGATTATTCATGAGGGATGTTGGATGTTTGTGAGTATGTAAATTCATGCGAGTATTAGTCGGCCCAAATGAAGGTTAATACTTGGCCGAATTGCACACACCTGTGGTGATAAATATGTGACGATTATAAGATTTGACATGTGAATAATAAGTCGATCCAAAGATAGATTTATTATTTGACATTAATTATTGTCAATGTTTGATCACTACAACAAGAGTACCACTTACAATTAATATTAATGTCCAAAGACTTGATATTAATGTTGTGCTAGGTATCTTGAGATGGGACTTTCCATTATCTGAATTTGTTGATCATTGTATTTGGTTATTAATGTGAGCATGTTTGTGTGTTTGTTTTGTTCTCTTTCAAGCTAATGTTTTACTATATCTGCTAATACCAACTATATACCCATGCTTAATGGGATCAACTTTAAGGATTTGGAAGGAGAACATACTCATTGTTCTCGGTTGCATGAATCTGGACCTTGCATTTCGGGTTGAGCAACCCGTTTCTCTTACGGATGCAAGTTCTCCTAATAATAGGAAGAACTTTGAGAAGTGAGATTGTTCAAATCGCATGAGTCTTATGATCATCAAGCGCGGCATTCCAGAGGCATTTAGGGGTGCGGTATCTGAAAAGATAACCAAAGCCAATGAATACCTAGCAGAAATTAAAAAGCGTTTTGTTAAAAACGATAAGGTAGAAACAAGCACGCATTTGCAAAGCTTGATTTCTATGAAGTACAAAGGCAAATGGAACATTAGGGAGTACATTATGGAAATGTCTCATATTGCTTCTAAGCTTAAGGCACTGAATCTCGAGCTGTCTGACGACTTGCTTGTGTATTTTGTATTAATATCTCTTCCTGCACAATACAACCAGTTTAAGGTCAGTTACAACTGTCAAAAGGTAAAATGGACTATTAATGAGCTCATTTCTTGTTGTGTGCAAGAGGAAGAGAGACTGAAGCGAGACAAGACCGAAAGTGCTCATTTGGCTAGCACCTATAAGGTTAAGGGCAAATAGAGGAAGAATAATGAAGCTGCTAAACACCTTATGAGCTTTGGACAAGCATAAAAGCCTAATCTAAAGCATTTTCATATTTGGGGATGTCCAGCTGAGGCAAGGCCTTACAGGCCACAAAAAAAAAAAGAAATTGGACTCCAAAATTGTGAGCAGCTACTTTATTGGCTACTCTGAGCGATCTAAGGGCTATAAGTTTTATGATCCCACATTTCGATCAATTTTTGAAACGGGAACTGCAACATTTTTTGATAATGTTGAGTTTGGGGGAGAAATAAGGTTAGAGACATTGTCTTTAAGGAAGAATCGGTTTCGATCCCTACTATCGCTTTTGACAATGTGCGGGTTTCTATACCTGTCATTGATCAAGAAGCGAATCTGGATCCTCAACCAGACAATGTTGAACAACCCCCATTCAAGATGAGGTAATTGTTCATGAGGAACAAACTCAACAACCTCAAGAACCAGTGCCATTAAGGTGATCCACTAGAGAAAAGAGAAATGCTATTCCGGACGATTTTTTACATATTTCTCCAGGAACATGAGGAAAATATTGGAATGATGGAAAATGATCCAATCAACTTCCATCAAGCCATGCAGGGTTCCAACTCTCAAAAGTGGATTGATGTCATGAGTGTGGAATATAAGTCTATGCAAGACAATAAGGTTTGGAAACTTGTCCCATTACCAGAAGGTGCAAAGCCCATTGGTTGTATATGGATATTTAAAACCAAAAGGATTCGAAAGGTAATGTGGAGAGGTATAAGGCTCATCTTGTAACTCAAGGCTTTACCCAAAATGAAAGGATTGACTATAAAGAGACTTTCTCTTTGGTTTCAACCAAAGACTTTTTAGGACAATCATAGCACTTGTTGCACATTTTGACCTTGAGCTTCATCAGATGGATGTCAAGACGGCGGTTCTCAATGGTAACATTGACGAAACAATTTATATGGTGCAACCAGAAAACTTTGAGTCGGGAGACCCAAAGAATATGGTTTACAAATTGACAGAATCCATTTATGAACTCTAGCAAGCTTCCCGTTAGTGGTACCATAAGTTTCATCAAGTGATTATCTCGTTTGGTTTTGAGATAAACGTTGTTGATAATTGTGTGTATCACAAATTCAGTAGGAGTAAGCAAATATTCCTGGTTTTATATGTCGATGACACACTGCTTGCCATAACTGATATAGGCATATTGCATGAAATCAAGAGATTTCTATCAAAGAATTTTGAGATGAACGACCTTGGTGATGCCTCTTTTGTATTAGGGATTCAGATACAACGAGATCATTCTCAGGGTATTCTTGGATTATCACAAATGGGCTATATCGATACAGTGCTCAAAAGGTTTGGCATGCAGGACTGCAAACCATGTGATACCCTTGTCATTAAGGGAGACAAGTTCAGTCTCAACCAGTGCCCTAAAAGTAACCATGAAGCTAAGGAAATGCAGAAGATTCCCTATGCATCAGCTGTAGGGATTCTAATGTATGCTCAAGTATGTACGCGTCTGGATATTGCGTACATTGTTGGTATGTTAAGCAGATATTTAAGTAACTCTAGGATGGATCATTGGAAAGCAGCCAATCGGGTTATAAGGTATTTGAAGAGAACAAAATATTACATGCTCACATATAGGAGATCGGATCAGTTTGAGATCATAGAGTATTCCGACTCTGATTATGCTGGATGCCAAGACAGTAGGAGATCCACATCAGGCTACAAATACTTATTGGTTGGTGGAGCTATATCTTAGAGGAGTGCCAAATAGACACTCATAGCTTCTTCCACCATGGCAACAGAGTTTGTATCATGTTATGAGGCATCCAACCATGGAATATGGCTGCGGAATTTTGTCACTGGGCTGCGCATTATGGAGGGTGTTGAAAGACCACTCAAACTATATTGTGGCAATAAGTCAGCAGTGCTATATTCTAACAACAACAGGAGCTCATCTAGGTCAAAGCATATTGACATTAAGTTCCTAGTTGTGAAGGAAAGAGTGCAGAGTGGACATATATCCATAGAGCACATTGGGACAAACTCCATGATAGCGGATCCGCTTACAAAGGGATTACCACCCAAGGTCTTTCATGAGCACACTGCTCATATGGGTGTTATTTTATGTGAGGATATCACATTATAGTGGGAGTTTGTATAATTTTGTATTTTATTGCTTTATATTTTTATTTTGGATATTCTTGTGCATTTATGTATTTTGATATTTTTCTGATCAGAAATAAAGTATTCGGTTAATTACACTCTGTTACATTGTGTTAAGTTTTGATCTCACTAAGGAATAAAGTAGGATCAGTTGGAATAGACATGTATAGATCACATTGCATGTAATTTCCATGCTACACATCCATTATTGATCTATGTCATTTGGTTATGTTGGTATACGTGACCATTGATGGGTTTAGTCACGCTAAATGTGACGAAAATCGCTTTGATCCTTTGCTGACATAATCAATGGACGAAATTGTTCGAATATACCCTAAAATTGTGATAGCAAAATTTTGAAGCTCATAAATCCATACACATTTGTAAAGTTACATAGGTGGCCCAGTGGGAGATTGTTGAAAAATTCCATCATATGGGGCCACACATGTGAACATTAAATGTGTTGTACTATCTTTTGGTTAAGTCTAAATCAAAGTGATCTAATTAAGATTTAAAGTATTAAGGCTTAAGGGTATAATTGTTATGGAATTAATGTGTAGATACCAGAGTGTTATTTCTAATTTGTTGAGGGGCCGAATTAGAAATAACCAATATATAATAATTTAATTATTATATATATTTAGGGTTATGGTCCCCAAATTACACGATACTTTTGTTTTCTCTGTATCCCATCAACAGAGCAAAATAGAATACAGTAGGGTTCATAAAGGTCGTGATAATTTGGAAGATCACAACCCGTTCACAAATCTCCAACAATGGATTCAGGTACGCTTCCGTTTTTTAGATTTACTTATTTTCTCTTGAGTTGATATGGATTATATTATATTGTTTAGGGTTTGATTAAGTATTTATAGAAATATATTAGATTAAACATTCGGATTAATGTTGTGCCTATACATGTTGTTTTTTTGTTTTACTGTGTTAATCGAAATTTCTAACACATAATCGTTGCTTCTATGTTTATAATAAATAAATAAATAAAACAAACAACAAATAACAGGAGGATTTTTCGCATTGTGGACATTTATCAATTTGCATTGTGAGCTCTACCATACCAACCGGTGGTTCATTAAGTGGTATGACATTAAACACGCATTGTGGTAGAAGTTGTCCAATAGTTATCAGGTCATAGTTCTGCCACGTAGTGAGCATCAAAGAGTAGTCGCAGAAGGTTTTCTTTTAATTTAAGGAAACAGTTATACAGATCGTTTTAAGATCTTAAGTGTGTTTATAAGTCACAAATCAAATTGTCTTAACAATTAGTGTTTTTTTTAATGTAAAAAAAAAAAAAACTTAAAGACCTAATTTCCTAATCAACTTAGCAATGTCTACTATTAACAAAGTGGAGTGGTGGATATAACAAATATTCGACTTTCACATTTATTTATTAAATCATATTCCAATAAACTCTTGATCCAATCGGTATCGGATTTCAATAAAAATGGAAAACGTACGTATCCTTTAATTTTGTTTCGTTCGAGAGAATGGGTTTAAGAATATAGGGTGAGATTTGGAATGGCCCAAACATAATATGGAAAGGACAATATGTCTCTCAAAAGTCACAAATTTGTGAAGGTAGGAGCCTAAATTGGGTCCCTTTGACTTGCTTGGGCAATTTTTGTATATAAATTTTTTGGGTACAGTGTAGCCCCATAAATGACCTATGGACTAAACATTTGCTTGGGCCCATTTTTGTATGAGCCTCTCCAAAACCTTTCTTTGTTTTGAATGACATTCAATCATGTAACACAATAATTCATGGATAACTGGATATTAACCTTTACCTTTTACGACTTAGCCCTATGCCTTCATCATGAATCATGAATCATGAATAATGATATGAAATGGCATACATTTATGTAACACAATAGGCAATACCACTCTCTTCAAATCTCATGCATACCAACTTTAAAAACTACAACTATAACTGAAATTCTAACTACTATCTTTTATACTTTATCTTAAAGGTCTTGCAATTTCTTTGATTCACCTTATGATTTCAAGAATTTGATTTATATTTAAATCATATAATCATGTTATTATTAAAAACAAACTCAAATCCTTGAAATGAATGATTTAATTTATAGTTAAGGTATGTTAATTTGATATAGCTCGACGGCGAGCTTCTCATAACCATATCAATAAGAGTGTGGGGTTCAAATCATTACCCTGCTAGATATATACTCTAAAAAAGCATCTAAAATAAATATTTGTTAAAACACAATTTTTTTTTCTTCTAAAATGAATACTTATTATTTTTGAAATAAATACATTGTTATTATCCATGGTGTAGCAATATATAGATTACGAGCATCAGTCCAATTCATTATAAATGGTGTTTGATTCATAAGTGGCATACATTTATGAAACCATCCGCGAAAAATTACTGTCCAGGTGAACGAGGAGTCGCATAGCGATTATGGCGATAATGATCTTACTTCGGAGAGGGTGGTTGAATCATATTTGAGTAATTGATTCATAGCTATTAAAAGTATATGAAATTTTAATAATAAAAATATATGAATTAAAAATTATAGATTTTTAAAAGTCCCTACTATTTGAGAAAATATCACATATTTAAATGCCTTTTTTAATGGTTAATTCCAATTATATATATATAAGTACAATTTTACCCTTATCAAAATGATTTATTGAGTTTAAAAAATAAATAACATTAAAATGGTTTATAAAAATAAATAAACAGTAAAAAAATATTTTTTTAAAAAGAAAAAAAAACGAATAGATTATGTAAAATATAAATTTAAAATAAATAATAAATTGAATGTATTTTAAAAAATTAAAATTATTTCAAAAAATAGAAAGAAAGTTTTTTTAAAGTAAACTGGTCTCCACCGTTGGATTTGGATCGATCCAATGGTGGGGATCCATTTACTATTTTTTTTTTTAAACAAACGTTCTTTTTATTTTTTGAACATTATTTAATTTTGTTTTATATTTCCCATAATCTATTAGTTTTTTTTTTTAATTTTCTTTTTCTTTTTTTAGAAAATATTTTGTTGTTGTTTATTTATTGTTATAAAGCATTTCAATATTATTTAATTTTGAAACTCAAAAAATTATTTTGACAATGGTAAAATTGTATTTTTATATATAGTTAGAGTTGATCATTAATATTTTGGTCAAATAGATTAAAGTGGTTTATTTTGAAAAAACAAGGGATTTAACTTACTAATATAACAAAAACGTTTAAATATGTGATATTTCACTAACAAATACGGACTTTAGTGAAATTATATTTTTTTTTTCATTTTTAATATGTAAATTTGAATATAAAAATTATGTCAATAATTCATCACAAATTATGAGCTAAAAGATTCAACACATAACTCATAATTAAGAAACAAATATTAATTTTTATTAATAAATATTTTTTTTTATTAAATATAAATTGCATTGAAAATTTTAAAATATATAAAAACTAAAAAAAACAGAAGAACAGATATGATGATTTGATGGAAGAGCAGATCTACTCCTCTCATGTAAGGTCGGTGTCGACGAGACGGATCTCGCCTCCACTAGTGTTGGAGGAGTAAATCGCTCTTGAGATCTGCAGGTTCAATGGAAGAGCAAATCTACTCCTCCCATGATGACCAAGTCAGTGTCTGTGAAGGAGGATCTTATCTACTCTTACGTTGAAGAAGAAAGAAGAAAACGAAGGTTCTGTAAAAAAAAAAAAGGATCTATAAATTAATGGATATGATTGTCAAAATCTTTCTTTCATGAAAAAAAAAAAGGCGTGAGTGGGTAAATCCGTTATTTTATGAATCTAACGGATTGATTTTGACGATAAGGTATGTTTGTATTGAATTATTGAAACCTATCGGCTAAATCGATAGGCTCGGTACTTTGGTGCAATTAAGCCTACATTTTTTTAAGGTCTTATCGATACTTTAGTGCAATTAAGCCTACATTTTTTAAAGGTTATTTATGAGTTAGGTTAGGTTTCTAAGTTTTCAACGTTGGGAATTGAAAGGACTACTTTAACTGAAACCATCAGAATTTGCAGTCATGTTCTGCTTATCTTACATTCATTTTTGCCCCAAAAATAGTCTCGACACTTTGAGATGCCCAAATTTATTTCTTACATCTATAGTTCAATGGGTGATCACTCGCCACTTATAAGGCCAGCACAATTATAAATAATAATAAAAACATTAGGACAATTCAATTTTCATAATTTGTATAAGATTAAACTTGAATTATAGAAGGAATTTCAATAATTAAATAATTATATGATAAATAGTGATGTGAAAAACAAAAAGGAAAACTGATGTACATTTGAAGAGTGCGAAGCAAAATAGAAAATTGGTGCAAAAATCCTTTGAAAATAGGATTAATGAAATTTCACATTACATGAAAAAATGAGTCGAATCTAGTTAGGATGATTGGATTTGATTACATTAAACTAACTAAACAATAGAAAAGAGTAGAGAATGAATAAATAATAATTGCATTAAAGTACAAATAGTCGGCATAGTTTTGGTACACGAATGAATGTGTAGCATGTAGGCTATAATTTTTTGTGCCAAACAGTTTAAATTACTTGCCCTGCAATGAATGTCTTGTCCATGCTCTTGCAAATCCAAAATGGTGTCGATAATCATTTATCATATATATATATTAGGATGGTTATCTGGTAATAAAGTCCTATAATTATAAGTTAAGAACGTCCAACCACAGTTACATATTTATATTGGGTGTAGGTATTTGTTAATATAGAGATGTTGGTCCACTATGAATGTGTGACTATGGTTGAACGTTCTGAAATTATAAAGTCAGGACCGTCCTAATTGGAGAAGTATTATATATATATGACAATTATCACTTGGGTCCCTAACATTTTTTGAAACATCAAATATTTAAACGAGTTTGCTTTTTTAGTAATATTTTCCTTGACTTTTGAAAAGTATATCAAATAGGTTCATCTGTCAGTCAAAAGTTAGTCAACGTTAATGACCAGAGGGTTATTTTTGACATTTCATTTATGATGTGTTAAGTTGCACATGTATCAAGAAGTTCTTTATTATTTCAATATCTTATCGAATATCTTAAAGATGGAAAGATCTTTTTTAACCTTAAATCCCTATAAAGCAGAAACCAAACCTTGCATCTGGTCCCCACCAGCCATATACAGACTTTGTGTATACCCGTTGGAAGTGAACGGGAAGAAGGGTTCGCGCCACCAATCTTGCAAAGACGATGCTTTCACTCAACTACGATGAAGAATGAAGGAAAATCTGTAAGTTTTGTTTGTGAACATCAATCTGCGAACAAAAATCAATGTCGTGATTTTTTCTTTTGTTTTTAAGGATATTTTTTTCGAGATTTTTATGATATATATATATATAAGTACTCAAATTTTGTTCTTGTGAAAAAAAAATTAACGATTTGTGTTGTTTTTATTTTGTTTACGAACACCAATTTGCAAACAACAATTTATGTCGTGAAAGTTTTTTTTTTTTTCCGTTTTTGGGGAAAAAATTTGGGCTTTTTCAAGATATCTATATAATAGTAAGTAAATTTGGTTTATGTGAAAAACAGTTAACGATTTGTGTTGTTTTTGTTGATGTGTATTACTGATTTAGGGTTTATTCGAGAAAAAAAATGTCTTCATGTCTTTTACTTTTTCAGTAGGTTTATACAATGGGTTTTGCATGCATGTTCTTGGATGGGTGTTCAAGTTGGTTTTCAGAATCTTTTGTGAGATTTTTGTGCATTTTTTGTGAAATCTTAGTTCATTTGATTGTGTTATTTAGTTTAAACTTTCTAAAATGAAAAAGTTTATTATGACATGGGTGTTATGCTTTTTCATTAGGTTTGTGTATGATATTGTTGTTTCAAATTTACGTGAAGAACGCAGGCCAGGTTTTTGACCTACAACTCTATGAACTTGAGGACTGCAATCTGATTAGCATCATAAATGATGTTAAGAAGGAGATTATTGGGCATCATGTTCAAAAAGGAGAAACCTAGGAGTTGTCGGCCATATTTCCATGGAATAATAACAATCACGTGATTTCATTGGATGAAAAGTTGATGATCGTTTTTAAAGAGTTTGACCGCTGATCGAAATCGATCATTGAGTTTGACCTAAAATTGTTTCCTCTCGCTGCTGAATTCCCTGAGGATGATGTTTAGTTGTTATCAATGCTTGAGAGTAATGAACAATCTAATATCCCACCTGCAATAACTATTTTAGAGCCTGATATCCTAGTATAGCCTGATATCCTAAATACTAGACCACCTGCATCAACTGTTTTAGAGCCTGATATCCTAATTAGTGGACCACCTGCAGCAAGTGATGAAGATGATGAGAATGATGTATACAACAATTATGAGGTTAATGAAAAGTTAGACGAAGATACAAATTTAGATGTTAGTTTAGATGAAGATTGTGGAGAAGTAGATAATGACAGACATGACCATTGTGATCCAGATGGTGATGATTCCAAGATGGCAAAATATTACAGACAACATCAATGGGCATCTAATCCAAATGGGTCCATTGAAATCAGGGAAGGGCAGATATTAGGGAATTCAAAAACAACAAGAGATGCCCTAAGTGGTACACAATCAAGGAGGGATTTGCATTGGATAAGATTAAAAATGATAATGTAGATACACAGTGTCGTGCAAGAATAAAACATGTGACTGAAGAGTGCATGTTTCATCTCTCCCTAATAGAGTCACATTCATGGTGATGAGTGTTACTGGTTGCCACATTTTATGTCCAATGGTGACAACAAATAAAGAAGCTAATGCTAGGTGGATTGCTTCAATTCTTCAAACTACTATTATTGCAGACCCAAAGCTTACTACTGTTGACAACAATTTTTGGATCGTTAAAAAGTCAACCGCCAAACATTAACACGTAGGTAGATCGCAGCTTTAACTAGTCTAAGTTTGAATAATCAAAGCCTCTTTCTCCACGTGGACGTGATACGATTTGCTCATATTTGTGAATGATAATGTAGAAAAGTAGGAAATAAAAGAAAACCAAGAATAATATATGTTTTTCGTGGTAAAACCCTAAGACGGGGAAACATCCACGGTTGCCGGCGATGGCGAGAGGAAATCCATTATGAATAGAATGATTACACGCTCAATCTCTCATTCTCTCTTACTTTTGTTATGTTTTTTTTTCGTATACATAAATAGATAGATAGATCGATCTATTGATCGTAAGATCCCTCGCTATCTTGATCTCTTCATGGGTGGATGAGATTGAACCCCTTTACACAATGAGATTATGGGTCTATTTATATATGCATAGATAATTTTTTTTGTACAAGTAAGGAAATATAGTGGTGTTTAATTAAGATTGGTTACTTGTTGAAGTCTTTTTTGCCTTTTTTTTTGTTTCGAATATCTTATGCATTGAATTAGATTCTTTGTAGGATTCTACTTGAGTAGTCTATATAAGACTTATTTCCTGATTGGTGTGCAATCTTCTAGAAGAGTAGAGTTATTGCTTGATCTGGACTCTCTGATATGTATGAGGAAATAATGATATTTCCTTATCGGAATGTGGTTCTAGATTCCTTGCTTGTGTAAGATTATTCTTCTTCGTATTTGAGTCGTAATTGAACTTGTATTACTATCTTGACTGAGCATTTCTTGGCCGACCGTTTCCCAACCTGACCGGGTCCTCTTTCGCCGATAGGGTGTTTAGACCTATCTTGGCTGATCGGTTTAGTTTGACCCCCCCGTCTATTAACATCAACTTTGACTTGGGTGAATATTGTTCGGTTGACTTCCCCGACCGCTCGCCAATCACTAGAGAATGTTTTTCTTCTATAGTGACATGGTTTGCCATAAATTTCAGATCATACACTATCTTTGATGACATGTCATGCTACCAAAAAATCCCTACAACAACTGTAAAATCATTGAAAAAGCAATTGTTGGAACATTATTCAGTTACTTGTTCAAGCCTAACTATTTACAGAGCGAAGAAGATTGTGCTGAATAACTCGAAGACTGACCATATAACTGCATATACAAAGATGAAGAAGTATGACAATGCAATTATTGCTATGAACCCAGGTACTTGTGTTAAAGTATCTTTGACTGAAGTACCTGGGACCAACCCAAGAGTCAACAGATTTTTTCTCAGTTTTAAAGCCTCGCAGGTTGGTGTCAAGAAGGGTTATAGGCCTCTAATAGGTATTGATGGCTGTCATTTGACTGGACAGTTTGGCGGTGTTATGCTTTTAGCAAATGATTTGGATGGGGATAATGGTATTTTTCCAATAGCATTTTATGTATATGAGTTTAGGACATTTGAAAGTTGGACCTGGTTTCTGAAGTTACTGGTAGAGTGTTTGGGTTGGGATGATAGAAAGCCTATTTGCCTCATGAGTGATCAACAAAAGGTGAGTTAAAAGCCTTAGATGTTGAGTGGCCATACACAGGGGAAATGTATTGTTTTAGGCATATATTAGGAAACTTCAAGTCAACATTTAAGGACAATAAGATGAATGGGAGGTTGTGGAGTATAGTAAGAACTGGTAGTAAAGCTATATTCACAGAGCGTATGAAATTACTTGGAGAAGATTCGATGGAAGTTATTGCTTGGATGATGAAGGGGCTGTGTGATAAATGGGAAGACATGCATTTGATTACGATATTAACTCAGATCATATCACAAACAATATGTAAGAGTGTTTTAACAACTAGATTAAAGATGAAAGGGATAAACCAATTTTGACTTTGTTAGAGCATTTGAAGAGGAAAGTTATGGTGACGTTTTTGAAAAAATGTGATGAATCGGAGAAGATCAAGGATTCCATTACTCCATATACAAGGCAAATATTGTCTGCAAATGAGAAAAAGGGAAGGAAGTTGCAAGTATATCATGGTATGAGAGACTGGTATGAGACTATAAACAAAAGAGGCTGAAAAATACTTGTGAACATTGGTGAAGTCATATATGACTGTGGGATGTGGCAGATTAGTGGGATGCCTTGTAAGCATATTGTTGTTGTCTTCATGTATAATAGAGTGTTTGCACATGATCATGTTCACTGGTATTATACCATGGAAGCTTTGAAGTTGACATACAATGGTGCTATTAACCATATTCCAGAAGAATCTAAGTGGCCTAAATACCATTCTCAACACATTGATCTACCTGCAAAACGTACAAAAGTGGATAGACCTAAGAAGAATTGAAAAAGAGCACATGATGAACCACAAGCACCGTTGAAAATGCTCTCTAATCAATGTCAGACGTGTAAAACTATTGGACATAACAGCCGCACATGCCCAGATAATGTATTTTACATCAATTTTTTTTTTTTACGTAGTTGCATGTTTTCCTTTTCCTTTAATGTTCCATTGTATACTTGTAGGGAAAAAGAGTTGATTCAAGTTTTAAAAAGAAAAATACATCTAAAAGAAGAGTCGTTGCACCAACTTCTAGGTATGCATTTTTTTTATTAGAACTGCATCTGTTTTCATTTTTTAAAAAACAGAGCTGCAAGATCTGCTGCTGAGTTAATGATTTATTGCACTCATAGATAGGTTCACTTTCCCAATCTTGAAAAATCTCTGATAATATATTTTGTATCAGATTTGGTATACACAAAAAACTTTTACAACAGTTTTTGTGATGTTTAAATTTGATTTGATAGTTAGTACTAGTTATTAGTTGGACCAATTTTGGTTGCAATTGACAATTGTGTTGGTTGGATGTTTAATAACCTTTAAGGGTTGTTTTGTGCTAGTATTTTGTTCCTAAATTAGGATAGTTTATTGGATGCTTAATATATGTAATATATGCTATCAAAACAGACATATTTGGTGCATTATTCTACAACTTTATTCTCAACAGCATATTACTTGCATGAAATTCATTTATTATAGTTCAAGGTCATACCAATGCATATGCCTAATAACACTGTGTGAATTAGAACACTAACTTTCAACCAATCTACAATTGCTTGGACTTTCTCATACTTAGTAGAGACTATATGAAAATGTGTTGTTTCATATGTTTTAGATGATTCATCATATATTGACTCTGCACATGTTTTAGGAATACCATATCATGCAATTTGTTGTACACTTTCCCATTCCTCTGTTGTTGAGAAAAATTGCACACACACAAATCCAAACACAAATAAATAAAAAGAAAGCAATAAGAAGAAAAAGAAGACTCCAAAGATTTTACGTGGTTCAGCAATTTGCATACATCCACGGAGCGCACCGCACTCAATCAACTATTCCAAAGTTGATTACAATCTCCCTGTCTCTCTACAATTGCTCTCTCTCTAGCAATTTTTCTCATACTTTTTTGCACACTATATAATGGTAGTATTTATATGGAATCACTAGGGTTGGTCAAATCCCAATTGGAGTATATTTTTTTTTAAAAAAAATATTTCTTTACGTAAGATTTCTTGTTTCTCTTTTTTAATTACTTCTTTACATAAGATTTCCTATTTCTTAGACTGGTTTATGGCTTCACATATCCCAACAATCTCCCACTGGAAGACTGAAACTCAATAGACGTTATCCATTCTTTCTCGATGACTTAGTCGATAAATAATGGTGCGCTCGTCCCCCACGTCTTCACTCTTGAGGACCCACTGAAGTTGTGCACAACTCCAATTTCTCAATAGTTACTAGTTTGGTTAACATGTCAGCCAGATTCTTTGCTCATGCAATCTTCACTAACTTCAACACTTCTTCTTCGATTAACTACCGAAAAAAGTGGTAGCGCAGGTCTATACGCTTGGTCCTAGAATGGAACACCGAATTCTTGGCCAAGTGTATTGCACTCTGACTGACACTATGCAACACATTCATTACCTGATCGAATCTCAACTCAGCGAACAACCCTTGTAACCATATCAACTTCTTGCTTGCTTATGTCACAACCACATACTCTGCTTTAGTTGTAGAGATTTCCACTATCTTCTGCAATTGGGACACCTAAATAATTGTGGTACTAGCCATTGTGAACACATATCCGATAATACTTCTTCTACGATCCACCTCTCCGACAAAATCTGAATCCACATAACCTTCTAGCTTGAGTTCATCTCTTCTGAAGGTTAGACATCTCTCTGTCGTACCCCTCAGGTATCTTAGGATCCACTTCACAGCCCTCCAGTGAGGCTTGCCCGGATTGTACATGTATCGACTCACAACTCCCACTGCTTGGAAAATTCTGATCTTATGCAAGTCATAGCATACATTAGACTTTCAATGGCTGGAGTGTAAGAAACTCTAGCCATGAAGTCCTTCTCATCTTCCGTCTTTGGACTCTGATCCTTGGACAACCTGAAATGACTATCCAAAGGTGTTCTCATCGGTTTCGCATCTCCCATGCTAAATCTCTGTTACACATTCCGAACGTCCTCTACTTGTGAAAGCATTAATATACATTCTTGTTCGTCTCTGTTAATTCTTATTCCAACTATTTGCTTTGCTGGACCTAAATCTTTCATCTCGAACTCACTAGAGAGTTGTTTCTTCAAATTGTTAACCTCTTCTAAATCCACACCAACTATTAACATTTCATCAACATAAAGTAGCAAAATAATAAAACTTGTGTCTTAACCTTTTTGAAGTAGCAACATTGGTTAGAATTGCATCTCAGGTAGCCATTGTCTTGCATAAACCCATTAAACTTCTTGTACCACTGTCGGAGAGCTTGTTTTAAACCATACAAGCTCTTCGTCAACCTACATACCAACTCTTCCTTGCCATCTTCCGTGAACCCCTCCGGTTGCTTCATGTATATCTCTTACTCAAAATCTCCATGAAAAAAGACAGTCTTCACATCTAACTGCTCCAGATATAACTCCTTTGCTGGGACAATACTCAACACTAACCATATCGTAGTTAGTTAACAATAGGAGAGAAAATTTTAGAATAGTCAATACCTTCAATTTGTTGGAAACCTTTAACAACTAGTCGTGCCTTGTATCTCTTGGAACCATCATGCACCTCTTTGATCCGAAACACCCACTTATTATGTAGGACTTTCTTTCCATGAAATAACTTGGCTAACTCCCAAGTTTGGTTAGATACCAACGACTTCATCTCATTCTTTATTGTAAGCTCCCACTTACTCGCATCTTCTCCTTGACATACCTCATCATAGCACTCAGGTTCTCTTGCATTTGTCAGCAACATGTATTGCAAGTACTTCCTATTTGGTATAGGAGTCCAAGTTGATCTTCTCAATGTACTTTGAGCATGTGTCACTGGAACATCTCTAAGTGGGATAGGTTCTTGAACCTGGGGTTGTACACCTTGCTTTTCATCATTTTATTTAATATGTTCCACGATCTCTCTATTCGATATGTCATTCGTCCTAAAATACTCTGGCTCTTCCGGCTTAGACACATGTGTGTTTCTGTCTTTGTACATGACTCTTTCGTTGAAAATGACATTTTTACTTTTGATCATCTTGCCATTTTAGTCATCCCACGGCTTGTAACCAAATTCATCTTCTCCATAGCCCACCAAGTACACTTTACTGACTTGGCGTCTAGCTTACTCCTCTCATGATCATCTTCATGTACATAAGAAACACACCCAAACACTTTAAGATGAAAAAGTTTTACCTTTTTTCAGTCTAGATCTTCTCTGATATAACAAGATCCAAGGGCTTTGATGGTCCTCTGTTGATTAATTATGCTACAGTATTGACTGTTTTTGCCCATAACTGTTTTGGCAGCCCTGAATATAACCTCATGCTTCTGGCTCTCTCAATCAATATCATGTTCATCCGTTCTGCTATACCATTCTGTTGTGGGGTTCCAGGAACCTTCCTACTGAGCTATATCCCGCTCTGGTAGCAAAACTCTTGAACTCATTGTCTTCATATTCTCCACCATTGTCTGAATGTAACTTTTTGATCTTCAACCCTGTTTCATTCTCAACCCTGGCTTTCCATCTCTTGAAAGCATCAAATACCTCAGACTTGTATTTTAAAAAGTTATCTTTCTAGAGTGATCGTCGATTAGTGTGACAAATTACTGTTTACCCTCGGTTGACGAGACTAAAGCTGCACCCCAAACATCAGTGTGCACTAGTTCCAGCTTCTCCTTTGTCAGGGCTCTTCCGGTCTTCTTAAAGCTTACTCACTTCTGTTTTCCCAATATGCAGCTCTCATAGAAATCAACTTCAACGGATTTTAACTCTGTCAATTTACCTCGACCAGTTTTTAGTTCCTCGGGCGACTGTCATAGCTCCTTTCGAAATCTTTCACTTATCACCAATGAAAGTCGTCACATAACCGTCTAACGCTAACTACCCTATGAAGATCAAGTTCTTCCTCAAGTTCGGTATGTGCCTCATATTGTAGAGCTTCCAAACTGACCCTTGTAGCTGAATCTTTACCTCTCTCTTCTCGGTAATGTAGCATGCTTGATCGTCACCAAGATACACTTGACCAAAATTTTTGGAGACGTAGTTCTCGAGCAACTCCCTGTGAGGTGTGGCATGGAAAGACGTTTCCGAATCCAGGATCCAAGACTCCGTCTTGCTTTTCAACGAGCGGATAAGACAGTCATCTAACTCTTTCGATACACAATTCGTACTACTTTTGCCCTTATCTTTCTTCTCAGATTTACACTCATACGAGTAATGGCCTTTCTTACCATAATTCCAGCACTCTACATCAATTTTTGCTTCGTTGCTGATTTCCTGAATAGTTAGCCTGATTCTTGGATTTGGATTTGGATTTTACTATTGACTTTGATCTTCCCCGTTGATTCGTGTTTCGATTTATGCTTGTCTCCCTTATCTTCCAAATTCAGTGTTGAAGATGTTGACGCCCCTGATCCCTTTTCACGCATCCTGATCTTTTCGGTCATGATCATGTTCATAACCTACTGAAGGTTCAATTTTTCTTTCCCGAACGTGTTAGCAATTGCCTGACTCGTCATCTTCCAACTTTTTGGCAATTGAGTGAGCATAAATACCGTCATAAACTCATCATCGAAACCTATAGACAAAGAATATAACACATCCTTCACTTCGTTGAACTGATTCAAAAACTCTTTAAAGCTCTGACCTTCCCCAATCTTCAAAATTGATAGCTTCTTGACAAGATGAACTTTCCTTACCGCAAGAGGTTGTTCATATAGGTATGATAGAGAATCCATTAGATCTTTGGCAGTCTGTTGATTCTTTACGTTGAAAGAGACTTGATCGAATTGAGACGAATTGCTCCTAATGCTTTTCAGTCCAGAGTTTAAAATCATCATCATCCATATTCTTCGGTTTCCACTTCTTTGACCATTCTTCGTTAGTCATATCCTTCGGTCTCTCTTTTATCAGCCAATACAGATCCTTCTGGTACAGATAATCCTCATATGTATCTTCAGAAGTTGAAATTCGTTCCATCGAAAATCCCAATCTTGTTCGTATCCTTCTATGATCCCATCTCTATGACGAAATTGCTGACCTCGAAAAGACCTAGATTTGAGTAAAAAAAAAAAATCTGCCCCAATCCGGAGCTCTGATACTAATTGTAGTTGATAAAAATCACACATACACAAATCCAAACATAAATAAATAATAAGAAAGCAATAAGAAGAAAATGACGACACTAAATATTTTACGTGGTTCAACAATTTACCTACGTCCACGGAGCGCATCACACTTAATCCACTATTTCAAGAGTTGATTACATTCTCTCTGTCTCTTTTTCAGTCTCTCTACAATTGCTCTCTCTATCTCTCTAGCAATTTTTCTCACATTTTTTTACACACTACATAATGGTAGTATTTATATGGAAGTACTAAGGTTGACCAAATCCCAGTTGGAGTCTAATTCTTTTTTTTTATTACTTCTATGCGTAAGATTTCCTATTTCTCTTTTTAATAACTTCTCTGTGCAAGATTTTATGTTTCTCTTTTTTAATTACTTCTCTGCGTAAGATTTCATGTTTCTCAGGCTAGTTTCTGGCTTCACATATCCCAACATCCTCATTATCAGGAGACCACCACTTGAAATATTTGCATGCTTCGTAACCGAAAAATAACTTCTTTGGGTTGTTACTTGTCTCTGAGACATGTAATGTTGCCTTCTTACCATTCCCGCATCTACATAACATATTCTTCACCTTGACTCAGCCGGCATTTGAACTTGTAGGGTTGGATGATGCCATCAATTATTGATGAAATTTGAAACAAAGAATTTGGCTGGAAAATAATCACAGCAATAACACTTGAGAAATAGAAAAAGGAAAATATTGAGGTTGGAGAAGAGAGGGCAATGAAAGAGTGGAATACAACTTCCAATATAAAGGGAAATTGTTGACCGTTGTTCAACGGTAACAAAATCCATCTCCCCGTATTTTTTTTTTAAAAAAACAAACATAAGGATAAAAAAAAACAATTTCACATTTTATTTTAAAAAAATTGTCACCTAGTAAGTAAGGGTATTTTTATCTTAACAAACTCAGGCAAAATTGTCATTCCAAAAAATCTTACAGGATTAAACAATCCATTCAGCCATTAATAGGTATACAAGGGTAAAAGAGACATTATATATTTTTTGTGGTGTTTGACCATTTTAAAAATTCAGCAGAACCTATATGATATACTTTTTAAAAGCGAGAGAAAATATTGCTAAAAAAAACTCGTTTAAATTTTTTATGTTTTAAAAAAAGTTAGGGACCCAAGTGATAATTGCTCTAATATATATATATATACAAAAAATTTCAAATTAGTGTGTTGAATGTGGACCATTAGATTTACATGCTTTGACTCAAAGTGTATGCACTTATCAAAACTTCTCCATAATCAATGGTCAACATGCAACACACTGATATAAGTTATGTCAATACGCACTGACAAGAAAACCACAATATATATATAACTTTGAGCCAATTCATAATTCTTTCCTGCTAGTAAGTAGTTGTGGCACTCTGATCGGATCATACATACAAATAAAATTTCGAGCTAGATTTGGATTCAGATATTTTTCGGAGTCGTTTCACATATATTGTTTTTCATTTTATAAAAAAAATTCTTTAATATTTATTTTAATTTAATTTTAATTATATTGAGGTGTATTCCTTAAAAAAAAATATTGGGATTGGATTCGGCTTTGTGAGAAAATTTATTCATATATAACTTTTATTTTTCTCATAAAATAATGTTTCATTACTTATTAACTATGATATTTTATGAATATACTAATGCATAATACTATTTGCTTTATATATATAATATTAATCCAGAATCATGTATTTTTTTTTTAAATCTTTCGCTATCGGTAGGATTTGAGCCGCTGACCTGAGAGCCATTTATCTAATTCATAAACTTATGAATCTACTAGCTAAGCTACACCCCTGTTGATGGTAGAATAATCCCTGTTATTATTATTATTTATAAATACCCACATAACTCATATAATTATTGTGTCATAATATAGGGGTGTGCATTTTCGGTTTGGTTTGAGTTGAAGCTCAATTTCAAACCAAATCAATATGTATCGATTTGGCTATATTTCAGTCCAAACCAAATCAATGTGATTTGTCAAACCGATTCAAACCAAACGAAAAAAATATCGGGTTTGGGTAGATTTTTCAGTTTAGGTTTGAACCCAAAAATCTTTTGTTGTATTATTATAAAAAAATTATTTAAATATAGATGTTATTTAATTATTTTAATAATTAAAAAATATTACATAATTAACAAATTAACAAAAACAAGTATCGTAACAGAGAAATAAAAAATAAAATATAATAAAACTCATATTCTAAAATGTATCGAAAGAGATAAGTAATTATATTTTATTTCTTAATACATATATATAAGAAAGAGGAGTGGTACAATACAGAATGATTGGTGGAAATGAATGAGAAGAAAAAAAAAACCTTGTTTATATAAGAAACAAATAAGTATAAACAAAAGTTACCAAACCCGAGAAATATGGATTTGACTTTTATTGAATATATGGGTTGTATGAATTTTATTTTTAGCAACCCAAATCGAATCAATATTTGATCAGTTTGTTGAATGACAAACCAATCATTTATTTTTTTACGTATGAAACCGAACCAACCCATAAAATTTAGGTTGGACTAGACAAGTTGATTTAGTTTGACGGTTTTTTACACACCCCTACCATAATGTATAGTTTATACAACACAAGCTCGCTGCTATTGCAATCGCTCTAATAATATACTAGTTTTATTATATGCTAATGTTTTCTTACAATATGGCCATTGATGAATTTGTTCTACAACAACAAATTGGCTCTAGCTCAAGAAGTGAATTTGCTTTCGCTATAAGAGCACCTTGGGTTAAGTGAATTATAATTGAAAATCCATTCTGTCTGACAATATATCAGGTTTGGGTCACCTTATGTACAAATGGTATATCGAAAAAATTTGGATTTTTAAATTTTTTTCTCAAATTCCTTTCCAAATTGTATTTGTACGTGAGGTGTTAATATCATATCATTTACCACATAATCTCACGTGTCAACATCATTTGGAAAGAAATTTGGGAATAAATTTGGTAAGCCTAATATTACTCCAATAATATATATATTTTTTATTTAGACGGATAGTAGATTATAAAATGTTATGCATTCTAATGGATAAGTTGAGTATTGTTCATCGGAATATATTAAATCGTAAACTGTGTTATCAAGTTGAGACATACTATTGCTACAACTACAATTATCAAATAAATTAAGATAAATCGTATTTTGGTTCTTGTATTTTGACTTAATTTGTGTTTAGTCTATATTTTTTTAGAATTATAACTTTTAGTCATTCCGTAACATAATCTGTTAAAAGTTCAGTTTCTGATATATCAGACATGTTAAATTACTTTAATACCCTTTATATATGTTGATCCCATTGAAAAGACTATTTTACCCTTAGCCATTAAAAAATAATATTAAAATAAAAAATAATTAAAAAGTAATATTTATTAAATTTAAAAGTAAAACTAAATTAAAGCTAAAAAAAAGAACAAAAAATATTCACCAAACAAAAACTTCACAACTCAAACATCATATTCTTCATCTTCTTCACCAAACCTAACACAAAACATAACCTAGTCGTTACTTCTTGATTATTTTCTTCATGAATAAAACCTAACAAACCTTATCTTCTTCGCATATCCACGCACCCTCTCTCTCTATGTCATGAATCATTCTCTCTCTCTAAACGAGATAACGAAGAAACGAACTCGCTCGACAACAAAAAAGAAACGAACTTGTCGGAATGAACCAACCTGATCTCTTTCTCTCCCTTTTTTTCTTCTTCTTATTCTTCTTCGTTTATAGGTTCAATTGGGTATAGGTGTGGGTTCGTTTGGTTTGGAGGTGGTTTCTAGGTTCGATTGGGTGTTGATGTGGGTGGTTTCTAGGTTCTATTAGGTGTGGGTATGGGTTCGATTGGTTTGGGTATGGTTTATGGGTTCGATTGGGTGTTGATGTGGGTGGTTTCTGGGTTCGATTGGGTGTGGATGTGGGTTTGATTAGTTTGGTGGTGGTTGACAGTTTTTTGGGGTGGCCAGTGTTTGGTGGTGGTGTGGATTTGTTGGTGGATGAATATTGTATTTGGCTAGTTTTTTTTTTAGATTCTCTGTGAAAGGAAAAAAAATCTAGAAATGTTTTGAGATTGAAGGTTGCTGATGGCGGTGGAGAGATCGATGAACAATTGGTTAATGATTGTTTAATCCGAGGATTTTCTTTTTTCCAGATCGATGAACAATTGGTTTCAAAGGAAAAAAATTAATTTAAAAATCTAGTTTCTAATTAAAAAATTTATTCAAAAAATAAATAATTGATTTTTTTTAAATATATATTTTTTTAATGAAAAAAAGTTATTCTTTTTCAGAAAATATTCTATTTGATCTCCACCATACCTCTTTGATTTTTGAGAAAGATGGTGGGTGGAGATCAATTTAAAAATATATTATTTAATTTAAAAATATTTATTTATGTTAACGGTATTTATTTCTTTTTTCAAAATTAATTTGTGAATTACTATTATACTCTTTGGATATATAAGATTCTAGAACATCTTACGCTATTTTACCTTTTTATCCCATGACACTCATTGACTTGACGGAACCCTAACAGAATTTAACGATACTCGATAGTGATTAAAATATGTATTGTCAGAAAAAGGATAGAGTAAATATTACAATACCAAAAAACTGTGGACCGAACACGTATTAAAGCAAACTATAAGTACTAAAATAAAAAATACGAAGCAAGAGCGAGCAAGCAGGATAGAGAGAAACAAGAGTAGAGTTATAGTTAAAAGTGTGACCAAAAAAAGGTGTAGTGTTAAGCTGCTCTAGGAGGCAAGATTGTGAACAAAATAGAAAGTAGAAAGTAGAAAGTAGAAAGCAGTGCCACTCCCTCTTCCTCTATGTACTATGGCTCTATTTCTCTTTGAAGTTTGAACAGCTTTTCTTCTCTTCTCTATTATAATTATAATTATAATTATTTCTGAGCTTTCTCTCTCTCCCTCTCTCTGACACAGTGTACTACACTTTCTCTCGCTGGCATGGGCCAGTTTCAACACTGTCAGGTGTCTCTGCTTTTCTCTCTCTCCCTCACAACAAACTACTTTATTTTCCTCACTTTTATTTTACCCATCTCTCCATTTCTCTCCCTCTCTCTTTCTCTTAAACACATACAGTCACACACACACTCACTCACTCTCATGATGATGACCCACAACAAGACCACCATGAATGGATACTACTGATCACACATGGAACTGGGTTCAGGCTCTTTGACCCAAAAGGGTGGCTCTTCTCCACCAAACTCGTCCACTGAGTCACTTAATGGTTTGAAGTTTGGCCAAAAAATCTATTTTGAGGATGTGGGTACTACTACCTCAGTTAAAGCATCCGGACCCGGGTCGTCGTCTTCAACAACAAAAACCGGGTCCGGGTCAGGTTCCGGGTCCGGGTCAGGGCGGAAGGTGAGGAGTGGTGGAGCGGTGCAAAGTGGGCAGGCAGCAAGGTGCCAGGTGGAGGGTTGCCAAGTGGATCTAAGTGATGCAAAGGCTTACTATTCAAGGCACAAAGTCTGTTCCATGCACTCTAAATCTCCAATGGTCATAGTTAATGGTCTGCAACAGAGATTTTGCCAGCAGTGTAGCAGGTCACTTCTTCATGTTAGCTCTGTTAATTGTCTTTTTTTTTTTGGGGTGGGTTATGTGTTTGTTTTCAATACTTATTATTATTAATGTTCTTACTGTTTTGTTGAATGAATGCTTGGGAGTTAAGCTGGGTGCTTGATTTATTGTGTGGTGGAATTGATACTTTGGAGCTTGATCTTTGGGCTTTGTTGTTATCTTTGTTAATTTGTTTTGGTTCATATGTTATTTTGGCTTTACTGGTTTGTCTGCTTCTCTTGAATTATTTCTTGCTTCTCTCTCTCTGGAATTATTTTTGTGTGCGAGTTTGGGGGCTTTTGTGCTTGTCTGTGGTTAATGATTGGTTTTTAGAATCTCATACTGATGGCAATTATACTGTGTCATAAGCTTTAATCTTCAAGGCTAATCAGCAATTCTTAGGTAATAATAGTTTTGAGAAAACTTGTTACTAAATGTTTCATAGTAAAGCAGAGAATATGAAAATTGAAAAGCAATGAGTACCAGGATTTACTGCTGTCATAAAAGCTGGAAACATGTTATTATGTCAAATGAGTGGTAAGTCCTTTTGTTTCTAACCAAGAGGTCTGGGGGTTTAAATTCCTTGGGCCACTGCTGATATTTTGGGGTCTAGTTCTGGTTTTATTCCCTGTTTAGAACTTTGTTCAAGTAAAAATGTTAGAGAAGTTCTTTGATATTGATAAAAAAAAATGATTTTTTTTAAATTGTTGAGCTGTTTACAGTGACTTAACTATAGAAAATAAATGCTTTCATTGAGATGGCAAGATAAATAGTTGAGGAAGAATGGAACTGTAGTGAACAATTAAGAGGCACACAAAAGTGTTTTTTATTTTTTATATATGTTTTTTCTCTTGAAGCTTTAAATTGGCCATCTTTTAAACCTTCCCTGGAACTGCCTAGGAGTCAGTCTTTGGCGCTTTTGGTTTATATATAGAAGTTTTAAGCTTGTCTCTCTACAATGTTACATATCAAGTTAATTTTGTTCAATTGTGAAACCTGAACTCCCGTGGGTTGTCAAACCAAACAGCATTGCAATATGATGAAGTTTTGAAGAGTCACTTTTGAGTTTCTATAGATTTTTCTCAGTTAATGGTCGTAATTAAAATCATGGTTGCTATACAAATTTTCCTAGATCTTAAAATCATGGTAAGTCATCCTTCATATATGCCTTGGCCTAATGGCCTTGCCTTTGCAGATCTTAATTGTTCTTGTGCCTGAAGGTATGCTAAAACATGGACTCATGCTTATCTTTTGTTGCATCTGATCAATATGTCGTCAGGCCATTTGTTATAAGGGTTATCTTTTCTACCGGGTAATTTATTTGGTGTCACTGTTGAAAGTGTATGCTCAAGAACACTTTAAATTATGTTGTGACGATTTGAATCGAAGAAACAATTGTACTCTTCCAGGCTAATTTAATCGATCGATTAGAAACTGTCAGTGTTTAAAAATTAAAACTATTGCTTTGACCCTAATCTAATAGCTTAAACTTTTGGGTTTAATAGTTTTTAATATATATCATAGTTGGTTTTAGGGTTCAAGTCCACCCACGTGAATTTGTGATTTGGCAAGCATGGTCTTGCATGCCAAGGGGCTTAAGCTTTCGAGTTAAGTGATTACTAACATAATATTGAAATTTTGTAGGTGTGACAATTGGTTTGGTTATTGGTCTCAATTTTTCAATATTTTTAAAATAATAAAAGAACATTGAACAAAAGAATTGCAAGAGTTTTCTGGTGACAGATTGGGAATTAATTTAATGACATGTACTTCAATTGTCTTTTGATGACCTCAAAAGTCTTGCTGAGGTTGAGTTCGTGCAGAATTTGGCTGATGTTTTTTTTAATCTATTAAAATTAATAACTGTTTTAGTTGCTTGTACCCAGATTTCATCAGCTTCCTGAATTCGACCAAGGAAAACGAAGTTGCCGCAGACGCCTAGCTGGCCATAATGAGCGTCGGAGGAAACCGCCACCTGGATCACTGTTGGCTGCTCGCTATGGCAGGCTCTCTTCTTCTCCCCTTGGTTAGATATCATGAGTACAAATCATTTTTGGCACCCTCTAAGCTTTAAAAATTTATCATAACAAATATAAAGTTTGGTTCTGCTTCATAATTAGTTAAACAAGTTCGAATGTTTGATATTGCAATTACAGAAAACAGCAGTAGAGTTGGGGGATTTCTAGTTGACTTCACTGCATACCCAAGAATGGCTAACAGGGATCCATGGCCAGCGACAAGATCGTCTGAGCGGATGGCCGGGAATCAAACCACTGTCACAGCAAGGCAACTTCCACATTCACCATGGCAGAACAACTACTCTGAGAATCCTTCATCTGATCTTTTTGTACAAGGTTCTGCTGGAGAGACTGGTTTTTCCAGTCCTGGAATTCCTTCAGGAGACTGCTTCGGAGTTTCTGATTCAAGTTGTGCTCTCTCTCTTCTGTCAAATCAACCATGGGGCTCCAGAAACCGATCATCAGGTCTTGGTGCGAGTGACTTGATGCATGCTCAAGGGGTGCCCATGGCTCAACCAGCATCGCCTCATGGTGTTGCTGTTAACCAATATCCAAACATGTCATGGGGTTTCAAAGAAAATGAAGCCAGTGGCAGCTCACACCAGATGCAACAGCATCTGGGTTCGAGTTCCATTTCACAGCCTGTTAACAGTCAGTTTTCTGGTGGGCTCGAGTTATCCCAACAGAGGCATTACACAGACGTTGAACACCCTGGGGATTATGATGACTCCACTTCACAGATGAACTGGTCACTTTAAGCGCTTCCTTCTCTGTCTGGTTGTTATAAAACTTTAACCAGACTAGGACTGTAATCACTCCTGTAGTATATGCACCGGACTTCCTCAGTCGTTTCCAATAAATTGTAATGATTTACCCACTATCAGGCTTATGACCTTGTCTTTTGTTTCTGTTGGGAAACAACCAAACTGACACCAGGTTTGTATCTTCTTAAGGTCGTAAAACGCTGGTAAGGCTTGTTCTATTCAAGCAGCAGTCGGCTAGTGTTTGAGTAGCGAATTATCTACTGTTTGTCTAATATCATTATGGCAGGATTTAAGAACATGTTATGATATCTAGAGCTGCAGAACCCCAGCGACTAGTGAGGCTCATTTTTCAGGGTTCTCTCTCGGTTTTCATTTCCAGGGGTTTTAAAGTTATACAGGATTTCAGCTCATTTTCCAGGGTTTTGAATTTTTTACAGGTTTGTTTCTCATCATATTCCTTCAGATAAATATTGGAACCAGAGGTATGAAGAAAAAATAAGTCAAATTGTTAATGTTGTATTGATGATGCAGATGAGAATATAGCTGCCATAGTTATCATTTGTGTTCTGATTCTATGTAAGATTACTTAATGAGCAAGTAGTATTGGCTGGTGCAAAAGTGACTCGGTCAGGAAGATGCTACAATGACGTATTCTGATTCCATTTGGATAAGAAATAAAAACCATAATATGCCTTGGTTAATAGTGATCTGTTCCGGCTAACATAAACACCCAACAAGGAGCTCTAATCGGTACGATCTTTTGTAAAAACTGTTCTCTACAGCCAAGAACACGCACAGCAGCTGTGACCCTCAATGGTACCCAAAGTCAAATAAGTCCAGGCACGATGCTTTGTACTTTTGGTTTATGCCGACTCTAAAAAGCAGCATTAGCAGGAAAGAATTACGCTACAATCTTCCATGGAGACAAGCTCAACACCTGATATTATGTACTGAAGGATTCCAATGGTCAAATATTGCTCAACAAGCAGGCATTTGAGGGTCTGCACTATCACACTTTAGTGGTCATCTTCATTAATACCAGGGCAGTTGGACGAGAGTGCTTCCGGTGATTCATACTGAAATAAAAAGCAGATCCATCCATAAGCAATCAGGATAGCTGGAATTTCAGATTGCAATCCTATCAAAATAGTAATTATGAAGTTTTAATATGCTTTGAAGAAACTTTAAGATACACTATACATACCTGGAATCCACAAAAGAGGCAGTATTGATATTCATCTCTCAGTTTTAACAATATATCTTGTAAATCCTGCATCCATGAGAATGAAATCATCATTCAACAAGGTCTTCCAAATTCATCCATATACAAGTTTCTTCTAATACAATCGACTTGTTCACTTATTAAATAAATATGAATATTTGAGTCCTACTAATCACACCAATCAATCAAGCAAAATGAAATATTTTGATTGAGTTAAAAAATGTCCGACTCATGACAAGTGGTATCAGGGTAGACCCAAACTCTCATCTCTTGGGCGCTTCAGCGTCCATATGAGATGAAATATTTTTTAGTTACCAACAGGATCCACACTACGGATAGAGTTTGTGATGTGATGACACGAGGGATGAAACATGACACATGGAACCTTGCCATTACTTTCATCTCCAGTATTATAATAAAAAAAATTCAGCAATGGTGGCAGTGTGGCACAAAGAAATTGCAAAACACGATCTAAAGAGCCTGCAGAAACATGTGGAATTGGATTGTTTTCTGCAACACCATTGTGCCGTCATCATAGGAAATTTTTATTTTTAGAAACGGTGGCCATGAAAGTAATGGATGTCATCACATCCATATAAAGTGGGATCCATACAAATGGTGGATTTAGGTCTAGTGTCTACTACGTTAACATGTAGAGTGCTCATAACCTGACAGGTGGAATTGGGTCCAGGACAGAGCCTTACTGAACTAGGAATAGAGTTTGGATGAGATGAGCCTGAAAATGCCCAGGGAGTCACATTATTTGATGAAAGAGAATATCACTATCCTACATTGGATAGACATGGAGTTGATCTTGGGTTCATATGGGTGGGTGTGAATGGTTGCAAATGCTTGCCTGTCACATTTTTCAAGCCATCTCTCTATCTTGCTTACCTCATTCCTTTCTTTCAAGGTTTTTTTTTTTCCGTGTCAAATACTCAAAATTGGGAGTATAAGAATATAAAGTGCTCAATTTGGTTTTAAATAAAAATACTTGCACTTAGTGTACACTTGTTAGATGACTAATCCAAAAGGGATTAATCATGGTGAAGGATATATAAATTTATAAAACTACCTAACAAAAATACTTGTCTACATTCTTCTTCCAACCATATCAGCTTGAACAAATTTTGTTTTATTTCAGTTCATACCATCATAATTTCATACTAGTAAGGAGGGAAGAAGAGAAAAAAGAAAAAAGAAATGAAAGAAGAGATGAAAACTTCATTATTTCATTCATCACTTGATTAATATTATGAAAGAGAGAGAGAAAAAGGAGATGTTTGATAGTGTGGTGACTAATTGAAGAAGAGAGAAAAAGAGTTGAGGTCTACATAATAGCTGAAACATATACATGGGAGAACAAGCAGTCAACAAAAGGGAAAAACAACCCCGGGGACAAAAAGGGGAGGGCATAACAAAATCCCTACAAAGAATCAAAGATGCAAAAAGAACCCCCAAGCCAATACTTTACGCCAACACTGCTCTCCAATTATGAACAATGAAAAAAAAAAAAAGTATCCCTAAATTCGGAAGTTACAGAAGCCATAGGGAATGCCCAAATTCTGATCTCATCCCATAAAACCTCTACCCCTTCGCCTTTGACCTCCTCAAAGATTCTTTTGTTTCTTTCATTCCATAACATTGAATAAATATAAAAAGTAATTTCATTTTACTTGATATAATTCTCTTCGTCCATAATATTTTTTTTGCACAAGGGATATTAAGAAAACCCAATTCATTGGGCCCTACAGGACTCCATCTTGAATTGCGCATAGTTTAATCCCAATATTTGAAGTTTGGAGCAAGAGTGGGAGCAGGGGTTGTTTAAAAATTCCAACCTCAATCTGGGTGGGGTGGGGATGGTTTATACCCACTTGACCTTGCTTGTAATTGTTTTTCTTTTAACTTTTTCATGAGAAGCAGCTTATGAACTAGGAACAGGGTAAAAACACAAACAGTTTGATTCCAAGAACCGCAATTGAGGAGTCAACCTATAACCAAGCAGAAATACTTCATCTAGGACAAGAATAAAACAAAAAAAAAAAAAAAGCAGACTGGCTCATTCAATTGAACACACACACACACACACAAAATGCAGACTGGCTCCCTCAAACAGGGCATGTGCAAATAAAAAGAAAATTACACACACACACAAATGCAGACTAGACTGGCTCACTCAAATAGGGCATGCGCAGATGAAAAGAAAATTTTATGCTAAGGCCATGGAGAAAAAAGTACCACACCCAGTGGAAAGTATTAAATAGCTGTGAATTGCAAACAAGCTTGGCCTAGAATTTATGCTTCATATCTCATAAAAAAGTAGCCAGTTATGATTACCAAGTATGTTTCTTAGCATCAAATTCAGCCAATAAAAAATTTCATCACTATCAAGCAATAGGGCCCAGTAACAAAAACAAGATACAATTAAAGAAACGATTAGGCCATACTCCATGTTGTTTCTAGGTAATTGTTCTGAAGTGAAAATTTAACAATCCAGCTCCTAAAAAACCAAGAAAGAAAACCTAGGAATAATATAGATGATTTCTGTGGTTACTATCTTCATCTTCTTTGCATACTATCAAATCTCAAAATTTGTTCATATCAAATAATTATAACAAGAAAAATTCTCACAAGTAAAATATAAAATTCTATAAAGAAATAGAAAATCAAATTCTGCATCAATGAATTGATACCATTTCAATAATTATTATGTGCCAACTTTCATGCATTAACAAGGCAGAAAAAATAGCAAATTAGCAATAACATGAAGCATGGACTGTATCCAAAACTAATATTCAATCTCATCAACAAAAAGCTTAATGCGAACTTATTCTCAATAAAATCACTCTAACGTAATATTGAAATTGTCAAAGTAGCAAAAAAGGAGAATTTGTTGACAAAAACAGTTCTAAGGAACATACCTCTTCTGTTATTTCTTCCTCTTCCTCTTCTCCTTCTTCTTGTTCACCCTCCTCGTTGTCCTCCTTCTCTGGAACTACTACTTCTTTGTTCTCCAGTTGATCAAGAGCTGCCTTTGCCTTATTGAAATTTATGATAACTCTCCGACTCTGCCATTGTGACTTTTGCCTAGACCCAAACTCTACAATCAAATCCTCCACCTTCCTCTTCTTCCTCTCAGCCTCAATCTCCTCCCTCTTCATCTTCTCCTTATAGGGGTCCTCCCGTCCAATCCCGGCTCGTGACCTTCGAATATCAATCCCCACAGGCTCGACCCTACCTGCCCCCTCCTTGCCAAGTGATGAACCAGGCGTGTAACCCATTTGCTTTAGCAACTTGAAGCCAATGTTAGACTGTGGAATTGGAGCCTCTATTTTCGCTAAGGTTTGCTCATCCTCTTCTTGTTGCTTTCTCTCTCTTTCGATTTTACGGTGTTCCTGCCAGTTGAGGAATTTGGACTTCTTCTTGGAAAATTGAATAGTTACTGTTTTGTTGTCAGGGATCTGCAGAAAATCCCCATTTGTCGTAATGTATACAAAATGGTGGGCAACAAATTATCATGCACCTTAAAAACCTAGGTAAATTATATAAATCAATATAAAAGATCACATTTTCTTAAAAAATAATCAGCCACCCCAAAATATATTCTATTATAACAAGCAAAGGTTATAACTTGTCTACTTTTCACATAAATCAAGAGTACATATTACATAGAGTTGGAAAACACTACTAATCAACTACAGTCAGTTGAGTGGAGTTGTTCATTTCATCAAAAGAAAAGCCGGAATTAGTTTCTCTTTCTCCTAACAACAAATATCAATAAAAACAAAGCTCAAATAGTTGCTATGTTCTCCTTTGTTTAAAGAATATAATTATTAGGGTTTTGCTTTTTCCTATTTGAGACTGCATATCAAACTTTTGATCAAATACTAAAATCTCTAGTTAATGGACAGAGTCTTCAATTATTTTGTAAACCAAAAAATCAGGTAAGAAAATAATAATAATAATAATAATAATAAAGAGAGCATTCCAAGGCAATCAAACAGACACCATGCTTGTTCTTGTTCTTCTATGTCCTTTCCATGTTGTGGGAATTGAGTAATAATATTATTAAAGGGAAATGCACTGACCTTATTGAAAGAAAGTTTAGTGGGGTTGTGGGTTTCAGGAGGAAGAAACTGAGAGAGGTCGCCCATGTAATCTCCTTCGTTGCTACTCTCCTCCTTCGTTGATTCACCCATCTCTGCAGCCTCACTCCACAACCTAACACTCAGATGAATTACAGCTTCTTTGGAAATCTTGGGCCCAAATGGATCCACTTCTTTCAAATTAAGGCCCGACATGAGTAATGATACAGATGTATCAGCTTAGCTGTGACGTCTCGAATCTCGATGCATCAACCAATTCGGATAGACAACAGCGATTTTTTTTTTAAAAAAAAACGAGAATTATAAATAAACCCGACATTTGATCGAATTTTAAATTAAACCCTTTAGTTTAAATCAAAAAACTTCTTACCATTATTTAACCGTCACATTAACTGGGTTAATTGTACAAACATTCTATCACAATTAATTTAATTGTTGATGAATAAAATTAATGTTACTTATTTATATAATATTTATTTAAAAAGAATAAATGGATGGAGGAGATATGATCTTTTCCATCCATCAGATCTCTGTCGTTGGTTTTTTTTTTTTAAATTAAAAAATATAAAAAAAACCAAAATCTTCATTTTCTTTAAGATTGGGAAAGATTTGCAAATCTCTATCTACATTTTCTTATATTGTTTAAACTTAAATTGGAACAAACTTTAATATAATTAAAATAATTTTGACAGTATAAAGATTGTGAAGGGATCGTTGTTGGCGCAATATGGTGATCGATAGAGCCGATTAAAACTCCAAAAGCTTCAAATCAAGCTATCGTTTTATTTTTTACATACAATGGCGGTGACTCGATCTTGAGACTGTAAGTTCCACAATTTTTAGTGATTGCCATATTTTTGTGACAAACCACATTTGGTTGATGTTGTAAGGGTAGGTTAGGTGTTTGTATGCTCATTCTCGTGATTATGATCAACACTCCTCTCGGTATCCCTAAACCTTCAAGTACAAGAGCTTCAAAGCTATATCACTTGACTTGTTCTCTTGAAGAGATTAGGTGCACACACATAATTCATTCATTTGTGTTTTCATCTTCTCATGTGCATCTCTCTAAATTCACAATTGCACTTCTCGAAGAGTTTTTAGTGTGTTTAAGTTGTAATATGTTTCCATTTATTGACCGAAAACGCATGTGCTTGCACGTTGATGTGCTTGTCTTAGCGTGAAGGTTCAACCGCTTGAAATGGTCCCCACTTTTCTTGTTTCTCTTTCCAGGGTGTTTTACGGTCAGTGAGTTACGACTAGCAACTACATTTCTACCGCACGCATTTTACTTTAGAGATTTTTTGGGAGTTTTATGGTTAGTGAGTTGCAACTAGCAACCGCATTTCAATATAGAGAATTGATGGGAGTTTTGCAGTCAGCGTTTTGTAGATAGCAATCGCATTTCTTTCCAAAGAATTGTTGGGAGTTTTTGCTGTTAGCAACTGCATTTGTTGTGTCCACATTTCTCTCCAGAGGTTTCGTTGGTCAAAAATGCGATTGTAATTGCAGCCAATAACCATATTTTCTTGCCCATATTTATGTGTTTTTTGTCACAACATCGCCATATTAATTAGGGCTTCTATATATACATTCTTTCATGTTTCTAGCAAAAAATAACTCACAAGAATTTCAAAAATCATATATTTAGAGTGAGAATGAAGTCTTCTAGTGTGATAAGATCCAGAAGCTCCAAGAAAGCTTTTTTAACACTTCATCCCCAAATCCATGTACATTTAAAGCTTCATCTAGTATCATCAAGCATTGTTTTTCATCATATGTTCACTTGGTAGGTAAGAACAAACATCTCATCTTATTTATTGTTCTACTTGTCCAAGACTTTATTTTTATTGCATAGCTTGTGAAGTTATGAAGATTATTGGGGTTCGCTAACAACTTGGTTATTAGATTTATATTCTCTACATCTAGTTAAGCATTTTATGTGTTTGTCTAGCACATACTTGGATTAAGAATTCATACATGTTCATTTAGGCATTAATTCTCTTTTAAGAGTTCAAGTCTTATGGCTACATGTTGTATTTGCATAAGAACTGTCAAGAATCATTATAAAAGGCATGCAGGTAGATAGGTTTAAGTTACGATCCTTAAGAAGCTTAACTAGGTTGTTAACTTAGAATGTAATTAAACTATCATATAATGGGTTTTTGTGATTAAGTGGCTAGCAAGGCTTATCCCATGGGTTTTTTCCAATTTGAGGGTTTTCCACGTAAAAATCAAGTGTCTTTTACTTTCCACACTATTTACTTGATTTTTATTGTTATTGTTCGTTGTTGTTATTTTTAATCTTGACTAACAAAAAAGTTGGTAACTATATCGATTAACAACTCATTCACCCTCCCTCTAGGCTGTTTAGACACGTATTTAGGTATTTTCAATTGGTATCAGAGTGGGCTCATAAACATACAAAAGTAGATTCTCTCTTCATTTATGTCTTGCATAGTGCATCTCATTCATTGTATCAAACACTGTGAATGGGACCTGAATGGATAGAGAGGGTGCGTTAAACTCGAGACATCTGCTACTTACCAAGGACAATTACTTCTTCTAGAAAAGGATAATGGAGTCATACTTGATGACGATTGACAAGTATGTGTGGATAAGCATTGAAAATGGTTACTCACCACCTACTATTACTTCAAAGAGTGGAGATAAGCCCAAAGCACAATGGACTCCACAAGAATTCAAAACGGCCAAATAGAACTCTAAAGCCATTCATGTTATGTTTTATGCCATGAATCAGACATTCACAGCACCAGATATATCACAGTGATGTTTGGTTATCGAATCTTCTCGTCCAAGCTTCTAGACAACACCATAAGCAATATATGTCTTTGGCCCCATGTTTGTTTTCAAACATTTTGAAGGTAATTTGGTAGGCAGGTTCAGAGTACCTAGGCGAGGATGAGTATATTCCTTAGCTGGCAATATATGAATAAACTCAACACAATGACGAGGAAGGTATTCCTCAAATGAATGCTCTGGGAGCCAATAATTCAGTTTTAACATTATAGGCCATTTGTGCAAATCTTCTATTATTTTTTAATATTTGATTTTTTGTTAAAAAAATTGATGTAATCTATCTCCTCCTACATTTCATCAAAGGTTCATATCAAGAGACTAACACAATGGATGCGACAAAAGAAGGGAAAAAAACAATTAACCTCACTACAAGATAGACAGTTAGTGACTTTGCATGTCAATTCTTTCTTTTCATGATCGTGTTTCACCTCACGACATGTACACTTCATTACAAATGGATCCCAACTTAAACATGTTGCATCTTCAAATGAGTTGCTCACAATTATTAGCTCAACCCTGATCCAATGCCTTTGAAATGCTTAAGATATTCACATTAAATATCACTGGAGCTTGGACAATACAAATAATTGTCTTGAGCCTCATCTCTAGAAGCTAATTTCCTTTTTCTACATGGATATGAACATAGGTGCAAAGTTTCACTTGCATAAATAGGTTCATAAATTTTATCTATTTTTCTACATTTTTCAGCAACCGTGACATGATTTTATGAGAACATAAATGTCAATTCTAGAGTACCATTACCACAACCATTCATGTTCTGAAGGGGATAACAACTGTTACTATGTTTACATATTTTCCATTCTTATCTCTCGCATATTTTGGGGTTAGTTACATAGGGCAGCTCCACATCATTCCCCTTTCCACCATGAAAATATTCTAGGCCTCAATTGACATATTTCACATTTACTTCCTGCCCAATCTCCTACAAAGGCTACTCTTGAATCTCCCAACAACACATGAGTCATAAGTCATAGTGACATTTAGGAATACTACAGCTTCTGTGAAAATCAAATATAGAAGTATTGGAGTTGCTACAGTACAAACATTCATTAGAATGTTCATATGCCTTTTATATCTTTAGCTATGAAACAGGTAAACATCATCTCTTAGTCTCCATATTCATCTCAACAACTTGTTCATCGTCAATCATTTTCAAATACGGAAGCATTGCATGAAGCATATACCTAGAGTGCTCAACTTTATTGTTCTTGTTATTGAAAGCTTTTAATTCTCAGTTCATCAAATCTTTACTAGGTATATCTAACTTCAAGCATGTTTAGCAATTGTAAATTCCATGACAAAATGGACAAGTCTCACAAATCTCTTGCTTTGATGACATAGGGTACCACTTCTCGATGCAAGAGATACATAATCATTTTTTCACTCACCTATTGTACACAATTATGCCTATGTATTTTTTTATCTTGCATTGATAGCACATAACACCCTATTTAAGAAAGGGGCATCAACATGAGTACTTGTGTCCAAAAGTGTGGAGCATTTGCATGAATACTCGTGTTCTAAAGTTGGGAGGGATCTGAGACCTCTGTTTTACAATGAATGTCACTGAGTTTCTTAATAAAACTGTTAACAGCAACCTGAGGATTCTCCAATCTAACACTAAGACAACTAACTTTGGCCGCATTAGCTATCTTGGTGATAAGACAAGGAAAGACAAGACTCATATTTTCTTTTTAGCATTTTCAATATCTTAATCATAAATAAAATGAAAAATCTGCTAATGTAAAGGAATTTCTAAATTTGATATAGCCATGATCCACATTAAAGTAGCCGATTTGAGTGAAACTTTTCCTATCTGAGCAATTAGGAAAAATGCATTATGTAACTAGCATATGAAGGGTGTTGTAGAGTTCAGTTAGACTAGAAATACGTAATCCATCTTTAGAGCTAAGAACCTTCTCGACGTCCTTATAAAGCTTAGATTCAAAATATTGTTTCTTTGAAGATTTGCAAACATTTTCAAAATAAACAACAAATTGTTCACATGAATAGATAGGAAGATCTAGAGTTTTCCGGGTAACCTTAGAGCTAAAAGTGACCCATACATCTCTATCAAACACTTGATATTGATGATCACTAGGTAATTCAATTGATTCCGAAAGATTGGAATAAAACTCTCTAGTAAGAGTACGATTTGCAACCTAAATCTTTTTCTCTACCTAATTCCATTTGAGTTTAGTAATTATTTTTTTTGAATTGTGCACCAAGATTAGTAAGAACAAAACACCTATCTTAAATAATTGGGTGATAATTAGTGCAGGATTCATGAAGAGATTCAATACTTTCAAGGAAACGTCTGATGACACAACAAGTCCAATCAATATCGTCCACAAGGTGCTTTGATCTTTTGTGAGGCATAACAGCCTCATTAGAGATAGACAACTCGCTTAGATTACCTTTCCCTAAAGATTAATTAACAAAAAAAATGACTTAATCACAAAATACTTAAGGAATTTAAAAAAACAATGATTTAATCACAAAATCAAACTTATATAGCACATTTTTTTATGGACAAAGAGGCTTGACCCATTTTTGCATCAACCTTCATTTTCTTTTTGAAAATCCATTTGTAACCAATTGGTTTAGACCCATATGGTAGGTGAACTTGCTTTTTATGTCGTTAGCAAATTGCAAATTCAAAAGATATTTATAAGAAGTCTCAGTAATGTACTCTAAAATTTTGAAAACAAGTACAACAACAAGCGAGAGTAACGTCCACAGGGAGGTGTCATCCGTTGATCGTCTGGCGTTTTAGTTATTATTGAAAATAATGTAAATAGAAACATGGTAATGGTAAGAATGGTGTGTGTGTGAGAGAGAAAATTCATGGAAATGAAGGTAATAAAAATAAGAGAATATTGAGAGGTGAGAACAGTGATTAAATGAGTTAAACGTAACTAGGTGCATGCCTTTCTAAATTAAACTACTCATAATTAAATTAATCTACTCCTAAAGGCAAGCACCCTAAGTTACGAAAATAGGCGGATAGAAGAGATGCAAGATAATGTACACACAAGGTAATCATGACCACCAAAACATTTGTGTCACTCATAATAACCAACCGCATCAACACACCAAGATTGGTTCAACCTATCATTTAATATGACCTCTAAGTATGAAAATAGGGAGAGTCGTCTAGTCCTTGATTGCTACTCATCGAGGGTGTATCGCGCAAGCAATAACCAAGGACTACATTAAGCACAAATATTAAAGGATCAATCATCAATCGCTACTCACATGTCACGTATAAACAATAACTAATGGTAGCATTAAGCATAAAAATGGACCCTCGATCACTACTCACGGAGGGTGTATCGTGTAAGCAACAACCAAGAGTCGTATTAAGCGTGAAGGTTGTAGAACCAAAATCCACAAAGGCATGGTATATACTCTTCATGAATTCTACCCACTAAACCAAGAGTACTCGTATCAATCCAAAACATGCATTTCGAATTATCCATCAACATACGTACAGTCATGGGATGTTTATTTAAACTACTCCTAAAATTAAGTTATTCTACTCCTAATCTCAATGAACACATATCAATTTCTATCCTACAAGAACATGAATGTAAAGACAAGAGTTATCCTTAAACATGTATCAAGAGTTGATATACCTACTTAATATAAGTAATTGTCAAGTTATAAAGCAATTGAATGAGACAATACTTGAAGATATTAAATACAAGTCATTCAAATAAATGGCACTAGTATTAGGTTTACCTATTTCTCTAATGGGGATACACATCAAGAAGAAAATACAAGGGAAGAGTAAAAAGAGGAAACTCAATTATCATTTCGAGTCTCCATCCTCCTCATAGACAAGAAATGATGACTATTTCCCCTCGAATCCTCCTCAAATATGGATGGATGATGGTAAAAGGTGGTGGTGGTGAGGTTCTCCATGGATGCCTTTGAAGGCTTCTCCCTCTCTTGATGTGGTGACGAAGATGAAGTGTAGATGGGGGTTTTGGGATATCTAGGTTATGTCCTCCTTTCTTCATCAACATTAAAAAAAATTTAAAAAAATCTTCATTTTCAACCCAAACCACTACCAAATCCATACCAAACGGCCTGAACCCAAACATCAAACATCTAACAGTTTCTTCTCACTTGTCATGAAAAACATATACATAAGAATATGATTGTATTGATTGTATAGATCTTCAAAATTGGATTTTTTATTAAATTATTTTATTCTAATAATCGTTAAATAAGGCAAGGAATATATTGTCTGCCTTGGTATGAATTTGGTGGTGGATTGGATTGTGTTATGGCGATTATGTTATGGCGTGTGTTTTGCTGCTAATTAAATTTGGTGTTTGAAGAATTGGTCTGGTCATATGTAAGATTACACCAAACCCATACGATGAAGCTGGTTATTCTTCTTAGATTCGAGTGTAGGTGTGGGTCGCCTATTGCAGACCCATGGTCAAGTGCAACTCTGTTTGAGTCGCTGTTTACCATCGGTTTCTGGTTAAAGAGAGTTTCGGCCATCGCTTTTCCAGTGACGGTGTGGGTACCCATTGTTAAAGAGATCTGTGCGATTACGGATCTTCAAAGAGAGTTTGGATCCGTGAATGTTCGTAGATTTATTGATTGGAACGGTGAACGAGTGGCTTACCGCTGTTGTTCCTGCTATTTTTTCAAAGACGTCGAACTTTTATGGTTTGGGTGTGGATTTGGTGGTGGTTTGAGTGTGAATTTGGTTGTTGCACGAAGAGGAAAATTTGTTTGATGTTTGGGTTCTGGTGGTTTAGTGTGGATTTAGTGGTGGTTTGGGTTGATGTTTATGGGTTTGGGTTGAAGATGAAGGTTTTTTTAATTTTTTTTTTTTAATGTTGATGAAGAAATCTAGAAATTCATCATCAAATATTTTTGGGCTTGTGATTATGTTGATGAAGGTTAGGGTTAATGGAAATCATTTTTTTTTTTAATTTTCTGATAAAATGTTATTTTTATTAACTTAATTTAGATATCAAGGGTAGTTTAGTTTTTTAAAACTAACAGCTAGTCAACATTTAAATTTGATTTGACGACAGGGGGAGTGAGTGTCAATTAATGATAAAATTGTTTCAGGATACAATAGGCCAAAACTCAGGGAGGTTGAGTGCAACTTGCTTGAAATTAAACAAATTTAACCGTTGAAAGAAAACGAATAACATTAATGTGTAATTTTTTAAGGAAAACGTTAATGAGTATTTAAGTCCACTTAAATATGGTTTCCTTAAAAATAGAAATCTTTGATTTGAAAATAGGAATGAAAGGTAATTTATAAATTTAAAGATAAGATATTTTTTGAATAATAAATAGAAAGAAAAATATTGGATATTAATTATTATATATATATATATATATATATTGTTGTGAAATTGGTTATCCCCACCGCCTCTCTCCACTTGCTTGTGAGCTTATCTCACATCATCATCCACATGCTTCATCATCATTTTACAACTTGATGCACCCACTTGTGATTAAATATCATCATCACCGATCTCTATCTTTGCCTATATATATTATGTTGCTTTTGTAACACACTTGATGAAACTCAATATATCATATATAATTTTCTCTCTCTCATCTCTTATTTATTTCTTCCTCTGATCTTAATATGTTCTTCATATAACTCATTTATTCTTCATTGATTTACAACACGTTATCAACACGAGTATAGAGTAGGCATAGAAAATAGTAATTTTGTTCCAGAGAGAGAGGTCTTGAGAGTTTTAATTTGGTTTTGATTGAGTCCATAATTTTTGAAGTGTTCGAATTTTTTTTTGAAGGATACCATTGTGTTTCTCTCGGAAATACGATTCCAACACCACTAACCGCGTCTCAAACGGAGCTCTAACGAACTCTCTAGAGTCGGTCAACGTTTGGTCAAAATTGAAAAAAAATCCAGATTTTTCTATAGATTTTCAAGGAAGAAGATGATACTGTGGTGCCACGTCATCGTTAAGTCACGCCATGTCATCGACGTGTCAGCGCTCAGTCGTGCCACATCAGCATCCCGTTGGTGCTACGTCAGCATGTGCCACATCACCGGTTGGGGAATATTCTGCTACTGTCCAAGTATATTCCGTTACTGTCAGGGAATATCCCGTTAGCCGAGTCAACTCAGTCTAGAATGTTTTGTGCCTAACTCAGTACAATTTTCACCCGTTTTCAACCAAGTCAAACCTATTTCCAGCTATTTCGACCATTCTGGACGCAACCGTACCATCAGTTTCAGCTAATTTTGCTTGTAAATATTGTTTTGACATATTCAAGCTTTATTAACTCTATTTTCAGGCGCGATGGAAGATCCAGATCTCTAGCAATATTGCGTATAGGATCCCCTGATTGGTAATTACTTATATCTCAACATTATGGATATGTATATATAGTTCCGTATAACAAGATGGTGTATGCCGTCAACGGAACTCATATATATAATTCTGGATTGTTTAACATAAATGTTTTAAATTTATGCTCATATCAGGAGAACTCATGTCCCTGAAATGTTTTAATTTTATGCTCATATCGAGAGAACTTATGTCCTCGATATTTAAGGCTGTCTTCGGCCGTGTCTTGAGACTGACTTATGTTGTGTCTCCAGACTGGTTTATGTTGTGTCTTCAAATAAATTGTTTAAATATTCAACATTTATTTGTACACAATATATGAGACTGACTTATGCCATGACTCAGGACTGGCTTCAACCGTGTCTTAGGACTGGCTTCGGCTGTGTCTCCAGATATAATTGTATAACTACTATGCTCTTTAAATATTCGTTATTTACTTATACATAATATATGAGATCGGCTAGACTAATTAACCAGAACTTAAAGTTTCTGAATTTATGATATCTAAGTTGGTACGTTTTTGAAAACCGATAAGAATCTGGAGTTTTGGATCCAGTGTTATATTAATGAAAGCCATATTTCATTATTTGGAACCTGGGGTTTCAAACTCGTTCAGAATCTGAAATTATCTCATGAAGTGATATGTTTACATGTAATTCATTTGAGAAAAATGATCTACACATCCAACAGGATGTTGTAAGTATCATAAAAAGGATTTAAGATCCTATAGAAAAAGGAAATTGGAAATAATATTTTATTACATTCATACGCATCCAACAGGATGCTGTGAGTATCATAAAAGGGATTTAAAATCCTAATATCACGTATATTGAGTTTGTAATGGATATTTTATCCATTTTATACTTGCTCTTGAAAGAGTAAATATCAATAGAGCAAATTTGGATATATTTAAATTTATGAGATATCAAAACATACCCCAAGAGTGGGTGTTTGTAAATCACAAGAGAAAATGGTTTACAGAATAAACGTATTAAAAAAAGGAGAGATTATTATCATTGCAGATGAGATAAAAAAATGGTATTACACGTAATGTCTATAAAATTCCTAGAAGGAAAATAAACATCTTGTCGAGAGTGTAATGATTCATATAGTTCTGCGGAGCCGGATATATTTTAAGAATTTGACTTTGCTCTAGGCAAATATTAATACTGTTTCCAGGTCTAATGGATCTGATAGAAAGCTCCAGAGAAGCCACGATATTGTTGTCAAACAATACTAAATTATGTATCAGATCTAACGGAGTTGAAAAAAAGCTCTGAAAGAGCCATGATATTGTTATCAAACAATACTAAATATTATATCAATGATACTTGATATTATTCAAATAGAATATAAAGAAATATGTTTATTTCAATGGTATATAAGATTAAGAGAATATCAGATCCATCGAATCTGATTAAAGGCTCTAGAAGAGCCACAATCTTATTACCAGATGGTATTTGATTGTGTATCGATGATATTTTATATCATTCAAATAGAATATAAAGGATTCTGTTTAGTTTCAAAGATATACGAATGTATGAATATCATATTGAAAATATGAGTAATGAGAATAATTAATATATATGCATTACTTCTCATAATTCAGGTCAGGAACTCATTACAGAAAAGCTGCGTGCTTTATCATATGGATTATATTACACTATTATAAAGAGTGTAGATGTTTATGCAGTTATGAATCAAAAGTTTTCAGATCCTAAAATGTTTATACTTTGGCGTGACCGTATCAGTCACCCAGAATCTACAATGATGCGTAGAATCAATGAAAATTCTCATGGATATCGATTAAAGAACCAGAAGATTCTTTATCCAATGAGAACTTATGTACTGCATATTCACATGGGAAACTAACAGTAAAACCATATTATTATAAAAGTTGGTTTTGGATCCTCATCATTCCTACAAATAATTCAAAGAATATATGTGGATATATTCATCCACCAAATGATCCCTTTCATTATTATATGGTTTTAGCTTATGCATTTACGAGATGATCACATGTTTGTTTATTATCAAACATCTCCATATTACTTGCATTGATTATTAGTTTTTCAGGTATATTAACTTGATTGAACTTACAATATATTTTATGAATATGGTAAAGCAGCTGGAATTGATGTTCAACATCTAGTTTTCAGATATGCTTATAATCAAAATGGATCAGAGGAATCACTTATTAAATGTTTCCAGGTATTTGCGAGATCTTTATTATTTCAGTACAATTACTGATTTCTAAATAGGGACTTACTCAATCTTTAAGATATCTGATTGTGTTGTGTATCTCCTTATTTGCATCTCTTGCATGATCTAAGATAAGGTCTCTATATCATTATGAGATTAATGTTGATTTTAAATAATCTTCTATTAGATCATTTAAACTTCTGATAGTTTATGATTGTATGCACAATCTGTGTATTATCTTATTGATTAATTTCTAGATGGGAAAGTTTCTCTAGAAGAGAAGTCAATGAAAAGTTACTTATATACAAAATAGATATACCGGTTCAGTTCTCTATATATATGTGTGTGTCTCATTTCAATCTTCGTATCTCTCAAATACGGAAGATAATTGATCATCAGATGTTTATTAATATGTTACCTGGTATATTAGAGGTAACAAGATTTTATAATTTGCTATCTCATAAACCCCGGTAGGGTAATTATTCCTGTAGAACAATCAGAGCAAATTACAACAAATAAATCATCTGATGCATATCATAAGCTTATGAACCTTTTGAAAGGTATTGTTATTGAGATCCCAAAAGTAAACAAAACTCGAGTTATGAATAAATCCACTTTCTATAAATCAACTCTTTAAGAGTCTGACATGTCTAAAGAGACATAAGTCAATGAAAAGACTAAATCCATTGAAATGGAAGTTATCTCAACAGAGATACAAGAATATAGATATTGAGAAAAATTTTATGAGAGAAATGTGGAATCATAAGAAAACAATCATTGATGATGTATTTATATACACAGTAGCGCTACTGAAATTATAAATGAGAATTATGATTTTCATAATATCAATGATTGTAAACAAAGGCATGGTTGGTCTAAATGAAAAGTAACAATTCAAGAAGAATTGACTTCATAAGCCAAACATAAAGTATTTAGACCAATAGTACTTCAGACATCTAGAGATATCATACTAATTGGATACCGATGGGTCTTTATACGGAAACGTAATGAGAAAACAAGATCGTAAGATATGAGGCACGACTCGTAGTAAAAGGTTTCTTACAGAAGCTTGGTATTCGATATTGATGAATACGATTACGTTTCAAAATTTTAATAAATTTGGCTGCCTTTGAAATGCTTGAAATACGTTTTATAGACGTAGTAATCATTTATCTATATGATTCACTCAGTACAGATATTTATAATCCATGAAGGATTGAAAATGCTAGAAGCATATAAATCGAGATCTCGTAATCTGTATTTGATGAACATACAAAAATTCTTATATGGATTAAATAATAATATGAACGAATTTAGTATAACCGTCTCAGTTAATATCCCATAAGATAAGGATATAAATCATATTATATACTCATGTGTCTTCATAAAGAAATGAGAAAGTAAATATTGTCTCGACTTGAAGATCGAGTATAGATCAAATTGAATGTTTATCTATCAATCAGGATATGTTGAAAAGATTTTGAAAATATTCCATATGGATATTACTCCATAAAGCAAGTTTTTGCTCATATTTCCCCCAATCATTTATGATGTTATTTCATGAAATAAACATCGATATACTTCAGCTTTGAATCAAGAAGATTGCTTCAAAAGAATTTTATTATGGGGAGCGTCCCATCAGGGGGAGCATATCAAATGAATTATATTAATTATATTGGGGCATTTGTGCATTGTACTCTTTTTCCTTCCAATCAGGTTTTTTATCCCATTGGTTTTTCCTGATAAGGTTTTAATGAAGCAATTCTCTAAGCACACCCAGAAATCATTTGATCCAGAAAGATCATCATATATATTACTTTAATCCGACAGATCAATGAATATCGTTGATCAGGTTTTTATCCCACTGAGTTTTTTCCTAGCAGAGTATAAATGTGAGAAATAATTTAAAGAAAACAATAATTCTAGACATATGTACACTATACTTTTTTTTCCCTTCGATCAGGTTTTATCCCACTGGATTTTCCTGACAAGGTTTTTAATGAGGTAGTTTTGAGAACGTCCAATACCACTAGATTCAGAAAATCATTGTATATATTATTGCCGAGGTTTTTATCTCATTAGTTTTTACCTAGAAAATTAAAATACAAGTGGTGGGAAATCCAAGGGGGAGCGTTGTGAAAGTGGTTTTCCCCACCGCCTCTTTCCACTTGCTTGTGACCTTATCTCACATCATCATCCACATGCTCCATCATCATTTTACAACTTGATGCACCCACTTGTGATTAAATATCATAATCACCGATCTTTATCTTGCCTATATATATTATGTTGCTTTTGTAACACACTTGATGAAACTCAATATATCGGATTTAATTTTCTCTCTCCCATCTCTTATTTATTTCTTCCTCTGATCTCAATATGTTCTTCGTATAACTCATTTATTCTCCATTGATTTACAACATATATATATATATATAATCCAAGGGGGAGGGTTGTGAAAGTGGTTTTCCCCACCGCCTATCTCCACTTGCTTGTGACCTTATCTCACATCATCATCCACATGCTTCATCATCATTTTACAACTTGATGCACCCACTTGTGATTAAATATCATCATCACCGATCTCTATCTTTGCCTATATATATTATGTTGCTTTTGTAACACACTTGATGAAACTCAATATATCATATATAATTTTCTCTCTCCCATCTCTTATTTATTTCTTCCTCTGATCTCAATATGTTCTTCGTATAACTCATTTATTCTTCATTGATTTACAACACACACACACACACACACACACACACACACATATATATATTGATGATGATGAAAATATGGGGCCTTGATTTTAGGTGGGGCCTTAGACAACTGAAGCAGTTGCCTAAGGCTCCAACCGGTTCTGTATACACTACATTTAATGTTGATAGGAGAAAATGCAACTTCTTATACCAACGAATGAAATTGTCACCATCAAAATGGTCCAATTTCACAAAGTCCACAACGAACTCTCGTTGAGAATTTGTAGGTGTCATTTTGGAAAATAATGTATTAAGATTGTTAGAAAAATGTTTCTGAAAAACAAAAGTGTATACCTTTATGTCAAGGTCCACTGTGACTGCAAACTTGTGCATAACCAAATTTAGGCTTCAAGGAACGTTACAAATGTCGCCAACTTTAAGACACTAATTGCCTCTACCAATTTAGTGATGCACAGGGTTGAGCAAATATGTCTCTAGGATATAATGAAGTCTATTTTTTAATATCGTTGTGTACAAGTGACTTAAACCATAAACACTTTCGCTGTCAAACCAACCAATAAACAATATTCGGTTACTACAGTTTAACAGAATAATGATATTTATTCAAGAAAGAAATGATAAATTTGTTGTGTAGGAAAATGTGAAAATGAGTGATGAGAGAGTAGTAACAGAAATATAATGTTTTGTATTTCTACTGCGTATCAAAATGAATGAAAGGATTGACAATTTTTAATATGTTTTGCACCATCAATTACAATCTTTCATCAATAGTTGTATCATTTCATCAACAAATGCAGCATTTCATAAATAGATGCAATCTTTAAACAATATAACCTTTCATTTTGAATTAAAAGTCACATCTTTTGTTAAAGGTCACATCTATTGATCATTTCATTTGATCAAATTTACGACTCTCACGTGCGTTATTTTGAATATAGTTCTAACAAATAAAGATAATATTGTAGTTTTAAGTCATGACTAGAACAAGTTGGTATCATAATCAAATTCTCATCTCTTAGGTGGTGTTTGATTGGTGGAATCAAATATGGGATTGGGAAAAGGAATCCTCTTTCCATTGTTTGGTATACACAAAATGTGGATTTCATTGATCCATTCCATGGAGCATTCCACCAAAATGGTGGATTAGGATTCCTTCCTCTCGAAGTCAGAATCTGAATTCCATCCTCACTTAAATTTTCAATTTACCAATTTATCCTCCAAATAAAATAAAATAAAATAAAAGAGCATAAAACAGAATAGTGCAATTAACCCTAAAGAATAACATACAAATTACAAATAGGGGAATTGCACAAACATCTACAAAGTTTGATAAAATAGCACGAATGTGATAGTTTTGAAGATAAACTCACAAACTTCCCTTGAAATTTGAAAAATGTTACATAAACATCCCATACCGTTAGTTAGGATCTGGTTAATCAATGGCCAAATGTGTAAAATGTTTAAAATACCCCTGATTTTTATTTTAAATAAACTAAAAAATTATAAAATAAGATAAAAAAAATCTATTAGAAAATATAATTGTATCTTAAATCTGAAACCTAGAAAATACCATCAGTTTTATTTTTATTTTTTTAAAATATTAAATAGTTATTTAATTAATTAGTTAACAATAAAATATTAAAAAAATATTTCTTTTTTTTCTTCATCTTTCTCGCCAATTCATATGGAAAAAAAATGAGCTCCTCACAAATTGTAATTATGAAATCTGAAGAAAAAAAAACAGTGTTTCTCATTTTCATCTTCACCTATTGAAAAAAAAAACACACAGACAACACAAACGATGTACAACGGCGGTAAGTCAATCTTGGGACATCACCAAAAAAAAAAATTATTATTAATTTTAGTTATCAATACCAATTGTTGGATAATTGTTTTTTTTTTGTTAATTGTAATACATTATAAAAGTCAAATCAATCAAAATCTATAAAGATTGGACATGATTTGTTATATGTCTTTTTGTTTATAAATTTAATTTTAAAATCCATTTAAATCCATATAAATAACTTAACCGGGACTTACATAAATTTCATAAATTAACTATTATCCAGATATTGCTTTGCTGCCATAAATGTGTATTATGGCACAATTTATGGTATTGCAAACTTTTTCTTAGCAAGAGCGAGAATTCATCTGCTATAAAAGCTCACATCTTTTCTTTTGTATTTCATTCTGTTGTTGCTTTTCATCATTTTTTCCTTAAAAACCATGTCTGGTTATGGTTGGAACTCGAGTAATGGGTTCAACCCTCTACCAAATTATCAAAGCTCTAACCGGTGTGTGATATGTCATCGTGTATTCTATACCATAGCGGCTCTCATAGACCATTATGCTTCTAATATCCATGAAAATCCCCTCCAACAACCCTATTATGTTTTCAATGCCCTACCCGCTACATCACTATAAGTCTTGAACTTGCAAAACAACAATTTGCAAGTCCAAGAGGCCAATAAGAACCTTGGATTCCCTCTCCTGCATCCACAGATTCATGCACCAATTCTAGCACCTCGAGCTCCAGTAATACTCATGAATGAAAACCAAATCTTACAACAACAGTTTCGACAACGGTTGCAACAAAGATTGCAACAGCAGTTGCAACAACGGTTGTGACAGCGGTTTCGACAACGATTACAACAATGGTTGCTACAACGATTGCATCATCAATTGCGACAACGAATTGTTCAGTCTAATGTTAACATGTGGCCAAGGGCTCCTGAACCTCAACCTGTTGGGTGTACAATCAAAGTCCCACATTGGCTAGACATGGGGATGATCTTGGGTATATAAGTATGAAAATAATCTCCATTGGTATGATGCCTTTTGGGTAGAGACCCAAGAACAAATCTGTGTGGGCTTGGCCCAAAACGGACAATATCATACCAATATAGAGAATGTGGGTTCCGTACTTCTAACAAGTGGTATCAGAGCTCCGGGTTATGGCATATTATTCACACAAATCTAGGTTCTATCGAGGTCATCGATTTCGTCGTGGAGATGGGGTCAGAGAAGGAAACGTACAAAATTGAGAAATTCAATGGTTTGAATTTCAGCTTCTGAAAGATACAGATGGAAGATTATCTGTACCAGAAGGATTTACATTGGCCGATAAAAGAGAGACCAAAGGATATGACCGATGAAGATTGGGAAAAGAAACAGAAACTGACGAACATGGATGATGATGACTTTGAACTCCTGGACAGGAAAGCATTGGGAACAATTCATCTCAGCTTGAAGAAACAGGTCGCCTTCAACGTAAAAGATCAACAAACAGTCAAAGATCTAATGAATACCCTATCATACCTATACGAACAACCTTCTGCGGTAAAGAAAGTCCATATTGTCAAGAAGTTATCAACCATGATCATGACGGAAGAGATCAGGATGCGTGAAGAGGGATCAGGGACATCTACATCTTCAGCATTGAGTTTGGAAGGTAGAGAAGGCAGAGGCAGAAATCGAAACACAAGTCAACGGGGAAGATCAAAGTCTAGAGGTAAGTCCAAATCAAGAAATCAGGCTAACTATTCGGGAAACCAGCAACGAAGCAAAAGGGATGTTGAATGCTGGAATTGTGGTAAGAAAGGTCATCTCTCGTATGAGTGTAGATCTGAGAAGAAAGATAAGGGCAAGAGCAGTACGAATTGTGTTTCGGAGGAGTCAGATGACTGCCTTATCTGCTCGTTGGAAAGCAAGACGGAGTCCTGGTTCTTGGATTCGGGAGCGTCATTCCATGCCACACCTCACAGGCAATTGTTCGAGAACTACGTCTCCAAAAATATGGGTAAAGTGTATCTTGGTGACGATCAAGCATGCAACATTACCGGGAAGGGAGATGTGAAGATTCAACTGCAAGGGTCAGTTTGGAAGCTCAACAATGTGAGACATATACCGGACTTAAGAAAGAATTTGATCTCTATTAGGCAACTGACGACAGATGGTTTTATGACGACTTTCACAGGTGACAAGTAGAAGATCTCGAAAGGTGCAATGACAATGGCTCGAGGAAGTAAGAATGGGTCGTTTTACACAACCACGGATGGGTGTGGTTCAGTCGCTATGGCAAAAAGCAAAGACGATCCGAACTTATAGCATCAGTGATTTGGGCACATAAGTTCTCAAGGGTTGAAGTGTCTGCATTCAAAAGGTAAGTTGCCAGATTTAAAATCCGTTGAGGTTGATTTCTGTGAGAGTTGCATTCTAGGAAAACAGAAGCGAGTGAGCTTCAAAAGAATCGGAAGAGCACCGATAAATGAGAAGTTGGAACTAGTGCACACCGATGTTTGGGGTCCAGCTTCAGTCTCATCAATGGGGGGTAAACTGTACTTCTTCACTTTCATCGACGACCATTCCAGAAAGGTATGGGTTTACTTTCTAAAATACAGGTCTGAGGTATTTGATGCTTTCAAGAGATGGAAAGCCAGGGTTGAGAATGATACAGGTTTGAAGATCAAAAAGCTGCATTCAGACAATTGTGGAGAATATGAAGACAATGAGTTCAAGAGGTTTTGCTACCAAAATGGGATAAAGCTCAGTAAGACGGTTCCTAGAACTCCACAGCAGAATGACATAGCAGAACGGATGAACAGAACATTGAGTAAGAGAGCCAAAAGCATGAGGCTACACTCATGGCTGTTAAAACATTTTTGGGCAGAAGCAGTCAATACAGTAGCATATTTGATCAATAGAGGACCATCAAAGTCTTTGGACCTCGCTATACCAGAAGAGATCTGGACTGGGAAAGAGGTAAAAATTTCTCACCTTAAAGTGTTTGGGTGTGTCTCTTATGTACATGTAGGTGATGATGCGCGGAGTAAGCTAGAAGCCAAGTCAATAAAGTGTACTTTGGTGGGCTATAGAGAGGATGAATTTGGTTACAAGTTATGGGATGACCAAAATCGTAAGATGATCAGAAGTAGAGACGTTTTCTTCAACGAAAGGGTCATGTACAAAGCGAGAACACACAGATGTCTGAGCCGGAAGAGCCAGAGGTTTTTGGACCGAATGATGTACAGGATAGAGAGATCATGGAACACATCAAACAGAATGATAAAGAGCAAGGTGTGCAGCCCCAAGTACAAGAATCAATCCCACCTAGAGATGTTCCTATGACACACGTCCATAATACATTGAGAAGATCAACTCGAACTCTTATACTAAATCGGAAATACTTGTACTACATGCTGCTGACAGATGCAGGAGAACCTGAGTTCTATGATGAAGCTTGTCAAGGAAAAGATGTGAGCAAGTGGGAGCTTGTAATGAAGAATGAGATGGAGTCGTTGGCATCTAACCAAACTTGGGAGTTAACCAAGTTGCCTGAAGGAAAGAAAGCCTTACAAAATAAGTGGGTGTATCAGATCAAGGAGGAACATGACGGTTCCAAGAGATACAAGGCATGACTCATAGTTAAAGGTTTCCAACAAATTGAATGTATCGACAACTCTAAAAATTTTCCTCCTGTTGTTAAACTAACTACGATCTGGTTAGTGTTAAGTATTGTCGCAGCAAAAGGGTTATATCTGGAGCAGTTAGATGAGAAGACTGTCTTTCTTCATTAATATTTGGAGGAAGAGATATACATGAAGCAACCAGAGGGGTTTGCGGAAGACGGCAAGGAAGAGTTGGTATGCAAGTTGACTAAAAGCTTGTATGGTTTAAAACAAGCTCTCCGACAGTGGTACAAGAAGTTCTCATGCAAAGGAATGGCTACTTGAGATACAATGCTGACCACTGCTGCTACTTCAAAAAGGTTAAGTTCATCTTTATAATATTGCTACTTTATGTTGATGACATGTTAGTAGCTGGTACAGATTTATAAGAGTTAAATAATTTGAAGAAGAAACTTTCGAGTGAATTCGAGATAAAGGATTTGGGTCCAGCAAAACAAATTCTTGGAATGAGGATTAAAATAAACGAACAGAAAGGTACATTGAAGCTTTCACAAGCAGAGTACGTTCGGAAGGTGTTACAGAGATTCAGCATTGGAAATGCTATACCAGTAAGAACATCTCTAGCTAGTCACTTCAAGTTGTCTAAGGATCAGAGTCCGAAGACGGAAGAAGAGAAAGACTTCATGGCTAGAGTTCCTTACGCTTCAGCCATTGGAAGTTTAATGTATGCCATGACTTGCACAAGACCTGACATTTCCCAGGCAGTGGGAGTTATGAGCCGCTACATGTCCAATCCGAGCAAGCCTTACTGGAAGGCCGTGAAATGGATCCTAAGATACCTGCAGGGTACGATAGAGAAGTGTCTAACCTTCAAGAGAGATGAACTCAAGCTGGAAGGTTATGTGGGTTCATATTTTACCGGAGAAGTGGATCATAGAAGAAGTACCACCGGATATATGTTTACAATGGCGGGTACTGCAGTTAGTTGGATGTCCCAGTTGCAGAAGATAGTGACAATCGCTACAACAGAAGCTGAGTATGTGGCTGTGACAAAAGCAAGCAAAGAGCTAATATGGTTACAAGGGTTGTTAGTCGAGTTGGGATTCGATCAGGTGATGAATGTGTTGCAAAGTGACAGTCAAAATGCAATACACTTGGCCAAGAATTCAACGTTCCATTCTAGGACCAAGCATATAGACCTGTGCTACCACTTCATTTGATCGTTAATTAAAGAAGGAGTGTTGAAGCTAGTGAAGATTGTAGGAACTAAGAATCCGACTGACATGTTAACCAAGCCAGTCACTACTGAAAAATTGGAGTTGTGAGTAACTTCAGTTGGTTTTCAAGAGTAAAGACATGGGAATGAGCGCACCGTTATTTATCCACTAAGTCATCACGGAAGGATGGAGAACGCCTATTGAGTTTCAATCTTCAAGTGGGAGATTGTTGGGTATGTGAAGCCAGAAAAAGGTGAAGAAAACAATTCTAGCAGGTGGCGCGGCATCGACCGCTGCAGAGGCAGTGACCCAGACCGTGACACACATAACGAAGAATCACAGAGGTGACATGCTATACGTACCGCGGCGCAGACAAGATGCACACACCGCGGTCTGTGGAGCGGAGTTTCACAGACATGTTACGCGTTGTGGACCACAGCGTAGGCATGTGCCTACACAGCGGTCCAGACCGCGGTAGAGACGGGTTTCACGAGAAATAGGAAATCCTGCGTGCACAAGTAATTGGAATAGGAAATAGATTCCAATTGGGATTTTGACTAACCCTAGTGCTCCATATGATGGTCCTTCCGAACGTGAAGATAATGATGGTCCTTTGTTCGAGGGGAGGATTGTTGGGTGTGCAACCAAAGTCCCACATTGGCTAGACATGGGAATGATCTTTGGTATATAAGTATGAAAATAATCTCCATTGGTATTAGACCTTTTGGGTAGAGACCCAAGAGTAAATCCGTACGGACTTGACCCAAAGCGGACAATATCTTACCAATGTGGAGAACGTGGATTCCGTACTTTTAACACAACCAACTCAATCTAGTGTGCGAGTGCCTGATGTAATTGATTTAGATTATGATGATGAAGGTAATAGCAACGATAATGCTTCGGTCCATTTTTTATTTGAATTTATGTTAATTAAAAACCTAAATGATGAAGATGAAGGATGTGAAGACTTTCAAAATATCTCTAACTTGTTTATTGTCCTAGGTTGAGTTGTCGGACAAGTAATTTTCAACTTTATTGTTGTTCTTGTATTTGGTCAACCTTGTTTTTTGTTTGTCAACCTTGTTACTTTGTCGTGGGAAATTAATAAAACCTTTTTTTTCCAAATTTTACTCTCTTTACGAGATGACATATTTGATTCATAATGTTTACCTCATAATCCTCATTTTCTTTGATGTACTTTTTTTTTTTAATTTCGATTAATTAATATTATACTCATTTAAATCTAATATACTATTAGATTATTAACGGCTGTATAATTCCATAATAATTTTCAGAAAGTAATTATCACATTTGATAAAATGTAAATAATTATAAAAGAATAAATTATTCTGTCAATACCAAAAAAAATATATATATATATTATAAAGATACACATATGATAGATTTACCATTGAACTAACCTTATATTGTTAATTTGATAATAAATAATTATTAAGTTTATATAATTTTAGATAATAATCTTAAATAACCTTATAACTTTTGATTAAATGTCAAATCAAAAGTTTAAATCTTCAACAAAATACCTCTACCATTAGTTGACTAATGACTACTGGTTGACTGTGATTGACTTTATTTAAATCTAAGCCAATTGTACAAACATTCCCTCACAATAATTTAATATTTGATGGACAAAGTTATTATCACTTATTTATAAAATATTTATTAATTGTTTGATTAAAAAAAATGGATATAGGAGATATGTTCTTCTCCTTCCATAAGATCTCCACTGTATATAAAAAAAAAAATTAAAAAAAAATTAAAAAAAAAATTAAAAAAATAAACAATTTAATAATAAAATGAAAAGATCAGGGAGAGATCTAAAAGATCTACAAATCTCTCTCTACATTTTCTTTAGATCGGAGAAAAGAAAAATCATCTTCAATCAACACCATTTTTTTCGATCCGGTAAAAAAAAATCAACTACCTTCAACTTATTGGCATTCAAAGACAAACTTATTGGCATTCCAAGACCAGCAATTCAAAGAACAAACTCCAAAAGTTCAATATTTAAATCAAACTCTAAAACCCAACTTCATCATTATCACCCAAAATCAAACTTTTTCATCATACTTACAATCTGTCGCCATCAACACTAATATATATAAAAGTCTGTTAAATAACTCCTCCACTGTTAATGGAGAGCATGCTAACAAGCGATCTGCTCCTCACGCGGAGGCGCGATTGTCGGGCGAAGGAGTGATTTGCAAGTTTGGCAACCGCAGTGGCGCACCACCACCGATCACTGCCTTGTTCTTCTTCTCTCTTCGACTTCAACTCTACCATACTTCATTCTCCAAACGACCGTTTGATTCGAAGCTTTTGGAGTTCTAATCGGCTATGTCGATCACCACATTGTGCCAACAAGGGCCCCACTCACAATCTTTATATCATCAAAATTATTATAATTATAATTGGTGTGGAAATTGTTACAATTTGCTGTAAAGTTATAACAAATTGGTGTAATGAGTTCGAGATGGTCTAAAGTTTGTTCTAATTTATGTTTAAACAATTTAAGAAAAGGGGTCAAAAAATTATTGGCACTATTTGAGGGGGGTGTTGTGCAAATATCACCACTTTACTAATGTATGTTTAAAAGTCACCATTTAACGTGTTCAGACAAAAATACCCCGAAATATTAAAACAGTGAGGATTTTATCGTTTTCAAAGTCAGAGAGAAGCAACAGTCAAACCGACGGGAAACTAATCTTCAGTGAAGTGACCGGAACGAGATTACACGAGAAGAGCTGCGATTGAGAAAGGTAAGATAAAATTTTTTTCATCGTTTTTGTTGTTGTTAACTTGCATTACATGTTAGAATTGGGTTTTGTTGATAGGAATTGTAGAAACCGGTTAAAATATAGATGTGAGAATGGTTGTGGTTTAGGTTAGGGTTTGTAATTTGGTTGAATATCAGTTGAGGAAGATGAAATATGGGTTATCGAGACTTTTTGCAAGAAAATCTAGCTTATTTGTTGAGTCGAGCTTTTATTTTCGTGAAAATTAGGTTTTGGTAAGTCGAGCTTTTTTTGAATTGGATCGAGCCTTTTTAAAAGAGATCGAGCTTTTTTAAAAAGTAATTGAGCTTTTTCAATAGGGTCGAGCTTTTTTTGAATTGGATCGAGCCTTTTTTAAAGTGATCGAGCTTTTTTGAAAAGGAATCGAGCTTTTTTGAAAGGGATCGAGTTTTTTTGAAAAGGATTCGAGCTTTTTTCAATAGGTTCTAGCTTTTTTTTTTAATTGGATCAAGTGTTTTTGAAAGAGATCGAGTTTTTTTTTAAATAGATTGAGCTTTTTTTAAAGGGATCAAGCTTTTTTGAAAAGGATTCGAGCTTTTTTCAATAGATTCGAGCTTATTTTTCATTGGATCGAGCTTTTTCATCATGACATCGAGCTTTTTTAAAATAAATATGGTTTTTCTTACATAGATCGAGCTTTTTTGCTCTTGGATCGAGCTTTTGTGTTATGGGATCGAGCATTTCTATCATAGGATCGAGATTTTTTCTAAATTTTTGTGAAATAATTAGGTTTTGGTGGGTCAAGCTTTTTTTATATATAAGGGTTCGAGCATTTTCTGAATAGGATCGAGCATTTTTTCATAGGATCGAGTTTTTTTTTTAAATGGTCGAGTTTTTTTGTCCTTGGATCGAGCTTTTTTGCTCTTGGATCGAGCTTTTGTGTTATTGGATCTAGCATTTTTGTCATTGTATCAAGACTTTTAATTTTTGTTACGAAATTTGTTCTGTTTAATGATGTTGTATTTCTGTTACATTGCAGATGAGAAATAGGTTGATGGATTCGCTTAAAACTACAGAAGGAGACTGGTACGAGGGTAAATTGACTCGACACAACCATTTTGATGCCTTTTACCATATAGACGACGCGTTGAACCGTGTCTCTGTAGAATTTGCAGATGAAGATCGGTGTCGGTTCATGGTGTCATGTTTAGGGTATTTCTTGACGATGCATCGGGAGATGAAGTTTTTGGGTGGTATTATCCATCGGTTAATTTTGAGGGAGCTGCATCATAACGGCCCAACAGATGAGATGCAGTTCATGTTAGGGAACCAGTCGGTGAGGTTTTCAAAGGTGAAATTTTGCCTGATCACCGGACTACGGTTTAGAGTTGTACCAGACACGACCAAGTATACATCAGTGGATAATGGCATACATGAGCGGTACTTTTCTGGAGCCGATGAGGTGTCGTTAGAGGGGATTAGGGGTGTTGTCACCGGCGCAAAAATCAAAAAGGCGTACAATGCTGTTAAGCTCTGCCTCATATATATGCTGAACTGGATACTGATGGGGGTGGATGACAGATTCAAGATTCCGGTTTGGCAGTTTCGGCTGGTTGAGGATCTCGATGCGTTTGACACGCTCCCGTGAGGTGCCCACATGTATAGGCATTCTATTTACTCATTCAAGCATGCGCTTGACGGGCGACAAGACGGGTTCGAGCGACGCCAGCAGGAAAAGGGCGTTAACGTACACAGAGTGGAAACCTACAACATATACGGTCTATCTCATGCCCTATTGGTAAGAACTTCGAACTACAAATTGTACTTTATTGTTTGTGTCCTAAATATTATGGATACTTATCGTACTTATCTTTGATACATATATTTGTTTTGGAGGTGATCTCTGATTTGGCCAAAGAGTTCGGTGCTCGGAGGGTTACTGATCTGACTCCCCGTATTTTGAAGTGGGAGTTGACCAAAAAATCGAGAGGGAAGAAGCTGACAAAGATTTTCAAAGCCAAAGTATGTATTTAATTTGTTAATGGTTTTATTAGTTAGTATTTGTACAATTACATTGTTCTAATATTTCATGTGTTTACGAAGAAGGAACTGGTGCCTACACCAGCTGAGAGACATGCACCGTACTATGCCTGGCTAAACGAGGGGGGGGGGGGGGGGCTGTATGTAGAAGATGACATGGATGATATACCGCCTCCAGTCCCTGATCAGACTACCTTTGGCCGGATCAGTGGTACAGAGGGTGGGGGTTTAACAGACAGGACCAGTGACAGTGAGGGATCTGAGCCCTCTGGTGGGGGTTTAAGGCCCAGTGACAGTGAGGGATATGAGACAGACCCTCAACGAGAAAGAGAAAGGCAAAGGCATAGACGGGTTCGGTTTACCACCCCCGGACATGGTACATCTGCAGGAATTTCCCGTGGGGGCGTTGGACGTGATGGATAGGTAAGTTGAAAACAAAGTTTAGTGTTTTTTATTAACACATGGTGATAGTTTTTTACTAATAATGTAGACATGATTTCAGGCTCCGTGGGCAGATATGTTGAACGATGTGCGCGAAGCCTTCCGGAAGAGTGAGGAGGATCGACAGCATCAACACTTGGAGTTGGTGGATATGATCCGGAAGAGTGATGAGGATCGACATCAGCAACACCGATTGTTACTGGATATGATCTGGGGGCTTCAGGGTTCGACCATGCGTACACACCGGGATGGCCCCTGATCTAGACTTTAGTCCCGGAGGTTCGATTGATAGGTATATAGAGGGGAAAGACATGACAGCTCGACGTAGTCAGGACCTGCCTACCGGGGGGGTAGATCTGAAGAGGCAACCTCAGTTGCATACTAGCGATAGTAGGCTTGGTTCACGTACAGCAGTCGGGTCGGACCTCCAAGCTGTCCTATCTGGGTTCATCCAGGCTCAACGGTCCCCTCACCTCCCAGCACATCGATTTAGCCACAGCGGTCCCCTCCCCTACCCATCACGTCTGTGGAGTCGGTGATGTCCCCTCACCAACCCAGCACATCTGTGCCTTCAGAGCGGTCCCCTCCCCTACCTAGGACGTCTGCTGCGTCGGCGCGGTCCGCTTCCCCACCCACCATGTCGACCCAGGCTCAGCGGCCCCCTCCTCCGGATAGCATGACGACCCAGAGTTTGTGGTCCCCTCCACCTGCCATTACATCGAAGCCTTTAGTTAAGCGCGGATGGCAGTTGATGAGCCTTTACACGGATCCATGCCGTCTAAAGAGGTTGAGGACACGGCCGGAGTCCGTGGAACATATTTTTGACCCCCATGGACTAGTGGACACATTTTTGACCCCTACGGACTGTGATTCCAACTTTTTCTAATAAAAATGGTTGAATATTTAATGTTTATTCTAATTTACGTAAAGCTAAGCTAATTCAATCATTAAACATACGTAATATGGATGTGCTGGCACCAGTGGACACCGGATGGTTCGTGCGTATGCAGTCCAACTTCATGGACTTGGAGGACACGGTACGTACTTACGTGATTTTCATATTAACGTTTGTGTAAGTAATGTTGTATTGTTGTATTGTTAACAATTACAGTGGTTTTATTGTTTGTCAACATATGGACGCATACCTCCATATTCTTCGCAAGCGTCAGCGAGGATTCCCCAATGTGTACAACCAGAGGATCAACATGTTGGATACATAATTTTATGTAAGTAGTTATAAATTTTTGGAATTGAATCGCATTTTCTGGTTTTGTATTATTAATAAGATATTGTCAATGCTTGTATGTACAACCACTTATGTTGTACATGTGGGAGAGGATGATGCCTCGTGATTCCCACGGGGCTATGACCACGGCAAGGTAGAATGTGTTACAGTCCCGATAGTTGGAAGAGGACCTTCTGAAGGTCCGTGGAGCAACCACGAGTGGAAACCGCCCATGGCACGAGGTTGACCTGGTAAGTGTTAAATAATGGAAATGATTTAAAAAATAAACTGTTCGTATATTCTGACCTAACATCGTATGCATACTATTACAGGTCCTGATTCCGTGCAATGTTGAGGGCCAACATTGGCTGGTGGTGACTGTCGACCTGATTCTGGGGAAGATTGACATTTTTGACCCCTAGAGACAGGAAGTCCCTCATTATATCAGGAAGCAGCAGGTCCGGCCATTACGGTGGTTTTTACCTTCCATGTTGAATGACGCGGGGTTCCACACTGCACGACAAGGTGGTCGTCGGTCGTTCCCTAAGGAAAATAAGCCCTTCTTGGTCAGCGTGGTCCCTACTTCTACAGTCCCCCAACAAAAAATATCGTAAGACATTCTATTTCATTCACGTGCTTAGATATTATTTAAAAACGATTAGTAACGATTTTTAATGTGTCCAATTGCAGAGGTAACTGTGATCTCCATACTTTGAGACTTATCGAGTACTTACTGGCGGGTCGAAGACCTTTTGATTAGTCAGAGGACGATATGGAGAATATTCGGGAGAAAATGGTTGTGGAGATTTTTTGTAACTCCAGACCCGCCTAGTGATTGGTTGTATATTACCATTTTTTATGTACAAAGACATGTAATTAATTCATGAATATTAATTCATTCATTATTCATTCATTAATATTAATTCACTCATTAATAAGTAATTATTGCAATTCCAAATTATTACAATCTGATACAATTCCAAATGTTTACATTGTGATCAAAACTTTATAATTCATTCCCTATTAGAGTCAATGTTAGGGCACGTCTGTTTGTTGTGTCCAATTGAATGACAGATGCTACACTTGCGGTGGTATTCATCGGGAACACCTCTGCTTGTACCTTTATTAATCATAGGTGGATTAGAACATCTCCTGGAATTATGCCCTGGTTGTCTACATCTTCTACAGGATTGAGTAGTTGTCCTATCCGAAGATGAGATATGGCGACCCACCCTCGGGCGTCCTGCTTGTCTCTTAGAGTTTGGATTCAAAATCACCATCTGAGCAATGTCAGATGGCACAACCCAAGTGGAAGGATGGCCCACCGGTATAATAGGAACCGAGTACACATCAATAAGTGTTTGTCTCTTGTAGTAGTCAGAACACAAAGTTGTCAAGTCCAAGTTTCGCTCCCTATAAAAAACATTGAAAACGATCAGCTTCACGTTTCAGTAATAATCACCTCACAGTACAACTTGAAAGTAATGTACCGTGCCGCCGCAAGAGCGTGAGAACATGGAAAATGATCCATTTGAAATTTGTTGCAAGTACAAGTCTTCCAGGCTAAGTCAACAGTCCACTGTTTTTCAGACCGCTTGACCGAGAAAATATTCCAGTCTACTGGATTTACTGTCAAAAAACCACACTTCTCCACACGTTTTAAGAGCACAATATGTGTTACGTCGGTCAACTGATGACACATGGTTTGTACAGCTCTATAGCGATCGTGAAACCACCGTTGTAGCATATTCCTAATGAACTCAGTCAGAGTCAACATAGGCAGTTGGTGTGCAAATTTTAGGCATGAGTTTATGCATTCTGCAGCATTTGTTGTCATCACCCTGTACCTTCTTTCCTGGTAGTGTACACGGGACCACTTGTGTGGACCGGCATCAATTACATAATCATATGCATTCTGGTGCAAGTTTCTTAACTCTTCCATATGCCGGTTATATTCAAACTCAGTGTATGGGCGGGTTGCTTTGTCCATTATTGCAGCATCATCCTTCCTATGAAATAGCTTCTTAATATTTTCAGCAAAGTGCCAGCAACATATGGTATGGGTGGCATAAGGGAACACTTTAGAAATCGATGTTTCAATGCTTGCATACCTATCGAAAATGAAAACTAGCTCATCAATATGACCTAGGGCACCCTTCAAGCAATCCAAAAACCATTCCCATGAAAGGTTGTTTTCTGAATCGCCGTACCCAAAAGCAATTGGATACACCTGTTCGTTCCCATCTTGTGTTGTTGCAACAAACATTGTACCCCGGAATCCTCCCTTCAAATGGGTACCATCAACGTCAATGACTGAACACATACACGTCCGAAATCCTCTAAGTGAGGCACCAATCGACATGAAGAAGTACAAAAATTTACCACCTTCATCATACTGCAAGTCAGTGATTGTGTCGGGATTTTTTTGTTACAAAACGTAACCAAATGATGGAAGCAGTTGGGAGGTTTCCTCATGCGTTCCATATGTCAGTGACAACGCATAATCGAGGGTGGCGTGTGCCTTACTATACATGATTTGGATTCCATACTTTGATTTCATGTCGGCGATTATGTCCTTCGGACGCATTAGTCGACCATCTTGCTGTTGAAGTCTAGGTGCAATAACTTCTCCAATTATGACTGAACTAGCTTGTCAGTGCCGACGGTGAATTTCCTCTAACGGACAAATGTGTTCGTTGACAAAACTTCTTACTTGAAAGTATGTGCCTTCATCTCTCATCACCGTTCTTAACTTCCACGTACAATTTCCCATCAAACAAACTAGATGTAATGTTGTCTTATTGGACCTTTTCACCTTCCACTCGAAGTTTTGTCGCATTGCAAAATGGCCTACTAGTCTCTTCAAATCCTTTTTCGGTGGAAAAAAATACCTTTTATATATCGTGCTTGTAGGTTCATCTTCAACCAAGTTCCTGCTTTCACCAATACCAAACGAGTATGATTCTGCTCCTGGAATAACCCATATTGTGGCATTATCAGAATCATCTGCAGTTACATTAGCCCTCCCATCGGAGGTCCCAGCTATTTCTGGTGCACTGAAACTAAATCTGTGTACATGTCTTACACGTTTTTCCGTTTCGACAGGTTCTTCATCATCCTGATTGTCCTCTACATTTTCTACATAATTGAAACTACCCTCATTATCCACCTCATGAATCACCCCAACATTCAGTTCTGTATTCTGCTCATTGTTGATGTCATTGTAGATCTCATTGTAGATCTCATTGTATTGGTGGTTATACTGTCTACCATTCATCTCAATTTGACAACCAAATACATCGTCGAATTTAGGTCCCGGTATATTATCATGGGCGGCTACTTCCGGTGGGACAGCACACATGTTTTCTCGACCATCAATCCCACTTCTTTCTGTGAATAACTGGTTGCTTCCGCCTGACGATCGAAATTGTTGGGTGTTATCACGATCATGGATATCTTCACCAATGACACCTCATGATGACCTCTCGATTAGACTAACATATACTTGAGGGATCACCCTATCTTCCCCTAGCATAAACTGAACATCATCATTGTTTCTTATAAATGTATGACATGTAGTCCCAGGAACAATTGATAGAGGCTGTAGATCAGCATTGTATTTGTTCTCATCAAACTTCACAATGGTTTGCACGATCGACACCAGTTCGTCGTAACTCAAATTCTTTGACACATACAAACCTTAGTTATCGGAACCTAAATACCTCTTATTTCCATCTGGTAATTGCTCTCATTGACCGTTGTAAGATATGATTATTCTCACTCTATCCATCGTCCTATCAAAACCATCATCAAAAATCATTATTAAGAAATAAATATTTAATATTAAATTTACAATTATAAAGGATTAAACAAAAATCAGAAATGTAAGAGATGAAGCTTTTTTTTTAACTGATCGAGCATTTTTTGTACATGATCGAGTCGTTTTTGTACATACTCGAGCCGTTTTTGTACATGACCGAGCAGTTTTTGTACATGATCGAGCTTTTTCTAACGGGATCGAGCTTTTTTTGTTTAAGACCGAGCTCTATTTGTACATCATCTAGCTTTTTTTAATATGGCTCGAGCTTTTTTCATATGGCTCGAGCTTTTTTCAAATATGGCTCGATCTTTTTATTTTAGGAATCGAGCTTTTTTGTGAGGAATCGAGCTTTTTTTTGTGAGGGATCGAGCTATTTTTGTCAATGATCGAGCTTTTTTGTCAATGATCGAGCTTTTTTTAGGGATCGATTTTTTTTTCTGAGGGGTCGTTTATGTATCCAGTATCTATTTTTTGGATCGAGCTTTTTTATAATTTGATCGAGCTTTTTTTCAAATATTTCGAGCTTTTTTAAAATGTTTTCCAGCTTTTATGCCCAAGGTTTTACACTTGTTTGCACCACTTCAACTCAACTCGGCCAAATATATAACAAAAAAATATGCATACATGTTCATTCATTATTTTTTAAAAGTTTACAACTCCCAGACATAAACAAAAAAAATTGAGACAACATGTTCATAAATGTTCATACAGTGTTATACCACACAGAAATACAAGAAAAAATGGAAATGAATATCAGAAATATTAATTTACCTTCTTGTACAATATCTGGAATGAAGCTCGTTTTCTGAAGAAAAAATGGAGTAGTTGATTGATTTTCAGACAACTGTTTTGAACACAGCTTTTAAAGAATAAAGAATCGATTATTTAAGGGTAATTTCGGTAGCTCACCATGATAGGTGCCTTTTAAACTTAACTTATTATAACGGTGACATCACTGCAAGGGACAAAAAAAAGGTGACATTTATCACCATTTCCACTTTAAGGAAATATATATAGAGATTTGCATATCTTTCTAGATCTTTAAGAAATTGAGATGTCAGATTTTATTATTTTAATAAAAAAGTATTTTTCAACGGTGGAGATTATATGAATGGAAATGATCATATTTCCTCCATCCATTTATTTTTTTAAATAAATATTATATAACCAAGTAATAATAATTTTGTTCATCAACAATTAAATTAATTGTGAGGGGATATTTGTTTAATTAGCTCAGATTAATTAAAGTCAACTGATTGTCAACCGATGTTCGGAGGTTTTTTTATGATTGTTTAAATCATAGAGTTTGATTTGGCATTTGATCAAACGTAGAGGTTATTCACAAATCTTCCAAAAAATGGTGAGTGAGTGATTGAGGAAGGCATTTGAATTGAATAGAATTATTCTGGTTTTTTTTTTATGAATTATTCAATTGTTATCTTTTACTTTTATTTATAATAATTATACCCCAATTATTATTTAACAAAATTTTCTTAGCTTTTCTTTCTTAAAAAAAGTTTAAGATTTGGGGAGAAATGCACGCATCAAATATGGATGTAAAAGACTTACCATCTTAGTTTTTATTCAATTCTTTTTTCTTTTTGAAGCATGCATAAATTTTTGAGTTTTGTTAGGAGGTGGAAGACTCGAAATCGCAACCTCATGGTACAGGTGTAAGGGACTTTGTCAAATCCTTTTTTATTTTGCAATTCAGTTCAATACAATACTAAAACTTTATCTATATTTATCAAGAATACCTGCACTTCTCAATGTGGTTCGGTGGTAAAATGTGCTTAGCTTGACATTATTATCGTTCGAGTTACTGTCATCACATGTGGTATATAAAAGAAAAAATAAAATAAAATAAAATAACTGCAAGCATAAAAGTGGAAAAATCTGTTAAAAAAGTCACCAAAAATATAAAAGGACATTCAGAACATTAATATAAAAGAACATTAATATATATGAAGTAATAAGCTTTTGGTCATTTTGATCAATGTAAGATATAGAAGGGAAAGTGTTAAACAATATAAACTTACCTATTAGTTATTAATTATTATGCTCAAATTTAAAGAGAAAATTTTATTTAAAAATTATTTGAATGTAATTACTAATTATAGAAGGGTATGGAAATAACACTTGGCCTGCCAAAATTTATAGTTCAACAAAGCAAATGTTGGTATCAGAATCAAAGCCTCCTCTCTCAAATTATAGTCTCAACTCTCAACTCTCAACTCTCAACTGGACTTTACTGCGCCAACACCTAGCTAGTAGTTCTCATACTTGATGCACGGTATTGGCATCAGAATATATATAGAGAGAAAAGTGATAAGAATTATTTCATTCATTGAAACAAAATCTATAACTAAAATTCGTTTATTAATTATTTGAAACATCATCCATGGATTTTGGTTTTATTTTTTGCATTATTTAAAAACATTTTCTAGCACTTCTTAACTACGTGAAATCAATCACTTTATCACTCCTGTATTATACTATTATGTGAAATCATTCATCTATACTACATAAAATAATTCACTCCAACTTAAATGAGGGATATATTTGGGTCTTTTCATCCATCTGTCAGTTGAAAATAATTACATTTTTACATGTGGCTAAATATAATTTAGTATATTTTTTAAGGTTATTTATTAAATTTTATCAAGCTGTGTAAAAGAATATTATTATACAATTCAATTAATTAACTCAAAATTCAATTTAAATGATATAGCAAATGAGTTATTATACCGGTACAAATCATACATGAGAAAATGTAATGAATGACAAATCACTTATCAAATCATTTTAGACGAAAATATGTCTAAATAGCATCAAATCCATAGTGAACTTTGTGGTTGTCACTAGATTAATAATTTAAGTTTCAATGGCACCACTAGGTTTTATTATTTTATTTTTTTTCAAAAACTTCTATATGGTTCTCCATCAATAGAAGGTGGAAATTGTGAGGAATGTCACCTTTTTTGTTGGTCAATTGCAGTGATGTCACCTTTATAATAAGTTAAGTTTAAAAAGCACCTATTATGGTGAGGTACCGAAATTGCCCTTAAATAATCGATATTTTATTCTTTAAAGGTTGTCGTCTAATAAAGTTGTCTGAAAATCAATCACCTACTCCATTTTTTCTTCACAAAACGAGCTCCATTCCGGATTTATTGTATTCCAGATATTGCACAAGAAGGTAAAATAATATTTTTGATCTTCATTTCCATTTTTTATTGTATTTCTGTGTGGTATAACACTGTATGAACATGTTGTCTGAATTTTTTTATGTTGATGTCCTGGAGTTGTAAACTTTTTACAAAAAATGAATGAACATGTATGCATATTTTTTTGTATACATATTTGGGCGAGTTGAGTTGTAGTAGTGCAAACAAGTTTATAATCTTGGACATACAAGGTGAAAATGTTTTAAAAATAGGTCGAAACATTTGTAAAAAAGCTTGGAAATGTGAAACTAAGTCTCAAACAAATTCTTAAAAAGCTCGATTCCAAAAATAGATGCTGGATACGCAAAAAAAAAAAGGCTTGATCCCTGCAAAAAAGGCTCGATCATTGCCAAAAAAGGCTCGATCCCTCACACAAATAGCTCGATCCCTTTTGAAAAAGGCTCGATACTCCACAAAAAAAGCAAGATCCCTCACAAAAGAGCTCGATCCCTCACAAAAGAGCTCGATCCCTTTCAAATAGGCTCGAGGCATATGAAAAAATGCTCGAGCCATATATTAAAAAGCTCGATTATGTAGAAAAAGAGCTCGGTCTTGAACAAAAAAAGCTCGATCTCGTTAGAAATAGCTCAGTCATGTACAAAAACGGCTCGATCATGTACAAAAAAATATCGATCCGTTTTTTAAAAAAGCTTCATATCTTACACTTTTGGTTTTTGTTTAATCCTTTATAATTGTAAATTTAATATGAAATATTTTTTTCCTTATTAATGTTTTTTGATGTTGGTTTTGACAGGACAATGGATAGGGTAAGAATAGTCATATCTTACAACGGTCGATGGGAGCAATTACCAGACGGAAATCAGAGGTATTTAGGTTCCGATAACCAAGGTTTGTATACGACAAAGAATTTGAGTTACGACGAACTGGTGTCGATCGTGCAAACCATTGTGAAGTTTGATGAGAACAAATACAGTGTTGAGCTGCAGTCTCTATCGATTGTTCCTGGGACTACATGTCGTACATTTATAAGAAACAATGACGATGTTCAGTTTATGTTAGGGGAAGATAGGGTGATCCCTCAAGTATGTGTTAGTCTAATCGAGAGGCCAGTGGGAGGTGTCATTGGTGAAGATATCCCTCATCCTGATAACACCAAACAATTTCGATCTTCAGGCGGAAGCAACCAAGTTGTTCACAGGAAGAAGTGGGATTGATGGTCAGGGAAACATATGTGTTGTCCCACCGGAAGTAGTCGCCCATGATAATAGACCGAAACCTCAATTCGACGATATATTTGGTTGTCATATTGAGATGAATGGTAGAGAGTACAACCACCAATACAATGAGATATACAATGACATCAACAATGAGGAGAATACAACACTGAATGTTGGGGTGAATCATGAGGTGGATAATGAGGGCAATTTAAATTTTGTAGAAAATGTAGAGGACAATCAGGAAGATGCAGAACCTGTCGAAACCGAAAGACGTGTAAAACATGTACACAGATTTAGTTCCAGTGCACCAGATATAGTTGGGACCTCCGAGGGAAGGGCTAATGGAACTGCAGATGATTCAAATAATGCAAGAACATGGGTTATTCCAGGAGCAAAATCATACTCGTTTGGTATTGGTGGAAGCAGGAACTTGTTTGAAGATGAACCTACAAGCATGATATATAAATGCCAGTTTTTTGCAACGAAAAAGGATTTGAAGAGACTAGTAGGCCATTTTGCAATGCGGCAGAACTTCGAGTGGAAGGTAAAAAGTCCAATAAGACAACATTACATCTAGTTTGTTTGATGGAAAATTGTACGTGGAAGTTAAGAGCAGTGAGGAGAGATGAAGGCACATACTTTCAAGTAAAAAGTTTTGTCAACGAACACACTTGTTCGTTAGAGGAAATTCACCGCCGGCACCAACAAGCTAGTGCAGTCACAATTGGAGAAGTTATTGCACCTAGACTTCAACAACAAGATGGTCGACTAATGCGTCCGAAGGACATAATCGCCGACATGAAATCAATGTATGGAATCCAAATCATGTACAGTAAGGCACACGCCGCCCTCGATTATACGTTGTCACTGACATATGAAACACATGAGGAAACCTTCCAACTGCTTCCATCATTTGGTTACGTTTTGGAACAACAAAATCCCGGCACAATCACTGACTTACAGTGCAACGAAGATGATACATTTCTATACTTTTTCATGTCGATTGGTACCTCACTTAGAGGATTCCGAACGTGTATGCGTCCAGTCATTGCCGTTGATGGTACCCATTTGAAGGGATGATTCCAGGGTACAATGTTTGTTGCAACAGCACAAGATGGGAACGAACAGGTGTATCCAATTGCTTTTGGGTACGGCGACTCAGAAAACAACCTTTCATGGGAATGGTTTTTGGATTGCTTGAAATGTGCCCTAGGTCATATTTCATTTCCGATAGGCATGCAAGCATTGAAGCAGGGATTTCTAAAGTGTTCCCTTATGCCACCCATACCATATGTTGTTGGCACTTTGCTGAAAATGTCAAAAAGTGATTTCATAGGAAGGATGTTGCCGTAATAATGGACAAAGCAGCACGCGTATACACCGAGTTTGAATATAACCAGCATATGGAAGAGTTAAGAAACTTGCACCAGAATGCATATGATTATGTCATTGATGCCGGTCCACACAAGTGGTCCCGTGTACACTGCCCGGAAAGAAGGTATAGGGTGATGACGACTAATGCTGCAGAATGCATAAACTCATGCCTCAAATTTGCACGCCAACTGCCTATGTTGACTCTGGCTGAGTTCATTAGGAATATGCTGCAACGGTGGTTTCATGATCGCTATAGAGCTGCACAAACCATGTGTCATCAGTTGACCGACGCATCACATCTTGTACTCTTAAAACGTGTGGAGAAGTGTGGTTATTTGACCGTTAATCCAGTCGACTGGAATATTTTTTTGGTCAGGCGGTCTGGAAAACAGTGGACTGTAGACTTAGCTCGAAAAACTTGTACTTGTAACAAATTTCAAATGGATCATTTTCCATGTTCTCATGCCCTTGCGGCGGCACGGTAGATTACTATAACTTGGACTTCACAACTTTGAAAACCTACTGATCATTTTCTTGATGAAGCTGATCGTTTTCAATTTTTTTCACAGGGAGCGAAACTTGGACTTCACAGCTTTGTGTGCGGACTACTACAAGACACAGACACTTATTAATGCGTACTCGGTTCCTATTATGCCGGTCGGCCATCCTTCCACTTGGGTTGTGCCATCTGACATTGCTCAGAGGGTGATTTTGAATCCAAACTCCAGGAGACAAGCAGGACGCCCGAGGGCGGGTCGCCATGTCTCGTCTTCGGAGAGGACAACTACACAATCCTGTAGGAGATGTGGACACCCAAGGCATAATTCCAGGAGATGTTCTAATCCACCGATGATTTATGAAGGTACAAGAAGAGTTGTTCCCGATGAATACCGCCGCAAGTGTAGCATCTGCCATTCAATTGGACACAACAAACAAATGTGCCCTAACATTGACTCTAATAGGGAATGAATGACGATTTTTTGATCACATTGAAAACTTTTGAAAGTGTATCATATTGTAATAATTTTGAATTGCAATAATTACTTATTATTGAATGAATTAATATTAATAAATGAAATAATATTAATGAATGAATAATGAACAAATTAATGTTCATGAAATAATGACATGTCTGTGTACAACTACAATGGTAATATACAAAAAATCACTTGGCGGGCTTGGAGTTAGCAAAAATCTCCACAACCATTTTTTCTCGAATCATCCCCATGTCGTCCTCCGACCAATCAAAAAGCCTTCGGTTCGCCACTATGTACTCGATAATTCTCAAAGTATGGGGACCACAGTTACCTCTATAATTCGGGACATAAAACACCATTAGAAATCGTTCATAAAGAATATGTAAACACGTGAATGAAATAGAATGTCTTACGATTTCTTTTGTTGGGGGACTGTAGAAAGATGCACCAGACTGACCGAGAAGGGCTTTTTTTCAGGAAGTGAACGCCCGACGCCCAGGACGCCTTTCTGTGTGGAACCCTGCGTCACTCAACATGGAGGGTACAAATCACCGTAATGGCCAGACCTGCTGGTTCCTGATCTGATACGGAACTTCCTGTCTCCAGGGGTCATAAATATCAATCTTCCCACGACTAAGGTCGACGCTCACCACCAGCCAATGTTGGGCCCCAACGTTGCACAGAATCAGCACCTGTAATTGTTTGCATGCCGTGTTAGTTGAGGATATACTTACAATTTTTTTTAAAATCATCTCAATCATGTAACACTTACCTGGTCAACCTCGTGCCATGGGTGGTTTCCACTCGTGGTTGCTCCACGGACCATGAAAAGGTCCTCTTCCAACCATCGGGACTGTAACACATTCCACATTGCCGTGCTCACAGCACCGTGGGAATCACGAGGCATCATCCGCTCCCACATGTACAACATAAGTGGCTGTACAAGCATTGACAAGATCGTATTATTAATACAGAAGCATAAAATCCGATGTGATTCCCAAATGTTATAACTACTTACATAAAATTATGTATCCAACACGTTGATCCTCTGGTTGTACACATTGTGGAATCCTCGCTGACGCTTGCGTAGAATATTTAGGTATGCATCCATATGCTGACAAACAATAAAACCATCGTACTTGTTAACAATTCAACAATACTTACACAAAAGTTAATACGAAATATAATAAGTACGTACCGTGTCCTCCAAAACCATGAAGTTGGACTGCATACGAACGAACCATCCCGTGGTAACTGGTGACAACACGTCCACATCACGGCTGTATAATGATTGAATTACTTTAGCTATACATAAATCAGAATAAACAAGATGTACATCCATTTGTATTATAAAAAGTTATACTCACTGTTCCCTGTTGATGTTCCTCTTGAAGGCCTTGTATGCTGCTAGGTGGTCACCGTCCACTAGTCCGTGGGGGTCAAAAATGTGTTCCATGGACTCGGGCCGTGTCTTTAACCTCTTTGGACGGCATGGATCTGTGTAAGGGCTCACCAACTGTCATCCGCGCTTACTTAAACGCTTTACCGGGGGAGGGGACAGCTCCGACGCCACGAACGTGCTGGGTGGGGGAGGGGACCTCTCCGACTCCACGGACGTGATGGATGGGGGAGGGGACCTCTCCGACTCCACGGACGTGCTGGATGGGGGAGGGAACCCTTCCGACTCCACGGACGTGCTGGATGGGGAGAGGGGACCGCTCCGACGGCACAGTCGTGCTAGGTAGGGGAAGGGGACCGTTCGGACTGGACTGGACCGACGTGCTGGGTAGGGAAGGGAACCGCTCCGACGCCACGGACGTGCTGGGTTGGGAAGGGGACCGCTCAGACGGGACTGACTTGCTGGGTGGGGAAGGGGACCTCTCCGACGCCACGGACGTGCTGGGTGGGGGGGACCCCTGAGCCTGGGTGTCTATCCCCCCTGTAAACCTATCAGTCGACCCTCCGGGACTAAATAATTGATCAAGAGGTGGGGGGCCATCCCGGTGTGTACTTAAGGTCGAATGGTGAAGCCCCCGGATCATATCAAGTAACAATCGGTGTTGCTGCTGACGATCCTCATCACTCTTTCGGATCATATCCAAAAACTCCAAGTGTTGACGTTGTCGATCCTCGTCACTCTTTCGGAGGGCTTCACGCACATCGTTCAACATTTCAGTCCACGGAGCCTGAAATCATGTCTACAATGTTAGTACAAAACTATGAACACGTGTTACTAAAAAACACTTAACTTTGTTTTCAGCTTACCTTTCCATCACGTCCAACGCCCCCACGGGAATCCCCTGCAGATGTACCATGTCCGGGGGTGGAAAACCGAACCCACCTATGCCTATGTCTTTCTCGTTGAGGGTCTGTCTGATATCCCACACTGTCACTGGGCCTCAAACCCCCAGCAGCGGACTCATATCCCTCACTGTCAATGGTCCTGTCTGTACCACTGATCCCGCCTAAGGTGGTCTGATCAGGGACCTCGGGCGGCATATCATCCATGTCATCTTCTACATACATGGTCCCCCCCCCCCCCCCCCCCCCCCGTCTAGGCAGGCATAGTACGGTGCTTGTCTCTCAGCTGGTGTCGGCACCAGTTTCTTGAGCGCAAACATCTGAAATATTAGTTAGAACAATGTCATTGTACAATTACTAACTAATAAAAACATTAACAAAATAAATACATACCCTGGCTTTGAAAATCTTTGCTAGCTTCTTCCCTTCCAGTTGTTTGGTCAACTCCCACTTCAAAATAAGGTGAGTCAGATCAGTAACCCTCCGGACACCTACCTCTTTGGCCAACTTAGGGATCACCTCCAAAGCAAATATCTGCATCATGGATAAGTATGATAAGTATCCATACAATTTTGGGCACGAACAATAAAGTACAATTTGTATCTCGAACTTCTTACCAACAGGGCATGAGAAAGACCGTTTATGTTGTAGGTCTCCACCCTATGTACATCAGCGCCCTTTTCTGCCGGCGTCGCTCGAACCCGTCTCTTCGCCTGTCAAACGCATGCTTGAATGAGTGAATAGAATGCCTGTACACGTAGGCACCCCACGGGAACGCATCGAAAGCATCTAGGTCCTCAACCACCCGAAACTGCCAAACTGGAATCTTGAATCTCTCATCCACCCCCATCAGTATCCAGTTCAGCATATATATGAGGCAGAGCTTGACAGCATCGTACGCCTGTCCGAAATCTATGCCGGTGACAACACCCCTAATCTGCTCCAGCGACACCTCATCGGCTCTAGGAAAGTACCGCTCATGTATGTCATTCTCCATTGCTGCATACATTGTGGTCTCTGGTACAACTCCAAACCACAGTCCGGTGATCAGGCAAAATTCCACCTTCGAAAACCTCACCGACTGGGTTCCTAACATGAAGTGCATCTCATCTTTGGGGCCGTTATGATGGAGCTCCCTCAAAAGCAACCGATGGATAATACCACCGAAAAACTTCATCTCCCTATGCATCGTCAGGAAATGCCCGAAACAAGACGCCATGAACCGCCGACGGTCTTCATCTGTAAAATCTACAGGGACACGGTTCAGCACGCCGTCTATATGGGCGAGGGCATCAAAATGGTTGTGTCGTGTCAGTTTGCCCTCGTACCAGTATTCTTTTGGAGTTTTAAGTGAATCCCTCAACCTAATTCTCATCTGTAATGTAACAGAAATACAACATCATTAGACATAATTTTATTAAAAAGCTCGATCCCTTTCAAAACAGCTCGATTACTTTATAAAAAGTCTCGATTCCTTTTCAAAAAGGCTCGATCCCTTTTAAAAGAGCTCGATTGCTTTACAAAAGGTTTCGATTCCTTTTCAAAAAGGCTCAATCCCTTTCAAAAAGTCTCGATCCATTTCATATAGGCTCGATCCAATTCAAAAACAGCTCGAAACATATTCAAAAAAGCTCGATTCCTTTTCAAAAAGGCTCGATCCCTTTTCAAAAAAGCTCGATTCCTTATCAAAAAGGCTCGATCCCTTTCAAAAAGGCTCGATCCCTTTCAAAATAACCTCCACCCCTTTTTAAAAAAGCTCGATCCCTCTTAAAAAAGTCTCGAACCATTTTCAAAAAAGCTCGATTCCTTATCAAAAAGGCTCGATCCCTTTCAAAATAACCTCCACCCCTATTTAAAAAAGCTCGATCCCTCTTAAAAAAGTCTCGATCCCTTTTCAAAAAAGCTCGATCCCTTTTAAATAGGCTCGATCCAATTCAAAAACAGCTCGAACCTATTCAAAAAAGATCGAAACATATTCAAAAAAGCTCGATCCCTTTTCAAAAAAGCTCGATCCCTTTTCAAAAAAACTCGATTCCTTATCAAAAAGGCTCAATCCCTTTCAAAAAGGCTCGATCCTTTTCAAAAAGGCTCGATCCTTTTCAAAAAGGCTCGATCCCTTTCACAATAACCTCCATTTTAAAAAAGCTCGATCCCTCTTAAAAAAGTCTCGATCCCTTTTCAAAAAAGCTCGATCTTTTTCAAAATGGCTCGATTCTTTTTCTAAAAAGCTCGATTCTTTTTCCAAAAACCTAGATCTACCAAAACCTGTTTTTCACGACAAAATTAGCTCGACTAATCAAATAAGCTCGATTTTCTTGAAAAATGTCTCAAAAACCCAGATTTCATCTTCCTCAACTGATATTCAACCAAATTACAAACCCTAACCTAAACCACAACCATTCACAATTCTCTATTTTAGCCGGTTTCTACAATTCCTATCAACAAAACTCAATTCTAACATGTAAGGTAAGTTAACAACAACAAAAACGAGGAAAAATAACCAATCTTACCTTTGTCAATCGCAGCTCTTCCGGTCACTTCACCGTCGATTAGTTTCCCGTCGGTTTGACTGTTGCTTCTCTCTGAATTTAAAAACGACAACTTTCTCAATGTTAAAATATTCCGAGGTATTTTTGTCTCAAACGCTCTTTTGGTGTCTTTTAAACATACATTAGTAAAGTGGTGATATTTGCACAACATACCCCTCAAATAGTGCCAATAATTTTTTGACCCCGAAGGTGGAAGTGGAACATACCTTCATAGAGGTTGAAGAAAAAAATAAAAAAAATTAGGAAATTTTCTTTTTTCTCCGGTAAGTCTCAGAATTTGTTTAAATATCCAATGAATTTCGAAAATACAAAAATAAGTCTTGAGAATGTAAAATAAGTTTTAAAAATATCAAAATAATTCTCAAAAACGTTAATATAAATATCAAAAATATCCAAAAGTATAAGAAACACCAAAATAAATCTAAAAAAATACGAGATTTATTTTTGTGGTTATATTCTAATAGTTTTTTTATCAAAAATATATATATTTTTGCTATTAAAACTCAAGTTGTTAAATTGATAATAATCTTAAAATTTGAGTAAAGAGCACATGTTAGAAAATTTTTGAACCCATTATTTAAGTGGATATTTAGATTAATTTTTTAAATTGTATAGCATCAATGGAGAAAAAAAAAGAAGTATGAGAAATGAAGAAAATGCAAAGAGGGTGTAGCCGTGTAGATTGTAGATCGTAGAAAGAATGAACAACATGGCATTGTAAAGTGACAAGTGTCCAATTCAATATCTAAGAAGCTTCCACGTGGTAGTCTAATGTTACAGGCATCTTCGATACTATTATGTATTTAAAAAAAATGGAATACCACATATGAAAAATATTAAAGAAGTGAGAAAAACTATTTCCAATACAATTATCTAAGTTGAATGTAGAGTGATGAGATAAAAAAAAAGTTAGAGAATATAGAATTGATTTATAATTCTAGAAACTCTCATAAAAATACTGATTAGGATTAATAACTCTTTCTACCAATAATAATGAAAGTCATTTAATTATAAAATAAAACAAGAGAAAAAATAATAATTATTTTATTATGATTGATTATAAAATATATACATATTTGACTTTAGATAATTGTAATAGAGATATAAATATATATTTTTCTATAAAAAAAAATCTAAATATAGATTTATAGTAAATAGAAATAACGGTATGATACTGTTTAGAAACTAAAAAATAATATATTTACGTTCAAAACGGTCTTATACGGCGCATAAGAAAATGAAACACACGTGACATTGTGAAATGACAAGTGTCCAACTAAATATCTAAAAAGATGCCACGTGGTAGTGTAATGTTAGTATATAATGCGTGAGAAAATGAAACTCAATATTATTACCTAATTCAGAAAAAAAAATGGCAAAGAGCAAAGACGACATAAAGTACGGAACGGCGCAGGCGAAGCTATCGGAAGACGAAATGCTGCGTGTTAACTACAAGCACGGGACGCCACTGGAAGCAGGCAAGATCGCCGATTCTCAACCGGTTGATCTCTTCTCCGCCGCCCACAACATCTCTAATAATAATAACTCATCATCATCCGATCAGTCCTCTGTTCATCCACCCCAGTCTCCACCGCAACCGCAACCGCAACCGTCTGATCAGCGTCATTCCGGACGACATAACGTCAATTCCTCCGGCTGAACAAGACACTACTACTTGTACCTTTTTTTTAAGCTCAATTTGTAGCTTCGTTTCATAAAAACAATAAATTAAAAGAATATAAGTAGTAGAGTAGTACGTGTTAATAAAATGTTTCTGTTAAATTTTTCGATTTAGCTAACAGTTAATTTCTTTTATTTTTAATTTTTATTGATTTTTAAAATTTAAATTTTTATAGATAATAAACTAACACTGCCTATAAGAGCTGGCAAAATTGACCCGTAACCCGCCAACCCGACACGAACCCGAGGTCAATAAACGGGTTGGGTTGGCTTCTAAACGGGTTCGGGTTGTAATCGGGTCAACCCGTGTAACCTGTTTATTATACGGGTCGTGTCGGGTTTGGATTCACGGGTTCACGGGTGACCCGTATAACCTGTATAGTTTTACAGATAGATTTTTAATTATTATTATTATAGGGGTTAAAAATAAATTTTAACATACTATATAAACATTCTTTTAACACAAACCCTAACCCTATCACTTGCTCATTACCCTCAACCTCTCAGCCGGTCAGCCCCTCACCCTAACTGCCTAACCCTTTCAATCGCTGACCCTCAAAGACTCAGAGTCTCAGTCACTCTCATACGTCGTCGTCAACTTGTCATCGTCTCCCACGTCCGTCGTCATCGTCCCTTACCTGTCAATCTGTCATCGCCATCGTCGTCGTCATCCCTCACCTGTCGTCGTCGTCGTCGTCGTCCCTCACCTGTCGTCGTCGTCCCTCACCTGCCAACGACGATCTATCACTCGCCTTCTATCACTCTCCGAAGGTGACAGATCGCCAACGACATATCTCCAGTCACCTTCTATCACTCTCCGACTCTCCTACGTCGCCGTCGTGGTCATCGACGTCTTCATCGTCGTCGTCATCGTCGTAATCGTTAGAAGTCAGAACTGCTTGGTTGGTCGTCGTCCGTCACCTGTCGACAGGCTGTCGTCTCCCTCGTTTCCCTCACCAGCTACTGAGATTTTCAAGCGGTAATTGCAATATTCCATATGACATTTATTTTATATTTTTATGGATTTTTTTAGGGTTTGAAACGGAATCCAAATGTTGTTTGAATCTGTAATTGTTTTTGTGTTTGTGGGTTTGGACTGTTCATATATGGCATTTGTTTTTGTTTTTGAATATGGAATTTTTTAGGCAGACCTGCAAGATTCTCAGTTGTTTGAATGTTGTTTGAATCTGGAATTGTTTTTGTGTTTGTGGGTTTTGACTGTTTGAATATGACATTTCTTTTTGTTTTTGAATCTGGAATTTTTTAGGTCTCAGTTGTTTGAATCTGGAATTGTTTTTGTGTTTGTGGGTTTGGACTGTTTGAAGTTGGGTTTACTGTATATTACAAATTCGATGTCATTTTCTGCTACTGTTCAAGTTTAGGTTTAGATTTGTTTTCTGACATTTAAAATTCTGCCTCTGTTTCAATAGTGTTTTTCTTTTAATTGTAATATAATTGTAAAAATAAATCAAAAATGGAAAAACATATTCTGTTTCACTGTTTGTTTGTTAAATGTGAAGGCAATAAGACAGATATATATAAATAGATGAAGTATAGTGTTTGTTTGAATCTAGAATTGTTGTTTTTGTGTTTGTGGGTTTGGACTGTTTGAATATGGCATTTCTTTTTGTTTTTGAATCTGGAATTTTTTAGGGAGACTTGCAAGAGTCTCAGTTGTTTGAATGTTGTTTGAATCTGGAATTCTTTTTGTGTTTGTGGGTTTGAACTGTTTGAATATGTCATTTTTTTTTGTTTTTGAATATGGAATTATGGCTTGGTAAGTCTTGGTAAGTCTTGAATTGTATTGCATTTATAAGTTTATATGTTGTTTTACAGCAAAATCTATAGATTCAAGTTCAAACAATGACGTTATTCCAAGTTTGGGAGAGGAAGAGAAAGGTAATGACACTATGGAGCCAGTGGAGGCAAATAGCAGGCTGTATGGATTATTTATGGATTTTATTTTTTTTTTACTTTGTAAGGACTATGGATAAGTGGATAACTATATTTGTCTTTCGAGATGACTGTACTTAATTTTATATTTGTTGTATTATTTAATGATATTAGATTGGATTTGATTGGATTGGATTATTAAAACTTATTACTCTACAAGGTAATAAGGTTTGATGTATTTGTGTTAGATTAATATGATTTTTTTTTTAAATAATGTTAGGCAAATGTGTTAAATGGGTTCGGGTTAAACGGGTCACACAGGTCAAACCCGACCCAGTAAGACTCGATTAGATTATTAAACGTGTCACGGGTCAACCCGTTTAACCCGTGTATTTATTCGTGTCGTGTTGGGTTTCAGACGGTTAACCCGTTTAATTAAACGGGTCGTGTCGGGTTGAGGGTTAATTCTATTCGGGTCGTGTCGGGTTGATGTCAACCCGACCCATGAACCCGAATTGCCAGCCCTGCTGCCTATCTACCAGATTAGTAGCTAAACCCAGGTACGGAACTAAAGTGACAGAATTGGAGGGGTCAAATAGTAAGAATGATAGAATTGGAAAGGTTAAATAATAAAAACTTAAAAATTATAGCATTAAAATGTAATTTTTTTAACCACAAATTTTTTGTTCTTGGGTCGGGGGGCCATGGCCCCTGCTGGCCTCCATTGTGGTCCGCCACTGGCTGAACCCATATTTCACATTTTCACTCTCCGAAGCTGTCATTAAGCTACACACTTGTTACTAAACAAATATTTGCGAGTAAATGAGAAATGAGTGTTTTTAGGGTTTGTTTGGTCCGTCGAATCGGATAGTATTAGCATCTCATAGTGTTTGGTAATATTATGGACAGTACTTTTAGGACATGTTTAGTATACGGGATTGGATTGGATTGGATTGAGATGAGACTTAACAGGACTGGATTGGACTAAATTAATACTATGTTGTGTTTACGTAAACATATGACTTAACTGAATTAATACCATATTTTGTTTGGTGAAATATAGGATTGTGATAAATATATAAATTAAAAAATTAATGAAAATAACAATTAATGATTTATTAATTTAAAAATGTATTAATTATTAAAAAAAAATTATACCGGACATCAACAATTCACTCATGACTTTGACTCTTGCTTTATGTATGTTCATTTTCACTTTCTTATCCACTTTCTTGTTTACTTTCATTTGTGTTGTCTATCTCTCTGCCTCATATTCTCTTCCTGTTAAGAATCATCAATAATTTCTTCTATGAATCATCAATATCTCTCCCGTCACAGACGCATGGCCATCACCTTCACAGATCTACAGTCTTGATCATCTCTGAACCATCTGTCGATCTCATCTCTCTCTCTCAATCGATCTTCACGTGACATTTTTTTTTCATTTTTGATTTGAATCTGGTTGAGAGAAGAAAAATAATTTTGGGTGTTTGTGTGGTGGTGATGGTGATGGTTCGAACCTTGGTTTGGGGTGATTATGGTAGACAGAAGCTTGGTTTGGGTGATGGCCGATTCACGGGGTGGTGATGGTTGGGATTGTTTTTGCGATGGGCGATTCATTAGGTTCTGGGTTTGGTGATGGTGCTTGGGTGATGGGCGATTCAATGGGTTTTGATTGTTGGGTGATGAGCGGTTCTCTGTGTTCTGGTATGGTGGCTAGATGATGACCGATTGACTGGGTTGTGGTGGTTGGGTTATGGTGATTCATTATGTTATGGTGGTAACAATGATGGTTTCAGGTGGTGATAATTGAAATATATATGCAACTGTTTTTTTTTTTTTTTGCAATGATTTTATTGAGTATATGTACTCATTTTTTTATGATTTTAGTTGATTGGTTTTGGAAATATCATAGTTGATATTTTGTTATTGATTGGAGATGAACGTGATGATTTTGAAGACTGGGTGAACGTGATGATGTTGAAGATGATGGTAAGGTTCTGGGTTTGAACCACCTGGTGTTCTCCAATCTCTATTAAATTTTATAATTTATTTATTATCAAATTATTAAAAAAAATAAAACAAATTATATATATAAATCTTTAAAAAAGAGCCCCATCGTATTGATTTGTCTAGTTCTTTGTTACTTTCAAACATGAGATTGGATTGAAATTAGTCTCATATTTGTCTAATCCCATATGCCAAACATGCCCTTCTAACCCTATTCAGTTATACAGTGTACTTATTTTATACTGTCCCAACTATATTAAAAACCATCTAATAAGGAGAGGTATTTCATAACCATATAATTTAAGAAAAAATTTAAAAAATTGAAAATAGTGTTGAGTTCAGACAGCCTCCATTGTGGAGGCTGCTTAGTGCTTGGCCTTCTTCATCAAGGAGCTACCGGCCTCCCTAATAAAGGCCCCCAGGAGGAAGCGTAATCAAAGAGGAGGTAAGACTCCTCCTTTGAGAATGCCTTCATCAAATGACGATGCCACACCTCCTCCATCGTGGAGGTGGTCCATATCTATATTTATCCGGTCGATCTATAGCCTCTAGGAACCAGAGGTCTAGGAGAGCGGAGGACAGAATCTTTAAATTGTTTTTTGAATTATTATTATTTTTGAATAAAAATATTTATTTATTTATTAATTAGTTTGATTTCTAAATATATTTTAAAATATTTAATTTAAGGGTAACTCTAGGTTTTCCATAGTTTTTCTCTTAAAAAAAATATATGGGGTTGTCACGTAAAATGTCAATATTTTATAAATTATGAGATTATATGGTGAGCGATATAATGTTGACACATCTCGTGTTAACACCATTTGAAAAGGAATTTAGAAAGAAAAAAAAAAAAAACCTAATAGTACTATTAATTTAATTAAAAAATAAATGAGTTAATTTAGGATTGTTCAATACTATTCGATATCATTATATCAATCATGCTAACAAGTAGAGTATTAAATGTAATTCAATACAATGCGTATAATCCTATATAATAGGGTTTTACTAAATTAATTCAATATAATCCAGTATAATCCTATACAATAGGGTCTAGTAACGTAAGACCATATTCAATCCATGTCTTATTGTCAATGTTAAATTTGGTATTAAAAAATGTAAAATGATATATTTGATACAATAATTTAGTATTGTGTTCTAATGTACAGTTGTATTTAATATGCTATTATTATTATTATTTTTAATTAAACTTATATAACATTTACTATTAATGTATTTATTAAAATGGTGGAGAATGGTCGAATGAAATAGATTTTGATTGAAATATCATTAATATATATTAAATTTAAATTATTTTAAACATTTAAAAAATATATATGATGATATTTTTATAATTAAAGAATATATATTTATTGTTGTACCAAATTTAACATATATTATACTGTGTATCAAATTTAACACACTATATAATATATATCAAATTTAACATAACATTTTGATAATGCATTGGAATAACACTTTTACAACTTATACTAAATTTTAGTTCGACACACTAATGTTGCCATACATGGCCTTAATAACAAATTGAAATAACAAACACGAGGGAATTGGAAGAGACTCGAGAGAAAGCAGCTAAGCAACACGTGGCAGGTGCTCTAAACGACTATAACGGTTCCTGCTGACGTGGCAGCTCTCCAAGTTCGTTATATATCAACTGATCCTTACCATTCACCAGTACTCTCTCATACCATCTCTATTGACTACTCTCTCTCTCTCTTTCTCTCTCACTCACTTAAGAGTTAAGAGAGTCAAACAATAAGACTCTTGAAAGGTAAAATCTTCCTCTTCTTTCAAGCTAGGCTTCCATGGATTTTTTTTTGTTTACTATCAACGTAGACACCTTTTTTTTCCTTTTCCAAGAAACGCAAATAACTTTGATTCTACTCATTCTTGGTACTAGTACTATAGTTTTATAAGCCCTTGAATTCTCTTTCTTTCCTTCCTTTTCTCCCATTTTCTCGGGAACCAAACAGATTTTTCTTCTTTAATTACGTGTAACTGTTTATTTCTTACTCTAAACGGTTTATGCTAATGATGGATCTGTTTGTAGTTTCAAGGATAGTCTAATTTTCTGGAGAAATGGCCAAGCAGTATCTACGTTTCTATCTCACTGCGACTGTCTTCTCGGCAATTCTCGCTTTACAGTCTCTGGCTTCAACGGACCCGCTTGACGGTAACTTCTCTATAAATCCTTTCTCTCAAGCTTTTTCTGTGGAAAACTGCTGTTGTGTGATGATCGTCATTGATTGCGATTTTCTTTTTCTTCTGTTTGTTTCCTGAGAAAACACAAGAAAACTAAGAAACCAAAATAGCCACTCTTCAAGCTTTGATTGCTCGCCTGCTCGGGAACGCAGAACAATAGAATGGTTATAGCCTATAGTTGGTATTTTTCTTTCTGGTATATAAAAGATTCTCAACTGTTTCGATTTCCCTCACTCGGCTTCAATTTTTATTTTCCTTTCTTTAACGTTTTGGCGGGAAAAAAAATTCCGGCGGAAGCGTTTTCTTTGACTTTTTAATAAGCAGTTATCTATAGAATTTGCGGCTATTTGAGGAAATGATCCAGTGTGTGTGAGTCTACAATAAATAATTTAGAATCCTTAGTAGCGTCTCTGGAAATTCTGGTGATAGTACTTTCTTGTAACATTTTTGTTTTCTATTGTGCTCAAATATATTCTTGGCTGTAGATAATGTGACATCTAGCATCTGACTTTATTTTCTTTCCTGGGTTTAGTTTTGACCATCAATTTACTAACAGCATGAACTGTTTTCTTTTTTACTATTATTATTACTTTTTGCAGTCACAGCTCTTCAAGATCTGTACAGGGCCCTGAACAGCCCATCACAGCTGAATAGATGGAAATCGGATGGGGGGGATCCATGCGGGGAATCATGGACCGGAGTTTCTTGTTCCGGGTCATCTGTAATATACCTGTAAGGCTGTAATTCTATTTGCCTTAATGAAGTGCTAATTGTGACAATTTGTTCAAGTACTAATCTTTTGTTTTATAATTTTTATGCAGTAAACTTAATGGGTTGGACCTCATTGGGCATCTTGGAGGGCAACTCCATAATCTTCATAACTTGAAGCATTTGTAAGTTATATGCTGTCTGCAATTTAGCAGTTTAAAAGTCATGGGAGCTCTTACTTTTGTTTTATTGGCATTTTAATATGGTTTTTCTTTATTAGGGATGTTAGCTCCAATAACATTCATGGTGAAATTCCAAATGACTTACCTCCTGATGCCACTCACATGTAAGATGCCTCTTTTATTTATTAGGGTCTCCTTGTATGTTCGAATCTTTTATCAATTTCAAATGACTTACCTCCTGATGATTCTGCTTTTATTATGGATGATGCAGAAATATGGCAAGCAATAAGTTGAGCCAAAATATTCCACACTCTTTGTCTACCTTGAAACATCTCAGACATCTGTAAGTTAACTGCCTGTTTTACTGGTTTTGGTTTATGATTATCCATTATTGAACTAATTGTATTGTTTTTTGCTCCGTTGTTGCAGAAACCTGAGCCACAATTCATTATCTGGACCTATTGGCAATGTGTTTACTGGCCTGCAGAATCTTAAAGAGTTGTATGTTTTCCCCATTTTTTTTTTTTTTTTGCATTTGAAGTCAAGGAAAGTAAGGTGTTTGATTTTGACGTTATTTTAACTTGAGACCTGTAATGAGTAATGACCAAATTTAAACGAAGCTCCTATCCAATAAATTCCAGGGTTTCTGTTAAAATCCCAATTGTCATTGGTATAGCCTCTATTAGCATAGATATGTTGATGAAGTCAATGGGAAGAAACAACTGAAGTGAATCTTAACCATATAAAATCAATCTGGTGGGACTTAATTTTTTAGATTTTCTAAAGTTTGTATTTAGATGTAGTTTAGAAATGATATATGGAAGGGAAACTAGCTTTTGGTATTAATTGCCGCATTGGACTTACTCCAATGTGAAGCAAATTGCAGTGTCATGTTAATGGGATGGAACTATAATCTGGTTGAGATCAAATTTCAATGTCCTGTTAACTATAACTGTTAATTGCAATGTCCTTTTTCTGATTCTTATTCCTGTGAATTCCCTGGTGTTCTTTCCCAACTCATACTAATTTCTTTTCTTAATTTTAATTCATTCTGCTGGCACAGGGATCTGTCATACAATAACTTCACTGGAGATCTACCAAGTTCTTTTGGCTCTTTGACAAATCTTACCGGACTGTGAGTTTGTCATTACTTTCAACGTATCCTTGTGCATAGGACAGCAACTTTGTATAGTTATAAATCATGTTGATTTCCATTCATTGTTTTGGGCATATATGCAGGTTCTTGCAGAGTAACAAATTCACTGGATCAGTTATTTACCTGGCCAATCTTCCCCTAGTTGACCTGTATGTTCTTCATAGTGAATCTCCCAGAGTTTCTCAGTTATTCTGATTTTGATTTTTTTTATTATTTCCTGACACATCCGTATCCAGGAACATTGTGGATAATGATTTCAGTGGTGTTATTCCAAAGGAGTTTCAGTCAATTCCAAATTTACTGTGAGTAAAGTTGCAGTCATCTTTATGTTATATTTACCTACCTTAACAATCACATTATGCATTATTTTCCTCTTTTATCTCTCAAGGTTTTGGGGGAATAAGTTCCAAGTGGACTACAACTCTCCACCATGGGGTTTCCCTTTGGATAGTTGGCCCTTCGAGAATAATATTACTGCCCCTCCAACAACTGAATCAAGTGCCATCGAGAAGCATCCCTCTATTAAAGCAAAAAGACATAGCAACAAGGGACTGGGACCTGGAGGAATAGCTTTTATTTGTGGAGTAGCTCTTGTGGCAACCTGTGCAGCACTATTTGTTGTTATCCGAATTAATCGAGCACGTGCACAAAGGCTTAAACGCTTTGACAGCAGCAATAGTAGATTGCGGCATTCTGTCCCAATGACTACAGACAGAGGTGAGGGTACTTACTGCTGCATATTTACTTGTCTATTACATGTTTTCATTGAAAATAAATTTTATGCTACATAGATGATAAAACTTCAAGACTTTAAGAATGATTTGAATTTTGATACCATTATAGTCTTTTAGATGTTTAATATTTCTGAATATAATATGGGGAAATGTCACTTTCTGCTCATATGTGTTTACTGCATAGTTGTGCTTAATTATCTCATCATGTGCTTAACATGAATAGTGGTGATAATCTTTCTCATGTTTTTTTTGGTTGACTAAACACATTTTTGGCATAATGCATGTTTGTTTTTCCTAGCTCTTGTTCAGTACTGGTTCTATTAATCCAATCTATTGTTCTGCATGGCTTTGTGGGATATCAAGCATGCTTGTTTCATTATTACAATTTCATTTCTCACTTTTCTTCTTATCCCTTTTGTTTCTTCTCTGGTTGTAGACTTTCCTTGTACTGCACTTGAAGAAAGCCCCCAACCCTTTACTGTCAGCTCCCCGTTCTTTCTTGGCCAAAGGCCTACACCTCCCGTTTCTGCTATTAGAACAGAGAAAACTGGTGGAAGAAAAAGTTTCTCTAAGAAATGCAAATTGCCAACCAGTGCAAAAGTTTACAGTGTGGCTGAGCTGCAATTAGCTACTAACAGCTTCAGTGAAGAGAACCTTCTTGGAGAGGGATCTCTTGGTTCTGTCTACAGAGCTGAATTTCCTGATGGCCAAGTATATACCTGCACTTTGCTATCAATTATTTATTGCAATTTATTACGACAATTAAATTTTGTATTTTGCCCCCTTGAGCATTCTTGACTAATTACATTTTTGGCCAGATTTTTGTTGTGAAGAACATCAACATGGTATCTCTGTCTTTCCATGAAGAAGAACAGTTCATGGATGTGATACGGACGTCATCCCAATTGAGGCACCCAAACATTGTATCACTTCTTGGCTTTTGTGCAGAACATGGGCAGCATATTCTGGTGTACGAGTATGTCAGAAATTTGTCTCTTGATGATGCTCTGCACAATGAAGTATATAAGCCCCTTTCTTGGAGTATCCGCCTTCATATTGCCCTTGGCATTGCACGAGCCTTGGAGTAAGTATTCCATATCTTTCTCTAATATGATCCTATCATTTTGTCCTAATAAATTATAGTGCACTAATAACCTTCATTTAAGAATCACATCAAATAATGCAAATTGAAAGATATTGTAAGTATATTTTTCGGTCTAAAACATGCCAAGTAGTTGCACTCTATCATGGTTCACAATCTGCCAATATTGCTTTTCCTGTGAGGCAGAAGTAGGATCTGCTATTATAAGTTTTTTGAGATTTGATGGTTCTTATTTTGCAAATGATATTTTCAGTTATCTGCACTCCACATTCTCACCTCCCTTATCTCACTGCAACATTAAGGCTGCCAACGTTTTACTTGATGAAGAACTAGTGCCGCGTGTATGTGACTGTGGGCTGGCTATCTTAAGACCACTTACAAGCAACAGTGTTAAACTTAAGGTAAGCACATTCAGGAATCAGTTTGATGCTTCAATTAAGAAATTCTTTACAGTTTGTAAGGATGGGCTAATTTTAACTCAAATTTGATACATCCTTCCCGCTCTATCTGTCTCTCACATTCTCACCAAACACTGGAGATAAAGTGTCCTGGTCCCTAATTGTGAATTAATGATTCCTAAGCTATGAATTTTAGTAAATTGGTTGCTTGGATGTCATTGCAAGCTGAGAGCGCTATGCTTCTAAGCAAATTGAGAAGGAAGAATAATCTCACAATTGGCACACTAATGCAAACAGGCCTCTGAAATTGCTATTGGCGGCACTGGCTACATAGCACCTGAAAATGGGGTACCGGGAAGTAGTGATAACACGAAGACTGATGTATATGCCTTTGGAGTGTTGCTTTTGGAGCTATTAACAGGAAGGAAACCAGTTGACAAGTATGGTTCTTGCTTATTTTCCATTCCTTAAAATTGACTGTTGTTTGGTGACCTTTTTGTTTATTTAACACACAGTTCAAGAGCTAGACAAGAGCAATCTCTGGTAAAGTGGGCATCATCTCGGCTTCATGACCGTGACTGGTTAGAACAGATGATTGATCCAGGGATTAAAGGAACCATTCCCCCCAAAACTCTCTCTCGATTTGCTGATATTGTCTCTATGTGTATTCAGGTACTGGCACAATTGTATATCGTTAAGCTGCTTATATGAACATAGTTGACATCAATGTCTAAATGCACTTTCAGCCTGTAAAGGAATTCCGACCACCAATGAGTGAAATCGTGGAATCTCTGACTAGTCTATTAGCAAAGTTGGGGATGACAAAAAGCAGTGCAGCAGATGCTACTGAAGCTGACCCGTTTGAGAGGTCTTTCCGTTCAACACACACCCGTTTCGTAGGCTCCCCTGCAATGAGCTATTTGTCCGTATGATCAAAGCTGATGAAATACTCGCACTTAGCATTGCTGATTCAAAGTCCATTTGAACATTTCTCCCCAGTTGCATTACAAATTGTATAAATTCTTCTGATGTTAATAGGTTTCCTCTATTTCTTTCTTGAGAGACGTTACTGCATACTGGATCAGATTGAAACTCTGGTGTATGAATTTGTATTGTTGAAAGACTACAATATGTTTTGGGGATTTAAAAGAGAGAACTGGGACACAGAAACTAAAATTGTAAAGAGATGAACGTAAAGCCAAGCGAGAAACCAAAACTTAAAATTGTAAACTTCTAAACTTTTGTTCTTAACGTGTAACGTTGTAAACAAGTGTTTTCAACATGAAATCTTAATTATGTTCTCGTTGCAATATTGAACACTTTTGAAGGGGCAAACGATATCAAATTTGAGTCCATAATGTCATTGAAATCTTCTCGATAGGGGGAGCAAAGTTGTAGAGTTAGAAAAACGAGGGAAGACAAAGAAACTACTGGATAAAGAGGGGAACTTGTTCAAAGAGAAACACAAATGGATGAGAGATATATGAGTGACTCGATCAATAATTCAATATACATAATATTTACGGGCATTTTCATCAACTCGCTGGCAAAAACCTGAAAGAAAATAAAAACTTTCAAACGCAGCAAAATTTGAATTTGATGCTAATTTAAGGGCCAAAGGAGGGAATTCCCTGAAAAAGAATTCCGGTATATTTTTTTGGCAATCATTTTTACCTAAGTTACTTTATATTTTGTTCATTCAAACATCCAATAAGCAATAATCATTTAACAAGCCATTTATTTATTATTTATTATTCATTATTATTTCCTTTTAGAAGACTCGATTATTATATATAATAGTCGAGCTTTAGAAAGACACTATTAAAATGGTTGTCAATCAGGCATAGGCTTCCATTTTGCATGTGCATAAAGAAACAGGAATATGAAAAACCTTACCAAAAAAAAAAGTTGTTCGGTTTCATTCTATTATCCAATTTCAAAACTCTTAGTCTAACATGTTTATTCATTCTTGTTGTCATACACTTACGCACTGATCCCGCTATTCAACAAAGCATTGATCCCTCCGATTATGTTCACAGGTCTTCCTTCAAACATGGATGAAAGTGTACTCTCGCATAACTTCTTCAGCTCCCTGGATTTTGCAAGTGCTGCTTCCTGAAATTCAGTGAGCATTTATTTATTTACTATTCTATTCCGTGTCAAAAATGACAGAGCAAACCTCATGTACCATATCAAGAATACTCACTTGCTTTGGCCATGATGAAGATAAAGAATTTTGAAGCTCCATGCGTTTCACAGCCAAGTCCTTCAACCCATCTTTCAATTTTACCTGAAGATGTTTCTTTTCATCCAATGCGGTAACTAGTCTGTCTAGATATCTGCAGTATTGATCAAATCAAGAGTTAAGTACCATTAGAACTCAGCAAGGAAAACAATCCAGTCTAACAAACTTCGAGAGATAAAATCTGTCGCAGACCATGATGAGCTGATTTGCAAATATGGAAAAATGCGTTGTAAGAGCCCAGAGGGAAATTAAAAAAAGGAACTTGATAGGAACTTATTAAATTAATCATACACTAATCATATATCAAAGAATAAGCTACCCTGATTGGTAATCTCATTACTTACTCTACACATTATTCTAGACAAAATATTCATATTTAAGAAAAAAGTAAAAAGTAAAAACATGCATATAAAGCCATTTTCTGAATACAATGCACTAACAGGGGCAAATAACTATTTTTCAACATCTCATTAAGCAAAATATTTGCAATTCAGTGACCACTGGGAAAAACTGCTATTAGCCGCACTGGTCCACTTTTCAATGTTTCAAAACTGTAATATTTACTAGCTTTTAAAGTTACAAGTTGGACAAATGGTTGACTGGTACTTGGGATAAAAATTGGCCGGTGACCACAGTTTCTGTGATTTTCAGACAGTGAAAGTTGTCAATTAACATTAGAATTCGAACATAACTAATAGAACTATCTAAAAGTTGCGATTGAAAGACAGGAATTCCATTTAACAGATGCTTAGTTGTGGTCTGCTATTAAAAAGAATGGAGAAATCCCCTCAGCTTACCTTTTCACTTTTAACTTTTCTGTTACTTTTTCTTCTTTTTTATTTTTGAAACTTCAACTTTTCTGTTACTACTAAATCCAAGCAACATCTTTGTCTGATATCTCAGTTCAACGAGTATGTGTGAGTGTGTACAACAAAAAAACAAAACACAAGGGGAAACGCTTAAAACCAGTGTAAATGATCTACCAGTACCTTTTGGAATTGAGAATCATGATCAGGTCCCGTGTTTTCCTATTTGTCAGCAAAGAAATGGCCAAGGAAACATTGGATAACGTAGTCTCAATAGCCTCAGGAGTATACTGCTGCAACACCAAGGGAGCAACTGATTGGACTTGATTTCGCAAGGACAAAGTGTCATCGTTCCTTATCTCTACCAGGCACTGATTTAAAAATGCTTTGACCTGATAAAACAACATTAATACCAAAAATGAATTCTTAAATGTAGGACTGCTTCAATGTAATGACTAAAAATGTTTTGTCAATAATGTTTATCCCTCTGTCCAGTTCCTGTTCTTTTTTCTTATTAATTTTACACAATTGATGTTTTTACAAAAATAAATAAGGAGTAAAACATAAAGAAAACTTGCAAGTAATATGAGATGGCCATATACAATGATATAGCAAGTTATAATATACCTCATACAAATCATCAAGAAGTCTATTCCTGTACTCTGTATCCAGTAGCTGGCTCCTGTCTTCCTTGATTCCTGGGGTTTGAGTTAAGGTATCTGGAACAAATTTCTGATTTTCCATGTCATTGTTTGGCAAATTATCGTCAATCACATCAACTTGAGGTGTTTCAACACTAATATCCCAAGATATCTCTGAAACAGAAACCTCAAGATGCAAGGCATCTTCTTCTTTATTCAATGTAGTTTGATCACTTCCCACAGCTTCATCTGGTGAAGAACTCTGAAAGATCTCACTGGCATTAACTATCTCATATGGACCCAAACCATTACCAGCATCTTCTGTTTCTTCTACAGTACCAATATCCCAATCAATCTGAGCACTGTCAACAGAAATATCCCAGTCAATATTATCTGAAGCAACATCTATGTCCTCTCGCACATGCTTTGTGTCAATAAAGTTTGATTGAGCAACAGCAGAATCTGGGATCTCGGAGGCCACAGAAACATTCAAAGAAGGGGGATTTTCACGAATGTTTTTCAAATACAGTAAGACGGTCCCTAAAGATTTCTGCAACCATATTTACAGGCCAAATTAGAGTGGAAATGAATCATAATAACTTCAACATCCATCTGCATATCACAAGAATGATCAATAGCTATAGCAAATTTAACCCATAATAATTAGATAATTAAACTCCAATTACTGCCTTACATCATTTTCAGAGTGAGCGTCTTTGACAAAATTGGAATAATATTCCATAGCATTCGACATTGAATCACTGTTTATAACTTCCAATATCTTGCTAAACGTGCTCGGAAGCGAATTTGCAGTCTCTAAAAGTTCAAGCCTCACATTTTTCCCCTGCAAAGAATAAAATTGTGATTTTGAATTTCTGATACATAGATTGTAAGAAGCAAAACAAATCAAACCAACTTGTCAACCATCAAAAGAATGTTCATCATCACCTGCAACCCAAGCTCCTGACAAGCCTCCGCATATTTAGTTGCTGATAGAGCTGCACTCCTTTTTATATCAGTTTCTTTGCGGTCAAGTTCTGCTAATTGTTGTTGAATTTTTTGCACCTGTTTTCTCTGATACGGACTACGTATTTGAAAACGTATCTAATCAATTATTTTATCGGATAGACATCAAACAAATAGTCATAAGTAAAGTCATCAAAGAAGCGGTCCACCATAAAAGCATAAACTTACATATCATAATTTACATTTTGGACCATAATTTGAGCAGCCTCACCAAGGTAAATATGATCTTTCTCAAAAGCACGCACAATTGCTTCCCAGGAACCCTACCACATTTAAAAGGCAGTTTGAGACTTATAATACAGATGAAGTTAGCACAGAAAGATCAGAGAGAGAGGACTGTCTTACCGCAGCACCTGATAGCCGCCCAAATATATTCCGACATTCTGGGGTTGACTTCAGTAAAATGTCGTATATTTTTCTGGCCTCTAAGTAACCAATTCCTGGGAACAGAGTTTCAGTCATCATACAAGATTGGTATTTAGTACTTAGATGAACCATGTTAAATTTTAAAAATAATAATAATATGTATATTAGAAAAGGGATTCCCAACTTCATACCTCCACATTGCAGAAATATATCAAGAGTCAAGGTAACAGTAATAATAAAATCAAAACTTAGCTTGCATGACAATTAGCATATAACATTTACACCACACCATATGTGTATACTATAAATCATCCCAATGAACCTCCAAATTGAGTGTGGCGGTGTGGCCAATCATCCTTTTTAATAGCAGTAGGTAATCATCTTAAAAGACATCTTGCAGAATCCAACAAAACTTTCCTCATCAAATCTTCCCACACATGATGAGCACAATTGTAGTCCACAAGACGTTTTGTGTGTGATTATTCTTGAGAATCCATTTCTAGCTAGGAAATGCGTGATTTGTGGAAGGAATGGAGAAAGGAATGAAATGGAAGGTAGAACAGAATGTGGGATGGAATGAGATTCCATTGTTTGATTCGGACATAGAATTGTTGAACAGTTGAAGGAAAGGAATCAAACATATTTCATTTGGGCAATAATACCACTTAACTTAAAATAGTTGATTTCTGATATTTAATAAATATAAATATATAAATATCTATATATATACATTCAATTTAAATTTTATTTTAAAATAGCAAAAAATACCTCTAGAATATATAATTACATATAAAAATATCATGTAAAAATATATTGAATAAAAACATCTGTCATTTTCTTGATCAGGAATTGTAAGTCAAAATCTTGTCACAGCTTGCAAAAACTGAACTAAAAACATAAGTATTGAGTGCAAAACAGATAATTATTTCCCTGCAAAACTAATGACGCTTCACTTGTCATGGCTTTCCTTAATCAAAAATAATTCAGGTTGAGAACAAGAGAACAAGAAAAGGAATGGTGGGAAATAGAAAATCAGGTCAAGCCAGAAATCAGCATAAAAGAATGGTTCTGTAACCACAGTACACTCACAGTCCAATATTTTTTTTTTTTTTGTACAAGATATTAAGTGTACATACATGATGACATTTCCTGAAATGGCAACTGAGAATCAAACCCAGTAGTAGGAACTCAAAAGGAAAGAATTTTGTGAAACCTTAAAGGTTCCGTCACAAGAACTTTAAGAGGACTCCAATCAAAATTAAAAATACTCTTACAATTTGATCCTATCATTCCAATTTTATCAGACATTCCATGAGAACCCAACTAAAAAACCGGACGACCCTTTTAACGAAAAACCTTACCTTCAACACCGAAACAAATCCCAAAGGCTTCATTCAATTTCAATTAAGCAACAGACAGACCCTTTGTAATGATTCCTTTACTTGAAAACTTGCTTCAAGAATATGAAGAACACGTAGCTGCTCTTTGTTTTTATCACACATTATAGGATTTATAGCTACACTGGATTGACGGAACATGCTACTACTATATATGACTATATAGTTACCGAGCGATTAATACACATCGGATTCTAATCTAAGATTGAACTATATAATTCAAAAACATTAGCTACATATTGGATACCTAAAACAATATCTTCCCTCACTTTCTTCGGAGATTCACATATAAGTCAGTCCCATTTAACCTCTTGATCAGGTAATGAACCATTAAATATCATTTTCCCCATACAAAATTTGTTTTTCTATCTCTTTCAATGAACCAGACATAGATAAAATCAGTAAAAGATTATTAAATTAAGAAGAAGAAAAACACATAAAGTGTGTAAAATTGATGAGTTGAAAATTACCATCGGAATCTAGGGTATGGAAAAATGGATCGATATCTTTAGGAAGAGCAGAGAATTCCTTTGAAATTTTGGCCCTGATCACAGCCATTCGTTTTCTCCAATCGGAAGGAATTCTTTTCCGATCAACCAACCATTCTTCATTAATAACAAAAGTTTTACAGAAAAACAAAACTAATTAGCAGCAGAGTAGTGAATGAATTGAAGGGAGAGTGTGTGAATTGTTACCTCCAAGACGAGAGAAAGTGATGTCGATTGGCAGTTTACGTATATCTTCCGGAGTCTGCATCGCTGAGAGAAAGAGAGAGAGAGTAACAGTGAGCTCGGTGGTCTCGTTTTCGTTTTATTTTCTCCGCTGCCGAGTGAGGCTTGTCAACGTGGCTGCTCAGCACCACCGAAAACGGGTCGGTCTCAGGTCTCAACTGCAATCCGTTTCCGTTTTATTTTCAACTTGGATCATCCGGTCATCTTTCCTCACCTTTCGTAATTTTTGACATGTATATTATTAACACGTGTACTTCCTAATAAAAAAATGGTTTCCGGTGCTTCACTTATAAAATTAATTTATTATTAGTCTTTTTCAATAGAGGAATACCAGACAATCCAAATATTTAATCCAAATGATATGGTAAATGAGTTATCATCACTATACAAAACATGAGATGATATGGATAATGAAAAAAATCACTTCCCACATTATTTAGGTTGAAATTTAGACTAAAATTTTGGTTGACTTATATTAGTGTTTTCAATATACTTTAGAATTGTTGAATAAAATAAAGTAGAAAACAGAAGCGGTTACTGACAATTGACCCGTTGAAGTTAGAGAGTCATGTAGATAGCTTCTAAAAAAATGTTATCACCTCAGCTTGAAGTTGTATTAAAAAGGTTACATCAGGGATGAATTTTTTAACAAAGTGGATATTCATCCTATGTTGCATCTAATTTTTTCACAACTCATATTAACATCGGAGATGATATAAGTAAATCAATGATTTGGATTAATTTTTATATTTTTACCCTACCAAAATTAATTCAGATTGCCCTCAGGATGTATCTCAAAACGAGTTTAGGATTAATACAGATAACTCTCAAATCAACGGTTCAAATCCTACCGATAACCACCTAAAAAAAAAAAAAAAATGTTTATATATGATGTTCCATGTAATTTAATTTTATTGTTTCTGAAAATACTCTTACCCTCTTACTGACACCCTTGACCTTGAGGAGTATTGGCAACCGAACCGATGATCTATAAATCATAGGATCGATGTAGAAGACTACAAGGAAAATAATTTGTAAATGGATTGCTCTAAAATCACACAAAAACCCCACTCGAAGGACACCACCAATATCAAAATGTCATTTCATTTAAATGAAAGGTAACACCCATACAAATGTCACTCATGGTCCACATACCATAAGACAAGACGACAAGAGATTAATAGTCGAATCTTTCATTAACTTTGGTACCTACTCACAATTTGAGAAAGTTTAATTCCATCAATTATCCACATCCTCAATTCTTCCGGCTGCTGAATTACATCCAATCCCACTTCAGCAGACCAGTAAACAAATTCACATAAAGAACATAACCACCATAAAATTGAATATATAACAAAATCTTCCGACTATAATCCTCTTTTGTTTAGATAATTTGATAAACGTGAAAAGCGGGCTACAGAATTACAAACAAAAAAAGGTTTTAGAAAGGCCTGTGATAACCTCCTATATGAAACAAAGAATGAATAAATGCAGCTTCACTGACAAAAGGTATGTGAATGAACGACCCGGAAATAGCAGCCCTAACGCACTGCAACAACACGGTGATGTAAGCAAATCCCATTGCTGCCCAGAATTGCATTCCAAACTTTCCATTGTAGTGTATAAGCGGCATAAAATTGATCGTATACCAGCAAATCTGAAGGCCCGTCTCCAGCAACATACCCATCATCAGATGGAACCTGAAGAAGAGAGGCCAGTCCTTGTTCTTAACCACCCAACAGTATGCTAGGTAGCAATACATCAAAGTGAACCAGCTTGGAAGTCGTGTAATGGCTCCTGGGACGTAAAAAATCAAATTCTCGAACAGCTCATAGTGCTGTGAGAAGGGCTGTAAATAATATCCTACATCAGATATCTGTAAAGCGATCAAATAGGGTATGCAGGCTAAAGTCCTCCACCACCATTCTGGCTTCTCTTTGACTGCAGGTATGCGGAAACTAAATGTCTCCTTAGATGCTGCTCTCAAAGGCACCAGGGATCTTTGCCGTCTAGGATTACTTGTTTCTTGATCCCCAGATAAAAACTGGCTAGATGTTGAAGAAATGTGAGAAAGTGGAGTACCTGCCAATTAACATATAGTAAAAACAACAACTGAGAATTCATCATAGTTATTTAACATGTTTTTAGAATTTTCTGTCTCAAAACATAACTTGCCAAAACACAGTTAAGTGATGTTTTACTTATTGTCTACCTTCAAAGTGAGATAGCAAAAAGTTGTAGAACTTCTTCTCAATTAATAAAAGAATGTCTGCACGGAGACATTCTTCCAATAAAACCTCAAATTGTTTAGTAAGTCACAAGTGTTCAAAAAAAATATCTAAAATACAATAAACAAAAAGTTGTGAGACTTCTACTCAATTAAAAAAAGAATGTCTATACCGAGACATTCTTACAATAAAACCTCAAATTGTTTAGTAAGTCATGACTAAAATACAATAAAAATCTAAACTTAACACTTTAAAGATGTATTTTCGTTAAAATATCAGTCACAACGCTGGTTAGTGTTCTATGTACAATATCTTTAACAGAACCAACGTAGTTTCAACTCATATATGCCACCGTATCACCCATCTGCTCTAACAAAATAATAGAAAAGAAGCGCTTTGATATAGCTGGCTGAAGTGTGCATTCTAGTAATACAGCTAGATGCAATATAGATATAAACATAAATTATGAACCAATGCCAATGGATTGAAGAGTAAAAGGATACGAAATGCAGAGCACCAAAATTCAAATAACAAAGTCACTTCACATGTTAGTAGAATCATTATAAAGCTTACTCATTATTAATGAACTAATGAAGTATTAGATATCTCAATAAAAAAAAACAGATTAGTAGAGCTTGTTTTTACTTTCCAAAAAAAAAGAGCTTGTTTTTTTTTTTTTGATATATATCAATGACCGTGAACAATAATCATAACTTCAATATGGTGAAAATAAAAAGAAATGAGTGATGAGAAATTGATATACCTGCAGAAATCTGTGAACTTGTACTAATTGACAAACTAGGATATGACACGTCAGAATTGCAAGCAACAACCGAGGGTCTATATGCCTTTAAGGTCTGTGCACATCTTTCTTGAATAACATTCTTATACCTACATTAAAACCAAAGGTTGTAAGTTGAACACATATATCCAAATAAAAAGAACAATTGAAAAACAATATTAAAGGCGAAGAAAGCATCATGTTTTTCCTTGATCTTGCTCACAAAATAAAAATATTGTCAACATTAGTAGAATGAACACATAAAAGCATGTAAAGTGTTTGCTTAAAATAGCAACCCAACAAATCAACACAAAAATTGTCAACTTCCAAGCAAGGAACTAAAGTACCTATTTGAATCCGAATCCAAAATCATGTTCAAACACAATTGTTCATTAAAATACACCTTCAACATCTTTTAATCAAATTCACCATAATTTGATATTTGTACTTTGCTACATACATCATCAAGGGTCTCCCTCAACCCGAAGGAAACCTTCAATCACATCTCTAAAGATCAAGTCTTCAAATTTTGCGATTCCTTTTTTTTCCTGTTCTCTCAATATTAATGTAGTTTACTTCCTTTACCCCTCCATCGGAAGCAAATCTAAACTTGATTACAAAAAATTGGGTTACTAAGTAACTACACTAATTTGATTGTTACAGGATTTTTGGCTCTGAACACAAAAATTGAAACAGGACATATTAATTACCAGAATATGTTACTAACAAAACAAATTTACTCCTCTTCCGTCTGCAAAAAATACAAAATAACTAACTAAATGACAACAAAGTAAATGACAAAATCAACAAAGACATTGAAAGTTGAAAATAAAAGACTGAACAGACAAAAAATCCCACCTCTAGTGCGTTGTAGGAAACATAGTTGTGCCATTAATTAGCATCATGAGTCTTTATTCAATTTGATTATAACCGGAGAATTTTAAGTTAATTGTTGTTTCGAGAAAATAGCATATTACAAAAACAAAAAAGATCAAAATGCTACGCAGCCACCACAACAACACGAAAACAGAGAAAAAGCGTGACAAAATCAAAATAAAGAAGCGTTAATCAAAATCAATAGAGCCCTAGGTGACCAAAACCCTATAAACATAAAATTAAACCATCCAAACGTTGTTAGAAACAAGAAACTAAAGCAAACGAAAACTAAAATGTCATAATATTCATCAAAAATCAAACGGAGCTAAAGCTTTCCTGATCTAATTAAACCAACATTTTAAATAAATAACAAAATTATTTTTTTAAAATAATAATAATAAATTTGCGAGTTCGTAGGCAGAGAAGAGGATACCAGCAAGCGGCGACGGCGACGGGAGCTAGGAAGGGAGATGAGTTGAGGAGGTTGCGGCTGGTCTGAGCCGCAACAGCAGTGGCCATGTTTTTGTTTTTGTCCGCTATACTCCGCTCCCCTAAAACAACAATAGATGTGAATTACTTTGCATGCAAGAAAGCGTCTGAAAACAAAAAAGAGAAAAAGTTGGTGAAATCACTAAAATGCACTTTTCTGGAATGTTCTTTTTGTCCACTGACTTATGGGCTTTGAATGGGCCCCGTTAATGAAAATGGATCAACTTCTTTTGTGGGCCTTGGAATGGAAGGAATTGTTGTTACCCCCAAGACGAGACAAAGTGATGTCTATACGAGTCTGCTGTCTGTAATGCTGGGGGTGAGCGTTGATTGGACCGGTTCGGTTTTTTATAGAACCGATAAAAAACTGATAAAATTCGATTTTTTAAAAAATGATCTGATCCAATCAAATTGACATTTGTCAACCAATACAAAACCAACTGAATTGGACCGATTCGATTCGGTTCGGTTTTTTTGGTTTTGGGTCTAATGGGCCAATATTCTAAATTTCATTTATTACATATTAGTTCATTTTTTTGAACTTGTTAGGTCAAATTTATTTACATCACAATAAAAACATATTAAAAAACTACAAAATCCCATACAAAACAGTAAACACATTTCAAAATAATATCAGCCAATTTTTTTGTTGATAACTAATACAATAGTCAATACCAAACAAAATCAAATTACATTTTAAAATCCAATAAAATATACCTACAAATTGAAAATTGAAAAGTGAAAAGTGGAAGTTATATATATTTTTTTAATTTATAGTCGGGTACCGGTTCGGTTGTCCGGTTTTTGGAACTAAACCAGACAAAAACCGATTCAACCGGATTTTTTAAAATTAGAACCGAACCGAACCTATCATCCAATCAAAACCGGTAAAAAACCAATTGGACCGGTTTAATCCACTGGTTCGGTTCGATTCATTGGTTTTTTGCCCACCTTTATGTAATGCAATCCAATTTTATATAAGATTTTTTCTTTTTTTCTTTTTAACATTATCAAACCATCTATTTAGATTATGTACTTTTCTCAAGTACTTTTCTTTTTAAATTTTTTTTATCGATTTAAACCGTAGATTTGGGAATCATTTATCTAAATGCTAAACTCGTCTATCTACCGACTAAGTTATGTTTCTGAGGAAAAAAAAAACAAGAAGTAATTAACAAAACCGTATTTTAAAGGATCTCAATCTATGCAATCTGTATTTTATTATTTGGAGATTCATTAAAATAATGTCAAACTTTTTTTTATTTTAAAAAAAGTTGCATTTAGGGCTGTTTTTTTATTTTTATTTTTTATACTTAAATCTTATAAAAATGGATGGTTTAATATCCATTTAAGAAAAAAATTTGCTTAATTTCTCCATTATCTATTGTAATTTTTTTTCAATATTATTTTATTAATAATTTTTCTTTAAAAAAAACGTGACACATGTGAAAGTTTGATTGAATTATAAATCAGTGTAATACTATAAAACTCAAAATTCAATCCAAATATTTTGGTAAATAAGTTTTCAATTTGTCATCACCACACAAATCATATAGTGATGTGATGAATGATAAGGTAAGGATAAATCATTTGTCACATCATTTAATTTTTTTTTTTTTTTTAACTAATTTTTTAGGATGTCTATATTAAATCTTAAAATTTTAAAATATTAAAGAGTAGAGTTGTGCTTTTAAACCCTTTAATTAAAATTGAGGGTAAAAGGTCAATTTATGTGCACTCATACGAGTCATGCCGAGTCATGCCAAGTCATTTAAAATAGAAAAATAGTAACGAGATGAGATCGATTCGATAGTAAACCTCTCACATATGTACCAAAAGGTTACGGGATTCGAGTCATACCATTAAAATAATAAAAAAAAAAAAACTCAAATTAAGGTAATACTTAAAAAAAAAATTAGAAAAATAGTTAAAACTTCTATTTCGTAAATATATATGGATTAAATTGATAATCGCCCAACAAAAATAAAAGTGTATGGAAGATGATAAAATGAAGCAGAAGAGTGGTAAGGGCAAAATAGTCAAGACCAGTAGTGATCAGAATGAGTGAGTGAGTTGGAATTCCGAATTCGATACATTTCTAGTTGTATTCTTCCCATTCACAGTGGAGCTGAGCTCAAAGACGCCTTCTCCAAATTCTATCTTAGAACGGGTATTTCTCTTTCTCTTTCTTTTAATCTTTTCGCTGATCTTAACTTTTCTTGCAATTCCCATTTTGATATCTCTCTCAAACACCCTTATTTTTTTCTTGGTGCAATTTTAGGGTTTTTTTTTCTTCTTCTATAGTTCCTATTAATTCACAAATTGATCTGCATATATCACTTGGTATTCATGTTTTCGTTGTTGCTATAATCACTAGAGCTTGTTGTCTATTTTTCTCTGAATAGAAAAATTCCAGCTCCTTGAGCTGTTTCGATTTGTTTTAGGCGTTGATTTGCTTAAAATATTGTTTGAATTTCCCCTCTCTTTTTTTGAAACCATAATGTCTATTTAGATGAATAATCATTGATTCTTTACTATGTAGTTTAAGTTCCCTGTGTGTTGTATGATACATTCTTTTGACATATTGAACTAAGTCATCTGACATTGATCTGGGAGTTAATCTGGTTAAAATTGTAACATTGGGTCTCTGTTTCAATATGCTTTGTAATGCGTTGTTTGCTTTTATCATGGTATTTTTATTTATTTTTTTGCGTAATTGATTTTTCCTAAGCAAAATTTGTTGCACTATGAAATTTTTATTGGCATCATAACTGTCCTTTTAAAGGGTTGGAATGCAATTTAACAGTTGATATTTTGATGCATTTGCAAATTCGGTCAGTACCCACTTAGAAGAAAATGGACCCTTCAGAACTTAGGTATTTGGAGGATGATGATACTCCAACAATGAAAACAATCAAGGGTGCGACGACTGGTTTGGTTACTGGAACTATCTGGGGAACTATTGTTGCTACTTGGCATGATGTGCCTCGTGTTGAGAAAAGTGTTGCACTTCCGGGGTTGATAAGGACGGTGAAGATGATGGGTAAATATGGGATGACGTTTGCTGCAGTTGGGGGAGTGTACATTGGTGTTGAGCAGCTCGTGCAGAACTACAGGATGAAGAGAGATTTCGTCAATGGAGCTGTTGGAGGTTTTGTTGCTGGGGCATCCGTTCTAGGCTACAGAGGTAGGAATTCCATACCTTTTCTTGGACGGTTTTTTTATTTTCATCTAGATATTCGTATGGCGATGAATTGACGTGTGACATGGTATGGCTGAATGAGAAACGTAGTTGATAATGTATTCTCACTTGGACATGGATTACGGATTATGTCTTACATAATAATAATAATAATTATTATTATTATTATTATTATTATTATTATCTTGGTTACTTTATGGTGTCTTGAGTCTCTTGACCTTGTAAAGAAATTTTCACTCTTCAAAGAAAGATATGAAGTATTATACTTTTAACATTCAGCAGTCATTAACCACACTTACTTTCTTGGGCCACTTTTTACCTCTTGCCTGACCCTGGATGTTATTGCATAAGTTTGTGTCCACTTAGAGGTTCTTATTTTTATATAGCTACCGATGATTTCTTGTAGTTGGGAGGCACCAAATTCGTGAGTTTCATTTATGTATAGTTTCATTTATGTGTTATTTCGTTCATGCTTGATAGTATACACGTGTTATATACTTTTACATAAAGATTTTACCTTATTCTTCAAAAGAAAATTTAATTTATGGAGTTCTGTGACCATAAGTAATGCAGGTAACCTTCAACAGTCCATCCCTCGGGAATGAACGAGGACTGGAATCTCTAGTCCATGTCAATTAAGTAAATCCAGCCCCATTTTTTCCTTACCAACATGATTTTGATGTTCTCTCCATCTTGCAGCAAGGAGCATCCCAACAGCTCTTTCTGCTGGCGCTGCACTGGCGGTTACTTCTGCACTCATTGATGCCGGTGGTCAGACTACAAGAATAGACACTGGCAAGGAGTATTATCCTTACACCACCAAGAAAAGATCCACTACTGTTGATCAATAATTTCCCAATTTTACTGTTGGAAAGAAAGACAAAGGCAAGTTGACAAAACTAGTTGCTGTTTAAAATGGGCTACATGTTTGCTTTCAGAGATGTAACCATAATCTCATTTCTCTTTCATTGTTTTCTACTTGAAAGTTTTTAGTGCCCAAGTGGACGATTGGAATAAAAATCTTTCGCCGTTTTGTTCTGTGAAATGTACCCAATTTGATGCAATTGCTATTTCTTTTTGATACTTTGAAATTTTATAGAACAATCATGGTTTGGCAGTTTTCTTGAAAATGTGCTTTCAATGACATAGTTGGATGCATAACTGTACTTCATGTGGCATATGTGACTCATTGTATCTCAACACAAAGGGTGTGTTGAGTGGTAAGAGGTTTTCAAAGGAGAGGTCATGTTTTCAAATTCTAAAGGAGCCATTTAGGATAATGTTTTCATTGAGTTTTCTGGCTGTAATGCCCAATAACATTTCTCATAGAATTGGTGAACAAAGAAAGGTAAAAGGTTGAGAAGAAGACAAATTAAAGGAGTAGAGAAACTAGTATGAAATGGTTTCGAACAAGTATGTTTAAATTCAGTCATAGTTTCCTATAGTATAGACAACACAACTCGTAAAATGGTAAATCTGCATCCGAAGTACAGAATCAAGTAGATTGATTCAGCTCAACATGATTCATGGGGAAGTAAGGAGCGAGAATTGGTGCTTGATTTTCTCTTCCAATGAATTTTGGCTTCGGAAATTGGCTGAGCAACCCTTCGCCGTTGCTGAATGCACGAGGACGGAAAAAAAAACAGCAGAAAGAAGGAATACAAGAACCACATTTTTTATCTCTTGCTTTTCTTTCTCGCTCTCAAATATCATGCAATTTATTTGAACAACGGCTTAACTTATAAAGCACATTCTATCATCAACTCTTCTTTTGTCAATTCATGTGCTATTGACTATGTTTTTTTAGAAGATATTTAATTATTTATCATGATGATTCATATGAAAAATTGTATTCCCAATGGTATATAGATCGCTTTTTGTCATTGTCCAATAATTGATCTGCTGAGAAATATTTGTTGATACTTTTTTAAAAAATAATTCGACATCAAACGGATTAGGGATTTGGTATCTTTGACATATGTTGACTGACAGCAAGGGGTGTTTGAGCAATTAATGGCATGATTAGAATATTAAGCAATAATGGAAAAATGTAGGGAAATTAGTGCAATTTGCCTTTTATATACATATATTTCTTAAGAAAAAACTTGGAGAAAATATATCGGATACTGATAGACACGTGGCAGCAACTCATTGCATCTCCCAAATTTCTTTGGCCACGCCACCACACTCATGGCTGTTGTATTTGACCATTAATCAACTATTACAGAAAGCGAGCTCAAATTTGACATTTCAATGGCAACAATTGCTGCTTCTTGCTCTATTCTTGCTTCAAGAAGGTACCCACTTTTCCTTTCCTTTTCTTTTTTCTTTCCTATATAAAGTTACCCACTCTCTAGTTCTAAGTAGAAAAGTTTCAAAATCCTCTAACTTGATGTTTAATTCTCACAACTTAATTTCTGTCTTTGCCTTTGGCTGCTTAGTGATTAGCAAAATAAGAGTTCCAAATTTCAAATGATGACTTTTTTCCTTTCATTCTTAGTGTTCTCTGTTATCAATTACAAGGGTTGTGAGAAATGAAATATAACAACGTGATATTGTGTTTCAAATCTAAGTTGAATCAGTTTTTTTTTTTTTAAATGCTGAAATTTTGAAGAAAAGTGTTTGTTTTTTTCCTCATTGCATTTCAAAAAAAATCTGAAATTTCAATGCTCTGATTAATTTAGGCCTCAATTATGTTCAGCTCATTAGCATTTCAAATAAAGTTATATTGTTTCCAATTGAATTTGATTTTGATCCTTAATTTACTTGCTAACAAGCAGAGGAAAGTAGAAGACATGACATTTGGAGTCTTCTATTCCCTGTCTTTTGCAGATATAAGAAGCACAACTACCCACTTTCAGCTGATATTTTCAACATTCAAAAATATTTATTTCTGATAATGTTATCTTCTCCCTTCAATTTCTAAAACAATACCGTTTAGGAATTTGAAGAAAAATGTCTTAAATTAGATACTTAGGTAATGTTGTATTTGTATGTTTCAATTATTCAGTCAACTACTGTAGAAATTAAAGTTTGATACTTATGAACATAAAAGTAAGGGATTAAATAATGTGTTTGCAGCAAATTGCGGACAACTTGGTTGGAATTTGAGACTCATCCTGGGAGAATCGTGTCAGGGAAACCAATTTATCGAAGAAATTTGAAAATTAGAGCTGAAGTAAATTATGTGAATGCTGAAGAAGCCAAGAATCTTATAGCAGTGGAGGGATATGCAGTTGTGGATGTCCGTGACAAATCTCAATTTGATCGTGCTCATATAAAATCATGTTACCATGTGCCTTTATTTATCGAAAATAAAGACAATGATCCTGGTAAAAAGCTCTTTCCTCTTTACATGTGTATCCCTTTTTTTTTCTCATTTTTTCAGTATATTTTTATATCACCCCATAAAGTTACTTGTAAAAACTGGTTAAGCGGTCTATAAAAAGCTCTGAGAATGTCACTCTATTACCTTTTGTGCAGGCACGATTATAAAGAGGACTGTGCACAACAATTTTTCTGGTTTATTCTTTGGATTGCCATTTACTAAACCCAATCCTGATTTTGTGAAATCTGTTAGGAGCCAGTTTTCACCCGAAAGTAAAGTGTTGCTTGTATGTCAGGAAGGATTGAGGTTAGTTTTTTGACATCTCCTGATTGTTTAACCTCTAATGTAGGATGGATTTTCAGAAATTTCTTGAAGAATGACTTTTGGATGGATAATGGTCAAATTCCATTACCATAACTCTATTACCAAGATAAAAAGGAGAGCGTATAGTAGCTAACCAATGGAAATTTTCTACTATTATGTCTAAACCAACATAAGATGCATGCATCTGATGTACCACCCTAAGAGTGTAAAAATTCAGAATTTCAGATATGACAGTAAACACTTGAGTTGGATATCCGTGCTTTGACATATGTGTGGCATACTGGCATCAGATTTTGATGTGTTTTCCGAGGTCTTAATTTACGGTTGTTGGAAATTTTGACCTGTAAGATCACAATGACCCAGTATAGTTTGAGTGAAAGGAAAGTTATGCAAAGAATATACAGAATGTACAAGATCATAATACGTTTATTCTAGAAATCAATAATAGTACATATTATTCCATTGAGAAAGGTTAATTGTTGGACATCACTAGGAGGACTTAGACATTTGTTGAATAATTATTAGAATTATAGTTTGTTAACTTTGTACTTCTCACCACTGTTAGTAATGGGGAAGAGGGATCGATGTTTAATGGGGCTTCATTTAATATTTTTCCTTAATTGAGGGCAGTTTCTTCGATAGGTTTTATTCCAAGCCGAATTTAAATGTGTTGCTTTACATAATAGGCTACTTGTCCTTTAGGTGATTTTTGAAGTTCAGTTCCCTTTCCTTCTTAGATGAGAAACATCTCCTGTAAGAAAGGGAACTTAATTCATGGTTTGTAATTATAATGTTAACTAAAATTAGTAGGAAAACAAAAAAAATTATGTTCCACACGCAAATAGGAATTAAGTTCATGCCAGAAAGGGAACTTAATTCCCCCCCTCCCACCTAAGGAATCAAGTTCCCTTTCCTGATTCCCTTTCCCATGAAACTTGATTCCCGTTTATTTCATGCTCGGTTAGTAAATGCTCCTCAAATGCTTAAATAGTTACATAGTAACTAATAAAAAGTCGAGCATCCTAATGTTTGAACATCATTTCTCATAGTACTATCTGAAAGAGGCTGCAAGCTGCACCTAATAGTTGCTGACTTGATGGTTACAGCTAGCTGCCCATAAAACTATGATTTGTTGATGTAGGTGACAGCCAGGGATTCCATTCGACTTTTTTCTAGGCCTTGGTTTCTAAAGTGAAAACATTTTATTCTTCCTTGCCAGGGCTGCTCTATTAGTTCCTTAAATTATAAGGGATGGAGATAAGAATTTTACCTTTGTTATCAATTGTATCTATCTTGGTTTGTCAAGCACTAGACTTTCTTTCAGTTTATAGATACATGATACTCATAAATTTAAGTGACCTGACATAGAGGATAAGCTTTCCAAATCCTTGTTTTAATCGTCATTAGTAACAGCATTGCTTGGCTTAGGAATCTAGATCAGCCATTATCTGTTATTTTAAGTCAAAACAGCCTCGCGGAAAAGCTTTACGAGAGAAAATGAGAATTAAAGAATCTCCCCATGTGGATTTGTGGTAAAGGGCTTCCATTCAGCTTTGGCAATGTCCTAGGTCGCCGAACAGTAGTTGGTATATATATAAACATATTTAGAGCTATGGGAAAGACATTATAGTGTTATATTATGTCTATGGATTGATTTATTCTAATACTTATTCTTCATTAGATTCTTTGGACTTGCCTCTTAGATTCCGGAATGCCTGTTTGTTCGCTTGTGCTTCTTATCACATTATGTATAGTCATTTTTTCCTGATCTGGTAATGATCGACAATATTATGTTTCTTTTTATTTTTAGATCTGCTGCTGCAGCGAATAAGTTAGAGCAGGCTGGTTTCGAAAATATAGCATGTATAACATCAGGGCTTCAGGCTGTAAAACCAGGTTGAAACTCAGTTTTTAATCTAACACTTGTATAAAGATCAACTTGTTCTAGCATAAAAGTAAATAATTTTTCTTGTGCAGGTACATTTGATTCCATTGGTTCCACTGAGTTGCAAAATGCTGGCAAAGCTGGTTTGATCACAATTCAAGGCAAGATCTCAGCTGTACTCGGGACCGTGCTCGTCTGTAAGTCGATTACTTTTTAAAGCTATGCTCAAATTCTTTGGTTATATACTGCATTCACACTTTAATCAATGTGCAGGTGCATTTCTATTCATCACCTTCTTCCCAGACCAAGCAGAGAAGTTGCTTCAGATGTCCCCTGCAAGCTAGGTCTTCAACCCCAAATTTTTGCAGTATCTTTATCTTTGTATAATGCTTGTAGAAATTGAGATTTTAAAGTATTAGCAAAGTTATATCCAAATGAAAAGAGGGAGAAAAGCTTGTGAAGAACTTGTAATTTGATATCCAGGAGTAGAATACAGAAACTTTCATCGTGCACATCAATGTTTTGCTTGTTAGCACCAAATGGTTTTTATATGAACTCAATAACTAGGAAAAGCTAGAGTGTGACCCGACCAAACCACATGGACCGATATGAGTGAGCTATTTGCATCCAGGACTCTCTCCGAAAACTATTCCAGCAACACCTCATGGTGGTGAGCATGATTCGGATTGGTTCAGTTTTTGGCCAAAACCAATGACCTTTATGAACTCACTCAAGAACTAGGAGAAGCTGGACTGCTAGAGTGTGCCCTGTCCACTCATAATAAAGTGGTCTTTTGGTTAAGGGTGTGTTTTCTGGTTAAGGGTGTGTTTGATATAGTTTTTTCAAAGTAAAGGTTCTATTGAGTAGAGCTTTTAACAAGAATCCCTATATTGTGATACGTATTCACTTCAAAAAACACATTTAAGTCAATAGAGTGTTTATCAAAGCTTTTGTAATATAAAGGTATAGCTATATTATAGGTTGAAATATTTAAAATTCATAAAAAATAGTCGAGATTTACCTCTTTTACAAAAACTTAGAAAGAACTTCATTTTGGGCTCCTCCCAAAAGATATAAATAACCTTTTTAATATTAGAAAAACACTTCTTCAATTTTACTAAACAAAAAAAAAAACCGTTTAAACAGCTTCTAACATTAAAAAAGGGTTTTTAACCCTTACAAAATTCATATCATACAGACATTGAGTATCTCTAATAGTCTTCCTTTAGTATGTGTATTTTTATAGTAATTGTGTTCTGGTGGAGTTTACTTTCTTAATTAAATGGTATTTTTAGATCTCTTAAAGTGGATTCTATTTATTTAAAATTATTAAAGGGGTCAAACAATATCTAATATTTATTAAACATAATATCTAATATTTAAATAATAATAAAAATTATTAAAATATTATTATATCACATACTCCCTTACCAATCCCTTCTAATAACAGACTTCCAAAAGAGACGTGGTAGATGGTCTAAGCCAATTGAGGTACCGCCTTCGAAACCTATACTTTAGTGGTGGAAATTGCAGACGTGGCGTGCAATATTGTACCATGACAGTCGTGCGAGACCATACAAGTACACCACATATGTATATTTACAAGGGGAAAAATCAAAACTAGCCCTTATAAGGGCTTGTTTGTTTCCCAATATAGAATTATATAAAATATTTAAAATGTATTATAAAATTCAATGATATATTTGGTATGTTATATTGTATTGCATTACCAGTTTAAAATGTATTAGAATAATATAATAAAATGTTTGACTTGTTTTATAATATGTATAGTATTATAGTCGCTATTACATTTTAATTACTCTAATACAATAGATGTTATATCAACTAATACAAAAGGTAGAGAAATAATAATAAATATATCAAAATAATAACAACAATAATAATAGTAAAATTAATAATTATAATAACAATGATTATAATAGTAGCAATAATAAATTTTAAAAACAATAATAATATTGATGTTTAATCATAGTTTTAAATATAATACATAAATAATATAACTTTACTGTAAAAATAGATTTAAAATTTAAATTTAAATAAATAAATATTATGTAAATTTAATTAAATAAAAAATATATTCTAATATTATATATCTAAAAATTATATAAGTTAAATAAAATATTAAAAATATTTGTCAAATGTTATTGATACTTGTTACATGAATGATAATTATGTAATAAAAATATTAATTATATATTAATGATGTAAATTCATCATATTTTGATTTGTTTATTTCATTGACAAACCACATTGGGGATTAATGTGTAAGGGTAGATTAATCTTTTCATTGTTTGTGATCAAACTTCAACGGCTTCCCCAAAACCTCAAGCTCAAGAGCTATTTAAAGGTATAACACTTATTCTTAACTCTTTCAAAGGTGTAATTGTTTATTTGTGTGCATACATTACACACTTCACACTTGTACAACATTCTTATAGGTCCAGTGTGTCTCGCTGGTCATGTTCCATGGGTAATGAACCGCGAAAGGAACCGTGAAAAACATATCAGCGATTCTCGTTGAACATATTTTGTGGTTCGTCAATTGTAAAATGAACTGTGAAATCACTATCAATGATTTTTGCTGGTCATGTTTCGCAGGTCATGACCCGCGGAGCAACCGCGAATTACGCCCTAGATTTTTTCTATAATCTTCGAAAACAACGTAGTTTCACTTAGGCCACCTATTTCTCATCTTCTTAGAATGAGACACGAATTTGAAACCCAAGAGAGATAGATTGAGTGGTTATAGAGTGAGAGAGCTTCAAGTCTTTATCTTTTCTTAACCAATCTCAAATCCCATGTGCATCTAGCATCTTCATTCATCATCTAAGCATGAGTCTTCTTTGATTTCATGACTAGGTAAGTTGAACATGTTTTAGAACTCATTATCATCTTTATTGTTCATCTTTACCTAGGTTTAGCATTTATTGAGTGATTAAATGCATACCCTTTTCTTAAGCTAGTTTTAAATATGTTTGAGTCTTTGTTTATTGATTAAGAATGTTGCTTCATGATAGCTAGCACCTATGTCATTCTTGCCCCCTCTAACTAAGTCTTTATTTGTATTTTTGCATTTGGATATTGATAATTAGGTCTTGTTGCCTGCATATTAGGTTTCCTAATTATACATTTAGTTGTTGTCTAGCATTAATTGCATTTAAAATATTTTTATATATCCACTTAGGTTGTTTTATCTCTTCTTTAGTCAAGTATTGTGAATAAGAGTGTTAGTGTACAAGCATTGATCTAGAATCATTATTAAATGGCACTGGGTATAATGGAATGTGTTAGTGACCAATGATGGTTTGATTCAACCTATGTTATAAACATTCATTCAAATAGTGGATTTGACGTCCGTGAGTGACTAGATGGATAGTCTGTAAGTTTTTCTCAGTTTAATGGCTTCTCACGTAAATCAATTGACGTGTTTTTATTATTTTTCACACCTTTAAATTGTTGATTGCTTGATTGTTATTTTGGGTGATTTGATGATAATGATCAATCAAAAATTGGTAATTATTTTTTCTTAAAACCTATTCACCCCCTCACTCTAGGTTATATTAGACACTCTAATGTTATTTTTAAATATTAGTTTTAAAAATAAAATATAAATATATATTTTTATTCTAAAAATATATCAATTTCATTTTTTAATAAAATATTGAGGAATAAAAATCACATAAAAGCATTGTATAACTTAATACAGTATAATACGAAATATCACCAAACAAATAATTGTATAAGATTGTAGTTGTATAAGATTAGTATAGTTTTATGAAATTCAATGTAATCTAATATAATCTAATACAATCCAGTATAATACAGTACAACGTACCAACGAGCCCTATATGTGTTTTGTCAGTCGGATTGTATTGTATTAATTAATACAAATAGTGTTTCTAATACGTCTGACATTGTATTATCCAATACATAGCGAAAAAGGTGGGTTTAGGCTGTGTTAAGGTTGGAGGTAAATGTTTTTTTTTTCAAATCAAATTATATAAAGGATTACAATAATTATATAAAATTTAAAAATTCAATTAATTATAATATATTTTTTGATAATAATTTTATAAAATAAAACAATTATTATTATAAATTCCAAATAAAATATTAAATATTAAATCATGAATAATGTTTATATTAGATAAATATAACAAACTTGTATTGTATCATGAAATATAAACAATTATTTAATTCATACATATTAAAAACATTTAGAAAGCTCAATTTCAGTATTTTTTATTCATTATTCAAATTTTTAATTTTAATAATATAATTTTTTAAATTTTTAAATTTCAATTTTATAATAAGAATATTAAATATTATTTTAAAAATATAATGCAACAAATATATACTTTTATTCTAACATTATATTAATTTTATTAGTTAACCAAATATTTTAAAACAAATATCATTTACAATCATTGTATAACTTAATAAAGCATGATATGGAATATCGCCCAACATAAAATTGTTTTAGAATAATACAATCCAATCTCAATATATTATAATCCAATACAATCAAATATTATTCAATACAGCGTGCCAAACATGACCTTAGTGATTTATTTTAACCATATATAAAATTTTAACCGTTTATAATCATGTTTTTTGACGGATTATATCTCATATAAACACAGTAATCAAACTCTCTCTCTCCTCTTCTCTCTGCTCTCTCGTTTTTGCCTCATCTCCCACTAGCAGCACTTTCGTCGAAGAAGGCGCCAGGATCAACGTGGCTTCTTTGGACAAGGCCTGTCCCAATAGCGCCATAGCTAATGTTCGATTTGGAGAAAGAAAAATACTTGAACGTGAAATTATTGAAACATTCCTTTAGAGGGTTTTTTTTTGGTAATTTTCCCATAAAAAATTAATGACTGCTTTTAAAGGGGAATTTTAGTAATTTTCTGAATAAAAAAAAATAAAGGTTTCACTTTTGTTATAAATTTAATAAAATTTTATAAATTTTATTAAATTTTATTTACGGTATAAAATATTTTTTTACAATGTGATTATTAACCATTTAAACTTTCGTATGTTAAACATAAATTTTGCATGTCCGCCCATTATTGACAATTCTCTCCCGTGTGTATATATATGTATTAAATATATCTTAAAATTAAGTTTTTTTTTTTAAAAAAAAAACTAGGACAACTAGGTGTCGGTTAGCTAGGTTGTGACTTGTGGGTGGCTTTTATTCAAGAAGAATGAGGCCCATTTTAACATTGTTATTCTGCGGGGATAAGTGCTTTAGGAATTGTTGTGAGAGAAATTACTTTTGAATTGCTGTGGGAATAATCAGCTGAATGTTTGGTAAACTGATTTTCAAAAGTGCTGTGAGAACTAAAAACAATTTCAATGTGTTTGGTAAACTGAAGTAACAAATGTTGTGAGTGTGTAAAATTACTAAAAGGACATAGACATCTAAATTGTGCTATAATTTACATTTTTCTTGTTTATTTGTACTTAATGTTAAGTGTTATATAATTATGGTACTTTATTGAATTAATTAGTCTATTTTTTTTTCTATTTTATTGAATTAATTAGTCTCATTTTTTTTTATTATACTTTATTTCTTTTTTATTATACTTTATTGAATTAATTAGCTCCATTTTTTTTTGTACTGTTATGACAACAATTTTTAGTATATCAATGTAAACCCAGACAATTTTGTACAATTATAATATAATTTTATATGGTATAATTATGCTACAATTATGGTATAATTTTGTACAATATACCAAACAAATATCATTGAAAAATTTAAATAAATTATGTAAACCCAAAAAGATATATTATATAAATGAAAACTATCAAAAATAACACTATGAAACATATTACATGATTTTTTTTCATACTTTTGGTAAATTTCGTTAAAGGGAAAGACAAAGTTGGAAAGTTTGTAAAATTTCATTTAATATCACTGTAGCGCGTTTTCTAAAAATAGAAGCAAAAATCCAAAAACATGTATTTGTAGATTCTAAAAAACTCAGTTGGGAGAAACTAAAAGTGACCAAAAGCACTTACCCACGATTTTACCAAAAATCTTATCTTTGATCCGGAATCACTTTTGGCCAAAAAACAGTTTTGACATTGCTTCCCCAGCTGTTTTTGGGGTCAAAAGTGATTCTGGACCTAAGACATGGTGTTTGGTAAAATCGTTGGGAAGTGCTTTTGGTTACTTTTAGCTTCTCCCAACTGAGTTTTTAAGAAGCTACAAATACATGCTTTTGGATTTTGGCTTCTGCTTTTAGAAAACGCGCTACAGTTATATTAAATGAAATTTTATTAACTTTCCAACTTTGTCCTTACCTTTAATAAAATTTAACAAAAAAAATTGGACTTATATTTTTGTACAAAAAAAAAATGTTATCATAACTGTATAAAAAAATTGGGATAATTAATTCAATAAAGTAGAATAAAAATGAAATAAAAAAATTAAGTAGAATAAAATAATGAAATAATGAAATAAAGAAATTGGACTAATTAATTAAATAAAGTTGAAAAAAATAGGGCTAATTAATTCAATAAAGTACCATAATTATATAACACTTAACACTAAACATAAATAAACAAGGAAAATGTAAAGTATAGCACATTAGTACAATTTAGATGTCTATGTCCTTTTAGTAATTTTACACACTCACAACACTTTTTATTTCAGTTTACTAAACATATTGAAATTGCTTTTAGTTCTCACATCACTTTTGAAAATCAGTTTACCAAACACTCAGCTGATTCTTTCAAAAGCAATTCCAAAAGCAATTCCAAAAGCAATTCCCCTCACAACAATTTTAAAAGCATTTATCCCCACAGCACATCAATGCCAAATTGGGCTTAAGTAAGGTTAAACAACTATTCCATTGAGACCAAATTTCCACTAGTTTAATATTAAAAGATGTTGGATAAATCTCCCGTTTTAGATTTTTTGCCCCAAAATATTTCATGTAATTTTTTTTTAGGTTCATCGTTTATTTTATTTTAGTAATTCTTCAAATTTAATATTTTATATTGAATAATGCTACTTTGTAGAAATACAGTGTTCAAATCTGATGTCAAAATGACGTGCCATTTTATAATTTATTCATTTAAATTATATTAGATTTGCATGATTTAAATTGATGGATTAGAGTGATACCATATCATTTATATACCAAATTTGGATAAAGTAACATTACTCTTTTATATTTTATAATCATTGTTATGTATTTTTGAAAAGTTGATAACCAAAAAACCAAATACGCATATATCGTGTAAAAAAATATATTTGTAATCAATTTTGTTCTAATCATATTAATGTTATTTTATCCAAATGATGTGACATTACTATAATATTATAATCTATTAATTTAAATCATATAAAATCTAATATAATTTAAATTATTAGTTTAGTAAACGCTCGAAAATAATTAATTCTACTCTACTAATTCCTAAAAGTTTGTAAACACAAAAATTATATATTGTAAGTTAATTATAATTAATCTCCTCCCCTTCCCAATAAAACTCAATTCCTTTTCATATTAGTAATGCCAAAAGTTGTGCCAAATGTCAAATTTGACATATTCTACCAAATTTGCTATAACGCAGTCATATTTGTTGACTTTTTAATTTTAAATAATAAAAAGTTAACAAATCTGATAGAAAAAATCGAAATTGAAATAATTTAAAAAAATTCAATACATTCACTATATTTATTGGTTTTTATAATTTTAAATAAAAAAATAGCATGTCAAATATAATTCTACATTTGAGTATACCGTTATAATGATTTGTCAAATATAACATTTTACTTTAAAAAAAAAACTAATTTTTACATTGGTATTAGAGATGGTCCAACAATGAAATGTGTATTTTGGTCTATAACCACATTAGTAAATAATTGATAGGTCTCTAAAGCCCTGTTTGTTGCTTGAGACTATGTTTGGATTGGATCATGTTAATACTAAATCCATATTTGACAGTCGTATGAGACTAAGACTTTATCTCTCAATTGTATCCAATAGTTCGATTAACATGGACTAAACAAACCCACATATACTGGTGGATTTTTTAGTCCTAGGACTAAAACCATTTTTTATATATATATTTTTTCATTTTGTTGTCCTTTTTTTTAATATATAATATTTGCATACATAAGTTGTAATTTAATTTATTATTAGATTTATTTATTTGTGTTCAATGTTTTAAAAATATCTTTATTTAAAAATAATTTTAATAAATTATATAAAATAACTTTACTTTTAATAAAATAATAATAATATGATATATATATATATATAATTATTTTAATCCAATCAGAAATCGTACCAAACATATGACAAATACTAAGTTGTTATTCATTTTTCATTTGATTATTAAGGACCAAGATTATATCATTCATAATTTCTCTCGACATAGTGAATAATCCAAATTCGTTGGGCCTATTGTAGTCCCACATGTGTGTGTATATATATATATTATTAAATAAACAAATAACAAAATTGAAACTTATTTTAATTTTATTTAAAAATAATATAAATCTATATTTTAAAAATATTTTTGAATATTTTTACTTTATTAATATATAAATTAAAACATTTATTTTCTTTAAATATATATTTCAATAATTTATTATTCATTTTCAAAATATTATCAAATTAAAAACATTATCAAATTTAGTCCAATCTCATATTTCACCCAACAAAATATGGTCTTAATTCAATCCAGTCTCACGTTTCTCCAAACACAGTATAGTATTAGTTTAGTCCAGTCCAGTCAAGTTCAGTCCAATCTGATTTAATCTCAGACTCCCGGTCTCAACTCAATCTAATCAAATTCTATGAAATAGTCAAAATCAATACCGCATACTAAACGGGGCATAATGGAAGAAAGATAAAAACTAATAACATTAAGTACTAAGGTCCCGTTTGTTTCGCCATATTTTATTATATTAAACAATTAAAATATACAAAAAGAATACAATACAGTAATCCGTATTAGCTAATACATTATATTTGGTGGTATTAAGTTGTATCGAATAAAAAAAACACTTTTGTTTTCTCTTTCTTTCCATTAAATATGGAATATTTAAAAAATATTTGTGACAGTGTTAATATGTTATTTTATAATTTAAAAATTATATAGGAAATATTTACTTTATTTATATATATTTTTTGTTTTAATTAAAATAAATATTTATTGATTTTTATATACAAATATTTATTGATTTATTAACTTTTTTTTAAAATTTTATATTTTTATAATATAATAAAATACAATAAAATCATATATGAATAACTTAATACGATATAATACAGTATATCATTAAACACATGTTTATATTAATGATAATACCTTAAAATACAATCAAATATAACGTGCCAAACGAGCCATAAAAGCATTTGAAAATAACGGTTCAAGTGTTTTGGTGATACAGGATACCCAATCGATTTGAAAAATTATCATATTCGAGTCAGAAAAAAAAAATAAATCTGAAAGAATAAATCCTTTTTTAAAATGGAGGATGGGGTAGAGCAGTAATTAAAAAAGTGTAGGGGTAAAAGTTAGAATTGAAGTTACAAAAGCAGTTACATGTACTTGTTACTTTGGGATATCTAAACGTACGTACTGTTAACTTTGATGTTACTTTAACTGTTTAACTGAACCCAACCTAGGATAGTAATAAAAAGGGAAAGGAGGGGCAAAATGGTGAAAAAAAAGTGAGAATGAAGAGCTTAGAAAGAAGATTGAGATGGCCCACAGGAAGTGTAGGGGTTTTGTACTTGTTTTGCTGTATAAATTTCGTGGTGGTGATTCACTAGTAGGTTTCTTTTCTTTTCTTTTTTGGATTTCAGAAATCTAATCTCATCATCTCACACCCATCCATCTCTCCCTTTCAATCCTTAACAGGTCACACTCTTCTCTCTCTTTTATTTTTTCTCAATTCAATTGAAAAGAATCGAAGATATTCTCATTCAAATCTGTCTGTTTTTTTTTTATTATTGAGCAGAGCAGCAGCTTGTTTCTTCTGGTCATGGCTTCCAATCCCAACAAGGATGTTCCTTCCGGTAATTTAATTATGTTTTCTTACTTCTTTTTTCACTTTTTTTTCTAGGGTTTATTGTTGATTGATTGATTGAATTATGTGGGAAATTTTTGATTGCAGAGGAGAAGATAGGTGGGTCAACAGAAAAATCTGAGACATCATCTGGGTCTGCTGTTAGAGACTCACCAAGAAGAGAAGCTGCTGCTTCTTCACCTGAACCTGGCTTTCCTTCAAACCCTTTTGATTTCTCTGCCATGTCTGGCCTACTCAACGTAGGTTTATCAAATCTGGGGATTTCTTTCTTAGTTTGGATTCGTTCAATTATCATGATTGTTAAGTGTAATTAGCTTGATATAGTGGGCTTGGGCTTGTTATTTCTTTTTGATTGAAAGGGACGTTGAACATGTTATATGTGCACGGGTGTGTTTGTCACTTTGTTCATAGTGTTGAATTTCAACTCTTTTTTGTGTTGTGAAATGTTTAGGACCCGAGTATTAAGGAACTAGCTGAGAATATAGCCAAAGATCCTGCATTCAATCAGATGGCAGAGCAGCTGCAGAAAACTTTTCAAGGTCCCTCTATTGCCGAGGGTATGCCGCAATTCGATTCACAACAGTACTACTCCACCATGCAACAGGTTATGCAGAATCCTCAATTTATGACTATGGCCGAGCGCCTTGGTAATGCATTAATGCAGGTATATATGTCATCTCTTGCCTCATTTTAGTTGTTTTTTTTTTTTTTCATTTTCTTCTTCGTTTTGTTCTGTTTTTAATATATTAATCATATGAAAAGTATACGCATTTAAGATGTTGCCTTTTAGCTAAAAATTTAAGTCTTGGGGTTTTAAGGACCCATCTATGTCTACTATGCTTGAGAGTTTGTCAAACCCAACACAAAAAGACCAGCTTGAGGAACGGATGGCACGAATAAAGGAAGATCCATCCTTGAAGCCCATTTTAGAAGAGATAGAGACTGGTGGTCCAGCTGCCATGATGAAGTGAGAAATTGAAATGCTAAGATTTCTGATCTTGTTGGTTTTATATTTCTGCCATATGGTTGGAATAATGCTTTTGCATTTTGTTGTCCTCATGCATCTTACTAAGTTAAGGGTAATTGTGTTTGAATAGGTACTGGAATGACAAAGACGTTCTACAGAAATTGGGTGAAGCAATGGGCCTTGCAGTTGGAGGTGATGCAGCCACTTCTGCTGAAAATTCCGGGCTAGATGAATCTGAAGAAGCCGGAAACGAGGATGAGTCAATTGTTCATCACACTGCTAGTGTTGGTGATGTTGAGGTAGTACATGACTTGCTTTTCTATTCTTCATTTGTTTGATTTGATGAAGTCTTCTGCAATGCTCACTCATATGACCTCTGGTTTTCTAGTTTATCATCTGAATTGTTGATTTTCTTGTCAATAAGGAAGTCACTTGCCAATGTTCTAAAAAAATGTCAAATGCATGTTGAGTCCTCATTATCCACGCTAAGGTGAAAGAATAGATGTACTTTATAGAATATAGGCTATGTTTTCTTAGTCATAGTCATAGATGTGAGTTTTCGGGGACAATTATTATTATTTTTAGAACACTGGATATTGTTATACAATGAGATGCATACATGTTCATCTAATAAGAAGTTTAGTAGTTCTTACCAATGGATGTAAATTCCAAGAAACTGAGTAAATGCTTCCTTGAAGTTCAGAGACTGAATCTTTTAGTGTTTCTATTATCCATCTTTGATGGGTATCATGGTGTTCCATGATGGCAAACAATCGCAGGATGCTTTACTATGTTTCTCAATGTATTTTTTGTACCACTGCGGTATTACATGGTCATTTGGTTCATCCACGAATAACCTGACAAGAGAAAATTGAATCACAATTCTTCCCTATCTAGCAGCATCCTTCATTGCTTTAATTTAGAAGATACCTGTTGAATGGCTTTCCCCCAATGCCCGCACCTTCAATGCAACGATTAATTGAAGGATGGAGTCTGATGGTTTCTTTTGTTATCAGTTGGTACCGTGAAGGAATGAAGCCTTGTGTTTTGACAATGACTAGTAGGATCTTGTCTGGTTGTAGATGATAATGAGACTATATTGACACTTTGGCAACGTCTAATTTATGATAAGTGTTGAAATGATGCTATCGGCTGTATTGAAACATTCTTTTGGAGAATAGGGATCTGTGGATATTTGGGCATAAAAAAAAAAAAACCTAAGGAGAATGCATTTTAATAGTAGCACCACTCAAGGCAATGTGGTGGTAAGGGACAAATATACACCATTGTTTGTCTAACTAGCATGGTTGATTTCATTGACTCGGTATTCATCTAATTAATGATTTTACAGCAATCAGATAACACAATCTTAGGTGTTCTGAAAATATCAGCAAAATGAAAAGTTTGATAAATTAATAGAAAATTGGTATGTGTTAGATTGTGAGCAGATTTTTTTTTTTCCGGTTATCTCAATTGCCGTTAACGGATGGGAAACCAGAGAGGGTGCTTAATTTGACACATATTATTTTCTGGAACTTGCCTTAAGTTTACAGACTTCCTAATGTTTGATTTACGACTACAATAAACCATTACGGCTTCAACTTGTTTAAATGAAGTGAATAGAAGTGTATGCTTTGGTGGCTTTTGTATTGGGGCTTTTTTGGGGGAAGATGTTTCCTACATTTCTTGTTTAAGGACAGCTTGCTTTATACACTTTTAAATATTTAATATTCTTGTTCAACAACTGTTTTTGTTAAAAAAAGAAAAAGAAATAATAAAGTCCTTGAACTCTACTCTGAATAAGGAATTCAATGTGGAAGACCTCCTTTAAGCCCAAATATTTTCTTCTGTGGTTCATGATTTGAAGAATGAAAAGGGAATGTTCATATATAAGCAACTTCAGTCATAAAAACTAAATTCAACTTCTTGCTTTTGTTCTATCCTTTAGGGGTGGGATTATCGTGGTCCTTGGTCCTTAATCAATTAGAAACAGAAAACATGCTCAGAAGCAATCTGGATAGGTGTACTAGAATAAAATAAGAGAGGGCAGAGTAGGTACATCTTTCTTTTTTCAAAAAAATAAAATAAAATGCATGTCATTCAATGCTAATTTGTGACACAAAATCAATCGACAAGCTCATGTTTGACTTAGTTTACACTATATTAAATATTTTAGTGTTTTGGAGAATAGATTCTGTGCAACACTTTAGAATATATAACTTGCACACTTCTGATATTAAAACAAACACAAGAAGTTCTTACTTGATTTAATTTGCACAATACCGAATGGCTTTTTGTGCTTTGTAAAGTTTGTGAAAAAATTCTGATTTATCTTGCAACCTTTCAATTTTGATGAGTAGACAAGGATCCTTTTGAGTGAAACTGTGGCAAAAATTCTGATTATATTTCAATCTTTCAATTTTGATGAATAGACAAGGATCCTTTTGAGTGAAACTAAGGCACCGTCTCAAGTTTTTATGAAATTGTGTCAATGGCTTATATTGGCCCATTTCAGTATAGTGATACCCCACATAAATAAAACATGAAACTAAATGTGACAAACTTTACTTTCATAGTTTCATAAAACATCCAAATGAGCCCTTACTTACCGAAGATAGTATACACAAAGCACCTCATTCTGTATCAAGTTTACTTGTTTCATACACACTGACACACATGTTAAGCGCCTCATTCTGAATCAAGTGTGTACGTGGCTCAAGTAGTATAAGTTATGGTGACAGCTTGAAGAATGAGAAATGGTTGTGACTTGGAGAATAGGCATTTCACCTGAGTGGTGTTTGTCCATAGTAGACATCAAATATGAGATTTACATCATTCCCCTCCAGTACTGATTAGACTTTATAGTCTACAATATACTGCCTATTCAATCAACTTTAATATTCCTTTCCCTATATCAGTTGATAGATATTTTATACTCCATACTTTGTCTTTGTGTTGAATCTGTTCAAGTAAGATCAAATGCATGTATTTTATTGGGAGTATATTTCACTTTAGCTGATATGCTAAAATTGAACTTCTTTTTATTGTTCTTCATTTAGGGTTTGAAAAATGCGCTAGCATCTGGTGCTAACAAGGATGAAGAAGATTCAGAAGGAAGGACAGCATTGCATTTTGCCTGTGGATACGGTGAGGTACAATAATCTGAACCTTCATTGCCCCTCTTCTTTTTCGTTGAGTTTTGGAATGAAGTGGGTTGATGAAATATTACTTAAGTTATAGATGGTCATGCTTATTCTATTTGAGAAAGTGATAGAACTGCTTTTTGGAAGAAAAAAAAATCAACTGTTAAAGTGTCAAGGATGGTCTGTTCTCGGGAAGATGTGCGCATGTGTATAGTGCTTTTATAAGTCATGATACCACTCCCTCTATGATTCATTAAGTGATATTGAAATTCTTTTTGCAAGTGAATAAGCTATTTCCCGATGAAAAAATATCGACCATGAATTTAGGAGCTCAAACGTTGTAGCAAGGTTTACTTATGCTCCAGGCCACATTGGTGAATTCTAGGTATACTAATAGTTAATCTATGCTTGTTTGTTTGGATGCAAAAAGTCTTATTATGGGGATAAATGCTACAATCTCTTTCCTCCATTGGGCTAAAAAGTCACTTGTCAAACACTTTGTTCCAAGCAAATAGATTTCCCTGGTAAAGTAACTTGATCAGAGAAATTAAATCCTGAGTGTGCTGCATCCAGACTATTAGCTCAAAGATTTTTTGTTTTCACTATTTATTTGTAGTGTGAGCAGCATGGAAGGCAAAGGTAAAAAAAAAACTTTTGCAGTGCAACTCTGACTATTAACAGAACTTGTTCATTCTCATAAAATTGGTTCACATTATAAAGTTAATAGCATATAATATACATACACTTCCACTTTTGATTACAAATTTAAAATTTTATATGTTTTTGAATGAATGTTGATAACAAGTAAAGAAAAACATAATAATGATTTTGAATGGTATATGTTGGTGCCACAAGGAAACAAAAGTATAAATAATAAAAAGATTCTGTGAATATTACAAGCTTCATTTGTGGTGGTATAGTGCCTACAAGCACGTCTTTCCTATTGAAAGTTCCATGTTCTATATTAGTTGCTTTCAGGTTCAGTCAAATTGTAAAGTTAAGTGAGTAGTACACTTGAATTTTTTTATAGGATAAGTGTGCTCAAATCCTTCTTGAGGCCGGAGGTAATGTGGACTCTTTGGATAAGAATAAGAACACTGCACTTCATTATGCGGCTGGTTATGGCAGGAAGGAATGTGTAGCTCTTCTACTGGACAATGGCGCCGCTGTGTAAGACAACAGCCTATTAGTTAACATTAATTTCCGTTTAATGGGATTTTTATGTGCCCGTTAATAATAATCTCTTTGAATTTAATGCAGAACTCTTCAAAACTTGGACGGCAAGACTCCTATTGACGTTGCAAAGCTGAACAACCAGCATGATGTACTAAAGCTGTTGGAGAAGGATGCTTTCCTGTAGAAAGGAGGAGTGGTGGAATGTGTATGTTGAATGGATTTTGTCAAGTGTGTTAGATGAAATTACCATTGGTAAGCAGAAAAGGAAGTTGGTGATGACAACTTTTGATGTTTTTGTCTATGCTCTCTCTCTTTCTCTCTGTTCGTTGCTATCTGATTGATACATTTTTAAAATTTTATAGTTCACCATAAACAATCTGTTTCCTGAAGTCATTTTATTTCTGGGGATTGGATGTGTTGTTAGTTTTAGTTATACCTATCAATCACAGCTGTTCGGAACATGTGTGCTGTTGCCAAGTAGTTTCATTTTGCTGTTTTGGAAGGAAGGATGGTTTGGAATTAATACACGTTCTCCTCAGGATTCTGTCATTCAAAATATAGAATTGAAGTCGGTGGCTTGAGGTCACATTGAGCCTGCCCCACCAAAATTGTTATTGACAGCTGGATTGGGTTCCAAACATTCCATATACGAATTATTTATAGAAGTTGTAGTAAAGTAAACTTGGTTTTTTCTTAGTGCTTTTGAAGAAAATGTATTGTATTTGGAAAAATATTTTAGAGGACAACTTTTCAAATGTGTCTTTTGAGTTAAAATCATAGTAGGAGATAGTTGGTGGTCACATGCTCAGTCACAGCCAGACCAGTGGGACAACAAGGCGTGGGGTATGTGTGGTGGCATAGGGCATGCATGTAGTGCCACTCATGAAACATTTGGATTCAGTGGTGGTACGTCGGGGTGGATAGGTTAATTGAATATCTATATCACATGGCCATGTTTTTATCGCAGCATTTTTTTTTTTATTGGCAATAGGGGAGATGATGATATCGACTGAAGACGAAAACACGAAAACACGTTGATGATTAATAACGAGGCACATGGATTGGATTGACAATAATTCAACAAATTTAGCTCTGTATATGTTGTAGTGTTATTTAGTTGTACAATTCCGCGTTAATTGAACCTCCATTTAAAGGTTACAAGTCAATGCGGAACGTTTAAGTCAATTTCATTACATTATAAAATGGAAAAAATGTTTGGTACTGATCGGATAGTATCTATTATATATTGGTCCATCAATGGACTGTTGATATCTAGTTTTTTTTTTCTTCCATTTTTTATATTTATCTCTTTATATTATTCTAAAATGGGTCACGAATTAACATCCGATTGGTAGGGTTAGTACCTTGGGTACTGATTGGTTGGTATCCAAACATTGTCCGACCAAACGATGTTAGTTTTTCATGCATTCAATTCAATTCTACATACTGTATTAATTAGTTTGATGGTATTCTTAGTATTCATTAAATGATTACTTCCCTATCTTGTGCTTAGTTTTTGTTTTACTAAGAGTATCTTCAATGCAATATTATTTGGATGTGTTAATGCTATAATTTAGTATAAAGTCAAAAAAAAAAAAAATTCTTCCAATTCAATGTCTAATGTTGTACCAAATTTGGCACAACAATAAATGTTAATTTTTAAATTATAAAAATACCATTGTTTAATTATATTGAATATATTAATTGCTGACTTTTATAATTTTAAACAATAAAAATATTATACAAATTGAATGTATTAATTATATTTGTTGATTTTTATAATTTTAAATAATAATAAAATAAAAATAACATTTCAAATGAAATTATAAATCGGAGTACAATGTTAAAATGACGTTTTAAATATAGTATTTTACTATTTTTTATATCTAATTTAGCATTGACATATGCATTGAAAATAGTCTAAGTTGTAAACATATTATTTTCTCTTATCGGTGGGTCAGGAACCAAACATGGTCCGATCAAACACGACTGTTATCAATATTAGCTTTTCGTGCATTCAATTCAATTCTACCTACTTAATTAGTTTGATGGTATTTTTAATATTCATTAAATGATCACCTACCTATGTGCCAAGTTTTTGTTTCACTAAGTTGTAAACATATTATTAGTTTTTCTTATTTAAAGCTCAACCAATGGATTTAATATATCAATACAAGTTTATTTTTTTTAATATAATAACTTTTATATTCTTAACCAGTGCCTTTAAGACACATACTACTACTATTCAATATATTATTATGTATTTAGTTAGATTCTTTTATAAATTGGATATTGTAAATTTAAAGTCAGTATCTAACTATATTGATCAACCAACGGTTGATTGCCACGTAATCCAAAGCAAGGAGAAAATGATAAAAAATTAAAGAATTTTTACCACGTGACAACACCCCATTGAAGGATCAGTATAGCTGGATACTGACCGGTCAGTGCCCAAACTTTTTCCATATAAATTTGAAATAGTTTAGCTTAAAAAAGTTGACAAGGCAAGAGTCTGATTCCGTTGGTGCCACGAACAACACCAAAGGGCCCGGCTACCAACCGTTGGAAACACAATGCAACGGTTAGTTTTTTCCAATAATTAGAAAAGAAAAAGGAATATTCTAAACAAGTAAATGGCACCTACCAAATACCAATACGGCAATACCATTGGGAATTTGGGATGGGTCCCTTGGTGGCCTGGCCGCCTCCCCCACCCATTTCCTGTGTTTCCCTTCTCCATCCTCGTTTGTTTATGTTAAGTTGGAATTGTCATCACTGCATAATACATATGGTATGGTACATAAATAAATTTTATAAAAAATTCTCATTTTAATACTCTAGTTAATATAAGATATTAAACTAATTTAACTTAAAGAAATAGATACATTTAGGGACGGTTAAAACAAGGACAAGAATGATATAGAGAGAAAAGGACTGAAAAAGTGAAGAAGATATATATATATATATATATGGATGATCTTTTTATCAGGATAAGATTTGAACCGTTGATCTAAACGTTACTTGCACCCCGAACTCCTCTTTCCACCTGTTGAGCTGATACCTCTAACATCCTGAGGGTTGATCGTAAGGTAGTTGTTAAGGTTTGAACCAAGTACGTTTGAGTTTACTGTTCATTCCTGGACAACCAAGACAAGTAAGTTAAAGGTATAGAAAAGGTGATTAAATGATGAGTTTGCAATTTGCATGGTATACCATGGTATAATGGTAAGTGGTACCATGCAGTTTCGAGATGAAGACGGCAATTCCCAATTAACTTTTCCATTCTTATTTATCACTAATTCACTATGGACTAGACTTGTCGCTGGTTTTGGTTCCGGTTTTGGAGGAACCTGAACCGGAACGGACGGTTACGGCGGTCCTTTTTTTTTTTGGGCTGCAACAGTGAAACAAAAAAAAAGATTTGTTAGATTCGTGCGGTTCGAACCGGATCGGAACCGTCGGTTCCGTTCCGGTTCGAACTGAACGGTTCCAACAAATCTAGAACCGGAACCGTTACAGTACCGGTTCCTTTCGGTCTCGATCCCGGTCCCGGTCCCGGTCCCGGTCCGATTCCGATTTCAAACCTATCTAAAACGGTTCGATTTTTGATTTTCGATGGTTCGTTTCCGGTTCGATTCACCGGTTTGAACCGAACCACCGACATATCTACTATCGACAACACGCTCCCAGATCCCTTTGTTTTTTTCTTTTTCTTTTTAAAAATTGATTATTAACCTGACGCTGCTGACCCCACCATCATTCATTCAGGTTCTTCCTCTTTGGCTGCCGAGTGCCGGCCTACTTTTCTTCTAAATTCATCTTCTCCCACTTCTATTTAAATTTCCCTTTTTGTCTCTCTTTTTTGACTCTCTCTCTCTGAATTGGAATCAACAGAGAGATGAAGACGGAGGGGCAGAGTAAATCAGCAGCATCGTCGGTGTCAGATGTGGGTGCTTGGGGCATGAATATTGTCAGCTCTGTCGGACTCATCATGGCCAACAAGCAGCTCATGTCCCCAAATGGTTTCGCTTTTGGCTTTGGTTAGTTCTCTATCAACTCTGTCTCAAATCTCATCTTCATCTCTCTAATCTTGTATATCAATTCTACCTTCATATGGTTGTTGCCATTCTTTTCTTGATTTTCTTCTTAATTCAAAAACAAACTGCCAAATTCAACATAATTCTTCTTAAACTTAAATTCGATTCAGATGTCCAAGTTTACCTGAAATTGAATACGAAAATTTTGTACAGCTTTTTGTTAACTAGGCCATGATTTAGTCTTTTTACTGCTTTTCAGCAACCACTTTAACCGGCTTCCACTTCACCGTGACTGCATTGGTTGGTTTGGTGTCCAATGCTGCTGGTTATTCTGCATCAAAGCATGTACCCTTTTGGGAACTTCTTTGGTTCTCCATCGTTGCTAATATGTCCATCACGGGGATGAACCTCAGCCTCATGCTTAACTCTGTTGGATTTTATCAGGTTTCTGACTCTTACCCTTTTGCTTTTTATGTATAACACAACAGTTTCCTTGGACATTATATGATCTTAAATCTTAATCATTATCGTTGTTATCGTTGTGCTGTAGATTTCAAAGTTAAGCATGATTCCAGTGGTTTGTGTCTTGGAATGGATTCTTCATAGTAAACGCTATTCCAAGGAAGTGAAGATGGCTGTTGGGGTTGTGGTATTAGGTGTGGGTGTCTGTACCGTGACTGATGTCAAAATTAATGCCAAGGGATTTCTTTGTGCCTCTGTCGCAATCTTGTCTACATCCTTTCAACAGATTGTAAGTATTTCTTGAACAATTTTTTTCGCTTGTTTGTGCAGACCTAGAAAGCCCTTCAACTGCAGATCTCCCTTTGTGTAAGGTAGAAAGGCAATTTATATCAGGGGCAAATAGATTTTAAGGTTGAATTTATGTTCGCCGAGTGGATCAAGCCACCAATGAACTGATATAATTATTTCATTACTTAATCATGTCAATATGACATCAATGAAGGATACAAGTCTTTTTGATGTTTCGGCTTTCCATCAATGAACTGATGTTTCGTCTTTTGTTACCTGCATCTGTTACACATTACGGGTTCTCTCTTACCAATTCTTACAAGTATGACAGTTATTTATTTGTAGAATCTCAATGCATGTTTTTAGCATGTGAACCTTACAAATTGCTACCTTAAAACAGCTGTCCTTTAGATCTTCTAATTTTGATTGTGGATGTGTTAATCTGATGGAGCCATGGAGAAGAAAACATAATCCCCAGTCATACTGCTATCGCATCTGATGTTTGCTCTCGCCATTCTTTGTTACTATGTGCATCTGCATGCACACGTAAAAACTAGCTTCATCTTCTAGTTCTATCTTAGCCAAATAAACTTGTATTTCCTATGATATGATAATATGAAGCAGTACGGCCAACCCGGGACTTGGATTTGGAATTCCAAAATTTGATTGACAACTGTAAAGTTTTGTGCATAGCTCAAGCTGAGATGTTCAATTTTTACGTGTGGTCACCCAGTCACTCTTATCTTGGATTTGGTCCCTTTTTTTTATAACTATACATGTTACCTTATGTTATTGACAAGGAATTGTAAATGGAAATAGGTAAATGCAAACTGAATAATGTTTGAACTAATGAAATTCATTGCTGAGTTAGCTTATAATAATCATTAGGAGTTCATGGAGCTTGGGTGGCAAAAGTGCAGAGTTAACCCATTGAGTTTATGCATTAGTTCATATAGTTTCTAATTCAGTTCTATTTGTTATTTAGGTTGCCTGTGAGATAATTTTTTCATGGAAGCACAATTATATCTCTCTCTTTTTATGTATTTATATTTTTAATTTTTTTTAGTAGTTTTTTGATTTTGAATCTAAGTGATCGATTGATTTACAATCTCTGATATTTGTTTGTCAATTACTTTTGTGAACAGTCAATTGGTTCTTTACAGAAAAAGTACTCCATAGGTTCTTTTGAATTGCTTAGCAAGACAGCCCCAATACAAGCTGTATCACTGATCATTACTGGCCCATTCATTGATTACTTTCTGAGCGGCAAACTCTTATCAGATTATAAGTTGTCTACCGGTGCATTTGTAAGTATTCAAGTGTCTCTTCAGATCTCTTTGCAGCCTGTTTGATATTAAAGTTTTACTGAATAGCTGATATTGGTATCTTTGCAGTTCTTTATATTACTTTCGTGCTCCTTAGCAGTCTTCTGCAACATGAGCCAATACCTCTGTATTGGACGCTTCTCAGCTGTATCTTTCCAGGTTTTAGGCCACATGAAAACTGTATGTGTCTTGATGTTGGGGTGGATGCTCTTTGATTCAGAGCTGACCGTGAAAAATATACTCGGGATGGCTCTAGCTATTCTCGGCATGGTAGTATATAGTTGGGCAATGGAGGTTGAAAAGCAAGCTAATTCCAAGGCCATCACTCATATGAAAGACAATTTCTCAGAAGAAGAAGTGGAACTTTTGAAGCAGATAAATATCGACACTTCATTGAAGAATGTTGCGCTTGGTGATTCTAAAGTGTAGGTCGACATTCTTTACGCCGTAAAAGGTCAAATTTAACATTCTTTGCATATTACTATGCCACAGCTAGCTATTAGATGTATTGAGCAACATGGAGTAACCATTATTTAAGCAATTGCCCATTGCAATATGGGAATCATCATAAGTCATTTCATGTCAAAAATCTTAAATAAGTTTTCTTGATATTATAATGTAAGGTGGTTTAGGTTTACTGTTTCATATTTGTAAATTGTTTCTACAAGCCGTTCCAATCATAGACAAAGCAATAATATATATATATATATATATAATCCACAGAATTGTTTAATTTGGAGGATTTTATTTATCTTTCATTTGCTCCAAGTCCTAAGATATGATCCTAATTCCTATCACACACTACAACAAAGGCTACAAAGCTGCAACTTGGTTTATTAGGACGGACTATGGAATGCAGGTAACGGAGGAGACTGAAGTTGTAATGAAAGGAGAGGACGGCACCGGCATTGAGAGGATTGCCATTGTTGACAATGCAATAGTCATGGTTGGGAGTGGGAAGGTGCCTGAATATTAAAGGGTTGATGAGGTTTGCAGAGGTGAAGCCGGCGCAATAGAGCTTGATATCTTCAATGGCACAGCCTGTTGTTCTACACATGTTTGTAATTTCCACCATGTACGTTGGAATTCCACTTGGTTGGGGTGGTGCTGTCCCTTGTGTTATCCGTACGTCGTCCTTTGAAACATTGCTTCTTTGCTTCCGTTCCTGCACATGCATTTACACTGCTTCATTTCATGCTTTATATGTACAATTTTCATCCATAACAATAGCAATAGTCAATAGTCAATAGTCAATGGAGATGGATTGTATGAAAATATAAGTATATTATTTACACACCCAATTTGTAAGTTTATCCGTTAGTAAATTTCAAAATTTTAATTATTACTACTAATAACCTCGTTAGAATAAGAAACCCAAATATCAAACAGTAGTGGGACATATGCCAAATATTATTAGATTCACAAGACAAAGCAAATTTGACTAAACTTATCCGTCACCGCATTGACTTCTCTAGGTATAATTGTACAAAATTAGAAACACCATGGAAAACATGTTAAAAGACAATAAAAATAAAATAAGGCTACACAACCAGGGGAGAGATGGCATGAGACAACCAAAGCAGCTGCAACTGCAAGCCTGCAAGCATCATCTTCCCTTCCCCATTAGGGAGAGATGGCATGAGACAACCAAAGCAGCTGCAACTGCAAGCCTGCAAGCATCATCTTCCCTTCCCCATTAGGAATAGCAATTCCACCCCCCCCCCCCAAAAAAAAATTAATAAGATAATTGTGTATTATTTTTGTTAAGTAAATTTTTATGCTTAAGATTAAATTAGCTAATGGGTGGAGAGAGTATTTTGATTTATTTTTAAGGATATTATTTTCGTCTTCGTTAGTCATTTTATTTAAGGACATTTTTGTAATAATTTTTTTAAATGATAAATGGGTGTAGAAATCAAATTGTTGGTGGCAGTATCTGCACCCATGTAGCTCTATGTTTATTTTTTTCAAGCAATAACGCCAAACAACCTAAAAAATCAATCTAAAAACCAATACAAATTTGTTTTTACTTTTTACCACGTCAATAGTCACATATCACATTATTAAGGTTGAATTTTGGGTTCCAAAAATCACGGCAAAACATTCAAGTCAAGTAATAAGATTGGTTTAAACTAATAAAAAATTAATATATTTTTTTGTGCAGAAACATTGATGCCAACCGATGGGAATCAACTATCCACACAAATTTTAACCGATATAATAATAATAATAATAATAATAATACTCTTTAACTTAAAAAATTATAATCAGTTTGAAAAAAAAATAAAAAAATAAAATAAGGGTACGTAAAGACTATTCATTTTGTAAAACGATAATCTTTTATTATATAAATAAAAATTCACTAACATGTTATGTTTTTTTGTTGTTGTTGAAGAGACCTAACAAGTTATGATTAATACATGTTTTGAAATAAATAAGTTTAAATAAGTTATAGTAACATGATTACCAGAATTTAACAACTTACGACTCCATCTAGGAAACGTATTGTTTTCACATAAACAGACGTTTGAATACCATTGAATTCTTGTTCTCTTGTAAACCTTCAAAGAATAATAATAATAAGAGCGTTAAGGCAACACCAGTAAAATAATAAGAGAGTGTTGGATTGAATATTGGGTACACCAAGATGGGTTCAAACCCAATTTAATTGACTTATTCCATTGAGCTCAACCCAATAATAACTGTAGTAATAGTTGTCAGTAAATAACGGCCAAAGCGGTTTTTATATATATATATATATGGGATATTTATAAAAGTGGTCAAATCAGAAAATGGATTATTGTTATTAAATAAATTTTATTTTTATTATTTATAACCAATTATCATAATACATTATTATTTTTAACCAATAAATTACAAAACTATCTTTTTTTTTTTCATGCAGTATGTCACGTTAAATGTGACATAAGTGAGATACTTCATATTTAACGTGACACATCATATGATATCGTGAAATCATGTACTTTTGAAGAAAATAAGCTATTTCATATCCAACATGACACATATAGAATATCTCATGTCCAACGTGACATATATAGAATATTTCATGCCCAACATGATATATATCAGATATTTCATACTCAATATGATATATATAGGATATATATAGGATATTTCATATCCAACATGACATATATGAGATAGTTCATTCACAACATGACAGACATGAGATAGTTCATTCACAACATGACACACATGAAAGACATGAGATATTTCATGTCTAACATAAAATACTTCATACATGAGATATTTCATAGTCAACATGACATACATGAGATATTTCATACCCAAAATGATATACATGAGATATATCATGTCCAATATGACATACACGAGATATTTCACACCCAAAATAATATACATGAGATATATCATGTCCAATATGATACACATGAGATATTTCATGTCTTACATGAGATATTTCATGTCTTACATGAGATATTTCATGTCTTACATGAAATACTGCATACATGTGATATTTCATGTCCAACATGACATACATGAGATATTTCATTCCCAACATGACATGCATGAGATATTTCATTCCCAACATAACATATATAAGATATTTCATGTCCAATATGATATACATGAGATATTTCATATCCAACATGACAAACATGAGATATTTCATGTCTAACATGAAATACTTCATACATGGGATATTTCATAGTTAACATAACATACATGGGATATTTCATACTCAAAATGATATACATAGGATATATCATGCCCAATATGACATACATGAGATATTTCATACTCAAAATGATATACATAAGATATATCATGCCCAATATGATATACATGAGATATTTCATGTCATACATGAGATATTTCATGTCTTACATGAAATATTGTATACATGTGATACTTCATGTCTAATATGACATACATGAGATATTTCATTCCCAACATGACATACATGAGATATTTCATGTCAAACATGACATACATGGCCTATTTCATGTTTTACATGAAATACTGTATATATATGGGATTATTCATACCCAATATGACATAAATGAGATATTTCATGTCTAACATGATATACATGGGATATATCATGTCCAACATGACATACATGAGATATTTCATGCCTTACATGAGATATTTCTGTTAGGATTTGATTAACACAAAACCATTCACATAAAACCATAACATGTTTAGGCACAAAATTAGTCTGAATGTTTAACCTAAACATGTTTCTATACATAATTAATCAAGCCCTAAACAATCATAACATAAACCCATATCAATTCAAGAGAAAGTTAAATCTAGAAAGCGGAAGCGTACTTGAATCCATCGCTGGAGATTTGTGAACAGGTTGTGATCTTCCAAATTAACACGATCTCTATGAACCCTACTGTGTTCTTGATGCTCTGTTGATGGGATACAGAGAAAGGTAAAGTATCATGTAATTTGGGGACCATAACCTTCTTGCTCTTGTTAGGATTTGATTAACACAAAACCATTCACATAAAACCATAACATGCTTAGGCACAAAATTAGTCCGAATGTTTAACCTAAACATGTTTCTATACATATTTAATCAAGCCCTAAACAATCATAACATAAACCCATATCAATTCAAGAGAAAGTTAAATCTATAAAGCGGAAGCGTACCTGAATCCATCGCTGGAGATTTGTGAACGGGTTGTGATCTTCCAAATTAACACGATCTCTATGAACCCTACTGTGTTCTTGATGCTCTGTTGATGGGATACAGAGAAACGTAAAGTATCGTGTAATTTGGGGACCATAACCCTAATTATATATATAATAAACAAATTATTATATGTTGACTATTTCTAATTCAGGCTCCTCAACAAATTAGAAATAGCACTCTGGTATCTACACATTAATTCCATGATAATTATACCCTTAAGCCTTAATACTTTAAATCTTAATTAGATCACTTTAATTTAGGCTTAACCAAAAGATAGCACAACACATTTAATGTTCACATGTGTGGCCCCATATGATGGAATTTTCCAACAATCTCCCACCGGGCCTCATATGTAACTTTACGAATGTGTATTACTTTATGAGCTCCAAAATTTTGCTATCACAATTTTAGGGTATATCCGAACAATTTCGTCCATTGATTATGCCAACATAGGATCAAAGCGGCTTTCGTCACATTTAGCGTGACTAAACCCATCAATGGTCACGTATACCAACATAACCAAATGACATAGATCAATCATGGATGCGTAGCATGGAAATTACATGCAATGTGATCTATACATGTCTATTCCAACTGGTCCTTCTTTATTCCTTAGTGAGATCAAAACTTAACACAATGTAATAGAGTGTAATTAACTGAATACTTTATTTCTGATCAGATAAATATCCAAATACATAAATGCATAAATATATCCAAAATAAAAATATAGAGCAATACAATACATAATTATACAAACTCCCACTATAATTTGATATCCTCACACAAAATAACACCCATATGAGCAGTGTGCTCATGAAAGACCTTGGGTGGTAATCCTTTTGTAAGCGGATCCGCTATCATGGAGTTTGTCCCAATGTGCTCTATGGATATATGTCCACTATGTACTCTTTCCTTCACAACTAGGAACTTAATGTCAATATGCTTTGACTTAGATGAGCTCCTATTGTTATTAGAATATAGCACTGCTGACTTATTGTCACAAAATAGTTTGAGTGGTCTTTCAACACCCTCCAGAATGCGCAGCCCAGTGACAAAATTACGCAGCCATATTCCATGGTTGGATGCCTCATAGCTTGATACAAACTCTGTTGCCATGGTGGAAGAAGCTATGAGTGTCTATTTGGCACTCCTCCAAGATATAGCTTCACCAGCCAACAAGTATTTGTAGCCTGATGTGGATCTCCTACTGTCTTGGCATCCAGCATAATCATAGTCGGAATACTTTATGATCTCAAACTGATCCGATCTCCTATATGTGAGCATGTAATATTTTGTTCTCTTCAAATACCTTATGACCTGATTGGCTGCTATCCAATGATCCATTACAAGGTTACTTAAATATCTGCTTAACATACCAACAATGTACGCAATATCTGGACGCGTACACACCTGAGCATACATTAGACTCCCTACAGCTGATGCATAGGGAATCTTCTGCATTTCCTTAACTTTAAGGTTACTTTTAGAGCACTGGTTGAGACTGAACTTGTCTCCCTTAGCGACGGGGGTGTCACCTGGTTTGCAGTTATGCATGCCAAACCTTTTGAGCACTGTATCGATATAGCTCCTTTGTGATAATCCAAGAATACCCCGAGAACGATCTCGTTGTATCTGAATCCCTAATACAAAAGAGGCGTCACCAAGATCTTTCATCTCAAAATTCTTTGATAGAAATCTCTTGGTTTCATGCAATATGCCTATATCATTTGTGGCAAGCAGTATGTCATCGACATATAAAACTAGGAATATGTGCTTACTCCCACTGAATTTGTGATACACACAATTATCAACAATGTTTATCTCAAAACCAAACGAGATAATCACTTGATGAAACTTATGGTACCACTGACGGGAAGCTTGCTTGAGTCCATAAATGGATTTTGTCAATTTGCAAACCATATTCTTTGGGTCTCCCGACTCAAAGTTTTCTGGTTGCACCATATAATTTGTTTCGTCAATGTTACCATTGAGAAACACCGTCTTGACATCCATCTGATGAAGCTCAAGGTCAAAATATGCAACAAATACCATGATTGTCCTAAAAGAGTCTTTCGTTGAAAACCGGAGAGAAAGTCTCTTTATAGTCAATCCCTTTCTTTTAGGTAAAGCCTTGAGTTACAAGACGAGCTTTATACCTCTCCACATTACCTTTCGAATCCCTTTGGTTTTAAATATCCATTTACAGCCAATGGACTTCGTACCTTCCGGTAATGGGACAAGTTCCCAAACCTTATTGTCTTGCATAGACTTATATTCCTCATTCATGGCATCAATCCACTTTTGAGAGTTGGAACCCTGCATGGCTTGATGGAAGTTGATTGGAACATTTTCCATCATTCCTATGTCTTCCTCATGTTCCTGGAGATATACGTAAAAATCGTCTGAAATAGCATTTATCCTTTCTCTAGTGGATCGCCTTAATGACACTGGTTCTTGAGGTTGTTGAGTTTGTTCCTCAAGAACAATTACCTCATCTTGAATGGGGAGTTGTTCAACATTGTCTGGTTGAGGATCCAGATTTTCTTCTTGATCAATGACAGGTATAGAAATCTGCACATTGTCAAAAGCGATAGTAGGAATCGAAATCGATTCTTCCTCAAAGACAATGTCTCTAACCTTATTTCTCCCCCCAAACTCAACATCCTCAAAAAATGTTGCATTTCCCGTTTCAAAAATTGACCTAAGTGTGAGATCATAAAATTTATAGCCCCTTGATCGCTCAGAGTAGCCAATGAAGTAGCTGCTCACAGTTTTGGAGTCCAATTTATTTTCATGTGGCCTGTAAGGCCTTGCCTCAGCTGGACATCCCCAAATGTGAAAATGCTTTAGACTTGGCTTTTTACCTGTCCAAAGCTCATAAGATGTTTTTGCAGCTGCTTTAGTTGGCACTCGGTTCAGAATATAAGCTGTTGTTTTGAGTGCTTCTCCCCAGAGTGACTCTGGTAAGGTGGAATAACAAATCATACTTCTTACCATATCCTTAAGAGTCTGGTTTCGCCTTTCAGCTACACCATTCATGCTAGGTAACCCTAGCATGGTGTACTGTGGGACGATTCCACATTCCTTTAGGAATTTAGCAAATGGTCCTGGACGTTGTTCACCTGAACTGTCATATCTACCATAGTATTCACCACCACGGTCAGACCTGACACTCTTTATTCTTTTATTGAGTTGGTTCTCAACTTCAGCCTTAAATGTTTTGAACACGTCCAAAGACTGTGATTTCTCATGAATGAGAAATAGGTACCCATAACATGAGTAATCGTCTATGAATGATATAAAATACTGTTGACCATTCCAAGAAGCCGTAGGGAATGGACCACAGATATCCGTATGTATCAATTCTAAGACGTCTGTAGTTCTGTTGGCACCTATTTTCTTTATTTTTGTCTGTTTTCCCTTGATGCAATCAATACAAACATCAAAGTTTGTAAAGTCAATGGAATCTAAAATCCCTTCAGACACAAGCCGCTCAATTCTATGCTTAGAGATGTGACCTAAGCGTTTGTGCCATAATGTGGCTGAATTTTCTGTGCTTAGTTTGCGTTTAGTACCTCGTGATTCCACATACAAGGTTTCATTATAAGAAACGATTGTATCAAGCAAATATAAGTTGTCATATACACATAAAGAACCAGTTCCAACAACATTTGAATTTATAGATAAACTGAATTGATTGTTTCCAAATGAACAATAATAACCAAACTTGTCCAAAAAAGAAACTGAAACTAAATTCCACCTAAAAGACGGTACAACAAAAGTATGTAATAAATCCAAATAATAACCAGTTCCTAATAACAATCTAAAATGCCCTATCGCCTCCACTTCTACCGATTTTCCATCACCCACAAAGATGTTTCTTTCAGCATCATTTGGTTTTCGGTAGCTCAGGCAACCCTGCATAGAAACACTGACGTGAGTAGTAGCACCAGAATCTAACCACCACGTGTTTCTAGGTACTGAAGCTAAATTTACCTCAGAACAGACCAAAGTAAGGAATGTACCTTTCTTTGCACGCCAAACGTGATACTTGGTACAATCCTTCTTCATATGTTCAGGCATGTTACAAAAGAAACAATCTTCTTTATCCTGCTGATGTTTCTTTTGAGCTGAACCCTTAGCAGCTTCATTATTCTTTCTCTTTTTGCCCTTATCTTTAGAGGTGCTAGCCAGATGAGCACTTTCGGTCCTGTCTCACTTCAGTCTCTCTTCCTCTTGCACACAGTAAGAAATGAGCTCATTAAGAGTCCATTTCTCATTTTGACAGTTGTAACTGACCTTAAACTGACTGTATTGTGCAGGAAGAGATATTAATACCAAATGCACGAGCAAGTCGTCAGACAGCTCGAGATTCAGTACCTTAAGTTTAGAAGCAATATGAGACATTTCCATAATGTACTCCCTAATGTTCCCTTTGCCTTTGTACTTCATAGAAATCAAGCTTTGCAAATGCGTGCTTGTATCTACTTTATCGTTTTTAACAAAACGCTTTTCAATTTCGGCTAGGAACTCATTGGCTTTGGTTATCTTTTCAGATACCCCACCCCTAAATGCCTCCGGAATGCCGCGCTTGATGATCATAAGACTCATGCGATTTGAGCGATCCCACTTCTCAAAGTTCTTCCTGTCATCAGGAGAACTTGCATCCGTAAGAGAAGCGGGTTGCTTAACCCGAAGTGCAAGGTCTAGATTCATGCAGCCGAGAACGATTTCAATGTTCTCCTTCCAATCCTTAAAGTTGGTCCCATTAAGTACAGGTATTGAGTTGATGTTAGCAGATATGGAAGAAACACTAGCTGTAAAGAGAACAAAACACACAAACAAACAAACATGCTCACATTAATAACCAAATACAATAATCAACAAATTCAAATAATGGTAAATCCCATCTCAAGATACCTAGCACAACATTAATATCAAGTCTTTGGACAATAATATTAATTGTAAGTGGTACTCTTGTTGTAGCGATCAAACACTGACAATAATTAATGTCAAATAATAAGTCTATCTTTGGATCGACTTATTATTCACATGTCAAACCTTATAATCGTCACATATTTATCACCACATGTGTATGTGTAATTCAGCCAAGTATTAACCTTCCTTTGGGCCGACTAATATTCGCATGAATTTGCACACACACAAACATCCAACATCCCTCATGAATAATCTACACAAGAGAGGTCACTTTAGCTACATCTTGTTTCAATTAGTCCATTTAGAATGATGGACCACCTTAATGAACAATAAAAGGTATACACAAATATTTGAATTTGAGTTGATCCTTAAAAATAAAATAAAATAAAAATAAAATTTATTTTATTTTATCAAAATTACAAAACAGCCATTGATTTTATAAAATTACAGAAAGGCCCCTCAAGTTTCAGTAATTACAAATAGATCCCTGCATTTTGTCAAAATCATAAACTGACCCAGTAATTTGTAATAATTAAAATTGGCCCCAAAACTTTTTAAAATTATAAAATGACCCCATAACTTTTCAATAATTATAAATATGCCCAAATCGTTTTCATAATTGCAAACAGGCCCTTTAAGTTTTGGAAATTATAAACTGATCCCAAAACTTTACAAAATCACACAATGGCCCAAATAATTTACAAAATAGTCCCTCAAGAATTTTAAATCTTCAAAAGAAGGGCCTGAAGCAAAAACCGATTTCTGAAACCCTAGGTTTCTAGCCGCCGCCGCCTTAACCACCAGAACGTCACTGGGAAGCGACGAACGGCGGCCAAGCAGCAGCGCGACCACCCGTAAACCTTCCCGATCGTAAGCAACTACCGTCGATCGATGCCTAAATCGATTGAGGGAATTGGCGACTGATCTGGGCTCGATCTGGACCAGCCGCGTGATCGACGGGGATAGGAGTGCTCCGATGAAGCTGCTCGGTTGACCCGAGATCGATCCAAAACCATGATCTGGGTTGGAAAACCCATCGACCTCCTTTTTTTTTTTGAAAACCAGAAGGACACAGTTCTGAATTATTTTTTTTTTACTTATATACATGATCAAACAAAACCGAATCCAAAACAACAAAATTCAACCAAAGTTCATAAAAGAAGATCAAAACCCAAAAAAACTATGGATTCAACACATAATATTTTGTTTATGAATTCAATACATAAATTAATCAATAAAACTGAAATCCTCAAGAATCAATTATGGGTGGCTCTGACACCACTTGTTAGGATTTGATTAACACAAAACCATTCACATAAAACCATAACATGCTTAGGCACAAAATTAGTCTGAATGTTTAACCTAAACATGTTTCTATACATATTTAATCAAGCCCAAAACAATCATAACATAAACCCATATCAATTCAAGAGAAAGTTAAATCTAGAAAGCGGAAGCGTACCTGAATCCATCGCTGGAGATTTGTGAACGGGTTGTGATCTTCCAAATTAACACGATCTCTATGAACCCTACTGTGTTCTTGATGCCCTGTTGATGGGATACAGAGAAACGTAAAGTATCGTGTAATTTGGGGACCATAACCCTAATTATATATATAATAAACAAATTATTATATGTTGGCTATTTCTAATTCGGCCACTCAACAAATTAGAAATAGCACTCTGGTATCTACACATTAATTCCATGATAATTATACCCTTAAGCCTTAATACTTTAAATCTTAATTAGATCACTTTAATTTAGGGCTTAACCAAACGATAGCACAACACATTTAATGTTCACATGTGTGGCCCCATATGATGGAATTTTCCAACAATTTCATGTCTTACATGAGCATACATGAGATATTTCATGTCCAACATGACATACATGATATTTCATTCCCAACATGACATACATGATATTTCATTCCCAACATGACATACATGAGATATTTCATACCAAACATGATATACATGGCATACTTCATGTTTTACATTAAATACTACATATATGAGATATTTCATACCCAATATGATATACATAAGATATTTCATACCCCAATAAGAACTGTAAAAAGCTTTAATTTAGCAATTAATTACAATGGTCGTTGTGACGCTTTAGATTACGTAGATGGGGAACTTATTAAGGAGTGAGTAGAAAACAAGTTGTCATTCAATGAGTTATGGGACAATATGTTAATTCTTGTATTGTACATCCACATAAAGGGAGAAGACCATCGGGCATGCCAGAATAATTTAGGATACATTCTTCTTCGGAAGTGTCTCTTTTAAATGTATGTACCAATTATGGAGGATCTGGACCAATTTTGCTTAGACATAATATTCAAACATGCTTAAACATGGAAGTAAAACCATAACCTACCATAACGTTTCAACTTTTAACGAGTGTTGGTTGTTAACTGTTGAAACTTTCATTTTATGTTAGTCGTTGAATGTTATTTATAGTCTTAGTTTTTGTTGGTCGTTTAAACAATTTGGAATGTTAATAAGCTTTCCTCTATTTACATATACTTTATTATTTGATTTTAAAGATTGGTCAATAACTTTAAACTAAAAACATATGCATGACATAAATTTCGGTAGACTTTCCTCTGTTTGTTGATATTACCTAAAAAAATTGATTACCTGCATTAATCATAATATCATATCTCAGGAACACACACACAACATTATATTATAAAACCATATCACTCTACCCACTATAGAGTCTCGATTAATTAGTTCTAATTAGAAATAATATTTTTAATGTCTAGACAACATCTATCTAATGTCATTAGCATAGCAGCAGAGCTTGGAAAAACCATTATACAGTTTCACTCCTAATGTCCTTCAAATGGTAAGATTTATCTTGAACAATATTTTACATGTACTTCATTATAAACACACATCAACTCCTCTTGCATTTACCAATAATAATTTTCAATGTCAATAAGTAGATATAGTACTAAGAATTTGAAAAAAAAAAACATATTAAACAGATTCAATTGTTAATAACCAAGTTAAAAAAAACACGTTGCTGAGTCGTTTTTCGTAGCAGATTTGCTTATTTTTTTTCGTTGAGTTGTTTTATCAAACACCTTGAGTGCCTCACTTTCAAAATGTTGTTCAATGGCTACTCTAAGTTTGAACAATCCTTTAAGAACCAGAAACTCAACTCTTCATCATCACAAACTCATTTTCAAAACATGTTCCTTTACAAGACCAACCAAAATATCATTTAATTTCTCAACAAAAACCACACCAAAACTCCACCATTTTCGATCAATAAAAAATAGAAAATTTAATGAAGAAATGGAAAATTAAATAAATAATATTTTAAAATAATTTTAAAGGTCAATTGTTTGGGAGATCTAGGAATCCATGTCTCCCAATATTTTTTAAATAAAAAAAAATAGAAAATTATTGATGAAAATGAAAAATAAAAAATAATATTTTTTTGGAAGATCTTCCAATTCTTCTTTCGTAGGAGAAAAACACAATAAAAATCATGAAAACAACAAAATTAATCAATTTAAACGAATCAATATAATACAAAGTTGCAAGAAAAAAAAAAGAGAGAACAAAACAGAATTCTGAGTAAATAATTAAAGAAATCAAAGAAAAAAAAATAAAAAATCCAAGAACCAACTTATAAGACTCAGATACTGGAAAATTATTCCTTTTTCTCCAAAAAGCTAACAGTTGTAGTCTGTTCTTCAAACTTCTCTCACTTTCACAAACCTATCAACATCTCTTAAATCTTACAAAATATAAACACATATTAACATAATATCAAGAAATTAATAACTGAAAAACCATTAAAAACCAACCCCACATAAAAAAAAAAGAAAAAGAAAAAGAAAAAAAAGATATAAACAGATCAACAACCAACCTAAAAATAAAAGGTCAATTAAACAAAGACAAAAGAGAATTTAAATTCAAAGACTAATCAACATAAAATGTTAGGAGTGAATAAAACAAGAAATAGAAAATAATAAAAAACAAAAAGACAAATGGTGGGTACAAGACTCAAGAACAAGACCAACCGATTGCAAAGAAGAAACTAAAGATAGAAACTCGTATGGTTTATAAATCCCATTTTCTACACTCAGCTTCAAGAAAGTTTCCACTAACAGTAACAAAGAAAAGAAGTAAAATAGTAATTACATATATGCAATAGTAGAAGTGGTGGTAGAAAAGATGACGACAATTGATAGATCTGCAACGATGAATCATAATCGATAGAAGCAAAATGAGAGATTGAGAGAGTGAGTGAGATCATACACACCTTTTAGGATTTAGGGTTAGATTTGAAGGTTAAAAAAAGTATATATATTTAGTAAAATAGAAACAAATTGGTTTTTTTTTTTTTTTTTTTTTTTGCAGACAAGGGTATTTTAGATAATGTAACTTACACTTGGTTAAAAACAATAACTTAAATAATTTTGATTAAAAACAATAATCCATTATGTAGTTAGGTTATTTTTTACAATTTTCACTATATATTTTAGTGCAATTAACTTTGATCAATGGAGAGTATGAGAACAATTGTAGAACGTATTATACAATTGAGTATAAAAGAAACAGAGAAAGGGTATATGTTTATACACTGTGAATTCAGTTAGGGTTCCATTTTTCTTGGTGACTCTATCCGAATCTGTGAAATATTCAGTGTTTGATCCGAAAAAAGGTATATTCTTCTGATAATTTTCTTCTTACTTTGTAGGTTCAATAGAGTTATGCTACTTTAGTATAGACAATGGACAATTGATGTTTATTAAATTTTTAATTCAATGGTCAATAATAGTTTTTTTTTGGTTGATAAATTTGAAAAAAAATCCATTGGGCTTAAATTCTCTTATCTACTACACTAAAGTACTAAACTAAAGTAGTTGAATATATATATGTAAAAGTTTTATAGCGTGTGCAAGTGATCAATAATATATATATATATATATATATATAAAGAAATCAATATGTTGTTAATGTGAAGAATTCTTTTTAAATACTTTTATGAATTAGTGGCGAAAAGCCAACAAATCATCAATGTAAAAAAAAAAGAAAAAAGAAAATATAAGTATGTGGAGGTGGAACAAACCATTTTGAGAATGAGAAGCATCATCAGCACCATTAATCCAAAAGTCAAAACAGCCATCACTATAAAACTTCTCATCCTTCCTTTGTAAACAAAAACTATATTTTCTTTAGAAATAAATAATCTATGAAGAATTTTCAAGATTTATAAGGGTCTCTTATAAGTTAGTATAATTTTTCAAAATAATATATTTTATTTTATTTTTTAGACAATATCACCGCCGCTGATGTATTGACTAACCTATATAAATTTACTACTAATTCCGTCAAAAATAATAATTTCCTTTTAAGTGATGTACCGATACTATACCATATATATATATATATATATATATTAGAAAAAAGTCTAAAAATCAATCAAATCAACATACGAAGTTAATTTAAAGTTATTTTATTTTTGAATAGTGTTAAGTATTAACATGTATCTTAAGTCCCGTTTGAAGTATGAGATAGGAGATGATTATTTTTATAGCATATGATATTATTAGATTAGATTAATTTTAATATTATGATATGTTTAGTACAAGATAAGAATAAAAATAGAGTTATCCTTTTACAGGCACAACATAGGATAAGATTAAAAAATTTAACAAACCCATTAACACTGCTTAGATATTTGGTATGTGTTAACAGGAGTATAATTTTCTGATATTTTGTTGAATGATTATTGTGAGAAAGAGTTAATCAAATCTTAAATGCAGAGTTAGAGAGCAGAATTAATTTAAAATTGTTCCATCTAGATTACTGTTATTCAATGATATATAGCTGGTTTTGTGCTGTTCTTGAATCTTGACAAACCGATTTGGAAGCTCTCCCCACAAATCAGAGTGAGAGATATCTAACTGCTTGTAGTTTGAAATTTTAATAAGGAGAGAAATTTGTGATATGCTCCACCATCTGCTGTTACCACAAGAAACAGAGCTCAAGAAGCCAAAAAAGCACTCAACCACAAAAAGCAGAGAAACAAAAGAGACCGAAAGAGAACAACATCACAACTCCCTTTAATCAAGCCAAACCTCAGAACCACTGAACCTCCTCTTCGAATGACTAACCACCAACAAATTCAAAGCCTATCAAGACCGCCAAGCCATTCTTCATAAAGAACAAATTGCCGACCACAAACTTGAGGCAGCCCACCAAAAAAAAACAAAAAACAGAGAGCAATAAAACTCAGAAATTTTCACAGGTCCCCGCGTCCTCTACTAGTTGGTCCTCTCGCCGACAGCACTCCTCTGGCGGTCTAGGTGGCAGAGTGGGATTCAGGGTGTAATTTCGACGAAGAAGAATATGGTGATGATATCAGATGAAAAAAAAAAAGATAGATTTGAATCCCATCATTTGGGTTGGGATTGTTTTATCCCGTTAGGATAGGATAGAATCTATCGCTAAGCCAGGAAAGAGACTAAAAATAATCTCTTTCCCATCTTATCTTTGGCTATAAAATATTACAGGTTAAAATACAATATAAGAAACGTGCTTTAGATGATGTATTCAATCTAGAATTCGTATCGTGTAATATTTACCTGGAGGATGGGTTGTGTAATTGACCAATGATTTGCACGTATTGTGTAATATTAATTTGGGATTGTGTAAAAAAACATGTTTTAAAAAGATATATTCAATCTAGAATTCGTTTGAGTTTGCTGGATTTGTTTAAAGTGGTATTCACAAATTTCAAGCTCCAAATAGATTTTATTGTGTACGGTCTTGTATACATTGTTGTATGAAATTATATGGATTTGTCTTGAAAAAAATAATATTCGATTACTTTATCTATCATATAATAGTTTGAGATTGTTTTATCCCTAGAATAGGATAAAATCCATCACCAAGCCAGGAAAGGGACTGAAAATAGTCTCCTTCCCATCTTATCTTTAGCTGTCAAATATTAGAGGTTAAAATACAATTTAAGGAATGTTGGACATTTTATATATTATCTTTAATCACACTAACAATAAATACGACTTCCCATTTATAGTTTTAATATTATCCTTTATTTTATTTTTACAAATATTATAATAATTCATGATTTGAATAACGGAGATAAACTCGAACTCATAACCTGACAAATTCGAACTCACAATCTCATAATATATATACAAACCACTGGACAATCCTTATATTATCTGTATCTTAATTCTTAAGTGATTATATTGATGTTAGTGGATTTTCTTTCGGGTCAAAATAATTATTTTCTGCTACTACATGTGTTTTTATATGAATGAACGTTGTAATTTTTTAGAAAATATAAGTTGGTCGAGTGGTTTGTCCCTCACACCTACAATATGAGATTTATGGGTTTGAGTCTATTCTCTCTAAGTCTCGAATTATTATAATATTAAAAAAAAAACAAAAACAAACATGAATGAATCAAATCATATGTAAATTCTTACCGATTAGTCCAAGATTAGAATATAAAACCTTTCAATAAACGGTAAAATATCTCTAAAAACCTTTCGATAAACGGTAAAATATCTCTAACTACTAAACCCACCCAACTCAGAGGATGAGACAGACTTCGAATCTAGAATATTAACAAAATTAATATGACACAATAGTGTAAATTGTGAGATATATTACCTTTTTTTGTGTGTGTTGTAATGATATCACCGTTTTAATAACTTAAGTTTAAAAGACACTTATTACGGTGAACTACCTAAATTGCCCTTAAATAATCTATTTTTTATTCTCATTGTGCTCCTATCTACATTTTGTCTCTCCAAAATAGTTGTCTGAAAATCGATCTACAACTCATCTCTCTCTCCAAAAAACTCCCCTCTCTCTCCAGATTATGTATAAAAAAATAACATATATTTGTGATTTTCGTTTATATATTGTCATATATTTGACAATATATTTTTGTGTGGTTTAACAATGTATCAATTCGTTATGATTTGTTGTCCCAATATTTGTATGAACATGTATAAACATTTAGTCTCCAGATTCTGTTCGAGGCTTTTTAAAAATACTCCGAGCTTTTTTGATTAATGTTCGAGCTATTTTGATATGATTCAGAGATTTTTTTATACTCCTCCGATCTTTTTTGATTTGTCTCCAAGCTTTTTCGTTAAGTTAATGTTTAAGATTTGTCTCCGAGTATTTTTGATATGGTCAAAAAAAAAATTCTAACCCATGGTAAAAAAGGTCGAACCCAATAAAAAAAAGCTCGGACACTTGAAAAAAAAGTTCGAGTTTATTTTTTAATGGGTTCGAGCTTTTTTACCAAGTGTGCGAGTTTTTTTTAAAGGGTTCGAGTTTTTTTGTCAAGTGCCATAGTTTTTTTTTTACTTGATTCGAGCATTTTTGCCAAGTTAAAAAAAAAGCTGGGGCACTTGATAAAAAAAGCTCGAACTCAGTAAAAAGAAGCTTGAGCACTTGTCAAAAAAGCTCGAACTCAGTAAAAAAAAGCTCGGGAACTTGACAAAAAAACTCGAACCCATTAAAAAAAAAACTCGAGTTTTTTTGGTAAGGGTTCGAGCTTTTTTGTCAAGTGTCGAGTTTTTTTGTAATGGGTTCGAGCTTTTTTGTAAAGTTCCCGAACTTTTTTTTTACTGTGTTCAAGCATTTTTGTTAAGTTGAAAAAAAAACTCGGACACTTAGTAAAAAAACTCGAATCTAGTAAAAAAAAGCACGGACAATTAACAAAAAAGATCGAATCCATTAAAAAAAAGCTCGAGCTTTTTTTTAATGGGTTCGATATTTTTTGTCAAGTGTCCGAGCTTTTTTTTTACTGGGTTCGAGACTTTTACTAAAGGCTTTGAGGCTTTTGTAATTATATTTTGAGCATATTAAGTACTGATCATAAAAAAAAAGCTCCGGAGCGCTGCCCCCTGCCTCCCGTGAGCTCAGCGGGGAGCATGACCCCCGAATGCTTCTGCATAGTGCCACTCCGTCGCCGTTCGAGTGATTGTCTGAGTTTCAACGAGATTTTCTCTCTACTTCAAAACTATCACTATAAAATGAATTAAAAGAAATCTGATGTGGAACAACTATTGAGAGTATTTTTGTCCGTTCACCATAATATGTGTCTTTTAAATATAAGTTATTAAAGTATTGACAGTATTGAAATGTCACTTCCAAAAATTACTATTTATTTTTTAAATCCTTACACAATACGTGCAAATCATTGGTCAATTACACAATCCATCCTCCAATAAATTGACATATCAAAAGAATCATTATGTGCACATAATCAATCCTCCAATGATTAAACACGTGCAAGTCACAATGCTCATATAGAAACTAACAGATATTCATCATCTTCTACTTGTATATGATCTCTTAATTAGCCAGATAAACTTGTAATTATTTCCTATGATATCAAGCCATGACTTGGAAGTTTAGTGCATATATATAGCTCAATTAGCTGACCAGATATATGCTCAATTTCCTATGATAACTGCTGCAAGTTTTGGAAAGCAGTTTATCTGCCGTCTGAATATGTTACCTAAAATATATTATTTTGAAAGTTTATACCACCTTATATGATAGATAGAGATCTTCGAAATTCGTTTGGAAAAAAATTGAGGATAAGATGGATGTCTTAAAAATCAATTAAGGTCGATGTGTGCTAAAGCACTGTATTTAAAATTAGATTGTGTTCGGCCATCTAAGACAATGTTCTGGTGCAATCAACTTAAATGATACTATGAATTACATCATTCACTGGCCTATTAACTTTGTAACTCCTAATGGAACACTATCAATATAGTATTCTGGAACAGTTAGAATATATTCACATTCTTTTTTTTATATATATAAATAAATATTTATAATTTTGGATTTGTGGGATGTGGGTAGAGAGTGTCGAAGCCAAGATTTTGGTTTTAGGGGGGCCAAGACAAAAACACATATTCAAATTAACGCATGACAAATATACTAAAATTTAAAAAACTAGTTATTGAAAAAATAAAATGTAATAGCATCTAGTCCCATATATAATGATACAACAAATTAATTAATAAATAAAATATATACCGGTTTTATGAATCAAAATGAACCGATTACTCTTTTAAATCTCCAACATCAATCAAATCTATACTAAGTTTTAATGTGATTTATACTTCAAGGAAAAAAAAGTTTCAATGTGATTTTCCTTTCAATATACAAGATTAAAGAGTTTGTAAGAAAGTTATCTTCTAGATGTTGACGAAGATGAACAGGCTTCTGAGGTTTTAATATGTCAAACAATATTAACTTTTTTTTATTGTATCTATTTATTTATCTATTTATACTAGATATTTGTTTTTGAAGTTTTTTACAATTGGTATGATTCAAGCCGCAGACTTGAGAGTCACTTGCCCAAACCCGATATCCATTTACCATCTAAGCTACGCATCTGAGGGCCAAACAAAATTAAGTTATAATAAAATCGAAATAATTTTAAAAAATAAACGTTTAAATAACAAATCAGTACAATAAATATAGCAAAATCATATTAATAACCTAAAAAAATAACAAATACAAAACTGAAAAATAAACCTACAATATTTACTAATTTGTAATCTTGTAACTGGAATTATTTGGATAGATGAACCGTAGAATGAGAAGAATTTATTTGCAGCACAGAATAAAATTGTTTAAGGGAAAAACTAAAAAAGAAAAAAAAGAAAAAGAAGTGTATATATAGGATAGACTGATCGATGATGTATAGGAAATCAAATCCAAAAGCAATATATTTTCTTTCTTTTATATGTAAAATATAAAAATATAAAATTAGATATAAGTAGGTTTTTCCTTATAATTTATAACAATAATATTTTTAAGTATAAAGTAGCAAGACTAACATTTATAGTTAAAAAACAAATAAAATTAACTGATGCTGTAAAAAACAAGACTGACAGTGGAATATATGGTTCATTGAATATACAATATTACAATATATTATTTTATAAATAAAATTTACTTAAAATTTATGATTTTTTTTTGGGTTGTGGGGGTCATGGCCCCCACCAGCCCCCACGTTCCTCCGCCCTCGTGGGTAGACTCAAACCCACAAATTCATAATGTATTGGTGTATGTGTGAGGGGTAAATATAGATGACAACGGATCGGTCGAACCGGAGTCGTGGACTGAAGAACCGAACTGGAATCAGAACCTGAACCGAGACTTATAAGCACTTTTTGAATGTGACATTTCACCACTGTCACTGCTTTAATAACTTATATTTAAAAGACACCTATTTTGGTGAACAAACAAAAATACACTCAATAGTTGTTCCATTTCAGATTTCTTTCATTTATTTTACAGTAACAGAGTTGTGAAGTAGAGAAAGAAAGACTCATTGAAACCCAGACAATCATTCGAACGGTTACGGAGTGGTGCTACGTAGATGCATTCGGGGGTTAAGCTCTCTGCTGAGCTCGAGCTCGGTGGAAGGGGGGGGGGGGTATTTGATTTGTTGTGTGTTGACGAAAATGAATATCTGGGTTTTTGAGACTTTTTGAAACATTTCCATGCTTTTTTGAAATGTGTCCGAGCTTTTTTTTCAAAGCTCTGAGTTTTTTTTTTAAAGGGATTGAACTATTTTTTGTAAGGTATCTAGCTTTTTTTTTGTGCATGATCGAGTTTTTTTTTTGTTAAGGATCAAGTTTTTTTTTTTTTTTTTACATAATCGATTTTTTTTTTAAGAGATCGAGTTTTTTTTTGTAAGAGATCGAACTTTTTTTGTGAGGGATCGAGTTTTTTTTTAAAGGGATCAAGCTTTTTTTTGTACATGATCAAGTTTTTTTTGTAAAGGGTCTTGTTTTTTTTGTTAAGGATTAAACTTTTTTTTTGTATGGGATTGAGTTTTTTTTTTGTGAGAGATCGAGTTTTTTTTGTGAGAGATCGAGTTTTTTTTCTTAAAGGTTCGAGCTTTTATGCCCAAAATTATAAACTTGTTTGCATTAGTTTAAAAATGCTCGTACCAATGTAAAAAAAGCTCCGACAAATTAAAAAAATATTCGAACCAATTACAAAGCAACTCATAAACTTATATAAGAAAAACTCGGACCAATATAACAAAGTCTTCGGGCACATATACAACAACTCATAAACTTATAAAAAAAAACTAGATCATGTTCAGACAAATTGTAAATCGATTTTCAGACAATTTTTTTGGAGAGAGAGATAGAAAGGGGTTATTGCTTTAAGTGATCTATGTGTGGAGATAGAAGTCCCAAGAGAATTAAAAATTGATTATTTAAGGGCAATATGGGTAGTTCACCATAATAGGTGTCTTTTAAACTTAACTTATCAAAACGGTGACATAACTACAACTCACCAAAAAAAGGTGACATTTATCACAATTTCCACTATTTGGAACCGGTCTAGAACCAACGGTTCCAAACCGGTTCTTTTTTCTTTTCTTTTTTTATTTTTATTTTTAAAAATCAGTTGTTGGGCCTCCAACGATCAACTTCTTTTTTTTTTAAAAAAAAAAATTCCTTTATTTTTCTAATTTATAATTTTATTTTTTTTAAAAAAAGGTTCGGAACCATAGGGAATCGAAACCGGAACCGATTCCCCTACGGTTCGGTTCAGTTCAGTTCTGATTCTGATTACCTAAGGATCCGGAACCAAACCACAATATTAACCACTAGACCAATATGATCTTATCAATCTATTCACATTCCTCTTGGTAGCTTATGGGATTCAAAGTTTTACGTTAAATGATTTCTAATGCACTATATATTTATAATTCGAAACCGACTGTTGCATATTAATATCAACTTTAACAATACCATTAATCAAACTATTAATGGTCAAACAACGTTAGAAAATGATCAAATAAAACCGTTGTAATGGTCACATATATAATTGTTTACAAAAAAATCATCATTTAGTACCAACCTTACAACTCTTAAAATTATATATATAGTATTTGGAAGATGGTATATAGATGTAGAGAGAAAAATTCACAAAACACCAATCGATAAAAGAAAAGGGATAAACAATTCGGATATGTTGATTCGCGCACGAATACAGGAAACAAACCCTACTATTGATCTGTTGATCGCACAAGGATACCAGAAAAATAGGCTTCAAATTTGTTGACCCTCGCAAAGATACCAAAAATGGATAAAAAGATCTCTCTTTCAATTTTGTATTAATCATCAAAAACTTAAAATCCCTTTTAGGTACATTGTCTTTAAACAGGAGAATAAAAACATAAAAAAAATCCTAAAATAACTGACAAAGGAATAAAATCATCAATTTCCCTATAAAAGAGATAATTGAGATAACAATGAAAATTAAAAATACTATAACTCCTAAAACATTAAAAACCTATATAATAAAGATATAAGATTCGATTTAATAAAATCAAATCAAAAAATAATTCATTACCTAATTAAATATACAATAAATAGAAACATAAAATAGATATTAATTACAATAATATTCTTTTTTAAAAAAATCTTCAATAATGTCTCATGCATCCTATATATATATATATATATATATTTCTTGATCAGATATCTAAATCTAAAGAAAATATATAGTTTTATTTACAAGAGAGAGAAGATGGCAAGTTTTGTAGGAATAATTTTAGTGATATGCACTGTTGGATTACTGGTGTTGATGCTTTCTCACGGTGGTTTGTCGCTTAACAATCTCACGTCTACTTCTACTTCTCATGTTTTCATTTTTTTTTCCTTCACATGGGAAAATCTATTTGCATAGAGAAATTTTAAGTAATTAAAGTGTTTTTCATAAAAAGTATTTATAAAGTATATAAGTATTTTTTTTTGTTCATTAAAATTGTTTTTGTAATTTTGCTACATTGTATTGTTAAGTGTAGCTATGAGTGTTTACGCTTAATGGAATTTTCAAATTTTATCAATTATTTTTTAACAAAAAAGAAACTATTAATACTAAACAAAATCATTGGCATGACTTTTTTGTTTTGTTTCCATTCATGGGATTATTGCTACTGTTCTTTTATTTATTTTAGTAGAAATGGTAAGATATGTCATCTTTTTTTGTATGTTCAGATCTACAACATGACAAGATTTCATTGGTTTCCATAGAAAACAACACATTCCCTGTAGCACGTCGTCAACTGCTAAATCCAGGTAATTACCAATGATCCGAATCATATAGATATATAGATATATATATGATAATAGAATATGTTTAAAATAAAAATGAAAATAATTAATGTTTGAAGTTGTGTACAGCACAGGAGAAATGTTCAAATGGAGACATAAGGATAACACAAGCGACGTTGCCTCCTCAACCGAATGGAATACCAACATACGAGGTGCAGATTACAAATTTGTGTAGAACAGGGTGTGCCATTGGAATGATCAAGATCTATTGCGCAGGTTTCTCCTCTGCAAACGTCATCAACCCTACAACATTCAGGCACCTTCCTGCTCCCGACGATGACTATTGCCTTGTCAACAATGGAGACCCTCTTAAAGTCGGTGCCATCGTCGAGTTCCGTTACTTCAACACCTTCATGTTCAAAGCTTTTTCAGTTTCCTCCGTTACCTGTGTTCCCTGATCTCTATTTATCAGTCTTTCATTATCGGAAATAAAATCCTCTGAAACTACTCAGCACTTGAATTCTTTATATATATATATTTGTGTGCGTAGCTGTGTGAGTATTGACATGCATGTTGACCAAATATTTTAACTGATGTTCTGTGTTACTAATTCAATCGTGCAATTAAAAAATATTTTAACTGATGTTCTGTGTTACTAATGCATTAATTCAATGTAAACACTTAGCCGGCTAAAGAATCCTTGGGTTTTGCTATTCTAATCATATAAATACGCATTAAGATAAAGAGATATTTCACCAGCCGAAAATTAAATATGATATACTTACAAAAATCTTTCACGTTACTGAGAATCTTCCCAATAATGAGTTCTTCTAATTGTTGCAAAACGAGAATTCAATTTTAAGTGCATTACAAAAAATTAAAGCTGAAATCTAAATAGACTTGAATTTTAGGAAAGCGAGTAACAATGAAGAAAACATCATAGTCAATGACTAAAAAATATATGTATTTTTTAGTAAATATTAATTTATGAAATTAATGAGACGATATAGTCTTACAATTGCTCATTCGGTCTTAATTTATGAAATATTAATATTAATATCAAAAATATATGTAGTTTGTGAAATTGTTTTCAAACTGTACGTTTAATATATCTATAAAAGAATTATAAAGTTATTACTAAATTCTTTGTTTTTGTATAATGGTCATCTGGTTCCACACCCATGTGTATGGAGTTTACTCTCCAATATTGTGGGAGTTGATATCTCCCATTGAATAGACAGTTAATACTTTTTTTTTAAATTCATCCCTTTTTATCAATAAACTTTGTAATCTTCCTCACAAACTTTTATATTTGTATACACATTTAATTTATGATATTCACACCATTGACACTAGCACAATCACACAGTAAAAAGTTAATTACATGAAATTATATGATTGATTTAGATGAGTCTTTTTTTTTTGTCATAAAAAAATGAACTTTATATGTGAAAATACTTTTTAAAAAAACATCGTGAAAATACATAATATGTTCAATACAACATAGATTATTTAAATTCTCAACATAAAGAGTAAAAAATCATATATTTTGTAAATAAAATGACATTGTTTTTATTCCTCCTAAAGTTGATTTATGTTTATAATTAGTTTTTTTTTTTGTTGCAAAAGTATATTTAAGTAAAATTACTAAATGCTTATATCAAAGAAAATAAACGACTAAAGGCATGAAATAATTTAAAGTACACCCTTTTAGATTTAAATAAATATATATTAAATGGATTTGTGTACTTTGTAATATAAATGTTGATCAATATTTTCTCCATCATCCATTACATACATATTGTCCATAAAAAAAAAAAATATGAATAAATTATAGTTGAACATATAAACAAATACTTGGTGTTCCTTAAATATATTTTGATTAAACTCATCATCGTTTTTTTTACGAATAATTATTTTTCTTTTTATAATTATAATTATAAACTATCGGTCCTTTTCCTATCACGCACTGATGGAATTATATAAGGGCATTGAATGTGAATCACTCATTTATAAAAGAGCTCTGACAAATGTATACATATCAAGTCAAAGTATGCAAAATGAGTGACTCACATTCAATGTCCTTATATAATTCTATCGGTACACACTTATGTGAACATTTCCGTATAAAACTAACTATTTTTCATTATTGAACCATGTCAATGTTGAAATGTTTTTATCTTAAGCTTGATAAAAATAATTATTTCTCAATTTGTTTTCTTACATTTCTTTACATAGATTGAGATGAATTCAAATAATTGTTTCAAATCAAATAGTTAATTTTGTTTAACAAAATAATAATACATAGTTGCTAATGAATCACACATCACCTCTCACCATCTTAGCACACGTGGCAATACACTAAATGGATTTATTTTTAAGGATATTATTTTTATCCTCATTAGTCATTTTATTTAAGGATATTTTTGTAATAATTTTTTTAAATGATAAATGGGTGTAGAAATCAAATTGTTGGGTGGCAATATCTGCACCCATATAAAATTAAAGCCTCCTATTTCCTCATATAATTCTGTGTTTATTTTTTTCCAAGCACTAATGTCACACAACCTAAAAAATAAATCCAAAAACCAATACATATTTGTTTTTACTTTTTAACATGTCATTCATCACATACCACATTATTAAGGTTGAATTTTGGGTTGTAAAGTATCAATGTTACATGATATCCAAAAATCATGGCAAAACATCCAAGTCAAGTAACAAGCTTGGTCTAAACTAATAAAAATTTAACTTTTATATATATATATAGTGTAAATGGTGAGGAATGTCATCTTTTTTTTTATATTGTAATTATGTCACCAGTTTAATAACTTATGTTTAAAATGCACCTATTATGGTGAACTATCCACATTGCCCTTAAAATTTGTTTTTGTGCTTCCATCTACACTTTAAAAATAATAATAATTGTATTCTCTTTCCAAAAATGTTGTATGAAAATCGATATCCTTATTTTCTTTAATGCATTTGTGACTGATTTAATATATATCAATTCGCGTATGAATTATTCTATTGTTACGAGTTTTTTTAATTATTTTCCAGGCTTTTTTTTGTATTTGTCCAGGCTTTTTTTGTATTTGTCCAGGCTTTTTTTTTGTATTGGTTCAGGTTTTTTTTGTATTGGTTCAACATTTTTTATTGTATTGGTCTGAGTTTTTTTTTCTATTGATCCGAGCTTTTTAAATTATTTTTCGAGCTTTTTTTTTGTATTGGTTCGAGCTTTTTTTGTATTGGTCCGAGCTTTTTTTTTAATTATTTTTCGAGGTTATTTTATTTTTATTTTTTTTCTTCTTCTTTTCCGAGCTTTTCTTAATTTTTTCTGAGTTTTTTTTTCTATTAGTTTGAGATTTTTTTCAACTGGTCCGAGATTTTTTTTTTATTATTATTTGCGAGAATGTTTAGAAAGAATTCGAGAATTTTTGTTAAAAAAAACTCGAACCCATTTTCAAAAGCTCAGATAATTGCCGTAAAGGTGGGCAGTTGACAAAAAATCTCGGAGTTTTGAATAAAAAAGCTCAGATTTGGTTCAGAAAAGCTCGACCATGTTTCAAGAAGTCTCGGAAATCCAAAGTTAAAAAAAATGTAATTTTCCTGAACAAAAATCTCTGACATATTTCAAAAAAGCTCGAATTTGGTTCAAAAAAGCTCGGAAATGTTTCAAAAAGTCTCGAAAACCCAGAAATTCATCTTTGTTAAAAAAATTCAACCTGATTTCAAATCCTAACCTAACCCAAAACCATTCTCAGATCTTTTATCAACACACAACTGATCAAATTAAAAAAAAAAAGCATCGGGGTCCCCTTCCATCAAATTCAACACGAGCTCGGTGAGGGGGATTGACCCCCGAATGCGTCTGCGTAGCGTCTGAGTTTCAACGGAACTATTTCATAACTCTCAAGTAAAAAAATGAATAAAATAAATCTGATGGAACAACTATTGGGGGCATTTTTATCCGTTCACCATAATATGTACTTTTTAAATATAAGTTACTGAAGCAGTGACAATGTTGAAGTGTCACCTCCAAAAAGTGTCATTTAATTTTTGAGCTATATATATATATATAGTAAGTCTCTCATAAGGGATCCCTTATTTTAATTTCAGTAAGGACCACCATGAAATCATATTGATTTGAATGGATTTTGATTTAAATTTTTGTATGAATGATAAGTTCATTGAAATCTACCAATGAATAAAATTTGAATTTTTTTCAAGTAATAGAACTATTTATCCCAATTTTTTTAAATATGAATGCTTCGGAAAACTGGGTGAAATATAGGAAAATTCAAGAAAAATAGTTTTAGTGCTTGAAATTTTTTTAAATTTTATTTATAGGTAGAGTTCAATGGAATTATCATTCACAAAAAAAGTTCAAATCAAAATTCATTCAAATCAATATGATTTCATGGTGATCCTTACCAAAATTAAAATAAGGGATCCCTTATGAGAGACTCAATATAATAATAATAATAATAATAATAATAATAATAATAACAATAACAATAATAATAATAATAATAGTTTTAATTGTGATTTTTTTATTTCTTATAGAATACTTTCAATATTTTTGACTTAAAAAATTATAATAAGTTTGAACTAAAAAGTATAAAATAAGTGTACGTAAAGACTATTCATTTTGTAAAATAATCTTTTATCATATAAATAAAAATTTCAAAAACCTAACATGTTATGTTTTTTTTTTGTTGAAGAATCCTAACATGCTCTGATTAATATATGTTTTGAAATAAATAAGTTTAAATAAGTTATAATAGCATGATTACCATAATATAGCAGTTTACAACTCCATATAGAAAATGTATTGTTTTCAACAGAAGCAGAGCATTTGAATACCATTGAATTCTTGTCCTCTTACAAACCTTAAAAAAAAAAAAAGAAGTTAAGACAACACTAGTAAAATAATAACAATAATAATAAACATGGTACTCTATCGGTTTAGTATATACAGTGGAGAATTGATGTTCATCAAATTTTAATTCAATGGTTGATAATGGCAAAAAATTGATAAATTTGGAAAAATCCATTGGGCTTAAATTCTCTTATCTACTACGCTAAAGTACTAAGCTAAACTAGTTGAATATATATGTGCAAAAGTTGTATAGTGTGTGCAAGTGATTAATATATATAAAGAAATTTATATTTTGTTAAAGTGAAGAACACTTTCTAAATACTTTTATGAACCGGTGGTAAAGTGCGTTCATTCAGAATCGTAGGAAGTCAGAACGAAACCAATTCCCTTAAGGTTCGGTTCGTTTTGAGGAACAAGAATCGAACCATGGTCACCTCTAGGGGTAACCACTAGACCAATATGATCTTATCAATATATTCACATTCCTCTTGGTAGGGGATTCAAAGTTTTACCTAAAATGATTTTGAATGTACTAAATATTTATAATTCGAAACCGACCGTTGCACATTAATATCAACTTTAACAATATTATTAATCAAAATATTAATTGTCAAACAACTTTATAAATGATCAAATAAGACCGTTGTAACGGTCACATATATTATTTTTTTTACATAAAATCGTCATTTAGTATCAACCTTACAACTTCTAATATATATATATATATAAGGTATTTGGAAGATGATATATATTTAAAAATTCCAACAAATTCTTAATCGGGTAACCAAATCTAAAGAAAATATAAAGTTTTATTTACACAAGAGAGAAGATGGCAAGTTTTGTAGGAATAATTTTAGTGATATGCATTAATGGTGTAGATGCTTTCTCACTTCTACTTCTACGTCTCATGTTTCCATTTTTTTTTTCTTGACAAAATCTATTTGCATAGAGAATTTTTAAGTAATTAAAAAGTGTTTTTAATAAAAAGTATTTATAAAGGATAAAAGTTTTTTTTTGTTCACGTTTTTTTTTTTTGGTAATTTTGCTCCAATGAAATGGGGATGAGGAATTTTGGGGGGAGGTATCTCCATCTCCAACCTCAATTCTCAATTCTCTCTGTTTTTTTTTTGTTTTTCCTATTTTTCCCATTTCTCCGTTTGATTACAAATTAAAATTTTTAAAAAAAGTTCATTACAAATACAATATAAAATCCATATCCATTACAAAATAAAGTATTTAAATAACTCAAAGTTTTAACCAAGGCAACTTCACATATGATGATATGAAGTAACACAACTTTTTTAAAACAAAAACTTCACATATGTTGTTTATATACGTAGGTTTTCATATAATAAAAAAATTAAATATACATATATATATATATATATATATATATATATAATTATATTATATTATTTTGGGGGAAATAGGGAAATGGGGATGGGGGGACCTCCCCTCATCCCCATCCCCATCTCCATCCCCAATCCCATTCTCATTTCAATATATTTAAGGGGGAAATGGGGAAATGGGGAAATGGGGATCCACATCCCTATTTCAATTTGGGGATGATTTTCATCCCCATCCCTACCCATCCCCATCCCCATTTCAATATGGGGATGATTTTCATTACCATTCCCACCCCTACCCATTTCCCTATTTTTCCTAAAAAATAATTCCTTAAATGGAGATGGGGACGTGAAGAAGTGGGGATCCAGGGGAAATGTGCAACCCTAAATTGTTGACGTTGATTTCTGTATGTATGAAAAAAGCCAATAAGGATTGGATTTTAGCTATGATTTTAAAGAGAAAGAGAAGGAAAAAGTAATCGGATGCAAGTTTTTACTTGGTAAAACTCCGATGACCGGAGAAACGTCCACGGATGGTTGAATGATCAACCAAGCCAAAATCCACTATGAATAAAATAATTATTACAATTCTCGATCTCTCTTTCTTCTCTCTGTATTTTTGTATGATTATTGTATATATTTTTGTGACGAAATTATGAGTCTATTTATATGTCCATAGAACCCTAATCTTCTTTGTACAAGTAATAAAAGATCTTTGTATTTAATTATGATTGTTTGCTTGTTCGAAGTAGTTTGTCTTCTTTCCTGTTTCGCAAACTTGTATTGAGATCGAATGAGACTCTAGTAATGTAGTCCAATTAGGACTTATTTCCTTATAAGAGCATAGTCTTTTTGAAGAAGTAAAATTGTTGTCTGATTAGGAACCCTCTGCTTGATAATTCTGCTCTTCTTGGAATTCCTCTTTGATATGGATATCTTCGTGAATTTTAATGACTCGATTCGTGTGAGCTACGCGCTGGGATTTTTATTTTTCTTCATGTTTGTCTCGAGTAGGAAACGATATTAGCTAGTCCCAAGTGACATCATCTGATCCCGAGTAGAAAATGTCACCAATTAGCCCCGAGTAAGTGTAACTGGCCCTGAGTAAGTGTAATTGACCCCGAACAGGTCTTTGTTCAATACTTGTTTATTCGGGCTTCTCTTCTTTGGTGATGCCTTGTAGGATGTCTATCGTCCACCTGGCAAATTTATCCTCTTTATCGATGACGTGTACACCTGATAAAATTCACATACGATAATACCCCCTTAAAATATTTTTGCCGAATAGAGTTTCGTTTCGGGCAAAAGTATTTTAATAAATTTTATTTATGTGCCAGAGTAAATGTCTTATCATAATGGCGTGTCTTAATGGTGATCCTGTAAATTCGATTTTCCCCCTCACGCGAGATCATCAATGATAGCGACGTTTTGGAATTCTTACGGCGAAAGCCTGTTCTCTTCTTGACACATGTCCTATGCCGCTTCGTTTTTCGATTCCATTTATCGCGTTTCCCAGTGCACCACCTACGTCATAGATTTTTCCCGCCTTGAGACGCTAGGGTTTCGTGCTATCACCCATTTAAATTCTTCACTGAAGGGTTGAGCTGGTTCATTATAAAAAACAACTCGAAAACCAGAAAAAAATTGCCAGCCCAGGTTTCTCTGAGTAGAAAATCGTCATTCTCCGTTGAAGATTTTGCATCAGTTTTCATTCAAGGTTAGTTTCAATGAATCCATCTTCCCGTCATCATTTTTTTACCATTGCTCTTGAAGTGCTCGATCGTGGGGATTTTCAACTGGTTTCATGCGCTCGAAGATTATTGGTGGAAATCCCCCCGGACGAGCCTTCATTTTTAGAAGTCGACGTTTCTGGGATTCACCCTGACGTCCAATTTTCTGTATCCAGTTCGATTCTTCATCCAGTTCTGATTCTTCATCTAGTTCTGAATCTGACGTTTCTAATCACAGGGTACCTCTATGAAGGATGCGAAAACATCAAAGCAGAAGTGAAGTCCATAAGCATGGATGGGGCAGCATTTTGATCAGGAAGCTGATTGTTAGCGAGAATGATGTTGAAGAGGCATTCAGAGCATCTCGTCTCACCTTCTCTGTTGATCGCCCTAGCGGGTTTGACACCGAACCAAATGTGGTCGGGGTAGAAGAGATCGGGAAGTATCGTGCCCAATTGATTTGGATAACTCGGTTATTATAGTTCCCACTGGCAATAGATCTGTGTGGAATCCTCCCCCGGACATGGTGGCAATCTATGGATCCATGCTCTGCTGCAGGCGTCACACTTCCTCTTCAGCCGTTAGCCCAGAAATAGCTACAAGATCCTGATGTGCATGTGACACATGTACAGCCGGATGAACTTGTCACCGCCATCCCCGAGTGAAATCAGTCACTTCTTCACACTGAGGCAGTCTGGTAAGATAGAGACCTATTTCTTATGTCTAATCTGTCGGACTGCTAGGTCCCCGAGAGGACAAAGGTGAATTGGGATGTCGATACCTCTGACGACCCTAAAAAAAGAGGGTTTGTATGGGGATTCCCTTCATCCAACAAGTTCTGGAAGAACAGTTAGCTTTTCACCGGAGGGAAATCTTGGTCTTGAAGTCACCCTCTCGGTTGGGAAAACTCGGAGGGTGCTGAAAGTTCCCCGCTTCTTCTATTCTCCCTGAGGTATAGTACAAGAAGAAGCTTGAATTTAGCGACGATGAGCTGACCAGACATGTTCGGGCAGCAGTTCGTACGCTGGAGAAGAGAATCAGGTCTTATCTTTTCAACGAGACGAAAATGATAGAGCTCGGCTTCTTCAGCTAGATTTCGGCTTACTGCAGGCGATGTAAATGATCTTTGTAACCCTCTTTTTCCTTTTTCCTTTTTCCTTTTTTCTTTTTTCTTTTTCCTTTTTTCTTTTTATTGTTATTTTTTGCTTTTTGTATTCTGACGCAATCCCTTTTTTTTTCTAAGTGTATGACATGGACATCGTCTACGACCTTCAAGCTCGCCAAGTGAAGTCGATTCTTCAGACGAACCGAAAAGAAGCTTCTCATCAGAGCAATGATGGTATTGCCCAGCCTGAGTCTGACGAGGAAACCTATGTAGCCTAGGAGCAAATCCCCGAATATGTTCCCGAGGACGTCGTTCTACTGACCGCTGGGGAGACTAGTGGTTCGAATGGCCCGACAGACACTCAACTGCTTGATGATGGGGAGAGACAAAGTGAGGGTTTTGGTGAAGGACATGTTGTGCTGTCAGACGCCGGTGATAGAGGTAATACCTCCGCGGGACAAGTACCTTCAGGTCTCGAATTTTTTGAATCTTTCTGGGATGATGCTCAGGAAGATCCCGTAGCTGACCTCAGCTTCCATCATTCTAGGGCTGAGAAGCGGAAGGAAGTTGGCTCTCATACTCACCCTTTCAAGGTCCATCGGGTGGTCTCATTCATTAACTCCAGCGATGAAGATAATGAGGCTGAGATTCCCCCAAGCGTTGATGTTGGAGCATCTGCGAATGCGAAGACTTCGGATCTGAACAGGGGTTCCCCTCCCCCCTAGGGTGAAGATCAATAGGCTGAACCCTCGGGGGTTCCTTCATATCCTTCTTCCCAGGATATGCTGTGGGAGATATCATCCAGTCGGGCTTTCATCGGGAAGACCGCTGGAGTTGTTTTCAAGATGGCTCCCTGACAGACCGTCTTCAGAATATTTTTAACAGTGCATCTTATGTAAGTTATCCTTAACTTCTTCAATTGTTTTGCTTATTCACCAGATTTTTAATTGAACCTCTTTGTAGATGGTGGCCGAGTTCGTTGAGCTGGTTCAGACCCAGCAACATCAAGCTGATAGAATAAGGCGTCTCGAGACTCAGCAGAAGGAAAGTAAGGATAGTCGTGCTTAGGTCGAATCGGCTTATCAACAAGAGGTTGGCTCTACCCAAGTATTTGCCAACCACTACTTTGGCGAAGCAAGTGGAGGCCGAGGAAAGGGCTTCTTTGGCAGAAGAGAAAGTTGAGTCACTTCAAAATTTATTGTCTTCTGCCCAAGAATCAATGCTTAGGACCGAGCAAGAAGTTGAGCAGTCTAAGTCGGCGTATGAGCAGAAGATCGAAGACTTGGAACGCCAGGCTCTGACAGTCGAGTCCCTATCCAATGAGGCCAGGCTGGAACTCGAAGTGCAAGGGGTAGATCGTTTCAAGAGATCCCCTGCCTACGATGATCTTCTCCTTCGAGAGTTTCAGCGTGGGTTGGTTTCAGCTGGTGAGTTTTTCAAGGTTAAGAATCGGGCAACTGAGAAAGCTCAAACCAACTGGGAGCTGTCGATCAAGAATCATGTGGGTCTGTCCTTGGAATCTCTTCAGACTCTGATGAAGGAGTGGAGAGCCTACTATCGTAGCCAAGGCAAAGAGCCTCATCCTATGCATTTGGAGGTTCCATTCGAGCACTCCCTCTCAATTTTTTTACTCCAGTCAGGAGTCGGTCATGGAGGGTGTGGTCCCTAATGTCGGACCGATACTAGGAGAAGATTACAGCCAGTGGATGGATGATTCGGCAGACACGATTGCTTGGCCTTCCGATGAAAGTCTGCTCCACGAGTATGAGATGGTGCCCGACCCGAGTATTGGCAAGAGTTCAAAATCATCACAACCTTGATTTATGTAGAAGTTTTTTGTAGAAATTCTTTGTAATTCTTTGTAACAATTCTTTTTTAAAGAATTCTTTGTAACAATTTTTTGTAACGATTCTTTGGAGATTAATAAAACCCTGAGTTTAACTTTTCTGAACCGAGTGGTCTTGATCTGAATTATCGCTTCAAGGAATTTCACCTTCAACTTGACTCTACTGTTGCTGAGTATCTTATTAAACCAGCTATTTATAATGTTCGGGTAACTTAACCGAGTATCTTATTAAACCGGTTTCGTTCCTCGAATAATTTTTAATGTCAAGTATCTTATTAAACTGGCTGTTGCAATCTTCATGCCAAGTATCTTATTAAACTGGCTAATTCTGATGTTCGGGTAACTTCACCGAGTATCTTATTAAACCGGTTGTCACCCGAATAATTTTAATGCCAAGTACCTTATTAAACTGGCTCTTGCAATATTTTTTCCAAGTATCTTATTAAACTGGCTAGTATTATTAACTAAGTCATCTTAAAACAGGCAAGTAGGTTTATACTTGTGTTTCATACACGGTTGCTTCCCGAACATTACATCAAGGCTCACCATGATCATATGTTCGAGTCTTTATGCATTACCGAGGACATCTCCCCAGTATTTATGCGTAAGGATTTGCCGAATCGTTAAGCTTTTTGAATCGCTTAACACAGCTACGCATTTCACCAGATTTTTTTTTCGATAGCATCTCGAGCTGGTGCATCGGGTTTGCCTTTTTACTAAGGTCAATTGACCTTACTTGGCTGGTATGCTCCTTTGAGCTTCTCAGCCCATTCAGGAATCAATGGTCCCGAGTTTTCTATTTGCATGTTCTTATTATCATGCTTGTCTTCCATATGTTCTTATTATCGTATGCCTTCTTTCGGAAATCCCGAGTTTGATGCTTTATCTTTCGAAAATTCCGAGTTTGATTTTTATTCATAACTGTAAAATCAACAAAGTTTTAAATTCCACAGCTAATATCTAACCTAACTAAAATTGCCCTGACTAGAAAAAAGAACAAAAAATAATTTAAGGATAGAAAATCTTCAGATATTGGGCATTGCATGGTCGGGGTAAAACCCCTCCATTGGGTCGTGCGATCCAATATGCTCCATGACCAGCTATTCCTTCCAATTTGTACGGGCCTTCCCACTTATCAACCAGGGAACCTGTAACTTTATTTTTTGTGTTCAATGACACCTTCCTGAGTACCAGGTCTCCTAGCTGGAATTTTCTAACCCGAACATGAGAGTTGTAGTGGTGAGCTACTCTTTGCTGATATGCCATATTTTGTATTCGGGACTTCTCCCTTTTATCTTCTAGCTCATCTAGACTTTGTAATAGCATATCAACATTCTGTTCTTCATCATATAGCTTGACCCAGGGTTGATGCATATGACGTTTCTATGGGGATAACAGCTTCTGTTCCAAGCGCTAAAGTGAATGGAGTCTCTCATGTTGACGTTCTTGATGTTATAAGATATGCCCATAATACTTCGGGAAGCTTTTCAACCCAGCTTCCTTTCTTGGCATCTAGCTTTGCTTTGATTGTGTGCTTGATGATTTTGTTCAATGCTTTAACCTGCTCATTTGTTTGAGGGTGGTCAGGTGTGGCATAGTAATTGGTAATCCGGTACTCTTTGCACAGCTGTCTGAATTTCAGATTATCGAACTGGGTGTCGTTGTCAGTGATTATAGTGTTTGGGACTCCAAACCTATAAAGTATATTATTTTTCATGAAATTTGTGGTGTTTGCTTCTGTGATATGAACCAATGCTTCAGCTTTTGCCCACTTCGTGAAGTAGTCAACGGCTACTATGACATATTTTTCTCCACCCCCTTGTCCCGGCTGACATTGGACCGATTAAATCCATACCTCACATGGCAAATGGCCATGGGGATGTGAGGTTTTTGAGTTGTTCAGGGGGTTGTCGGATATCATTAGCAATCCTTTGGCAAGTATTGCAACTCTCCGAACATCGCTGTGCATCTGAGAATAGAGTAGGCCAATAATAACCTTGCCTGAGTACCTTGTGTGCTAAACTTTTACCCCCAGTGTGGTTTCCGTAAACTCCTCCGTGAATTTCCTATAATATCCGATATGCATCCTCCTCTGACACACATCTTTGGAGTATTCGGGAATACCCCATTCTGTATAGTTCTCCTCCAACCAATGTGTACCTTACTGATCGATACCTGATACGTTTTGCTTGTAAGGGATCTTCAAGGAGCATGCCTTCTTTTAGGAACCTTTTCAGCTGAGTCATCCAACCTTCTGTCGGTGTTCGGATTTCTAAAATTTCTAAGTTTCTCGGTTCAACTGTGCTCGGTTTGAGGAGCTGTGTAACCGGAATAGTCTTTGGCCTGATTGTGGTTGTTGCTGATGCTAGTTTGGACAATGTGTCTGCCTTTTCATTCTCCTCCCTAGGGATCTGGGCAATCTTATATTCTTTGAATTTCTAGAGGAGTTGTTTTGCAATGTCACGATAGGCTATCATACTTCATCCTTCGCTTGGTATTCGTCCAGGCTTGGTTGATAATTACCTGTGAATCGCTGAATATCTCGACTTCATCGGCCCCGAGAGCTATGCAGACCCTGAGTCCAGCTAGTAGCGCCTCGTACTCTGCTTGATTGTTAATTGCTTTGAAATCAAACCTCATGGCACATTCGATATCATCTTCTTCTGGAGTGCATACTACGATCTCTGCCCCGCTGCCATGAGTGTTTGAAGAGCCATCAACATACAATTTCCATAGAAAAAAATTTCCCAACATTTTTTTTGCTTCCAAGTTTGGCTCTGTGAACTCTGCTATAAAATCTGACACTGCTTGCCCTTTGAGGGATGTCCTGGAGACGTAGTGGATATCGAATTCACTTAGCTCGATAGCCCATTTGGTCAGTCTTCCTGAAATCTCTAGCTTCTGTAAAATTTGCTTTAATGGACAGTCGGTGAGAACCTGGATTGTATGAGCCTGAAAATATGGCCTTAGCTTCCTTGCTGCTGAAACCAATTCTATGGCCATTTTCTATGCCTGTGAATACCTGGTCTCGGCTGGTAGAAGTGCCTTGCTGGTATAGTACACTAGCTTTTGTACTTCATCTTCTGTTCTAACTAAGACTGAGCTTGCTGCTAGTTCTGTAATTGATAAGTACAAATGGAGTGTCTCTCCCATCTGTGGTTTTGAAAGGATGAGAGCCTGCCCTAAGTATTCCTTGATTTTTAAAAAATACTGTTCGCACTCTTCATTCCATTCAAGTCATTTTCCTTTTTTAGTTACTTTGAAAAAGGGTGCACATCTGTCCGTGGCCTTTGAGATGAATCTACCCAACGAAGCTAAATATCCTGTTAGGCGCTGTACTTCTTTTAGTGTCCTTGGTGAAGTAATTTTATGTAGGGCCTGGATCTTCGCAGGGTTGACTTCGATTCCTCTTTGGTGAACTTGAAAACCCAGGAATTTTCCTGAAGAAACTCCAAATAAACACTTGGTCGGATTTGGCTTCATTTGGTATCTCCTTAAGACATCAAATGTCTCTCGCAGGTCTGAAGTATGCTTGTCTGCCGTGATGCTCTTGGTCAGCATGTCATCAATGTATACTTCCATGTTCCTTCCTATTTACCGTGCGAAGATTCTGTTGACCAGCCTTTGATATGTTGCCCTGCATTTTTTAACCCGAAGGGCATTACTGTGTAACAGTACAAATCCTGATCAGTTGTGAATGCTGTTTTTTCTTCGTCAGCCTTGTTTATCCAGATTTGGTTATATCCCGAGTAGGCGTCCATGAAACTGAGCAACTCATGGCCTGATGTAGCGTCCACCAACTGATCTATCCTCGGAAGTGGAAAACTGTCTTTTGGGCATGCCTTGCTCAAATCTGTAAAATCTATGCACATTCTCCATTGTCCATTCTTCTTTTGGACAAGAACTACATTAGCTACCCATTGAGGGTAGTTGACCTCTCTAATCGACCCTACAGTGAGTAGCTTATCTACTTCCTGTTTGATTGCCTGACTTCTCTCAAGATTGAATGATCTTCTCTTTTGTATCACCGGTTTTGCATTCGGGTCTACTGTGAGATGGTGAGATATTATTCGGGCATCTATCCCGACCATGTCTTCATGACTCCAAGCAAACACATACATGTATTCTTTAAGCAGAGCAATGAGGCTTTGTTTGATTTTTCCTTCCAGGTTGGCCCTGATCTTGATCCTCTTATCTGGTTCATCTTCTTTCAAGATAATTTCTTCGACCGGTTCAGTTTTAGATTCATTCGACTCTTCCCTTGGGTCGAATTCGAATGACAGCGACTCTTTGTTCTGACTCGGCTGCGTTATAGTGCAAACATGTTCATCATTTTTGTCTTTGTATACTGACAGGTTAGCTCTTCGGCCATCTCTTAGGATCCATTGACTACATCGACCCCCTGTGAGGTCGAGAACTTGATCATTAAGGCATAAGTGGCTGTTACGACCTTAGTTTTATTTAAGAATGGTTGACCCAACAACGCATTATACTGCCAATTGTCTAAGTCTACTACCACGAATTCGAGCAATACAGTTCTTTGACAAGGTGCCACTCCGATCTTTATGGGTAGCTTTACTGTCCCGAGTGACCTGACCTCAATTCCCCCGAATCCTCTAAGTGGAGTATGGAAAGGTTGTAGATCATTTCGGTCCAACCTAAGTTGATCGGAGACGGCTATATTGAGAATGTCTACCGAAACTTCCATTATCTATCAAGATTCTCCTAACTTCCCGATGACCAATTGGAGCACTTATGACTAAGGCGTCATTTGGCCGAACGTCGACCCCGTACGAGTCTGCTTCTGTGAATATTATTGGGCCATATCCTTCCTTTACCCTTTTCGGGTCTGGTTCCACCGAGTTCACGTCAAAGTTATGTCTTGCTTTTACTGCTTCTTTGATTTCCTGTGTTCGCTATCGGTTACTTCTCCCAGTGGATGGTCCTCTAAAGATTGTATGTATTACTTCATTGGCCTCTGGACTGGCCTTTTGATTTCGACCAGAGTTGTGATCGGCCGATCTCTTTCTTTGTTTCTGATTTCTCATCCCTTTTCAAGATTACATCCTGTAGATATCCTTCCCGAATGAGGGTTTCTATGTAATCCCTGAGCTGGTAACACTTAGAAGTCTCATGACCGGTTTCCTTGTAGAACCTACAGTATTTGGTTGTATCTCGCCGAGCAAAATGAGATTAACAGCGTGGCTCTTGTACCAGATTTTTTGCTTCCAGTATGGCCAGGATTTCCTCCTGCTTTTTTCGAAGAGGAGTGTAGTTGGTATATCTACCTCGGTATTTTTTCGTGGTCTGTTCGGTATTACACCCGTTTCCCCCGTCTTTGCTCTTTTCTTTGCTATTTCCTTTCTGTTTTCCCTTTTGGTTATGCATTTTAGACTCAGCGTCTTTTTCAGGTTTTTCTCCATGCATGTAGCATCCTCCAGTGGCTAACTCTTCTTCTTCGGCTAGTGCAAATCCTCCCGCCATATACATCATATCTGTGTATCTGGTCAGGCAGGCTCTTCTCAGGTCCAAAGACAATCGTCCATTCTGTGGGTTGTTGATGAATGCAGCAATTATCTCTTCATCGTTTGCACTGCCGATTTCTGATACTGCTTGGCCGAATCTCCCTAGCTATTTCTTCAGCGGCTCATCTTTCCCTTGTTTTATTTGAGAAAGGTAAGCCACTGATTTTTTTCTGTGAACATTGCTTAGAAATTACCTTGAGAAACTCCTACTCAGTTCACTGAAACTTCTGATGCTTGCTGGGGGCAATCTCCCGAACCATCTTGAGCCCATGTCTCCCAGATTTTGTAGAATGTTGAGGCATAGTAAGTGATCACTATGGGCATATTGGGCCATAGCACTTTTATAGCTTCTGACGTGTGGCATCCTGAATCTTTCTAGGAATGAAGTCCGCAGGATGTCCCTAGTGAATGGACTGTCAGAATCCTCATCAAATAAATCGTTGTACCCATAACGTCTGACCAGTGTGTCCATTTGACGCCTATTGTTCTCGACTTCTCGAGTTAGGCTCTGGATTACGACGTCTCTGTCTCCCACCGAACTTCCCTAAAGGTTGAACCGTTGGGTGATTGTCATTCCTCTTTCACGTGTGATTCCGTGATGACGCTTACGATGGTGCCAATCTCTATCTTCTGATGACGACTGATCCCTGTGCTGGTCATGTTTGCGGTGTCTAGCACGGGCTGTCTGATCCTGGTTCTGCTTCTGGCGTGGTCGTTCCTCTTCAGGTGTTTCACGTTTAGCCTGATTGATTGGAGCAGAGTTTCTTCCGACTTCCGATGCATTTAGTTCTGGTACTACTACAACCGAACGAAGCCTTGCAGGTGGGAGGTTAGGAGTTTGTGCTTCTTATGCAACCAGTAGATCAACTTCTTTCTTTGCTGCATCTGTCACCAATTGTTGCAACGCCTCTCGGAAGCGTTGTGTCAGGTCTCTCCTGGTCTGAGGAACTTGCTGGATTCCTGCCAGGAATGTAGGTTGGTTCTCTGTGGTTGCAGGAGAAAGTAATCAGACGCAAGTTTTTACGTGGTAAAACTCCGATGACCGGAGAAACATCCACGGATGGTTGAATGATCAACCAAGCCAAAATTCACTATGAATAAAATAATTATTACAATTCTCGATCTCTCTTTATTCTCCCTGTATTTTTGTATGATTGTTGTATATATTTTTGTGACGAGATTATGGGTCTATTTATATGTCCATAGAACCCCTAATCTTCTTTGTACAAGTAATAAAAGATCTTTGTATTTAATTATGATTGTTTGCTTGTTCGAAGTAGTTTGTCTTCTTTCCTGTTTCAGAAACTTGTATTGAGATCGAATGGGACTCTAGTAATGTAGTCCAATTAGGACTTATTTCCTTATAAGAGTGTAGTCTTTTTGAAGAAGTAAAATTGTTGTCTAATTAGGAACCCTCTACTTGATAATTATGCTCTTCTTGGAATTCCTCTTTGATATGGATATCTTCGTGAATTTTAATGACTTGATTTGTGTGAGCTACGCACTGGGATTTTTATTTTTCTTCATGTTTGTCCCGAGTAGGAAACGATATCAGCTGGTCCCGAGTGACATCATCTGATCCCAAGTAGAAAATGTCACCAACTAGCCCCGAGTATGTTTAACTGACCCCGAGTAGTATATGGCGTCGGTTGACCTCGAGTAGTATATGGCGTCGGTTGACCCCGAGCAGGTCTTTGTTCAATACTTGTTTATTCGCGCTTCTCTTCTTTAGTGATGCCTTGCAGGATACCTATTTGGACGTCCACCTGACAAATTTATCCTTTTTGTCGATGACGTATACGCCTGGTAAAATTCACATACGACATACATAGTATAGTTAAGTGTAGTTTCGAGTATTTATGCTTAATGGAATTTTCAAATTTTATCAATTTTTTTTTTATTAAAAAAACTGTAAATACTAAACAAAAACATTAGTAGGACTTTTTTTGTTTCCTTTCATGGGATCGTTGCTACTATTCTCTTATTTATTTATTTATTCTAGTCTCAACATGACAAGATTTCATTAGTTTCCGTTGAAAACAATTCATTTCTTATAACAAGTTGTCAATTGCTAAATCCAGGTAATTATTGATGATCCGAATCATATATATAAGGAATATGTATATATATATATATGATAATAGAATATGTTTATAATAAAAATGAATAATAATTAATGATTGAAGTTGTGTACAAGTAGTACCATGCCCGCCCCTAGGGGGAGTCAAGTGAGGCGACCGCCGTAAAGCCTCCGATCTGTAAGGACCTCTAAAGTTTAAAAAAAAAATGATTTTACATATAACTCTTATATGAATTAATAAACCCATAAAAATGGGTTTAAAAAAACCCACTGAACATCTAATTTTTTCAAACTAATAAACCCATAAAATGAGTTTAAAATAGGCCCAACAAACATATTTCATTTTAAGAGGCTCATAAATAAAAAACTCAATTATTATAATGTGTTGAATACTTGAATCATAATCCCAACAATAATTATCTTTTATATATTAAAAAAAGAAAAAAAAAAGGTATAAAACTCTTATTATATTAATATTTATAAGTATTTATTAAGAAAAAAAATCTAGTAAACATATATAAAATATTGAGTGCCTTATTTTTTTGTACTTCGTCTCGGGTTCCGAAAATCTCAGGACCGGCCGGCCCAGCCCTGTGTACAACAAAGAAGAAATGTTCAAAGGAAGACATAAGGATAACACAAGTGACACTGCCTCCCAAGCGAATGGAATACCAACATATGAGGTGGAAATTACAAATTTGTATAAAACAGGGTGTGCCGTTAGTCTTATCAAGATCTATTGCGCAAGCTTCTCCTCTGCAAACCTCATCAACCCGTTAATATTCAGGCACCTTCCTGCTCCCGACCATGACTCTTGCATTGTCAACAATGGAGACCCTCTTAAAGCCGGTGCCATTGTCCAGTTCCGTGTTATGAGAGAATTTGGGAAGAAGAAGAAGAAAGTAAGCAGAAAAGAATAACATAGAGGGAAAATTGGGTTTAATTCATCGTAATCTTTATTCAATCAATAGATCCTTAAATAGGATCCTTAACTAATGTCCATAAAAAGTAGGACTGCAATTACTTTAATCAAAATAAAGGGATAAGTATCAATTGTGTAACAATAGATAAACTTATCAAGACTCCTAACTAATTAATTTAACAAGACTCTTAGCTAATTTATTCAACTAACTAATCCTAAACCAACTCAAACTCCTCAGCATGAAGTTACATTGCACCATATGCGCACATATCATTCCGTTACTTCAACACCTTCAAATTCAAGGCTTTTTCAATTTCCTCCATTACCTATGTTCCTGATCTCTCTTTATTAGTCTTTAATTATCAAAAATAAAATCCTCTAAAACTACTCTGCATTTTGAATTCTTTATATATATATATATATATATATATATATGTATGTATGTATTTGTATATAGCTGCGTGAGTATTGACATGCATGTTGGCAAAAGTTTTAACTAATTAATTTCGTGCTTTACTAATTCAATCATGCAATTAAAGAAATATCCACCAATAAAATTAAACCCGTTAATTGTACTCACCTATTTAGTTAAATAAATTTCAAGACTGGCTCCTTTCTTGACATAACCGATTTATTTTTCAAGTAAATTCATCGTAAACATTCACATGTAATTAAAATTAGAACATTATTTGGGTACGTCAGTACCCAGCTATACTGATCAACCAATGGTTGGTTGCCACGTAATCCAAAACAAGGAGAAAATGGTAAAAAATTAAAGAGTTTCTGCCACGTGGCAACACTCCATTAGTTGGTCAGTATAGCTAGATACTGATCGGTCAGTACCCAAGCTTTTTCCTTAACGGTATGCAAATTAACACAAAAAATGCATTGTAGTCATTTAATCAACCGAAATTCAATGTATACATTAAATCCGATGGACTGATCGAAAATCATTCAAGGTCACTGAGAATCTTCCCATTAATGAAACTGATGATGATTCAACAACTTTGAAGACCGTTAAACACAAAGAAGTAAAGTACCAATGACACTGAATGAGTTCTTCTAATTGTTGCAATACGAGAATTCAATTTTAGGTGCATTATGAAAAATTAAAGATGAAATCTAAATAGACTTAAATTTTAAGAAAACGAGTAACAATAAAGAAAACATCATAGTCAATAACTTGAAAATATATGTATTTTTTAGTAAATTATTAATTAATGAAATTAATGAGACCATATAGTCTTACAATTGATTTTTTTTTAATATGTTATGTAACAATTTAATCAAAATTATCAATTTATCTCATCGGCTCAAGTAAAAACCTATAAAATTTATTATATAGAAGAAATTATTAATTTATCGAATATTAATTTATAAATGTTATATCTTATATAGTTTTCTAAAAATAATAAACTAATAGCCTTAATAGCTTCTTATTTTATTTTCCTTTGATAATTTAACCTCATATTCCTATATAATAATAACAATAACAATAATAATAATAATAATATAGCCTCAATAGCTTCTTATTTTATTTTCCTTTGATTATTTAACCTCATATTCCTATATAATAATAACAACAACAACAATAATAATAATAATAATAATAATAATAATAATAAAATTGAAATAAGGGTAGAAAAATGAATATTATGAAATATCATCATGAGATAAATATATTGAGATTCCTTGAAATTTGGTATATGTGTGGAGGAAGTGTAAATATACATTTATCTAGTCATCATCTGCTTTTAATGTTGATTTTGGTTGATCGATGAAAAGACCAAGTTTTCCATGATTATTACAATTTAAATATGAAGATAAAAAAAAAAAAAAAAGAGGAAATTCTTGGCTTTCATTCTAAAATTTTAAGGCCAATTTGGTGATGGTTTATGTTTTCATTTTCAGTTTTATTGATTTCTATTAGAAACGAGAATTTAATTATATTCTTAGAATCTAAAAATATGTCTAATAGCAAAAATTGAAACCTACCTTCCAAACAAGTTTTAAATTTAATATTATTGATATGTAATTTGTGAAACTGTTTTAAAATTATATTTTCAATGTATCTTCTAAAATATTATAAAGTTATTACTAAATTTTAAACTTTTTTCAGTTTGCCTCCTACCCTATATTTTTTGCTTTTAATCATGGTCATCTGGCTCCATCCATGTGTAAAGTTTAGTCTCCAATGTTATGGAAGTCGATATCTCCTCTTGAGTAGACAATTAATACTTTTTTAAAATTCATCTGTTCCTTTTAGCAATAAACTTACTAATCTTTCTAACAAACTTATTTTATTTGTGCACACAATTAATTTATAATATTCACACATTTGACACTTGTACAATCACACTAGTAAAAAGTTAATTGTATGAAATTATATGATTGATTGAGACGAGTCCTTTTTTATTATAAAAAATTTGAACTTTATATGTGAAAATATATGTTTTTTGAAACATTGTGAAAAAACTTAATATGTTTAATAAAACATAGATTATTTAAATTCTCAACATAAAGAGTAAAAAATCATATATAATTTTAAAAAATTTCCTCTTAAAGTTGACTTATATTTCGAATTAGTTTTTTTTTGTGGTAAAGTATATTTAAGTAAAATTACTAAAGACATATATCAAACAAAATAAATTACTAAAGGCATTAAATAATTTAAAGTACACCCTTTTAGACTTAAATTAATATATATATATATATATATATATATATATATATATTAAATGGATTTGTGTACTTTTGTAATATATATGTTATCGATATTTTCTCCATCAGCAATTAGATACATATTGTCAATAAATAAATTTAAATATATAGATAAATTATTGGTGAAACATATAAACAAATACTTGGTGTCCTTTAAATATATTTATATTAACCTCATCATCATTTTTTGTACAAATAATTGCTTTTCTTTTTATAATTACATTTATAAACTAATAAAACTAACTACTTTTCATTATTGAACCATTTCAATGTTAAAAAGTTTTTGTCTTAAGCTTGATAAAAATAACTTATTTCTCAATTTGTTTTCTTACATTTCTTTATATAGACTGAGATGAATCCAAATATTTGTTTCAAATCAAATAATTAATTTTGTTTAACAAAATAATAATACATAGTTGCTAATGAATCACACATAACCTCTCATCATCTGAGCACATATGGCAAATTGACAATATACTAAATGAATTTATTGACCTAAATGTAAGTCGATAAACTTAAAAGATATTACTTTTGATAGTCAAAAACTTTTTGAAATCTATTACCTCTATATAAAATGAGGGATGAATTTCTGAATTATAGCCCTAAGTATTTCGTTTTGTATGAAAATAACATATTTGTCCTTAAACAAATTAAAATTACTAAAGATAGAAGGTAAAGTTTATAACATTGAAGGGTAAATATATCATTTGAAAATTTTAATAACTTTAATAAATTTTGAGACAGTGGCCAGACATTTATATCCTCAAACATTTATATTCTTACAACATTTTAAAGTGGCATGAAAGATATGAATGAAATTACATAATGAAGGATAAAAATGTCTTTCTATATGTAAGATTGGGGACAGTTTGAAAATTTAAGATGTAATTTGGCATATTTGAGTTTTTTTTTTTGTGCAATAACAAAAGCGAGTATATAGATAGGGAGAAAGAAATAAATCAAATAAAAAATGAAAAATGAAGTTGTTTAACTACTATCATCTGACTATAGGTATGGATTGCCTCTGATATTTATTCAGATATCTTTACTAATAATTAAAAATGAGATCTTTTCTTTTGGGGACAGAGCCATGATTTTCGCTTTAGGGCGGTCGGTACAAAACCAATATTTAAGATTGCGCAAGATAAAATATTATTAAGAAAAAAAATGGAATACCGTTCGGATAATATCACGGATAAATGAAACTTTGAGAATTAAAATGTAACCCGTTACTTTTTTATATCTCGAAAATCATCTATAACCAAATCTATTTAATTTTCTCTAAGATTTTCATTTCAATTATATAATCAGTGAGTTTGTACGAAAACAAACCCATTCTATTTTTCAGTTATAAAAAAGAAAAACAAAAAAAACACCATTTCTCTCTAAATCAAAAAAATAGTAAGCACATCTTTTCATCATTTTCTTATCCCCATTAATGACAAGGGAAAGCCAAAGAAAGAAATTTGAAAGAAAGATAAACTCAGTTAAGCACAAGCATCAATTCTAAGTTTCCTATACCATTTCATTAAAGTAAGTCTGATACCAACTAATTGGTTAGAAAGAAAGCATATTACCGATTGAAAGCAAACTACGATGCTTTGAAATTAATGTTTGCTTTTAGCATTTTGGTTGCCTTGACTTTTGTTTACTCTCCAAATCAACATATCCAAGGTTATTAAACACTATCTTACACAAACAAAGTCGTCAAGATACAAAATTATTAACACAAAAAGTAAACACCAAAAGATACCATTTGAGATATATACAATCAAAACATATCTACCATGGATGCATCCCAAAAATATGATACAAATAATCTTTCAAAATCACATGTAAACAAGATGCGATAACAATTGATTTAAAAATAAAATGTGACTTTGAAAATTTGTGAACACATCAAATCTCTTGTTTTTTCTCTTGTTTTTGTTTTTATATATATTTCTATCTGGGGTTTTTCAACATAAATTAAATGTGATGCTTTTTTCGTCTGTATCAGAATGATTTTACCTAAAAAATAACACATATTTTAAGTTATACTAATGTTAGACATCCTAAAAAATTAGTCTAAAAATCAACTCAAATAATATATCAAGTGATTTGTCATATATTATATCATCTTATAATTTGTATGGTTATGATAAATGTCTTTTCACATCATTTGGATCGTATAGCAGTGCTCTTTAAATTTTTTACCTCGAATCATAAAACGTGTCAACCACTATCGATGGATATACTTGAGAGTTGATGTCATAGTTGCAATTTGAAAAAGCTTTGCAACTCATATTTTAAAAGTAAAATGTTTTTTTTTTTTTCAAAGTATGTGTAACAGAGAAGTATGTGTATATAAAATGGTCCATTGAATTCTCAAAAACATCGGTCAAAGATTGGTGTGGATCTTATCGAATACTTTTTAGTATATTAAATAAGGTTTAAACATCGGTCAAAGATTGGTATGGATTTTGTTTTGTCTACTCACCGGGTACAATTTTCTTGTTTTCTATCCATTGTCACACGCTTCACTCTTAACTTTTCCTTTTCTCTTTCTCATAGTCTTCTAATAAAAATGAAGACATACACTTAAGAAATACGTACAAAACAAACAATAAAGAAAAAGCATAAGCAAATTTTTTTTTGAAGTGATATCATTTATTTGTTTTTTTGTTTGTTTTTAAGTAAAACTGATAAGAAAAAGGCAATAGTCAGCAAACAATCCGTGTAAATCTAATAGGAACCAAACAAATAGAACACTACATCACAACAATATATATGTCGCGAATAAACCAATAAAAAAACAGCAATAATCAATCAACACATGTATAAAGATACAAACCAATTTTTCCGTGGAAAAGCTTCTCGGATTGAGGAATAAAAACCACGATACCGTAGTCAACCCAAAAACTTCATTATCAACCAAATTATGAGTGTACAATATGTCCTTAACTTCATATAGGGATACAAAACAGTTACAATATCAAGAAAAACATTCTTGGCAACATAAATACAATATCAATAAGTGAAACAAGAGAGATGATAGTACAAACTCGGATGCTCTGTTCATGGTGTATATCCCTCTGCAGAAAATTCCGATCAACAATCCAACCAACCAGATTGTAGAACCATGAGTGAAGAATGTCCTGACTAAATTTCAACCCAATCGGACCACTGATCAAATAGATAACGCTCTTTGAGGAAACATGCGTAATATTGGAATTTCCTCCCCTGTTTTCTGATCAGCTCTGTTTGGAAACCGTAAAACTAACCACAGGGAACTCCCATTGACAATCCTACCAACAAAATTCAAGAACCAAAATAGTAGAACGTGCTGACCAAATTTTAACCTAAACCAATCTAAAACGAAAGAGATATCAACGTTTGAAAAAAACTGCAAAATGAGTTTCTTTGTACAATTTCCGCACACACACACCTCTCTTTTCTTCTCTCTTCTATTTTTAACTCAAAACCTTTCTTACAGCCAACGACTCATGTAGTGAAGAAGACAAAGGTCTTTAGGTTGTCTCTATAACCCACTAAATTACCAAAGTGCCCATTCTTTACATGTGGGTTTAACAATCAACATGTCAATGGGTCAACATGTTTGATTGGTTATCCTTCACATACGAGGGAACCCAAGCCCAACAAAAACTGCTCCTTAAAAAGGGAGACCAAAGCTGCAAGGTTAATTATGGTCGAGCCATTGCCACTCCAAGGAATATTTTGACACTTACAAACATTTACTTCTTTAAATAAGGCCTTAATATCACTCGTAAAAGACTAGCATCGCTCAATATAGGAAATATCAAATTTAAAACAGATGTTACAGATGAGGCATCAACTTCTATAGACTAAATAGTAAGATTATGATTCTTCACAAGCAATAGGCATTCATGTAGAGCAAGAAACTCTCACAACTCAGTATCAAAATTGTCAACTATCGTTTTAGAAATTGCCCCCACTACTCTCCCTTTATCACCCCCAACAGCTGCACCAACTCCTGTAAACAAGGCACCATAGCGAACCGAAACATCAGAGTTTAGACTAAGAACCCTTGGAGGAGGAGCCATCCAAACTCGGTTCTGCACCAAAAATTTAAACCGACAAAGTGGTTTCATGTCTAATTAAGTACTTTGGAACTCCGATATCAAGTGCTCAGTCCTAGCCACCAAATCAGTCTGCCCTTTAAATTTACCCTCATTCAACATTGCATTTTTATTTCCCCGAATACTCCAAAGGATGACACAAACAAAAGCCAGTTTTTCCTTACTTATCCAAACAAGAAGCCATGTCAACACATTCAAAACTAAGAGCTCCCTCAAACTATTACAATAAGTGTCAAACTAAGTATATATATCTTAAAATATGTAGATGTTTGTTTTACTTTTTCTAAAAGATATATATATCTTAAAATAAGATATAAATGAAAAAAACAAACAAATTGATTTATCTTAATTTAAGATATAAAATATAATAAATCTTATAATGAAAAAAACAAACAGCCCATAAATCAAAAAAAGAAGTCTACTTAAAAGAGGAAATTTGAAGGAACGATGGGGATATTAAAGAAGACAAAAACAAGGGATGAAAAGTGGCGCAAGTGGATAATTGTGAGAGTTGAAGAGAAATAGGAGTAGATTTTGGGTGTCTCGGCGTGGACGCAGACCAACAAGCGCAACTACAATATCGTCATCATGCTAGGTTTTCTTTCAATCCTTGTTCTCAATTTTGCCATGACTTTCTAATTTAAATCTGATTGTGAGTGTAATTGTTTTGATATTCAATATACTTTTTTCAAATTGGTTTTAATGTTTATAATTTTTATTTTTTATTGATTGATATTAATTAAATTGTTTCACCATTAATATCAAGTATTTAGGGTAGCAACAATTGATTTTATTAATCGGGATTCTGTGTTTTAATATTTAAATTAAGAACCTTGACTATATGTTTTTCAAATATCGGATATATGTAATACTCGGGTCTTATACATTAAGTCAGTTGGAATAAAGAATTTACAAAAGATTAATTTTCAAGAACGTAATTGACAAATCTTGAGAAAGTATTGAATTGATTTCTAAACTGCTACTCAAAATTATAGGAATTAATAATTCTAATTGTAAAACATTGCAATGTTAGTAACGGTGGACTTCGAACCTCAAACTTTTCTTCCATTGAGTAAAGTTTGCAAGTTTAATTATTTATTTTAGTTTTGAATTTAGTTCCATGTTTTAATTAAATCAAAAATTCACCTTTCGTTAACCAAAGTATGATTAGATCAAATTTAGGTTCGATTAGTTTGTCATCGGTCCCAGTGATATCGACCTCGTACTCTGTATAATCTATTTTACAATAAACCCGGACACTTGCGAGTAAATTTATAAAATTTCAGCACAACATAGAGGAGATACCTCCCCCGAATGATGCTTCTCTAAGTGTGAGAGCACCCGGGTCTCAGATTAGATTGAAGAAAATCGAACCTTTTTTAAAATACCTGGCTTTTAGTGCATGTGAAACCAAAGAATTAGGACAATTTAAAATCCTACATACCTGCTTAGCCAATTGGGACTGGTTATACATAGGGAGGTCTTTAAACCCTATGCCCCCACAACACTTTGGAAGGCAGAGAACCTTCCATTTGATATAGTTGATTTCCTATTCCCATCTCTAGATCCCCAACAAAACTTTGATAACATGGCACTCAAATCCTTACACAAGCTAAGATGGAGCTAAAAGACAGTCATCGACAATCGCTCCAATAATCACCTCTTTATCTAAAAAAAACGTATTCTCCTTCCAAACGTGAACCTTTTTCTAGACTCTCCCATTGATCTCATTAAAAAGCTATCCAATTCGGCAGGAACTACATTCTCTCTATAACAGTTGAAGAATTTCCCACTCGACACAGACGTAGGCCATATTCATGTCAAGCCTTAAAGCCATCAAACCCTTCTTACCCTTATTATTGTGACTAATAGAATGAAGAATCTCGAGTAAACCAAGACATTATCACAAATGAGCCGCATTGGGATAAATGCAGACTGACTTGGGGAACTGCTAGAAGATAAACAATCTGCTAATCTGTTTCCCAGGACTTTAGTGACTGTTTTGTAGACAACACTGAAGAGAGAAATTGGTCTAAAATCCTTGAGGGAAATAATATTTGTGATCTTAGGGATGAGGAAAATATTAGTTTTGTTGAAATCCCGAATGGAAGCTTCACCATTTAGCATCTTAAGCAAACTCGTGTGGCCATAAATCCCAAGTCCAAAAATTTCAGAATAAATATGGCATGAAACCCATTAAGGCTTGGAGCCTTTGTAGGACCCATGTCAAAATAGCTTTCGTCACCTCCTTCGCCTTAAAAGATACCCTTAACCCATCATGCACCTCTCTGTCCAACCTTGCCTCAATAGCATCAAAGGTCCATTAAGGGGCCGTTTGGTATGGGGGTATCTTTGTATAGGAATGGAATCTCAAAACATTCTCTTGTTTGTTAGTAGGTTTGGATTTTTGGTTTCCTGGAAATGTGATTCCCATCAAAATAGGTGGGTTTCAGATTATCTCCATCCGATTCCCACCGTGGGACCCACCATTAATAAAAAATAATTATTTTATTTTATTTTCTTCCCCGTTGTTCTTCAACGATGCTTCTGAAAATTAATACCAAAAATTCACAATTTCATTTCACAAAAATCCCTAATCCCTAATCCCCAATTTTTAGATTTCAAAACCTATTTTCATCAAACAAACAATACCCAACTTCATCTTCATCAAACAAAAGATCTGGGTTTGCTCAAACAACATCAAACATCATCACCAACAATAAAAGAAAAAAATTGTAGCAAGTAGCAACAACACAAGATCTATATTTGCCCGATGATGACGATGACGATGACGACGAGGAGGAGCTGCGAAGATGAAGACGACGACGAACCCAGCCAGATGAAGGCGACGACGATGAGGAGCTGCGATGATGAAGACGACGAAGCCAGATGAAGGCGAAGACGATGAGGAGCTGCGATGATGAAGACGACGAAGCCAGACGAAGGCGACGACGAGGAGCTGCGATGATGAAGACGACGACGAACCCAACATGGTTACTTGATATTCCCAGGAATCCTACGTAATATTCTCATACACAACCAAACACACGTGTACAAGTTTTCCAGGAATCACATTCCTGTGTTTAACTTTCCCAGGAATCACATTCCTGTGTTTAACTTTCCCAGGAATCACATTATTTTGATTACCTCATACCAAACGGTCCCTAAAATAACTCGGATTCGAAGAATGAAACAAAAACAAAAAATAAAAACATTTAACCCGAGCCAACCCTTCTATGGATCAATTGATTTAGAAAGAAAGTTTTCATTCTTCCTCGTAGAAGCTCTAGTATGGAAAAATTTAATATAACGGTCGTTTATTGCCAACGAATCTATTTTAGTCATTTGCCTCTAGTAAACCTCTTCACAAGAGAGAAGACCCTCCAACTCTCTCTTTAAATCCTTAATGTGCTTCATAACCCCAACATCGTGGCATCTATTATAAAGGGAAACAATAACCTTATGCTTATCAACAATAGACTTACGCAAGAAACCAAAACTCTATTTACTCCAGCACAAAAGCTTCGTAGCACACCAATTAAGTTTAGATTTACTCCTATCAGCCTCTGCCGCACCAATATCCTCGGCAACATCGTCTTCTTTAACCAAAAAGGCTCAAACTGAAAACCCATCTCTCTGCTCTTTTCCACACAAGTATCAGAATTAAAAATCAAAACAAGTGGTTGATGGTCAGTAGAGTTAAATCCCATGTGTTTCACTTTCACTTGTATGAAGACATCTCTCCTAAATATTAATTTGCCCCTCTCTGATTGTTCCAAGGGAATTACGGCCACACAAAGCCTAAATCTTTAAAATTAAAATCATCGATCGCTTTCTCTGACCCACCCATCTTCTCATTCATGCTCAACAATTCATTAAAATCCCCACCATAGACCCACAGAAGAATGTCCAATATTCGTAACCTATGTAATAATTCCCAAGAATTAGCTCAGAAGCTAGGAATCAGATTGCCATACAACCTAGAGAAATGCTATTGAAAACCATCATCCATCCTAATCCGAGCATCTAAATTACTAGATAAGAATGAAACCACTGTCACATCTAGACAATCTGTTGTCCACACTAACACAACCTGAGAAACCGTGTAAAAGTTTATATTAAGACTAAAATGATACTTGTTTTATCAACATAAGAAAATGATTTTGTTAGTAGTGTAGAACACATCATCAGCTTCAGTACTTTGATCGAGAGAGTGGAAATGAGTCATCTTTAAAGGCAAGAATCACAAGATTACCTTAAAACCACCGCCTGAGAAGAGAAGAGAAGAAAAATAAAATAAAAAGTTTATTATACCAATTTGCTACCTCTCTTGCAAGTGTACTGTAAAAGCCATATTTTCTAATTTTAGTTTATTTGTTTTCTAAGCATTTAAGTTTCAAAAACACTTGTTGTTTTGTAAATTATATTTTTTTTAGGGGGATTAAAGTTAAAAAAAATAGAGTTGAATAAATGTTTTATTCCTAAAATAACTCTTTCTATTAAATGATATTAATAATAATAGTAGTAAAAATTGGAATTCTTATTTGGATATTGAATTTGCTAAAATATTTTCTGCATTGGATAACCATCCAACTGAAGGAAAACGTTTAGGTAACTCAAGTTCAGGAAGCCATTCTCCCGGTTTCAGCGGAAATAGCAATGTTGCTATTGGGATATCAGATTCATCAGCAGTGACTGTTCCAGAATCTGAAGGCAAGATTGACTCACTTGACAAGACTGTCACCTCCGAGCTACATGAAAGCTTTAGGAGTAAATGTGCGTGTCAAGTACCAATTGAGGACAAGAAGTGCCCTAGTTCGACTGATGTTCAGAAATTTGATGAGTTGGATCGTAAGAATAGGCAGAAATTTGATGAGTTGGATTGTAAGAATTTCCCCAATTCACCTGATGTGCAGAAATTTGACCAGTTGGATAGTAACAAGTGCCCTAGTTCACCTAATGTGCATAAATTTGATGATTCAGATAACGACGATAACCTTTTATTAAGTAGCCTATTGTCTAAGTGTAAGAAGAGGAAAAAGAGCTCTATTCTAGGAACCAGAGTTAAGAGATCATGCAGACCTTCTCGGAGGTACATTGAAGAGTTTTCAAACCTGAAGTCTGTACATTATAAGGAAACAAGTCAAATTGAACTACGCTACTAGAGTCCCACTCAATTTCCATAAAGAAACTTCGAAACCGGAAAGAAGACAAAACAACCTCAAACAAGTAACCAAATCGTAATTAAATACAAATATCTTGTATTACTTGTACAAAGCAGATTAGGATTCTATAAGTATATAAATAGACCCATAATCTGGCTTGAAAAGATATAAACGATATAGCATACAGTAATCACAAATAATACAGAGAGAAAAAGGGAGATCGAGAGCTTGTAAAAACATCTTATTCTTTTAGTGGATTTTGGCTTGGTTGATCTTTCAACCAACCGTGGATGTTTCTCCGACCATCGGAGTTTTACCACGTAAACCTTATCTTTTTTACTCTCTCTGCATCTCTTTCTCTTTGAATCAATACCAAAATCCAGTCCCTATTGGCTTTTCTGGCGTAATCCAGAAATTGACGTCAACAATTGGCGCTAGAAGGAGGGGTTGAACCTCCGAACTTGTTAGAAAGCAATGGCTGGAAGCAGAAGTAGTTCAGGGAATGGCCGAAGATCACCAGGCGATTTCCATACTGGCAATACGTCATAAAATCCTGCAGCAAACACAGAAAACCAACCTGCGCACCTGGCAGGGATCCAGCAAGTTCCTCCAACCAGCAGAGATCTTACGCTGCGTTTCCAAGAGGCCCTACAGCAATTGGTGACGGACGCAGCAAAGGAAGGGATTGACCTAATGGCCGCAGGAGTGCATACTCCCATTCCTCCACCCGCAAGGCTCCGTTCAATGGTGGTAGAACCAGGAATAACTATACCATAAACCAGAAGGAACTCTTTCCCGATCAATCCGGTTGGACAGAAAACACTAAGGGAGGAGAATCACCAAAAGCTGGATCGCAATCAAACAGTACGTGCCAGACATCGTAAATACGATCGGTATAGAGGACGATCATCATCAGAAGACAGTGATCAACACCATCGTAAACGTCATCATGGAATCACACGAGGGTTCCGGCATCAGAGTGAAGAATCTGAGGAAAGAATGACAGTCACCCAACGGTTCAACCGTCAGGGAAGCCCGGTAGGGGACAGAGATATTACAATCCAGAGCCTGACTCGAGAAGTAGAGAATAATAGGCGACAGATGGAGGCACTCGTCAGACGTTACGGTTACAACGATCTATCCGACGACGACTCCGACAGTCCATTTACCATGGAAATTTTGCGAACCCCTTTCCCAGAAAGATTCAGGATGCCGCATGTGGAACAATTCAAAAAAGATACAGATCCAAAGGAGCACGTTAGGCGCTACAAAAGTGTCATGGCTCAATCTGCCCGCAGTGATCCCCTATTGTGTCTCAATTTTCCACAAACACTGGGGGACACAGGCTCAAGATGGTTCTGAAGACTACCTCCGGCAAGCATCGAAAATTTCAACGAGTTGAGCAGGAGCTTCTCAAGGCAATTCCTGAGCAACGTTCACAGAAAGAAGTCTGTGGCCTACCTCTCTCAAATAAAACAGGGGAAGGACGAGTCATTAAAAAAATTCTTGGGCCAGTTTGGCCAAGCAGTATCAGAGATTGCAGCGCTAATGATGAAGCCATTATTGCTGCTTTCACCAATAACTTGTAGAATGGACGATTATCCTTCGATTTGAGAAGAGCGCGGCTGATAAGGTATGCCGACATGATGGATATGGAGGGAGGATATGCTCTGGCTGAGGAAGAAGAGTTAGCTACAGGAGGAAACTATATGCATGGAGGAAAGCCCGAACAGAGAAATACCGAATCCAATGGGCAGAATAAAAAAGAAAAACAGAAAGGGAACAGCAAGGTGAAAAATAAGGATGGGGGTAATGGACGCAACGCCGAACGGTCCACAGAGAGATACCGCGGCAGATATACCAATTACACCCCCCTTCAGAAGAAACAAGAAGAAATTCTAGCCATCCTGGAGGAAAAGAATATGGTGCAAGAACCCGGCGACAATCACAGTTCGCACAGAGAGATACAACCAAGTATTGCACGTTTCATAAAGAGACCGGGCATGAGACTTCGAAGTGTTTTCAGCTCAGAGATTACATAGAAACCTTTATTCGGGAAGGGCACCTACGGGATGTAATCTTAAAAAAAAAAAGACGAAAGATCGGAAGTCAAGAAAGCCAAGGCTGATCAAAACCCCGGTCAAAACCGAAGAACCAGCCCTAAAGCCAATGAAGTAATACATACAATCTTCGGAGGACCTTCTACTGGGATGAGCAACCGAGAACGGACTCAGGAAGTCCGAGAAGCAGTAGAAGCCAGGAATAACTTCGACTTGAATTCGGTTGTACCAGACCCGAAGAGGATAAAGGAAGGATGGGACCCGATAGTCTTCACAGAGGCAGATTCCCACGGCGTCGATGTTCGACCTAATGACGCTTTGGTTATAAGTGCCCGAATTGGCCATAGGGAAGTCCGAAGAATTTTAATAGACAATGGGAGTTCAGCAGACATCTTAAGCGTGGCCATATACGACCAGCTAAGATTGGACCGAAAAGGTTTACAGTCTTTCCATTCTCCATTAAGAGGATTTGGGGGAATAGAGGTCAGGTCACTCGGGACAGTCAAATTACCTGTGAAGATCGGAACGGCACCATGCCAGAGGACTGTCCTGCTCGACTTCGTGGTAGTTGATTTGGATAATTGGCCGTATAATGCGTTATTGGGTCGGTCATTCCTAAATAAAACAAGAGCCGTGACGGCCACTTACGCATTAATGATCAAGTTCCCAACAGAACAAGGGGTTGGGATAGTCAAGGGATCCCAAGAGATGGCCTGAAGAGCAAACCTGTCGGTATACAAAAACAAGCATGATGCCGAACAAGTGTGCACCATAATGCAGCCAAATGAGAGTGAAGAATCCTTGTCATTCTAACTAGATCCAAGGGAGGGCTCGAATGAATACAAGACAGAAGTGGCCGAAATACTACTCGAAGAAGACAAACCAGACAGGAAAGTCAAGATCGGGGCCAACTTGGAAGAAAAAATCAAGCAAGAATTGACCAATTTGCTCAGAGAATACAAAGATGTATTCGCCTGGAGTTATGAAGATATGATCGGAATAGATGCCCGAATAATATCCCATCACCTCGCAGTAAGCCCGAATGCCAAACCGGTAGTAAGAAAGAGAAGATCGTTCAATCTTGAAAGAAGTCAAGCAATCAAACAAGAGGTGGAAAAGCTACTAGCGACAGGATCAATCAGAGAAGTCAGCTGTGGGTCGCTAACGTAGTCCTCGTCCAGAAGAAAAATGGACAGTGGAGGATGTGCGTAGATTTCAAGGATCTAAACAAGGCATGTCAGAAGGACAGCTTCCCACTCCCAAGAATAGATCAGCTAGTGGATGCCACAGCTGGTCATGAACTGCTCAGTTTTATGGATGCTTACTCGGGATACAATCAGATCCGGATGAACAAAGCTGACGAAGAAAAAACAGCTTTCACAACGGATCAGGGTTTATATTGCTACATAGTGATGCCGTTCGGTTTAAAAAATGCAGGAGCCACATCCCAAAGGTTGGTCAACAAGATCTTCACTCGGCAAATAGGAAGGAACATGGAGGTCTACATTGACGACATGTTGACTAAAAGCGTCTCAACGGATGACCATGCCCGCGACCTCCAAGAGACATTTGATGTATTAAGAAGATATCAGATGAAATTAAACCCAAACAAATGTTTATTCGGAGTCCACTTGGGAAGATTCTTGGGTTTTCAAGTCCATCAAAGAGGAATCGAAGTTAATCCAGAGAAGATCCAGGCTTTGCAGCAAATGACTTCACCTAAAACATTGAAAGAGGTACAGCGCTTAACAGGGTGTTTAGCCTCCTTGGGAAGGTTCATCTCAAAGGCTACAGACAGGTGCGCGCCTTTCTTCAAAGTGATCAAAAAGGGAAAAGGCCTGGAGTGGAATAAAGAGTGCGAGCAGGCATTCTTAAAGATAAAAGAATACTTGGGGCAAGCTCTCATCCTCTCAAAACCACAAAAAGGGGAAATACTTCAGCTGTATCTATCAATAACCGAGCTTGCAGCAAGTTCGGTCCTAGTCAGGACAGAAGATGGAGTACAAAAACCAGTGTATTATACAAGCAAGGCACTCCTACCCGCCGAGACTAGATACTCACAAGCAGAGAAGATGGCCTTAGCATTGGTTTCAGCTGCAAAAAAGCTGAGACCATACTTTCAGGCTCATACGATACAGGTTCTCACCAATTGCCCATTAAGACAAATCTTACAAAAACCAGAGATATCAGGAAGACTTACTAAATCGGCAATCGAGTTGAGTGAATTCGATATTTATTATGTCCCCAGAACTTCTTTCAAATGACAAGCAGTGGCAGACTTCATAACCGAGTTCATAGAACCGAACCTGGAAGCAAAAAAATTGTTGGATAGAAGTTTCCAATGGAAATTATATGTTGATGATTCTTCAAACACTCATGGCAGTGGGGCAGGGATCGTAGTTCGCACCCCAGAAGGAGATGATGTTGAATGTGCCATGAGATTTGATTTCAAAGCAACCAATAATCAGGCTGAATACGAGGCATTGTTAGCTGGACTCAGAGTCTGCATAGCTTTTGGGGCAGACGAAGTGGAGATATTTAGCGATTCACAGGTAGTTGTCAACCAGGTTATGGATGAATACCAGGCTAAAGATGAAGGAATGGTTGCCTACCGTGACATCGCAAAACAGCTCCTCCAAAAATTTAAAGAATACAAGATAGCTCAGATCCCCAGAGAAGAAAATGAAAAGGCAGACGCTTTATCTAAATTAACCTTCAGCAACAACCTCGATCAGACCAAAAACACTTCCAGTTGCACACCTCCTTAAACCTAGTATGACTGAACTTAAATTTTAGAAATCCGAACACCGCAAGACGGTTGGATGGTCCAGCTGAGAAGGTTCCTAAAAGAAGGCATACTCCCGAAAGATCCGATATTAGCAAAGCATCAGGTATCGATCGGCTACGTACACCATGATTGGAGGAGAATTATACAGAAGAGGGTTTTCTCGAGCTCTCCAGAGATGTATACCTAAAGAATATGCACATCGAGTACTTCAAGAGATCCACGGAGGAGTTTGCGGGAACCACACTGAGGGTAGGAGTCTGGCGCATAAGGTACTCAGGCAAGGCTATTATTGGCCTACACTTTTCTCAGATGCACAGCAGTGGTCGAAAAGTTGCAATACCTGTCAAAGAATTGCCAACGATATCCGACAACCCCCAGAAAAGCTCAGAAATCTCACTGCCCCGTGGAAATTCGCCATGTGGGGCCTAGACCTGATCGGGCCAATGCCAGCTGGGACAGGGGGTGGAGCGAAGCACGCTATAGTAGCTGTCGATTATTTCACAAAATGGGTCGAAGCTGAAGCGTTGGTGCATATCACGGAAGCCAACACCACAAATTTTGTAAAGAAAAACATACTTTACAGGTTTGGAATTCCGGACACTATAATCACCGACAATGGCACTCAGTTCAATAACCAAAGGTTCAGACAATTGTGCGAGAAGTATCATATTGCTAACTACTATGCAACACCAGCTCATCCACAAACAAACGGGCAAGTAGAAGCAGTAAATAAAATTATCAAGCACACTATCAAAGCGAAATTAGATGACAAAAAAGGAAGCTGGGTTGAAAAGCTTTCTGAAGTATTGTGGGCATATTGGACGACAGCAAGGACTTCAACAGGAGAAACTCCGTTCAGCCTAGCATTCGGAACAGAAGCTGTCATCCCCATAGAAACATCGTATGCATCCCCCCGGGTCAGGCTATACGATGAAGAACAAAACATTGATACACTGCTACAAAGTTTGGATGAGCTAGAAGAAAAAAGGGAAAAGTCCCGAATAAGAAATACAGCTTATCAACAAAGAGTGGCACGCCACTACAACTCTCATGTTCGGATCAGGAGATTTCAGTTAGGAGACCTGGTGCTCAGGAAGGTGTCACTGAACACAAAGAATAGAGTTGCGGGGTCCCTGGCTGACAAATGGGAATGTCCATACAAGATCGAGGGGATAGCTGGCCATGGAGCTTATTGGATTGCTAGACCCAATGGAGGGGTGTTACCCCGACCGTGCAATGCTCAATATCTGAAGATTTTCTATCCCTAAAATATATATTTATATTAAATATTTTATTCTTTTTCTAATCAAGACAGTATTAGTCAGAATAAATATTAAAACTGTAATATTAATCTTTGTTGATTTTTAGCAGTAATAAATAAAATTAGGAATTTCCAAAAGGAAAGCACCCAGCTCGAGATTTCCAAAAAGCATGACAATAAGAAATGGAAGAAGAGCATGATAATAAGAACATGCAAATAGAATTCTCGGGACCATCAAATCCCGAAAGGGCGGAGAAGCTCGTAGGAGCATGCCAGCCTAGCAGGGTCAAAATGACCTTTTCAAAAAGGCAAACCCGATGCACCAGACTGGAAAAATGCTCGGGACTCTATCGGGAGAAATTCCGGTGAAATGCGTAGCTGTGTTGAAGCAGCTTTTTTTAAAAGAAAAAAAAAAGAGCTCAACGATTCGGCAAACCCTTGCCCATAAAAACTAGGGAGACGTCCTTGGTATTGTGTAAGGACTCGAACGCATAATCATGGTGAGCCTTGATATAACGTTCGGGTAGCAACCGGGTATGAAACATAAGTGCAAAACTTTCCTGTTTCAAGATGACACGGTTAATAATAAAGAAGCCATTTTAATAAGATACTTGCAATTGAAATTTTTCGGGTAACAACCGGTTTAATAAGATACTCGGTTAAGTTACCCGACCACCAGCCAGTTTAATAAGATACTTGGCAATTGAAGTTTTTCGGGTAACAACCTGTTTAATGAGAAACTCGGTTAAGTTACCCGACCACCAGCCAGTTTAATAAGATACTTGGCAATTGAAGTTTTTCGGGTAACAACCGGTTTAATGAGATACTCGGTTAAGTTACCCGACCACTAGCCAGTTTAATAAGATACTTGGCAATTGAAGTTATTTGAGTAACGACCGATTTAATAAGATACTCGGTTAAGTTACCCGACCACCAGCAGGTTTAATAAGATACTTGACAATTGAAGTAATTCGGGTAACAACCGGTTTAATAAGATACTCGGTTAAATTACCCGGCCAACAGCCAGTTTAATAAGATACTTGGCAATTGAAGTTATTCAGATAACCGGTTTAATAAGATACTCGGTTAAGTTATCCGATCACCAGCCAGTTTAATACAACCTCCGGCAACAAAAATAAAGACTGAAACCATTCAACTCAGAAAATCGTATTCTATTGCTCTTAAAAATGATGGTTACAGTTCAAAGAAATGATTCTTTACACTAGTAAAAAATAAAGAATCTATCAGAATCTTCTACAAATCTACAAAATCAAGGTTGCGAGGATTTCGAGCATTTACCAATACTCGGGTCTGGCACCATCTCGTATTCACGAAGCAGGCTCTCATCAGACGGCCAAGTGAAATCATCAACAATATCATCCCTCCACTGGCTGTAATCAATACCCGGGGTTGGCCCGACATCCTGGATTACACCCTCGACAGACTCTCGACTAGCGTAAAAGGTCGAGAGTGCTCGAACGGAATCTCTAAATGCATAGGATTGGGCTCCTTGCCTTGACTACGGCAGTAGGCTCTCCATTCTTTCATCTAAATCCGAAGAGATTCCAATGACCGGTCCACATGGTGTTTGATTGACAGCTCCCAGTTAGTACGGGCCTTCTCGGTTGCCCTATTCTTCACTTTGAAGAATTCGTTGGCCAAAACTTGCCCACGTTGAAATTCCCGAAGAAGCAGGGCATCGTAAGCAGGGGATCTTTTAAAATGATCCACCCCTTGGACTTTCAGCTCTAACCTGGCCTCTCGGGAAAGGGATTCAACTGTCAGCACTTGGCAATCCAAATCTTCAATTTTTTGGACATACGCCGACTTCACCTGCTCCGCCTTCTGCTCGGCCTTGAGCATAGACTCTTCAGTAGAAGAAAGAAGGTTTTGAAGCGATGCAACCTTCTCATCTGCCAAAGATGCCTTGTCTTCAGCTTCAACCTGTTTAGCCAGGCAATTATCGGTAAATATCTGTACGGAACCGACCTCCTGCAGGTAAGCCAGCTCAGCTCGAGCACGACCCTCCTCACTCGCCTTTAGCTGAGCCTCCAGATGCTTTATCCGATCAGCCTGACATTGTTGCGTCTGAACAAGCTCAGCAAATTCAGCCATCATCTGTAAAAAAATATACTTAGAAATCCAACAAAGGCAAAACAGTAAAGGAGTCAGAGTTAGCTAAACTTACATAAGATGCGCCGTTGAAAACGTTTTGGAGACGTTCAGGCAGTGAACCATCTCTAAAGCCGCTCAAATGGTCTTCCCCGATATAAGCCAGACCAGAGGACATCTTCTGGAGCATATCCTTTGGATAAAGGGATAAGGGAACCCCCGAGGGTTGAGTTCCCAGATTTCCAGACTCGGGAACATGAGAAGCTCTATTTGGCTCTAGGGATGGAAAAAGGAACCCCCGAAGGTTCGGCCCCCATAACTCCAACCTCGGGGGTAGAAAAGGCTCTACTTGGACCTGAAGGGACTGCATATGCCGATACTCCTGCACCCACACTTGGGGCAATCTCATCCGCAACATCTTCGTCGTTGGAGTCAATAAATGTGACTACCCGAGGAACTTTGAGAGGATGAGGAGGCGAACTAACTGCCTTTCGCTTCTCACCCCCAGAACGGTGGAAGAGATCAACAGCAGGATCTTCCAGCAAATCATCCCGAAAAGACTCAAAAAGCTCGGCAATGACAGGCATTTGATCTGTCAAGACGTTACCATCATCACCAGCCTCAGACAGTCCAACAGACTCTACACTTGGATTCTCACACTGCCGCTCCCTATTTTCAGGCAATTGTGTCACAGTTGGCTCACCTTGGCCACTCGAACCAGCGAGATCTTGAGCAAAAAGCTGAGCACCCCGATCAACGCACTTGGGAATTTGCTCAGCAGTATCAATTTCCTCATCAGGCACGGGTGGAGCAATACCCTCATCACCCTAACGGAAAGCCTCTTTCCTACTCGCTTGAAGAATTGCCTTCACCTGACGAGCCTGAAGATCGCAGACAACGTCCGTATCGAACACTAAAAAAAAGGGAAAAAAAGGGTTAGAAAAGGAAATGGAAAAACGGAGAAACACAGCAGAAAGGGCGCTGGGTTACTCACAACGCCTGCGATGGCCCGAAACTTGTTTAAAGAAGCCAACCTTGATCAAGTCGTCCTCTTTGAAAAGATAGCTCTTGCTTCTCTTTTCCAGAGTGCGGATAGCAACCCGGGCCAGCCTCTTCAGTTCTGAATCGTTACAATCAATTGTTTTCTTATTCCACGCTTCAGGGGAACAAAAGAAGCGGGGAACATTCAGCACCATTCGGGAATCCCCAAATCGAACAGTGACATCGAGCCCGAGAGCCCCTCCAGTAAAAAACCAACTGTTCTTCCAGAACTTGTTGGATGTGGGGAATCCCCATATAAAGCCCTTCTTTTTCGGGTCATCAGAAGCCTCGACCCCCCGATTCGCCTCCACTTCTTTAGGGACCCAACTGTCCGAAGGAGTAGACGCAAGAAAATAGGTCCCCGTTTTACTAACCTGCCTCAGCATAAAGAAATGTCTGATTTCATTCGGGAAAGGCGGCGAAAGGTTCATTCGGCTGAACATGTGCCACATGCACATCAAGACTTTATAACTATTCGGGCCAACTGAGCTGGGGTTATCCATGCTTCAACTAAAAACCGGGTAATAAAAGGCTGAAGGAAAAGTGTGACGCCGCAGCAAAGCATCGATTCATAAATCGCGATCATCCCCTTAGGAGGATTCCATACGGCTCTACTCCCCGCAGGAGCCAAAGTGACTGAGTCGGGCAAATCAAATCGGGATCGATATTTCTCTATCTCAGCTGGCCCGACCACATTCGGTTCAATATCAAAGCCACTCAGGCGAGTGTCAGAAAACGAAAGGTGAGAAACCCTGTGTACATCAGCGTCCCCCTCATTAACAGTTTGTTCCCCAGTCTGAACGCTGCTCGAGCCGTGCTTGTATACCTTGCTAGTACTTTGATGTTTACCCATCCTTCGAGAAGATACCCTGTGATCAGAAATATCAGAATCAGAACTAGATGGAGAACTAGATACGGGGCTGAAAGTGACGTCAGGGTGAAGCCCAGAAACATCAACCTCTAAAAATGGGGGTTCATCTATTGGGATATCCCCCAGTAATCGTCTAATGCAAGATACTAACTGGAAATCCCCACGCTCTAATGCATCAAAAGCAATTTTAAAGAGACGATGACGGGAATATGGCCCCATTGAAACTAAGCTTGAATTGAGACTGACGCAAGATCTTCAAAGCGGAGAATCGTGAACTTCTGGATGAAGAAATTCGAGTTTAAAAAGATTTCTGCTGGATTTTTTAGAATAAACCAACAGTCTCTCAACGAAGGATTTAAAGGCGAGACGGCACGAAACCCTAGGATTTTAGAGCGGGAAAAAGTTTTATGACGAAACCAGATGACGTTGGCGGCGTTTGGAGAAACGCAAAAGTCACTTCTCATAAACAATATTGAAAAACGAAGAGACAAGGGACACGTGTCAAGACAAGAAGTAACCCTAAACAGTCAAAGCTTTGAAACGTCGCTATCATTTAAGATCTTGCGTGACAAAGCAAATCGAAATTACAGAGTCACCATTAAAATACATCATTATGGCAAGATGGTTTTTCTGATGAAAGAAAATCAAAATGATTAAAATATTCTTGTCCGAAATAAAGTCTTCTCGGTAAAAATATTTTAAGGGGGTATTGTTGTACGTAAATTTTACCATGCATACACGTCATTGACAGGAAGGAAAAATAGCCAGGTGTATGCTTAGATGGGCATCCTTAAAGAGGAGCAAGCCCGAGTAAGCATATACCGAATAAAAACCTACTCGGGATCAGTTAACAACACTCGGGACTGGTTAAAACAACGCATTCACTCGGGCTCAAGCGGCACTACTCGGGATCATCAAGTATCAGTCTTACTCGGGAGTAGATACAACCCGAATAAGAACTTATCGTACGGGTTAAGTCATTAAATACGTAAAGATATTCTTCATGAAGGAATCCCAAATAATGGACCTTTAAGTTAGAAGAGTCCCCCAATCAGGAAACAAGTCAAATAGAACTACGCTACTAGAATCCCACTCAATTTCCATAAGAGACTCCGAAACAGGAAAGAAGACAAATCAACCTCAAGCAAGTAACCAAATCACAATTAAATACAAATATCTCGTATTACTTGTACAAAGCAGATTAGGGTTCTATAAGCATATAAATAGACCCATAATTTGGCTCGAAAAGGAGAGGCAAGATAGCATACAGTAATCACAAATAATAGAGAGAAAAGGGGAGATCGAGAGCTTGTAAAAACATCTTATTCTCTTAGTGGATTTTGGCTTGGTTGATCTTTCAACCACCCATGAACATTTCTCCGACCATCGGAGTTTTACTACGTATCTCTTGTCTTTGTTACTCTCTCTGCATCTCTTTCTCTTTAAATCAATAGCCAAAATCCAGTCCTTATTGGCTTTTCTGGCATAATCCAGAAATCGACGTCAACAATATCAGAATTTCTTCTGATTACAATTTGAGAGTCAATGCTCTGGTTGACACAGGTGTTGACCTGAATTGTATTAAAGAAGCATTGGTACCCGTAAAATATTTGGAATCAACTACTGAATCTCTTTACGGTGCTAACAAACAACAATTAGATATTCAGTACAAACTCACAAATTCTAGGGTTTGTAATGAAGTTGTTTGTTATACCACTAACTTTATTGTTGTTAAAACTCTTTCTCATAATGTTATTTTGGGATTACCTTTCCTTTATTTAATTTCTCCTTTTAAAGTTATTGTTGAAGGAATTGTTACTGAGTACCTAGGAAAAGAAATTGTATTCCCTTTTATTTACCCCGTTTTAGTCAAAGACTTAAATGCTTTGAAAAACAAAAACATTTGGGATGAGGCTTCTGGCCCCTTAAGTAATAGCATTGCTACTCTTAATCAGAAGCAAACCCAATTGAATTTTCTAAAAGATGACTTATTTTTCAAAAGACAAGAATACAGATTGGACGATAGCAGTCTCCAAGAAAAAATCAAAGTTTTCAAAGAAAAATTAAAAAATGAAGTTTGTTCTTTTATCCCTAATGCTTTTTGGGATAGAAATAAGCACATTGTCACTCTTCCTTATACAAAAGATTTTAATGAAAAGGGAATACCTACCAGGGCCAGACCTATTCAAATGTCTGTTGACTTAGTTGAATATTGCAAAAAAGAAATTCAAGATTTGTTTGACAAAAAACTCATTAGACCCTCCAAGTCCCCATGGAGTTGTCTTGTCTTCTATGTTCAGAAAATTATGAAATAGAAAGAGAAGTTCATAGACTTGTTATTAATTATAAATCTTTGAATGATGTTTTACAATTGATCAGATATCCAATTCCGAACAAATCTGATCTATTAAAAAGACTTTATGACTCTATCATCTTTTCAAAATTTGACATGAAATCAATGGAATGTTATGTCATTTGGTCTAAAAAATGCCCCCAGTGAATTTCAAAGTATTATGAATGACATTTTTAACCCTTTCACTGAATTTTCTATTGTTTACATAGATGATGTTTTAATATTTTCCAAAAATATTGACCAGCATTGGAAACATTTAGAAATATTTCTTAAAACCATTAAATTTCATGGATTAGTGATTTCGGCCCCTAAAATAAACCTTTTTCAAACCCATATTAGATTTTTGGGCCACAATATTAAAAGAGGAACACTTGTTCCTATTCAGAGAAGCCTAGATTTTGCTGACAAATTTTCTAATGAAATTAGAGACAAAAAGCAATTGCAAAGGTTTTTTGGATGTCTAAACTACATTTCAAATTTTTATAAAGAGCTTAGCATTATTTGCAAACCTCTTCTTCAAAGGTTAAAGACCAATCCTCTTCCATGGACGCAGGAACATACTAAGGCAGTTCAACATGTTAAGAAATATGTTAAGAAACTCTCTTGTATGTTTATTTGTTATCGTACTGTCCCCAAAATCGTAGAAACTGATGCCTCAGAAATTGGTTTTGGTGGTGTTTTGAAACAGATCATTAATGATAAAAAATGTTTGGTTAGGTATGTTTCAGGATCTTGGAATGATACCCAACAAAAATATTCAACTGTCAAAAAAAGATATCTTAGCCATTGTTTTGACAATTCAAAAACTGCAGGATGATTTGATCAACCAAAAATTTATTTTAAAAGTGGATTGTCAATCGACAAAATATATTTTGAAAAAAGATGTGAATTTTTTTGCCTCTAAATAGATTTTTACTAGATGACAAGCATTATTGTCTGCTTTCGATTTTGATATTGAATATATTAAAGGATCAGAAAATAGCCTTCCAGACTTTTTGACCAGAGAATTTTTACAGGGTGACAAATGAGTACGAGCAGAGGTCGTGGTGGTGGCCGAAGCCCTGGTGACAAAGGCTCCATAAGATCTGACTTATCAAAGGACAAGAGCATTGACTTATCGACTTATCATACTTCCCCTAAAGGAAGTCACAAAGACAAATATGTCATTTCCCTGACATCTCGACCCAATTACCCTCATATATTACCTTTGAAACAATTACCAATACAGTTACCCCAATTACCTTCTACCAGCCCTTCACCCAATAGAAACCCAAGCCAAAGCCCAATTCATATGACAAACAACTTTTCCCCTTTGTCTGTGGACAACAGTTCTTTCAAAGCTGTTACTTCATCTAAAGTAAGCCCACATTCAAACAAATAAGACAAATTAACAGCCCAAAGTTCACAATCTAGCCTCCCCAAGATTAACCAACCGACCTATTCCTATGTTAATAAACCCTTCTTTGACAAGTTTTTTGCCATGGAAGTATGGAACATCAGTTTTTGCATGACCAATATTTTAGGGAACCTAAAAAACTTGCGGATGATATTATTAATCTCTTGTTTGGAAGGATTCCTGAAGACATATTAAAAAGACATCTTCTATGAATTTATTTTAGTCGACACAGACTCAATTTTCATTTCAGATGTTTTTGACAAAGTTGACAAAGAAAATTTGATTTTCAGAAAAATAAAGATTTGCAAAATTATTACTTTATAGCAATAGGGTGAAAATCCTAACTCTAAGAGAAACTTTAGCATGATCTTTCATGTCTCAGATTTTTCTTACTGGGACTACATGGATGCCTGGACCAAATTTCTTTATGGACAAAACCCAGGAAAATCGCTTTCTTGGTTTATTTACTTTGATAAAAAAAAATCAAATAAACCTGCCAATCTGGTTTTTGGAATGGTGGGACAAATTTGGACAAATCATTGATTTTCTTCCTAGCCAAGTCAATTGAGGATATTCATTCTGGATTTCCAATCTTGCCAGACCAGATGAATAGGAATTTTTCCCAGACTTATTACTATTCTTTGTTCAATTCAATCCGACATGGATACTTATGCTTGAGTATTTCATTAAAGACAAGTTAGTGGGAAACGTAAATGTTCCCTATTTTGGAAGACAAGTAAAGATCAAATGGTGGAGTGGAATGAATCTTGCAAACAATGGAAAATACAGAATTTCCAAGTGGTTTAGTGAAAATCCAGCACTCTGCAATAAAGCTTCTGACCAATCACATTTTCTCATGGCCAAATCCCATAATCAAGCTAGGATTGCTGCTGCTGCTAGCACTCCTGATGAACTCATGAGGATTGCTGAGGAAATGAAGAATACTATGGCAAATATGTCACAGACAGATACTAATTCAGACAAAAGTAGAGATAAGGATAAGAATGACACAGACAATTACGTGTATAACAGCGATGACCCCACCGCTTTCTTCGGACATGATCCATGAGGCTTATCATATCGTGGTGGCAGACAAGATTATCATAACAAACATCCATTATTATAGCAAAAGGCAAAGATGTTCTGACAAAGTCAAAACGAAAAAGCAAATATGCCCCGACAAGTCAAAAAAGAAAGACTTATCTCTTCAATAATTGTAAAGCAACTTAACCATGGTTACTATCCAACTTTAGGTTAAGTTTTGTGCTATATAAGTGTTGTAAAGGCTTGCAAAAGCCCCAGCTTCAGTTTTCATATTTTCTAAGTTTCTTTGACAAAAGCTCTGCGGAGCTTTGTTCTTTCTTTTCCCTCTACTGTAAATTTATGAATCCATAAATAAAGTTTGAGACTTATTCATATACACTTTGTTGTCAGACTATTCTGTTTACCACTGTAAACGACTATATACCTTATTATCTTTTAATTTTATGACATATTGTTATATTCTGGTCTAGTATATCTGCTGGAATACTCAGACATACTCGTACCTAGATTGATGCTGGTAGAGTAGACTTGTGCAGACAAAGCCACGTACTGACCAGTTATAATCGTATTTATATTTGTATTGTTGAACAGTTGATTGCTTGTTTATTTTGTCTTTTATTCCCTATATGTTTTTAGAATTGCTTTATATTGTACTGTGCTTCTTGTTTTATATTATCCTGTTTCGTTTTGATATCATATATATATATATATATATATATATATATATATATATATATATATATTGGTTTTCCGGTCAGTACACACTGATATAAGTTATATCAGTGCGTTGCATGTGGACCATTGATTATGGAAAAGTTTTGACAAGTGCATACACTTGGAGTCAAAGTACGTAAATCCAATGGTCCACATCTAACGCACTGACGAATTTATATCAATATGTATTGACTTGAAAATTTATATATATAACCCATAATAGTTATAGTGAACAACAAGTGAAAGGAAAAAAAGAAAAAAGAAAGAATGAATGAATTCTCATACTTTCAACATGAATTGTTTTTTAAACAAGAAGAAGAAATGCATTTTCAAGGTATGTTTCCTTTTGTTTTTATGTTTTATCTTTATTACTAAAATGCTTATTGGAATCAAAGTTAGGGTTTTGACTGAGTAGGAACCACATAAACATATTAGGGTAATTGTTTTGTTCCAATTTTATGATATTAGTGTATGTAGGGTTGACTAATACCTATTTCGAAAATTATAGTTAATTTATTTGTTATATTTTTGTGATGCGGCTTTTGAGATTTTGAAATCTAAGGTTGCTATAAAAAGTCGTTTCATTTTAAAATCATAAGTTTCCAGTTTTTTATGAAATTTTGAGTTTTAAACAGTTTTTGTATCATGGTTGGATTTAAAAAATCGTTCTTATTAAATTATACATTTTAAAAAATTATGAAATTAGGTACATATGTTTTTAACATGTTAAAAAGGGTTTATAAATTTATTTTATTATTTTGGGGGTTTATTGAATTAATTAGGGGTGGGTACAAAAACTAGAATCGAGCTGAACCGATCCAAAAAATGGGTGTTCGGTTCAGTTTGTAGAAGCAATTTGGTTTAAACCGGTTTAAGAAATACAAAACCGAAATGTTTTCGGTTCAAACCGATTTATTTTTCCAAAACTGGTTTGAACCAAATAAACCGACTATATAATTTTTTAAAAAATCCTAGTTCTCAACATTCATTCTTTCAACTTCACACAATGCGTAACTCTCCTCCTTCGAATCTTCACGACTTTTCTCTCTGCTTTGTGTGACGTCTCTGTGGCATGTGCTCACGAATCTTCATGACATCTGCTCTATCTTCGAATCTTCACGACGTCTCTGTTGCCTGTGCTCAATCTTCACAACGTCTCTGTGTCTTCGAATCTTCAAGCTGCGAAGCGGTCGACACCAATCTCGTCTCTGCTTCGTGCCTCCGAGTTTGCTCAGTAACGTTTGCCGATTTCCCTTTCTCAGTGTTATGTGCTCAATCGATTCCTTAGTTCTTTTTTCTATTTTACTTTTTCATTTTCTAATTTTATTTATCTTCTCTACTTCTCCGATGTGCTCAAGCTCACTGGCCACTGCTCAATCTCCTCTTTGCTCAACATTCAAGTATTCAACAAGGGTTGTCAATTTCTCTTCTTCTTTATATATTTTTCTTTCTCTTCTGACATTTCTTAAACAAGAAACGATTCTTTTTCTCTCTTCCAAAGACACGCGGTTTTTGGTTTTCTTTTTCTTTGTGTCTTTACGTATAAAATTGTCTCAGTGAGAGAAAAGAGTGGTTTGCTCTGTTATCTGTCAATGGGATTAGATTTCTATATATTCTCCAATTCCGACTTTGTATATTGTTCAACTTTGTTTCACTTATTTACCGGCTCTTGTGTGTGGTGTTGCAGTAGGAGTTTTTGAGTGAAGGAGAAGGTTTAAGTTGAAGATTGAGACATAGTACATTTGTTGCATAAGGTTGTGGAGATGTGGGGGCCAATTTTGTTAATTTTGATATGTTAATTTTGATATGATATTCTGTTTTGTTTCTAATTTTGATATGTTATTCTTCATCTCCAGGCTCCAGCCAAAGCTACAACGAGACAAATCTTCCGGCTTCAGCTCGTCCGATCTGCCATTTTCACTCTTCAGCTCCTCTTATCAACTTCAAGTCTTCAACGAGACAAAACTTCAAACTGTCAAAGGTTGGTTCTTGTCTCTTTGATAAACCATCTATATTTTCTGTTGTAGTGTTGTCACTGTCAGTGTTGAATGTTGATATTTTGTTTGTGTAATTTGTATTGAATATATTGATAATTGATTTTTGTGTTGATATTTTTTTTTTGTGTTATCTGTGTTGATATCTAATTTTTGCCTTTAATCTGTGTTGATTTTTGTGTTGAATGTTAATATTTTGTTTGTGTATTTTGTTGAATTATTTAATGCAGTGTATGGATATTTTCTGCAGTTTATGAACAATGTGTGTATGTATGTAGTATGAAAATTATTTACTGCAGTGTATTGACATCAGAAAAAAAGGGTGATTAAGTATGTATGTACTATGTAGTATGGATATTTACTGCAGTGTATAGATAAAGTATGTATGTATATGGATATTTACTACAGTGATAAAGTATATAGGTATGTAGTATGGATATTTACTGCAGTGTATGGATAAAAATGGATTCTATTTTTGTGATTGTGTTTGTGTCTATTGTCTAATTACTTATTTTTATTATTTATTTGTATGTGAAATTGTGAGTAGATGGAGATTGATCATAATATGGATTCAATGGAGGGGAGTGATGACTCGGGTCCGAAGACCTTAGAGAATTCTAGCTCCATTGGAAAGGAGAAGGTTTTAAACAAGGGCATAAGGGTAGGTGGTCGGAAAGGGAAAAAGAAATCAAAATGTTGGGTACATTTTGAAGAATATGTCACTAAAGACGGGAAGAAAAGAGCTAGATGCAAGCATTGTGGTGATACTTATGCATGTGACACGGGTTGTAGCATAACAAACATGAACACACATGTTGAGAAACGATGCACAAAATACCGACCTGTAGATCCAACACAAAAAATATTGGTGAAACAACCAACTGTATCAGGTTTTGAAAGTAGTTTAGGGGTGCCAAAATTTGATCAACTGAGATGTAAGAGGGCATTAGCGGAGATGTTGATACTTGATGAATTACCGTTTAGATTTATTGAGAATCGGGGATTCCGTAGGTTTTGCTTTGAACTTTGTCCTCTTTTGATCTTTCATCTAGGAGAACCATTGTTAGAGAGTTGTATCAATTGTACATTGATGAGAAGATTAAGTTGAAGAAGTATTTTAGTCGGACTAAGATGAGGGTTTGTCTAACCACAGACACATGGACATCAATACAAAATATAAACTACATGGTTGTCACTGCTCATTTTATTGATTATGATTGGCAACTGCATAAGTGGATTCTGATTTTTAGTCAAATAGTTGATTATAAGGGAGATTCAATTGGAAAGTGTATTGATAATGTCTTGATTGAGTGGGGTATTGATAAAGTTTTCACAATAACTGTGGATAATGCAACTGCAAACACCACTGTCATTGGTTATGTGATCAGGAAATTAAATAGTTGGCAAGATGATGGAATGGTTTTGGGGGGCAAGTACTTTCATGTACGGTTTTGTGCACACATCCTAAATCTAATAGTCAGTGATGGGTTGAAAGATTTGCATGACTCAATTGTAGCGATTCGTAATGCGGTGAAATTTGTGAAATCTTCTCCCAGTAGACTAGATAGATTTTAAAAAGTTGTTGCACATGAGAAGATTGGGACTAAGGGGTTGGTAGTGCTAGATGTTCCTACAAGTGGAATTCAACTTACTTGATGTGGAAAGTGCAATGAAGCTTAGAAAAACATTTGAGCGATTGGGAGAGGAAAATATGCAGTATGTGAACTGTTTCAGAGATAATGAAAATGGGCAGAAGTGGATAGGACCCCCTAATGTTGATGATTGGGATAATACCAAGGTATTTATCAATTTCTTAGCAATTTTTTATGATATTACCTTGGATTTTAGTGCATCTTTGCGTGTGACTTTCAACATTTATTTTAAGAGTTGGTGCATCATTCGTTGACCGTTGAAAGAGATTCGTTTGTGAGTAAAATTGTTGTGAGTATGCAACAAAAATTCGACAAGTATTGGGGGGTTTAGAAAAAAAACCAATAACTTGTTGATCTTGGCAGTTGTTCTTGACACAATGTACAAATTGGGTTATGTGAAGTTTCGGTTTGATTCCATTTATAGTGTGGAAGAATCTCAACCAATGATTTCTAAGTTGAAAGATGTGTTATCAGACTTGTATGAATAGTATAACAAATGTTATGGCAATTCGGGTGGGGGTGCAGAGGAAACCGATAATGTGTTCTCATTTGGAGTGGTAGTGAAACTAGTGGTGACTTACATTTTGGCACGTTAAAGGCAACTGATAAAAATGATAGTTTGTGAGGAATGAAACAACAAGAAGAAGATATTAATAAAGGAAAAAGTGAGGTGGACTTGTATTTGTTGGAGCATGCTGAGAAATTGAATGAGAGGTTTGATGTTTTGACTTGGTGGAAGAATTCTTCGGTGAAGTTTTCTATATTATAATTGGTTGCAAGAGATGTTTTTGCCATGCCGGTTTCAACAGTGGCTTCTGAGTCTGTATTTAGCACCGGTGGTCGTATTCTTGATCCATTTAGGAGTTCATTGACTCCTAAAACAGTTGAGGGGCTAATTTTGACTGTAAATTGGTTACAAGCGACTTGCCCTATTGCTGAACCGTGTGTTGTTCAGGAGCATGCTCAAAATGAAGATGAATCGGTTCATTTGTTAGAACATTATATCAATGTTGAAACCGGTACGTATATAGTATTGAGGTAGAATTATCATATTTGTTGTATTTTTTATTAATGTTATTTATTACTATGTATTATTATTTTGTCTTAATCTTAATGTAGAGTATGATAGTGGAGTTACAAATGTTTCTATGGAGGATACAAATTAAGGGTAAATTATTAATGAGGTCATGAAGGTAATTGTTTATATATGTATAATTTTTCACTATAATTGTTTGTTAGTATTGATGGTGATAGCCTTGTAGTCTTCTAAAATGGATGCAAGTATCTTATTTTTATGTCATTAGTCAGTACTAATTACCATTTCATTTATGAATGCAGGAACTCTAGGAAGTTGGAATTATTTTACAATCATTATTGCATTTCCTGTTTGAGTGTTTGGTATTATTTTACTGTTATTACTAATTAAGTTATTTGGATTTTTTATTTCAATTTTAATTTTGATTTGGAGTTTGGATTTGGATTGTAACTTTGATTTGAAGTTTGGATTTGTATTGTAATTTTGATTTGGATTGTAATATTTATTTGGAGTTTTTTTTAGACTTTGGCTATTAAAATTTCTGAAAATTTGTTCCAAAATTAAAATATAACAGGCCATTAAATTTAAAAACATATTTAAAAAAACTTATTAAGCTCATCAAGCCCATAAGGCATATTAGGCCCAAAGCCGAATTGAACCGAACCGGTTACAACAAATTCAGTTCAGTTCGGTTACCAATTCTTATTCGGTTTAAACCGGTTTAATTTTAGATAAAACAAAATATTTTCGGTTTGGTTCAGTTTTATCCAAAACTGAACCGAACCGAACCGTGTCCACCCTTAGAATTAATCATGAATTTTTTAAACCATATTTTACAATCTGTCCGGTATTAGACAGATTCTAGAATCAAAAAAATATAAAATAGTTTAAAAATATGTATTTGAACTATTTCACCATGAAACTTTTACTTTTGAATCTCATATGTGTTATTTATGTTATGGTTAAGATTTCATGTCAATTTGATATTTGTAACATTTTTATAAATTCAAAAGGCGAGTGGTGTTCAGGATTGTCCGTTATCAAACAGATTTGGATACTACAAATTTTAAATTATTTTAAGGTTCTTACTAATTTTATTAAATTCTTTAAAATTTAAATCATTAGCTACATGTGTGTATAGTGTTGTTGTAAAATTTTGTAATTTTTCAGTATGTGCTTAATAAATTAAAAATCCCACATTAAATACTGTTCGGTTTTCATAACGGTACTAAATAATTATAGTATTAGGATTTCGGTTTGTGGCACCCCCCATTCCATTCTTAGACATTATTTAGATTCTGGTATTTGTATGATTATATAATTTTAGGCTAAGGATTGGTTTGTTAGCTTCTTGGGCGTTTACTTTTATTTGGTTTTCCAAGAGGTAAGTATACTAAATCCCTTTCCAAAAATGGAATCACAATGTTATATGTATATGAAATTTGATTGTGTATGTTTTCGAAATTCGTTTAAAATACTGTGAAATGTGATAAGTATGCATTTTGAAATGTGAATTTATGGTACCATACAATATGTTTTCGCTATGCTACTTTTATTTGTTGTTGCTAGTAGGCACATTTGTGATTTTGTGTGGAGCCCTATGTATTATATGATTTGTTATGTGTATGGTATATGATGAGTGACTTTAGGGTACTCTAATGGCTAAAGAGTCTTCACATTCGTGTATTGACCTATTAGTGTATATGGGAGGACTCATTGATGATCACGACGAGGATCTGACTCTTACCTTCGAGCATGAATGTTTTGTGTTTTGTATTTTGATAAAAATAAATCATCATTTGCACTTTCCTTGTATACATTAGTTGTCAATAGGTAACTTTGGTTCCTATATATGATATGAGATATGTTTATGTGCTAAGTCCAACTATGCAGTGATGGATAAAAAGGAACCTAGCAAAATTTGATAAGTATATGATTCGAATGATTTATGAATTGTGTTTTTGAAATATATGGTTTGCTTTTTTGTGATATTTTTGTATTATGAGTTTCCAAACTCACTTAGTACATAGTTTTGTGATAAGTATGCTTATTGAGTTTCCAAACTCACTTAGTACATTGTGATTCTAGATTCTTAAGGTTGTGATTCACACATAGTATGGATTGGAATCTCAACAGAGTTTAGTTCATGGTTCTCTAGGCAATATGAGTTTATTTATTTGTCAGACTATTAATATATTATTTATGTATTTTATATGAACTTTGAGAGTACGTATCTGTTTCAGATTTTCTAAGTTATTTGTTAATAAGTAAGATTATGCCTTAACCTTCGGGTTAGAGAGTGACAAGTACACTACCTTAAACCTTTTGAATATGAGTGTCATTGGGATATGGATAGGGTCGATTTGGGACAACTTTTGTAGTCATTATTAGAGATTTTTGTGGTTTTTTTTCTCATACTGCAAAAATCAGAGAATCTAGGTTGCAGTCGGTTTGCAACCAAACCCAAATCCAATTTGAAAAGCAAGAGCTACCCATTTGCAGAATTTCATAAATTAAACATAGATTGAAAAGTCGTCATAAAAGTTTTACACATAAGAAGAAGGGAAAGTTAACGACGAGAGTGTTTCAGCTTGATTCGTTAGATTCATAAAGGTAACCTTTCAACGTGAATTTTTTCTTCAATAGCTTCTTTTAAATAAAATAATCTTATCAGTCTTGATGGAAGGCCTTCTAAGGCAGTGAACAGACACTCTGAAGATGATAGTAGGTCTTTAACAGTCTCGACTGTATGGGGTCCTAAGTTGAGTCCCAAACAAGTGGCGAACGTGATTGTCCCTTAGGACTCGGATGAGCTTGAAAAGAGATTGAGGGTATTTAGTAAGCTTGTGGAGAGTATGATGAAAGTTGAATGGGTGAAGAAATTGTTGATGAGGAAAGACAACAAACTGGACGAAATCACCAATGTCTATATCATGTTGAATTGCATGATGAGCTTGAACAAGTCTAGTGAGATGATGGAAAGAACAGAAGTGTTAAAACACGAGAGGGATTTGATTAACAAACAAATGAGGGAGTTCAAGACTGCTTTAAGGTAGGTTTTGAGTTAGTCTATAAGCGAGACTAAATATGTTTATGACTTTCAAGAGAAGGATTTTGACCTCTTTCGATTCCTAGGAGACCGTCTTGATTGGAGAAGGATAAAGACTCTCATTTCCAAAGAGTGTAAAGGGCTTGAAGTTGGCTTGCCAATTTACGTCTATTGTCGGAATATTTTAAAGAAAATTTAAAGGGAACAAGTATATCTTCTATTTTTTTTCTTATTTTTTTTTTAATGTTGTTCTTGATAAATGACTTTAATTTTTATGCAGTGATGCATTCATTTAAGCTATTAAATTTCTCATTCTAAAACCAAATATTTTAAAGTTCTCTTTTATGAGCTATCATATATCTCTATCTGACATTCACAAAAATGTCTTTTTAGAAATTTTAGAGTCTCTCTATGTTGCCCTCTATAATATTTATTTTTGTCATAGGATCTCTAGAAGCTCATTCTCCTTTTTTATTGTAATGATTATTTTATTTATACGTTCATTTCTAATTATACTTATTGGCTATTAACTATTGTGATATTTTCTATTTTATTAGTTCATTTGGCTATCATTCTATAGTTTTATGTGGAATTCCTTCATGTTTGGCATACTTTTGATCTTTTATCAAGCTATTGTTATTTGTGCAGATAACAGTATTGGTGGAAAGAGTGATTCTGAAAATGGTGCATAGTTAGTTCTCGAATTTATCCATCAAATTATGATGCTGTTTAGATATATCACTTCTCAATAAGTTATCTATTTTTATCCATGTTTATGGGTGGCTTGACGGAAATGTCTTTTAAATTTCTTTTGTTGACTTCCATATCCATCATCTTTAATTACCTTAATTTTCTCTCTTATCAATTTTCTCTATCTAAAACTTTATTTTTCTCTTTTTTCTCTTGACATGTTATTCTTCTCGCTGAAATGATTCCAACGCTATATATTATGTGCGAAAGTCTGATATCATTTGCTCTCACAAAAGTCTTTTATAATATTCAGTTTCACTCTAAAATATCAACATGATTACATGATAAAATATAAAAACCTTTACATGGTGAAATATCAACATGTATACATGATTAAATACAACATTACATGTTGAAATGTAACATTACGCACTGAAATGCATCCTTACATGCTGAAATTCATCTTTACACGTTGAAATACAATATTTTGAATGTTGAGGGTCTCAAAACCCAAAGATCTTTGTAAATGTGAATCACAAACCTATTCCAAATTCGTTACCTATGATCCCTTAAGCAAATCTGTCCCATAAAACATGATCTTCCACATGTAATAGCTTGAATACACTGCTTTGCTAAAAAGACCATATTAAAAACAAATAAATCTCTAAACCCCAACATCTTTTCTTATTCCCCAAGCAGAACCGACTCCATGAACACCGGTGCTAAGTGTTATAGAAATTGGCGGCTTGGGCCGACTAGGCATCGCCTAACAGTTAGATGGCCACCGACTGCGGCGATTTCATGAAAATCATTGTGGTTAGACGGTAATCCGCTTAGTGTGCCTAAGTTAACAACTAGTCGGTCAAAATCAGCCCAATTACCGTTGGTTGACTAGGTTGACTTTGGAAGAAAAAAAATAGAACCCCAAAAACGATCGTTTTGGGGTTTCTTTAAAAGAGAAATATATTTTTCTCATTTTCAGCCTTCATCGACCATTCGACTTAAAATCACCAACACCTCTTCTCGCAACCTCTTATCTAGTCCAACCCCCGTCCAACCACAATTTATCGTTGTTCATCGTTATCGCCGCAAGCCAACCGTCACAACTACATTATGTCTTCTTTCTTTACTTCTTCAATTCATGAGTTACAAATTGTCAAATTTAGGATTCTAGGGTTTGAATAATTGAATTATTACTTTTAAGGTTTATTTTGGTACTTTATATTAGATTGGTAATTTTAGTCTTTGGGTGTGTTTATACTTTATACTTTGGATATAATCATTTTCCCCCTATAGTCTGCCATATTATACACTTTACCCCCTCTAATTTCAGTAATGATCATTCTCCCCTATGAAAACCAAAGTATTCGACATTTTATCCCCTTTAGTTTCAGTAATGGTCATTCTCCCCCTGAAAAACAAAAATATTATATATTTTACCGCATAATCTTTAGGAATTTCATTAGTCTAGTACTTGGACAGTAAAAATAATAATTAAATAACCTTATTACCCTTGAACACATGATTTATGCCCCTTAATGATATCACTGATTATTTTTAAAGAGAAAAAAATTAAATAATAAAAACTAATAAAAGTATTTAAAAAAACAGAATTGAAAAAGATTACAAAATTTATTTAAACAAAATTAATATAAAGAATTAAATGTAAAAATAAAAAATTATTTAAAAAACAATAATATAGTGGATGGAATGTAAAAATAAAAATTTAATTTTAAAACATTGATATAAAGAATAAAAATAAAATAAAATAATATATTTGTACAAAGACTAAAACAATATTAAAATTTGTTTTGAAATATTGAATCCTTTTTCAAATACTGAATTGTTTTGTTGCTAATTTTTTTTCAATCATGTTTTTTTAAAACACTTTTATTAGTTTTTATTTTTAAAATTCTTGTTTTTTTCTTTAAAAACAATAAACAATTAGTGGTATCATTAGGGAGATAACTCATATGTTCAAGGGTAATAAGGTCATTTAATATACTTTTTGATGGTCAAAGTATTAGACTAATGGAATTTCTAACGGTTTGAGGGTAAAATGTTTAATATTTTGGTTTTCAAGGGGAAGAATGATCATTACTGAAACTAGAGAGAGCAACATGTCCAATAATTTGGATTTCAGGAGGGAGAATGACCATTACTAAAACTAGAGAGAATGAGGGGTAAAATGTCTAATATGACAAACTAAGAAGAAAAAAAATGATTGTATCCCTTTATACTATTATTAGATTAGTTGGGAATTATGGTTAGGGTTTATCGGTTTGATAGTTTATGCAATTATGTTTATTTAGTTATGCTAGTGTTTTACTATTTTAGTCTTTTTAGTATTAACTATTAAGTATTTTCAATTTTGAATTTTGGAAGATGGGTGATTAAATATTTGAATATTGATAAATGATAATTTGACAATTTGTTAATTACTTAATTTAAATATTTGATAGATTTAATTATTTGATATTTGATTATTGTATAGTTTAAAATATGATAGATTGAATTAGTTATTTAATTGATATTTGATTATTTGAGAATGATAGTTCATTAATGTAAATGTTAGACTTAATTAGTAACTTAGTGTTTATTGACTTTATGTCTTTATTATAAAATTTTAATTTGAATTTTAATCGTAGTTAGAATATGACTTCATGACAACATGGCAAACACCAACCTTGGTTCTCTGGGAGCTTCCAATGTCTATGTTATGCAACGTTAATCAGATGAAATTAGGTGAGAGTTTGAGAAGTTTATTAATCTCGCTGACCCTAATAGAGTTGAGTGCAATTTGTGTTCAAAGATGTTTTTTGAGGGAGTATATCAATGGAAACAATATAATGGCCACATAGCGGGAAATGTTTCTAAGTGTTCCAAGTCAATGAAAGAGGATCAATTTAGATAAAAATAAGCCATCGAAGTGAAAACCCAGAAGAAAAATAGGAATAAAGAAGAATATGAGATAAGAGTAGAAGTTGGTATCATTTGTATTATGGAAGAATAAGAAATTGAAGGGTTAAGGTCAAGAAAAAAAACCAAACTTTCTTAGCCCTATGGAGAAATTTGTATCAAAAATTGACATTGATTCTTTGATGAGTGCTAGTAAGTCTATTCGCCAACAAAATATTTATACGACACTTTTAAGCAGAGAACACATTCTATTCATGGATATATGGCTAGGTGAGTGTAAATTCTATTCAGAACAATAACTTTAAAGCAATGATGGAGGTAGTTGGTCTTTTTGAACCGGGATATATACAGCTAAGTTGATATCAATTGAGTAAACCACTATTGAAATAAGATGTCGACAATACCAAAGAGGCTCTAAAAAAAAGAGTGAAATTTGACTGGATTCTTGATTATGACAGATGTTTGGACCGATAGTAACATGAAGAGCATTATGAACTTATGTGTGAATTGCAATGAATGATCGCTTTCCTTTCTTCTAAGAAAAGCTCCCATGAGGCATATATTGGGGAACACATTTTTGGGTATGTGTTCATTTGCATTGAACAAGTTAGGCCAGAAATTGTTGTTCAAGTAGTGGCTAACAATGCCTCCAATAATATGACCTCGGTAAAGATGTGAAGGAGAAGATGCCTTATATATTTTAGTCCTCATGTACTACTCACCCTATCAACCTCATGCTTGAAGGTATTAACAATTTACCAAGGTTTAGAAAAACCATTGATAATGTCCAAACTTTCATGATCTTTATTTAGGCACATCATAAAATCTTGTGGTTGATAAGGTCATTTACAAAAAAGAAGGATATAGTGAGGCCGTGAGTCACTGGATTTGCCTCGGCTTTTCTAACATAGCAGAGTTTGGTGGAGAAAAACGATAGTTTATGGGTAATGTTTACTAGCACAGAATGAGATCAATGCAAATGGTTGAAAACTGTTAAGGGAAAGAAGACCTACTTTACCGTATGAAACATCAATTTTTGGAATGAGGTTGTCACATGCTTAAAGTTATTTTCTTATTTGGTGAATTCACTTTTACTAGTTGATGGGGATCAAAAGCCTTCCATAGGTTTTTTATATGGGGAGCTCAAGCAAGAAAAATGAGAGATAAATGAGTCCTTGAAAAACAATGAGGATACTTATCGGTCAATCCTTGACATTAATGATGGTAAAGCCACCAAAGAACGATTCGATACTCCATTACATATGACAGTCTATCTCTTAAATCCCTTATATCTCTATAAAGATCCAAACATTAAAATTGAGGGTGTTATCATGGATGCAATATGTAGTTGTTTAGAGATGATCTTTCCCGATGACATTGACAAGTAAACTAACATTATAATGAATTCTTAACGAAGTATACCAACAACGAGGGTGCTTTTGGAAAAGTAATGGTTGTAAATGCATGCGAGAATAACAACGAGACATATGATCCAAGTAAAATCAAGTATTCACTTTAAAGTTTAAAATTTAAATTAGTATATTAGATTATAAGACTATATTAGTAATTAGTATTTTGATTTAAATATTTATATTTTATTTTGTAATTCAATGGTGGTCTGTGTTTGGATATCAAACACTTGACTTGCAAAAGATGGAAAAAAAGACCCTCGTATTGACCACTAGTTCATCCGGGTGTGAAAGGAATTATAGCACTTTGATGAGGTGAATTATTTACTAAGTTATTACTTACTAGTTACTGGGCATTATCAATTTACTTTTTTTTTTTATTAATTTCACTTTTATGTAAATATATACGAAGAAAATGAATATACTAGATGTGAATTAGATTGAACGATCTAGTATTTGTTCAATTCAATTCCAAAATGATAAATAAGCACAAAAGGTTGGGGGATACAAGTTCCACATAGATGCACTACTAGCACATAATTGCGATATTAGTAAAATGTACAATTATGGATAGTTGATGATGGTGATGAAAAAGCTTAGTGTGATTCCGGGCTTACTTGGCAAATTGTAAATGAAGCAATCGGGGCGGATGAAATGACACAACCTCGAAGAAGTGTTAGAAATGTTCAAAGAGAACTTGAAGAAGGTTTTGTACTCAAAGATGAATCGGTGGAGGAAGAAAATTTTGAGTTCGATTCTGATGAAGAACTAATGTTGGAAAGATATGGGGAAGAATAAGAAGAGCTAGACATTTATTTCGTATTTGTTGCAAGATAATGATTATGACTTATGAACTTATTTGTTTACTTCTCGTTGGAAACTTGGATAATTTGTTTACTAGCTAATTACTATTTTATGAACTTATTTTGTTTACTTCTTGTTGTTGCCTTGTTGAAAACTTTGATAATCGACTTTGATTGAGTCTGTTGGATTTTATTTAGTTGTTTATGGATTTTGATTCTTAATATTGAGTTTGTTGGAACTAACTTTCAATTTTAGGTTCAGTATATGAAATAGTATGAATATTTAGTTAATTAGAAGAAAACTAAAAAAAGTATTGCGATCGGTCGACCGACTTTCGACTTCCGACCTGCCGTCTAGATAGGGGCCTAGACGGGTTATACGCTAGATAGATGGTCGTTGCTCGACTGACGTCTAGCGTTTTTTGCAACACTGTTAGTGCATTTTTCTGGATGGACCGATTACTTCCACACTAAAACCCCGGACACATTCTATGAATTTATGAAATGAGACTTCGAGGCAACTTTAAACAGACTCATGAATCATGATATACATGAGAACCGATTGAATGCTTGTTTTTATTAGTATTTCTTTACCTCCCGTATATATGAATTTATCATGCCAACCCCTCACATTCTGCCACACCAGCTCCGTAATATCCAAAAGCATTTTCTTACTTTTTTCTTTTTATATATTGAGATGAATTCAATGTGATAAATGTTCAATCGTTTCAAATCAAATAATTAATTTTTCAAATAAAATAATAATACATAGTTACAAATGAATTACATCATCCCTTCACATTTTATCACAATTTACTGTACACTAAACAGATTTATCGACCTAAATGTTAGTTAAAAAAAAATTAATTAAAAGATACTACTTTTCCTAGTCAAAAACACGTTTTTCGAAGTCTTCTTATAAAAATGGAGACATACAGTATGAGAAATACTTACAAAACAAACAATCCATCATTATTTCTTGCTTTTCTAAGAAGCTGCATTCACCCACCAATAGAGTTAATTTTAAAAATAGTAAAATACATATATATGTAAATATTTTAATATCATAGCTTTTCTTCGAAGCGAAAAGAAAAAGAAAAAGAAAAAACAGAAGCAAAACTGTTATTAGAGAGGAGAGTTTTAAAACGAGGTCCGAACCCGTTTGGACTCATTTTTGACCTGTGCTGTGTCCGTTCTCTACTCCACCGTTCTCTACTTCTCTAGTGGGGTTTGGTGGGGGTTCGTGTGTTAGGTTTCTTTATTTTCATTTCAATTCCAAGATCTCTGATTCCCTCTTCGCATATCGAATCACATTGTGCACATTTCTCGCTTCTCACTCTCTCTGTCTGGTACGTCTCTCCTTCGCTCTTTCTTTCAATCAAATTGAAACCCTAGAAGTCAAGATTTCGTACCAGATCCGTTGAATATTACCTTTCTTTTTTTTCTTTCTTTTTTTCATTTTGAGTAACATGCATTTTGTGTATTTTTGAACGAAATGTAGAACAGGTGTTTGTGCTATGGACAACAGTGGTGGCAGTAGTGGAGGCCACCGCTTTCGGAGAATACCTCGTCAGTCCTCTACTCAGCTCAGATTGGAACCACTGGTCAGTAATTACTACATTTCCATTTCCATTTACATTCTTTAATTTGTCTTATAATCATAGCACTTTCGCACTTTCAACTGAATTAATCATGTGTATCTATTTCAACTTGAACAAAACGAGAAAAATTAATATTTGGAAGGGGCGTTTTTCTATTAATATAATATGATTTATTGTCATAATTTATAGTTGATAACCTCAGTATTCTTGCAATTATGGTCGATGTAATATCTTTTCATGTTAAAATTTACAAATGGAAGCTTAAAAGATATTGTACATTGATATCATGCAGCTTGATGAGAATTTGGAGCAGTGGCCGCATCTAAATGAGATAGTTCAATGCTACAGAGCTGACTGGGTCAAGGATGAGAACAAGTATGGACATTACGAAAGCGTCAGCCCTCCTTCTTTCCAAACTCAGATATTTGAAGGCCCCGATACTGATATCGAGACAGGTGTTTGTTTTATCCTATATCGTATTTTCATTTCCCTGTCAATTGTTATACTTTATTGTTAGTGAATTTACTTTGACCTCTGTTTATGCAGAAACGCGTCTTGCTAGTGCAAGGCGAGGCAAGGCTGAAGATGCTACTGACGATGACACACCAAGTACATCTGGAAGGCAGCATACTGATGCTCTTGATGTTTCAAAGGTTGTGCTGTTTGGAATCTTGGTTCCATTGACATTGCCTAGTGATCCTTTTGGGTTCCCATACTTTAATAATTTGAATTTTTTTTTTCCTATTTTTTAATCGATTTTGATTATGAGATTTGATGAGCTACTTGTAGCATTTTGGTCAATCTCCCCTCCCTGCTTATGAACCAGCTTTTGACTGGGAAAATGAGAGATCAATGATATTTGGTCAGAGGATTCCGGAAACCCCTATGGCGCATTATGGCAGGTTTAAAGCTCATTGCTGATTATAGGCCTTGGTTTTTCTTTTTCTTTTTGTTAAATAAATCGTATCTAACTCAGTGTGTTTCTTCCTCTTTCCTTTTATATTTGTGTGCACTCAGTAGTTTGAAGATCTCTGTTAAAGTTTTGTCCTTATCATTTCAAGCTGGATTAGTTGGTGAGTTTCTACTTTTATTTTTATGTTTGACAACTTGTAGTTATTTCATGCTTTCTGACCTCTCTCTCTATCTCTCTTAGAGCCATTTTATGGTACAATTTGCTTATATAATCGGGAAAGAAGAGAAAAACTGTCCGAAGATTTCTATTTCCGAGTGCTACCGACTGAAATGCAGGATGTAGGTCATAAAATTGATCAGCAGTTCTTACTTAATTTCTGTTTTGATGGATTTCTGATTTCGTATGGTTTGTTGATTTTCGCTTACATACTATTTCCTTCTATTGTTTCCAGGGTAAAATATCCTGTGAACCTCGAGGTATTTTCTATTTAGATGCTCCATCAGCATCTGTATGCCTGCTAATCCAGTTAGAGAGGCCTGCCACAGAGGAAAGCGGAGTTACTCCGTCTGTTTATTCACGTAAAGAACCTGTAAGTTGAAGGGAATCCCTAAATTGCCTTCTCATTATTTTCACTGTCATAAACCTGCCTTTTTCCCTCTTTTTCGTTTTTGTCTTATGGGCTAGCAAATTGCTTCTGTAGTGTGCCTGTTTTTCCTTTTTTTTTTTTTAATGTTGTAATACTCTTTTTCGACCTCTCTCTCTCCATTTTTTTTTTCCTTTTTTCTTTTTTCTACGTTGATTTTGTTGTAGTGTGGATGCTCACATATTGTTTTATAATCTTTTGGGTTGTGAGGGATGATTAACCCACTTAACCTCTTTGATTAAACTTTCATTCTACAAAAGGTGAATCCTGTTATCCGAGGCTGGTAAAACTTAGAAATTAGTGTGGGGTAAAAGGTCATTAGAAAAATTATTGTCTTTGTAGTTGGCATGCTTTACATAAAAATAAATGTTACAGTTTTTTCTGACAAAGTGTATATTTCTTTTGTATGACAAATGCATTGTTTCCTCCTTTTGAACAGGTCCATTTGTCGGAGAGAGAAAAGCAGAAACTGCAAGTGTGGTCTCGCATTATGCCTTACCGAGAGTCCTTTGCCTGGGCTATTGTTCCGTTATTTGATAACAGCATTGGTGCAGCTTCTGGTGGGTCTGCTTCACCTAGCAGTCCTCTAGCTGCCAGTGTGTCGGGGTCAAGTTCCCATGAGGGTGTGTTTGAGCCCATTGCAAAGATCACATTGGATGGGAAGCTTGGATATTCAGGTGGAAGCTCCATTGTGGTTGAAATATCTAACTTAAATAAAGTAAAGGAAAGCTATACTGAGGAGTCACTTCAGGTGGGTGGAGTTCCCCTCTTAGGCTTTTGTTAATAGCTCATTGGCTGTTGTTCATTTTAGCTTATGATTATGCATGAACATTGTAACTATTACCTAGTGCAATAGGTTGATTGATACACACACACAACACACGAGTCAGAGACACCACTGCAAACTTAAGAACACAAATATCATACTTTTATGTTACCAATAAAAAAACAAACAATTATTCATTAAAAAAGCAATTACATGCTTATGTACATACACCAACACGTATTTTGCACTTATCACTTATGTATGTACTGTTTCTATTTATATTTTGTATCTGCTTATCAATGTTGTATTGAGTCATCATATGTTATGTGAAGCGTGGAAGAAATTATTCATATTCAGTAGCTTTCTTTTAATTACTTTGTGGCACTTGTTTTCGTGGGCTTAATGTCCTCCTAACTAGAGTTAACCGTAACAATTGACTTACTTTTCTGTACTTACATTATCAATTCTATAAATTTGTTGTTTGGAGGTCAATATTTCAATAGGATGAAGCTAAACTTCTCTTGATTTGCAAACATGGCCTTGTTATTCTATTCTTAGCTTAAATGGACGATGTAGTTCCTGTTCATGCTCCTCTTACTTATTTGATTTAAGCTGTTTGGATATTAATGGACAAGGGGTTGAAAATGTTTGTGAAATGTGCTTTGCAATTGTAAAATGGACAGAAAAAGGTGTTTTAACTCTGATAATGGCAGAAGTGTGAAATTATTTCTTGGTTTCGTTTGCCTATCCTGTACCCTTTTCTTTTTACAAGACTAATATCACCAATATACAGTTACTATTTAGGTCATTATAGCGCTTTCTAACATAGTTCTCTTTTGGGTTTTTCATATTACTTCAGGATCCTAAACGCAAGGTTCATAAACCAGTTAAGGGTGTTTTAAGACTGGAAATAGAAAAACACCAGACAAGTCATGCTGAATTGGATAATATATCTGAAAGTGGCAGTGTAACAAATGATTCCATTGATCCAGGGGACCATGTTACTGATTTGACGTTGACAAAGTACCCTAGCAATGGTTCTGATGAGCCTCAGACTAGTAATTCTAAATGGAATTTCAGCGATGGGAAAGAAGTTTCTGGAAATGGATCAAATGCTGCAGATTTTAATGCCGATGATGTAAGTGTAATATTATTTTATGATTTACTATTTAACTATTACATTCCAAGCGGCAATTACCTTTCGCTTGACACATTATCATAAGATTATGTTGGTCAGTGAGGCTGTCATGAACAGAGTATGGGTGATTTATTTATCTTTCATGTTCTGTTTGTTTCTCTTTCCTTTTTCTTCCTTCTCTCTTCTTTCAATTGCTTTTGGAGGTGGATACTGCTCTTGATTAGCTCAGCGTGCTTGATAATTTCGTCCTGTGAGATGGTGTTGATTCTTTGTTTGGCCCTTTGGCTGGGAAATCTATAATAAGTATGAGAGAGTAAATGCTAAAGAAGCAGCTTTATGTATTTTAGTGCAATGGTGAAGAAGACAGCTTTGTGACTAGTGTAATGAAAAAGACAGCTGCTTGACTTTGAATGTAACATTGCCCAGATTTGATAGTATAAAAGGAAGGTGTTAGTTAGCTATTAATAAGTGAGATTAATTTTTTTCTTAAAATGATGGTTTTCGTCATCACACCTTACAAACACTTAGCATTTCTATACTTGATAATGTTTCTCACCTATCCCACACTGCCACATATTTCCCACATATGGTCAGTGGATTAATTTGATATAGGAGTGCTGTCCAAATTTTAATTATTTTAAGATGCATGGTCTCATTAAGTTGTGGTTCTTCTCATGATTAATAAACCATGTTGTTGCATGCATCGTAAAGAAACACACAGAATTAGGATTCCACCAAATCCATTTTTGAATCTAAGTGGGGTTCTCTTTATCCTTGTTTCTACTCCAGGTTTTATTTATTTATTTATTTTTAAAAGCTATTCTAGTTTTGAATTTACCGGTCATATTCCAGTTCTTAAAAGAGGAAGTCCCAACTTAGTTACCATGCGAAATTCTTACCGACTCTAATCCAGCACCCCGTTCAAATAGTGTTGGATCTGACGAGAGACTTTTGATATAGAAATGCCACTAATCCATCTAAGCTATGAAATTTGTAAATTATTTTATGAAGGTTGTAACATTATGAGTACTGTTTATATTCGTTTAACTCATTCATCCTAATAAATATGTTTATCAACTCTCAGTTTCAAGCATTTGACTTCCGCACCACAATAAGAAACGAGCCTTTCTTGCAACTTTTTCATTGTCTATATGTATATCCCTCGAGTGTAAGTTTGAGTCGGAAGAGGAATTTGTTCATCCGAGTTGAGCTACGAAAAGATGATGCTGATGTTCGTAGACAGTCTTTAGAGGTAAATATATTGTTTGTTATTCTATATTGAGACCAATTTGTTTTCCAAACTTCATCTTACTTATTTTAACGTGTTACTAGGCAATGTATCCTAGGGAGCCAGGTGTATCACTCCAGAAGTGGGCTCACACACAAATTGCTGTTGGAGCTAGGGTTGCTTGCTACCACGATGAGATAAAAGTTTCATTACCTGCTATCTGGACACCTCTGCATCACCTTCTATTTACATTCTTCCATGTTGATCTACAAACGAAACTAGAAGCTCCAAAACCAGTAAGTTATATGTATGTTTTTTACCCTAATAAAAAATAAAATAAATTCTATTTATGATGTTTGGTCTTTTCATTTTTATATCTGCAATGGTTCCCTTTTTGCTATCTATATTCCTGAATTAAATCTTCTTTTGTTTCAATGCTAAAGTTGTTGCTGCTTCAGTTTCTCTTATTACTATAGGAATAATCATTCTGTACATCACTTTTCAGGTGGTTATCGGATATGCGTCGCTTCCATTATCTTCCCATGCTCAGTATGTACATTTTTATATCTGAGCTCTTTGTTGTTTGTTGTAAGGACTAAGAAAAAAGATTTGCACCATTTTATCTACTGTTGCCTTTATTCATTGATTGTTTGTCAACCCAGATCAATTATGATTCTGCTTGAGTGACTTAAAAGAATAAGTGCTTTCTGGAAAATGCATTTTCCAGAGGAAATTGGAATCTTAATTTTGTATTGTTAGCTAACGTGTGCGGATTCTAGATTGTGTTTTATTTTTTTATGCATTAGCAAATTAGAATATAGAAAGGCTTATGGTTCTGTGTATTGGGCGGGGGTTTAGTTGTATTTCTTAAGCAGATGCATATTGGTGTTAGATGGAGGCAATTGACATTTGAATCTTTGGTGAATGGTTTTCTCTGATAAAGTTTTCTGTTATGGTGAATGGTTTTATGCCTACATTTTCTTGTTCTAGCAGCTAAAGGGCGAATGAAAGCTCTCTTGTTTTACTTCCTATTTGTTTTGTCCATTTTGTGTATGAGTATGATGATTTGAGGGCAGCTGAAAGTTTCTTCTTAGGTTTTAAGATGGTATTTTGTTGGTGAAAAATATTGTGAAGTTCTATTTGCTCTTTTGTGGATCAAATGATCTTATTTTATGAAGCTAGTGCTGAGGGGATGATTCTTCTGAAACACATTGTGTACCACTGACAGCTTGTTGATTTAAGAATTAGCAAAGTGGTAGAAAGAGCTTGCAGCCATTGTGTACGACTGACAGCTTGCTCACAAACTATTTTAAGTGTCACAAATACAAATTTGGTTTCTTATCGAAAACAAAGGAAGAAAAATTATAGAAGAAAAGAGCAAAGGCCCATTGCTGTTATAATGGTAAAACTCTCTAGTTGACAAGTGCAAAATTGCTGGTGCATGCCATTAGATGCCATTTTGAACAAAAATGCTTAAGGTTAGGACTCTAATCAAATCATCTGTCCTAGGACCTGTTTAGGTGAGACAAATACATGGCGATAACCTTATTTTCTGTTCACTTTTTTTCCATAGTTCAATTTGTAGTTCAACAGTAGAATCCCTTTTGATAAGTTGTGTTGCTGAATACGAGATCTATCCAGTAGACTAAACCAACCTCCAACAGGAGGGCAGCCTTACTTATCAGTTGTAAGGGATTGAGGTTATTTGTGCAAGTTATGTCATTTAATGCTTACATCTTTAGACATAAAAGAACTTGATCTTGCCAACTTTAGACATACTAAGTATTTAATTTTGTTCAAATTGTTCAACTTTATGATCTTGCCAATTATTTCTATTTGAAGAGTTAAACTTGTAATTTTGGCTTCAAAATATTGTTTGGTATCTAATATGTCAAGGTAATGATAATTCTCAGGCTGCGATCTGAAATTTCTTTACCAATAATGAAAGAACTTGTTCCACATTATCTCCAAGATGCAGGCAAGGTAATTTATAGTTCTGTTTTAACAAGTTTTCCACTCTTTGACTTCATATACTTCCCTTGCCTTCTCTACCGAGCCTAGCTTGAGACTTCTAGGGCAATATCAAACTGTTGAGTGTCTTCTTTTCTGTCTTTTGTTTCCATCCAATAACTAAGCTGGGTGACGCTGAAAACAAAAAGGAGTAAAAACTAAGCAGGCAATATTTGATTATTGAAATTTGAATTTTACAATGAGGTTGCAGTTTTTGTTTTTTGTCTGGAATATGATAGTTTGAATTGTGAAAGTTTGTATTATGTATTTTCTAAAAACGGAACAATTGAGAGAAACCATTAAGATTTTTGCTTTTAGACAAAAGCCGGAGAGTTTGACTTTTTTATTCTGATAAAAAATGAATTAGAACGATCATTATATTAAAGAGAAATGATATAAATATTTTAATGATTTATATTAAGATATATTATACCTTTACCCGGAACAGCCGCCCACAACTACTAAGTTTGTACCAATAAGCGGGTGATATTTGATTATTGAGATTTGAACTTTACAATGAGGTTGCAGTTTTTGTGTTTGGGCTGGAATATGACTATGTTTGAATTGTGTAAGTTTTTATTTTGTATTTTCTAAAAAAGGAAGAACAATTGAGAGAAACCATTAAGATTTTTGCTTTTAGACAACAGCCTGAAAGTTTGACTTTTTTTATTCCAATAAAAATGAATTAGAATGATCATTAGATGTAAGAGAAATGTTATAAATATTTTAATGATTTATATCAAGATGTATTTTGCCTTTTCCCGGAAAAGATCACAATTCACAACTACTAAGTTTGTACCAATAAGCAGGTGATATTTGATCATTGAAATTTGAACTTTACAATGAGGTTGCAGTTTTTGTTTTTGGTCTTGAATATGAATAGATTTGAATTGTGTAAGTTTGTATATATATTTTCTAAAAAACAGAACGATTGAGAGAAACCATTAAGGTTTTTGCTTTTAAACAAAAGCCTGAAAGTTTTGACATTTTTTATTCTGATAAAAATGAATTAGAACGATCTAATAATATTTAATGATTTATATTAAGATGTATTATGCCTTTTCCCGGAAAAGCTCACAACGTCGAAGTTTGTACCAATATTATTCCTGATTGTTTAAGTGTGAACATAATTCTGTTTATGCCTTTTCATGTTATTGAAATACTGATTCTGTGTAGTGTTTGCTTCATTGGTGCTCATAAACAATATTTAATTTCCGGTTGGAAGCTCTGTACTTCAATGTGGAATAGTTTTTATTGTCATTATGAATTTATGATTCTACTCTGATTAAGCATTTAAATTTTTTGTTTGATGACCTGAAAATTTCAGTTCATTTTCTGGATTATCATTATTATTATTGTTGTTGTGTAGTTGTTAATATATATTCTTTATTATTTTAATTATTATTTTATAGGAAAGGCTTGACTATCTGGAAGATGGAAAGAATGCTTTTAAATTGCGCTTAAGACTTTGTTCGTCTTTGTACCCCATTAATGAGCGTATTAGGGATTTCTTTCTTGAGTATGATAGACACACTCTTCGAACAAGCCCACCTTGGGGTTCTGAACTTCTTGAGGTATTATTTTGTTTTATTTATTTACCCTCATCTCTATTTTTTCCTTCTTGTTGTTAATAGATTGGGGATTCCTTAACGATCTCATTGAATTTTTTAATAAAACTATCTATATTGGAACCAAGGATGAACAAGGCTAAAATCTTTCTTGTTGTAGTCATATGGCATTGGATTTATGTATATTTATTCATGTATGAGTGTGTCCGTGCATGCATGTTTGCCTGTATTTGTTTCACCCCCTATAGTTTTGCCATCGTAACTAGCCATGGTTCCATCTCCCTCTTTCCTAGCAAATGGAGGAGAGTCGCTTTCAATGTGGAAACAAGCTGGGGCTGGGCTATGAACAGAGATGAGGATTTTGAAATATGAAATCTTTTCTTGTCATTCTGGATTCTCAGTGGTAATATCAGTATATGTCTAGAATAATGTGAATGTTGTCTTACACTTGTGTATACATATAGGTTTAAGGTTTTTTCCCTCCTATGATTTGTTATCTGCTAGGAGTGTGTTCTCTTTGTGGTGATTCATCTAGCACTTATATATAAGTACTGTTCAGGTAGAGTTCAATGGGACAATTTGTGTAAAATTAATTTGGATTTCTATTGGTTTTTCTCACAGGCCATCAACAGTTTGAAGAATGTTGATTCAACTGCTTTGCTTCAATTCCTTCACCCAGTTCTGAACATGCTGCTCCATCTTATAGGCAATGGTGGAGAAACGCTTCAGGTTTTGAGATAATTCTTCACCAGTGGTTTCTATTTTGAATCTTTCTGTCGATCTCAAATCATATTCTTCAGTTATCTTTTGTTAATTGACTTTTCTGTCTTTGCATTTGCTTTTGAAAAATTTTCTTCTCCTTTTAACTACCTCTGGTTTGTTTGTGTATTGTCATCTAAATTTTCTTTTTTCATTGTTGCTTCAGGTTGCAGCCTTCAGAGCCATGGTTAATATCTTAACTCGGTATGCTTCTCATTCATAGCTTTACAAAGGTTAGGGATGTAATTTATCTTGTTTTTAAGTGTACCAACACAAGCGTTTGGCAGATACTGAGATACCTATCTATCAAGATGACAATACTATGCTGTTAAAAGAATGAAAACCCTAGAGTGATTTGATTTTGGACTATAATTGTCCTTATAATGTAATTTTGTTGTATCACAGGGTGTTTTGGAATGCACAAGTACCATATATTATTATATTATAAATGTTAACTTAGTGCAACTGAAAAGTTACTGCATCTGCGTTTACTTTCCATATGAGCAACAGAGTTGGCTGTTCTTTAATTCCATTTTTTTTTCTTGAATCGTTGGCAAGTGCATGTGGAACAAATTTGTGTTATTGTTTTCTGAGTGCATTTTTGGTGTCTAGTGTTCAACAATGTGATGAAGTTTATTTTGCAGTGTGCAGCAGGAGTCGGTTGATGATGCTGAACGGAATCGTTTTCTTGTCAACTATGTGGATTATGCTTTTGATGACTTTGGGGGTCGTCAACCACCAGTTTATCCTGGTTTGTCCACTGTGTGGGGTAGCTTGGCTCGCAGCAAGGTAGGTCTATAGCATCTGTTATGCTTGTTTCTGAAACGCATGGTTGTCATAAGCATTTTATTCCCCCCTCTTGTATCCTTCAGTTATCTATAATATCCTCTGAAAAGTCGGCCTTAAAAGAAAGCAAAGATTCTCTCTAAATCTTATCCTACCACTCATAATTGATAAATCCGTGTTTTTGGTGAGCACATTGTAAACTGTTCTCCAACAAATCTTTTTAATTACAATAATGAATGACTTGGTCATTTTCATTTATTTGCAGTTTTTTAAAGGGGTTTATTTTATATTTCACGTTTCTTCTTTTTCCGTGGTGATACATGATGATATAGCATTCCCCATAAAAATTCCAAATTATATCCTGCTAAACACATAATTGTCTTTTTAGACTTCTTCAACTAAACTAGCGTACTGTCTTATAAAATCACCATAGATAAGTGTGGTAGTGGTAAAATAACCAAGAATTTGATTTGCCATTTCATGTAATTAGTTTAACCTAAAAGTAAACATAACTTGCTCATGTGAGTACCTAATTTCAAGAAAGATAACATGATTGATGAGAATCATATTATAAAAATGAAAAAAAAAACTTCATAAGAATAATGCTAGTGATAAGGCATCATGTTTTCAAGAAAATAGTTGGACTGAGAGAGTTAGAGGGTGACTTGGGGAGTTTTACCTTCTTTTTTTTTCTTTTTTGAACAAACAACAAAATCACAATAAAACAAGGAACCATATACAAGTGAAGGGAGGACAAGCCAATCCTAGCACACAAAAACTGTTGAAACCAATAGGGTTTGTGCTGTAAGATACTATTGTCTTTAATCTTGTTTCATCTTTTTTTTTTTTTTTAATTTTTTTTTTGCCGTAGCCAACAACATTGTTTTATCAATTCTTTTTCTTTCTTTTAGGAACAGACAACATTGTTATGTCTGTGAATAAACTGTTGCATTATGGATGCAACAGTTCACTGCAAATGCCAAATTGTACTCAAGTGCTAACGTGGCAGCCATTGTTTAAAAAACGTATTGAGAAAATTTGTTTTTTTTTTTTTTTTGGATTTTCAGTAATGTAATGTAGCGCAACAAAAATAATTCAATCTTCACGACCTAACATGAAGATGCATTGATAATGTTATGAAGTTGGTTTTGATTGAGTTGGGGATAGCTATAGCCTAGAAACTAATTTGAACATCTTTATTGTTAGTATGATAATTGCTGCTTAATTACTTTATAAATTATGCCGTGTTATTGATTGTTTGTAAAGTTCTTGAAGAATTTTCTGTATTGATTATTTCATAAAATGGTTACAATAAGGCATATATATACAAGAGAAGTTTCCTACAATCAAGCCTACAATAATTGCTAACTAATTAATTCCTAACATTTAGCTAATCAATTAGTCAACTAACAATTAATTTACTATTCCACATTTATAGGAAATTAATCCCTAGAAATCCTCTTAGGATTTTACTCCTAGAATTACTCCTTAGTTAACACTTTCCAACAAGGACTAATTAAAACAAAATCTCATCACTCCCCTTCAAGCTGGGTAGTGTATGTTGATCATACCCAGCTTGCAACACAGGTCTTCAAAATGAGTTCTAGGAAGATCTTTATTTAGGATGTCTGCTGTCTGAAGAGCTGTTGGTGTGTACAACAGTTTAATGATCCCTTCCTCAATCTTTCTTTGATGAAATGGTGATCTATCTCCACATGTTTTGTTCGGTCATGATGTACTGGATTCTTGGCAATGTTTATGGCAGCCTAGTTATCACAGTACATTTTCATAGGCTTCTCAAATGGTATATTCAGTTTTACCAATAGTCTTTTCAACCAAATTCCTTCACATATACCATGTGACATCGCTCTAAACTCTGCTTCTGCACTGCGACGAGACACAACTGATTGTTTTTTGCTTCGCCAAGTGACAAAATTCCCCCCTAACAAACACACAGTACCTTGAAGTTGTTCACCTGTCTACTACTGAACCAGCCCAGTCAGCATTTGAAAACATCTCAATGTCTTTGCTGACTGTTTTCTTGAAATACAGGCCTTTTCCTGGTGTCATTTTCAGATACCGCAGAATCTTATAAACTGCATTCATATGCTCTTTGGTAGGATTGTTCATAAATTGACTCACAACACTCACAGGGAACCCATATCCGGTCGTGTGTGAGATAGGTATATAAGTTTCCCCACAAGTCTTTGATACCTTCCTTTGTCCACCAAAGCACTACCTTCAATTGAGCCCAATTTACATGTGTAGTCTATGGGGGTATCAGCTGGTTTGCAATCCAACATTCCTGTTTCCTTTAAAAAGTCTAAAACATACTTATGTTGGAAAACAGAGATACCTCTTTTTGACCGAGCGACTTCCATACCAAGGAAGTATTTGAGGTTACCCAAATCTTTGATCTCAAACTCCCTTTTTTGAACACTTTTTAGTCTACCTATCTCCTCTTCATAATCCCTAGTTAGGACAATATCATCTATATAGGCAATCATGATAGCTATATTTCCCTTAGAAGAATGTTTAACAAATAGAGTATGATCAGTTTGACACAGAGAGTACCCATTCTTCTTTACTACCCTTGTAAATCTATCAAACCATGCCCGAGGAGACTGTTTGAGACCATACAGTGACTTTCTGAGTTTGCAAACTTTGATGATATTAGCTTGAGTCTCAAGCCCCGGAGAAATCTCCATGTATACCTCGTCCTCCAAGTCTCCATTCAAAAACGCATTCTTGATGTCAAGTTGGTGAAGGGGCCAATCTAAGTTGGCTGCCAAGGATAATAAGACCCGAATAGTATTCAGTTTGGCAACCAGAGCAAATGTCTCTTGGTAATCGATTCCATAGGATTGAGTGAACCCTTTTGCAACTAGACGGGCTTTGAACCTTTCCACACTACCATCTGCCTTATGCTTTACTATGAAGATCCACTTACACCTAACTGGAGTTTTTCTACCTGGTAATTCTGAGAGTTCCCAAGTTCCATTTTTCTCTAAGGCCTGAACTTCTTCAAAAACTGCAGTCCTCTATTCTGATATTTTTAGTGCTTCCTGTATATTGTTTGGGATCTGTATCTTGGATAAGTTGATCACAAAGGCTCGGAAACTAGGAGACAACCCTGCATAGGAACTAAGGTTTTCCATTGGGTATAGGGGACGATTTCTGCATTCTCTAACCCCTTTTCTAAAAGCAATAGGTTGATCAGAATTAATAGTCTCATTCTCAATCTGAAGAGGATCAAAGATAGGATTACCTTGGGTAGTGTCAGAGGAGTTTGTGTTCTGTTTAGACTCCAAGACTTGTCAATCTCTTGTACTTGCTCAAGATGTGCTTGCTCTATTTCTTTTTGAGGTTTCCTTTTCCTGGCATAAACAATAAGCTCGCTAGTGTTTTTAGATTGAGTCAGATCAGAACTTGGTGGACTAGGAGACTTAGCAGGACTATTTACTTGTTCGGGCAGGTGAGAAGTAGAGGGAATGTCGGGCAGTTCTAATTCATTTAAATGATTAGGGGATCTAGAAGTAGTAGGAGACTTGGGAGTAGGAGACTGAGGAGTTTTGTGAGGAGTAGGAGACACGGTTATATGAGAAGCCATTAAATGAGAAGTTTGATCATCTCAAAACTGATATTCTCTCTCAAGGCTCTCCCCCTGAATATTGGTTTTGGGAAAATAAGGCTGATTTTCTAGAAATGTAACATCCAGTGAACAATAAAATTTTCTGGTAACAGGGGAAAACATTTGTAGCCTTTGTAACATTTTGGATCAAGTTTGCTTTTATGGTGATCATAAATATGAACAAAAGCAGAGCACCCAAATATTTTTGTAGGAATATCGGAAATAATCCTAGTACTAGGAAAATGATGGAGAAGAACTTGACAAGGGGTTTGAAAATTTAAGACACGTGAGGGCATCCTATTAATGAGATAAGATGCTGTAAGAACAGCCTCACACCAAAAGTATTTAGAAACATTAGTGGAGAACATAAGTGCCCTAGCAACTTCAAGAATGTTTATTGTTCCTCTCAGAGACCCCATTTTGCTGAGGTGTATCAACACATGAGCTTTGATGTGTTATACCTTTGCTTAATAAGTAGTCCCCAAGAACAGAGTTGAAATGCTCTTTTCCATTGTCGGTTCTTAAAATTTGTATTTTGGCTAGAAATTGAGTCCGGGCCTTTTTGTGAAAGTTTTTGAAAATTTTACTGACTTCAGATTTTTCTTTCATGAGATATATCCAACAAACTCTAGTGTGATCATCAATAAACAAAACAAACCATCTACCACCTGTAACATTATTAACCCTAGACGGTCCCCAACCATCACTGTGAATCATAGAGAATGGATGAGATGATTTATAAGATTGATTATGATAGTCATTCCGTGTATGTTTATACAATTGACACACTTCACATTGAAAAAGCTTGAAACTTTTATTAACGAACAATGAAGGGGAAGAGTTTTAAAAGATACGAGAAATTTGGATGACCTAATCTGTAGTGCCATAACATAACAACACTATCATTATTCGATTTAAAATCTGAATGAGAATAAGAACTAAACTGACTCATTATGGAGACAAAATCTGCCTTGTGAGTTTGTCTGATAGGATAATTAGGAACTTTGAGGAGATAGAGTCCCGAGCACATCTTAGCACTGACAATCATCTTCCCCGAATCCAAGTCTTGAAATTCACAGTATCGAGGGAAAAACTTAGCAACACAATTTAGCTCTTGGGTGAGTTTACTAATTGACAGCAAATTACAATCCAAATTCGGAACCTGTAAAGCAGAGTTAAGTATTAGATCCTTTGACACCATTACCGAACCTATACCAACCACCTTTGAGAGAGACCCATCGGCAATCCGAACAGAAAATTATCATGGTTGGATTTGAGGGTTCATTGTTGGATGCTAAATTGCTTCGACGATAATTATGCCCATTCAATTTATGACCTGTAATGGGGAGATGAGGAAAATGGGAACCATTTGATCCTCCATTACTATTTGACATGAGAGATTCTGGATCGAAAGTACCTTTTAAGGATGAGTCTGGCTTTTCTATAGCCATCATATGAGATTTTTAGGGTTTAGAGACTACTCTGATACCATGAAGAATTTTCTGTATTGATTATTTCATAAAATGGTTACAATAAGGCATATATATATACAAGAGAAGTTTCCTACAATCAAGCCTACAATAATTGCTAACTAATTAATTCCTAACATTTAGCTAATCAATTAGTCAACTAACAATTAATTTACAATTCCACAGTTATAGGAAATTTATCCCTAGAAATCCTCATAGGATTTTACTCCTAGAATTACTCCTTAGTCATCACTTTCCAACAAGGACTAATTAAAACAGAATCTCAACAGTTCTAAACCTTACATTTAGCTTTTTGACTTGATATTTATAGGATAAAATAGGTTGTTAATGATTATTAATGCGAATATGTGATTATTGGTTGGTTTATGAAATTTTATATGCTCTCTCAATATATGTGTGTGTTTTTTTTTTACTATCCTCTTACGCCTTGTTACACCTTGAGGCTTATGCCTCGCCTCATTAGAAGAAAACGTCTCAATACTAAAAACGTATTTTAAAACATCGGTGGCATCTCAGACGTGTTGTAATTTACTATATTAATTTGCACTAATTTATTCTTTTATTCTACAGGCTAAGGGTTACCGTGTTGGACCGGTATATGATGATGTTCTGGCAATGGCTTGGTTTTTTCTTGAGTTAATTGTCAAGTCGATGGCATTGGAGCAGACACGTCTTTTCTATCATAGTCTTCCATTAGGTAGGTCCCAAGTACTAGGAAAATTAATACCTTGCACCTCAAACAATTGTTTTGCTTTTAATTGAGTTAGCTTCTTTTCTCCTTGTTCATTGTTTGTACTATTTCATGTGTCTTTATTCTTTAATAAGACTTAATATTTTTTGGTCTATTAGGCTATATTAGAGTATAAATACCAGTGTTCGAAAAATCGAAAAAAACGGCCGCCTAGGTGCCGCCTATACGCTAGGCGGACGCCGCCTGTCCCGTTTCGGTCAAATCGGCCATATTAGGCGACTGGAAAAAAAATTCCGGCGAGTGGATTGTCACCACCCCAACCAGAAGCTTCAGGGGGCGCTTGAGAACAAAACCCAGGTGCCCGATATTTAGATCCGACACCATTAACAGAGAAACAAGAGGTCCCAATAGCGACCGTTGTTGCCGTTTCCACCGTCGTCGGGATTGAGAAATCGCGATGGCTTTGTGGCCTTTTGTAAGACAAGATTTGTTGTTGATGGCAGTAGAAACAAAGTCGCTTTGCTATTTTTCTGGTGAAACAAAGTTGCAGAAACAAAAAAAAAACCAAGAAGAAGAAAGTGAAGGGGAGAGAGAGGGAGAGAGAAATCAGGTCTGAAAATGACAAAAAAGAGAGACTTTGAAAAGATGGTGTTAATCTTTGAAAAGATTTGTCTTTGAAAAAAAATGAAGGAAGCGAGAGATTGAGAGAGAGATGATGTCATAGAAAAGCAAAAATCACAAAGTGATGATGATGATGTGTCATAAAGTGATGGTGGGGTGGTTGGCTCTTTAATGAATGATGTCAACCATTCAAATGAAAATAAATAAAAAATATACAAGAGAAAAGCACATGGCAAACGGAAAAAATCGGCCGCCTAGAAATCCGCCTAGGCGCCGCCTTGACCGTCTAGGCGCTAGGCGTTAGTCTACCGCCCTACTAGCGCCTAGCGTTTACTAGAACACTGATAAATACTATTGTTGAGCCTTTAACTAGTGGTTTCAGCAGTCTAGCGTTTACACAATTTGGTATCAGAACCAAGAAAACCAAAAGGTCTTGTGTTTGGATCCTATGAAACTCTAGTCTGTTAATTAAATTTTAATTACAACAACCGCATTCAAAAAGGGCCTATAACAAGCCTCTGCTAAACAAATTTCAGGCCTTTAATGTCCATGTGATAACATTTTTTGAAAATTCAAGCTTTGATGTGAATGGGTTTATTAGAGCTAAAGATACGGGCGTAAAAATAATAGTTCTGATAGAAAAAGTGTAAATGCCACGAAGCTTCTCCGGTCATCTACGAGCTTGTCTTGTTTCTGAAAAATACTAGCTGTTTTATAACTTGCCAGGAAAATTGATTTAACAAGTAATTTTCACTTCATTTCATTATTAATATGAATGGTATATAACTACTTAAGCCTGCATTTATATGATAAGAGAATTGAAATGGATATTATTGAATTTGTCAAGTATAATTCTTTAAGAAGCCAAGGGAGAAGACTGTAGGTTTTTGTTGGATAAGTTGCATACTTGCATTTTTAGCTGCTATGGCTTTTGGTTTCAAGAGTTTCCATTTCTTTTTTTCATTTTACATAATTTGGAAGGTGTTAAATGATTGTATTTTGATTTTTGTTGGTTCTTTGCAAGATCAGATGTAACATTTTGTAGACCGATGGTTCTCGCTGTGTTTTTCCTAGATTGTTCTCATGTTCAATAATTCCTTGTTTAAACAGAGCATAGGCCCTTCAATTGTTTCTGTTATGAGCAGACAGATATTATTAACATTCTTTCTTGGAATCTAAAGAACCGAGAAGAACTTTATAATTTTTTATAAATTCGGGAGAAAGATTAAATTAGGCTAAGGAGGAGTGTAGATTATGGAAGCTTGATTTTCAGGCACTCTGTCATGCAAATCTTATTTATTTAATTTATGTTTGGTGGTTCAACTCTTTACGTTGGAGAAATTATATATATGGAGTGTTAATGTTCTATGAAAGATTAATTTGCATAGGAATTTCCATGTAAGAACCAAGACTAGTGGCATCTCTTAAAGGTGGTGGCCTAATGTTTACTTTGTTTTCCAAACTTTCTTTGCTGCCCTTTAGCTTTAGGGGGTTGCAGCAGAAACTCTTAAAGGAAGCAAACCTATCATGGATTTTCTTGGGATCCTCCTTCTCATTATTTATGAGGAGCATTGTGCATTTCATTGGGGGGGATTAAAGGCAAGAGATTTACAGAAATGTATTGTCTTGCAATTTTGCACATATTTTGGCAATATAGAATAAGAGGAATTTTTGAGGAAGCTTGTGAGGAAGAAAACATATTTTTTTGGATCAAAGTTCAATTTTTAGCTTCTTTATGGGTTTCAGTTGCACGAGTTTTAAGATGCATGTTTTCTTCTTCATCCGTATGAATGGGAGGCTGTTGGTGTGTTGTCTTAATATTTATAGGGATTTTGATTTATCAATAGCTTTTAGGTGTTGATTAACAATACTTTTAGGACCTTTAGGTGGTGCCATGAGGCTGCCTTTCTGTATAGCCTTTCACTTCGTTGGTGGACAATTTACTTGTTTCTCTTTCCATTTGTACATATTTTTTTGGTTCTGATAAAAAAATAAAACAAGATAATTTAGAGGCTTTTACTATTAGTTTATAAGATGCGCATCTATCTTTTTTATTTATCTTGTCATCTGTTTTGAGGTGGACTGCTGGTTCACTATGATTGTAAAAGTCCTCAAAGAAAAATAGCAGACATTTTAATCCTTTTTGTAAATATTCTTTTTTACATACTTTTTTCTTTTGTGATATAGGTGAAGATGTTCCTCCAATGCAATTGAGAGAGGGTGTGCTCAGATGTATAATTCAGTTGTACGATTGTCTTCTAACAGAAGTGCATGAGCGTTGTAAGAAGGGGTTAAGCTTGGCCAAACGTTTAAACAGCAGTTTGGCCTTCCTTTGTTATGATCTTTTGTCCATTATTGAACCTCGCCAAGTTTTTGAACTGGTATGCTTTTCATTTAATTGCATTTCTTTTTGACCCATAAAAACAATCTAATTGCACTTCTTGTAATGTTTTTTGACATGCTTATATGAATTATCATTTATATGATTCATATGTGAAGTCTTTGCTACCATATTGTTGCATGAGCATGGATCATCTGTACAGATTCAGAAAATCAATATGGTTATATTTTGGAGAATTCGCTTGATAGATGATTGCTTGGGTGAAATGCTAGGATACCTCTCATACATGAGTAAAATTCAGTAGGCTATTTAAAACTTTAAAGACTTTATGAGGACTTCAACTCGCTGGTGCATCTTTTAAGTTTTGGTGTTGATGTGAACTAGTAGTTGCTAGTTCTATTCCACTGCATAAAATGCATGCAATCTGAATCACTGCTGCTGTTATGGTTCACAATAATTTTCAGTTTTGGAATGTCATTCAAACTGCTGAATTATAATAGTGGCTGGTCCAACTTGTTTCTCTTTTAGTCTTATATAATTATGCTTCTATGAAGGAGGGTTAGATATCAGTGTGTATATAAGATTGTAGTATTGCTTTTGTAACTGCTTATTTTCTCTTTCTTAAAGATAGTGTTCTAGATAAAGAGGTATGGTGAAGTAAGATTTACTGTTTTTGATAGAAGCATACAGTGAAGTAAAAATAAGGTTTCAAATAATCACTCAACTCCAAAGCTTAATCTTGTAGGTGTCTGAACTATAATTTTTAAGCATTCTAACACTCTCCATTACAAGCAAGACCTGCAGACTTCTCACTTGGACATAGTCACATATTCTAAACACAAACATAGATTTAGATGCAGAACAAATATATTAACAAATATAATTACAATCATATGGCGAGACTTGTACTGAAACTTTACTAGTAAAGTAGGTTCCGATACCATACTAAGCACCCGCTGGACTAAAAAGTAAAAGCTTGTAAATAAGGGTTAAAACAATGGTTTTTAAGAAATGTAACTACCTTTTTGATCTCCAATAGCAAGTCTGTTTTATCCTCTAAAAGTATTGGGTTGTGTCAGTATTGCTGTTGTGTTGTATCTTTGTTTTCTCCACTCAAATTATCTTTTACTGTTGCAGGTGTCCTTGTACCTGGACAAGTTTTCTGGGGTATGCCAAACTGTTCTGCATGACTGCAAGCTTATATTCCTTCAGATTATATGTGATCATGATCTTTATGTGGAAATGCCGGGGAGAGACCCTTCAGATAGGTACTTCATCAATCAAAATATTCTTTTTGTTTTGCACTTCACCTGGTAAACTTTGTTGTTAAATTTGTGTTAGCATCTGTTGGAAGTAGTAAAGTTGTTACTGAGAACAAATAATTGCAATATATATTTTAATAATGTGGTTTTATGTCAGTGACTCTAGTAACTTTATTTGTTAATAAGAAATAAATTCCACTTAGTTGAAAGACACTATTCTCTTTCATTTTCCATTCTATTTGATGATATGTTGTATGATGAACTTATCCATTCTGTTCAGTTGACTATTGTGGCTATAGTTTGCTTGCCCTTGAAACTTTTCAATATCTTCTTAACGATGCTCTTCTCATTAAACCAGCTGGGTGTTTAAACAATCAAACCGGTTACATACTTGCATTTGATACAAAAGATTCGTACATAGATGCTTACATGTTTCATGTTTCATGTTTCCTAAAGAGGGTTTTGTGAAGCTTATTCTGAAAAACTGATATTCAAGGTTTATCACTATGGTTATTTTTTTGTTGTTCTTATAATCTTAGAATAGTTATTTTTCTTTCATTCTGTACAATTTCAAGTTTCCATATTTCAAAGTTATAGGATATAGAGCTGATTGGTTGGGTGAGAAGCTGTAGTTCAAATAAGCTGTTGTATGCACTTACATGTGTTGAAGGAAAATTTTCCAATGGAGATAGTGCTATAATATTTTCCTTTATAGGCGGGCATTTTGCCATGTATTTTCAAATGAGATGCATTTTGCACCTTAAAATTACACTCTTGGTTTATCGGTGCATGTAGTGATGTTTTTATCTTACGTTGCCCTGCTGATCAGATCTCAGCATGGATTTATATGGCTGGCTTACTTAGGGTGATGAAGAATCAAATGTAATTTCAGTATTATTTTTTCTCTTTCCTCCTTAGTTGGAACTAATAAATTTAATTAGGAGATTATGATTCATGTTAATTCAGCTTTTATAAAAATATCTTGCATGGCTATTTTTATTTTTGATAGATAATATATATATATATATATATATATTGGAGTTATTGTTGAAGAAAGCTTTCCTATCTGGTGTAGGTAGACTCACATTTATTCAATTTTTCATCTTCTCTTCCTATATGCTTTCTCTCCTTTAAGATTCCCATAAAGGTGAGGAAGCATATAGAAAAACTAATGTGGAATTTCCTTTGGAAAAGTTTCGAAGAAGGCAAAGGTAACTAGATCAAAGGAGAAGGGTGGTTTTGGTATTGGTAACATTGGAAAAGAAGAATAGGGCTCTTTTGTCTAAATGGTTGTGGAGATTTCCTTTAGAGCGGAATTCCCTTTGGCCTGCGGTCATTAGGAGCAAATACGAATCTCTTTTAAATGGTTAACTCCTTGGGCATATATACTACCAGCTCATATTTCAAATGGCTAAGTAATGATGCTTCTCATCAAGTTTTCAATCAATAAGGCAAAAGTTCCTCCTTAGGTTCAACTTTTTGCTTGGGCATTGGATAGTGGGAAGATCAATACCAGTAAAGTCTTTCAAAAAGACTTCCAAAAATGTGTCTTACTCTAACGCCCTGTATTTGCATTAGGTGCAAGAAGAAAGAGGAATGCATCGATCATCTCTCTCTACACTGCTAGGTCGACTCTAATCTTTGATCTAGGCTTTTGTTGGAAGCTAAATTGTGCCAGGAAACCCCAAGCATCATGTAGTCATGTGTTTGTGGAAAGATTTTCTTCTTTTGCTAAAGGGGAAAGAACCAAGGTTTTCTGGAACTATGCTGTCCTAGCCTTATTGTGGGTCATTTGGCTAGGAAGGAATAAGAGAATGTTTGAAAGGAAGTCAGGAGAATGTTGATGGTATATGGAATTGGGCTCGACTTTTAGCTTCTTTAGGGGCTTCTGTTGCAAAAGAATTTCAGAACACTTCCCTCTTTTACATTCAGCTAAGTTTGGGAGGGGGTGGTCAGATAATTGATGTGAGATTTTTGCTGATCTTTTTGTTGGGGCCAGTTGTTTGTTGTCTGATATCAGTTGTCGTTAGTTTTGTTTGTATAGTCTTTTGTAAAGAGTTTTGGTTTGTCCATATAACTCTTTTCTTTAGCTTGTGGATTGCTTGTTCACTTTTTGTGTTAATAAAAGTTGTTTCCTTGCTTCCTATTAAAAATATGATCTTAGTTGATTCAAATGACTCTTCACTCTACAACTGACATTTTCTTGACCAAGTCTATTTGATGTTGTACTGTTGACCTGTTGTAGGAACTACCTTTCATCAGTCTTAATACAAGAGCTTTTCCTTACTTGGGATCATGATGATCTATCTCAGCGAGTCAAGGTGATTTCAGTAAAATTAATTAAATTTGGCTTTCAATTTTAAAAAAGAAAGAACAAATGTTATTCTTTTAGAGAGACATAAATTATCATAATTAAGATTGTCATCTCTACTTTGGTGACATTCTATTCTATTATTCTTGTGTAGTATATTTATTTGATAATGATCAGGTGTGGGCATCCTGATTTACTAAATTTTGTATTTTAATGATCCTTAATGCAAATAATTAATTATTAATGTTATGAATCACTAAGAGACAAAATCTATAAATCAAAATGTTAGTGCCTAAAAGAATAAATTTGTATGTATGTATGTATGTATACTATTTTGTATTGACATTTTTTATCGACTATAGGCAGCAAGAATCCTAGTAGTGCTCTTGTGCAAGCATGAGTTTGATGCTCGATACCAAAAGCCTGAGGATAAGCTATATATTGCTCAACTATATTTTCCACTCATCGGTCAGGTAGATTGCATTATCAGAATTCTCTTGCTTGATATATGATATAAACTGGATACGTTTCTCTACATGATTTTGTTTCCACATTGGACATGCATTTCAACAGTGTGCACATAGCAAATATGTTGTGCATTCCAATAATGGAAAAATGAAAAGCTTCTTGTTCGAGTTAGCGAATGATTCAGTCATGCTACATTCTCCCTGTGCAGTGCACCCTTAAAATGATAATTTCAGGGCACTATCCAATGATGAGGATATTTACTTTGTGAGTTTGTGGTTTGAATATTTTGTAATGACTCAACTGTGCACATATGCTATTATTTGCTTTTTGCCCTAATCTGCATGCATGACTGTGTTCTTGGGTTATAATGCAAATTGGCTTGATACCAATTCAGAATAAAGTTTTCATATATAGTCCCAGGCGTTGAGTCTCACTTCAATTCATTCATCTTGCCTTATTGTCTTAAGAGTCTGTGTTTGCAGATTTTAGTTACTACAATCTACATCCCTTATAGTTGGTCGAGTAGTCAGGTCTGTGATTTACTCCCAAAAGCTTTGAAGGGTTTCTATTCCTCTATTACCTATTTGGCAAATTGCCACTAGTTTTTTGCTTCTGTATGGATTGGGAGGGTTTCCAGTTACGAACTTGATTTCGCAAAGCAGGTTTGGGAGATTTATAGTTCATAAAAAAAAAAAATCGCTTACAGTTGATCGAGATATCAAGTAGTCAGGCTTGTGATTTACTGCCACAAGCTTTGAAGGTTTCTATTCGGCTGTTCCTGTACCACCAATTGGCAAAATGCCACTAGTTTCTTGTTTCTGTATGGATTGGGAGGGTTCCTGGATTTTGCGAAGCGGGTTTGGGTGATTTATAGTTCATAAAACAAAAAAAATAATAATGATGTATTAGATTACTCTAAATACTTGCTGAATATTATTCACTTATACATGCACAGGCTGACTAGCATACCTATTTTTCTATGTTCAATTTGTCTATTATTAGAGGGTAATTGAGGTGTCTATAGTACTTAATCTCCTGAGTTGATATGATCACTTGGCTTGAGTTGCAAATCTTTTGTTTTCTACATAATATCATATTATCATTTTAGAAAGAAAACACGCAGGTCTTCAATTGTTCGCTTTTACACACTGTATTGTTATATTGAAGCACTTGTATGGAAGCACATATTTGGACAGTTGTGAATGGATTTGGTGATGTGGGAAGGCTTTTTTTATAATTTTATTTAAGCTTTTGGTTTGATCAAATATTTTATGAATACCTTGACAGTCTTAAGATTTCATATAACATAATATAATGTAGTTGCATAATTAATTACATTGAATTAGCATTGTTGGGAAAAGAAAAAAAAAAATAACTAAAAACTAAAAAAATATCATGATGAATCTGTTAATTTCATCTGTTTTCTGTGCTTTTTTTTTTTGGAGAGTATGAGATGAGATGCACTCAAATAACATGCGCACATTGCACGGTAATAATTTATTTTAATTTTCGTAAGTTCCTTGATGAAAATTTCTGATCTGTGCAGATCCTAGATGAAATGCCTGTCTTTTACAACTTAAATGCTGTAGAAAAGCGCGAAGTTTTAATTGTTGTATTGGAAATTGTGCGGAATCTGGATGATGCATCACTGGTCAAGGCGTGGCAGCAAAGCATTGCTCGAACTAGATTATTTTTTAAACTCATGGAGGAATGCCAGATTCTTTTTGAGGTTGCTATTAATTTGAAATTTAAATTCAGTTTTGATTATGCGACAAAGTTGTTAGGCCAGTTTCTGTGCTTTTGTTTAGGCTTTTTCATGATGGATCAAGACATTATTAACTTGATTTTTAGCCTGTTCAAATTTCGAGATTGATTCTTTAAGTTTCAACGCTGATATTGTGGGGAGTATTTACTTTTAGACTTGTTGGGTGATTTTTGTGTAAAATATAGAAGTGCGTATTTTGTCCTGCTGCAAATGTTTATAGACTTCTTAAATTAAAAGAATTATTTCTCACGGTAGATCATTGCAAGCTGACTTTAACCGTATTTCTCATTGTATCGTTGATGTTGTTTTTATGTTACCCATGGGATAATTTTGCATTATGTAATTTACAGCATAGAAAACCTGCCGATGGAATGCTTCTAGGTGCTAGTTCCCGCAGCCCTGTTGGGGAGGGTCCTGCTTCCCCTAAATACTCGGATAGACTTTCTCCTGCAATCAACAATTACTTGTCTGAGGCATCACGTCAAGAAGTCAGAGTAAGTTAATTTTCATGATAGCTCGACTTCAGAAGTTAGTGCTCTAATATTTCCAATTAGTTCTTTTATTCACTTCTTTACTTTGAGATCATCCTTAATTACTATCCTTAGTCATTGATTTCTATATTTAAAAAGGAAATGGAATTGATTAAGAATTCTTGACTTGTTTTGGTTTGCTATCCTAGATTCTGGAAATTTCATCTTTTTTTTACCTAATGCCATTTGTTTCTCTTTAACGCAGCCACAGGGAACTCCGGAAAATGGTTATCTGTGGCAGAGGGTGAATTCCCAATTAAGCTCCCCTAGCCAGCCATATTCCTTGAGGGAAGCTCTGGCTCAGGCACAATCTTCTAGGATTGGAGCTTCATCCCAGGCACTTAGAGAATCATTGCACCCAATTTTGAGACAGAAACTGGTATAATTTGTGCCAATAACTCCTGTTTTCATTTAGTGGGTGTTTAATTCTCAAATTGTCAATCTGGTCTTGATCTAGTTCTGTTCAAGTTGGTTTTTATCACTATATGTAACTGACAGCTTTTTCATTGACTCCAGGAACTTTGGGAAGAAAATTTGAGTGCTGCTGTCAGTCTTCAGGTTTTGGAAATAACTGAGAAATTCTCTGCCATGGCAGCGTCCCATAGCATTGCTACTGATTATGGAAAACTCGATTGCATCACAGCCATAATTATGAGCTTTTTCTCCCGAAATCAGCCAATAACTTTCTGGAAAGCCCTTTTTCCTGTATTCAACCGTGTGTTTGATATTCATGGGGCAACGCTTATGGCTAGGGAGAATGATCGCTTCTTGAAGCAAGTCGCATTCCATCTTCTTCGGCTTGCAGTTTTTCGAAATGACAGTATCAGGAATAAAGCTGTTGTTGGGCTGCAGATACTCGTGCGGGTATGCTCTTTGACATCTATGGGATTCCTGCTGCTACTCTTACTAGCTCATGTAAATTAATTTCTTTTTTGCAGAGCTCCTTCTATTTTATGCAGACTGCAAGGCTGAGGGTCATGCTCACTATCACATTGTCGGAACTAATGTCTGATGTGCAAGTGACTCAAATGAAATCTGATGGAACACTAGAAGAGAGTGGAGAAGCGCGGCGCCTTCGAAAATCTTTGGAGGATATGGCGGATGAAGATAAGAGCCACAGCCTAATTAGGGAGTGTGGAATTCATGAGAATGCTTTATCAGCTATTCCAGAAAGATTTTCAGAGAACCGGTGGTCGTGGTCAGAAGTGAAATCTTTATCTGACAGTCTTCTTCTGGCTCTTGATGCTAGCTTGGAACATGCACTTTTGGTAAGTTTTTAGCATTTTATGCCGGTTTTAACATGTGCTGGCCCATTTTTTGTCCACCTATTGGGAGATAGAAAATGTTTTTGTTTTTTTTTGCCAGTCATGCGACCTTGCCCTCACTCTTTTTTATCTTGCCTCCTTGAAATTCGTGTTACCAACTATTTTGGGTGGGCATTCTACTGGTTCCCTTTTGGTATATGACGGAATCTGAACTGAACCGGAAAAACCAATTAGGTTCAGTTCGGTTCATCAGTTTTGAACCTATTGAATGGATCTGGAAGTATCTTTCATCTTATCCTTTTCTGCCTTTAATTTTGTTACTGCATACAAAAAGAAAAAGAATCAAAATTGGCATGAACATGATTTTATTATTAACTTAAAATCAAAATCCCAATTAATCAAAACCACCAAACTAAAAAAAGTAAAAAGTTAAGATTCAAATCACCAAATTGGGGTTTATAAAAGAAAGGAGAAGATACTAGACACTTTTCACACATATACAACAATAACAACCACAAATCAAAATCCATCAACTTGTATATAACATAAAATATAGATAGACCGCTGGTAAGGTAACACTGTAACAGACAGCAACAGTGGTGGCTAGACAGAAATGTGGAAAGAGTGGCTTTTAGAGTTTATCTCATATCATCAAAATTATGGAAAAAAAAAAAAAAAAAAGAAGCTTCAGATGCTTTCGATTATTGGTGGAGGTAGATGATGGGCCTCTAACTAGTGATGATGGCGAATTATTGAGAAGGTTTGTGAGAGGAGTAAGGTAAGAGGGAGAAGAGAAAGGTGACAGAAACTAAATGAGAGAGGTGTCTGAACACAAACTAAGGGAGTTAGGGTTTTTTTTTTAATATTTATTTATTTTATTTATGTTAGTTCGGTTCAGTTTTTGGGTTGAGAGGACCGAACTGAACTGAACATTCAATTCCAGTTCAGTTCAGGTTGGTTCGGTTCCAAGTTTTCTGCACACCCCTAAGGACTGACTCAGCAGTGGATATTATGTGGGATTGGGATTTGCGATTTGGGAGTCATGCTAATTTTCGCTCTCCCCTTAAATTAGTTAATTTCTTTCATGTATGCATTACAAAATGGTTCTGTGTGTCTCGGTTTCTCTTTATTGTTCTCACATTGAATAACTGGAATGAAGAAGCATGACTTTTATATTGATTTTCTTCATGTTCCACTCACTAAACAAGTTTATCAGCACCTGAAACATGTAGCTGTGACATGTCATGCAACCACTATTGTTAACATTTACTTCATTGATTCTTTTGAGCTGATATACTTCCTGCATTGCCCTAAATCAGCTTCTATCTTGTCTTACCTGGCTCGTTTTGGATTGCATTTGTCTGGTATGGTGGGTTTGTAATTGTGAAAGGTATATCACTTCTAGAATGTGGTAGAAGATAAAATCCCGGTCCTAAACATGTTCCAGTGCCTTAACATTACTTGTCTATTGCTATTTCACTTGTATTTCTGATGTGTAAGCTCTATTGGACTAATTTATACTATTTTTTTTACTTTTTTCTCAGGGTTCTGTAATGACTATGGACAGATATGCAGCCGCTGAAAGCTTCTATAAACTTGCAATGGCATTTGCCCCTGTACCAGATCTTCACATAATGTGGTTACTCCATTTGTGTGATGCACATCAAGAAATGCAGTCTTGGGCTGAAGCTGCACAGTGTGCTGTTGCTGTTGCTGGTGTTGTCATGCAGGTAACAGTAACACACTCTCCTGGGTGCTTGTGCAACTTTTTAACAAAAGCACTATTCCAATCAAAGTGTTCACATTTTTAAAATTTCGAAAACTTCAGGATTTAACAAGTTGTAGTGTACCAAGGGCTATCCTGCAACTTGAATTATTTTAACTCATCTTGTCCGTTATACATGCCACAGGATGGAAGACTTGGATTAATCCTTTGCCTCTGTTTTACAGTTCGAACAATATCATTTATTGACTGCATTACTGAGATTGTCGAATCTAACTACTTTAAAACCAGTCACAGTTGATATTTTTAAGATTTATTAATTAATGATGTTCTAGCTCTCCTGCTTGGGCAACTAAGTGATGGGGAAGTAGTTAGGGATTTGAGAACTTACATTAGGTGTAAGTCAAGGAAAGATAGTTAAGGATTTTGGGATATTATCATTTCTTTATGTTATTGTTGTTACCTTTGGGATATTATCTTTGTCGGGGATAATAGATTCAGGTTATTATCTTTTGAGTACTTGAAAACTCTTTGTAACTATCTCTTGTATCTGACCATTTTGTAGGGTTAAGACTTGATGAATGAATAAAGAATAGCTGTGTTTTTCCAATCTTCTTTCTCTTTTCTTTTCTAGTTCCACATCACTAAGCTCACTGCTGAGCTTTTCTATATTTGGCAACATAATCTGCAACCTGATTCTGCTGTACCTGTTCATTTTTTGGCTAATCTTTTGATATATTCATTCTAGGCACTTGTGGCCAGAAATGATGGTGTTTGGAGCAAAGATCACGTGGCTGCTCTTCGTAAAATTTGCCCTGTAGTCAGCAGTGAGATCAACCCTGAAGCATCAGCAGCCGAGGTGGAAGGTTATGGTGCTTCAAAGCTCACAGTTGACTCGGCCGTGAAGTACCTACAGCTAGCAAATAAGCTATTTTCTCAAGCTGAACTCTATCATTTCTGTGCAAGCATTTTGGAGCTTGTAATTCCAGTTTATAAAAGCAGGAGGGCATATGGACAATTGGCTAAATGCCACACATTACTCACAAATATCTACGAATCAATTCTTGAGCAGGAATCAAGCCCAATTCCTTTTACTGATGCCACATACTATAGGGTTGGGTTCTATAGTGATAGATTCGGGAAGCTGGATAGAAAAGAATATGTGTATCGTGAACCTCGTGATGTACGTCTAGGTGACATAATGGAGAAACTTAGTCATATATATGAGTCTAGGATGGACGGTAATCACACTTTGCGCATAATTCCAGAATCTAGACAAGTGAAAGCAGATGAATTGCAGCCTGGGGTGTGCTACCTACAGATAACAGCTGTTGATCCAGTCATGGAGGATGAAGATTTAGGGAGCAGAAGAGAGAGAATTTTTTCACTTTCCACCGGAAGTGTCCGTGCTCGTGTCTTTGATCGCTTTTTGTTTGATACTCCATTCACAAAAAATGGTAAGACCCAAGGTGGTTTGGAAGACCAATGGAAGAGGCGGTCTGTTCTTCAGACAGAAGGTTCATTCCCAGCACTGGTAAATAGGCTTCTGGTTATCAAATCTGAATCCCTTGAGTTCTCTCCTGTGGAGAATGCAATTGGAATGATTGAAACTAGAACAGCTGCACTACGGAACGAGCTAGAAGAGCCGCGCAGTTCTGAAGGTGATCAACTTCCACGACTTCAGAGTCTGCAGAGAATCCTTCAAGGCAGTGTTGCAGTTCAAGTGAGTCTTGTTTTGTTGGATTTGTTCTATTAGTTTATTTTTTTAAATTTCTAAGCATTTTCAATGGTCAGTCAAAACTTCGACTCGGTGCATTATTTTTTATTATCTTTATATGAGAAAATTCGAAATCTCTCGACCAGATTTCAGCTAACAGTAATTTTTTTCTTTTTCAGGTAAACAGTGGTGTGTTGAGTGTGTGCACAGCCTTTCTGTCAGGTGAGCCTGCTACAAGGTTGCGTTCACAGGAATTGCAGCAACTCATCGCCGCACTGCTTGAATTCATGGCTGTTTGCAAGCGTGCAATACGAGTACACTTTAGATTGATTGGAGAGGAAGACCAGGAATTCCACACACAGCTTGTAAATGGATTTCAGTCACTGACTGCAGAGTTATCTCACTACATCCCTGCCATTCTCTCCGAGCTGTGAAAAATGTTGTAAGCATTACCTGTTCATATCTGTAATTTTGTATTTTTCAACAGTTAGTGCACATATTTTCATGATTGTTGATATATGTAACCGATGTGCTCTGTGTACTAATGTTTTATTGTTTTCTTCTAATCCTTCTCCAGTGTATGCTTTTACCCTCTTTTATGTATCATATGGATAGAACAGAAAATTATTCTCTTCAATCTTAGAAAATTGATCGAATTTGAAAGAGACCATGATGAATTGATTGGATCCTGTTATCTTCATTTCTAAAAAGTGGAGATTTATGTATATATATTGGGAACAATAATGTCAGTCCTTTATTTTTAGGACAAACTGGCATTTTTTTATTTATTTTTTCAATTAATTTCACTGGACAAGAAGTCGTAAAGTTTTTGTTTTATAGAGAAGTAAGAACTTGTACCTGTACAAATATGTGAGATAGGATAATTAGCAGTTGTGGTTGTATTTTGAGAGCTGTGTCTTCATTAGATCTTTTAATTAAAAATAAAATAAAATAAAATAAAAAATAGCACTATAATCATATTTCTGGATGGCAAATGGCATACACCCTTCATTTTATAAAAATTTTAAGAGTTTGTTTGGTGTGCCAGACTAGTACATTGTAAGAGACTAATTTCATACGTGTGACATACAGTAAGTTTATTATTGTTAAATTAATTAAAAATAATAATTAATATAAGGGGGGCTCTATGCCTCTATTGCGATCCAAAAAAATTCTCTCAACACCTATTTAATTTTTACACCCAATGTCATAATTTCATAAGTTTATTTTTTCCTTATACACCTTTTAAAATGTCAAAAATAATCTGAACAAAATCTCAAAATACCTTTGATTCACTCTCTGCACCTTATCAATCACTGGTCTTCCGCCATTCATCTTCAGCTTCTATATATTGTTAATTCCTTTCGACTTTTTTTTTTCAATACTTTCTCAAATCAACAATAAATCTGATATATTTGTCGATTAATTACTATGAATAAGTAATAAAATTCTCTAGTAGGAATGTAAAAATGTTCATCAATTATAAGGATTAAATTGACTATCTTCAATTCAATTATGAATACAGCCGGTGGCGGATTCAGAAATTTTTACGAGATATAACAATTATATAAAAAAAATATTAAAATATAAATGATAGTATAATGAAGTTTAGATAAAATAAAACAAATAGAATACCTACTCAAGATGAACTAAATAATCTTAAATTGAAAAAGAAATAAAAGCAAGAAGCACAATATTAAAAATAAATAATAACATACAAAACATAAACGATGGAAATTTATAATTTTTATTCTAAAAAAATAAATTACAATATAATTTTATAATAAGAATTTTTATTTTGTATTTATAATGAATTTACTTTAAATTTATATAAAAATAATTAATTAATAAATATAACTAGATATATTTCTAAATTTTTAGTTTGTAATTGTTGATAAACTATTGATTCTAAATAAATTAAAACCATAAAAATAAGAAAAATACTGAAGATAAAATAAAATGAATCGTAATAATATATAGACTATTTTAATAAAATTGATAAATTTAAGATTTTAGGGATTGATAAATTTAAGATTTTAGGGATTGATTGGATTTGTCGGGACTTAGGAATGTTAAACTAAAATTATTAGAAATAATTTTTTTAAAAATAAATAATAGTAGATAATTTAAAATTAAAGAAGAAAATTTTAAAATAATAAAGATCATAAAAAGATGCGACCTCAACAAAAACAATACCAACTATACGAACAAATGTTACATGTTGCTCGTGTTATTTAATATAAATATATATTAAAAACAGTCGAATCAATTTTAAAAAAAAATTTGAGGTAGGACATGGGCCCTACTTGGTCTAAAGATGGATCCGCCCCTGAATACAACTTCTAAAAGGGGATATACAAATGGTTACGACCTAACAAGTGCATATATTTTGAATCAAAGTATGTAAATCTAGTTGTCCACATTCAAGACACTGATAAAGTTATATCATCGTGCACTAACTTTAACATTCGATTTAAAGTTATATATATATATATATATATATATATATATATACAATTTTCTCTTGTCAGTTCGAACTAATATATCAGTTCGTTGCATGTGGGTCATCAGATTTAAATGTTTTGACTTGACTGTATATACTTGTCAAAGTATCTTTTAAATCCAATAACCCACATATAAAAAACTGATATATTTATATCAGTTTGAACTGACAATAGAAAAACTTAATATATAATATATATAAAGAAAAAGAAAATTAGAAATAACCTGCAATACAAGTGCATCGCTGTTGTTTTTGAGTGGTACCCTGTAAAGATTCACAATACAAAATCCATCGGCTGTCATGTCTAAATCAATGGTATTAGAAAATTCTTTTTCAATATATACAACACCGTACAACTCGCAACAACTTTGCAAAATGTTTTAATAAGCTTCATGGTAGAAAATACTCGCTCAGTTATTGAAGTAAAAACAGAAAGAATTAACACGAGTGATCAATCAAGTGGAAGTGTTATGACCTTTCGATTTATTCAAATATAATTTATGACACAATTTTGAAAGTGAGGCCCGTTAAAATAAAACTATTTGGGTTCAATGGGTCTAATGGGCTTACTTAACTAAGATAATTTTTAAATGTTTAAAATGTGAGTTTGAGCTTTATAATGAGATTTTTTTATTTGTTTATTTTTGAAATTCGACGTGCGTTGGCGGCGACTCAATCTGATTTATTGTAAAAACAAATTAAACGTTTTTACCATCAAATCACATTGGACGGTGATCTTTATGAAGAGTTATTGAACCGAATATAAATTGAAATCCACAATTATAAACTTTATAATTTAATTGAATTAACATAATAATGTTTTCTTTTAAAAGAATAATATATATTTCAAAATGTTGGACTGGGATACAGTCTGGTCTAGGCTCTACCTAGCTACCTCCACCCTTGTATCTCTTTATTAAAAAATAAACAACTTGTGATAAATCCTAATTCTATTTCAATTATCAAAATTTCTAATCATTATATATAATCATATAACAAAGTAATGAAAACAAAAATGTTAAAGGACTCTGATCATACAAAAGACAAAAGTATGTAATTCTTTACCCTTTTTTTGGTCTTTCGTTTATATCTTGTTATGGATTGTAGGTCCCGAAGATCGAAAGATCAAGAGTTGTGATTTTTATAAATTTGATGCAACGGAAAAAATTAGGTTTTTTAAAAATTATCTTGGATATTTTCGGTAAACACAAATATGATGAAGGATTTGTTATCATACCTTTGAAGATCTCTCATTTGTCTCTTTTCGATCCTTCACCACTAAGCTTTCCAAGCTATGATCCGCGATCTAGTAACTGTGTGTGGACATGTCACATATTCCGAGAGTTCTTGATAGAGGTTACTGAGATGAATAAGACAACACATTGCCTCCTTTGTTGAGTTCGGCCAAGCTTGAGCCATAGAAAAAAAAAATCTTTTTCTTTTTTTCCTCTTCTCCTTACGCACCAGTCTCTCTAGTATTAGTGTTAGGTTAGTTTTGTTTCATAATATCATATATATATATATATATATATATAATATCAAGAGACTAGGGATTTAATGACTTAGTTTTTTAGATAGGACTCTAAATCCTATTTTAATATACATTATCACGAAGACTTGGACTCTGGACCTCTTTAAAGGAAATAAAAATAATCTCTATTATTTTAATCATTAGCTTTTGTTAAGGTTCGAACTTGTAACCTTCAATTAACAATTTAATTTGTTAATTAAATAATTATATTATTTAATTAAATTAAATTTATTAATTAAATAATCATTATTCAATTAATTCTCAGAATAAATCCAAGTCACTTTTATAACATAATTAATTGGACTATCCAATTAACCGTGAACGTTGTTACCAATAATTGTATAAGGCTAGTAAGGGGACCTAATTGACCCAAGGTTTTGAGCTTCAATAATATTTAAGAAAATTAATTAAACTCTTTAATTAATATTTCATTATTATTAACCTCGGAGTCATTCCACTAACCTGAGGTTGCACTATCGTAACTGTAGATGTTTTACACAAACCAAAAGATTAGTATTCATCGATATAGCTATTACCAGTGTTGCAAAAGTCACTAGGCGCTAGTCGGGTGGCGACCCACCGCCTAGCGCCTATGGGGATTAGTCAGGGACTAGGCATATGGTCGGAAGTCGGCCATTGACCGACTGACGATAAGCCGACGGCCGACTGATTTTTTATATGTACTTTTTTTTTCTGTAATTGAATAAATATCAAAATATTTTAAATATTTTCATATATTGAAGCTAAAATTAAAAATCAAATTCCAAAAAAATACAATATTGACTATTGAGAATCAAAATCCAACAAACTAAATCAAATTTCAACCAAAGTAAATCAATTTCTAAGTTCCAACCAAAGTAAACAACTAAACAAAATCCAATAAACTAAGACAAATTCCAACCAAAGTAATTCAAATTCCAACTTTCAACCAAAATAAACAACTAAGCAAAGTATCCAAGTTTCCAACAAGTCAACAACAAAAAGCATAATAGTGTAGTAAACAAAAATAAGGTCATGAGTCAAATACAAAAATAAATGTCTAGCTCTAACTCTTTAAGTGTCTAGCTCTTCTTGTTCTTCTCCATATGTTTCCAACACTTGTTCTTCATCGGACTCAAACTCAAAATCATCTTTCTCCACTGGTTCATCTTCGGATTCAAATTCTTCTTCAAGAGTTCTTTCAGGTTTTTGAACTCTCGCACTTCATTGAGGTTGTGTCATTCTATCTGCCCCAGTTGCTTCATCAACCATTTGTGAACTAAGCATCGAATCGGGCTTAACTCCTTCATCACCATCATCAACTATCCATCATTTTGCATTACTAGCATCGTCATCACTTGCTAATAGTACATCTATGTTCAACTACTTATCTTTTAACCTTTTCTGCTTATTAATCAATTTGACATTGAATTGGACGTTTATTAGATTGTTCAATCGATCCACATCTAGTATATTCCTTTCTTTGTATGTATCTGCATAAAACATAAAAGTGAAATTGATCAAACACATTTTATAAGTAATTTGCTAATGATCGGTAAATAATAACTTTATAACATAGACTACTTAGTATATAACTAAATAACTTACCCACTCAAAAGTGCTCCAATTCCTTTCACACTTGGAGGAACTAGTTGATAATGTGAGGATCCTTTTTGCCACCCATTGCAAGTCAGGTACTTGATGTCCAAACAAAGACCACCATTGAACTACATAATAAAAGATAAATATTTAAAATTTAAAGTGAATATATAGTCCAATAATCAAATATAGTAATTACTAATATAAATTTAAAGTGAATACTTGTTATTACTTAGATCATATTGCTCATTGTTAACCTCACATGCTTTTATCACATGTGTTTTTCCAAAACTATCCTCTTTGGTGGTATACATTGCCAAGTCAATATTCATGATGTTTGCTTGCTTCTCAATGTCATTGGGATAGAACATCTCCAAACAGCTACATATCGCATCCACGATATCACTCTCAGTTCAAATGCTTGGATCTTCATACAGATAAAAGGGGTTTAAAAGATAGGCCATCAAATGTAATGGAGTATCGATCCAATCTTGGGATTTACTATCAATAATGTCAATGAATGACCGAAAAGAATTTTCATTACTTTTCAAGGCCAACTTTATCACTTCTTTTGCTTTTTTGAGCTCCCCATATAAAAAAGCCACGGATGGCTTTCGATCCGCATCAACTAGTCGAAGCACCCTCACCAAAAGAGCAAATACTTTCAAGCAAGTTGTCACCCCATTCCAAAAGGTGATGTTCATTAAAGTAGAGTAGGCCGTCTTCCCCTTAGCAGTCTTCGACCATTTGCATTTATCCCATTCCGTGCTAGTGAACATTGCCCTTAAGTTAACGTATTTCTCCACCAAACTTTGCAATGTTAGGAAAACAGATGCAAACCAAGTAACTTTTGGTCTCACTATGTCTTTCCTTTTTGTGAAGGATTTCATCATCCACAAGGTTTTGTGATGTGCATAAATAAAGATCGTGAAAGTTTTAGCACTATCAATGATTTTTTTGAACCTTGATAATTTGCCAATACTTTCAAGAATAAGGTTGATAGTGTGTGTGGCACATGATGACCAAAATATGCTAGGTCTCTTCTTCTTCAACACCTTTGCCACAACTATATTGTTGGATGCATTGTCAATCACTACTTGAACAACATTATGTGGCCCAACTTGTTCAATGCATTTGTTCACATAATTAAAAATGAGTTCCATGGTATGCGTCTCGTCGTAGCTTTCCTTAGAAGAAAGGCAAGTGGTACCCTTGCAACTATTCACACATAAGTTCATAATACTCCTTCTTTTCTTGTCGGTCCAAACATCCGTCATAATCGAGCATCCAGACAATTTCCACTCTTTTTCTTGTTTTTTTAGAGCATCTTTGGTACTGCAAATCACTTCCTTCAATAATGGTTCACTTAATTGGTATCAACTTGACTCTTTATATCCCAGACTAAATTTACCAATTGCCTCCATCATTGCTCTAAAACTATTGTTCTGAATAACATTGAAAGAATGCATGCTTCATACAACCACCTAGCCATATATAGATGCATTAAATGTGTTCTCTGCTTTTAATACTTTGTTGGTGAAGAGACTTCTTGGCACTCATCGAAGATTCAGGGTCGATTTTCGATGTAAATTTATCAATAGAGCCAAGAAAGTTTGGTTTTTTCCTTAACCCTAACCCTAACCCATTCAATTTCTTCTTATTCCTCAGTCTCAACGATATCAATTTTCGCTCTTATATCTTGTTCTTCCTTACGCTTATTTTTCTTCTTATTTCTTGCATCTCCGATGGCTTTTTTACATCTATATTGATCCTCCTTCGTTAGCCACATTTGCATATATGTGAGCAATATGTTGCTTTAGAAGATATACTCCCACACCAAACTTCTTTACACACAATTTGCACTCTACTCTATCAAAATTTGAAGGATCAATCAACTGCCCAAACTCCCTCCCAATATAATCCGATTTTCATTTCAAAACTGATTCGTTAGAGGCCCCCCTAAGATGCAAGGTTGGTGTTTGTCGTGTTGCCATGTGAAGAAGTCATATCCTAACACAATCCACAATTCAAATTACAATCTTTAAATTTAGAATAAAGTCAATAAACTCAATAAAAAATAAAGTAAACAAGTAAAATAACTTTACTACTTTAGTGTCTACTGTGTTTGTCTTAGTCTAACAATAACAAATAATAATATGTTTAAGTCTAACAAATTTACAATCTAACAACTAACAAGTAACAATCTAACATTCTCTGAGTCAAATAACAATGAGTCTACCGTGAATTGTCTAAGTCTAAGTGTCTAACAAACTTACAATCTAACAATCTAACATTTTAACATTCTCTAGAAAGATTTTAACAGCCTACATACAAGAAATATCATTAAATAAGACCAAAAAATTGCCGAAAAAAGGGAGCTACATAGACACAAAAAGGCTTGGACAACACCCCGTAAAAGACAGAGGAAAAGAAAATGGTGGAGATTATGTTGCCTTACTTGTTCCTATTATAAAATTCCCATTTTGTTTTTTCTTTTGTACTTTGTATAATATTAATTGTGGACACCCAAGTCTCAAAACTACAAAAGACCGAAAGAGAAATATATCATATTATTCATTCACATATTAAAATTTAAAAATCCTAAATTTTATTAAAAATCAATTTTTCAAATTTCAAACCCTAAAAACTCACCTCATGAATTGAAGAAGACCAAAGGTGAAGAAGAAGTTATGTCGGTCGGTCAACGGATGGCGACAACGAGGATCGGCGGAAAAAGTCAATGGTGATAGGAGAAGGCGACGGCGGCGAGACAAATCAAGGCGACGAGCTGTTTACCAGATTGAGTGTGTTTCATTGTTTTGACTTTTGTGAATTGTGAGTTTGTGTCTTTTGTTTTCTGATTTTAGTCGAATGAATTATTAGGCTTTTTTTTACCCCAAAACTACGACGTTATGGGGGTTTTGATTTTTTTATAAAAAAAAAATCGACCAAAGTCGGTCAACCGACTAGTCGGCTTAGTTGGCGACTAGGCACCGTAGTCGGAGATTAAGCAGAATTCCGCCTAACTTGGCCGATTTTAGCCAATTCGAGTTGTTTGGTTAGGCGCCGGTCGAAGTCGGAGAATCTTGCAACACTGGCTATTACATACGATATAATCCTCCATAAGTAGACTATAATTAGAGTTAGGTTATAAAGTCCGTTATACATCTCTAATTATATATTTTCCTTTAATTATCATTGATTCTCTAATGAACAATTATATCATTCTTTCCTTTACGGAAGGAAGAGAGCGTTTTTATTGTTCAAATCCCAAATCAACCCTTAAGGGAACTACTTCTCTACTTCTCTACTTCTGGCAAGAAGAAGTGGATTCCTCTATTGTGTGTAGATCTTTCCAACCATAAGTTAAACCATGATTTCAAGAGACAGAGTTATTAATCGGGGAATGCTACTCCGATCCCATCCATGGTATATCAAAAATCACGATCTGACATGAAGAAGTCAGTAAGACACTCAAGATTAAGATCACCCATATTTAGCCATCATTTGTCGATAAACATGAATCTCTACATGTAACGAATTTTGATGAGAGATTCATATAGATCGTGGCTCAGTTCTATATAATCACATCATATAAGGTACATTCATTCTCATATCACCATATGAATAATCTAGGATAAGACTATCGTACATTACAGAATAGGCCCTAGCTGCAGATTATTCACAAATAAAGTATTCCTCTTTAATTGCTCTCTACGGAATCTTTAGATTGCACGTCTTAAACTGAAGACCTCTTTATATGACACTCATATACTCGGTTTTAAGTTACATATAGCAATCTTAGATGTTTATTACATATGATATAAACGTACGAGTCTTATTTATTGAATGAAATAACTACTTTTTTATTTATATTTTTCTAGCATTTACAAATTACAAGCTTTAGAGAATAAATCACATCATGAAATTTATCAATAATTAAAAAGCAACACATAATTTTTTTGGCGTAAATTGATGTTTCCATTAATTTTTCTTTTTTTTGTTGAAAAAAAATCATGTATGTTTGCTTTGTAATGATCCTCGTTCTGTTTTAATAATATTTATAAGATCTTTTATTTTCGATTGACTTATTTCTGTGACAAACCACATTGGAATGTCTTTGCAATGGGTAGATTATGATCGTCATGTGCTCAACAGTCTGATCGTGATCGACAATCTTTCTAACATCTTAAAGCTTCAAAAACAAGAGTTTCAAAGTTATATCACTTGACTTGTAATCTTGAAGAGTGATTGCTTGAAATCAAGTTCATAAAAACAATACTCTCAAATGCACGAATCGTGAAGATAAGCACAACAACAAATAATGATCGTTCCCATGAGGAAAACAGATTTATTGATTGAAAACTAATTTTAGTTAAAGCTAAACTAAAGTAATCAGAAATGATGATGATTGATTTAAACTAAAAAACTAAATTAAATTAAACTTATTAAAGAAATTAAAAAGAATTGGTTGTGATCAATGGAAAGAAAGCACTAGGTCATCAATGCTCCCCTACTATGTCTACTCAATGTTTCGAATTGACTTTGAAAAAGATATTAATCAAGTTAAGGGTTCATTCTTATCTTTAGTATAATTGTTACCTAATGATCCTGGGATGAATCAAGTGCTCTCAATAATAATTTTTCCATAGATCAATGGCGCAAACTACAACCAAGAACCCATTAAGTGCAAGAACAAAGAACCAAAACCTACTTGCATAGATCAATGCTAAGATCAATTGTATCCATTCAGTTGAATATTAATTAATATTACGTATAGATCAATACTCCAACTTCAATCATTAAATTATCAAAACCCTAAATGCATGTCAACATATGATCATGCATTAATATGAATAAAGAATTAAGACATAAGATGAATTGAATGAATCAAAACCTGAATTAATTAAACTAAAGTCAATTCTAACAAAGAGCACTCATAGAGGTTCACATTGATTCCCTAGTTATGGAATTAGTTACACATCATGAAAATAAAAAGACAAGAAAAATTAAAGATAAAATTCATTGAGTACTTCAAGTCTTCAATTGAAATCTTTTTAGTCTTTGAATCTTCGATGTGTAAAGACGATGAGAAAATTGTGTAAGGTGTTTGTGAAAGAGAGTAATGGTTGAAAGGGTTAGAATGTGTGTGTAATTTTGTAGAAAAAGAATAATAAATATATATTGGTCCTCTACCAAATAGGGTTTCAGAGTTCCCTAGAAAACAAGGAATGCGCACAACCACTCCCTGTACCACGACACGGACACATGCACAGGCCGCAGCATTCACAGCGGTGTGCTCTCTGGGCTCTTGCACGGCGTAGACTAGTATTTGGAAGCAGTATGGCCATCGGCTGGAAAAGAATGCACGATTGACTTCACCGCTTGCTATGTTGTGCTTGAAGCATTGCACGGGTAGCGACCTACACAGTAGTGGTTGACAGATTTGTCCATTATCTTCTCATTAAGCTCTATTCTTTACAGATATCACTAAACATCTCAACTTTAAGGAAAATAACCTACAGATGCTCAATAAACAAATAAAATACCTAATTTACTCAAGAGACAAGCTTATTACATAGTAAATAGGGGAGAAAAACATATATATATATATATATATATATATATATAATAGACCGATCAAAGACTTAGGTGTATACACACACACAATTCATTCATTTATGTTGTTATTGTCATTCGCATTCAACCATTTTCACACTTGCACATAATGCATATAGGTCGGTGTGTTTGATAGCTTAAGAAGGCCACTTCTTCTCTTTGTTATAGTCCATGTGTCGTCATTGCAAAAAAGGATCGTGACAAAATTTCTAGTGATTGTCGTTGTCCAAATGTTGTCATGGTCCACTGTGAAAAATAGGCGTGAGGTTTTTACCAATGAATTTCATGATCGTGCATTCGTCATGAAGGACCGCGAAATAGAACCGTGATTTTCCAAAGAAAATTGAGTACCTTTGTTGCGTTTGTTTTTCGTCATGATCAACCGTGGATTTTGACTGTGGAAAATTGCTCTTCTTCAAAACAATATAATTTTGTGAGAATCCTATAAATTTGCGAAGACACCATTTTGTTTATCAAGAACTCTGAAATTTTTCAGAGATAGTGAGGATTGGTAAGTTCTTAGGGAGATTAAGGTTCACACAACCAATTTGTAACTCTTCATTCCTCAAAACCATGTCCTTCTTAGCATTACCAAGCATTTAAGCATGGTTCATTATAGTTTCATCACTTGGTAAGAACAAACATTACTCTTCGTTTATTGTTCTTCTTAGCCAAGTCATCACATTTAATGCATATTTATTGCAAAACTCCATTTTTTGTTTAATATCTTCTGAAGTTATGATATTGATTGGGGTTAGCTTATCTGAGTGTACTTCACGGTTCCTTATTTCCTTATATGAAAAAGACTCTTTCTCTACGTATTTGAGTCGTGGTTATTTTGGACTTAATATCTTCTACATGTAACTTAATCGACCGGTTGTCTAGCCAGACCAGATCTCATTTACCTCGATCGGTTACTCAACCCCGACCAGAATCTTTGGTTCGATCGGCTAGTTAAATCCAATCGGGTCATCTTTACTCGATCGATCGAGTTATTTTCACCCGATTGCTTGAGTAAACCTGGCCGGGTCTTGAGATCATATATTGGCCAACTTGGGTCAAGGTCTTTTCTGACTGACTTTTGATGTTGTGGCATACCTGACCATCGTATTTTCTAGTAATAATGTTGGAATGTCAGTCCTTCAAATTTTACCAATAACATAATCCAACAAGGAAACCTTTGTCTTCTCAAACAAGTCTTTCCTAATTCCACATAAAGTAAACTTCCTTTTCTTTCACACCAAAGACTTCTCAATTCGTAGCAAAGATAATCTCTTTCTTTCCTTTATGCACAAGAACTTTCAAAAGTATAACTTTCCTTTTCCGCTGAAAATTTCATGTTCCATGCATGCTTATGATTGACTACGGTTCGGATCACAGTTGGTCACCCGCTCCCTACGTCGTGTTAGAGTCACCTGAAATTACATCGCTCAGAAAACTGCGATCCATGCACCATGTAATAGAGAAATCGTTGTCCCTACCGATGTCCCACACAACGTTTTTGACAGCGTTCTTCACTAGGATTGGACTGATGTCCTCACCGATGTGCAAGTACACAATGTAAGGCACATCCTTTTGTGATCGACTGTTGTGGGAACCGATGTCTAACCCACAACGTTGCCCACATCGGTTTTCTTCGGTCTTCGTTTCTTCAGTTCTTCTTGGTCTTCAAGCCTCCCTCAAACATGATCTCATACTTCTAAACGTTCTCACGTCTCCAGAAAGTCTTTGCATCGGTTGAATCGTTGTTCGGTAACTATTGGGAATACAAGCCATTTCCAACACACAATATCCTCCTCATTTGGTGCTATTTACCCATATTATCATTACTTTTATTGTTGCCATTAACACATCACATTTCTTGTCATCGGCTATGTCTGTCTTAAAACCAAACAAATCCCCTCTTCAAGTTTCAAGTTCAGCTTCCAGATTCATTTCAAATACTCTTTGCTTCACTTTTGAGTATCTTCAACTAGGTTCTTTTTAATTTCAGAATGATATTGTATTGTTTTCAAGTGTTAACACTTTAACTAGCATTAGTTATGTTTTTTTTTTTCCTTTTTGAGTGGTGCTATTGGTATCTCTTGATGTATACCCCATTTTTAAAATTTTTGATTTAATTATATAAAATTAAATGTTTTTATTAATTTTATTTATTTATTTTCAAAACTACAATTTTATTTATTTTTCAAACTTAATACACCATGTATATTTTTCAAGAAGTAAAAATACACATCATTTCTGATCTCATTATACATTTTTTTTAGAACAGTCTCTCTAAACAATATTTCACATCCATCGCATCACTTGTTTTTTCTTCTTATTCATAGTTAAACCATCCTTATTGAATGCGATTTTATTTTTGTTTTTATAGTCGATTGGATTATTGATGGTAGATATAGAGTATGGTATTAATTGTCTCTGATGGTTTTTTCTAACGATTGGGTTAAGGTTTTAACGTGGTTTCATTTCGTCGAAGATTAGGTTTTTTTTATTACGATTTCGTTTTTTGGTTTCTGGTGTACCATGTGATACCATTGTCTTGTTACAGATGCTTGATAATATCATTCTCAAACCATTCTTCCATATACATGATATCTTTCTTATACAATTCTTCTAGATTTTTTATATTTAAAAGTTAAAAAAAAAATTATATAAAAAAACCAATGAACAGTGAACATGGGGATTTTTATTTTTTTTTATTTTATTTTTTTTTAAGAAGTGAAGTTTTATTAAATTTACTTTATAGAAGATTTTTATTTTTTATAAAAAAAAATGTTATCTCTTTAAGTAATTTTGATAAAAAAAATAACAATATTACAAAATAATTTAAAAAGTAAGATATAAATAATTCAGTAAAAATGTACCACAACCAAAGATGTTATCTATGTTTTTCATTTCAATTGGCAATCTTACTACAAGTTTCAATCTCTAATCTGATAAAGTTGTCATATATTTCTTAGAATTACAATAATTTTTTGTGAGAACAGGATTTTTGCAACTACTAACTTGTAATCAGTAATAAAACTTTTAACACTGAAATTTCAAACTCTAACGTATCAACTCACATTACACAGATCCATATTTGACCATTTCTGCAGATTGCATTAAATTATGTACAATATTAGCAATATCTGAATTCTGAACCAATAAACAATTCATCATTTTTGGTATCAAATAATCATCAGCTTCAACACCCTAATTTCACAGCAGTGGTAGCTAGACATAAAAAACTTCCTGAAAGAGAAAATAACACTTGATGAAAAACTAGGATCAGAGAGGAAAATTAGAAAAGCAAAATGATTAATTGCAACACTATTATCAATTTCATTTCATCTAGCAGTTTGATTAAGAGAGAGTTCGAGTTCATGAAAATAGGAATGGATTCAAAATTGATGCTCTGACACGTATTTAAAATGCAATCACTCAAAATCATAGAGGGTATGTAACCTGATTGACAAGATAATATCTGTCACTTGCTCTGCTTAGCTACCGTCCTCTGGACTGTAGAAACACCATCCACGAATTTCGTTCGGAAAAGAACATTGGCATTATTGAACATACCCTCTTTCAGTGAAACCACAATAAACTGCACGGAAAAAAATTAAAAGATGTCAGAAATTCTATATGATAGAAGCTTTGTGTATGAACTCATCTTATTCTATCACACTTAACCTTCTTTCGACATTTTTTTTTACTGCAATGAAAGTTCCTTTCACGATAGAAAGAAATAAAAACTTATAAAACCAAACCCAAATGAGAATCAGCAGACCTGGGAGTGCGGAAAATGAGTCTTGATCATTCTCCCTATGTTTTGAGTGTGGCTCAAATCAAGTGCAGCATCAACCTGTCAACCACCTCAAGAATGAAATCACTTGCATATATATACACTAGAGAGATAAGCAATAGAACAAAAGGAGTATATTGACAAACTAAGGTGCAAAAGAGTTGCATACTCAAGCTAGTTAAGGCAAAGGATATAGATTTTCAGTTCTCTAGAAATTTGATTATAGGGTATATATATACACTAGAGAGAGAAACAATAGAACAAAAGGAGTATATTGACAAACTAAGGTGCAAAAGAGTTGCATACTCAAGCTAGTTATGGCAAAGGATATAGATTTTCAGTTCTCTAGAAATTTGATTATAGGGTATATATATATACACTAGAGAGATAAACAATAGAACAAAAGGAGTATATTGACAAACTAAGGTGCAAAAGAGTTGCATACTCAAGCTAGTTAAGGCAAAGGATATAGATTTTCAGTTCTCTAGAAATTTGATTATAGGGTGGTTATCATGAACCTGAGAAAATTGATTTAAAGACAATTTTTATATCATTTAACCCGACTTCATCTAACTCTCCACTACAACTTTCAAGTATAGCCGAAAGCTCAACCAACAAATAAGTGGGTTTCCATATTTGTTTAATATATCCAATGATGCATTTTCATAACAATAAAGATACTTCAAAATTTTCTAAATCAAGAAGAAAACCATTCTAAACATATATTCACGAAAGGAAGACCACTTTAAAAATTAATTCAAAAGCTAAATAAGTCATTGAGTAACAGAATCTCTTCATGTACACGTAATTTTAAATAAGTTGGATTAGATTTGGAGACTAATACCCCAGATATTAGAATAAACTCAATACTGACCTCTAAAACCTGAACTGTCTTCTATTGGGGCGTTATTATGATATATAGAAAACAACAGCATAGACAATTTCCATGGATCAACATGCTTGGGAAACCCACCACAAGCCCAAGGACTTATCTTATTCACAAATCTAATTTCAAAATGAATTAGAGGCATTCAGATTCAACTATGGAACCAAATAACCAATAATGTAAGAGTAATAAAAATATCAAAGTTAAAAAATACCTCATCCAGTATATAAAGAGGAGCTGGCTTGAAGAGAAGCAATGCCAAGATTAAAGAAAGTGCAAGTAGAGATCGTTGACCTCCACTTAGTTCTGACAATGACTGTTTCCAAACACTTCCAAATGCAACACAAACTTCTAGTCCGTCTAGGAAACTGCAACCTTCGGGAGGTTCTAGCTTCGCCATTGTGCCAGGTAGAAGAGTAGAAAAGATTGATCCAAAGTCCCTAAAGAAATAAACATTATAAATGAGATTAAATATTATAGCATTTTCCAAATGAAAAACTGGAAGAAAAATAGAGACTAGAATGGTTAAATCTACACAATTATAATATATAGGAGCAGATAACAAGAACAAAACAAACTCACTTGTTCACTTTGACCCAAGTAACTTTTAGTGTTTCCTTCTTCTTCTCATCTAGCTCTTCAATCACCTTCTTGATTTTAGATTTGTCATTCTAGGAAAGGATAACATAGACATGAGTAAAGAGAAGGTAAACAACATTCAAACAAAACAAATCATGAGAACTAACCTCAATAATACTTTTCTTGGACATCAAATCATTGTACTCATCTTCTGCTTTCTCAAACATGGTCATAACTTTCTTGTTCACCCTTTTTTCGAGGCTTCATAAGGAAAAAAAACGGAATAAGAACATAAACTAATAATAGTAATTATGAAATTTCTTCTAAGCATATAAATATTGAGAAAAAGCAAAAATTCGTAGAAACAAAACCGTTAAATAAGAATAAAGAAACAAGTATTAACTTTCTAAGTTGCATACCCTGCTTGTTCGGCTTGCAGTTTCCCAAGCTCTTCTACTGCTTTACGAGGGTCACAAGATACAAAATCATAATCTGTCCCACTTCTTCCAAATAGCTGCTTTTCAGATGCAATCCAGGCATGCTTCTCAATCAATTTGTCAACCTTCATAGAGCAATCTCTCTGATCCATCTCCATTCGTTTTACCTAGTACAGGTAAAAAGTTGAAACTAAGTGTGTCAACGAATAAATGAATAAATGGAATGTAGACGTGAATTAAGCAAACATTACCTCATTCTCCAACTTCTTTCTCTCAAGCTTTGCCTCACTAACTTTATGTTCAATCTTCTGCTGTTCCTTGAGAATGCTACTAATTTGGGAATCACATTCCTTCATCTTTAAACGAATCGCATTGAGTTCAGATTGTGCCTGATCATGATTATTTCGTGTGAAAGCAACCTACAACAGAAAGATAAGTTGTAATTACAATTATGCCATAGGTCCATACATCAGACCTTTCACATATCAATGTTTACCTTGGCCTTTTGCTCTTCTACTTCCAAAGCAAGAGCATCAATCTGTGTTCTCAACAAAGCCAATTGATTCTCCAAAGATGCATGTTCCTGTATGACCGCTTCCTGCTCCATAATGAGTCTCTCTCTTTCATTTTCATGCCCCTATTTGTAAGCACAATCATGTCACAAGATATTCAAGAGCTAAATTTATGACCATCAAAATCATTAAAGTGAATAGGGAAAAAATAGTTGCAAACAAGTCTAACAAAAAGTGAAGATAACGTGATGGTCTAATGTGACATAAAACTTTATGCTATTACGATTTAAATAGCGAGACCTAAATTTCAGAGCACCCACATCAAAAAATTCAATAGTATAGAGCATGGAACAAAAACCTCAACTCTTTACTGAATGAATCTCAGTATGAAATTATGCTAAAATATAAAATACACAAAAGTCATTGAAATTTCAAAAGAAGCGAGATCAAATACTGTAAAAAAGAATTTACAGTCACTCCAATAACCACAAAATAAAAATGAAAAAAAGTTAAAAGCGGAAAATATCTGTCATTATTAATGACTTTTTGATGTTTTCTAATATATCAAAATATCAAGTTGAAATACAAATAATGAGTATACTACATTAAAATTTAATGATCTTCCATTTGTACTACATCATGTTGATGATATTTACATGTGAGCAACTTAAAGGACTTTATGGGAATTTCATATCAGGAATAAGGACAAAAGTTTCTAATACAACGATACAAATTATTGAACAAAATCTAAAGAAATTTAAAACAATACATATAAGCTTAGAAAATATAGCTTGGGCAATATTGTTATGAGCCCAGCAATATCAAAACTAACCTTGAGATCCTTTGAACCTGACTGCATTTTAACTTTAACAGCCTTAATCTTCTTCTCTAAATCCTTGAGCCTCCCCTCTCGATTGTTATCATGCTCTCTAATTGTTTTCTCGAGCATTGACAAGGTACTGACACATTTTTTATACAAAAGTTGCTTTTCTTTGGCTGCAGATTTTGCTTCTTCAAGCTCTTGCTCAATCTTCTTTATTACTTCACTGAGCTAAATCCAGGCAAACAGGATAGAGAACAGAAACAAAAACATGGTAAATAAAAATGTACAACAAGAAAAGGCAGAGTGATGACTACAATTCATGGGTTAGGTGTATTAAGAAAGATAGAAAGGTACAAACCTTATGATGCTCATTTTGCTCCACCCTGCCTTGAAATAATGAAAGGTCATATAATTTAAGTTCTAACTGCGCTTTAAGATATAAAAACTTTTTTTGAAGAGGCATGAGTTTATTGATCTGAAATGTCAAGACAAGAAAACAAAAGAAAGATATAAAAAAGAGAATGAAAATATTTCATTGCCTGCAGCTATGACCTTGGAAAAGGGTAACAAGAACTTGGAATAGAGAAACCTGTAAAAAAAAAAAAAAAAAAAAAAAACAAATGCAGCACCACAGAAAACACAAAACTGTGCTACATAAAGCAAATTCAACCAATTCAGGAATCAACAATCAATCACGTGTAACCATCATGAAATTGAAAACAGAAGGCATCATGAATGTAGCATGCTCTATGTTTCCATAAACACAAAATCTCCAATTTGTTTGAATAACCAACATATCCTGATTTGAATAACTGCATAAAATACATTATTATTGATTTAATACAAAGAGAATTAATGTTTATAAGCATAAGATCTCCTTTTCCTTTATTGTACCATCCTTCTTTTGGAAAAGGAAGAGGTATATACCTTTGATTCAATTTCAGATAGCCTTTTCTGATGAATTAAAAGGTTTGATTCAGCCTCTGCTAATTGATGAAGTTGCCTTAACAGATCACCACCACCCCTGCAAAAATACACTACTGCCGTAAAATATTCACCAGCTTGAACAAGAAGTACGAATAAAACTTAAAGGCATTTAATGCCATCTTAATAAAAATGGTTAATTAAATTGCAATGCATTCAGCAAACATAATCTTAAACAATTCAAATAATCGGTGAAAGATATCTGCCTTTAACACCCCAAACCCACATGGAAAATTAAAAAAATATATTAAGAAAGACCATTTGCAACACAAAGAATGCCTATGAATATTTTAAATTGATAAACAAGCACAGTAGTTACCTGCGGCTTCCACCGGTTAGAAGACCACTTGGTTGAAATATATCACCCTCAAGAGTAACACTTGGCGTGCTAGTGTCGCGATTAAAAGCAACCTGCAAAACATCCATTGTAGTGAACATCAAAATACATACATTAAAAAGACAAAAAAAAAAAAAGAATCATATGAATGAATAATGAAAAATGAAAAATGAGTCTCTGTTCTAAATAAACAGAAAAGGTGGATTACTTTTAATATAATGGATTTTAGGGTAAGCAAGAGCAAAAGCACCAAAGTCTTCTGATAAATGGTTTACTTCTCACAAGGTTTCAACATGATTACATGATCATTACTAGGCTTCAGTAAAATGAAAAGGAAATTTTGATTTGCAAACGGTTAATTGTTGTTTGACATCTTTTATCAAAGAGCTTGAGGCAATTTGATAGATAAACAATTCTCAATATTAACAGAAACAAGTGAAAAATTTATAAAAGCCTAAGGCACTTAACACCAACCCTGAACATACTACTTATTTAGTAGAATGACATGTTAAAGACACTTCAAACCTAAGTAAAGATTCATGTCAAATTTGAAGTATTCAGGCAATATGCTAAACAAAATAATTTTTTTAAATTGGATACCTTTGGACAAATGCTCAACAAAGTAGCAGCTCTATTTTTTGTTGCCAACGACGCACGTAAATAGATCAAATAAACATAATATTATTAAAACAAAAACAAAAGATATGAAATATGAGCACAACACATATATATAAAAGTCATTTTTATATAAGGTATAAGCAATTGGATAAACCATGCAGCTAGGTCATCTTACAGCAAACAAAATGATAAGAATCAGATTAGGAGGAACGCTTGCATTTTGAAAATTCCAATCATCTACAGGCTCTAAGATGCTTTTCCAAATACAATTTTTTCTCTTAATATAGCTTATACAATCTTTTGTTAAGAAAGAAATACATATATAACAGTTTCATGTTATAAGGAACTATATCTATTTTATTTTTACTTTTATTTTTATTTTTCAAGAAACTTTTTACAGCACTAAGATATCAAACCATAGAACAAAAATCTGAATATGATCTTGATAACTCGAAAAAGAGTTGCAGATGCGCTAGAAAAAGCAATGCTAAAGATGGTCTTACCTCCTTTGCAACATCGGTGGTTTTACAAACAAATGTTGAACCAAAAACATATTCCATAGCACTCTACAAAATAAATCAACTTTCAGAGAAATACAACCCATAATAATGGAACATTATAAATTCTGATAATCAAGCAAAAAAAATTGAAAAAGCAAATTACATTTCAAATCATCAGATTCCCATGACTTTTTTTTTTTCTTACCAAAAAAAACAAGAGACTATCATCATAAACAGGAACTTCCCATGACAAACGTACAAAAAGAAAATTCCAAAATGAACTTCCAAGTTTCAAACTCAAAACAATTTAAAGGTCACACCATAATTATAAAAGAATAGAACCATATGCACAATAATAGAAAATTGTGTCTATAAGAAACAAAAATGTAAGTAAATCATGCAGCATGACATGATCAGGTTTGATGCGATAAATAGGCATATGGAAGCATACCTTCAATTCATCACTGTAACCAACCAATGAAAGTGCAAGTTCTGCATTTTCCTTGCCGACCTGTGCAATATGCAATAATAACATCAAGATACGGGAAAAAGGGCTACTTGACTTCAAACCGTGGAACTGTACAGCAATAACTAACCAATCTAACAGCAGCCTGTTGAACTCTAGCAGGAACAGTATAGGATTGAATCTTATTCAAAGGTATAATTGTTACTCTCCTTCGAAGATCACCATGTTGAAGCAATTGCTTTCCAGTATTTTCAGTGTCTACAATAACATTAAATAATTTTCCACCAGCAGTAACCTGCAAGTGAACTCAATGTTAGAGAATTGCCATATGGATCTCTAGTTTTGAAAACAATTATGTGATATGCATTACCGACCTCTAAGGCAGTCATAGTGGAGATGTTCTTCACTTTGATAAGCTTTGCAACAACACCCTTGACCTTTGACCTATCAAAATTCTTCATGGGATCACGATATGTGAACTGCACATTTGCTAAATGTGATGAAAGATCATGAATTTCGTCTTTCAACTTCTGCACCAACTCCATCTCAGATGCACGGTCCTGAAAATGTGATATGGTTCAAGGTAAATCTGATTAAGAAACCAAAAAAAAAAAAAAAAAATTAGAAATATATGCATGGGGAGCGTAAAACGTGTGAGGGCTTTTTTTTTTTTGTTTGTCTTGTGGTGGCGGTGTTGCAGATGGGGGTGGTGTGGAGGGGATGAGGCAGACATGCCTTCTGTAGAGTTTCCATCTGGCCCTCTTTATATGAAACAGACTCCAATTCAAGTTTAACTTTCTCTACATCTTTCCTTCTAGAATTGAGCTCATTCTCTGCGGCAGCAGCTTCCTCACGCTTTGACAGTAACTGATGTCTTTTCTCTTTCAGCTCCTTCTCACAATGACTTATTTTAGTTTTCAGTTGTTTCAATTCTGTTTCAGCACTTCCAACATCGACCTTGGCATCACCTAGCTGGTCTTCAAGACATTTTTCTTCATTTCCACTACTCTTGCCAGCTAATACGCCCTATTCAAAGTAATCACACTAGTTTCTTTAAATACCACATTTTGAAATAAAAGAAGGCAATAACAAAAAAATCAATCAAATAGAACAAATCTAAAGTATATCGGGAATCCTCACCTGGTAATCCTTTTCATACTCCTCCAAACTTTTAGATAATTCATCCACTCTCTTTTTGAGATCAGCTGCTCCTTCTTCAGACCTTCTAACAGCAGAGGCCTTCTCCTCTATAGATTGCTTTAAGTCTTCAATATTACGAACAATCTAGCACCATAAGGATGTAGAATCCAAATTTGATAAAAATGGCAATAAATAGGTAGGTATAAAACAGATAGAAAATAGGACTACAACATATGGCAAACATACAAACCTCAAACGCATATGAAAGAAGTAACAGAGTTTGAGATAAATCTTAATCACCTTTTCACCATAAGGATGTAGAATCCAAATTTGATAAAAATGGCAATAAATAGGTAGGCATAAAACAGATAGAAAATAGGACTACAACATATGGCAAACATACAAACCTAAAAAGCATATGAAAGAAGTAAAAGTGTTTGAGATAAATCTTAATCACCTTTTCGGCATTCTCTTTCTCACTCTTATGATTGTCATCTTTATTGTTCAATACAGACACTTCAAGCACAAGACCTTGAGATAGTTTATCTACTTTATCCGACAGAATTTTTACTTCCCCACCCATGCTGGCTTCCTTTTCAGCAGTCAAATTTGATACTTGCTCCTCCATTTCAAGTATTTCTAATCGTGTCCTTTCTGTATTTTCGTCAATTTCAGCAATCTTGGCCTTTACTTGTTCTACGTCACCAACTGCACTGTCTCTGATCTTCTCAGCTTGAACATATTCATAGGCAATGCAAAACCTTCTAAGTCGATCTAATTCAGCACTGCCATTAGCCCATTGCATGTATTGAGTCCGTTCTTTCCTTAGTTTCTCCAAAGCAGGTAATATTTCTTGATCAAGAAGCTTATTAATCTCATCAACCTTACTCTGCTTCTTTTCAAGTGTTTTTAGCGCAGCCTCTTTCTTTGTCTCATACATTCTTGTCCCAGCAGCCTCTTCAAGCATAGATAGAATCTCAGGGGGTTTCATATTTAAAACCTTGGTGATGCGGCCTTGCATTATGAGGAAATGCGGATTATTGACATTAAGCTGTACTGAATGAAAAAGCGTTTGAACTTGACTAGGGTGGGAAACTTTTCCATTGATAAGATATTTGTTCCTTCCACCAACCACGATCTGTGCAGTAAGAAATGCATTGAAGCACAGGTTAACGCTCACATTATAACAATACAGCCTGTGTTTCAACACTTTATTTTCAGGCAAACATAAAATAACCCCACTGTAATATCCAAACACGTCAAACTAGTTAGCCTACTAGCCTAGTAACATTGACTATTAAGTCATCGCCAAAATGGAAATGGACAATTTATATTTATACCGATATACCAGGATCATAAACAACCTCATATTGGTTTGGAAAGAAACAGATTAATCAATTCAAAATCCTATTTGGAAAAACCACAAAACATATCCAATTCAATTTGAAATCAACAATCAACCATTCAAAAGCAATCCACCATCCTACACTTGGGTAAACAAACTCAAACTTTTTTACAAAATTCCACTACCTCAACTTAGTTTCTAAGACTAATCCAAAATAGTTTTCAAGCCCGTCAAAATCATAAACTACAAAACAAAAACCACACACAGGACATCAAAAATATTTGAACAAAATTACAACTGTCAAAGAAACACGACCAACCTGTCGAGTGACTGTAATCTCAGGATGGTCCTCATATCCCAGCGGGCTTCGTCTCCGTTCTGAATTATCGAACACAATTGACACTGTGGCCTTAGTAATTCCCGCTTGGCCTTGCTTGTACACGAGCTCCTGAAGGTTCGAAGCACGAACCTGCTGCAGATTGGTTATACCCAATACGAAACTAATCGAATCCAGAATATTCGACTTACCCGAACCATTTAGACCCGTTATTGCGTTAAAATACGGATCAAAACCAGGGACAACTGTCCTTGATGCATAGGATTTGAATCCCTCCAAACATATCTCCTTTATGTACATTTTTCCCAATTGTCAAACCTAGAAAACGACGATGGGAAAAAACATAAATAAACGCGCGGACTCCGAAACCATAGAATTGAATATAAATTGATAACATTTTCACCAAGTAACTGTGAAAGCCCCCAGTCAGCTTTGACAATGAATATGAGGTGTTTCTTCTTCTTCTTCTTTTTTAATCTTAGTTGTAAAAATTGAAACTCTAAACTTTAAAGATCAAAAAAAAAAAATCAAGTATATCAGAGAATTGGCCGTAAAATGAGTGAGTGGCTGACCTTGAAAGCGAACGAGACAGTGAATTCGAGTGAATGAGACTGCGAGTTGAAGATTATGCGCGTGGAGTTGAGGGTTTACGAGTCGCAAACCCTAAAACCGGTGGAATCACTGCAGAAGATCGAGACGTCGGAGAGGTGAGATGTGTAATTCAAAAGAAGTTTTGATTTTTTTGAAAGTTGAAGAAGCAAAAATGAAGCAACGGCGGTGGATTCAACAACAAAAAATTGAAAATGAAGAGCAAAGAAGCGGGAAAATGGTTGTCACGTGTGAAATTGGAGCCGGTGGGCCAGGCTTAATAAACCTACCGTTACGCCCAAACGTGGCCCTTTCCATTCATTTTCTAAGTATACCGACGGCAATTTTTTCGTATGGCTGGAGTTTTGGATTCAAATTTTAACTTCAATTTTCTCTTTTTGTCGAAACCAAAGAAGAGTATAGATTTCAGTGAGGGTTTGTTTGTTACCTTGTATAGCATTCGATAAGAGAGTTAAAATGTATTATATAATACAATATATGTGTTTGGCCAATCATATTATATTGTATTAATAAGTATGAACAATGTTTCTAATACATCATTATCTAATACATAGTGAAATATTGGGTTTAATTTGTATTAAAGTTGGAGGTAAACTTTTTATTATTATTTTTTTCAAATCAAAATATATAAAGATTAAAATAATTATATAAAATATTCAATATTCAAAATTCAAAATTAATTATAATATTTTGTGATAATAATTTATAAATTAAAACAATTATTATTATTATTATTATTATAAATTCCAAATCAAATATTAAATATTAAATCATGAATAATGTTTATATTAGATAAATATATCAAACTTGTGTTGTATCATGAAATATAAATAATTATTTAATTCATACATTTTAAAAATATTTAGGAAGATTAATTTCAATAATTTTTATTCATTATTTAATTTTTTTAATTTTAATAATAAATTTTTAAAAAAAAATCAATTTTATAATAAGAATACTAAATATTATTTTACAAATATAATGCGACGAATTTATACTTTATAATATTATTATTTTTATTCTAAAAATGTATTAATTTTATTAGTTAACAAAATATTTGGAAACAAAAATCATATCCAAACGTTGTATAAATTAATACAGTATAATACGAAATATCATCAAACATAAGATTGTATAAGAATAATATAGTCAAATACAATACTATCCAAAACAGTGTAATATAATACCATATAATACAGTGTGTCAAACATGTGCTGAAAACATCGAGTCTAAACTTTTGACAATTTTGATAGAAAAATCATATATTTCACTAATATCCTCCAAATATCGGGGATTTTTTAAAATATATATATATCAATCACCCAAAATATAAAAAATATCGTTTCAATGAAAATATCAATATTTACTTTTTTAAACATAACATACATAGTGACATACAAAAATCTTGATATTGGGTTTTTAGCAAATTGATTATTGGTGATAATATCCAATGTTACACGAGCTGAAATTGCTTATGATTTTTCACTTCATGTAGGCACTGAAACTATAACCAGTCAGCCAGATCTCCCTTACAATCACACACAGCAGTGTGTGTTGCTTGCAGGATCATCACACCATCTGATGTCTCATATTGGCTGGTGCACCAACTAGCATGCTATAGACCCTAAAGAAGGAAACAAACTGGTTTATAGCAGCCATTACCTATACCAGAGAAGTTATGGGCTTCGATTTCGTATGGTTTCCTTAAATGAATGGCATGAGGTCGATGTTAGTGGTTATTGGTAAATTCTTGAAGTTTGCAGTGTTTATCCATGCTCCAAATGCATGCCCAACAGACAATGAAGCGGAGTTGTTCTTCAAGAGCGTTGTTAAGTATTTTGGGGTGCCAGAAGACATAATGAGTGAAAAGGATGTTAGTTTCACAGTGAAGTTTTAGACATACTTGTTCAATTTGATGGGATTAGAATTGACATTCTCCATATCAAACCATTCCTAATCGAAGGGTCAAACAGACAGGTTTAATACGTTATTAGATTATTTGAGGCATTATGTGACTGCGAGTCAAAAATATTGGTTGAATTTGTTTGATTTAGCACAGTTTTGCTACAAATCTGCACAAACCTTCATCCACTAGTAGAAGTCCGGTAGAGTTACGTATGGGCTTTCAACCAGGGGTGAACTTTGTAGAGGATTGACTCTAGTTGTAACCGGGTCATCTTTCTACAATATATATATATATATATATATATATATATATATATATATATATATATATATATATATATAATTACATTGTGATTCTCTTTTCATAACACCAATTCGTGTCGGGCATCACTACATCAACATCCATTATCATTATCATAGTCATAGAAATAACACGCTAAAGGTGCTAACATTATCCTGTCACTTCAAGATAGAATGAATGGTCATAAGGACACTGTTTGAAGTTAACGTAAAACTTCAATGGAACTTACACAACGAGGAAGCAGGGTTTCATTCCCTTGTTTTTCACATCGGTCACAAATAGCACAAGCGGTATGAAACACGTGTTACAGTGAATTTCATTATAAATAAGAATGCATATGTCTAAATATTATTAAATGTACAGATCTTAGTTAGTCACAACTCTCGTGACTAACCTGGGTTCTTAAAAGCTTGCCTCTTATTGGCGCCACATTAAGATCTCACATGTGGCTTGAATCAGGTATCAATGATAGTGGGGTCTATCATGATCGGTTCTAAAATACATTAGTATATTTATTATGAACCTCATATTGACAAAGTCAATGCGACATAATCATTTATACTGGTTCCGCGAGAATATAACTTACATATTCTCTAATATATATGTGTCTCATCTCAGCTTGCTATTTCAGCAACTGAGGCGACCACACATATAAGAATGTTGGTCTCAACCTGACGACATATTTCTATTACATTATGTGTGTAATTATGCTAGCATTAATAGTAAATTTCCTTACTATTAAAGCTATATCATAATTCTCTCAATCTAGGATTATATTGGTATACATTTACCAATCTTGTAGCATAATTTATATTGGGTCATGTACATATCACAATGTACACTAAATAGTTAGTCGTACTTTCAAGGTATGTCATAATCCTTTTGACAACATCTCAATGTTATAATCAAAGATTATATTGGTGTCCACTCAACAATCTTACGACGTAACTAATGATAGACTTTATACATATAACAATGTATATGAGATTCTATATGGTACTAGCATAAAGAACTTGTAATTAATAACTTGATTTTATGGAGTTTCAAGTTATACATTGAGGCTAAGAATTTGTAGTTTCACAATAGGAGTATTTATGAGCTTATAATTGCTCATTCAGAATCAACTCTCACTCATAATCTATATAAGCCACATTGCTCATATAAAATCTTAAAGAAATTTGAGAATTACCATTTCATTATGGTTTTACAAACTCTTCATTAGTTCTAACCAAGACATATAGTCCGCATATATAGATAATATAAAAATTATCCTTAACCTATTTAGTGTACTTACCATGGCTATCTTTAATCATCATTAATCTGTAAGACATTACAGCTCGATGAAATAAAAGATACCATTTCCTAGAGGATTGTTTCAAACCATACATTAAGTAAGCACACTTATGCGCTCTTGGTTTTTTGAAACAAAAATTTACAGACTATTCCATGTAAATCTCTTCCTCTAGTTCTTTATCGAGAAGTACAATCATTATATCTATCTGATATAATTTCAGGTTCAAATGTGTGACTAGTGCTAGAATAAGGCATATAGAAGAAAAGTTTAATTCCAGATAATAAGTTTCTCATTTGCGATTAATAGCGCCTTATACCTCTCATTAGTACTTTTCGCCTTATGTATGACATATGTGGAACCATACATTCATAATGGTCTAATGCCCAGTCGGTAAGTGAACCAAGTCTCTGGCATGATCACTTTTCTAGACTTCATCTCCCATTCCATTGCTTTCATTCATATTTTCACTTAGTAGATAATAATGATAGTTTATTTCTAAAAAATTTGGCTAATCACTGTCAAGCGAAGTAATCATCAAAAGTTCCCTTTCAATCTCCGAAAGATGATATGGGATAATTTTGTGATTATTTTCACGAGTTGATAAATTATTACGATGGTTGATTCAATAGTTGTTTCACTCCAGCTATGAATGAAAGATCCATGTGGATTTCTACTCCCACTAGGGTGTAGATTTCCACTTCCGCTCCCACTAGGGATGGAAGATCCATGTAGAATTCCACTCTCATTAGAGATGAAGGATCAAGTTAATTTTTTAATTTACTGCTACTCGTATATTAACACATATCATCTAATTCTAAAAATTAGATATCTATATTAAATTCACTTCTACTAAGAAATTCGTTCTCTAATAATGACATCATGTGATTCAAATTCAATCACACTTCTATCTAATTATACACTATCATTTATTTAATCATTTGGAATGCACAGAGTATTAAACAAAGATACAACTTCTCTTTTTGCATCCAATTTCTCATGTATATGAGATGGATTATAAACATAATCTGCATACCCCTATGGTTGTAGATTAGTCAGACTAGGCTACCTACCTGTCCATAATTCATATGGTGTAGAAGTGTTTGATCAAATGGAACATGATTAAGTAAGTAGACATCAATTAACATATCTCCTAGTAAGATACTAAATAATTCACTTACGCCATCACAGACTTAACCATTTCCAACAACATTTAATTCCTTATTTCCGCTACACTATTTTATTGTGGAGTCCTAAGAATAAATAAATATCTTTTTATATATTTTTTACTAAACAATTCCTTGAACCGTTTAGAAAGATATTTACGTACTCGGTTTATTCTTTAAAACTCAAAAAGTTTATCATCTAATACGATCATCGACCAAACAATCTGAATGCAATCTAATGCTTTCAATTTATGAGAGATCAAATAGATATAACCGAGGCTTCTAAAGATATTAATGAATGTAAGTAGATATGAAATTTCATGTATAGCATTTACACTCATTCAATCACAAATGTAATAATGAAATAGTTGCAATGAAATTTCTGATCTAGTTCCTTGTTAAATGGTTTTCTAGTTGTTTTCCTTACTAGATAATTTGCATGACATTTAAGATGAATAAGTTCAATTAGTCATCTCTAGCTAATATACTCATTTTATCTAGTCCAACATGACTTAATCTAGTATGCCAAAATATCAGCACCATTACCATTATAATGATTGAAAAACAAACAAAATTATAACTGTCTCTACTGACGTATAATACTATAAAACTGTTAAGCAACTATTAAGTACCGTATTAATATAATTTGCTAAAATAATACTCATATATACAACTATCATGATCATTAAGGATAATCCGAATCAATGAGGATAACTGCGTACACTAAAACCCAGTTAGATCTCAAGTGTATATTAGAACATCATAGTGTAAAAATTTATTCTACCATTCAAACCCAGTTTATAGGTACCTAACTTTAATATATTGTTCTAGTACATATACATTTTGTCTATAATTATCTAACTTTACTAAAAAAATGTGTTTTATAGTTTCTTGTTAAATGGTATATCTTTACTTATCTACTGTCCACAAAGAACGGGATTTGAAAAGGAAATACCTAGCCAAAAACTTAAGTATAACTTAACAAATTCTTGAGTTTGGGTTTTCTCTTTTCAACTCAACACATTTATGAGTGAAAATGATTCAGCTTGTCACAACTGCAACAAGTTATTTTAGATTTGTCGTTCCTCAATTCGTTATCCCTCAACTTCTTGCATATTCCGATCTAAGATTAAGTGGTTATTACTAGATTCTCTTCCCCCTTTTGGAAAAAATCTATTTCTACTAATATGCCCAAACCACTAATATGTCCAAAACTAAAAGTTTTGTACAAGTTGGATTCTTTCATATAAAATTGGCTATAAGTGTAACCTGCCTCTAAGCGTTCATCTTCTACTGCCGAAATGACGCGATCGATACGTGTCATATTAATTTTATATATTCCAACTATCAGAAGAGATCAGATCATTTAGTTGGTATATCATATTTTATATCCTTATTGGAGGCTGCTGATAATTTTGCGCTTCTTATAAGTACTCTAAAACTTGATATCGTACATATTAAAATTTTAGTACTCAAAATACTGCTAAAAGTGTCTTTCAAGCCAAATTATGAAAGGAAAATCACTTTACTTAAAATCCTATTGTACTTGCAAAACATACATGTGAAGCTATTATTTAAGTTACTCCACAACATAATGCGAGTGATTTAACTTCTAGCTTGATAAGCTTTCACATCCTATATGTCGAGCAAATAAGTATTATGCCGAAGCTCAATCATGATTCATGTTATAGTCTCAAGAGCTTCTTACTCTTAAAATACACTAAACCTTATTGTATATTTATTCCCTAGATTACAAAATTTAGTTTATCGCTATCAAATTTGGTCATAATATTATAGATATATAATCTATATTTTATGATAATCTATTTAGAGGCATACAATCTACTATGCAAACATATTAATTCCCAAAAATACACATATTTAACTTTGTTGCAAACATAGACCGAACAAATGATGAAATAATTGAAGGAACAGAATCGAAAATCTCGTCAAAGCGTCTAATTACCATCCATTTCCAAAAATTTAATCATCGTAAATTCAGTACTTGTACAAAATTCTAATTCTAATATTGTACTCAATAATTTAGAATTCCCAAAATAAGTTATCATATAAATAACAGAAGAATACATTGCACAAGTCCTAACAAAATATTTTATGAGTCAAACCGTTTTTACTACAAAGCAAATAAACCAAAATTATTTACTACATAACGGTTTATTAAAACAACAATATTTTCCAAAACATAGGACTTTGCATGCTATTCATTCTACACGTTTCATATTTATATCGATCACCATTGATAAAGACTCTCTAAGTCTTCATAACTAATCTAATTGTTATTTTCTCACAAATTTGGTCATCTTTCGCGTGTGTAATAACTCATGTGCCTAGCGCCATGAATATTTATTGCGGATGGAGTAGATAACTTCACATTCCCAAGAATGTAACGCTCATCTACGATTTCTAGTTCACAGCTATATGACCAAAATATATCGTGGTATCTTACTCTAGCTTTTCCAACCTTATAGATCTATTAACTCTTCAGGAAATTTCATTAAAAACTATCCACTGCATCTCTCAACATAAAAGCATAAGTCATTGACCGTGGCTATATGTCATTAATAAGATTCATGAAATCTTCTCCATTAAAACATATAAGATAATGCAGATTTATTCTAAAAGTTTTCTAAGTCACTTAGATTTAGAAAAATTTGTCTTTTAATAACCTTATACATTTCCAATGTACATTCCAATAAAAAATCTTATTCCCGATTGAATAATTAATTAGATGGAGAATTCTAAACAAAGACTTTTCAATATACATAGCTCCCACTGAAGATAAATTTCGGTGGCCAATTTTTTCACAGGGAAAATTCATGACCGTTAGAAAACAGCGATTAAATTCCTACTGAAAAAATCCACGGTAGTCGAAAATACCATCGGAAACCATCTTTGAAATCCGTATGGGAAACCGTCATCGAAAACCGTAACCGGAGACCGTCATCGAAAACCGTAACCAGAAACCGTCATCGAAAATCATACTGGAAACTGTCATTGGCATCCACGGTAAAAATCGTCATTAGAATCCGTCTTATTAAAAAAATCTCATCCGAAATTTATAGTGCATTAATCCAGCTCTAATTGGAGCGAAACAAATCAATGGAATTAATAAATAAAAAAAATTGAAATGAGAGTAAAAAAATTGAATTTTGTTTTGTGGCCGAAAAACCGCCATTTGTCGCCGGAAAACCACTTCTAGTTGTAGGGAAACCATTGTTATGGCCGAGAAACCATTTAGTGGACGCCGAAAAAATTAAACAGCCGTCGACAAATCACCGGAAAAATATTTGTCGCCGAAGAAAATACAAACCGCCAGAATCATTGTCGGAAAAATGGTCAGCCGGAGAACCGGAACAGGAAACCGGTCGGTCGGCGATTGGTGACGTGATGACGTGGAATCGGAAACCATTTTGGTGGTCTGAACCCATCATCGGAAACCTCTCAGGCGTCGAAAACCGTTGACGATTTCCTCTTTAACACATCGATAACACGTGTCGCGTTGCAATCAGGCCATGTGTCACTAATGATACATCACTTTACACGTGACGTTTTCTGGGAGGTCCACGTGTCAAAGTCTGAACCACTCAAGCCTTTTGCACGCTTCTCCCACTCGTACCAGAGGAGAGTGTCTTACATGCACCGTATTCCCAGATGTTTCCAATCACGGGACCACCACTATCCGACTCCAATTTCAATTGTAATTCCATTTATGCCCTTAATTACGACGTTTGGGTTAAGGGTGAAACTCTCCGCTAATAGGTGCGTGGAACATGTTCTCCATGTTCTTCACCCACATTCAACCTCAAACTTGTTTCTAAATTTTAATTTCCAACTGAAAATTTCAAAATCGTTTTTCTCCCTCGTTTCTAATCCAAATTATACAAATGACCTATCGTTGGAAAGCTATCAAATGGCTCTATCTAATGATACCATGATCGCAGAGAAATAAAAGAATGAACCCCCATAACAGTCACAAGTTTCAAATTTTAATTCTTAAATTTTCTCGATTTTGAAGTTAACACATGGCAAGAAAATCCAGAACATATAATCACACACACACACACACACACATATACAATCATGCCATCTAAAACGAAATATAACAAGTGTGTGGTGTTATGCCATTATCGAATTGTGTAGCATTCAAAACGTGAATAACAATTCATAAACATGGCATTTCTACCAGAATACAGTCCCAATCATGCTCTCATACCAATGAAAATTAAAATTCGATATAAACAAACGAATTCAGATAATTACCATTCACCATACGGAAATCCGAATTCCAACAGAAACGGGATCGAACACCTGAAACTGTATCACCGGTCGGAGGACGATCACACGATCTAAAAGTCCTCTCTGATTACAATGCTTGTTACCCACACTGTGATTATAGATGGGAGAAAATTCTACAGATTTTCTCCACATTTCACTTATATTTCTCTCTGTATTTTTGCGTTTCTCACAATATTGATACACATGCACATTTGCATTGTATCACGTTATTGCACCCTCTTATGCTTACACCAGAGCAAAGACTTTTCGTTCTCTTTTGTATTTACACACATGATAACATCAGACAACCTTATTGTCTTGCCTTCACACATGCATTTCCTTTTTCTAATAATGGCCACCCTTGATACACGTTATTTGTGTATATATATCTTGCATGAGCAGTTTTTGCTCTACATGCAACTGCTAAGGCAGTTTTCTCAAATCTAATAGATTTGGATTAGATGGCTTGGGTTTTGCATATATGTCATGGGTTTGGTTTTGGCCCACTTGGGTGTAAAATGGGTCTCCAATCCTTACTCAAATATATAACATTTTCCTTTGGAGGTGTCATCAGAAAAAAGAGTTCTTTCTAATGCATTTATTTGACATGAAAAATGAAAAAGACCAAACAACACAGGCCAAAAGGAGAAAATATACCAATGGACTTTTTCTTTTGATACCCAGAAATCATCTGATCTCTCTTTATTGGGTTACCATCTGAGTTTAATGACTATTACAGGAATAAAAGCTTCAGATACAGCATTACATGTGAAAACTGAAATTCTAGCTCACATCTTTTAGTAGTATGAGAACAAACAAGATATATCTGTAAGACCGTAAAAACAGATAACATTTGTTAAACCGAAAAGGTAAACGGAAAAATAAAGAAAGTGAAACAAATTACATGTTAAAAACACCAGTGATTCTATCAATCACAGCCCAATTCCGTCAGAAATTCCCGTAAGAGAATCTGGCGGAGTTTGGGCAGGGAACACCACATTGTCATACACAAGTCCTGCAGCAGCGGCTCCAGCCAAGGGACCAACCCAGTACACTGCTTGGTTCTTGAAACTACCCGCAACCACAGCTGACCCGAAGGCAGAGGCCGGGTTCATCGAGCCACCCGAAAAAGGCCCCGTTGCCAAGACGTTGGCGCCTGCTATCATCCCTATCACCAGAGGTCCAATGCTGCCCAACGCGCCGCGTTTAGGGTCTCCGCCCGCATAAACCGTGTACACCAGAGCAAATGTCAGGAGGGCTTCTAGTATAGATGCTCCAAAACCTGTCATTTCTTGTGCAATTGTGTAGGTTGGTACAACCTACACAAAGTACGTACATACACATTTCAAGTTAACATGTTTCAAAATTAATTAACAAATGTATTTGATATAATAATTTGATCATAGAATAGAAATTACTATATAAATGTATACAAATTCTATAAATCAAAGTTCACATTTTTGTTGTGGTGTGTTACCTGGCCAACGGTGGTTACTTTCAATACAAGGCAAGCCAAAACAGAGGCCAACATCTGAGAGATCCAATAAAAGAGAGCAGTTAGCACACTTATATGTCCTCCAACGGCCTTCGCAAAGGTGACAGCCGGATTTACATGCCCACCGGAGATATTTGCCGCAACATAAACAGTCGAAGACAATGCAAACGCATTAGCAATAGCAACAATCACTAAACCAGTCGGATTCGCTGCCATTTCAGGCATCAATTTCCCTGCCATAACACAAAAAAAGTAACATATATATATAACTAACTTATGGCATTTGGTACTATAGTTATGATCAATATAATACTGTCGACAAAATTAGATAATTTTTTTTCCCAATTTTACCCAAAAGAGACGAATTTAGTAATATTTTTATGGAACACAACTGATGATATATTTTGAATTTGGAGCACTACGTACTTGAAGCCATGGAAGATCCAACAACAGCAAACACATAAAAGAAAGTGGAGATGAATTCTGCAAAATACGACCTAAGAGCGTCTTTGGTCACCGATTGCTTTAACCGTTCACTCAACGCAGTGGGAGCCATTTTCTCCAAACGAAAATATATTAAAAATAAATATAAAAAACGAGTTTATATATAACTGTACAAGAGTTGCGATGTTTCAACAAAATTGTAAAAATTCAAAAATCTAACCGATAGGATCCACGTGGCGGCCGGTTTGGATTGTGTGCAGTTTATACAGTATATTATTTCTGAAAATTGCAAATACATCCCTAAAAACTATCTAATTTATGTTTGGATTGTGTGTGGTGTAAATGTAATTACTTCAAAATTTAATAGTAAAAAAAGAGAAAGAGAACTGGCCACAGCTCGACCTTCATTAACCGACTACAGTCCAAAATGTGTGCGCTTCCTTGTGTCTCTGACTAGAGATCTCACGTTTTTGGAGAGTGTTTTTGACTGTAAGATCCACGAAATCAACGGCGACGGCAGCCGACTGCAAATCTCCGGTAATTACTCCTTTATGCTTAGATTATTTTTAATCCTCTTCTATTTTTGTTCAGTGATGTGGAAATTGCTTTACTTTTGCTGCAATGTGGTTCTTGCAGAATTTTTAAAAAATAAAATAAGATTGTTCGATTAATTACCGTATGCTTATAGTTGTTCGAGAAGATATATAAATGAATTGATTACCTTTTTTTTTAAATATTTCAGTTCATCTAGTTTTAAAATAGTAATTATAAGGATTTTAATTGATTTTGTAACATTTTGATGAACTTTCTGGGTGGATTGCAATTATGGTAGTAGAGTGGCAGCAATAATGAGTCCTGATGAACAAATGGTTTTTATTGGTTGTTATTTGGCTGAAATGGCTGGACAAATGGTAATTCTAAGTGGGCGATAACGAGATCAGGGCTTCGTGTTTTAGATTGTTAGTATGTTGGAGTAGAGGGATATGGTGTTTAGATTATTTTTTTGTTATATAACAATAAGTTTCTATGTCATCTTGGTTTCTCTGTTGAGGGAATTTTAGTTTATTTCAGATAGATTTGTGAGTATGAATGCTTCCTAAGCAGGAAGGATTTTGCTGAAGTGGCTAGTGCTTATCCAGCTTAACTGGTTTAAGTTTTGGCTAAGGTGTAAGTTCAACTCTGCAGCTTTGGTTGATTCTGTCTCGCCTAATAACGACTTTTTTTTTTTTTCCTTTTTCCATTGGTGGGCATTTTTTATAGTGCTGCTAAAGACAAAGTTTAAAGTTTTCATCCATAATTGAAAAAACAGCCAATCTATGAATGTACTTGATTTGGTTGGTGACTTGTTTCAACATGTAGAAACCTTTTTGACTGTCTGTTAAATAGTGAACTTTAAAAGAAAGCTAAGATTTGTTTTGTGATATTTAGTTAATCTTTAAATTTCTGCTAGGTCCTATAACGATCCTTGCTTTTTGGTTAATAGTTAATATGGCTTCTTGATGTTAGCTATTTGGATGGCAAACATTGGCAATTTATTATTTAAATTATTTTTAGATGAGCTATTAATGAGTTGTGGTCAGGAGTTGCAACCATCCGTTTTTTCTACAGAGAATACATTATTTTCTGTCTAGACCTACTAATTAAAGTTTATGGTTTACTTCAGATGTCTAAGGATGAGGAGAATCCAACAGTTGGCAAAATTGCAAATGGGTCAGAAGCCTCTGCTCCCTCCAGCGAAATCCAAGTAACATGGTATGGCAGTTTACTACAGCATGCCTCTATTTATGGTGTAGCTGCCGGGTATTGCCTCTCAGCTTCTTTGCTTTCCATCATCAACAAATGGGCTGTCATGAAATTTCCTTATCCAGGGGCGCTAACTGCTTTACAGTACTTCACTAGTGCAGTTGGTGTCTTTCTTTGTGGGTATTTTAAGTTGATAGAGCACGATGCTCTTGACCTCCTGACCATGTGGCGGTTTCTACCAGCAGCGATTATATTTTACCTCTCTCTTTTCACCAATAGTGAGCTCCTCCTCCATGCCAATGTTGACACTTTCATTGTCTTTCGTTCAGCTGTTCCTATCTTTGTAGCAATAGGAGAGACCCTCTTTTTGCACCAGCCATGGCCATCAATCAGGACGTGGCTCTCGCTTGGTACCATCTTCGGTGGAAGTGTGATTTATGTTCTAACAGATTATCAATTCACAGTGATGGCTTATAGTTGGGCTCTAGCTTATCTGGTTAGCATGTCCATTGATTTTGTTTATATAAAGCATGTGGTAATGACTATTGGTTTAAATACATGGGGTCTTGTTCTATACAATAATCTTGAGGCTCTCCTACTGTTTCCCTTGGAACTTCTTATAATGGGGGAATTGAAGAAAATAAAGCATGAGATCACAGACGAGTCAGACTGGCATTCCTTTGGTGTTGTTTTTCCGGTGGGGTTATCTTGCATATTTGGTTTGGCTATCTCTTTCTTTGGGTTCTCTTGTCGGAGGGCAATATCTGCAACTGGCTTTACAGTTCTTGGTATAGTGAACAAGTTATTGACGGTTGTGATTAACTTCGTTATTTGGGACAGACATTCAACATTTGTGGGAACAGTGGGCCTTCTGATCTGTATGATTGGTGGGGTTATGTATCAGCAGTCCACAAGCAATAAACCCAAGGTCGTGAATGAAACTAAAGCAGAAGAGAGTGAAGAGGAACAACAGAAACTACTTGAATTGCAGGTAAATACAGAAAGTCACCGTAATGAGAAAGCTGTTGAGTTGGAAGAAGAGAAATGAGAGAGACCTTATATGCATAGAAGAAAACATTATTTGATGCTTTTGGATCGTCTTGATTGCTAAATTCTCATCCAAAGAACTAATCTGTGTATGAACTCAAAGCCAAAGGTAACGGCTCAGACTGGGTCCGGCATGGCAAATTGCTTCTAGCATCCTTCCTCTACACAACCCCGAGTCACGAGACACTGATAGTTGATTCCTAAATTCATCATCCGTCCAGAACGAACAGGTATTGGATGGATATTTTATTCTTTAGTTTGTATTATTGTTATCAATAGTTCATTCATTTAAATAGCAGTTGTGGTACAATGTTATTATGTTGGTATTGATTTAGCCAAATTTCAGAAAGTATGCAATAGAACTATTCTTAATTTTTTCATTATATTATTCTGAGAGCTTCTTAATATAAAATCATCGGTGTTTATCTTCTTCTTTTTTTCATAGAATAGCCATTTTAAACCCAGATTAGGAATTTAATTCTATGTAATAATTATTTCATCCTTGTTAATTTGCTTGGCAGCAAAATTTATTGATCACGGAATAGAAAGAAAACACAGAACAAAGAGTTCTTCACCTGAAATAGACCATAATTAATGGGTACGAAAATCATATTTGACAGTTAAAAGACTGATAAGGTTAATCACACACTGCCATTTTTTTTTTAGAATTGGGATCCAAATGCTTGTAAAAACTATTAATGAGTCAAAGATAGGTAAAAATATTAATCACAAGGAAAAGCAAAAAGTAAGGGAAAATTGAAAGTGAAATCACATAATCTAAAGATTGCAACAACAATGCTAAGAGAATAAAATACCGCATATATAACTTTACTTTTGACCTTAATACTTAGGGTAGAAACAGGTAACACTTTGAAAGCGTTTCTTAAAAAAGCACTTTTGTGCTGAAAGACTCTGAAATTCATCCAAATCTAAATAATACTCGACTACTTGTAAGTTGTAAACAACAAAGCATATATATATATATATATAATTATACATATAAACTTTGAGCAATTGATCATTGATCACCATCTTTATCCATCTCTTCTTTGAAAACAACACAGTTTTCAAAAACTCTAAAAACTTGTAACCATCCCCCTTCTGTTTCCTCCTAAATGTCTTCATAGCACAAGTATTTATAGATTAAATAGCATTCGATGAAATATCAAGAGTAAATTTTTGGCAATTTTGATTGAAAAATCAGACCTCTCACTAATATTTCAAAGAATGTTTTTTATTTTGATCGCACAAAATATGAAAAATGTCGGAAACACTTTTATGAAAATATCAATATATAATTCCTGGAACATACAAAGCTAAAATTGCATATTTCATAGAGAGACTAAATTATAACCTTTTGTACTTTAACAATTCCATTGGTTATTTGTTAAAATAAAAAAATAAAAAATCCAGTGGTTTTTTTGTAAAATAAGAAACATGTAATACAAATCTACAGTCACCAATCTCAATTTATTTGGACAACAAAATTTTTGACAAGCTCTCTCCTCTCTCTTTATGGATTATGATACAACTTCGTTAATGTACAAAAAGAATCAAGAGAACCACTAGTATCAACATTCAACAATACCATTTTGGTCTTACTTCCTGTTCTTTCTCTGTCAACTCTCTATACTGGTACCACTCAGCTCCGGCCTTGCTCACTGGCATTGGAGACCGGATGAACACCTCGACTGGCCTGGGAACGTGGACGGCCAAATGCAGTTCTTCAGAAATCTCTTCTAAATTTATATTAGATTTAATGAGTGATCGGCAGATAGGTTCAACAGTAATCCATCCTAGACCAGAAATAGCTATATCACTAGCAGGCCTGTTCAACCAAAGAAAACATAGACTTTAATTCCATATTTCACCAAATGCTTCTGGTGCTAATAACTACAACCAAAAAAATAAATGCAATTACACCTTTCAGCATCCTCAAATTTTATTTTCAACAGTCGCTCAATTTCCAGTCCTTTCCAGCCTTCGGCTCTATCTTTTCCGGTTGGAGGTGTCAGCAGAACACCGAGTTCTTTCTACAGAATTCAGTAAATACATTTATTTGACATTAAAAATGAAAAAGACCAAACAAAAGGCCAAAAAAAGAGAATATCTCAATAGACTTAAAGGTAGAGACATTATTTTTTTGTTCCTTTGGTACCCAGAAATCATCCAAACTCTCTTTATTCATTGGGTTCTAAACTTCAATACACCAAATTTTATAATTCTAATCATCGAATTGTTATGTCCATAACAGACTTATCATCTGAGTTTAATGACTCTATTACAGGAATAAAAGTTTCGGATACAGCATTACATTTAAAAACTAAAAGTTTAGCTAATATGTAGCAGTTCATGAAATATGAGCAATACTAACAGGTAGCTGATACACAGTGCAATGAGAGTTGCTGACGCACAGATGCAAATTTATTTGTTCCATAGTTTGCTACACTTTGCATGAATATATAAGCTAAAAAGCTCAAGACATTTTTTTTTAGTAGTATGGGCAAACAGCTTACAAGATATCTGTACTGTAAAACTCGTTATGCTGAGAGCACCTCATAAGTAATGAAGACAGTAAGTTAATGAAAAAAAAAAGTTCAATTTTGTGATGTAACAAATGCAAGCTAGACATCAACCACAAATCATTATCAGCGTTGTATGATGAATAAGATTACCTGATAAAATTCATATGCCTTATCAGTGGGTACTATATGAATCTGCAAAGACTTTGGTCCATAGAATGTCAATTGTGTATCTGGAAGGACCTGAAAGCATCGAGAATTGAACACATCGGATCCGGAAAAGATAGAAAAGGATCCATAAACAGTTTGACGACAGAATATCATGAAACTACAAGATCAAGACCTTCAAAACATCAACTCTGACAAGACCTCCCCAAAATATTGAAAATCCATTCAAGCCATTGGATATAAATTCATCTGCTATCCCGTTTTCAGAGGCCACCTGAAAATTATGGGTAACACAGTAAAAATCTTAGTAAATTGGTCTACTAATGGCGTAATTTTCATGAAAGTTTGAAAAGAAACATACAGGAAAAGATTGACCCCTGAGTCGATTTTGAGGAGCAAGGGCAGGTAAATCTTCTGCATGAACAACTGCAGCTTGCCGATGGTGGAGATGGACTCCAGGCGTGTCATGTAATTTCTGACAGAAGAAAATGTTAATTTAGAAAATTCACAAAATAAAAATGATTGCAGATTTACTAGCGATAATGCATGATATAAGTGTCATACCCCTCCACTAAGAAAAGCATCAATCTGAATCGGACCTAAGGTAGTTCCAGGAACGGCAGATTGTATTGGCATGTATCTTTGTGCCATTGCAGCAGCCGGATCCCTTTCTGCCATTGTTTCTGAAGGTAATGATGATAAAGGTAAGTCAAAGCCGATGCATGGCAAATAATTATAGACGAAAGATATTAAAAACTGAAAAATTAAAACATATCTTAAATGGTTTTCATCCAAAATCCAAGCAAAAACATTAAAATTTTATCACATTTCAGAACAAGGTCAGCAATATATTTTTTCTGAAATCAAAGGCAAATAGACTGTTCAATCTATATCACTTGTCACCCATATTATTAAACAGCTTAAGTTCAAAATGCTCTCTCTAGAGAAGAAATAAAAATAAAAAAGTGGAAAACACTCATCAGATGAAATGAGCACTGGAGCAGATAAGTAAGTTTCATCAGTTTAACGTTGTATGCTTGGACAGACAAAAGACCAACTTTGTTAAGCTTTTTGAGTCCAAAATAAAATAAATAGCATCAACTTACTCAGTAATGCATTGATGAATGCAGATTTCCCAACATTAGCTGATCCCTGAAGGAATAAAAATTGACAAAATCAAAGCAGAGTTACAGCAAATTTAACAATTGAAACTAAAACCTTGGGGAAATAGGACTTGAAAATGCAAAGAAAAAGAAATATAGCACCCATTTCTGAACTAATATTACATAATGTGTTTATGCATATTTGGGAATTGGGATACAACTAGTACACGACATATATACAAGTAGAAATTGAGAAATGAGAGCATTTTGACATATAAGTGTGTAACGAGCTGTTAATTAGGTCTATGAAAGGTCACAAACCCGCACTTATTTTCTCTAAATTCTCAGAAGAAAGAGAGAGAGAAACAGATTGTTACAGTGCAGAAGTTAAATCTAGGTCAAACGTGAAGCAGTTTCAATGTGACATAAATCACAGAATTTTTCCAGTTTAAAGCAGATAATTTTCCCTCGGTGCTAACTCCGTAAACCAGCATGAAGCTTCCAGTTCAGAAACGTACTAACCAGAATGTAAACGTCTCGCCCCTGCACCACAAAAGTTTACGTCAAAAACCAATGAAAATGATGGTGTCATTCGACAGCTAAGCTTAATCCTATAATCACGATTCAGAAATAACTTGTCCCTTGTGATGCAATATTAATATCTAAAGAAAGAGTAAGCTTAATGAAAGACATCACATAACATTGCAGATTACGAACAACAAATACATAAACACAAACATACCCAGGAAAAAATTGATAGAATTAGTGAATTACAGATTCTGAGTTATGACTTCTTCCAACAATCCCATGGACCATGGTACAATCCTCACAAAGGTTTGAATTATAGTTACGAAAACTAGGAAACTTGTGTGAACACTGATATCCATTACATGCCTAATTTAGTAAACTACGAATTATACATGTGAGCCAAATAGTTTATTTAAGAGAAGAATAGCATACATGAAATCAATAAGAAAATAATGCTGTAGCGAGAACCTTTTTCTCCTTTTGAATTTCTGAAGCAACTCCAGCAATTCCGGCTAAAGATTTTGAACTGGTGAGATGGACACTCAAGACACTGCAAAAATAGCAAAAGAGTCTCAGAAATGTTTTTACCCAAGTTTCCAAATTAAAACAGTTAAATTGTGCATTACCTCATGTGGAAACCTAGGAACTGTATCAAAACACTCAACTGGCTCCAGCCATAAGAACAAGTACATGGGGTAAACAACATGGTATTTTTGTTCTATACAGAATTTCAGTTATATCTCTGAAGTGTATAGCCTATAACAGGGATAAGCAAGGAACCAAAACTTACTTAAGCTTCTTCTTTATTGTGGCCTCTACAACCCAATCACCAACACAGTTAAGATCAGTCCCCTTTGGAAGAAGATCGACCTGACAGTAAGAACTAAACCATGAATGATCTGAGCAATATCACATGAAACACATGGATAGATACTATATGCTTCAGAAATTGCCCTACTTATGAGATAATGATTACCTTAGTCACAACTAATATGATTGGATTTGCACCAGCAAGTTCACGCACACGAGCCAAAAAGCTGCCATTGAAGTCCACAACATCAACCTAAATGTCATTAGCCACAAAAATTAGAGAAACTTGCAAACCAAAATCACAGAATATTTAGTGGATCGATCAATAAGCACAGAATATAGAATTCAAAGGCAGAACCATATGTTTTATTGCAAAATTCCTTTCAAATATTTAATATATCTTCATGCTAAATGATTGTACACTTTCCATTTTCACTTAACCCAGATTCATTTAACACACATCAATTAAAAGAAAAAAGGTTGGATTACATATAGTACTCAGTTACTCACCAATTTAACAATCAAAGCTTTCTCGTGACGCAAGTGAGATAGCTTCTCCCTAAGATCATCAGCTGAAATAAATTGCTTCCCACCGGAATAACCTCCATTCCCACCAACAGCAGTTAACATGTGTCCATGGGATAAAAGCCGGCACCTCCCACAAAGAACAGTTCTAAGCTGGTGATGTTTCTTCTTCTGCAAGCCAAACACAACCATCCATCCACTAAGCTCTTTCGCATAAATATAACTTTGATATTTCACATACATTGTCATAAATTCATGAATGTCAATCAAAAACCAGTGTTGACTCCTAAGGTATTGTGCAGCTGGCATTTTAACAGTACTTTCATAATAAACAAGCATTAATCTAATGTTCGTTCTAGAAGAATTAAAGCAGTAACAAAATGAACCTTGACAGAGAAATTAAGTGGGTGATTTCATTGGTCTCGACCAGTCTCTGAACGCCCATGTTTTACGACAAGCAACAGAAAAACAACATAACAATCAATTTCAAATATACTCATCACAATCAAGCACATGTGAACAACTTTACTTGGTGAGAATTTTGAAGCACGTTTCTCTCTTTCAGAAACAAAAAACTAAACCAAAATTTCCACCTCTGATAGTTCCAATATGTTCACAATTTCAAATTCAATTTCTATAGTACATCCTAGCTATTTAACAAAACCCAGAAAAAGTTTCACCTAACGAATAACATACATGAAAAAAGAAAAAAGAAAAATAAATAAATAAATAACATAGCTCATTTTTGAAAAATTACCAATTCATAAGTATTCAGGTCGACATAACCCGGAGCATCGGATTCGGAGGTCTGCAAAGGAGCTCCACACCCATAACAAGAAGAAACGGCCATGTTAACCTTCAAAACTTTCTCTTTCTTCTTCTTTTTTGTCTTCTTAATCTCTCTTAGGACTATCTTGGCAGCCTCCTTTGCTTGTTGGATTTCAAGAAAACGGTCCCCTCGGGTCGGGGCAGCCGCTCCGGTTCCTTCGGATTCGGATTGAGTATCCGGTACTACAGTGGACTTGCAAAGGATAAGAGTGGGTCTAGTGGAAAATTTTATGAATTTGAGGTTAGAGTTGGAGTGGTGGTGGTGGGGAAGAGAGAGAGGAGAGAGAAATGTTGAGAGAGTTTTGAGAGCCATTGATGATTGAGCTCAGCTAAAGAAGCATGGCTCTGGAAGATATACGAAGAAGTTCGATGTTGATATTTTATCTTGGGAAGATTCTCATTTTAGTCCCTAACGTTTTAGAAACAACATTGTTTGACATATGTTTTCCACTTTTGGCTCATATGGTCCTTAAATTTTCGAAAAGTACAATGTTACGAATTTTACGGTCCTTTTGTTAATCATACTTAACGGTTTTAAGGATATTTTTATCAAGTTGAATGAGCGATTTTTCTACCAAGTCGAATGAGCGATTTTTCTACCAAGTCATGTGTTTTTACCGAGCCAGGTTGGGTGGTGGTTTTTACAAAATGAGGAATATTATACAACCCGACAAAATTAACTTAAATGATGTAATAAATAAGTTATCATCTCTACACAATTCATGAGATTATGTTGTGAATGATACGGTAAGGTTGTCACATTATTTGGGTTGGTTTTGGGCTCATTTTTTTAGTTTACTAGCATTAGTGTTACAAATTATATTTATATTAAAAAATTAGCCCACCTCAAATGATGTGTCATTAATCACATCATTTCATGATTTGTATGGTTATAACAAGTGTCTTACCATAATATTTGGGTTGCTTTTTGGGAAAATATTTTGGGTTATATGGTATTACTCTATTACAAAACTATCACTAAACAAAATTATTAATAGGTAGCAAACAAACAAATAAATTCATAATATATATAAGGTTAAAATTAAAATATCTTCTGATCTTTGAACTATTATTGGATGGGTAGACAAAGTTATGTTTATTAAAAAACTCTCATCTACACTTTCCCATCTTTCTCACGCGTTCTTCCTCTCTCATGTGTCCCTCTCCTTTCTTTCTCTCTCACCCTCTACCTCTTCCACCGGCAGTAGAGATAGTCATCGCCGAGACGACACCAACTTGATTGAGATGCAAATCTCCTCAACTAGTCGCCAAATTTTGTGTTGATAAATTTGGGTTTAACAATCTCGATTTGTGTTGTTGTGGGTGGATTTTCTTTCGATAACTGGTATGGTGGCGATAATAATACATTTGAGTATTGATGAATCTGAGTTTTGTTTGGTGTGTGATGAATCTAGCTAACAATTAAAATTTCGGGTTTGTTGAATTTTGACCTTATTTTTTGACTTTATTATATATATATATTGCTTTTTTTATAACTGTTGACCTTTTTTTATGGATTTTTGACTTTTTTTAGGATTTCTGACTTTTTATACTTTTAACTTAATTCCAAGTAAAATATTTTCTTCAAATTCTATCATTCCAAAGAATATATATTTATAAAATTATCATAATTTGATATGATATATAATTCTTTATTTTAGTATATTTCTGTTTTAATTTTTGGGATTGAACAGTTGAATTTCTCTGTGATTCCCTGGTGTTATCCTTATATATTTTGTATTTTTGCTTTTGGTTTCCGAAATTTCCAGTTTTTATGTTGAAATTGAGAGATAGAGAGATGGAGGTAAGATTTAGAGAATTGAAGAAGTGTAAAGGAAGAAGGATTGTTCTCATTCGTTGAATAATCAAGTTTGTTAAAAACGGACATTATGAGAGAAAATATAAACGTCAAACGGCTTGGGAGATAATTCCCTATAGTAGGCTACTGAACTTTCTTCTAGAAAAAATGGGAAATTACTTGTAAATGAAATTGAATGAGATTGCTAATTGCAAATATGGCCAAATTGGCTCAATATTACGTTTGGTCTAACAAGCCCATTAAAGTCCGTTAAATGTACCGTTTACAGTAGGGTTATGAGAAATCCCTATAGAAGCATTGCTACTTCATTTGTCCTTAATTGTCCAACATTCTCTCAATTCTCCTAGCAATCCTTAATTTCCTATTCTTTGACAAATCGAAATCCCTAAATTGCAACTAAAATCGATTCCAATTTCTTTTACTTTTTTAAACCTCAATCTTCCTTCTCCTGGCATTCATCTTACTTTAAAACTTGTTTGTCTTCAAAGGCCAAGGTTTATAGAAATCTCGACTAAATCAGAGATGCATACCCCTCGCACCTTGTCCTCCAGTATTTTGAGTTTAGTCATGTACTAGCACTCGGGTGAATGCCAGATTACGACGTTTCACCATCTTACGAGCCAAAATTACCATCAGAAACACAAAAAGCTAACCGTTATGTCCTGATATAGGCAGAGTTTAGCTTGGTTAAACCGTAACTTCAACTAGTGGTGTAAAAATAGACCAGGCCCAAAGGGGTTGGGTCAGTCCGTTTGGCCTGCCAACAATAATGGGCCGGACCAAGTCAAGTCTACGGAGATTGTGTGCCGGCCCAAGACCGACAATATGGAGTGCCGCGTGCCAGGCCATAGGCGGTTGGTCCGCCACACCGACAGGCAAAGTCCAAACGGCGGCAAGCCGGACCGACCAAGCGTTTCGACCGTTTGGCATTTCATTTTTTTTTAAATGGCTCTAACGGTTGAAATTTAAAATTCAACTGTTGGAGCCAAATAAAATTACCTATAAACTATTCTATTTTATATTTTCACCCACGATTCTATTTTTTCTATAAATACCCCTATCCATTCCATTTTTCAATCAATTCCTCTCATTCTCTCAATCTCTTTCATTCTCAATATCTATACACATTTTCATTCAATTTCATTGTTTTTTTCTCTCTCTCTACACATTTTATAATTCTATTATACTAATTTCCTATTATCTATCTATCTATTGTTACTCTTTATCTTTATTATTTTTTGAATTACTCTATTATAAAAAATAATAGATCTATCTAACTAAAACAATTGGAATGAAAAAAAAATACAAATTTTGTTTCATAATAATTAATAAAGAAGATAAATATATTGCAATGGAAATTACATTTACATAATTGAATTGTTAAATTTATATTAAGCATTTTTATTTATAATTATGTATTTACCTTAAGACAAAAATCCTAAACCCAAAATCCAATATATATTTATTAAAAAAAAAAGTGGCCCAAGTCCATGGGGCCCCCATTCCCAGCCTTCTTATCAGTCCAGTCCTGCACAATCCGCTGGAGACAGGCCTCCGTACCGTGCGGGCCACGTTTTTCGAAAACGTATCGAACCTGGTCCGGCCCACTCTTTGGCGTTGCGCTGACCAGGGCCGACCCGTTTTTGAAAACATGTCAGACGTACTGGACCTGTCTATTTTTACACCATTAGCTTCAACCTTCTTTTTTAGCTGTGAAACATGGAAGATTAGGTGGATTTGGGAGTCATCAGGTAGTTGGAGTTTATAAGCAACATATGTGAGCACCTAGAACAACCCAAAAAAATGTGGATCAAGCTTCAAATTCCGACGAAGGGCTATGGTGGTTTGTTTATATGGCTGCAACATAATGTACACATAATTGCCCACATCGAACTCCTTTTTTGGTCTATTCTTATCTTCATAAAAATTAATTATAGCTTGAGCTTGGTTTAGGGCCTTTGAATTCTATTTCATTCACATGTAAATACTCAAACTTGTGGTGAATTTATTTCCAGTGCTATGAATGTGAAAATAAAAGGGTTTATACATATATGGGGCCTTAAATGGAGTCATAGTTAAGGAGAAATGGTAGTTAGAGTTATACCACCACCCAGCCACAGACAACCAGTTAGCCCACTTCCTTATACTAGCCCCCGCCATGCATCTCAAGTAGTTTTCTAGACATTGGTTTAACTGTTCGCTTTGTCCGTCGGTTCGTGGATGATAAGTAGTACTTAAACATAGGTTAGTGTCTACCAACTTTAATAGGCTTTGCCATAATGCATTAGTGAAGATTCGGTATTAATTACTTGAAATTGAGGTGGGAATTCCATGTAACTTATATATATTGTCGAAAAATACCTTGTCAACTTGGTTAGATGTATAAGGGTATGATAGTGTGATGAAATTAACATATTTAGTGGAGTGGACTATAACACCTTCAAGGATATCCATTGCTATGTCTTATCAATGAATAATTGGTATAAGTAAGGGTTGGAAGAGTCTAAAGCTTTTCACATGCCTCACTTTGCATTGTTTGTAGACTTAGCATTTAGTCACCCGAGCTATCACGTCTCTGTTCATAGCCGCCCAATAAAAGTAATGTTGTAGACGCTTGACAGTCCCTTTAATTCTCGAATATCCCTTTATAGTTGAATAATGGGCCTCCTCAATGAGCCTTTCCCTTGAAGAATCATTGCTTTCCACGTAAATTTTCGCTTAATTCCTTAGAATTCCATTTTTGAGACTGAAATATGGGCTACCTGTGGAGTCAACTATCAGTACAGACAGCTCATGCATTGCCAATGGGTCGTGTATGTAACTGTCTTATAATTTTTGCACTCACATAGGCCGATTAGTAGTAAAAGCTATTAGAGCTCCTTCCTCAATGTAAATGGCTCTTGAAAGACCATCAACTACAACATTTTCCTTCCCTTTTTTGTAGGATATCTCGTAGTAAAAGCATAGTAGATTAGTGAACCATTTATGTTGCATCAGTGTTGACATTTTCTATTCCAAAAAGTAATTCAATCTCTCATAATCGGTTTTGATCGTGAACTTGTGTCCATAGAGGTAGAGTTTCCATTTCTGTATGGCATAAACAATTGTTAGTAGCTCGTTTTCATATGTACATGTGCCTACTTTCTTATGTGGGAGGGCCTTACTTATGTAAGCTACTAGCCTCCCATTTTGCATTAGTACATATCTAATCATTACATTGCAAACGTCTGTCTCAACTGTGAATGATTGAGTAAAATATGGTAATACCAACACATGGGTTGTTGTCATAGCCATCTTCAAGGCCTCAAAGGCCATTTAAGCTGCCTCTCCTTAATGGAAGTTGTTCCTTTTTAGCAATTCAGTTAAGGGTTTGATAATAATTCTATAGCCCATACAAATTTGTAATAGTAGCCTATTAGTCCGAGTAACCCCTCTTAAAGCCTTAATTGTAGTGGGGGTATGCCATTCTAACATGCTCTCAATCTTCATTTGGACTGTTGAAACTCCCTTAGCTGAAATTATATAACATAGATACTCCAATTTTGTTTTCCCGAACTTTTTTTTTCACATATAATTGGTGTTGCTTAAGGATGAAAAGAGCTATCTTTAGATGCTTGATGTGCTCCTCTATATTTTGGCTATAAAAGAGGATATCATCGAAGAAAACCAGTATCATCTTGTGTAAGTAAGGTTGGAATACTTCATTCATCAAACTCTGCAATGTAGCTAGAGCGTTAGTTAAGCCAAAACGTGTGGAAAAAGAGGTGTACAACCATCTCTATTAAGAGGTGATATACTTTTTTTTTTAATTTATAGTATACTTTAATAAATTTTAGTTTTTCTTTATTAATTTTTTCCGAAGTATATTAGGTTTTTCTTTTGTTTTCTAACCTATGTATTTAAATTTAAAAATCAGCTTGAAGGGCATACCAGTCTTTTACAAGGTCAAACAAAAGTCAACCTAACAAAGTTAACGGTGTTAGATTTATGGGGAGGTTTTTGAATAAATATACATCTTTCTATACCCATCCAATACTAGTTGAAAGGTCAGGGACTCAGGGTAGGTATTTAAATATATATATATATATATATATATAACAGCTTGTCAAGTGATAGAATTACATTTCTAGAGTTAAAAATTGAACAGTCATTTTCACAAACACCTGGTGACATGATCGAGAGAGAGAAAGGAAGAGATGACAAGTAAGTTTGAGGGAAGTTAAAACCCTGGATTGAAGAAGGAAGGGGTTTAATTTTGGAGGAAGAAAGAATGTTTGAAGGATTAGTTAGACAGTTGATCTTAGGGTATTTAGGGAGATACGTGAAGGATATCCAGAAAGAGCAGCTGAAGATCACACTCTGGAACGGAGAAGTTTTGTTGGAGAACGTCGACCTCATTCTCGAAGCCTTTGATTATCTCCAGTTGCCTTTTGCTCTCAAGCAAGGCATGTATATCGATTCGGATCACCTTTATTTATTTATTTATAAAATTATCATTATTTTTTATCGTTTTCTTCTTCATTTGATGTGTTTGTTTCTTGAATAGGTCGTGTGGGGAAATTAAGTATCAGAATTCCGTGGAAGAACCTTGGCTTGTATCCTATCATAATCATTTTAGAGGATGTTTTTGTTTCTGCGTCACAGAGGGATGACCAAGAAGTACAAAGATTAAACTTCACTTTTTTTCTGTTTGTACAATAAGTCTTTATTGTTTTTGGCTTTCTGTTTCTCAATGTTCTGTCTTCTATCTGCAATTTGTATCAGTGGAGTTTGGACGCAGTTGAAAGAAGAGAATTTGCTGGAAAAAAGGCTAAACTTGCTGCAGCTGAACTGGCAAAGTTATCTAGGCGCGTATGCGGTGAGTCTAATTTGAACAAGCATAACTTCCTTGTTTGCTTAATATTCTCTATCTAATGCCTGCCACTGTTATTGACTGGATAAAATGTGGTCCGTGTCACCATTTTGTTATTTGTTAATGTTATTATATTTTTGCATTTCAAGTTGTGCTCTCATTTAAATGTTGAGTATGGATGTATTTTGTCATGCTTTTGTTTCCGTATATTTTCCTCACAGGCTTTATTTCTATTACCCTTGTTCGAAGGGTTCATATATCACTTTCAGTTCCCCTAACTACAAAATAGCGTGGTTTGTAATTTTGATCCTACAGCAATTGATCTGCCTCCTTACATTTACTTACTGGTCAGAACCATGATTCTCCTTTATTCTCAAAGATATTTGTATTCCATGCTAAATTGTTTGTTTAAGTCCAGAGTAGTATCTATCACCTGGTTATAATTCCTTAATCCTATTCTCTACAGTGAATCTAGTAATCTACTTTCATATTTTGTGTTATCTGTCATGTGTTCCAATTTTTTAGAACTTATTATGGAATTGTAGGATGTTATTTTCAAAGATATTTGATGGAGGCGTTTATTTTGTTAACACATACTCCAGTAAACTCAGTTATAGGAGTCCTCAAATACCAACTCAGTGATTCATCTTCCCAAACTCTGACTTTATGAAAGTTTTTTTTTTTTCCTGTTCATCTGTTGAGTTATATGCATTTGATTTTGAAATCTAAGCTTGTTCTAGACTTCTAGTAAAATTGTTTTTGCATACCACCATGAAGATAGTTTTTCTATTCTTCTCTATTATGAGAGTTTTTTTAGAATACATAGTTACACATATATGAATATATGATTGTGAGGGACTAGGAAAAAACAAGTCTGAGAGTATAGAAGCGAGAGAATAACAGTATTGTTTCCTGTAATAGTAGGGCGTAGTTCTTTGGTCACACCAGCAGCTCTGAGGTGTTATATTGGTATTTACATTGCTTCTGAGTAGTTGAAAGTTTTGACTGGTGTTCCTTCTAATCAGTCTAGCTCTGTGATCTTCTCTACTTTGATCGACTTTTAAGGTTTTAAGTATAATGTCTTGCTGTTTATTTATCCTTGTAAGGTCTTCCATATATTTTTGCTGATTCATTCTAATGGTAATTTGATTTTAGGTGGATCTGTGTACATGGTGTCTGCATATATGCAGATGTCTTTTTGAGTAAATTATGTTCACAAGTTTTTTGATGGAATTGTAACTTTGATTTAATTTGGAGCGTTTGATGCCTAGTTCCCTTTTCTGCAGATTATCAGGCCGGACAATCATTTACCTCTTTCATTACTGCAAAGGTAAGAAAACTCTCTTAGGAATCTGTTATTGCTATCACTTTTTTTTTTTCTTCCACTGTAATTTCTTTCTTTTACTTCTAGATTCTTGACGGCATCCAAGTGTCAATTAGAAACTTTCATGTTTTGTACAGTAATACACAGCTTGACTCTGTAAGTTTTGTATCTCTGTTCATTTCTCTTTACATTTGTGTTACATGTATTATCCTTCCTGATACAAAATTTTGCTAGAGTTTGTAACTGAATGGGATTGGTATTGGAAGTTTTGGCTTATAAGTGTTATGAATGTGGAGAAAGAGGCAGGTTCTGCCATTACTCCTTTGGCTTTCTTTTCCCTCATTTTAAACCTTGCAGCTGAATTGGTCCAGCATCCATACTATGTCAGGAAGATGTTAGTACCTTGCATTAATGGATGAGAGGGCGAATGGAAGAAATTGACTGATGCGGTTTTTGTGCTAGGAGGATTAAGCTGCAGATGGGTGCCATGGATTCTTCTGATACTTATACTGGTCACTGGTTGTTCTGGTCTTAATGAATGACTATGAAAGAAGAGTATAAAAGAACAATAAAAAACAATTTTAATATAAATACCAATAATAGGAAAAAAGAACAACGAATGACATATTATCAGGTTGTTATGAACAGAGAATTGTAAGAGATGGGCATATTTAACTTCTCTATGAACATCCATCTCTAAAGAATTTAGATATAATTCTCTATTTTCATTATGTTAGATTGGAAGACTGATGTTTTTTGACTGAGTTGATTGTAATTTTTATTTTTGTTTAGTTTGTTGTTTTGGGTGGACTACTGGTTCACTAATGTACTTTCTTCATTTTTGAATAAAGTTTATGATTCCTATAAAAAAAAAAGATGGCATACATGCATGTTCGATTTAATGAGAGAACAATGGTTTTTAGAGGGATGACAAATGTGGGATTTTTTTCAATACAAACAAATGCGGAAGCAAGTCTACTTTCTCTTATGCCTGAGTTCACTATTGGTTTCTCTCCTAATGCATGTGGTTTTTGTTCTGGATGTGAATCTTCTTGGTCTTTTATACAAGAGTCTTTTGATACCATAGAGAAAAATAGATAGTACTAAATGGTAGCTGAAGGTGAACATTAAATTGTAAGATTAGCCTTAGAAATATTTGCTCATAAAATGTTTACTAGCATAGATAAAATAGGTGATGATGTGAGTTGTTCATGGGATAGAGCTCTGTTTCTTGAATTTCTTTGGGCCTTTGATTCAAAGTAATCTGAAGATTCTCCTTTCTTATTTATTCACCTATCTTGGGAAGCATCGTCAGTTGTCCTTGCAACTTTTGGTGTCTTTTTGGGACTATCCGTGTGTTTTCTGTGACAGGATTTTTAAATTAGGTAGAACAATAACGTGACATTGTCTTCCTATATTGCTATTGGTAGTCCCAGATGTTTTTTGTTTTTTCCTGTAAGCGGACTGCTTGTTTACTTTGTGATTTTTGATTTATTATATTCAAGTTTTCCAATAAGAAAAATATTATGATAAATGGAGCCTATTAAAAGTTGTGCTTTCAACAGATTCCTTCATTGTATATAAAAAATTATATGCTACGTTTTTAAAGATTGATGTTATTGAATATTTTAGAGATACAAAAAATGTTTGTTTGCATTCGCAAGTATCATTTTTTTTTTGTAATGATTGGATCACAGTGCATGAATGCTAATTTTTTCTAACATATACAGGCACAGATTATGTTCAGCTTAAAGTTTTCCAGCTTGACAATAATGAAGCAAAATCTGGTTGGGTAATTTTTTAGGTTATTTTTCAGTTTACTAGTTAGTTTTTATTTTCTTATAATTTTTTTTTTTAACATTATTTGAGTTGGAAAGGCATTTATGGGTTTTTTTCTTGATTATTAGCTTCATCGATTTTGTCTTAACATGTATCTCTTTGTTCTTTGATTCACTCTTTTATTTAGGAGGAAATAGATCCTACTCTGTATCATATTATATGCTGTTATGATTTGCAGTTTATTCTTTTCTGATATGCAGATCATATAGTGGGAAGGCCAGAGGTGGGCAAGTAAACAAAATTGTTGAGATTAAAGATTTGGAAATTTGTTGCAGTACTTTTCAATCAGATGTTAATTTGCTGAGTTTGGACAATGTGGATTCCAAATTCTGGAGCAATAAATTCGACCATATATTAAAGCCATTCAATGTATCAGTGTCACTGATGGTACGAATGTTTGAGTAGAATCCTGCTGCCACATATGTAATAATTTATGTGCTTTTGGTTATCTAATAATGTATGTTGTTTTATTTTTTCATTTTTATGTCGTATTTAGTGTCTCTTATTTGAGGTACTCTGAATCCGTTTTCAACGTTTGTTGGGAACATCTTGTTGTGGGTTTGACCAAATAAGCTATTTACTGTTCCAGCTAAGCTGGCCAGTACTGGATGTGCTTCAGTGCCATATTTTATGGAACATTTTGGGTGATGAATTTTGTAAGTTTTGTCTTCTTATTTGGGAAATGCAATAGTTTGCTCAGTAGGAGGTTGAGATTCTAGGAGACTGCTTTTTGCTTAGCTTTTTACAACTTAATCTTTAAAAATGGGCAGTGCTGTTAGAGTTAGATGTTGCCATGGTAGATGTGGATTTGTTTGAATGGTGTGTTGCCTGTTTTACACAGCTAAGCTGAAGCTCAGAATGCCTTCTAGCTAAGCTGAGAAATTTCTATGTATTAAAGGGAGTATTACTAGGGATGTATGACTTATACTCTTGGAAACCTATGAGGTTATTTCTGGAGTTTTACCATTTATAAATTCATTTTGCCAACATAAATGTTTAAGTGAATCATTGTTGCATTTTAGATTCTCATTTTTGCTTTATTGTCTTCTGATTGAAGTAGTCATGTAGTAAATTTTTAATTATTGTAAGATTAAGTCTAAACTGGGTTTTTATTTTATTTTATTTTATTTTTCATTCAGATCAACAGATCAGGAAAACTTGATGATGATTTACCGCAGTATTCGATCAATACTGAGTTAACTAGACTGGTTAGTCAAAGTTTTGAATTCTCTATAGAATTCTTTATAGTTTACTTATCACTTCACTATCTACCGTAACAATTTCATTGTAAAATTTTATAGGTCTTGTCGTTAGATGAAGTTCAGCTACAAGAAATCTTTATTCTATTAGATTACTTATCCACAAGCCGATTAAGAGAAAAGTGAGTTTCAATATTTTCTCATAATTTTTGCTGCTTTATTTGTTAATAATTTGTTCTGGTATGATATTTGCTTACGTTTTATTAATTTTGTATGACTGTTGATACGTTGCAAGTTGGTATGTTTATATTAAAACTGAATTGTATGTTCTTGGCACACGTGGCGTAATTTGTGATAATTGTGAGAATATTTATTTATATTTCATTTTTGTTTTGTTGGAATTCTGTCTATAGAAGTTAGATTTAATTTTGTTTTTATGATATTTTGTATATAGATATTTGTAGAATTACTCATCCATTTAGGACTTCATTCAATATGCGTTTAGTATTTTCTTTTTGCATTTTCTTTTTGCGCCTTACCATGAATTGGGATTAGGTTAAAGGATTTTGTGTGTTGTGGCTCCCATGGAATAGTAGTTTGGCGGATACTAACTAGCTTAGTTGGTAGGTCTCTTGTTGGTGTATAATAGGTCTTGGTTCCTTCTCATTAAAGGTGGGGACATGCTTGGTTTATATATATTGTAATAAAAAAAGGTATAATAAAAGGTTGAAGAATTTTGGATGAAATGAAATTATCGAAAGCCATACCATTACTTTTACTGGCCTTTTGCAATGTTGTGCTAAACTGTAGTTTGGTTTGATCTTCTTTCCCCATTTCTGTGATTTATTACTTCTTTTGATGCTTGATCTTTCCCATTCCAATTCTAATTTGACTATTAGAGAAGCCTTAAATTTTCGAGTTTGGTGTCGAGCAACTCTAATCCATTAGGATGGAATTTTGTTTGATCTACCAACTAGTTATGTTGATTGTTGACTGTGCTCCATAGAAATATAAAGTTCTAGAAGTAGGATTATCTTTAGAATTGTAAATGTTGGCAATGCTACATCTTGGACAGGGTCTTTGAAAACTAATAATTTGGATGCAAAATTGATGCGAAGAAAACTCTTGATACATTTTTCCTTTGATTTATCTGTTGAAAAAAAAAAACTAGAGTTATGTACATGTCTATTATATTCTTTTAGAAAAGCTGTTAATTAGGAAAAGAATAGCTGTGATATAATCTTATTTGCTGCTGTTGAATGATGTAGGTATGGACGTTATCGTCCCAGGTATAGCCCCCTATCAAAAAAGCCAGATGGTTGGCAAAAGTTGTGGTGGCAATATGCACAGCAGTCTGTCTTATCGGATGTCCGTAAGGAACTGAAGAAAACTTCGTGGAGAAACCTTGGTCAGCGACTGTAAGTTTGTTTTCCATTATTGAGATGTGACCATATCAGTGTCATTCTATATTAACAAAGAGTGTTTTGTTTGATACTAGTTGCTCCTTGCATATTTTGTCTTACATGTGTTATGTGCCGGTCCTGAAATGTGAACAAGCTATTCACATATAAAACAAAATTTAAACTTCGATGGAATCACGCAAGATTTGAGTTTTGCTACTCAGATACACACACATGACAATGTGTTTTACGTTGCTTTAATATTTTAATAAAATTTGGAACCACTACTTTAAGAAGGAAGATTTCAGGACTCTTGTTTGCAAACAGAAAACATCTGGGTTATGCTTTTAGTTGCAAAAATATTTGAACTCTGTATTTCATCCCCACTATATTGAGAAGACCTTTCCAATTTTAGTTCAGGCTGTGGGTCTAAAGGTTACCTAACAATTAAATTGCATTGGCACTACAAAACGGGATGGTGTTGGGGTATGTTTGGCTGTAAGTTTTGAATTTGAACTTTTGTCCTAGGTAGATATTTCTGGCAGTTGATTAAGTGTTTCAGTTGGTTTCCCACTTCCCAATGACATTTTATTACTTAAGTCGCTGGAATCATTGAAATATTATTATTGCACTTATTGTTATGCTTGTAAGTTGTAACAATGCTCATACAATCTAATTTTGTTTGTTGTATGTTTCCTTTTGTAGCAATCTCTGGCAATGAAATGTCTATCCCTTGATGGTTTCATGTCATAACTTGTGGGAATTATATTTTCCTTGATTGCAGGAGTTATCGCCGGAAGTATGTTCGCCTATATAAGACTAAACTAGATTGTCTTCAACAAGAACAGGTGACATTTATTTAACAACTGTACTTATTTCTTTTTTACACTCAGGCAACCTCAAGTCCTCACCTATGTGCTGCATCTTTTGAGTTTTCCTAAAGAACAGTTTGACTGCTATTCATATTTGTTCTCGCAAACTCCTCTACTACAATATCAAGTTCCTATTTTGAATAAACAAGGAATATGTAATGTAACAACTGCACCAAAATTCGTAAACTTGTAGATAATGGTATTTAATCTCTTCTACATGACCCTAGATGTAAGATTAATTGGCTTGTCACGTTGACTATACAGATGCAAATACCAAATATAGAAACAAATACAAATATCGGTACATGAGGGGATGCAAGTCTAGAAACTCCTAGAAAATTTAGTTTAGAAAATTTAGTTCTTATTCCATTTCAAGTAATTGCTTGACCTAAAAGTTTAATCTTATTGATAAATGGCTCAAGAATAGTATTTAAGTTCAAACAAGGTATTAGCTATGATGCTGTTTAAAGGTTTGAAATTCTGAATTTGTCTGTTGTTTGTTTTTGCTGTTAATATAATATCCTTTTATGTTATATGAGATGTAAGCTTGGTCATCATGAAAGATTCCATGGGAATATTTAAATGTTTGAGATTGTATAATGAGAGGAATACATTTGCAAGAATGGTGAACTGCAACAAGTGCATCTTGCTGGGAAAGATTGGAAAACTGGCGTGGTGGGAGCTCTGCCAAGGGAAGATCTAGTCATGTTGAATGCCTAATTGAAACTGTGTCATATGAATGTGCGGTGTAAGACCAATTTACCCGCTTTTTAGGTCAATATATCTTTGGTTCTAATTTTCCGAAAATGTTAAAGAACCTGCTCAGCCTATGATTGAAATTGTGATTATTTAGGAATCCAAATATATATATATATATATATATATATATATATATATATATATATATATATATATATATATATATATATATATAGTAACTTGCTAGTGCGAGGTATCACTATGTTATAAACCGTGATCCCACACGAAAAATTCACCCGAGATTCCACATGAAAAATTCGCCCGAGATCCCGCACTTGATAATAATTTATATATATAGTACCTCCGGCGTCCAACGACTTTGGCACCAATAATTGAAATTGTGTTGGGTGGACTACTGGTTTACTAATGTACTCTTTTCATTTTTGAGTAAAGTTTTTGTTTCCTATAAAATAAATATATAATAATGCATCGGGCATTCCATTTCAAACACTTCCAAGTGAATGATTTGAAGCTTTATAATGCATATATACTAGCAAGACTTGGGGTTTGTGGTTTTGTTAAAATTTTCTAACAATTGGTATCAGACGTTGATACCAATTATTAGAAAAGTTTTACAAACCTCAAACCCTAGATCTTGCTAGTTCACTAACATATGCATTTTAAAGCTTCAAAACACTCACTTGGAAGTGTTTGAAATGGAAGGCCTAATGCATTGTTGATGCCAGAGCCACTGCTTGTTGGAGGTATGGAGGTATGGCCAGAGATGGGATTAGAGGCGGTGACAATGATGGAGGAGTTGTTTGGTTTGCCATGAGAGAAAAACAAGAGAGAGAGGGGGAGGTCCCTAAACTCACTCCACACAGAGAGTAATTTTCTAGTGCGGGATTCCCCATGAATTTATTCTAAAACCATACAATTTTTTTTGCGGGCCACTTGATAATATAATATATAGATACATGGGGTAGGCCAATTGGGTTCCATGACTTTTGGAAAGTGGATAGATTAACTATATATATACGAAAATTTTCACATAAATGCACACCGATGGAATTATATAAGCCCATTGAATATGAATCACTCATTTATAAAAGAGTTTTGACAAGTGCATAAATGCTAAGTCAAAGTATGTAAAATGAGTGGTTCACATTCAATGTCCTTATATAATTCCATCGGTACGCACCAATAGGAAAAGGTATATATATATATGGTCTTGTTGTAAACGGCTGATGTCTTGTGGTCTTGTGCCATTTGAGCTAATTTTTTTTTTTTTTGGGATAATTTGAGGAAAAGAATAGTAGAATTTTTGAAGAATATAAAGGAAGAATTTTGTGGGCTTTGTTTTTAAAGAAGTTAAAAGCATTCATTTTTTTCTTCTTCTTTATTTTCCATAATTGGGAGAGAGTTGTTGAATGATTGTATCTTAATATTGTAGGGTTGTTTTCCATTTGGAGGTTGTCTTTCATGGACTGCTGGTCTGCTATTTTTACGGTTTCTAGTTATTAATAAAATGTTGTGTTCTTAAAAAAATTGTCTCAGGTTTTTTGTCTTGATTGTTTGATTAATTTTATTACCAATTTATGGTCTTTAACATGTGATTTTCAGTCGATTGATGAATCTGTTGTTCGAGAATTAGAGCAAATGGAGAAAGAATCAGACATAGACGATATTTTGAGTTATCGGTCTACTGCTGAATGTGAGCAGCAGGTATGAATATATCTGATGTGTGACTTGGCTAATCGCATTAGCATGCCATTATCCAAATCCTTACACTGGTTAAAGTTTATGAACGTTAACAAATTGAGTTTACTATACTCAATGGAGTTTGGAACTTTTTATGGAAGCTGGCATGATTGGTTTTCATGATTTTATTATATGATCTCTATGGTTATTTAGTGTGTTAATTTTTGTGTACTATGATATCCACAGGAAGCTCAACTGAACTCTTTGGATTCTCACACCGGAGTAAATGGTGGCACCCATTCCATTGAAAAATCAAGAAATGATGAGCGTGGATCTGGAAGGTCACGTGGGTGGTTGAACTGGCTCTCCCGTGGTATGCTTGGTGCTGGAGGGACAGATGATTCTAGCCAATTCTCTGGTGTTGTCTCTGATGAAGTTGTAAAGGTAGCTATTCTGTGTTGATAATAGCTTGAAAATATTGTTTTTAGAAAATTTAATGCTCATCCTTTTGTGCAGGATATATATGAGGCTACAAAATTCCATCCACTCTTGTTATCCAGTGTGGATTCTGAAGCAAATGATAAATCCCACACATGTGCTATAAAGTTTAATATTGGTCAAATTTCAGCAGCACTTCGGAGCCGGTATTTTTGCTTATTTGCTTTACACTTTCTGAGTGAAAAGTAAACAGATAATTATTATGAAGATAATAAAAGGGCCAGTTTTATTTGTGGGCATACTATTTCGTTGGAAAAGATATTAGAGGCTTGAAATTTGATGATGTCATATTTATATTAATTCTTTTTCGGAACATAAAGTTCAAGGTTATATGAATTCTTTTTTGGAACATAAGGTTCAAGCTTATATGAATTCTTTTTGCATGGTGTCGGGGCTTAAGATCAGTTTACCCAAGAGTGTATTGGCTGGTATTGATTTTGTTGAGGGAAAGTTGGTTGATTTGTTCAATTCCAGTGGGTTTAGTGTAGGTTACTAGCCTTTGAAATATTAAGGTTTGAGGGTAATTTGAGATTTTAGGAAGTTTGGGATCCGATTGTTCAGAAAATTAAAAGATTACAGGGGTGAAAAATGCTTTCATTTCTAGGGGAGGAAGATTAAATATGATTAAGTGGTTTTGTATGCCTACATACTATCTTTCTTTGTTTAGAATACCTATTGGGGTTGCGTAGAGAATTGAAATGCTGATGGACTTTTTTATGGAATGAGAATGATGAAGGCAGCAAGGCTCATTTAATTAGTTGGGGGATTGTTTCTCGATCACGGGATAAAGGTGGTTATAGATTTGGCATTGCTTGGGAAATGGCTTGGGAGATTTCCATTGGAGCCCAACTCACTTAGAGATAAAATTACTAATAGTAAGAACAGTCTTCGGGAGTATGGATGGAACTCTAAAGTGGATGTTAGAGGTTTCTGCCGCTGCCTGTGGAAATTTATAATGCTAGTTTTCTATGATTTCTTTTCTGATATTTATTCCTTGTATTTTTGGTTTCTGTTGTTCAGTTTGTTTTACTGTTGTATTGGTGGACTACTGTTTCACTTTTGTAATGACTTTCTTTTCTCTTTGAATAAAGTTTCCATTTCTTTTAAACAAAAATATAGGGTTGGGTTATAAGTGGTTGTTGTAGTGGTATTATATGTGAATGACTGATGGCTTTCTGTTTAATTGTCTTTCCCAATCATGTATGTTAAACATACATTTGATGCAGATCAAGAAAAATAATATATTTAAATAATTTATTGTTGTATCAGGTTTAGATTTATTGACAATTTCTTTCTATTTTAAAATTAATTGGGATTTTTTACATCTTTGTTTGGTCTAGAAAATTTCTAATTCAATTGGTTTAGTTTCTCTTCCTTATTTGATTAGGTTTAGACGTTTAGTTGCCTGTAAAATAATGTCTTTATATTATTATATATATATTTTTTATTTTTTTGCTTTCTTATCCTAAGTCTATTTTCTTCCCCTTTTATATTTCTCTTTTCTTGTCTTATATCACATTATTGTCCTATTCTTTCAGGAGTAATAGTAAGAAAATTGCTAAGCTTATTCTTGAAGGAGCAGTAATTGATTGTAATATTTGGGAAGAGTTGGCAAACATTAGAGCTTTCATAAAATCAGTGAAGATGGTTTCTCCATGTAATAAGAAAGTCATTCTACTAACGGGAGGGGTTTGTATTCTTGTGCACCATCTATATATATTCCAGTTATTTATGCATATTTTGTTTAAAATTGTAGGCATTTTTTTTTGGTTCTTTGTTTTTGCACACTTGATAATTGTTTTGAAATTTGTTAGCCTAAAAATGAAATCTCTCTCTCTCTCTCTCACTCTCTATATATATATATATAATAACTTTCTAATGTGGGATCCCGTATTAGAAAGTTATTAATATTTAGAAATTATCAAACTCAGGATCCCGTATAAAAAATTCGTACGGTTTCATTGATTCCAACCGATTGCAATCAGTAAAAAAAATTACATTGATTCCAACCACACGAATTTTTCGTGCGGGAATCCACTCTAAAAAGTTACAATATATGTATATATATATATACAATTTTTCTATTGTCAATTCGAACTAATATAAGATATATCAGTTCCTTGTATGTGGGCTATTGGATTTAAATGTTTTGACTTGGCTGCATTCACTTGTCAAAGCATCTCTTAAATCCAATGACCCACATGTAAGGAACTGAAATATCTTATATTAGTTCGAACTGACAATAGAAAGACTATATATGTATACTATATATATATATATATATATATATATATATATATATATATATATATATATATAAATATATATAGTAGCCAACAAACCAAAAGTTTAAGCTGATGGGAAATGACCCAACAATAGTTTTTAAGCTCTTCTAACACACCCCCTCACGTGCAGAACCAAATGGCTTGGCATGTGGCCTAAGTCCAAAGACATTCAAATTCAGAAACAAATGCAAATTCAATCGCATGAGGGGAGTTGAACTAGGATTTCTAGAACAACCAAGGCTCTTATACCATATTAGTAACCAACAGGTCCCAAAGCTTAAGCTGATGGGAAATGACCCAACAATTGTATTTAATCTCTTCTAACTATATATATATATATATATATATATATATATATATATATATATATATATATATATTAAACTTACAAATAATATTATTCTACCCATCATATTTCTCAAATTTACGGACATGTCCAAAGCTTCCATTTACATTGTTTTTGTTAGTAACCAACGTACCCAAATTCAGTCTTGCTTTCTGTCTTCAACTTCCATGCTCAGGTCTTTTTAATTGTCTTTGCAGTCATGTACAGAAGAAAATGCACTCCAAAGTGAAAAATCTTCTTTAAGAGTGGAAGTGGATCTGACAGCAAATCAAGATGTTGAATTGTCAGTGAAGGTACTATTATTGATCATTCTTTTCTTCTCTTTGGATTTTAGTGCCCATTGGTATGCTATTCCTTGTGACTTAATGATTATATAACTTGGTAATGTTAGACCCTGTATTTTATATATTCCTTAGTTACGATACATAACTTCCGTATTCAGGTAATGCTTCAACCACTTGAAGCTACATTTGATCGAGAGTTTTTTCTGAACATCATGGAGTTTTTTACTGTCTTGATGTCCTTCGAATCTCAACATGAAAGGGTGAGCTTTTATATGCACAAATTGTTTTTTTTTGTACAATCATTGTGAATTGATGTAAGCTTCATTTATGACTTAGGCTTTAGTAATTCACTCATTGATGAAATACTGTCAGCTAGATTGATCATTACACGGTGTGCCTTTATTTGTTTTTTTTTTTTTTTTTCAGTTGCTATTATTTTTGCATATATATTCTGTTTTTACATTCAATAAAATATGCTGTATTAGGATGCTTGTGCTTGTGCTGAGATAAATTAGTTAACAGTTGAAATGATGTTAGTTGATGTTGGGAGGTTTAGTAATTGCTTAATTGCTATAATTATTCATGTTAACATTTGTTTTATTGAAGTGTCATGCTTTAGTGCAGAATGTTGTATCATTTACCAAAAGAAAAACATAGATTTTTTTTTTGGGAAGGAAACAAGAACTTTATTAAAAAATGAAGAGCGTACACAAGTGAACCGGTAATCCACCCAAAACAACAAACTGAACAAAAATAAAAATTACAATCTATATATATTGGAGATAAAACTTAACAAAAAAGTTTGAAACATTGGACCTAATTCTATATGACAGTCTAACCAATCTATAGAAATAGAGTTCAAATTTCTCAACCGTTTTTGACAAGGGAGATTCTTCGACAGTAAACATGGTTAAATTTCACTTTTAAAGGCAACTATCTGCTCCTGGTTTACCCTCATTACAATCGGCTACCGCAGATGTAGGAATGAGAAGACATCAAAATCATCCTTGACTCCTTGTTTGAAAAATTATCAATTTAGTCCAAAGGTGGAGAATTAGTCCTTTTTGTCCTTGTTGTTTCATTTACTATCAACACTCCATATTGTTTCAATGCTTATTAAATTAGTCCCGCTAGACTGGTATCATTAAGCAAATCCTTTTACTGTTTGTATTATACCCTTTCATATAATACTTAAAAATTAATTGATCATATCATCCATTGAAAATTACAAAAAAGATTTTGAAAGATTACAAAATAAGTACCTATAAAATTACAAAAATACTATTTTAAAATTACTTTAAAAACCCAATAGTTATCTGAATCTAAAAGGACCACAGTATTATTTACTAGCACAAAACTTAATGGAAAGATCTAGATGGCCTAATGATTTAACATAAAACAATAGGGACCTTTTTGATAGTCAAATGGAATAGTAATGACCTTATTGATACAGAATAAACAATAGACATTGAATTGATAATTATTTATTTATTTAAACAATTGGGATGATGGTGAGATATGAATTCATCAGTAACACCCCTGCTGCTAACTTTTTAAAGATAAGAGTTAAATTATATAAGTAAGATGACTAAAATACCATCATTAAATGAAACTTTTAACTTTACTAACAGACTAACAGTAAATATTTTTTTTCTTCCAAAAGATAAAACTAAAAAGATATTTTATTAAAAAAAATCATAATTTGTATTTTACATATTATATTATGTTTAATAAAATATTATTACAACTTTTGAATTTATTTATTTATTTGAAAATTTAATTAATTTTATTTTCATTAGATATGCCTTGTAGTTAGTACTTTTTAATTTAGACTTAAGGATAAATGACTTAATTGCCTTGGTGGTGTTAACTTTAATGATACTGAATACCAATAGGGGTTGACTGTAATTAAAACAACCTTAGGGAGTTAGTGTTAATAACTTTGCTCTCTAATTAATCGGTTTTCTTTTTATGATTTGATTTGGGCCATGTTTAACTTGTTACTCCATTTCAAATGACATTACTAAGGTTCAACTCTCCACTGAAAAACTTGAAGCTCTTTATAGATGTTAGATGCAATAGACATGACTCCAAGAGGACTACTTTCCAATTGTCTTTAACATAGAATTGGTTGCCAAGATCGATACGGGATTCTTTTTAATTAAAAATACTTGTTTCTTATTTATTCATTTGAATTAGGAAGGGGTATTCGGTTAATGTATTTACTTTCTGGTGACAAATTCAATGGGTCAAAAAATGATATGTTTTGGACTGCAACATTTTTTGTTATAGGGTAGAACATTATCTTGTTATAGTATTTTTATATAGATTTTGAACCTCCCTTTTGTACTCTTTTTTCCACTAATAGAAGATTATTTTTCCCTATTTAAAATTGTTTGGACATCAACTATTTGATTGTTTGTTTTGCTCTCAAGTCAAAGGTTCTGATGTAGGACTGGAAAAGATAGATTGAAGAGATGAGAAATAGAAGGAAAAAGGGGCATTTTAAATTAGAAAAGGGAAGTGAAGGGAAGGAATTTAGAAGAAAGAGGAGAAAAATGGATGAAATAGAGTTTGGGACCTAATTATTAATTTTATCCATCAATCAGCTTTAAACAAAGAAACAAAAAGAGTTCTCTTTACAAGCCGTAAACCTAAACCAACTCATAGTAATTCTTTTAAATAATCAAAATACTTAAATATTTGGTCGTCTTGTTAGCATAGGTTCTGGTTTTGATGTGTTGTCTGGGAGGCTTACTAAGGCCTTCTCCAATGGTTCTCCATTTCTTCAAAATGGAGACCCAAACCACTCCAATGGGTCTCTATATTGAGGAACCCAAGAAGAAAAAAATGGAGATCCATTTTTGATCTCTATATTTAGAGATCCAAAATCCCATTCTCCATTTCATTATTAACCTTTTCTAATCTAATTTACCCTCATATCTATCCTTTGATTCCTATTATATCTTTTTTACATTTTTAACTAAACTCAATTAATTTACTATAACTTTTTATTCATAATTCTAATTACTATAAAAATTATACCATTAAAAATATTTTATTGAGATCTTTCATCCAAGTATAATATTGACTATATTTAAATAATTTTTAATTTTTTTAATTTATTATACCTTCTATTTTAATCAATGAACTAAAAGTATTTTTAATATTGTGTTGCAAGTCATGGAATTGAATGCTTGATTGTTTGTCTAGGCGCAAAAAAATTGAATGTAATTGAAATATTTATGTGTTGCAAGGCATACAAGAAACTATTTGAAACGATGGGTGAAGTTCATGCTCAAAGCAGACCATCCTTTTCAATTAATTGAAACATTAATATAATAGTTGTAATTCATACCCATAGTTAATAAACCAACAATACATTAACCTAAAGAATTACCATATTGATCCCACAAATGATCAATCAATGCATTTCAAAGTGCGATATGAGCCTCTTTGTCCTTAATTTGCCTATGTCGTGTAAGAAATTGTCGAAATCGTGTTGTTTCATCTGGAACCATCTCAATGTCAGGGATCGATGTTGGATTTAAATTTTCAACATTTATTGGCACAATACGCTCATCCTCGATGATCATGTTGTGCATTATGATGCAAGCAGTCATAATATCATGTAATGTGTTTTTCCCAAAAACGACACGGTCCTTTGATTATTGCAAAACGGGATTGAAGAACTCCAAATGCGCGTTCTACATCTTTTCTACATGATTCTTGTTTCATAGCAAAAAATCTTTTTTTTGGTCCTTAAGGATCATGAATAGATTGTACGAGAGTAGACCATTTAGGATATATAGCGTCTGCTAAATAATAACCAACATTGTTTTCTTTTCCCTTAATGACATAATGAGCATGGGGGCTATACCTTCAGCGAGATTTGAGAATAGATGAGATGCCTCTAACACGTTAATGTCATTATTGGAGCCTGACAAACCAAAATGTGCATGCCATAGATCATAATCTGCTACTGCTTCGAGGATAATGGTTGGGGTACCGCTACGCCCTCTGTATTGTCCTGACCATGCTGTTGGACAATTTTTCCAAACCCAATGCATACAATCTAAACTCCCCAGCATTTCTAGAAAACCATGTTTCTCACCTATTTCAAGTAGTCTTGCAACGTCATTGGCATTTGTTGATCTCAAGTACTCATTTTTGAATACCTCCACAATAGCTCGACAAAACCGCATCATGCTTTCAATAGCCGTAGACTCTCCAATTTTCACGTATTCATCGGTTGAATCTGCAGGTTGACCATATGCTAACATTCGAAACACAACGGTAATTTTCTGTAATGATGACAACCCAAGTTTGCCAACACCATCCCTACGTTGAACAAAGTAGTTGTCATGAACTCCGACGGCGTTGACAATACGAATGAATAAACTTCGACGCATTTGAAACCTTCTACGAAACGTCGACTCATTATATCTTGGATTCTCCGCAAAATAATCATTCCATAAATTCCGATGAGCTTCTTCCCTACCACGATTGATCATTATATAACCAGGAATTGAGCCTCTATGATCAATTGACTCATCGTCCTTAAAACAATTGAGATATTAAGCAATAAGGAGGTTGTTGTTTGCATGTAAGAGAAATACCATGTCCTCTTGGACATCCATATTTGCAATTTCATTTGACATTTGTACGATGTCATCATCTGAACTTGAAGAAGAAAACGAAGGTGAAGATGGAGATGGGATGTGAGATGAACTAGCTCCAAAACTCATTCTTGGAGACTAATATGAAAGTATTGGAGTGGCGAATTAGATGGTGAGATGGGAGGTGTTATTTAGCCCTTTTATAGAAAATAAAAAGATTGGGTGAGATGAATTAGGTGAAAATTTAGGTAGCAAAGATTAGATGCCATAGAAGGTTATATAAAAATTTTACAAGCTAAAATTATGCCGGAGAAAGTTAGATAAAAATAAAAAATAGTTGGGTGAAATGAATTAGGTGAAAATTTAGGTAACAAATATTAGCTGCTAGAGAAAGTTAGATAAAGAATACACAAGCTAAAATTTAGGTAAAACATATTATGTGTAGGAGAAAGTTAGATAAAAGTTATTCAATCTAAAATTTAGATAAAAAATATTAGGTGTAGGAGATAGTTAGTTAAAAATAATAATATTTTATTATTTGGAGATTGTAAAATGGAGAACGATTGGAGTTGTAAATTTATAGAGATGGAATATTCCTGGAATATTCCATTTTCAGTCTCGAAAATGAAGAAAATTTTGGAGACCGATTGGAGATGACCTAATGGTGGTAGGTGTTTGACATAAAATCCTTTCTTAAGCTTTTCAGTCCAAGATCTATAATGGTGTTCAGAAGATTGGAAGTTTAGTGTTGCTACCAAGGTTTACCTTTTTGTATGGATAGCAATTTTCTCACGCATCCTTGCATGTCAGTATCTTGTATAGAGGAAGCAAATTTTGTGCTTAAAGTTACATTGCATGTGCAAAGGATTGTGCAACAGTGGATAATCTTATACAAATAAATTCCCAGCTGGATCAAGACTAATGGAACTTCAGATTTGCTTTTATGTTGAAAGAGGCTATAAAATAGGATAATATTCTTGTAACGCTGAGGTTTCTTCTATTGTGGTTTTCTATTAAAGTATCATTTCTAGTGGTTTTCTATTAATATAAATTTTGATTGTTCGGTGAGATTCTGAAGTTCCTTTCAAATTGTTACTTTCTTGTTTTTGGTTCTCTCTTTTATACTCTTGTGTACTAGGGTTGTGTCCTTTTTTGTTTGGTATTTTAAGGTTGTTTAATGTCTGTGGAAAAGGAAAGAAAAGGTTGGAGTCTTACAGTTTAGTGTTAGAAAAGTAATTAAGTTTCATTTGAATCCTTGGTATACTTAGTTTCAGAATTTAGCTGTAAATGCTCAAATTGGGCTATGTGGGAGGCAAGTAGTTTTTATGATAAGGGCTGTCTCTCCTTGGTCTTTGCGAGTTACATCAGGCTGTCCATTTGAGAATATGTGCATCACAAACTTTCTATAAGAAGTTGAAGAAACCAAGGGATTATTGCATCATTGTCACTTTGTCACATAGTAGGTAAACAAAATCTCTTTTTCTTAATGGGTGAATTGTGTGGGTTTGCCTTTATGATGTCCTGTTTATCTTGTGAGTTGGCTTGGTCATGTGCTGTGTCCATATTATTTAACTATTTTTATCGATTTGTCACGGGAACCTCCATAATAATGAATTTGAAGTCCATTAAATGTTGGTGTTGAGGTTAGAGCATTCAAGTTTTAACTAGCGATATTTATCCTATTTCAGGTGTTGTCTTCACTAAATGGGATCAAAGATATGAAGGCGCGACTTATATCAAAAGCAGAGTGAGTCCTGGCCCTTTCCACCTACAGGAATGAGCAAGATTGGCTGTTGTATAATCTGTTTGCTTAAATACTGATTAGTAATATGTGCTTCTAAATGTTTTGCAGATACATTTTATCAAGTCGTAGAAAATTGATATGGGATGTTAGTATCACCAATGTTACCATTAATGTTCCTTGGAGGAATATAATAGCAGAGGAATGTAATCTGGTAATTTCTTGTGTATCATTTTGCAGTTAAGGATAATAAATTTTTGGATCTTGCGTTTGATTATTCGTCATGTTAAATTTGTTCTGATGTTCTGGTATTTGCTGATATCCTTATATTTCATTTGCATGTTGGAGTATTTTCTTTCTAGTGTTAATATTATGAATGATAGATATGCGTTTATATTTGAAAACTTTTTTGAATCAAAGAAAGAATGAAGAGCAAAGAGAAAGAGAAACAACCATTTGCTTGAAAAGTTATTATCACCATGCAGTAATGCACAAAATGTACAAGAGTTCGGTTTGTATAGTCGGCAAACCCCAACTAGCGAAGGATAAATTAGACTAGGATTAAGGGACATTTAAAAATAACTAATGATACTCTGATGATGTTTACCTCTATCTCTTATATGTCCTTGGAAGTCTTTCAATTGATGTCAATAATTTTCTCACTTAATTATGTAAACTTAAAATAACAATTTATACCCTTCTGAAGCATCTTAAACCTTTTTAGCTAAGTGTCTTGGTTAACACCAGTTTTGGGATGGGAAGTAATTTGTTATCGACATTAAGGTCGATTAACTGGTAATCTACTACATGGTGGCAATCATGTAATGTTGCTTCCTTTTTATTCTTTTTGATATTATTTTTCTATTCTTTGGTAGAATGTTGGGTTTTTAGTTAAGTTTTTATTACGCTTGATATGAAGGCCGTGGTCATTTTAGGTTTTGTTGTTTGTTTGTTTGTTCGTTAACTTAAGATTGTTTTCTCAGTGGATTTCTGGTTCACTTATGTAGTTGTATCCATTTTTTTTTGTCTTTGTTTCCAATCAAATAATTTTGAATTTCATTATGTGTGTTTGCCAATGTCTCTTTTATCTTGACCTACTGTAGTATGCAGGTTTTTGAATTGGAAACTCTTATTATTAAATCAATATGTGATCTAGATTCGCTCGCATCAAATATCAAAGAACAAGATTCTACTTCTAATTGGGATATTTTAATGGGCTTCCAACTTCGAGATCTCTTTAATTGCTTTGAGGTCAAACTAAATGACTGTGAGGTCAGTATTCTATTTGGTTGTGTTTTGAGTTCCATCTTCATGTTTAGTTGATATCGGACTGTTTTTAGTTGAAATCAAACTAAATGACTGTTTTGGTTCTGATTTACCAAAGTTGATATCTTGCAGATAAAGCTAGTGATGCCTCATTATCTTCAGACAGTTCATATGTTGGAGAAATTTTGCGCTTCTTGTGTTATCTCTGATGAATCAATATTAAATCAGTTCAAGGTAATTAATTTGAATTTTGATAGATGTATGTTTTCATGTAAATAAAGAATGGTCTTGTTATCACTGGTGAATCAATTATTAAATCAGTTGGAGATAGTATGATGGAAAATAAAGAGTTTTCTTTGAATTCTTTTGAAGTGGTTATCTTTTGCAATTTGTGTAATTGCTCGTGTTAAAACTCATATCTCTTGCTTCAGTTATCTATAATAGGTGCTTTTTATATCACATTTGTAAACATACACACTCAAACACAACTCCTCTCATGTTCATCCCTCCTTGTCCCACATCACTATGTATTAAGAAAACTTTTATTTTTGGCTTTTGCCTTTTTTGGGTTTTTAAAGGATTTTTAGTTTATAGAGTGGCTCTAAGTTAGTTTCTAGTTTCTTCATTTTCTTTTCCTTTTTTTTTTGGAGGATTGTTTTTATGAAGTCTTGCAGATGCTACATTTTAAACAGCCCCATCTCTTGTTAGTTTTATATCAGTGGACTGCTTGTTCTCTCTCTCTCTCTGTGTGTTCCTTTTGTATATTTTAGTTTCTGATTTTTTTTTAGAAGGATCTAAATGAAGCTTTTGTCAAGATTCAATGTGTAGGGAACTTTTGTTACTTTCCTTTATTGCAATAATTTTTTGTTTACTAAAAAAACCTCAATGATCATTTCCTATATCTAAACGAGGAAGAATTTTTAAGTGAGAAACCTTTTGTTGGAAGAAATGGTAAATGAAGATTAGATCTTGTAAATTGGATTCTCTCTGTAGAATAACATTTGATTGAGATATTTTGGAACTGTGGAATGATGGCAGTTTTTTTTTGGTTAGAATGAACAAAAGGGTTGGATATAGTGTAGAGGAGATGATATTCAGACACTGAAAGAGGTTTTATTTTTGCCATTCTTGTGGGGTTCAGTCTCTTCTGCCTTTAATGATATTTCTTACTTTTTCATCAACGGTGGAGATCCATCAGTGGATCTCCTTTTTTTTTTCTTGTATATATATATATGTTTATTTTAATTCATATTTTTCATTTCTTTTATTATTTTTTAACTGTTTTTTTCCTCTATATTTTTTTAATTATTATATATACATATATTTTGAGATAATGTTTTTATGTTGTTATTTTTAAACTAATAATGTTCTGTTGTTACTTTATTTTTTAAAAATCATTTTAATATTTAAATTTGGAAAGTATTTGAACAACATGTTGAAAGTAAAGGTGTAATAACAAAAAAATGTTTTAAGGGTAAAATTGACATTTTCAGCCTGTATTACATATTAACAAGGACAAAGTCGTACTTTTATACATATAATCACCGTTGACCGTTAGTAGTTTGTGAACAAAAACAAACAAACCAAAAAAACAAAAGAAATTTTAAAAAAAGATATATATATTTTTTGCATATTTAAAAAAAAGAATTTAGAAAGTAGCAAAAGAACCCCAAACAATTTGTTTAGGCTCTGATACCATGAACCGATTAATATTTTGTTATTATTCTTCTTCGTATAAGAGGTAGTTTATAGGAGAAATACAACTAGGAAGAATGAGGAAATCTATAATTAAGCCAATTGATTCCTTAATCAAAATATTCTAACAGTTTGGTTAAAGGGATTAAAGTGATGTAATTAAAAAAAAAACTAGGGACTAAAGTTGCTAATATGATAGACATTTACATATGTGACAGATTGCAAAAAAAAAAGGGGGACTAAAGTTGCTCATTTTGCTTGTACTCTCCACTTTCATAATGTATATTTTTGTATCTTATTTAAAAGAATTGTGGTTGAGATATTGGCAATTTCAGGTTTGCCTTATGAATGAGGTTTCTATTTTTCTTTGTTTCTGTAAGAAATAAATTATTTAATCAGTCCAAAGGATAAAAATGGGCTGTCAAAGTTGTATACCGTTTAGATTTTTCGTATAATTTGCATAGAAATTGCTTTATGTGAAATATCTAAGATGAAATTGGTTTTCTCTAGAGTGGTCTTCCTTAGTTATTCTTTTGATTTCAGGTTTATGCTTCCATATCACCGCTCCAAGCACATTTGTCGCCATCTATATATGGGTCAATCGTGGCATTGATTACCCATCTAGATAGTCAGCAATCAAGGACTGTATCTGCAATGCTAAACAATTCCAGTTCTCTTCATGTCACATCAAATCGAGTTGAGAATCCTGTTTTTGGGCTCTCTATTTCTGCGAGTTTGGAGTCAGTCAGTGTACATGTTGACCTTGAAAATGATGGAGAAAACAGCTCTCTTCTCATGCTTACTCTACAAGATTTAGATATCTGGTTTGTGATTACTTCTTGATTTGATCTTATAATACACGTGTGTGTATTCCTAGTAGCTCTATTTTTAAGAATCTTTGAACAATATAATTGAAGTTATAACTATGAATTGATTCTCGTATCTCTTGATCTTTAGGTTTTGATGTTGTGTAAGAGGGGTGTTACTGAGGCCTTTGTGGAAAACGTTACTCCTGGTTTTTATTAATGGTTTAGCATAACATTCGTGCCTGTGGCTGCCACTATAGTAAATTTGGATATTTAATCAATTATTTCCTTAACAGAATAGTTACATCAGATTGCTTGTCCAAATGTTGAAACAAGTGTTAACATTCCAAATATTTTTCAAATGTTGCTTAGGTACATCTTCTTCTTCTGCTTGTCCAAATGTTGAAACAAGTGTTAACGTTCCAAACACTTTCAAATGATGCTTAGTTACTTCTTCTTAATTGTGGTTTGTATCAGTGGTTTAGCATCTTTTTCTCTTTTTTTTTTTTTTTTTTAATTTACATCAGATTGTTTGTCCTAATGTTAAAATGAGCGTTAATATTCCAAATATTTCCAAATGTTCCTTGGTTACTATTTATATATATATATATATATATTTTAATATAACCCATTGTATGATTTACAGCTATTCTCTTCAAGAGCTCGAAGACTGCAGGATCTGCATGAAAGCATTGAAAATCTCCTTTTATCCACTGAGAGATAAAAAGGACAATCATATTTTGGCTTTATGCGGGGATGTATTTGCTTCCAGTTCTTCTCATCAGCAAGACATGCAACCATCAACTGACAAAAGCTCATCAACTGAAACTTGCTTCTTTTTGCATTATCAATCTCTAAGAACTATAGATTACTTTTGCAAGAAGTGTACAGTATGCTTGATTGATACTGATCTCCACTGCTACCCATATATATTTGCTCCGTTGATGGGGTTTTTTGATAAAATATCTTCTTATGGTTCATTTGGTGCTGGTCAGAGCTCTTCAACCACCAGGGATGATAAAAAGTTGAAAACTATGCCTGATTTTGGGTTTCAAAGGTTTGGTTTCTCAAATTTCTTTGAAACCGGGTCCACTGACCATGCAACCATTTCTTTGGATAGCTATCCATTTATTACTATCAGCAATACCGGTTTTCTTTGTAGCCTTGAAAATTCTCTTCTCCATTCCATTCCTGACTGGAGAAAAGTATTCAATGTAAGAGAGAGAAAATTGAGAAGTTCGAAATGCAGCTTAAACAGGGGATCTAAGATGCTTCCTGCGTCGTCACTGGAGTCCACATCTTATGTGGTTGAACTCCTTGTTCCAGGAAGTTCTGATGACACAAATCAATTTTTTATTGATATCAGTCTCTCTGAAATCGGAGTTCATTTCCATGACTCTTCTTGTATTATTGGAACTCTTACACTGCCGTCTTCTAAGTCTTCAGTTTCGATTAACGAAAACTCTATGGATTTATTGTTTTCCGTTGAGGGATTGGTCCTCACTTCATCCTGGTGGACTAAAACCTCCCATAAGTTTCTATGGGGTCCTTCCTTGCCAAATCTATCTCCCATTTTAAATTTACGAGTGAGGATAGGAAATGTTGGATCTTTGAGTTCTCAACTTGAAGTCAGCCTAGGCATTCAACATGTATGCTGTGTTTTACCGCCTGAATATTTGACAATTATAATTGGTTACTTTTCATTGCCTGACTGGGGTTCAAATTCAAGTGAGCAGACGGATGACTGTTCTGTTGTCTACAAGTTTGAAGTACTTGACTCCACTTTGATTGTGCCTGTGGAAAATGATTTGCACCAGTTTCTAAAGGTTGAAATGCAGCAGTTCTATTGTAGTTACATCCCTAATTGTGCTTCAGATAACATATTGGTGAACATTCCTCCCGGGTATATGGTTCCACCCCATAAAGTTGCAAAAGAGAATAAGTGTTTAAATTTATTTGGACAAGGCTTAATCCTATCATTTCTGTTGTTCAAGGATGATGGATGTGATTGCATAATGTTTGATCAAGATACTGGATGTGGAAATGTTATCTTAATTGCTCCATTTAGTGCTGATGTTTGGGTAAGAATACCCTCGGGAAGCAAATCCACTTGTGAAAGCTCTTCAGCTTCAACATGTATCATGTCAAGGGTTCACAATTGTCAACTTATGCCTGATGGTAGGACATTTTGTTGCCTAATTTCACTTGTGCTTCTGAAGTTTTATATTCATTTTGTTATTTGGAAAAGGTAATAATGGTCAGTGTATTTTTTCTTTTTTTATGGCCAGATCACTATTTTTTTGATGGATTTGAGGCTTTGCTGGAAGTCATAGATCACTTTTCCTCAGTAGGAGATGAATCCAAATTATTTACCACTGATGTTCCACATTTTCTTCAGCTAAAGAAGTGTCTAAGGGAAAGCAGTACAGTTACACCTGTTGCCTCTGGCATGATCTTTACAGAAGTTAGATGTTGTTTTGATTCACTGCTGGTAAAGCTGCATCACTTCGTTAAAGACCCAGTTTTACTAAAACCAGTGGCTGAGGTGGAAATGCAATTTATGTTCTCTGCATCATTGGTGAATGAGACACTTATGAGCTTGGATGCTAATTTTTCTTCTTTTGCATTACATTCACTGCTTAATTCTGTCATATTAGCAAAATGCACCATCAACCACTCAACTCCGTCAGTTCTTGGTGTCTGTTTCTCAAAATCTGATCACGAGGAATATGTGTTTCATATTTCTCTTCCTTCTTTTGATGTTTGGCTTCACTTTTACGATTTGACTGAGATCATTGACCTTTGCCACATTTATTCTCAAAAAATGGCAAAAACAGCACATGTGGATGTATCATTGATGAATTCGGCCATAGGTACGGTGGATATGATTGAAACTTTGGCAATTACTCCATCACAAAGTTCTGTTCAAAAATCAAGTATGTCAACTCACTACGTGTCACAGAACATGAAGCAAGATACTGCTATCCTTATTTTAAGGTCAGAAAATATAGGCATTACAGTTCATTTTCCTATCTGGGTGAATGAAGAAGCAATCAGAGAATATGGTGTAACTGAAATTGATGAGGATGTGCCCCAAAATGTTTCATCTAGCCATATTGTAGGGAAGAACAGTAAATATATCTCCATTACAACACACAGTAAAAATAGTGAAATAATTATATCTGGAAAAAATGTCAAATTGAAGGTTATTCTTGACAAAACAAGCGGTTCTGTAGGGACAACTGAGGAGAGTAGTGTTAACTCTTGGCCTTTCTTCCAAATATTTCAAGTTGATGTGGAAACAGAGATCTGTAGGGATCAGATGGAGCTTGTGCGCACTAATGTAAACGTTCTGTGCCATAGGATAGATTTATGGCTTTCACATCGAGTACTTTACTTTTGGCGTGGTGTGGTGTTTGACATCCCTGAGGCTGGGTCTTCCTCTTCCCAACTTGCGATACCTAGTATGAATTTTAAAATTCAGTTAAGGAAAATGTCTCTACTTATATCTGATGGAAGGGTATGTTTTCAATTTTAACTAAACCTATAGATACTTTTGCATAATTTTCATGACAGAATTATTATTCAAGATGTTATAATTGTGACTGGCAGCTTCTGTCATTGGACTATACTTTCCTCATGATACTCCTTGTTGCTCATTCTTCCCAAGTCTTTTAATTTTTATGTATTCTATAGTTTTTCTTAATGGATAGTTATGCATTTCTTGACTATTCTTTTTAATCTGATTGATTTTTGTTTACTGTACGGTATTTTACTTGGCATGATATATAGCGTATTTGCACTATGCCAATTGTGCTATAACCACCACCATCAGAATCTAAGGCTTGGAGCCATGGGGGTTAATATTGGCTAGTTTGTTTTGTAAATGTGAAGCTCAAATCGTTGTTTGGACCATTGTTAAACAAGTTTGAATCTAAGTTAAACTGCAAATATTGAACTTGACAAATCAATACATGTTAGCAAATTATATACATTACATCATATCAGGTTACATTGTTGAAAAGCTCAACTGACTTTTTCTCAACTTTGGGCCATCTCTCTCTATCTCTCTCCAAATTTAAGTTACTGATACATATTCTTTTTTAGTTCTTTAATGCCAAATTTATAGTAGCTGTTAGAGTTTTTAGGTTTTTATATTTATATATTTTTATGTGGATGTGAGATTATAAGATCGCATAAGGTTGAACTTTTTTATCACACGGTTTGCTTCAAATCTTGCTATGTGCTTCAAGGTTTCTATGTTAATTTATTTTCTTTGCTTTTTTGAAGTGGAGCTGTAGTGGACATCTGTTGGAAATTCTTATATGCAACTTCATGTTACATACTAGTGTGACTGAAAGTAGCACGGATGGCTCGGTTACAAGTGAACTTATAGTAAACTATAATAACATTCGAAAGGTATATTAATTACAAAAATATTGGTTTTCTTCATTTGGTGGGTGCTAATAAATGTGTCAGTTGTTTGTTGTTTTGGGTGCACTACTGGTTCACTTATGTAGTTTCTTCATTTTTTAATAATGTTTTTGTTTCTTATCAATAAATAAATGCATCAGTTATATTGGTTGTAGGTCTCATGGGAGCCTTTTATCGAACCGTGGAAGTTTCAGATAAACATGACAAGAAAACATGAGATGACTGCTCTTTTAAACAGCTCTGTTATTACCGATATTGATCTCACAACAACGGCACAGCTTAACTTGAACTTAACAGAATCCCTTGTTGAGGTAAAATTATCATTTTATCTGCATGCTGGATCACCTTTTATTTTTTGACAATTACTTAGAGATGTGACTGGACATCCATTGAAAAGTGAAAAGATCGATTGTGTTTTGCCTACTGCTCCTGTGCATCTTTTTTTAAAGGATCCATAATTGAAATGGAGGTTTTCTGATTGATTTTTTAAAATTATTGAAACAATTTTGTGTTGTAAGAATTTTAGATATGAATATCAATGTTTTTGATGTTTTTGTTGTTCTTGATGGATATTCACCTTCGTTAAATGCTAGTGTGAATACATCACTATGATAATTTTGTTGACTCCTAAATATGTGGAAATGATTTAATTGATTTTCTTGGTTGCTGAAATTTCCTATTTTTAGTGTGACCAACTTCTGGTTTCTTTTCCTGTTTAGACCACAATAAGCTATTTGTTAAGAAATATACAGGCTGATAGCTGGCCCTAGCCCTTGACAATAGCTTGAGATTATTGGTTTCCTTTTTCTCCATGAAATTATGATTGCAGGTATCTTAAGTTTTTTTATTGTTTATTGTAGTGTGTTTTGAGGACAGTTGAGATGATCAAGGATGCTTGGGGTCTAGTGGGACCAGATGATTGTCCTGGAAACCAGATATCCGTTAATCCTCAGTTAACTGAAAATATTCATGGAGGAAGATATGCACCTTATGTTCTTCAAAACTTGACTGCCTTGCCTCTAACATTCAGTGTTTGCCAAGGGATACTCAATTCTAATGAATTTGATGTGTCGGATACAAAGGATGGTAAACCTATGCAACCAGGGGCTTCTATTCCAATTTATCTAAATGAAACTCCTTACGAACAGCTTTTTCGGTATCGGTCCGCTTATTCTTCTGACAGGCTTAGTGAAAAGCAATCAAATGCAGTGGCTCATCATTTTATGACTGTTCAACTTGATGGCACTTATGTACCCTCTATTCCTATTTCTATGGATCTCGTAGGACTTACCTACTTTGAGGTTGATTTTTCAAAGGCTTCGAAAAAGATAGAATCTGAAGAAACTGGAGAAGCTTTTAAATACAATATGAACATTGAAGAGAATGTTAATGATCATACTAATAGTGGTTCTCTTGTCCCTGTTGTGTTTGATGTTTCGGTGCAGGGTTATAGTAAGTTAATACGATTGTACTCAACGGTAGGTGCAAAATAAACTATTTTTTGTTGCTTCCAGTGCTCTTCAATTCTTCAGCATCCTCTTACATTACTTCACTTCAGGTCATACTTTCAAATGCAACTTCTGTACCACTGGAACTACGGTTTGATATTCCATTTAGCGTATCCCCTAAGGTATCATTTTATCAACTATAAAACGGTTTCATTTATATTTCAGCTCGACATTTATCCCAATCTCAGACTATTTTTAAACTTCTTGTTTTGTTATTTAGATTCTAGACCCAATATATCCTGGTCAGGAGTTTCCTCTACCTCTCCATCTGGCTGAAGCTGGTCGCATGAGGTGGCGTCCATTGGGAAAATCTTATCTGTGGAGCGAAGCCCATAATATATCCAATATTCTTTTACAGGAGAGCAAACTTGGATATCTTCGGTCTTTTGTTTGTTATCCATCTCATCCAAGCAGTGACCCCTTTCGTTGTTGCATATCAGTTCAAAATATTCTGTTGCCTTCATCTGTTAGCTCAAGAAAAGGTTCATCTTGTCGTGCTAATAACTCAAAGAATCGATTCATTCACCTGGTGACCTTAAGTACACCATTTGTAGTAAACAACTACCTTCCTGAGACTGTAACATTGACAATTGAAACTGGTGGGATTACACGTACTGCATTGCTTTCAGAGGTTTGTAACTAACTTTGCTGAGATGATATGTCTTTATCTGGATGAATGTAGATCCGTGTGTCTTTCAAATTGAGGTTGCAGAATCCTTTAATGTGATTACATACGTTATTGTTTTCCAGGTTCAAACTTCATTTCATGATATTGACCCTTCGCATGACCTAGGACTGGAGTTAAATATTAATGGATTCAGACCTTCAGTTTTGAAGTTTCCACGTGCAGAAACATTCAGTACAATGGCTAAGCTCAGTTCAACAATTTTTTCTCTTTCTGAAAATGTTACCTTGGATCCTGTGTTATCTAGCGGTAATTTTTGCTTAGTGTTGATATTTTTTGAAGGATTATATTTAAATCAATTTTGTTAACAGTATCTCTATTATGTTTTCGTAGATTCAACATATGTTAATGTGGAAAAGACAATGAATGCATTTTCTGGTGCTCGAGAAGTCTTCATTTCTGTTCCGTTTCTTCTATATAATTGCACTGGTTTTCCCCTCATTATTTCACACTCTACTGGTGAAAATAAAGGATGTGGCTGCACGGTTGCTTGCTCTTATGATTTAGTTGAACAGGAACTACAAGAAGGCAAAAAAGATGGCCTAAGCCTTTTATCTTTAGACCAGGACACCCATGTTGGAGCTCCTGAGATTGATGGCCGGGGAAATTCTTTGTTGAAAAATCATATTGTTTCAACTAGGAAAAATGTGAATCCAGATTTGATGAAATTTCTAAGCAAGCCTTTGATTTCTCATCGCTCTGCAGAACTGTTTCCTGAGCAATCAAACAGGCATGATTTTGGAGGACAAAAGGCTTCTGTATATAGTGTGGATAACCGTTTGTGTTTGTCCAAACGATCATCTTTAAAGGAAACCGACTTTATCAATAATGGGCCAGTAAAGGTTCAGGCATGCATGTATTCTCCACTTCCTGTTTCAACTGCAAGTGAAATTTTGGTTCGTGTAAGTAGGTGCCTTACTCGATGTGTGACACAAAATGTTCCCAGTTCTTCATGGTCTGGACCATTTCCTCTTGTTCCACCCAGTGGTTCGACAAGTGTTACTGTTCCTCAACCATCATCAAATGCTGCATTTATAATTTCTGTGACAGCAAGTGGTCTAACTGGACCATTTGCTGGGAGGACACGAGCTATTACATTCCAACCGAGGTGATGATTTGCAGTTAAATATTGAATTATGTTATCTAGAAATATTATTCATATTTGTACAATCTTGTTTCCCTCTTTTGTTGATATTCTTATGTTCTGCAGATATGTAATTAGTAATGCATGCAGCAAGGACTTATGTTATAAACAGAAAGGAACAGATTTTGTCTTTAATTTGGGCATTGGACAGCATTCTCATCTTCACTTGACAGATACAGCAAGGTATTTCCCTTGTGTAGTTTGTAAGATGTCATGAACTTGAATACGGATGTGATATATTTAGGTGAAATAAGAACATAAGGATATATATAGCTTAGTTAACGAGATAAATTATTTGTGTTGCTTGATATAATATTTTCTTTCCCATCAAGAAAACTAGAGATTTCAGTTCTTGAGATAGTGTTTGCCCTAGAATAGAATTGAATAGCGTCTGTTTAACAGTTTTGTTTGAGTTCTAAGTTATGTAATTGATAGTTGCTTTCTATTGGAATTTTATAAGTTTATGTGAAGAATTGTGGTGTAAATTATATCTCTATGAACATTGATTTGTTATTGTGATTAAAATAGAAAAAAAAAAAAATCCAGAGTGCTTAAATGCTATTGTTTAGCCCTTCCCCATCAGTTTAAGCTTTTAGGTTTGATGGTTATTACTTATTAGCATGATATCAAAGCCGGGTTGTCCCATGAGTCCTGGGGTCAAGTCCCCTCACGTGATTATTTGAATTTGTTATTAGCTATATGAACATGTTGTGTGATGTTGTGTATTTGTGTTTGGCATCGATCCCCGTGGCAAGCTCGTTGATTACGTGAGAGGGTGCGTTAGAGTGTTTAAATACTATTGTTGGGCACATTCCTACCAGTTTTAGCTTTAAGGTCCGATGGTTACTAACAATTTTTTTTTGTTAAAGTACTTGAATTCTATTGTTGAGCCTTTTTCTTACAATTTAAGCTTTTGGGTCTAATGCTTACTCAACATAGTGTCAAAGTCTTGTATTACCATCTTTTTTTTTTTTTGAAAAAAAAAAGTCTTGTTTTACACAAGATTGTCTGGGTTCAAGTCCTTCCACTTGATTATTGTTATATGTTATTTAAATATGTTATGTATTGTGTTTAAGTTTGAGTCATATGGCAACCCTGTTGGTCTTGTACGTGAGAGGGTGTGTTAGAGTACTTAAATACTATCATTGTACACTTTTCGCACAACTTAAGCTTTTGGGTCAAGTGGTTCAAAAAACATTTCTCCCAATATTTTTGTGTGATTAGTATGCTCTTCATTTGCTCAAAACCTATAACACAGGATATTAGAAGAAATCATTACCTCACTCTGAACAAGCTTTAATTCCAACTCATTTACGCCTAGTTTCATTTATAAATTTTAAGAAATGTTGTCTGCAGACTGCATTTGCTTGATTCCTACTATTTACATTGATAAATCGGCCTCATTAGGCAGCCTGCATGTCCTTTATTGTTACTGTTAATTTTTGTTATCTATAGCTCATTGAGATCAATTATTGCTTCTTGATTAGGGGTTATGGCCATTACACCGTAGTCCATATCAAGTTATTTAGTGTGATTATCTTAATCTATCCCAATAGATGGTATTAAAGCCTCATCCTTAATGAAGTAGATTTTGAAAGTGAGGTGACAGGACGGTGTTGGGTCAAATAACCACATATGATTGATTGGAGTCCAAAATCATTTCGGGCAGCTGATTTACACAAGAGCTTTATTTTGTAGTTTCCCTTATACCGTTGTTCTTATTTTGTAGTTTCCCTTACACTGTCATTTGGAAAAACGTTTCTCTGCCATGTTTATTCACATAATATCTACATTATTAAGAAATAATCATCTAATAAGTTCTCTCCAACAATGTTTTAAAAAACATTTTTAGTATTGAGGCCTTTTCCTCTACTGATAGTTAAAATACATAAAAAGCACATAAAATTTCATAAATCAACCAATAATCACATAATCATGTTAATAATCGTTAACAACCTATTTTATCTTATAAATATTGAGTTACAAAGCTAAATGTAAGGTTTAGAACTTTGCAAACAACCAATAACACAGCATAATTCATAAAATTATTAACATGCCATCATACAGACAACAAAGATGTTAGTTTTTAGGCTATAGTTATTCCCAACTCAAACAAAACCAACTTCATAACATTATCAATGCATCTTCATGTTGGGTTGTGAAGATTGGATTAGTTTAGTTGTGCTATGCTAACGCACTCGGTGGTCGAATTATAAAGGCCGGTAACATTGGGTCAAATGGGCCTTCAAAACAATTTAAAACCCAACATTTATCAGCCACTAGTGAGGCTTCCGCCTCACTATCGTATTGAGGCATAGTTTTGAGGCGTCAGCCTTAATAGCAAGTAGTGAGGCGTCTGCCTCAATACGATTTTTCCTAAAAAAACGTACTGAGGCGTGCCTCACTACTTTTTTAAAACACTGCTATCCAGTTTTGGTTACGTACTGTGTCTACTTATTTCAGGGAATTACTGGTTTCCATTCGCTTTGATGAACCCGGATGGCAATGGTCCGGCAGCTTCCTGCCAGATCAGCTTGGTGATACTCAATTAAAAATGCGCAATTATGTGTCTGGTGCTCTAAAAACGATAAGGGTGGAGGTGCAGAATGCTGATGTTTCTATTAGGGATGAAAAGATTGTTGGAAGTCTCCATGGAAATTCTGGGACAAACCTGATTCTTTTATCGGATGATGATACTGGTTATATGCCCTACAGAATTGATAATTTCTCAATGGAGGTAGTTGATTGTTTTATAATACTTGAATTAGGTATGGTCTCTTACAAGTTCTTTACGGTATTTCTGCTGATTTCTAGAGGTTACGGATCTACCAACAAAGGTGTGAAACTTTTGATACTATTATTCATCCTTACACTTCTTGCCCTTATGCATGGGATGAAACCTGTTATCCCCACCGTCTCATTGTTGAGGTATGTGTACTATCTCTCTCTCTCTTCCCCGATACTTTTTACTGAAATGACGTATAGTTTTCTAATTCTTATTAATGAATTTTTGTTCAATATATATAAGGTGCCTGGCGAGCGTGTTCTGGGGTCATACATTCTTGATGATTTGAAAGACCACATACCTGTTCACTTACATTCAACTGCAGAGGTACACTGATCTTCTCTTTATCCATCACGGTAATCCTGCTACAATGGTGGTTGGATTAGATAATTTGCATGGTCATGTCAGGTACTATATATACTGCATTGAAGTTAATTGTCCTGCAGAAATTTTAGGAAAGAGTGCGATCTCTGTGATAAATTAAAAGATTCTGAAGGATTTTTAACAGTCTCTAAATCCCTTAGGTTATGATGTGGGAAATTTCAGAAAATAAAAGTTTTGTCATTACGTAAGACAAATTAAACTGACTTGTATATAGTGTGGCCACAAAATAATTGCCTACCTGGTTAGTCTGACTCAAGGTGAAGAAGCTATGGTGCAGTGGAGGAAAGGGTGGTTGATGATAGTCCATTTTACTCCAATAGAATATAGCTCACCACTTCCAGTTGGATTTGGTGTACTCATGTATCTTCTTGTTTGATAAAATGAGTAATTCTTTAGAAATTTTTTACTTAAAGATCCTTTCTTGATCCATTAAAAATATTTTTTAAGTGGAAAGGAGAAAAAGTGAGATACTTTGACGATTAACAATGGAACCCTTCCAGATTTCATGTTTATGATGCCATCTAAACATACTCCATGTCATGGTCAGTTATGTTTTACGTAAAATGTGGTTCAAACTTGCTTCAGCTTACAGATTATTAACATTCCTACAAATTAGGCTTTGCAGTGTTTATTTTCCCTTTTTCTCCACTTGGTTAAACAACTGAAGCCATGATAAAGGTAGAGACACAGCAAATGAGCAGTTTAATGTTACGGTGTTACCTTGTCCATCACCCTCTGTTATTTTCCTTGCATAAATTAGATACACTTTCGCAGTTACTAGTTGGTTCCCCCAAGCTTGATTTGTCATTTACTTTGATGAATTTCATTAATTTTTCAATTTTCAGAAACCTGAAAGGACTTTGCTTTTATCTAACCATGCCGAGGGAGCGACAAAGGTATGTTTTGTATGGTTTTTTGCCTCCTTATTAGAAGATATGTCAGTGAGTGAATGTTTCCTTCTGATACAGGTGTTCAGCATTATTGATTCAAGTTACCATATTCTGAAAGATATGAAGAATCCAACTGACCTTCGGTCCCAAGGAAGAAGAGAACATAGGCAGAAACAGGATAACTTTGTCACATACAGAGAGAGAATTTCATTCAATATTCCATATATTGGTCTTTCTGTCATAAATTTATATCCACAGGTACATTAAATGGTAGCTGTAATTTCTCTCTTTTCCATTTTGGTTTTGGGCTTGCTGGCCAAGCCATTTATTTCATATTTGAAGAGAACTTTTAAAGTCCATTAACCATTTATTCCCTTTTTAGGAATTACTTTTTGCTTGTGCAAAAAACGTAACTATTGATCTGCTTCAGAGTCTGGATCGACAACAACTCTCTTTTCAAGTCTCTTCATTACAGTTAGACAACCAGTTGCCCTCAACCCCATATCCTGTTATTCTGTCTTTCAATCAAGCTGGCCACAGAACTAAGGATGACGGTGTGAAATTGAGAAGTGAAGGAGGATTGCAGATTACTTCCGATAGTTCTTTTGATCCTGTATTCTACCTATCTGTGGCAAAGTGGAGGAAAAAAGATATCTCATTGGTTTCATTTGAACATATAAGTTTGAGGTGCCTATAGCCACATCAAACATTATCTCAATTGTTAGTTAAATATTTCACTGATTATTATATTTTGTTAAATGCTTGCAGAATATCTGATTTTCGTCTTGAACTTGAGCAAGAAGTGATATTAGGCATGCTTGAGTTCTTGAAAACAGTCTCTCAAAGGTTTCAGAGTGCAGTTGTGCCATTTTCCATTCCTGCACTGCATCCTATTACAAATGATTTGGGTTCTGTAAAGGAGTCATCTGTCCATACTCATAATTTTGAGTATGTGAAAACAAAACATGACCAATCTCAAGGAATGGATGATCCCGCATTTAGTAGAAGTCACAGAAACAGTTCATTGCTACCTTCAATTGTTCCAGTTGGTGCTCCTTGGCAGCAAATCTACCTTTTGGCCAGAAGACAGAAGAAAATATATGTGGAATTGTTTGATTTGTCCCCAATCAAGTTCTCTTTAAGGTGAAATTGTTACCCAAATCGAACTGCATCCCAATAATATGGTTAATTTCACCCAAATCGAACTGCATCCCAATAATATGGTTTTAACCCTCCCTCTATTACTTGCCTAGTGACCCAGACCTTTTTGTTTTACAGCTTTTCTAGCGCTCCATGGATGCTTAGGAATGGGGTTCCAACTTCTGGAGAATCACTTATCCATGTAAGTGGCCCTGCTTTATATGCTAAGGTTCCTATACATGATTTTGTGTTCTATCATCTAATAGGATCCAAAGCCTAATTTTAGCTCAGTATATCTCAGTTTGTGGGACATAATATTGACTTTTCAACGACAGAAGTTTTGTTCAGTGAATGACATCAGAAATTTTTATTTTAGTTGCCTATGTCGATAGTTTGTGGGATAGGGCTTGACATTTAGCTTCTTTTTTGGCCTCTCTTACAGATGAATTTCAAAACACTTCGCTCTCTCTTACAGATGAATTTCAAAACACTTCCCTCTTTTTCATTCGGCTAAGTTGGGAGGTTGCTGTGTGATAATTGTTGTGGGATTTTTGATGTATTTATTGTTCTTTTTGTGGGGCCTGTTGTCTGGTGTTTGATATTGGTTTTCAGGTCAGTTTTTGTTTGTACAGTCTTTTGTTAAGAGCTTTGGTTTGTCCAAATAACTCTTTTCAATTGCTTGTGGATTGCTTGTTTACTTTTTGTTTTAAGAAAAGTTTTTTTATTCTTGTATTGTATATAAAAAAAAAAAATTCCCTACAATAATGGTTCCTTACTTTTCACCAAAAACTTTACCATGATTTTCATGACCAAATAAAAAAAAAGTTTAATGAAAGAAAGATTTCTCCGAAAAGCTTTAGCAATGACTGATGTGCAATGGATTTATGCTAGAATTATCCAGAATTTCTTTACAGTCACTAGAATTGTCTTGACCTCGAAATACTAGAACCTCATGGGACTAAGAGGTTATGAAATGTGAGATTATGTTGAAACAGAGGCTTAATATCACTGACCATCCAGAAATTTGATAAGAAAGGAATAACCAAATACAAGTTGCTTTCTGTTGGAATTAGTTATATCTGTCCCACATTTATTTTATCTTTGACTTAGTCAGATTCTTGTTTTTCTTTAATGTTTATCAATAAGAGGTTTGATAGGTTTGTTATCAAAATCTCATCTTGTTTCCTAAGATAGTGCTGTACTTATCTTTACTAGAAAGGTAGTTGTTATCTCTAAGTTTAGGAGTTATCTAGAGTCTTGAAATTGTGTATTTATCAGAGTGAGCATCAGAAATAAAAATAGGAGAAAAAATATTAAGATTTCTCACATAATTTCTCATGGTATCAGAGGATTCTCTGAATCATAAAATCCAGAAATGACAAAATATGGGATGGCCACTCTGAGTTCTTATAATATCAACTCAGAATCATCTACCTCCAATAATAATGGAGGTGGAGGTTCAGATAATTCACATATTCCACATCTGCCCATCACTAGTGACAAACTAAATGGGCATAACTACTTGCAATGGTCACAATCAGTGATGATGTTCATCTGCGGCAAAGGTAAAGACGACTACCTCACTAGAGTTGCAGAGTCACCCGCAAAGGAGGAGCCAACTTATAAGCAATGGAAGACAGAAAACAACATGGTGATGTCCTGGCTTATTAATTCCATGAATAACAATATTGGTGAAAATTTCCTACTGTATGAAACTGCAACGGAGATTTGGGAGGCTGCCAAGGAAACTTATTCCAGCAATGACAACATGTCAGAGCTGTTTGGAATCGAGAGTATATTATATGATCTTCGTCAAGGAGATTTATCAGTTACCCAATACTATAATACTCTTACACAACACTGGCAGCAGCTGGACATGTTTTAAAAGTACAAATGGACATGTAACAAGGATGAGGTTTTATACAAGGAAATTGTTGAGCAAAAGAGGATCTTCAAATTCTTGCTTGGCCTGAATCAGAACCTGGATGAAGTTCGAGGAAGAGTTCTCGGAAACAAGTCATTACCTAAGATCCGTGAAGTGTTTTCCGAAGTTCGAAGAGAGGAAAGTCGGAAGAAAGTAATGATGGGATCTCAGGTTAAACCAGAAAGTGATGTCTTAACCAATGAGAGTTCTGCACTTGCTGCTCGAGGAACTCAAACTTACTTAAGTAATAATCGGCCAAGAAAGGGAAGACCATGGTGTGACCATTGTCGAAGACCTGGACACACCAAGGAGACATGCTGGAAAATCCATGGAAAACCACCAGATTGGAAGCCAATCTGCTACAACAATAACAGAGAGGGCCGTGGGAACAGGTGGCAGGAGCTGAAAATCAAACACTTGTAGAATCAAGTCCTTTTAGCAAGGAGCAAATGGAAGTTCTACAGAGTTTGTTCAACCAACCAAATCAGAGTCTTGTAGCATCAACTATTGGGACTGGGTCATTAGCACAGAAAGGTAACTTTCGTAATGCCCTAAATGTAAAAAAGGAGAATTCTAATTCGTGGATTGTAGATTCTGGTGCATCTGACCATATGAGATATCAAACTTTTCAAGACATACAATCCATGCTATGGTAACTCTAATGTACGGATTGCAGATGGCTCACTATCTAAGGTGGCGGGTACTGGATCTGTGGTGATTTCAGAAGAAATAACTCTTCATACAGTTCTATTAGTACCAAATTTAGATTGTAACTTATTATCTATTAGCAAACTCACACAGGAACTAAAAAGTATTGCTAAATTCTTTCCCAGTTATTGTGAATTTCAGGACTCAGTTTCGGGTAGGACGATTGGCAATGCTAAGGTGTGTTCGGGGCTCTACATTCTGGAAGCTAACAATTGCCCAGATAGACAATTCCAATCAGCAGAACTTGTGTCTCTTAAGAGTCAGCTTAGTCTTAGTTCAAATGATAATAAAGATAGTTCAATCATGATGTGGCACTATCGTCTAGGTCACCCAAATTTCATGTACCTTGAAAAGATTTTTCCTTCATTATTTAAGAATAAAAATCCGAACTCTTTTTTGTGTGAAATCTGTCAATTAGCAAAATACACTCGCCAACCATTCCCAAATCACTTGTACAAATCATCGCATCCATTTTCTATAATTCACAGTGATGTTTGGGGTCCCTCTAGGGTCAATAACATAACTGGAACAAAGTGGTTTGTGTCTTTTATAGACGACCATACTCGGATTACTTGGGTGTTTCTTATGAAAGAAAAGTCTGAAGTTGGAATTTTTTTTTAAAATTTTCACAGTATGATCAAAACCCAATTTCAAGCTAGGATTCAAGTGTTAAGAACAGACAATGGGAAAGAGTACTTTAATTCTATATTAGGTAATTATCTGTTGGATGAAGGGATCATTCATCAAAGTTCTTGCGTGGATACTCCTCAGCAAAATGGAGTATCAGAACGCAAAAATAGACATCTCCTAGAGGTAGCTAGGTCCCTAATGTTCACAGCTAATTTCCCTAAAAATTTCTGGGGAGAAGCTGTCTTGACTGCAGCATATCTCATTAATAGGTTGCCATCTAGAGTCCTTAAGTTCCAAACTCCATGTCAAACCATTTTAAAATTATATCCAAATACCCGACTCATTTCTCATCTTCCTACTAAGATATTCGGGTGCACTGCGTTTGTTCATGTTCACAAACAAAATAGGAGCAAACTTGATCCCAACTCTGTGAAATGTATGTTTATAAGGTATTCACTTACGCAAAAGGGATACAAATGTTATTCCCCTGCAACTAAACGGTTTTATACCTCTATAGATGTTACTTTTCATGAAATTCAGCCATATTATCCCAAAACACAAATTCAGAGGGGAGATAAAAATCAAGAATTTGGACTGGTCTCTACACCAGTTAGATGTGAAAAACGCCTTCCTCAATGGCGACCTAGAAGAGGTGTATATGGATATTCCTCCAGGGCTTGAGACACATGCAAACATCAACAAAGTCTGTAGGCTCAGAAAATCTCTAAATGGCCTCAAGCAACCGCCACGAGCTTGGTTCGATAGATTCACAAAAGCAGTAAAGAAATATGGGTACTCACAGTGCCAGACAGATCATACACTTTTTGTTAAGCACTCATCTAGTAAAATCACAGTGCTTATAGTGTATGTAGATGACATCATTCTTACAGGGAATGATGAGGAAGAAGTGCAGAAGCTGAAGGGATTTTTAGCAAGAGAATTTGAGATCAAAGACCTTGGAGATCTTAAATATTTTCTAGGAATGGAAATTGCACGGTCAAGGAAGGGTCTCTCAGTGTCTCAACGCAAATATACTATAGATTTGCTGAGAGAGACTGGTATGCTAGGCTGCAAACCAGCAGAGACACCAATGGATAATACCATCAAACTGAGAACTGTTGAGGGGAGTGCTCCAATAGACAAGGGTTGATATCAAAGGCTGGTGGGAAAACTAATTTACCTATCCCACACTAGACCAGATATCAGTTTTGCTGTCAGCTCTGAAAGTCAATTTATGAACTCCCCAACTGAAGAGCATATGAAAGTTGTGTATCGAATCTTGAGGTACTTGAAGATGACACCAGGAAAGGGCTTGTATTTCAAGAAGGGGTCCAGCAGAGATGTGGAAATGTTCACAGATGCAGATTGGGCTGGTTCAGCCACAGACCGATTGTCAACTTCAGGTTATTGCACCTATGTATGGGGGAATCTCGTCACTTGGCGGAGCAAAAAACAGTCTGTGGTCTCTCGGAGTAGTGCAGAAGCGGAATTTCGAGCAATGGTTCATGGAATATGTGAAGGTTTCTGGCTAAGAAGACTGCTACTTGAGCTAAAAATTTCTGTTGATGGGGCAATGAAATTATTCTGTGACAATCAAGCTGCTATAAGTATAGCCAAGAACCCAGTTCATCATGACAGAACAAAACATGTGGAGATAGATCGCCACTTCATCAAAGAAAAGTTAGTAGAAGGAAGTGTTGATTTGATCTACACACCAACTGTCTCAAACAGCAGATATCCTCACCAAAGCACTCCCTAGAACTGTTTTCGAAAATCTGAGTTCCAAGCTGGGTCACATCAATATCTACAACCCAGCTTGAGGGGGGGTGTTGGAATTAGTTATATCTGTCCCACATTTATTTTATCTTTGACTTAGTCAGTTTCTTGTTTTTCTTTAATGTTTATCAATAAGAGGTTTGATAGGTTTGTTATCAAACTCTCATCTTGTTTCCTAAGATAGTGCTGTACTTATCTTTACTAGAAAGGTAGTTGTTATCTCTAAGTTTAGGAGTTATCTAGAGTCTTGAAATTGTGTATTTATTAGAGTGAGCATCAGAAATAAAAATAGGAGAAAAAATATTAAGATTTCTCACATAATTTCTCACTTTCTAAAGGATGAGAGATAAGAAACAAGTAATGCAAAGAGACACTGTATACTTGAAGAGTATGAGTGGCTAAATTGATTTCTATATATTAGATGTATGATTTTAGCTGCTGAAGTGTCTTACATAGATGACATTCGAGTTAAAATTTCTGGTGCAAAGCAAAACATTCAATCATTTCTTTTCACTTGATTAGAACGCTTTTTTGACTATCTGAGTTACTTGATTGATGCACTGATATCATATCATTGATGAAGCTGTAAATATATGATTTCTTCTGAGGATTTATAGTATCCCCTATAAGGTTGCTTTCTCTTCTTATGAAAAATAAAAAAGGGCATAATATGACGGTCAAGTTTAGATTTCTTTTCTCTGTTGCTTTTAGACATTCATGCATAACCTGTGTTACTTTGAAGATCTGCTAAACTGTATGTGTTTAACTATATTATTTGTAACGACAAATTGCAGAGAGGTCTTATGGCTCTTGCTGATGTAGAGGGAGCACAAATTCATCTCAGACAATTGACAATTGCACATCATATGGCTAGTTGGGAATCTATCCAGGAGATCCTCATGAGACACTATACTCGGCAATTTCTTCATGAGATGTACAAGGTAAATATTGCATACTTATGTAAGGGATTTGTTCACAGCTTCTCAGTCTTAATAAGTAGTACTTTGCTAGTGCATGACATGTGATAGATAGGTTGTATGATCTATTGTGATTCAAATATATATGCAAATTGTTAATTATTTTATGCCTGTATTTAAGAATACTGTGCTGGCTTGCGGTTACCTATATTCTTATTGAACATTTAGTTGATTTTAAGCTTTTTAATCCATCTGGAGTATTGCCTGCTTCTATCTAAAAGACTTGATGAAAGAAGGGGATAGCAGAATGTCCTCAGACTAAATGTTGTTTCTTTGTTGTACTGATAATAATATATCATCCTGCCCGGTGTCCCATGTAATCTGTCTATCAAATCTTTAAAAATTGATTGTTTACTTTCAAAGGGTTTGTTAACAAGCACCGGGACACACCTAAGAAAACAAACTTAATTAATCCTAATGACTCAGGAAAGTGACACCTTTGTTAAAACATTGTCAATCCCATGCATTCTCATAATCCCATGTGTAGCTGTTTTTGGTCAATGGTCTTGGGGAAATAAAGTTGTTTTTGTGTTATAATTCGTAGATGTCTCGTCATCATACCAAATCACGGATTTAGCTGGGATAAGATATTTATTTATGTTGGCAAAGTAGTTGCATCATACCAAGTTTGTCCTTTGTGTATATATTCAAATGTTATCTACTGCATCTTAATAGTCATTTGACGTACTTCATGAAAAAGAAACACTATCTCAAAATCTCAATTATACTATCAAATATTTGCAGGTGTTTGGATCTGCTGGTGTTATAGGTAATCCGATGGGCTTTGCAAGGAGTTTGGGGCTGGGCATCAGAGATTTCTTATCAGTTCCTGCCAGAAGCGTGTTGCAGGTAACTAAATTTACTATGTGATTGAAGCTTGTCCTGTTATTTAATGTTTAATCTGTATCAATTTCCTGTGCAGAGCCCTACAGGACTTATTTCAGGCATGGCGCAAGGAACTACTAGCCTTGTGAGCAACACAGTTTATGCATTAAGTGATGCTGCTACTCAATTCAGTAAAGCTGCACACAAGGTATCTCTACAGTCTGATAAAACTCATAACTGGAAGGATCAGTTTTGGTTGATTGATATTGAAATGATATTTTACTTGTAGGGAATAGTTGCATTTACATTTGATGACCAGGCTGTTGCACGAATGGAAAAACAGCAAAAGGGGGTAGCTTCACACAGTAAAGGTGTGATAAATGAAGTCTTAGAGGTACCTTTTCTGTATATGCTATTGTTCTTTTCATGTATTTTTCTTATTTTTATCTATTCACAGAAGTTACAAATCACAGTTGTATGGAGAATTTAAGTTATAGATGATGATTTTAGAGAAAGGAAGATCTCTGCTCATAGAATTAACATTATCTAATAAAGCGGCATTTTCTCTTAATAGTGGTCTACGTACTTAAGTTGACATATTGAAGTATGTTGCAAATTTATTCTCGTGAATGATACTTAGGCTATGTTTGGGATTGCTTTTACTTGAGAAATAATCACTTATTTTTCAAGTTTTTAGCAAATTGGTGTTGGGTAAACTTTCCAAAAGTAGCTTAATTTCTAATTTGCTTCTCTAATAATCAGCTTTTGAGAAGCTGGTTAGGGGTTGCTTTTTTAAGCAGAAGCTAGCTTATTGCTTATGCAATGTCTGCAATGCCCTCACTATATAATTAAAAGACAGTATTACCCTTATATTTTATAATAATATAATAAAAAACTAAAAAGTAAAAAAATATGAAAATAAAAAGAAATCTGATTGGTTCTTTACCAAAAAGAAATCTGATCGGCTGGTAGCCACCTCTGGCGAAGGAAGTGCCATAAAATCTGGAAATGGAGGAGGCCACGTCGCCTCCTGTACCGGAGGAGGATCGACCTCCTCCGGTGACGCCCATGGCGACACAAAGCAACCCCCAAAAGAGAACAGAGGATTCGGTCGAGAAAATAGAGGTTGGTGATGGCTGACAAAGACGGGACGAGCGACGGCACGGGATGAGCGGTGGGCTTGTGCGAGGTTGAACAACAGCAGTTAGGGGTGGGGTGGCGGTGGGTAGGGTTTCAAGAAACCGGGTTGTAGTCACGGGTCAGGTTTGTTTTGGCCTTTGGGCCTCTGGTCTACAACAAGTCCATTCTCCCCAAAGTTATCATTTTTTTTAAAAGACCGAAGATATCATTTTTTTTAAAAGCCCAAAGATATCATTTTAAAATGTGCCTATTTTTGTCATTTCATCAAATACATTTTCCACATTCTCAAATGCAAACAATTTTAAAATTTAGTTTACCAAACACCTATTCACTTTTATGTTAAGCAGATTATTTTTTAAGCAAAACAATCTCAAACATAGCCTAAAGCATTGTAGCAACTGGCAAGGCACATTCAGAAAAAGCTATTACTCACAAATTGATTTTCATCACCTTCCTTTGTTAGACTTGCTTAGTAACAAATACATCACAATTGCCTATAAAGATAGCACTTATGTTTATTGAGAGTGAATAAATATACATGAATTCTCCATACAGGGAAGATTTCTAATTAGCTATTAAATGTTGTTTACTCCAGGGACTTACCGGTCTCCTTCAATCACCAATTAAAGAAGCTGAAAAACACGGTCTTCCTGGTCTTCTCTCAGGTATGCACCTGAAAAGGCATTATCATCATTAATAGCTCAAGATATTAATGAGCATGCATATTATCTGAAATACACCTGATGGGAGTGTTGGTTGTCACATAGTCATTATGCTTGTTGCGTTTTCTTTTGGCACAGGAATTGCATTTGGGGTTACAGGACTTGTGGCTAGACCAGCAGCTAGTATTCTTGAGGTTACTGGAAAAACTGCGCAAAGTATTAGAAACCGTAGTAGGCTCTACCATATCAGATCTAAGCGCTACCGGGTCCGCCTTCCCAGGCCTCTAAGTAGAGAACTTCCCTTAAGGCCTTACTCTTGGGAAGAAGCAATCGGCATATCAGTGCTAATGGAGGCTGATGATGGCTTGAAGTTCAAGGATGAGGTTCTAGTCATGTCCAAATCACTCAAACAAGCTGGTAACTTCATTATAGTTACCCAGAGACTCGTATTGATAGTTAGTTGTTCCAGCTTGGTGGACCTTGGGAAGCAAGAATTTGAAGGTGTGGCTGTGGATCCAGAGTGGGTGATAGAATCAGAAATTAGTTTGGACAGTGTAATCCATGCCGATACCAATGAAACATTGGTTCATATTGTGGGAAGCCGTTCAGGTGGATTATCAAGAAAGAATCAGCATCCATCCAAAAGAAGTATTGGAACAAGTACAAAATGGTGGAATGACCCTTCAACTCCCCTTCCGCTTTTTCAAACCAACTTGGAATTGACATCCCAGGAAGATGCAAGAGAATTGTTACAGATATTGTTGTCTACAATCGAAGAAGGGAAAGGACGAAGCTGGGGCAGTGGTTATATTTTGCATCAAAGTAATATCAAGTAAATTCAAATTCAATGAAACTGATTTAGAGACTGCTTGACCGCAAACACACCACTGGCCTAATGGCTTGACTTGAGGTACATACTGCTAAACCCTGTCAATGTATCCATTCAAACTGCAGGAGAGGTTTCAAGGTTTTGTCAGGACTTGGGCTGTCCAGTTTTTGATTGTATTCCCCAATTTTGTACATCATGTACAGCATGATTTATTTAACTACCAGTATTCGTGTATATAGTTCTTTTCTTTGTCTAAACTAATCTGTAAATCTCCGAGTTTCAAGAATGCAATAATATAAATGTAAGGGAATGTACTTGAATGCAAAATGAAAATCCATTGTCATGAATGGAATTCAGTAGCGTTTGCTAACAGTCAGAAATGGGATTGGAAGTTTGGACATTGATCCTGTTTGTTTTTGTCCTGTTTAGTCTTGGAAGCAATTTTTTTTTAAAAGGTAAAATTGGAACTTAGATGAACCGATCACCATACTATTTACTAATAATTTTAATATTTAATCAATAAAATATTAATATAAAAAAATTAATGTAATTTTTAATTAATAAAATAATATGTAGCTTATTGATTAATAAAAACTAATATATAAAGTTTACAATTAATATTCTATTTTGCAGAATATCTGTGGCTAGTTGCATTTAAATTAAGAAGCTGTTTGATAATGAGAAAGGAGATTTGAGGAGTTGTGTGAGATGGTTGATATCCAACGGTATGACAAATACCTTGGTCTTAACTTCGGGGGGAAGGAATCAGAGAACATTTAGTATTTTAGTGTATAATAGATACAATATTAGGGTATTTCGAGATTGATAAGGGTTGTTAAGTTGATTGATGATGTGAATCACTATTGGGATTCCAACAAAGTGAAGCAGGTTTTTTTAGGCATCCACAAGATTTTATTGGGCCAAATCTGTGTTTCAATGTTTGTTGGATAGGGTCTAATGTGCTTTATGTTCCGAGGATTTTATTCCCTAGCATTTTCTAGGGAGAATCTCTCACAATTTTGTGATTATGTGGGGAGGAAAACAAAATGTGTAAAGGAAATGGATGAAATCTTAATCCTTTTAGGGCTATGATATTAATTAAGGTATTATTGTGCTTCGTCTCAACCACAAGACGACTTTACAGAATTTAATTTGAGAGATTGACAATTTTCAATCTAACTATCGAGCAAGAGAGCGTCCAGATTTCGTTTTCCATCTGGGCCCTTTGTGTACCATGCTGAAACGTAGTCTCCGTAAACCACTCCACAATAGCGGGGAGGAGAAGACTCGCTGACAAGCTCTGAAGCAGGGGATATTTTCACTGTCTTTGCTGGGTCATGAAATGTAGCAACTGAAAGTCTTGCTTTACTGGCATTTGTAGTGGCCTGATGTTGAGAGCTAATATACTCTCCATTGGTTATAATCTGCACTTACAAAAACCGCCCCATTAGAAGAGAATCGAATATTACTAGGTCCCATCATCCTTAAATGAAAATAAAGTTGTTTCCGGAAAGTTTTTCTACCGATAAGAAACATGAACTGGCACATAGCATAACATATCCATCATAATTGAAGACAAGAAGCCACAATTGAATGGAAAATGCAATGATGTTTTTGTTCAGTTTTACTATCACTCGCAGCAAGTAAACCCAATCAGGTATAAACACAATCCAACAAACATTTTTTTATGAAATGGTAACCTAACCCTTGCAAGGCACATTGGTATTAGATCATATGAAGTATTAAATTTGTGAAATTGCATACTAAACATAATATCCCAGCAGTTGGTTCAATTCAAACCAACACCAAAATTGACTAAGGTAAAACCAGAATTCAGTCAACCAAGTTGAAATTTGTATGGTACAGAGGTTTGTAGTTTGATACAGAAAAGTTCCATCATTACAAGTAATACAGCAGTGTTTCCAACCACTAAACTTTTGAAAAAATAGGGCCTCGATCTTTGTAATGTTTACCAAGATTCCCAGTCCAAACTCCAAAGTACAAAATAATTTATAAATGTGTCAAAATGAAAACAATCATATATACAAGCTTAATATACAAACTAATCCAAAGATTAACCAAACCAATAGAATAAACATGTTACTGACTCAAAAGGGATTAATGCCATATTCAACATCTGTACTACAAACAAGTTTCATGGTATCTAAAATTTTAACATGGCCAAGGAAACCAGTGACATTCTTGAGAGTGAACACAAGCAAACTTGTACTGCTAAAATACCCAACTTAGAAATGTCTAGCAAGGTTAACCTTAGATTGGACAACTAATACGTCTAATCTAAGACTAGAGAAAAGCTTCCTGGGCTAAATTGGCTAGAAAAATCATTAGTTTACTCACCAAGAAATACCAACCAAAAGTCATAAGTAATAAAGGAGAAAGAAGATGTGCTTACACTGAAATCAAAAGAATTAATTGGTTTCATTCGATAAAAAATTAACCTGTCCTCCATCGAGAAACAAATACATTTTGCTTGGAGGCATACGACAAAAGGAAGATGATTTGAAAGGCAATGAAGATGGTAGTGTTGAAGTATTGACCATGATTTATAGAAACTTCACAACGATTCTTAAAGCTTGATAAGGGAAAGCCTCAAACAATCTTCGAACAAGTGATCTATTAAAAGTTCATATTTAATTGGAAAAGGATATATCAATAACTTCTCAAATAGATAAGAAAGAAGAATCATAAATTTAATTTTATGGTTGTGATGAATATGGCCACATCACATTTGATTTCTTTACAAGAATACAAAGGAGAATATGAATGGAGAAATGAGCAAGGTCAAGATAAAGAGCATTGTGTTGAGTGACGGTGAGAATTTCTAAAGCTAACGTGTCTATCATAGATGAACACAAATTATGTGAATAACAATACCGATGAAAGCTAAATTGCAAGAGCTTAATCTCAAGATATCACTAATTTACTAAAAAATTAAATGTTACAACGAAAATATTGATGCCGAAAATCTATTGGAAACGAGAAATCAACACCTGTGAAATGGTCATAATGATGCAACTGGTACCTGAGTTTGGTCAGCCAAAAGGACAACAATGGCATCAGCTAAAGGCTGAACAGTGATCCAGTCTCCGTCTTTGAGAACCTGAAGACCCTCAACATCATCTTGGATCAGAAGCGTTATTGCCCCCATATCAGAATGTGATTGCAATCCTAGTGTCAGCTCTGGCTGCGGACATGGTGGGTAATAACTGATTGTGATATTTTGATAAAAGTCCCCAACAGCATCCTTTATACATGACGGCGCTAATCCTAGACTCTCCGACATATATTTCAATATCTTCACTGCCAGAGCTTCCATCTTGTCACTGTACTCCGCCACCACTCGCCGGTAAATCGGCGGAGACTCAGGCCAGTTGCTAGGGTTTCGGCGAGAGAGGGGAAAGGTGTGGTGATCGAAGTAATCCCTCCAATCCAATACACTGTCTTCGTTGGCCAGCATTTTGCTCCCGTAACCTTCGGAGGCAGCAGAGCTTGAATCGCAGCTGTATTTGAGCTTTTCGGGCATTGGACACTGTTCGAAGAACGATCTGCCAACGCTCCGTATCTGATGGAGGAGTTCCAGAGGAACGCCGTGGTTGATAACATGGAAGACGCCCCATTCCCGGCAAGCCCGCCCGATTTCACACCTGATTGATTCACTCTGCTTCGATAAATCGATCAGAGGAATATTATTAGGAGGTGATGGTGATTCTGATCTTGGTTTGATTGGACGCTGGTCCAGAGGCTGTATGTACTGGGGAGGGACTTGTCCTATTCCGGCTTCAGCTAGCCTTTGCACTCTCGTTATTGCTTGCATGTTCTCTTCTCTTCTGTTTGTTTATTATTTGATTCACTCAAACTCACGTTTGAAATTTACATACCACCAAATAATAGACAGAAATTCTGATAAAAATATAGAAAAATCAAACCTGAGAGACCGACTGGACGACAATGGGGTTTAGCGGCGCCGGCGTGAGGAAACGACGTGCAACGGTTTCGAAGGAGAGAGAGAGAGAGAGAGAGAGAGAGAGAGAGAGCGCGGATGGGTGGATGAGTCACGAGTGAGACGAATGGCTGATAGTGTTTTAGATATATAAGTGGAAATCGTTAAAAATAATCATAAATATTATGAAAATTTTGTTTTTAATAACGTACGAAAATTTATTTGTTAATAACCATTTTTTTAAGAAATTATTTGAATGCCCCAATATAAAAACCATTCCCAAACATTTATGGACATACACCGATTTTTTTTTAAAAAATGGCTATTAACAAATAAAATTTTAAAAGTGGTTACAAACAAAAGTGGTTACAAATAAAAGTTTAATGTTTTCTATGGCTATTTTTTATTTTCTCTCTTTAGATAATGATGTAAAAGTTGATTGGCCTGGCCCATTTGGCCCGACCCGCCGTGGCCTGTTTTTGAAAACGGGTCAGGCTTGGTCTGACACGTACCTGTGTACATACTGGACCAGGCTCGGTCCGTTTTCGAAAACAGGGGCACGTATCTGTGTATGTACCGGATCAGACTCGATCCGTTTTTTAAAACAGGGACACGTCACGGTACAGTATGATGGCCTGTCTCAGGTGGGTCGGGCCGGTCCGCAGGTCCGATCCGCCTATGGTCTGGTCAGCCTATGGCCCACAGGTCGATCCATTTTCATTTTGAACCTAATTTTTAAAAATTAACTTTTCTCGTATTTTGGGTTTAGGGTTTAAGATTTATGGAAAATACAGTAGTAATATACCAAAAAATTACAAAATATCACTTTAACAATTCAATTATAAAAATGTAATTTTCAAATTAATTTGTTAATCTTCTGAAATAATTAATATGAAAAATAATAATCCATTCCAATTGTATTAGTTAGGTAGATCATAGATTTAATATTCATGATAATTTCAAAAATGAATAAAGATAATGTAATACAAAAAATAAAATAAAAATCGATGTAATTACGAAAATATGAAATGAACAATTTTTTATTTATTTTTTACTTATGGAATTCAATGTTACATATTTACATGATTGCCTCATTAAAAATCTTTACCAAGAAAAACTCAGTGGGATAAAAACTTGGTAATTATGAAAATATGAAACGAATGTCAGTAACCTATTCTGAATAATTTATTGCCAAATTAGTACCCTCAAGCAAAACTTCTAAGCTAGATAATTTAACCCTAGGATCTACTATAACACTTAAGGCATAAAGTAGAGGAATGTTAGTCTAATATTTTTTCAACTTTGTCTCCATGACAACAATTGTAGGGCATAGACGTTCATCTTCCTTATATATGTTTAACGCTTTAGACATTTTCACTGTTTGATGGATTGCCTGAGAAGATGTTGTGTAATAGACCCCGAAAAAAGGTACAACGGTATTTTAAAAAATCATTAAGAATTGAACAAAAACCCTTGCCACATACCAATCGTTTGAGGCAAGTGCTTTTGTTTCAGGACGACCAGTTTCAGCCAATTTCATGTTATAAAAACATATAATGGTTGTATCATAATCCAAACACTATCGCCCTGTTTAGGAGTATCATCTGGACTACGTCGAAACACTGTCAGACATCTGATGTTAATTTTTTGGGACGTGATGTTGGTGTAACGACGGAACCGAAAGGTCCCGTTTGGGTATAGGTCGGCTCAGAAAGATCAAATTCATTGTCCAGCACATTCAAACCGTCCGAAAAATAAGGTTGCTGGTTATGATTCATTTCCTGAAATACAAATATGAATACTATAGTCGTTAATAGTCACATTAAAAGTATATTAAAATTAACCACTCCAAATAAAAATCATAATATACTAACAACAAATATTAAAATTAACTACTACACTTAAAATTCATAATATACTAATAAAAAAATATTAAAATTAATACTACACTTACAAATATTATTTTACTAACAAAAAATATTAATATTAACTACTACACTTAAATTCATAATATACTAACAAAAATTATTAAAATTAATATTACACGTAAAAATCTTAATCTACTAATAAAAAATATTAATATTAACTACTACACTTAAAAATAATAATTTACTAATAAAAATTTTAAAATTCACTAATACAAATTAAATTGATAACTTTACCAACAAAAAATATTAAAATTAATACTACACTTACAAATATTATTTTACTACCAAAAAATATTAATATTAACTACTACACTTAAAATTCATAATATACTAACAAAAATTATTAAAATTAATACTACACTTAAAAATCTTAATGTACTAACAAAAAATATTAATATTAACTACTACACTTAAAAAAACATAATTTACTAATAAAAAATTTAAAATTCACTAATACAAATTAAATTGATAACTTTACTAACAAAAAATATTAAAATTAATACTACACTTAAAAATCTTAATTTGCTAAACAATAATTTAAAATAAACAACTGAGTATGCACATAAAATGATAAAATTAAAAACTAAATGAAAATAATAACAATTAATAGCTAAAGTCTAACCATAAAATTATAAATTTACTAACAAAAAATGTTTCAACAAATATAATAAGAAAAATTTACCTTTGGACTTTGGTGTGTTGGTGGAAAATTTAGAGAATAAGATAGGAAATTATTATTAAATTTTTTTTAGAGAGAGAGTAAGAATAAAATTGAATAAAAATGCGTAGAGATTTGTAGAATGTAGAGATTGAGATTTGAGAGAATGAGAGAATGAGAGAGAGTAAATGAAAAATGAAATGGAGGGAAGTATTTATAGAAAAATTTGAACACTGGGTCAAAATATAAATTAGAAGACTTTAGGGAGGTTTTTATAATTTTTAAGGCTCCAACGGCCACAATTCAAAATTCTGCTGTTGGAGGGATTTTTTTTTTAAATCAAACGCTCAAATAGGCGGACCGACGGGTCGACCTGACATGTCAACCGTTGGATTTAGCACGCCGCCCAGGCGTGCCGTGACGGGTCAGCCCATCGGACCTGGCCACCATGGCCCGACACGCGGTCCGCATGCATGTCGGGCTTGGTCTGACCTGTCTCCTCGATGGGCTGTGCCAGGCATGACCCGCGTGTCTTGGCGGGCCAAATGGATAGGTCTATATTGGCCCGGTTCATATTTACACCACTAGTTTTAGACTTTAGTTTTTTGGTTAATTATACATACATCGCTAAGGTATGATAAAAGTAAATACGTATGGAGATTTTGAAAATATTGGCACAAACATCCTTGGACCTTTGAAACACATTATACCATCAGGATTTTAAGTCCTCTGCTGTGATGATTCTTGTTTTTGTCCTGGCCTAACTAGATCTAGTGGCATGTGCAATCGATGGTTGAGATTTATTTCTTTTATTTGTTTTATTTTCATTATCTTGTGAAATATTATTATTATCTTAATGTGTTGTTTGAAAGATTTAATTAAACACAATAATTTGATTGCTTAGAAACTTGATACATGTGTTTGGTTGTGTATGGAAATACTATATCGAATTCCTGTTAATATCTTTTTCATTTTTTTTGATAAAACAAACTTTATTAAAACGCAAACTTACACGTAACCTGGAGCATCCTCCGGTAAATGCCTCTGAATAGATGGAGGGAAATCCTCTAACCAAACGTAGTCATCCTCGTAAGACAAGGCTAATTCGGCTAAAGTACAAGCAACAACATTTGCCTTTCTAGAAACATATTTAATTGAGCAAGAAGGATTATATCGCAAGATCTTACGAATAGCATCAATAACTAGACCTACCTCTGAAGAATAATGCTTTGAATCATTAATCCAACCAACAACAACCTTAGCATCCGATTCCACCTCTACGGGATACAAACCAGTTTCGCAAGCCAAGACCAATCCCTTGTGAATTGTCACAGCCTCCGACATTTAAGCATTATAAGTTACAACAACTCGTTGCCAACATACAACCTATAGAGTCTTGAACAACTAACCCTACACCCACCACACCACTTGAAGCATCAAGAGCAACATTTGTGTTTAGTTGAAACCCGAAGTCTGCGGAACCCATTTGGTGGCACCTAGTTGCTCACTCTCCGCCCTCTTAATATTAGCATTAGCATCCCGAAAGTTAGACATTTATTTCCTAGACCACTCCATAGTATCTCCCAGGCAAACCCCATTCGAACCATGAGTCACAAATTCCGATGATATCAATTTTGCCACAACACCACAAAGAGCAATTCCAAATCCCATAATAAATCAAAGAACTTCATATTCTTACCTTTCCCCACTTGCACATCAAGTTACAAGACTTGCGAACATCTTTGAAATTTTTACAACCCCAAACCGCATGAATAGTTGTTTCTAGGCTCTGATTACACATTGGATATTTATTTGTCATCATCATCCCATGACCAACTAAGTTGCATCTAGTTGGAACCCAATCATAACAAGTTCTCCATATGAATATCTTGATCTTTATAGCTATAAGCAATCTCCAAAAGTACTTCCACCACGAATCCACACAATTCAAGTCTGAAGTCTAGGCAAATCAACCATTGCACAACCTAACCAATACCTTGACTTAACAGAATAAGTACTACACTGCTCATAATGTCACATTAAAGAATCCTCCACCCATTAGATACCTACATGAAGGCTCGGGATTGCATTTCTGTCCTCCTCCATGATTTATTTTGTCACCAATCGGACATCCCAACCACCAGAAGGCAATATCAATTGTAGAACGGTAACAATTTCACCAAGAGTTGGAGGAGATAAAACCTTTAGAGTTGACATTTTCAGGATCCACCGGTCTTTATAAACTACGATCTTTGCCCTGTCTCCCACACGCCACCTAATGTCGTACTCCAATAATCTTTGCCCCTATAAAAGGCTTTTCCATAGAAAAGAACTAGTTTTCCTTTCTTAGCTTCCGAAAAATTCCAATAATAGATGTAGTTTGCCTTCAAAATTCTTGTCGCTAATAAATTTGGATTTTTCAGGATCCTCCAGCATTGCTTTGCTAAAAGGACCCTATTAAACACCTTTAAATCCCTAATCCCAAACCAACATTCACCTTGGAATCACACAGACGCAACCACGTAACCCAGTGCATTTTTCGTGCCTTATCATTTCTCCCCCACCAAAATCTAGCGCACAACCACTTAATCTCTCTGATAAGACCTCTTACAGTTGAAACAAGCTCACAGAGTAAGTAAATATCGATTGCACAACTACTTCAATTAGAATGTCTTTGCCTATAATATATAAAATTTTCCCCTACCAACCTTTAAGCTTACTCCAAAATTGGTCAACAATATCTGTAAATAACTTCCTCTTATCCTTACCAACATAGCACAACAACCTCAAGTACCTTTCATGACAATCCACCACACGAACACACAAAATTGCCGCCAATCTCGCACTCTCGACAACATCAACCGTTAGACTTACATATAAAGATGAATTTGTGTAGTTTACCAACTGCTCGGAAGCCCTGGTGTAGCCATGAAGAACTCTTTTAAACGCCTCACAATTTGTATATGTGGCTTGAGCAAACAAGAGACTATCTCGTCTGTGAAAAAAATGTGCGTGACAGTTGGCTCGAATCTACTACACTTGAACCCCGAAATCAAACCACTATTATGAGCCCTATTCAACAAGCAAGACAACCCATCTACGTAAATCAAAAACAGGTATGGGGATAACGGATCCCCTTGTCGGAGACCTCTCATTGTTTTCAATCTTCCGAAAATTTCCCAATTAATAACAAAAGAATATGAGACAAAAGAAACATAACACATGATTCTGCTCACCCAAGCATCTGAAAAGCCCAATCTACATATCATCTGATCTAATTTAATCGTCATCGACCCCTCCTTTCGTTTCCTCCGTTTCATCGCATAGAGACACTAAAAAAACCTGCAATGGCATTATCTGTAATCAATCTTCCAAGCATAGACGCACATTGAGTATCTGAGATCACATTGTCAAGGACCATCCGCACGCGATTTACTAAAGCCTTTGCAATAACTTTGTTGAGAACAATGCAAAGACTCAGTAACCCGTTTTGACTCAGTAACCCGTTTTGCATTTGTTACTTTCGGAATCAAAGTGATAAGGGTTCCATTCATAACCTCGAGTGACTCTCCCTAATTTAGACATCTCAGACATGCCGCTGTAACACCGGGCCCAACAATTTTCCAATTATTTTGATAAAATAACACTGACAATCCATCCTCACCTGAAACCTTCGTGGGCTCCATTCCAAAGACTGCTGTCTCAATTTCTTCATATGTAAACGGTCTATCCAGAAATTCACATGATTGACCAGACAATCTTGGTTCCACACTTGCCAGAACAGAATCGAAAGACTCCTACAACTTGAAGAAAAAAGAGCTTAAAAATGCTACAGAACAACATTCTCCACATCCTCAATTATTTCCTTCTGCCCATTGTCACCATACAAACCCTTAATCCTATTATAAGCCATCATAACTGAAGCTTTGAGATGGAAGAAACGTGTGTTAAGATCACCACATTTTAACTACACCACTCTTGTTCTCTATCTCTAATAACACTCTTCAACATTCAACAACCTATCTAGTTGGTTCTTAATTTGTTGGACAGTTTCTCATGAACCATATGAAACATTTTTATGAACATCACTCAGCTCCCGTCACTTCGCCTATATATCTGCCTTCAATTTTTGCTTGCAATCTCTGTTTCATATACCTAAATTAGCCACACACCTGTAATTTTTCCCAACACACCGTGAACACACTTTTGACCTCTACTACCAGTCCAAATGTCTGCTACCGACTTTTTACACCCATCCTCATCCACCCAACATTCTTCGAAGTGAAATCTTCTACGTCTACACCACTTAAAGCTATCATATTTACCTCGTTAACCTCTAAAAGTAAAGGTCTATGATCTGATCTCCGGAAATCTAAGTGTTTAACCATATAATTTGGAAACAAATTCCTCCATCCCAAATTATTTGTAAACCTATCTAATCTTTCATGTATCATATTAGAACCATCTCGTTTATTACACCAAGTAAACTTCAGCCTAACATACCCCATATCCTCCAAACCACACCCATCCAAAGCCTCCTGAAACGTTGAAATATAACTCCAATCCCTCCGATGACCCCTTTCCTTTTCAGCATCACTCAACACTTCATTAAAGTCACCCATACAGACCTAATGCAGAGAAGACATACCAGCCAACCGATTCAACAGAGTCCATGTATGTTTCCGCTGGCTAGAATCTGGATCACCGTAGAACACCGTCAGCCTCCATATTTTTAAACAATGAGACTGGACACGAATGTCAATATGGAATTGAGAGTATGAAAACAAATCCACCACAACAGAATTCTTTCAAAACAAACATAAACCACATGAGCGGCCTATAACATCAACTACAAGCTTACCATCAAAACCAAGCTTAACCCTTAACTATGGCTGTCAAAACGGGTCGACACGACCTGTTTACTTAAATGGGTCAACCTGTTTAGCCTTAACCCGACACAACTCATTTATGTAAACAGGCTAAACCCTTGTAATACGAAACGAACCCAATTAATAAAATGGGTTATTCGGGTTGACCCATAACACGTTTATTTGATGGGTCGAGTCAGGGAAGTTCTTGAAGTGTTTGATTCATTTGAATTTTGAAAAACCGAAAAAATGGTTATTGTTCTTAATTATTCTTTAGAACATTGTAAACAATAATAAAAATGTTAATAGCAAAATTTGGCTAGGGACCAAAAAAGAATTTTCCACTTCCCAGCCTTCCTACAAGGGTCCGAATTTAGGCTTATATGACGGGGTATCAAGGTCCCCGAGGTCGAGCTACTAAGCGATCCTACAGGAGCAAGGCGAGGCCACCCATACCATTTGAGCATCTCGCACGTGTCCAGGCTTACTAAATAAAGCCCGACGAGACCGCGTCAAGCTCCTTATACCAAGATAAAGCCCGAAGCTAGGTCGACGTGAAAGGACCTGGGTTCCCCGACTTCAAGGTATCTCGTGACACTTTCCTAGAGCTTGCTACTATCCCTATTTTCACTATGAGACCTTCAAGGTACCGAATTTGTCTTGCAAAGGCCGTCCTGCCTCGTCGAGGTATAATCTCGACCTGTCCGAGCATTAAAGGAGGAAGCCAGTAAAGCCTCATCGTCACCAAAAGTGCCAAGATCCACTGTAGATCTTGACATGGTTAAATCAAGTAGCAAGAGCAGTACTCGAGCGTACCTCTCCACCCTTCTAGAAGCGAGCCAAGGTCGTATGTTTATGGCAAACACCTTACCGGGGCCCGCTAGCCAAGCCCGCTACCCCGCTAGGAAGCTTGCATAATTAGGTCAAGCTCCATGATAAAGCTCGGCGCAGCTAAACCAAGCTCCCAATTACAAGGTTGGAACCCAATGAGATATTTCGCCTCTAAAATGGTTAGCACAAGCTTCATGGGAAGACCAACATCTAGCTCCGTGACAATCGAGAGGTCCCCGGGGGATCCCGCCAGTGTACTGGATCCTAGGGTACCCCGCCCTCAAGGAATATCAAATGTCACCTCAGGTAACCTCCATGAAGTACCTCTCCAAAGTGACATGCAGAGCTAGAGCTCTCATCTCGTCAACGTAGGAAGATAGGATTGACTTCCATGACATTTAAAGTACCATTAATGAGGTCAATCACATTAATGGAGGTAGTCAACCCAGTTAATGACAATGATCAACACCATTAATAAGAGAATATTCAACTCTTTAATGGCCATCATTAGTGAAAGAGTCCAAAGAGGAAACAAATACCTTTTCCTCCAAGATATCCTCCACAACCGATTATTGGGGGTCAACTATAACAGAAAATCCCGCCTATCAAGGAAGGAAGAGTCCGAAGAGGAAACAATCATATCTTCTTCGAGATAATAGCTACAAGTCGATCAACTACATGAAAGGAAGAATCGTATTCGATAAGGAAACGAAGACTAATTGAAGAGTCCTGGACTTGCACGCCAAGGTAGTCACCATGTATAAATATGCCTGTAAAAAGCATATTGAAGGTCTCCAATCAATGAGAGAAGAAACATGTTTCCTTGAGAGATCTCTCAACATCATCAATGTATGTGTTACCTTTACCTAGAATATTCCGGTATCGGTCTACATTCGACCACCATTGTAAGCTCTCCTGAGTGACTACGTTGTATTATTCGACCATTCTTGTAAGCTTCCCGGAGCATTATTTGATATATACATAAAGAAGGGTATTCCCCCTTCCTCCGGATACTGCCTTAGGGTTTTTCAGTATGTGATCATTCGTGATGCTTTTTCCCCCTTGGTCAGTCCGCCTCTATCTACATAAGATTTGTGTTTTGCCTATTATCTACTGTATTACGCATGTGTGTATGCGGGCTAGGTACCGACCTCATTGGTCATAGCTCTCTAACCTCTCTTACATGAGATCGGGAAACAACAACGAAGACCCCTAAGGAACCGAATCTAGATTCCTACCCCACTGGACCTAACTCTCTTATCCTCTCATCTACACGCCAAAGTCGCACATCAAGATGAATAGAAACCGCCCAGACAAGTTCGAAGGGAGTCGAGCAGCTCTCCCGTATCCTCTCTATGGAAGAAATCAAGCTCTTCGACACTGGAGCTAGATAAGCCCCCCTTCTTACTTGCTACCGAGGTCGGGGTATTACAAGAAGCAATCGGGCTCCAGAACCGGGCTCCAGAACCAGGCTCTAGGTACTAGGACGGGCTCCGACCCCGACCGAGGAACAAGGTCCAGGATCACCCCTTTCATACTAGTAAGGGAACCTCGATCTCCCACGTCTCCTACCTACCACGAAGCCCGACAGAAAGGATGACTCGTCTCCTACCTCCCACGAAGCCCGATGGAAAGGATGACTCTTCTCCTACCTACTACGAAGCCCGGAAGGTGGGATGACTCCTCTCCTACCTACCACAAAGTCCAACGAGCGGGATGACACCTCTCCTACCTACCGCTCCATACTCCATATTCATACAGGTATCAACGATACCAACCCCGGCCACCATCTCCGTGGTAGTGGTCTCGAGGGTGTTAACAGGGATTTCTCATCCTAAACAAATTTTCCGTTAACAAAAAATTAAAGAATTTATGGGAGATCTAGACATCATCCATTGAACATTAAAAAAAATGAAAGAATTAAAAAAAACATTATTGAACTTTTCTACAAAGAAAAGTAAAGGATTTAATTTTTAGAGATCTGGGATCTCCTCCAGCATCAACATTAATTTTAGAAAAGAAATCAAGAAATCAGGAAAATTTCGCACAGTTTCTTTCTATTATGCCGCAATGACTGTGCTTTTCTCCACTTGATTTGCATCATCACTTACACGTAATACATAACAAGTTACTGTTTTTGTAGAGAATTTTTTTTAAAGAACCTGATTTCCGTTTGAGAGAGATGAGAGTTTGAGAGAGTAGAGAAACGATAAAATTTGATTTGAATGAGTTTGAGAGTTTGCTTGGGTTTCAATATTAACTTATATATCTATGTAAAATTTCAGTTATATCCCTATACAATTTAAATTCTTATTATACCCTATCTGATAAATGGGTTAAAAGGGTTAAACGGGTCACCAGCGAACCTGTTTAGTTAAACTCGTCATGACCCGTGTATGTACACGAGTGAAACGAGTTGATTCGTTTACTACTTGGCCCCATTTAAAGCCGACACGAACCCGATTATCAACCTCAGGTTCGTAGCTTTACCCGTAGCCTCCCCAATCGAACATTATTTGACTTAGTTTCCAAAATAAACATCACACCTGGCAAATAATCTCGCATCAACACATGCAGGACTCGAAACATCCAATCATTGCCTAAACCTCGAGCGTTCCAATTAGAGATTTTATTACTTCCGGTTGGCCGATCAAGACCGACCTGCCGATATCAGTTGTTCACAAACATCAAGGTTATCCACCACACATTTGATCTCGTCTCTTTTGCATTGTTTTTACCATAAGAAAACTTACCATCACTACCCAGGCACACCTCCACCGGAACCGGCAACAGAACCTTATCGCCAACTATTATTGGAAAATTCTAAGTAACATGACACGTCAGCAAAAGACTAGGGTCAGGAATACCACGTCAGTAGAATCTGATTAGGTTGAGTCAACACAGACCAAGTAAACCCGATCAGTTCTCCCAGACTAGATAACATAGATGATTGGGTTAGAAAACCTGATCGCGTTGTTAAGATGGTTGGGACCACGGGTCAATTTGAATCAATGATCGGGGAAACAAGAATGATTGAGACAATAGACGATCGAACGCGTGGCACGTGGATAACTCCCATATCCAATGGAATCACGACTCAAATACGCTGAAAAAGAGTATGATTTGAGCAAGGCTTCTGGAAGCGTACTATGATGAGGAAATACACTTCCTTGTAGTTATCAGAGTCCAGATTAGGAAAGAGATCTAAAGACAATTGAAGTATAAATCAACCCCAAACAGGGAAGAAAGATAGTACGATTCCAAGAAGTTAGAATCTTATTAAATGACAGAAACTTTCATTACTTGTATATCAAGAATTAGGGTTCTCAGCATGTATAAATAGACCCATTAAACACCCAAAAGGGTTGAACGCAATTTCTTAAGAAAAGACAAGAGTGATTGAGTGAGTAATCTCTTTTTCATATAGTGAATTTTTGTTGCTGCAATCGGCAACCGTGGACGTTTCCCCGTATTGAGGTTTTACAACTTAAAATCCCGTGTCTTACTTATTTTTCTCATTATCTTTTGTTTGTGCTTAGCCATTACTTTGCTCTAATTGTGTGTTGGGAGACTGATCCAAAAATCACTATCAACACCAACCACAACTGCTGAGGACACTTCTAACGGTCACTGCACCACCAACTCACAGTCTACCGATTCATCTTCACCATTCGTTGTGTCGAGAAACTTATTGCCGTCATCCTCCATGTGAATTTTATTATTCTTTCGCACCATCATTGCACCATCGTTAGCCAATGGCAACCCCCATTTCCCAAGTAATGACCGACGCCTTACAATTAGAATCTCTACAAATTTCTGACCTTGGAACCCTTGCCCATCGTTTACCATCCCAAACTAATTTTGGCTTAACATGTATATTATAAGGGTCGCTTAACAGAACTGAGTGCCCAACATTTTCTAAAGGGCCACCCAAATTTCAAATCTTTCTTTTAATCCCCTCATTTTCAACTTGGGCTTCTGCACTAGGCCCAAACTGTTCATTTAAGTTAGTTTCCATTCAGATCATCTTCAGTTCCACACTGCATAATTGTAACCCCCTCATAGCTCTTTGTATTTAAATGACAATCATTGCTCTCATTATTTCCAATCAAAGCAACCACACCCGAAACATCCGCTTCCACATTTACCATTGGTTGTTCCGAGAAATGTAACGTAAAAAACTCTTCGAAATTCAATGACCTATCACCTTGTTACCGGCAATCATCACTACCACCATGCTCCACGACCCCTTCCACCTTCCACCCATCCTTATTCGACATCACCCCATCTGGCCCCTCCAATGTTGTTATCAAACCAGAGCGTTGATTCACACTACCTCTCCAATGAGAACTGAAGAACTGCTTCCACTGTAGAATCTTATTTTACTAGATTGCCCATTCGTCACTCCACCTCTTACTTGTACCCGACTCTTTAGGCTATCAACATGTAGCCATGCTCCAAGTGTCAAACTATCTTTATCCCTCATATCGGTTATCGATCTTTAGAGCGACAATCCTTTACCGTATGACCCAAACAACAACATCCAAAACAAAAATCAGTATTGTAACCTTCCTATCACCAAGTAAATATACACGTAGGCACCGCTGCAGTGGTCTTACTGTCTGAATCTCCACCCGGATCCGAATGAATTTTCCTCCACAATCACTCGAGGGTCCAATATCGACATCCTTCACGTTCCCGATCATGCACCCTAAGAACAGACCCACTTCGTTATTCACGCAAAGCAACAACACATTATGAATTTGGACCCAAAATTTGACTCGGCCAAAGTTCATGCTAGTAATATCCCCCGTTCCCACTGGTTCCTCAAGAACAATAAGGCTTTGATCAAAACTCCATAGGCCACCATCAAAAACCTTCGTGCGATCCTCCCCATTATTGAAATAGAATGTGAAAATATTCTCATCCATAACTTCAATTTCAAAGTCCTCTTGTACCCACCATATTTTCTTAATACCAGACATAAGAGCCTCACAATATACCAATCGATTATAGAGCACATTTTCAACTAAACAATGAGCCATTTTCCGTTTATCATGATCTTTCAATCCAATATCTAAATTTCGGACATGCCCCTCCCTCTCTTTCAAAGAGAGCAACCCACACAAGTGTGCAATCTCATCCATATTCATCGTCCAAAATTGGTGGGGCAGCTATATACTCACTCTACTCATACTTCAGTTTTTCAGAGAAACATGAAGGAGAGATTCCTTCTCATCTACATGTTTTTTTTTTATTGATTCATGTGAATATCAAGTTATAATGTTTGGTTATACATATCAATTTGCTTTCTTTATCTTCAAGAAAATCATTGGTCAAAGGAGTAAAATCACTAAAATGCTCATTTGTTCCATTTTTTAAAATTAAAAAAATAAAAATAAAAACAACTCTTCATATTTCCTCATCTATCTGGAAAAAAAACTTCAAACAACACCATATTCAAGTCATCAATCAACATGCTCTCCAAATCAGTAAACAAGAAATTTCTTCGTCTTGCTCACTCATATGAGAAAAAAAAAAAAAATAAACTAGTTAAAGGTATTATTAGATTTTTAAAAATATATTAATTTTAGATATATATATCACGTTTTTAAGGATCGTAAATATCTCCACTTTAAATAATAATATTAACGTGGTGTATGAATAGTAAAATTTTAAGTCCAATTTAGAAACAAAGAAAAGGTAAATCACTTTATATTTATATTGTGAAAAAGAAAAAGAAAAAGAAAAACTAAATTGAAAACAAAATTTGTAAAGTAAAAAGTTGATAGGATTTATAAATTTTTAAATGTTATTTCGTATTTAATAAATTATTAATTAAAAAAAACAGAGGTCCGAATTAGAATAGAAAGATTTGATTATCTGAGAATTTATTAATTTATTAAATATTTTAATGTAATTTTGTTGGGTGGTATTTGATTTGCAGCTTCAAATACAAGATGCGCAGTCAACTGTCTCTCTCGTAAATGGTAAAAAACAGTGGTTTGTTAGAAGAACAGTGGGCCGACCCTTATCACTTTCTTCTCTACATTCAACTCCCTCCCACTGAAAAACTCCAAACTTTGATTCTCATTTCTTCTTCTTTCATTCTCTCTTCTCAATCATCAAAAACAACCCACATTTGCTGAATTTCTACAGGCAATTCCGATGTCACCCACCACCGCACTCTCCGCTTCCTCCTCTCTCACTACTCTCTTCCCATTCTCTTCTTCCACAACCAAATCCAAACCCACCAATTTCACCCAATTCCCATTTCGCTTCTCCCCCAAAAACCCCACTTTGAACCTGACCTCCTCCACCGCAAGATCAGCCGTTTCCATTGAAAAAGAAGTCCCGGAGACGGAGCGGCCACACACATTCCTTCGAGAATCCGACGACGACGACGACGAAAAGGAGCCCTCCTCCACTTCATCTGTGAGGGCCCGCTTCGAGAAAATGATAAGGGACGCTCAAGACAGCGTCTGCCAGGGCATTGAAGCCGTTGATGGAGGAGGCAAGTTCAAGGAGGATGTTTGGTCCAGGCCTGGTGGCGGTGGCGGTATCAGTAGAGTCCTCCAAGACGGTGCCGTTTGGGAAAAGGCTGGTGTTAACGTCTCCGTCGTTTATGGTGTTATGCCTCCTGAAGCTTACAGAGCTGCCAAGGCTGCTGCCACCGATCAGAAACCAGGTCCCATTCCGTTTTTCGCTGCTGGTATCAGCTCGGTAATATTCAAAACCAATAGTTTATTATGTGTTCTTTAGTACTTTCAATTTCACATTTCTTAGATATATATAGTGCATATAAGTTAGAACTGGGTTTTAGATTAGGATAGAAAATGAGTAGGATCTTTGAAATTCAGTTCAATAAAGATGAACACGAAATTTGAAGAAATTTATCACTACAATTGCACAATAATAATCTGAGAATACATCTAAAAATTATTGGTTAATGGTGCACTGCTTTCTTTTAATTTGTTTACAACACACTAATTAGTGGAAGATACTTGACAAGGTAATTTAGTTCTCATATTTATAAGTTTGAAACAGGAGATAATACAGCCAGTTTATATTAAATTTTAGCTACATGGCACTTGTTTTTTTTGGATCTGTCGCTGAGTTTGAGGTTGGAGTTGGCTTTTTTTATTTTTATTTTTTGTTTTCCTGTCTTTTGCTTGTACATATTCTTGTACGCCAATACTAGTTTCTTACCAAAACAAAGTTACTGGGCACTTGCTATTATGTGATGTGGAATACTGGGCTAAAGATGCCTTTGCAAATAACTGAAATGCAGATAAGATATATTTACAATTCTCTGTTTTATTGTTTTCTCATGTTTTTCAGGTGTTACATCCGAAGAACCCTTTTGCCCCCACATTACATTTTAATTATCGATACTTTGAGACTGATGCTCCAAAAGGTATTACTGATACTTGTTTAAATTGTCCTCTTGCAAACTGGAACCTGTTAAGAACAGGTTATGTACTTTCAGATATATTATTTGATGCACAATGTAAATTATGATAAATGCATATATATTTTTCCTTGAAGTAGCTTATGGTGAACAAATTTGAATTGTGGTAGCTTTACTAGACTAATTTAAATGCAAATAATTTGATGATGAAAAAAGACAGAGAAAGTACGAATGAAGATGCCCCAGTAAATTTCTGACACCTTGACAAGAAACCACAGGCTGGGTATCTAAACAAAACATTTTTGTTAAACTATGTAACTGCATTGTTGAGTTAAGCTTTTCCTCTTTGGATATTCTAACTTTTTCTATTATTAGTATGTTCTTTCTTTTTTGCTATAAAAAGAAGTTATATTTTCCTCTTTGTTGGCAACTTGCCTATGTTTTTAGTAGTTGGCCAGATGTTATAGGCCATTTAGATTATATTTCGTATTACAGTCTTGGAAATCGATTGAAATGTTTTTGTAGTTGTCAAAAAATGTAAGATAAAACAGTTGAGTGTAGTTACTTATTTGTTGGATCTCTTGTGGAGACCTAAGATTGAGGTATGTTGATTCCTTCAACTATGCACATAATAGGATTTTATTGTGGTTACCTGGATGGACTATAGGTAGGGGTACCTTCTGACTTTGCAGCAGGCATTCCTTGGTGATGTAGTTTTCTAGATCTCTTGTAAGAGGTTAAGATTTTTTAAATTCCTTAAAAGTTTTGTTTACATTATTTATTAAATAATTTTCTTTCTTATAACTTCTTTCTTTATACTTTTTGCTCTTCTATTTGCCATTTAAGTGTCTGTTACATAAAGGTAGGTCACAATAGAGTTCTAGGTCCTACTTAGACTTGAATTCTTCTCATGACTGTCTATGGTGTTTGTTCTTAAACAACAGTATGCAACAGTTCAGCGATTTTAATTACAGGATAGGAAACAATTTGAAATTGCAATCAGGAAACCAGCATAATTCCTGTGATCAGCATTATAAGAATTATGTCTCTCTTCCCATCAGCATTAACAAACCAAATGCCTTTCAATAGTTGCATAGGGACCTTCTGCTACTAAAGATAATTTTCGTTTTGAAATAAAAATAATTTTTCCCTCACAGTTTTGGACCTGTAAGTGATTGCTCATTAGTCATTGCTAAACTATGCAGATGTTCCGGGAGCACCTCGACAATGGTGGTTTGGTGGCGGAACAGATTTGACTCCTGCATATATCTTTGAGGAAGATGTTAAGCACTTCCATTCCGTATGTACTCTAATAAATGTTTTCAATATGTTTTTCTTGAAGCAAAGTACAGGGCCTTATCCAATTTGCATTTTGGAAACATTATACAGCTATCATGTTCTCTTGAAACACACACACACATATATTCATCTTTTCTCTGTAGGGTTTAAGAAATAACAATTGTACTCCAATGCCACTTTGTCTGGGAAGAATCAATTTTGAGCTAGTTTGGTAGATCTGATGATGATACACTTTTGTTTGAAGTAATCTAGCACTGGCCTTCACTTGTAGATTAAAAAATGTGCCTGTGAATGATTTGGTCCAACCTCCAATTCAAAAAATGTTGTGCATACTCATTTTATATTTAGAGGACAAATTTGTTTGAATTGCACAACAAATTTAATTTATAACTTGTGATCAGTCTGCTCTCTCAACCTCCACCCCCCAAATAACAGAAACAAATTTTTATAGGAGAGAGGGCTACTGCAAATATGTTTGATCTGTATCTAAAGAATTCAATACAGATATTTCTAATTCTTTTTGTTTACTGGTATATGACTCCTTTTGTAGACTCAGAAAAAAGCCTGTGACAAATTTGAGCCTACCTTTTATCCCCGATTCAAGAAATGGTGTGATGACTATTTCTACATCAAGGTATACATCCTAAAACTTTTTTATCATTATGCTTACTAGATGAAGCCATTGATACAGATTTTGATGATTAAATTGAGCTGATTGAACCTAAATTTAATTTGGATAACAGCTCAATCACTGATTCACTGGCAGCTGCATCTGCTTAACACTGAGATGCAGTGATGCTTCTAAATTGTATCGTTTCATTTTCAGTATTGATGTCACCATGAAGAGTGGATATGAAAGGGACCACCCTTAGTACGGTGGAAACAGAACATCTGCATTGTTCTAACTTCTGACTGACAACTTTGATTGATTCCTAAGCAGTTTTTTTATCAACTAGAAGTTCCATACAGACTATCATGAGGCAATTTTACTTTTATATCAAGATATATGGGCATAGTGTTTTTATATAATATCGATTCTAAGTTTCAAGGAAAGAAAAATGCAAGAAGAAAAAAGAAAAAAGAAAAAAGAAAAAAGAAAAAAGAAAAAAGAAAAAAGAAAAAAGATGCCTTAATCAAAATCTTTGTATCATTGAAGAGGTGATTCTAGAAACTAGTGCAAAAGGAGAAA